>CM060947.1:216725270-218010270 GCA_030765055.1 Mantis religiosa | reverse complement strand
GACTGGCAGAAACGCTGGGACAAGTGCATCACATTCAGGGGAGACTATTTTGAGAAGTACCATCAAAATTATGAGGATGAGTAAAGATATATATAACCCGTGGCGCGACAGCCCTATGCAGAGCCTGGGCTTACCAACCCGACTGCCGGCCTCACGCCCAAATACGCACGGCAGAGATGGGCGATCATCCAACCGATACGGGGAGGAGGTGTGGTAAGTATTTCGGCATCCCCCAGCCGGAATGTTGGTTTTCATGACCAGGATCGCTTAAAGTCTGTCTACTCAACGCAAGTGCACGGCGGCCGCTTTCTTTGAGGAACCCTCATAATCGTTTTACAACATGGACCCTCCTCCTGACGGTCCCCTCTACAAGGTTGCAACATTTTAACATCACCGTTTTGCACCTAATGAAACAGAACAACTGAAAGTTGGAACTTTGGCAACTGAGACTCCACGCGGAGTAGACATGCGACTGTTATTTTCAGAAAATCGGGGTTGCTATTGGTCCCCAACTTCAGTGTTCCATTTCTGAAGTGTGGAGGTAGATTTATGACGGTCATTAGTGGGCGGAAAGGTCATGTCCTGAGGTCCCTTTGAGTGGGAACTGCACACACGTTAAAACAACAGACTTTACCTAGCGTAAGCTCCTCACTTTCCTCACGATGCTGAGTGGGCACCGGTCCTATACCCGGGACCGAAAATTCCCACCACATGGGTGGGATCGAACCCGGGCCGCTTTCCGTAGTTAGGCACCAAGGCATGCTGCCTTAGCCCGTTGCACCACGGCGCAGGACATGAGTAAAGATACGTTGTCAAAAATAAATTGTGATCATTCTTTATTGAACAGCCCTCGCATTAACAATTTTTTCGAATATTAGATATTTTAAAATCCCTCTAAATGTCAACTCGAATAAATACCCAGCTTAATATTTAAGTTACGAGTGAGATAGCTTTGCGATAATGTCATATTCGGAAGGTCAAGGGTTCGGTCACCCACTCTGACTGTGGTTTTCCCTGGTCTACAATCTGGTGCATTCAACCAGATATCCCCTCCTCTCTCTCTCTCTCTCTCTCTCTCTCTCTCTCTCTCTCTCTCTCTCTCTCTCTCTCTCTCTCTCTCTCTCTCTCACTCTCTCTCACTCTCTCTCTCACTCTCTCTCTCACTCTCTCTCTCACTCTCTCTCTCTCACTCTCTCTCTCACTCTCTGTCTCTCTCATTTCATCAACCGGCCCTCGTAGTCGTGGTCACTATTGTGTATATCTCTAGCGTCCGCCGCATAGGTCACGGGTTCGAATCCCGCCTTGCCATGGGTGTTTATGTGTGTAAAAATACAGAAAAACAAAGAGTAAAACAAACGGAAACTGTTAAATATGGAAAAGAAAGAAGTATGTATTTAATTTAAAAGAAAATCACAGATTGTTGAGCGGGATCTCTAAGGTTGTTCCGTCCGGGTTCGATTCCCGTGGCTGGGCTACCTAATCCAGGTTTTTTTTTGGGGGGGGGGGATTTCCCGGGGCAGGGGAATGCTGGGTAGTTTAATTACATTTTAGGTCAATTACATAATTTCCTGTCCCTCCATTTCATCTCCATTATCATTTCGCCTCATCCCTAATCTGGTGGCCCCTATCAGGGAATTGTCGGCGGGAGTATCGCATGGTATGCGCTGCATGGTATGCTCCAGGTAAACACTTCCTCCTTCGGTCTCCGGGCCGCCTGATGAGATCACGGCGGATGGCATTACGAGTAGGGTATACATAGGCAGCCGTCGCTGACCTCCCTCTTGTACCAGGGAGTTACCGAGATGTCCCCGAAGGGTACCGGCGCCTCCGTGGGGCTTTCCAGTAGGGCAAGACCCCCTCTGGTCCGAAAACACAAGACGGGTGGAAGTGGATACGCCACTTACGCGTGCCAACCCCAAAGGGGAAGTCTACCGAACAATCCTCGGTGGGGCTGCCTGGTGCTCTAGCACAGCTTCTACTAGCTATGCAGGCTAGTACCCCGTCCGGAGACGTACCCGATCTCCCACGGGTATCGTGAACCACTGCCCCCTTGAGTCCTACGCAATCCGAACAACTCCCAATAAGGGAGGGGCTTGAATGTTCGCCCCAAGGTTCCTCTAGTAACGTCAGAGGTACCACGAGTGCTAGGGGTCCACAGCGCTCGTACCACAGCAGCTAAAGGAGACGGATTCCCTCCCTTACGGGGGCGGATGGGATGCTGGTTGTACTGGCCTGCCGGGGAGTTTCCAGTTGATGAACTATAGGCACCCCGCCCTCTGAACTGTTGTGACTCCTCGGGACGGCCGCCCTCTGTCTCCTCTCGCTTCCTCCTTCCTCCCTGAGATGCCCCACTTGTGGAGGTACAGTAGACCAAGACTGGAGCTCCACGCCGTGTGCCCTCCGTAACATAATCCAATCCAATCTCGAGTTGACTAGGTCTTGAGTGGTAGAGAGATGGCGCAGAACCTTGTGAGTCGGAAGCACTTCTTGGCCCCGTCAATGGTACCGTTCGAGTCAACAATGATGAGTCGAACTTTCCACCCTATCCGCTAAAGGGGAGCCTAAGAACCTAGAGGCCTGGGAGGGTCTCTGACGAACGGGTGGTGACATCTTGGAAATAGCGAATTCTTCACATCTCTGTCATCTGCGCTGGCTGGCCCTGCAGCCCATGGTTCCTTCAGTTCATCCATGGTTCCTCTGAAGCTGCTAGGTGTCTCCTCCATTTCTAAGTTCAGCAGTTTCCCGGAATGCGACAGTAAGCACCTACACAAGATCCTCCTTCCCAATTTAACTGCTACCTAGAAAATGCATCATTATTATTTATAAAGAAGCTCAAAAACTACCTTTTTCAGTCTGATTCTAACTTAACAATTTTTATATATACAAATATAACAATTTGTAGCTTAAAACTTCACTTATAAGAAATGATGATTTTCTTATAAATTTTCCGGGATCGCGATTTCATGTAAAACTTTTAACCATCCTCAGCCGGAAACAAAGCTGTCACCATCGTTACGAACGCTAGATGTTAATATGTTTTTGTTAGTACTACCAAAACCTGAAAATAAAACAAATTTAAAAACAGAATCGACTGCCGGTATTTCAAAATTCATTACGCAATGTTTGTTTTTTAAAATAAATATATTTTCCCAAACCGTTAAATCTATCGGACCATTTAATTGTTTTAATCATCTAACTTCTGGATTTATTTCATCGTTAAATGACCAAAAATGATCTGCTACCTCCGATTTATCAGTTTCTTTATAATTAACATTACGAAAATGTTCTTTCATTCTGGTTTCTAGATTACGTTTTGTCTTTCCAATATAAACTTTGTCACAATCGAAACAATTAAACTTATAAATACCAGATTTTTTATTATTAGGAGTTTTATCTTTTTTAGAGAAATACAACAGCTTTGTTGTTTCCGGCTGAGGATGGTTAAAAGTTTTACATGAAATCGCGATCCCGGACAATTTATAAGAAAAGTATCATCATTTCTTATAAGTGAAGTTTTAAGCGACAAATTGTTATATTTGTTTATATTTGTTTGTTTCACTGTTAAATATTTTACGTATTAACAATTTTTATTCAAATAACATAATATCTTTAAAAATGATATCTGATTAAAATATGCATAAGATTTCTAATAAACTGTTGTGAAGCTCTCTTTATTTTGAATGCCTTTTGTATTAGTTTATATATGTAACTGGTAAACCAGAGAAGACAAAGGTTTACTTCACAGAAAGTATAACTTTTTTTTCTCTCTCTCTCTCTTCTATCGTCACCAGCGAGTTCCAACACTGTTGCTCTTAACGATTAGAATTTTTTTAATGCTCAGTGCTGCTACTAGTCAATGGTTTCTCGTAGTGTCATGTTTGATGTCAACATATAACGACCCTTTTTTGAAAATCTCACTATAAACTCTTGTATGGCTCTCGTAGCCTCTGTGCCTTCGAGAAATGTGTAATGAGGCCGTTTTTGTCAACGTTGTTTGTATCGATAAGATAATAGGCGTTTGTAGAATTGTTTGCGGAAGCTGTATAACATTAAATAAGTATAGGCAGTTCATATGAGTATACACATACGGACACTAATAATTAGGAGGCGGGTTTTGCCCTATTTGTATATTTTATTCCTTTGTTCAGAAACGTAGGCTTTTAAGTTATAAGTACGTTTCATGCAATTATTAGCCTAATTTCTTAGTTTAATAGTGCCTATAAATGCCCATTTAATACGTTTGTGCCTATCCTGCTTATTTCTCAGTTTCCATATTTTCTACAATTTCCTAACTTCAGAATGTTCCACAGGATGCCGTTTTCTATTAATCTTTATGAAATGTGTTCTTAAGCTTTTCACCTTGCGCAGGCCTTCTGCTCCGGCAAATATACCTGGTTACCTTCAGATTGTGCAGTCAAATATCTTGATCGTCGGCTGACATGGAGTACACATATCAAAAGCAAACTAAATCAAGCCTATGCTCGTCTTCACAAGTTGTAACCCATCCTCAACCGCAAATCCTCCTTACGAGTCGAATGTACGCTGCTACTATACAAGAGTATTCCACGACCACTTCCTCTATATGCTAGTGCTGTAAGGGGATGTGCTTCACTTACTCATATTGACCAACTCCAGGTGTTTCAAAACAGGATATTACGATTGTCTGTGAACGCCACGTGGTACATCCGGAATACACAGCTCCATAGAGAACTGGAAATAGCATTAATGAGTACATCTCTACAACAACAAGCAGATTCTTTGCTCACCTTCCTTATGTATCAGGTGCTTTATTCGTCCTACTTGGACGTCGCCTTGATGCTGCACCAAGACTGAAGGCACGCTTGCCACAGGACGTTTTATTTCTATAATGTTTATTTATTATGTAATGAAGAAGTTATTTAATTTATACTCACACTAATCAGACCAGTTTGCTTGAGGACTCTAATATAAGTATCCTCTATCCCTGTATATTTTAATTTTAATGTATATTATGTATATAGCTCCACAATTTGTATAGCACTAACTGTGCTGAGCAATTGAAATAAAAATTCAACAAAAAATCTAAACATGCCAGTAGGAGCAACCGCATATTAAGTGTACCCATTTACATGTGGTGTGTTTTTGTTATTTGTATTGAAAAGGATAATAATGCTTACTTCTTATGGAAAACGCTTAGGAAAATAAAAATTGTTAAATAGCTATGATTATTTTTACCCTTCGTTGATATGGCGAACACAAATGCTTCACATAGGTACAGGTCATTAAAAGGTTAAAATGGGTGCAGAATCTTATACCCCAAGCATTAATTTTTAAAATTAAAATATGTGGGACATTTTGAAAATCGACTGTAATTTAGACATTTTTTTTTTTCTTTTGGTAATTTACGTCCTCCAACTTAAGTCATATCGGACGGTGAATGTATGGGGTGAAATGATGCTCAAATGAGTCCAGAGTTCATGGATCTTAGAGTTACCTGACATTCGTCTTGAAGGATAAGAGAAAACCCCGGAAAAACCTTATCCAGGTAACTCACCCTGACCGAGATTCGAACTCAGGACCTCTTGAACGTGTGGCAGACACGCTAGCATCTACGCTACCGAGGCGGGCACATAAATTGTTAATTCCTCAGAAACTATTGTAATTAGAAAGCTAAAACCTCGTATTATTCCATTCTTGATTGATCACAAAAATAAATAGTATTCATTTGAAACAAATCTAACAAAAGCTTCAGATATTCAATTTTCACCCTCAAGTCCCCCCCCCCTCCTAAACCCATGTTTTTTATTTTTTATATAGTTAATTACTTCACACCTTTCAGCACATTATGGTTCTTACTTACTGTGGTAGATTTACATGTATTTTAATTACACGACAATATCTGTTATTTTAAGTTGCTGTGGAGCCATTTATGAAATTTGGAATAAATATAAAACTGTTTCGCCTACGGAGCCGCAAAATAGTCTGTGTTTAGCGAATTTGTTGCAGCGTATGTTGCGATGATTGTTATTTTGTTATAGTGCATTTTAAGAGCTATTTTACTAAAATTGTGTATTTCTAAGCGTTTACTTAGTAAATTTTTAATGCATATTTAAGTGCCTATATTGCCCATTTTAGTGCTTTTTTGCCTGCCTATTCCACACACCTTTAGTACCTATAAATCTGTTCCCTACTATATAATATATAAAAGTAACGGGTATATTAAGAAATGAATTTTGGTAAACATTTCAACCTAAGTTTGGATATAATTTGTCTCAAACTAGAACGATCCTCTTGTAAATATATGGGAGGTGAGAGATATACACATATGTACTTTAACGGAACGTTCTTAGCTTTTCCAGTTTGAGGCTGATTATAGAGAACTGAGAAAAACAGTTCCTAGTATTTGTAAATGCTCTGTGCCAGCACCGTTCTGCTGAAACATTTACCGGGTGTTTACGAACCAGTTTCCCCCGAGCTTTCCTCACTGAAAAATTCAGTCGCTGTGCTTTATTCTAATAATGTTGGTGTTTTGTTTCAGGTGAGTGACGTACACAAATTGAAGCGCGCACTCGGTTGCTAGGCGACAGCGCTAGGTGAGTGTTACTATATCGATTTTGGACCTGCACCTGTTGAATCTTCTTGCAATATTTAAACGTTTGTGTGACACAATGTTAAGTATTAATAAAATATCTGTACAGGATGTCAAAAAGGATTCCTTGACTTATTATTCAAACTTGTTACGTCACAACTTTAAAACGTTTGAGCATTTACACTTAACAGTTATTTTAGGTTCCCAGCAAATACATTTCTTTAACAGCAACTAGTGGCAGCCTGTGAAACCTGCTTTGTGTATTAGCATAACTCAGCTTAGAGCTGCGATATTGCATAGCAAGATCAGCTGGAACTTATCTGCTTTAAAGATACTGATGCCCGATTTCACCAACAAATGTTAAGACTTAACACGGGTTTAACAATAGTAATAAGAAAAATTCCATTTCACTAACAAGTGTTACCTTAACACTCGTGTTAAATCTCTTGTTAAACTAACAAGTCAAATTTCTGATGATAAGTCCTTAACAATTGTAGATAGTCAAGATGTCGGGCGTGAACGCAGTTGTTGTCGATTTGCTATATTTAAGACCGTGTAAATGGTATCCGTAATAGAGTACGGTGTATGAGAAGAAAATTTTCTACAGAGGTATAGATTGTCCAAACAAGTTGCTATGAAGGTTACTGCGGAAGTACTAGAGAGGTTAGAACATGCATCGAAAGGAATATGCCAATCTCTACTTCAAGTATTAATAACTTTGTTATTTTATACTTCACTGAATTATGTGGATAATACACTGTCCACCTCCCGTCTTGAAACGTTCAAGTCACTCGTCACTTGTCTTTCTCTCTTCGTTTTAAATTTACGTAATACTGTGTTAGAACATGCATTGAAAGGAATATGCCGATCTCGTCTTTGCTTCAGGTATTAATAACTTTGCGATTTTATAATTCACTGAATTAGGTGTCCACCTCCCGTTTTGAAACGCTCAAGTCACTCGTCACTTGTACTTCTTCCCACCTCGTTTTAAATTTACGTATTACTGAAGATGTTTCGTGTTTCTAGTAATGACACATACATTTGAAATAAATTCGTTTCCAATTTTTTCCCACGTGACATCTTTCTCTTTTACATTCTCCGCATCCATCCTCCTATTTTCCACGATATCCTTATTCTTCGTCACCAATTCAATTAACGGTTCTTTCTCCATTGATGACAAATTTGTTTCACGGCTTTTGTTTACGATTTTGTTTATTCGCCATTTTTTTTAGCTGTGTGTAGACGAAAATAAAAACAAAAGCATTTCGCAGGTACGTTCAGAAAATAATACGACTCAGCCATAGCCTTCAATAGCTGTAATATTTACAAGTTTCTTGGCGTTAACAAGTGTTTGTTAACATTTCAGAAAACAGGTTGGTGAAATGCAAGAAATTTAACAGCTGTGTTAGCGCTGTTACAATTATTACGTTACATTTGTTAACGTCGATTTTAACATCTGTTGGTGAAATCGGACATGAATGTGAAGCAATCTTTATAAAACAAAGAAGTGGGGCTTTTTATTGTTATTTTTTCAGGCCTTTTGATACCCGATTGCGCCATAACTACACCAGCGCACCATAATAAAAGCAATACAAAGGGGCTTTAGAGTAAGTTCAGGAAAGGACGGCTCCGCGGCTTATCCCATGCCCCACAAGGGGCCGGTCAAGAGTCTAAAAGACACGACAATAGGGGCTTGGCTCGCAAAACCAGCTTCTCTCGTCTCTCCAATAGGGATGAGCGGATACTTTTATGTAATGGTTGTTGAAGTAGCAGTGCGTTGTTAGCTATTAATAAATACAACATACGAAATGAAATAACGAAGAAGTAATCAGATTTCACGTTTGCCTAATCTATCTACTGCATGTGTATTGGTGTCAGGAATTAGTTACCTCAACTCGTTAGTCTCTCTGAAAGAGATCTCGAGTGGCTAATGTGGGTTTAGGCACTCATATTTCTCTTCTGTAGAAGCATTTATCTAACGTTCTACGAGAATTTTTAAGTTGCTATATACTTTATTCATGCTTAATTTGGCAATGATGATATACACGATGTTCATTTTTATTCGCTATTTCCCGCCCTTCTATTGAGCAAGAATGAGTTGACTGGTTGACTGGTCTATCTTGAAATCATAGTGTCCTCTACGGAGAAGAAGCGGTATTTTTTGCGGAACAGTAAGCAAATTTCTGCGGTTGCGCTGGTAACTAATACAACTAGCTGTCCCTAGATATGAACACAGATCACCGCATCTTCGTCGTTGAATGCTACTTTCGTACCGGCATTAAAATTGGTACTACATATAAATATAACTTAAAAGGCTGCATAGAGGAGCTTATGCAACGCTATCCGGCATTCAAACAAGTCCCTCGGTGCGTAATTTTGTCAAAAGTGTCCAGGGGCCGTCAAATTGACATACTTTTGTTTGCAACATTTTATCAGTATACACTATAATTTTTTGTCATTCTCAAGCTTAA
The DNA here is from genome assembly GCA_030765055.1 of Mantis religiosa. NCBI lineage: Eukaryota > Metazoa > Arthropoda > Insecta > Mantodea > Mantidae > Mantis > Mantis religiosa. The sequence continues at coordinate 218,001,231 of CM060947.1, read as the reverse complement.
TTAAAATGTTTAGGTGACAAGGTACTGCACTTGGGATTAAAATTCACTTTTTTTATTTATATCTACATTTTATTATAATGTCATCCCTATAGATTACAAATATATAGTTAAAAAGTTCATTGGTGCAATATTTTATACCAAATTTGCCCCTTTTCGTAAGCTTTCACAAAATCGATCATAACTTCTGTAATACTTGAACAGGATTCTGAACTAAGCCTGGTTTTGTAAGGGATCTTCCAAGCTTTCTGATGGTACCTCTGTAACTACTATGATGCTAGTTTTTCTTTTGTCTTTGGCTGTGTAGATGAACAGTTATTTGTTCTGAATAATGTTTTGTACTAGTTACTGGTGAATATATGATATGGATAGGCCAAAGGCATTTCGAAAGAAAAAGCTTATAGGCAATCATAGAAAAGTAAATGTAGAAAATATAAATTCAATACACAATGAAACCACATGTAATATTGAGGTTAGTAGGTTCAGTTCACACAATACATGCGCTAATCATGATAATAGTCATATACAGAAATTGATGAGCTGTGAGTCCTGAATGTAGATAAAATGTTTGGAGAACTGGCCAAGATGGCAAGAAAAATGAAGAGGAACTTGAAAAGAACAAGGGAGAATACAGAGGATCAAGACTATGTAGCAGGAATTGTTCTGACACATGTGAGAAATCAGTAATCAACATATAAACTTTAAAGCTGTTTTTCTCATCAGTTTCACATTTTTTCGGCTTCCGGTACACTTTTTTTTTAAAAAAAAAAAAATCTTATCAACCAAAACATATGATTTTTGTGTGTTTTAAGCAGACTCATAGGGATTTTTCTCTGAGATCCATAATACTTGTTTAAAAAATAAAATTTTCTGAAATTCAATGTTTTTTTCCTTATAAAAACTAAAAAATTATAACAAATTATCAGTACAAAATTTTCAAATAAAAGTAGGTATTATTAAAGATGATTCATGGAAATAACATTGTGGAGATATGCAGTACCTTCTCACGTTAATGTTGGTATCCTTATGACTTTTAAAATCAGCATCAAACATTTCCAAGATACAGGATCAGTTACTCGCAAAAGGAGAGACACTGGACGCTATAATGTGACTGGTTCCAATCTAGAAGTAATAAATAATGTCATGACAGAAAGGCTTAATGCATACCTTCTCGCAATACAGACAGTGTTTAAGTGGAAGAGAGAACGGAAATATAAGAAAATAGACACATAAGACTATGTACTGGAGGTAGTTTCTTGTTTAGATTTGGATAAAAGCTTTGTGCATATTGTAACACTAATTTATTTTTCATTCCTAGAACATGCTCTGCTAATTTTCTGGTTTGTAATGAAGTTACATTGTGAGGAAACTCTGTGTGATAGAAAAGAATTGAGATTAAATTGAAATATTTCTATTTTATGTGACAGGTTTACAATATGCATATACGTCTACTATAACAGAAAAACAGATGTTCATTGTGAAATAAGTGTTCATGGACTTATCATTTCGTATATTCTTCATTGTATACTTTTATGGCTGCATAATTAGCTTTGCAGTGCATTGCAGTATATAGTTTTTTTATAAAACAGTTAACGTGTCTACGCACCAGGTTAAATTACGCACCTTTGTATTACGCGGGCAGGACCCACCTCTCAAATAGCATATTTACTTGCCGGTAGAGGGAGGCCTCAAAGCTGCTATCAGCACATTAAGTATGATCGCACGCCGCTAGGGGAATCGTATTTAAACTCCCTGCATCAGCGATGCTACTGATGACGTCAAATTTTACGCGGTAAAATTACAGATAAAAATAAATACCGTGTATTTTTATTTGCTATATCTGCAGCACGTGATGTTTATATTTATATTCCCATAAAGTTCAATTGATCTGTACAAACTAGACCTTCCTGCTCAGTCTGTAAGTGTGTATAATTTATTGCTCAGGTCTACTAACGTAGAGGCGCCTAACATGGATCGAAAAATGGAAAAAGATAGACTTATGGCATGACATCTCCCCTAAAAACAATAATAAAAATTCAGTCATCATGAGCAAGCTTTAGTAACAATCCAGAATCCCTCTGGGATCGTACGCCTTATACCAAAGTGAATAGACACATTTTGGTATCTAGGTTTAACGTTTATTTCGCAAAAATTTTATTCTTTTTTTATTCATGAGATACTTGTTTGCAGTCATTCCATACAGGATAAAGAAAGGAAATATTTGACAAACAAAATAATCACAATTTGTTAATGACCTCGCCTTCACGTAAGTATACGAAGCGTCCCTTTGGAAAGAACATCGACTTCGATTCCAATTTCGTGTATATTTACCCATCAACTTCAAACATCAAGATAAAACTTAATACACATACAAGTCTGACGATTTCAACTCTATACATTGAGGTAACTTTCAGTGGTACTCAAAATATATAACAGTATAAATAAACTCTGAAATTAATAACTTGAATGATAACAAGAGAAGACAAAAATTACAGGCCAGTTAAAAATGTCCTGTCAATGACTTCGCATAAACATTAGAACTTAGAGAATTTAGCAGTAAGGTAAGCTTGGAATACCTTAAGAAAAACGGCCCAAATCCCAGTAGGTAGTAAATCAGCTTTCGCTTCAAAGCTGAATCTTGCCAAGCCTGATAGCCCAGTCGAGAGAAGCCATCCAACATCTGACGGTTGGGTCGCAACCCGACTGGCTTAAAGAGAACGTAGCACAGAGGCACCGCGAAAAACATGCGCCCCTGTTGAAGACATTCTAAGTGACTATATTACAAAAAAAGGGAAAAAAAGGATAATTGTGTCAGTCGTTACTATTGCATTTTGCGATCGTAAACTGTAGTAATCAAAGTGTTAACACAGAGAAATCTTTTCTTAGATTGCATCCAGCACCAAAGTATTGCATCGATATTGTCCATATTAACATGCGCACGGTTCTTCAGAGCATGTAGGGCAACTAAAATATTATAACTAAAACATGTAAGTGTACAAGTGTCCAGGCTTTAAAACGAGGTAATCGAGTATCACGAATACATTGTTGTGAATGGGTTCTTGCATCAGTAAATGACAGTTTAGTTGTTCTTTTCGGATGAGGCATGGTTCCACCTCAGTAGTCGTGTCAACATTCATAACAGTCAGTACTGGGCCACTGAAAATCCACATCGTGTTCAAGAAGTCATTTACGATTGGTGAGATGTTAGCGCTAGATGCATGATCGGTCCAATATTTTATGAGCAGACTGTAAATGCAGAGAAGTACCGAAATGACATTTTGATCCCATTTGATCATGAGCTACAGAAGAAGAGAAACCATATGGGTGATTTCAACAAGATTCGGCTACCACCCATACAGTCAATGAATAAAATTATGGAAGTGTTAGAAGATAAACTGAATTAACAATGTATGATTTTTTTGCTGTTGGGGTAACCTGAAAGACCACGTTTACGAGACAAACCCTCATACATGGAAGAACTAAAACGAAATATTAAAAATGAAATCGAAAACATTACAGTAACTTAACTTAATGTGAGAATCTGAATGTGTTCTCCCGATATTTAGCTTGTTTAGACTAGGGTGGACGACATTTCCAGCATCTACTACAAGATAACAGTGTTATGCGTACTTTGAACTCGGAGTTTATGTAGGAGCAAAGACGGCTGTGGCACACCCAATCGCACACAGGCAAAACGCCTTGCGCCCGTTAGGTTTTAAATAAAGAACCCTGTGACTGCAAGCATGATGACCATGTAACCAATTACCTCAATCGGCACTGGTAATAACTGTTAACGTACTTGCATGTGTAAACGCGACATTCCCCCGCTCTGGAAGTAAAGTTGCGCAGTAGCACTGAACATTAAGGCCCGGTTGCATAAAAGATAATCTAAGTTTAAGCATATGAAAATGATCTTCAGACAAGCTGAACTTACAATTTTGGTTATATAAACATTGATCTAAGTTCATGGCCTCTTGATCTAAGATCAAATCTAACTGGTGAATTTTCTCCAGTTAACTTGGTTGAACTTAAATCAGCAGAACTGCAGGATTTACACAATAGTTTTCTGAGAAGAAATAAGTAGTACAGCTTTAAATAAATAGTAAATGAAGCATTTTTGTGGTTACTTCCATAAATAATTAGTCTCTTTATTTCACAAATTTATGTTAAGTATGCTTTATTTGTGTTCATAACCTATACATTTTTATCATTTTCAGAATTCAGATTACTCTGATATTTCTGATAGTCATAATTTTCAGTTTGAAAGGTCTCCTTGTGTTTTCCAACATTGAGGAAATCCCATCTCAGAACTAAATGACAGAAAATTGTAGTTGAAGAACTGGAACATAGCTAAGAACACAAACCCTGAGGAAATATGCACTTAATCCAATATTTATGATCCTTATCACATTACGGTTCTATACAACTGAAATCTTCCAAATGGTGATTAGGAATACATTCAATATAAATAAAGGGACTGCGTTTAGAACAATACACAAAGTTACAAGGGAGATTGCAGCTTTAAGACCTCATTTCATCAGGATGACTATGGAAAAGGGTGAAATAAGAAGAGTTATGCAAGATTTAAAGTTGGCGGATCACATCTTCTCTTTTGCTTGAACTTCCATTTTTTTTAAATGTTTTCAACTCACAGTATTGTAAACAGATGAAAATGAAAAATATGCACATTAGACGTATAATGGTGATAAAGTAAGCCAAATAATTAACTTTTGATAAATACTGTTTCAATATGGAGTAAATTCTTATACTGTTTATTTAAAATAACATTATTCTAGGACAAATAACCATAAAGCGAAAGATTTATTTAGTTTTTGTTATATCTAGATTGGCTACTCTGTGCACTTGAAGTAAACAGAGTCGAGTAATTCCGATAATTCTCGAATCCTTTCGATACAACACGAAAGTTGTAACATGTTTGGCGATGTTGCCCCATTTGTTTTTGTGATCTCAGATCAGTACTAAACGGCGTTCATCTGATCTAAGATCAGCATTTTACAACCCACGCGGGTTCGCAAACTTAGTTCAATTTTAATCTTCGATTATAAATGAACTGCAGTTAGCGACTTTTATGCAACCGGGCCTTAGTGTTCTACCTGTGACAGTCTCTTAGGTTTTGATAACACTTCCCATTTCTCCTATTTTCTGCATATGGAGTTTCACAACGTTTTACACAAGTTGCAACCCCCTAGAGTGGCTCAGTTGGTTATGCTTGGCCTACTAATCCTAAAATCTCGGGTTCAAACCCAGCCTAGACCGTTAGATTCTAATTGTGATTAAAAGTGACTGTCCTATGTCAGTAGTTTTACTGTAATGTAAAAAGAACACCTCTAGGTCGAAGTTGCAACATATAGGCGGTGCTGATATGAAGCTGGTAATTGGTAGTGTTGTTAACAAAGAAAATAATTTTTAATAATTGCGAAACCTGAACCGGATATCCCAAAAATAACTGTTTGTCACATCTCTAGTAGATAAGGTCCAGATCTGGCGGTAAAACCATTACACAACTCCTGACTTCATCTAACCGTACCTGGCATAACATATTTTCGGTTTCTGTTGACCCACGGTTTTGAATCCTCTGCAGTATTAAATTTGAGGGAAGCGCTACTAAATCTCCAAAGTTACAGCGGTCCGATGAACTGGAGCATCAAGTTTTGGCAGAGTTCCCGCTCAAGTGGCAGCCTTTAATTACATTTATGATTCAACGAGTCTGCGGTGCGTGACCTGACAAGAAGTGGTGTGGAGAATATTCGCTCTAGGTTTGTTTATATAACAAATTAATGTGACTGGAAGTCGCTAAACATAGGGTAAGCAAGGGTAGAAAGCGGAAATGTAAGCATGCTCTCAAAACTACGAAGAACAGAGTTCAATATTCCCTTATGCAATAATTAATAATGAGAAATTACATGGTTAAATTTAGCTTTATCCGATAACCACACTTGAATGCACTACACGTTCATTGAACCGTGGCAAAGTGTCGGTCATTAAATGAGGAAAGGAAAAATTATAATGAAGCATAGTGACATTTCAGTCATCTTTTAGGAAAAATAAAGCCTTCTAATGGCGGGTTGAAAGATGATGTCAATAATAATAATAATAATAATAATAATAATAATAATAATAATAATAATAATAATAATAATAATAATAATAATAATAATAATAATAATAATAATAATAATAATAATAATAATAATAATAATAATAATAATAATAATAATAATAATAATAATAATAATAATAATAATACGTTAAACATGTTTAGTTCGAATACCAATTATTTTATCACCTGTCAATTAGCACTGGTTATATTATTATTATTATTATTATTATTATTATTATTATTATTATTATTATTATTATTATTATTATTATTATTATTATTATTATTATTATTATTATTATTATTATTATTATTATTATTATTATTATTATTATTATTATTATTATTATTATTATTATTATTATTATTATTATTATTATTATTATTATTACTATTATTATTATTATTTATTATTATTTATTATCCAAAAGAAGTAACCCTATTTTACCAGTAAGGTATATTAGGGTTATAGTTACAAAATCACATAAATAAAAAAAACCATGTCGTAACAGCCCCAAGCCTACCAACCCGACTGCCGGCCTCACGCCCACTTACGCACAGCAGAGGTGGACGATCATCCAACCGATACGGGGAGCAGATGTGGTCAGCATCTCGGCATCCCCCAGACGGAATGTTGGTTTCCGTGACCAGGGCCGCTTACCTAGCGTAAGCTCCTCATTTTCCTCACGATGCTGTTTGGGCATCGGTCCTACACCCCGGACCTAAAATCCGCACCCCATGGGTGAGATCGAACCCGGGCCGTTTTCCGTGGTCAGAGACCAAGGCATGCTGCCGTAGCCCGCTATGCTACGGCGCAGGACTTCGTTTTCAGTTACAAATCCTTTATTTAGTATTATTAAACATAGAGAAATAAAATGTCATTGCATAAGGCATTTAGTTTTGGTAAGCTTTGTGTACAATTCTTTGATATTGTTCTCTGTTCTTTTTGTCATTTACCTAATGCTTCCATCCTCAATCTCACTAACATTAACTTCCCTCTTGAAGGTTGGAACACGTTAAACGCCCATAAACAAATAACTAAAGAATGGCTACTTTATTGCGGTTTCATAGCGCAAAGAAATTCTTAGTAGTAGCAAGATACCGTGGAGTATGTCGGTATGTTTACAAACAGCTACACCATGGGACATGTGGTGTGTCACCTACCTGCGAAGTTCGATAGTATGAGGCACGCGTCGTTGTTTCTGTTACTGCCTAATCCACGCTCATTCTGGAGCGTTTTTATGCGACTCTTTTGGCGGTAAAAACTATCTATATGTGTCACATAGAAGCTGAGCAATTTCTTCCATATATATTCGTTCGGTGTCATTTCGAAGCATCCTGTATATACACGGGGAGCCTTCAATGAAAATGATCATCTGTCTTGAATATAAAAAGAACGCATGGAGGCAAGATGTCAAAGCGAAACTATTGGAATCGAAATTACTGTATTTATCTTACAAGGATATAAATCCATAAAATCATAAAACAAGCCTCGGAATGCGGTAGTTTTATTTCGGAAAGAAGTATGATGAAAAAGGAGGGAAAATGTTAAGTTCTAGCAAACGAATGTATTAATTGAAATATTATCTGCAAGAGAAAAAGAGCTTGGAGAAGGTCTTAAATTAGGAACGAAAAGCTATAGGTAAGATAATAATGAAATGTTAAAGATGCAAGAACATGTTACATGAAAACAATAGAACATTAAATTGTAAAACAAAATGTATAAATTCTAAGCTAATAACAAGAATAGTATATTTTGAGTATTATTCAGCATTAAACATGATTGAAATTCATGGAGTACGCTTTTTGTGGTAATATTACGTCCTACAACGTTAAGTCATATCGGACGGTGAATGAACTGGGTGAAATGATGCTCAAATGAGTCCAGGGTCCATGGAGCTTAGAGTTACTCGACATTCGTCTTGAAGGAAAAGAGCGAACCCCGGAAAATACCTTATCCAGGTAGCTCACCCTAAGCGAGATTCGAACTCGGGACCTCATGAACGTGAGGCAGACACGCTACCATCTAAGCTACTGAGGCGGGAAGAGTACGCTTTAAGCAATCAGAGAGCGCATCTACATGATTAAAAAATTGGCTATGCGTTGCAGGTGGAAATTAAAGACGCGTTTTGAAGAAAGATTCTTTTATTTTTTTTTATTTTTTTTTTATTATTTTTTTTATTTGGTTCGCCAGGAGATGCTTTAAAGAGGAGATGGACAATTAAAAAGAACTTTCAGTACTTTGACCTAGGCTGTATTTTCAACAGTCTGTCTAAAGAAATGCGAGTTTATTATGGAAAGAAAGATTTTGCCAAAGCCAGAGAAGTAAGAAAACCAAGGAACATTAAATATCCTTATACTCGCAACGGTAATATATTAATGAGAACAGATGATTAATCTAGGGTGACTAAAGTACATAAGATGAATGACATAAACTTTAGTAGTGTGTTGTTTTAACCTGGATTTGTCTAAGTGAGGGCTTATTATTAAAATATTTGAGATCTACGATAGGAAGATGTCAATGTATTATAAATTAATCATGATGGACTATTTAATTAAGAACTTTCTGATGATACTTGTATGCAGTAAATATACAGGTCATCACAAAACGTGGTGAAGGGGTAGAATATTAATAAGACTGTATTCTCAAAGCTTGTCATTTTAAGAGTGAAATGTAGAGTAATTATTATGTGTAAGTGTCTTAAAATATTAAATAATACAAATTAAAATTTAGTTATCTCTAATACAGAGAGCAACAATATTCAGACTGATGATGCATTGATAATGGTTTTCATTATTCTGCGCTGAATATATCAACTGTATCTGACAAAACCATTTGCAAAGGCAGCTTAATTTCACAGTTAAATAATAATACAGTGAACTTCAGCTTGTGTTACCTATTACCAAACTCTGATTGGAATTACTTATTTACATACGAAAATGTAAATATTGCAATGATTACTTTCACGGTAACTTATTTTCAGTTATAATGATGTTCTAGAAGTGAAAAAGTATGAAATAAAATATCCTATTTCACTTAACGATAAAATAACCCAAAATATTAAATTAAAAACATTTAGAAACAAAAACATTACTTGAAAAATTAAAGCGTTTAGAGAGAAGATAAGGAGTACTAAAATTTGCTAATTGTGTGAGTTCAATATAAATACAAATAAAAAGAAAAAAGGAAAACATAATTTTTATAAATCTGAAATGGTTTATCATTATTGTGGGTTTCTTTTTGCAGATAACTTTGAATGAGCGCGTCCATAGTTATAATACCCTAAGTACCATTATACTACTTTGAAAATGTTCAATATATTGTGACTTTGGGGGTGTTTACGAGATCTCACGAGGGGAACGTAGGATCAGGGTTAAAGCAAATCACGGTTATTAACAATACAAATAGCACGACTTTACTTAATTTAAGTGAATTACAATAGTTCCATTGTTAGCAACTCCATCTAATCAACTAACATTATAATATAACAATTGTTTACATAGTACCTGGACAGTTTTAGCGAATTGGACATCATGTCCACGGAACTGGGTTCATCTATAACTTAACAGTCGACTTTTTTGTGTAATTTATACGTCCTTCAACGTTAAGTCATATCGGACGATGAATGGAATGGGTGAAAGGGTGCTCAAATGAACCCAGGGTCCAGAGCTCAGAGTTACCCAACATTCGTCTTTTAGGATAAGGGAAAACCCCGGAAATACCTTATCCACCCTGACCGAGATACGAACTCGGGATCTCTTGAACGTGGGGCACACACACTACCATCTACGCTACCGAGGCGGGCACGGTCGACATCGATACACCAACCTACTGAACTGCGTGAACTGGACTGACCTCCCTGTCTTAATCTGTGCTAGGTCGCCCTTCATTGCAAAGTCGCAATATCTAATATTGAGCAGATTACCTGTGAAGGTAGAAAACAATCATAACATAGTTGAAATCTATGAATTCCACTCATGTACAGATGTGAATATTTTCAAGATACGTTGATACATTTATTTATATCATATATTATTATTAAGGAAACTGATAACTTGAAGCTAATAAGGTAATCCCAAATTGTATACCTGTAGATTATAAAATATTATAAAATATTACAAATAAAAGGGCTGTGATATTTTCTCAACACCAGCTGAAGTATTTGAAAATATACTTTATAACTATAAATCCCATCATGTAAATTTCAGAATTAGTACTAATCAGCATTGACTTATACCCAATAGATCTACTACGACTACTTTGTCCACTGTGTGATGAATAGATAAAGGATCATATATAGAAGTTATATACATGTACATTCAAAACGTGTTCGACAGAATTAATCATATAATAACCAACAAATTTTTTAACGGCTTATTTAAGCCTACTGTATTTCTTATGGCATGCTGTCGTCTAATACTTGTGGCCTTTTACCTCCCCCGCTGCGTCTGCTGATACTCTGTCTCGGGTATCAGCCACTCTGGATGTGACCTTAGCAGCCTGGATCCCGGTGGTCTGGTCGCCTAGTAGATTGCTCTATGAGTTGACTATTCTTTGCCCTGGCTAGTCATTAGAGCTGAGACCACGCTATCTACAGGGTATGCGTGAGATAGGTTGACGAAATAAAAACAACACAGTTCATCGTATCAGCTTTACTATTCAGTTCGTTTCGTGCTCACAGTTCACCAGGAGTTGCCGCCGCGTTCAGATCGAATTACTCTAGATTTCCACTATCACGTTAAAACTATACTGAATTGCTGAAATCTATCACGATGGAATAAATTACTAACACTGTTTTGAAAGTATACTTCGCCGCTTAATTCACTGCTGGGAGATCTTGTTCCCTTAATAAGATTCTCATTACTGATTGTACTTTTCGGCGCAATCCGACGTTTGTGTCCCCGGCAGGCAAAACACGTCTACACGGTATCACGTCTCAGACTAGAAGACCGACGCTAAAACCTAATATTCCTTACCAAAACAGATATAGCCTCGCCTCCAGCTGGATTTCTCTGAAAAACTCTAGTTAGCGAGCTACAACCACGCGGACATTTCCCCGAAATACTGGTTTGGGCCAGGTTTGGACCGATCTACTAATGACCCAGGTAGCGACCCATCCCGTGACCACAGCCATTCGACGGAACATTTTCATCCATATAGACCAGCAACTTTATTACATAGCTCTGGGTTAAAATACTTATTCGCATTCTAGTAATTGAATTTAAATGCTGTTGCTTCGTTTCATGAACTTATCCATCTGTAATATTCATTATCTTAAATTCTTTCACCTTACTTCCTCATTATAATTTAATTATCATTTTATTCATTGTTAAAATCGTATTCAATCATACGGCTGATAAATACGGCATCATACTTATCATTCATACTCGATTTCACATTTTTAGGCACAATAAAATGTGTTCGGACTGTGTTATGTTACAAAGTGATCTGATCTGAATAAAATAAAGTCATTAAATAAATGTAGATAAAATGGTATATTTGAAAACATAGAGGCAGATACTAAAAAGCTATTTTATATCTTGTAGACTTAAAACAGTGTTCAGTAATTACAGTGTAGGCGAGCTAAGTTATATCTATGGAATCTAAAAATTATCACGAAGTCATTTTTAATAAATATTAATCATTTGCAAAACTTATCAATACTGTTGTTGCTGTTTCATACAGGATTTCACATTCATACTTCATTTTATTTCAAAGATCTAAAAAATTCTGTTTATTTTGTGTAATTTGTATGTAAAATCTAAACTTGGGTGTGTTTCTGTTGGAGTACTTGTAGGAGTGCTTATGACATAAAATATATTTAACTTATTGAAATAATTAAACTATAGTTTCTAAAATATATTTTTAAAGAAAGTTTCATTATTTTCCTAATTTAATTTCTTAAATTTCAGGTATTTACAAGTTTAAAAACGTGTATCAGAAAAATTAAACGGTGATTTCAGAAAGAATCCCAAGTAATTTTATCAAATAGGATTTTCGCTATCTCTAGTTTGAAACGAAATGATTTATTGACGCCAAAAACTACCCAACTTTGCACTCCACTCTGTGACGTAATAGTAACTAAACGTTGCAGTTAATTAAAAAAGATGTATAATTAGGTGTGCTGCTTAGAAACAGGTAGAGTTAGTTCCAAACGAGATTTCAGATCTTGCATATCAGGAAACAAAGAGAGGTATGTTGTATACTGAATATAAAATATTTAAGTCTGATAGCCTTATGTGAGTGAAGTCAGTTTGATACAACAATAACTGTATATTGAAGTCTAACATAAAATTTACAATCTGTGATTGTACGGCTCACAATGAAACAATCAAAATTCAACAAAAGAAGGGAATGTGTTAAGTATCGTTTAAGTGCCTGTAACCAGATACTGTCAACTTCATTGCATCGCCTCTTGGGTCTAATAAAGATAAAGTTTATGGTAATGTTACACAAAACCCATGAGCAGCTGAATGAATATTCGTTCAGTAGTGCAGCACTACCATATACTTTCATATGTTCTCTCACATAATATTAGCAGTATATAGTAAAATATTACCAGAAACATCATAAAGAAACAAATTTTCATTGTTATATCAATTAATTCAGTGTAATCTTAAAACAAAAGTTAACTGATTTGGAGTAAAGTCTATGTTTTGTCAAAGTTATTTAGTGATTTTAAAAATATAACTAAACTATAGTTTGTACTTTAGTCAACGGTTAGGTTTGACTGTTATTAAGTTAATAAAATCCAGAAATACTGTGTGTATTGCATTGGATCTAATATTTACTGACCTGCACATTATTTTAATAATATTCAATATTTTGATTCTCATTGTATTGTCTCAGGTCTTGGGAGGTTTTTGAAATCATTATTTCAATTCGGTTGTTACTGACGATTCGAATCAAAGAAACAGTATGTTTTATGTACCCGAAATCACCAAAACATCGTAATATGCGAGTATTTCTCGTTCCAAGAGCAAATATTTATTTATATCACATTGTCTTATATCTAGAATGTATCATTCTACAATTAATTACGTCATTTAAATATGGATATATTCAACATGAATTTTGCGAGGGCTGTTCAATAAAGAATACTCATAATTTTTATGGACATAATTTTGCGCACTAAAATTCAATTTTATTATATTCTGTTGGCTTAATGTGAAACAAACACGCCGTAGTAGATTCATTGTTGGTACTCCTGGTTCCCGCCTGTGAGAACCAGGCAAGATCAGACATGTTCATTATCGCCTATCGCTACAATGAAGGTAACATGCAGTTAAAGTTGATGTTAGAGAAAGATCCGGAGTTTCTATCAAACGTAATCACTGCTCATGAAACTTGGCTACATCGTTTTGATCCTGAGAGCAAACAGCAAAGCTCAGTGTGGAAATCACCTTCATCACCAATCCCCAAAAAGGCAAAAGAGGTTGCTTCTGCTGGGAAAGTTATAGTCATCTCATTCTTTGATATTCATGGAATGGTTTATCAGCATGTTGTACCTGCACACACATTAGTAACTGAACAATACTACAGGGATGTCCTGAAAACATTACAAGTCTATACCAGGCGCAAAAGACCACATTTCCGTGAAGCAGGCTGGATGCTCCACCACGATAATGCGCGACCGCATATTGCCAATGTTGTTGCTCAATATCGTGCAAAAATCAACGTGGAGTGCATCCCTCACCCTCCTTATAGACCGGATTTAGCCTCTTGTGACTTTTTTCTATTCCCTAATTTGAAGAAACGTCTTCGTAGGAGGCATTATCCATCATCAGAAGCAGTGGTGAAGGCTGCGGAGGCGATTTTGAAGGATCTCTCAAAAAATGGTTTCCAGCATGTCTTTGAAGACTGACAGAAACGCTGGTACAGGTGCATCTCATTCAGGGGAGACTATTTTGAGAAGGACCATCAAAATTATAAGGATGAGTAAAGGTATGTTATCAAAAAAAATGTGATCATTCTTTATTGAACAGTCCTCGTAGTAGGTTCGCTACTTCGTGCCATTATTTTACTAATTATGGACTGATTAATTTGTTATATTGCTTTTGTTTATAAATTTTGTTTCTTACATTAAGGTGTAATTAAATTACACTGTATTCTATGAAGTTAACATTGTAGTTGGTGAAATCTGCAACTTTTATTCATTAAGTAATAAATAAGTGCATACTAACATTAAACGTCAAGTTCAGTCTGATAGCGTTGTATGCCGTATTTACAGTAGATTACTCAGAAGAATATGTCCCACTCGGTTCTCACCAATGCGGCCCAGTTCGTGCCCAGGCGACCGCAAAGTGAGGTTTCTGGTGGACAATACGGCGCCGGGGCGAGTTTTCTCCGGAATCTCCGGCTTCCCCCGCCATCTCACTCCACCAGTGCTCCATCCTCATCTCATATACCATCAGTGTTATCACTTGCGTGCCGTATTTAGTAAACGTGGGCCTTAAACATTACACACAAAGAACACGTTAAGTTAAAAATATCTCCCTTAAAAACACTTGTTTCCGCAGTAATAATATTTAGAATTTATATTTAATATTACTGTCTGTAAAATTGCTGAGCTCCAGAGTGTTCCTCATATGAAAGAAAATAGTCTGAATATGAAAGTAGTGAACTTCCGAAACAAGAGATCCACGCAGATAAAATTAAATTGAGGATAACTCCAAAGTGATCAGCGATTTAAAGGTGACCTCTAGCGACACTTTCAAGTGAAAAATTATGAAGGCACACCGCAGTCCAGTAAAAGGTGGGGCCGGCCCAAGTGGGAGTTTGTAAACGAGGTTAGCTAAGGCAGATGTCAGTCGCAGCGAATAACGCTCGCTACACTTGACATGTTTGTTCAGTCACACTAACTGACATTGCAGCAAACACGTATCGACAGCGGATGTTCACTTCACGCTGCTTCACATTATCCTTTGCCTAGAATCGAATTCATAATCGTCAACTAAGAGAGAAGCGCCTTCGCCGCTCCAAATATGCTGAGATTGTAATTTTTGCGATATTTCTTTAAATGAAATATCTTAAAGGACTAATGTATTTACCACACCCAATCTCTGCCACTTATCTAAGGTAGCCGTTGCCTCCATAACAGGAGAAATTATATCTTCCTTATATTTTCTCCAAAGTAATTATAAAGATTTTGTTTTCAATACCTCAAACTTAATTTTTATGCTTATACTTTGGATGGCCAAGGAAGCAATGTACATATATCGAAAATTTTTGATTTGGGTACGCGCCTCTCTGAGGCTTCAAAGGAATAGGACGAATTCAGCAATTCATCCAGTTGGTGAAATGAATGCTAATGCTTCACCAAAAGTGGCAAATTTCAGTTAAATTAATTCATAATCAATCATTATAGCTGTAACAGGTGACACTTGTTTGGGATTCTTGGGCAAAGAAGGCATTTCTCTTACTCCGTTATTATTTGCAAATAATAACTTTTCTCCTTGTTTTACCTGCCATGCACTTCTCATTGGGTTCTTTGAGCTTGAAACAAAGAGAGATGTTCAGTGACGTCACAGAGGATTCAGTTGGCTGAAAGTGGCTTAATTAGATAGAGTGCAGTCATGTGCCTAGCAGATGGGAGATTATGTATTATCTAAGGTTCCCATTAAATCATGGTTTTCTCTGCTCAGGAGATATTCCCTTAGGGAGCAGTTCAGATCACTTTAGCTACCATGATGTCGGACCCTCAGCTCTTGCAATGTTACTTAAAGTATTTTGGGTCAAGCTTCTGAGGACCTCCCGTCGGAGAATTTACTAATAGATTTGACTAGGTTGAGCAGTATTCCCATGGTAAATTGGACAGCGATGTCCAGGCAGGGTTGTGTCATACTGTTATGTCCGAGTACCAATCTGCGACAGGAGAGGTGTCTGTGTGTTTTAATATTATTTAATGTTCCTCTTACTTCATTGTAGACTGTGACACATGTTACGTACAAAACGAAATGATTATTGGAAAAGGAAATTTGGGAACAAACGTTCCAGACCTAAGTTAGGTACCTCCCAGCTAGATAACAACCTAGCAGCTAAGGGAACCAGAGGAAACCTGGAAATTAACTGTCAGGACGGAAGGTTTTGGTTGACTTGCAGACCTCCCGTTCACAAGTCCATGCATTAATTGCTTTGGCCACCCGTTGCGAGAGACTGTGTTGGTACACAGTCGTCCCTGCCGAAGTTCTTCATTAGTATTCCCTTTTGGGATTGACATGTGTATCTCCTTTCGTCCCTATGCATGCAGAGGGCGGAAAGTTAAAAAAAAAAACAAGAAAAAGCAAAAAAAAAAAAAAACAGGAATTAGCCTAATGCATGAACCATGGAGGGAGAGTCACTGTGTTGGTGCCTTCCCTGTTTGAAGAAGGGTAACCTTCGGCTTCGGGTAGAACTTTGCATTAACTGTTCAGGACATGTTTGATTTGTGTCCACTATTGGCCGTGAACTTATCTATAATTTTCCCTGGTTGCTAGATTGAGCCATACGTATAGTTAGTTATCCTTACCTCTAATTTTTCAATGTCAAAGAGTCAAGTGATATGCGTTTGGTGGTGGGATTCACTCAGGAGAAAATTTTTCACCCCAATTATCTTCAAGAAACCTCGCCTGCCTCTTTATTCGCCGCATCTGACTTACCTTAGAGTTTCCTTGTCTTATCCCTTTATTTCCCTAAGATGAAAGGACTCGAGAAAGTCTACTCTGACTTGTTGCATGCAGGCTGAAGTTCATAATGAATTTTTTGCTTGTCCCTCTCAATAGGATTTTTATGCGGTTTCCATTTTAGCATTGGGATTTAAGAATGACTTCTCTATTTTGAGATGGATAGGTAAGAAAGAAGCTGGCATGTTCCTTCTCGACGGCTTTCTGTTAGGATACAACCAGTGGAAGTTCGTAACAGTCGGTCTACAGCAATACACTTCCAAATTCTCTGTAACTTTGACCATCATACAAGTTGTAGCGTCTTGTGTAGTAGAAAGGCTACCGTCGAAAAGCATTACAATTTGTCATTTTACTCCATTATAGTTGTACATCTTTCCAATTTCAATTGCATTACGCAATTTTGATTCCTAAATTTTTGCTAATTCCTTCTCTAGTTTAACAGCCAGTAAAATTTTCCTTTATCTGCCCTAATCTCTACCAACCCTTTGGTGTAGAATTTAAGAGAAGATTAAGCGTCATATTCATCCAATATTAAATATAAATTTGTTCAAAGTGTTCGAGTATCAGACTTAAATTTTACACAATGCCAATACATGTCTTCTAAGTGCAGTCGCCTGGTGATACATGAAAGGAAGTAATAATTTTGAAAGGAAATTTAGGGAGATGTTTCAGGTCTAAATTTAGGCTACCTTTCCGACACCTGCCAGAATGAGGGCTGGAGAGAATCTGGAGTCTAAGTACGTCTCAGGCAGGAAGGGTAGTTCCGATGTATTTGAACTGCAAACCTCCTGTTCATGAGCCCTTGACTTAAGAACCTCCATGATAATCCATTAATTGGAAAGAAAGGACCCGTACACACGAAATATGCCATACTATTAGTGATATCAAAACTTCCACTAAATGATGACACAAAAGTTATCAGTCTACTCCAAAGAGAATATAGATCGTTTTTCTATAAACTGAAACAGAATTCAGAATACAAAATTCCAGATACATTACACTGGGAATAAAAAGTAATTTTTGAATGTTTCGAGCACTTCGTGAGGCAATTTCTACTAATTTTGAGTTGAGAAAAACAAATATGACAATCACATATTTTTATTAGCTCTAGTTTTTATGATATACACAAGGTGGAAGTATTACCTATTAATGGATTGAGAGAAAAGGATACATTTTAATTACATACATGCTAACAACAATGAAAGTGCATTAGATGTTTTAAACTGGTAATTACCAGTTACTAAGAGTTCTAAATTGTTGGGAAAATACTTCGAAGATAGTCGTGTCTGAAGAGAATCATGTGGTGGCCTATTGAGCTTGCCTCTTGTGATTGAGTTCCGCAGAATCCCTATACAAAGACCAACAGTAATCCGCAGGCATAATTAAGAAAATTTAATTTATAGTGCAGCTCAAACAACAATTAAAATAACGTTTTCTGTTTTTAATGTGGGGTAACATGGATAAAACCGGTTGTATGAGTGAAACTCTTATTTTTACTGTAGTGTGGTATCATTTGCCAGCGAGGCATGTAACTTCTTTCTCCCATGCTTATCATTCACGTAGAGCATGTTCATGCCCGTCTCATGTGATTTAACGGATTTATTGCATGTGAAGGAAATCCGAGTTTGTGTTCTAATTGTTAATCTTATTCATCGAACCTACAAGCTGTTAAAGTTGTGTCGATGTGTTTTTATGGTAAAAGTGGTAGTGGTATTAGCGTTAAACTTTTAAATGAATGATTTTAAAGTTCTTTGTTGGCTGTAATTCGAAAGGAATCGAGAGTATTTTAAAGTATGGCAATGTGGGCTGGACTGGGCGCGGCAGAATTGGTTATGCCCCCATGCATTTAGATATTGTGTCGTGGATTCACAGACCAGTGCAACATAAATTAAGTAGGTAATGGCCGCTCCATGGCTGAGTAGTTAGACCTCTGGGTTCTCACCTAGGCGGCCTGGGATCGATCCCAGGTGGCCGCAAAGTGGGATTTCTGGTGGACAACATGGCGCTGAGGTGGGTTTCCTCTGGGTCCTCCGGTTTCCCTCACCACCATTCCACCAATTTCTCCATTATTCATTCATCCCAGGTCTTGATCTCATCTATCAGGTCCATATGCTTCGCCTCCCTCGCTCAGAAGGATCTTAAGCGACTCCTAACAGCAGCATTGGTTTGGAAGGTTAGTGCATTTTCACACCGCTTTTATTATTCTAGGTTACACTCTCAATATGCCACGGATTTGCATTTGTAAAACCAACCGCCAAAATTTTCCTTTTCCTTTTTCTTTTCTGTGTCACCAACACATACAGTCGCTATTCCAACACACCAGCAAACAATTTTCAAACAATCAAGAGGAAATACCTTTATAATAACTGATTCTCCTCATAGAGACGATCTCATCGAAAAGGAAAGCAACAGGAAACCTCAAAATTAGGCAAACACGTAGAAAATTGTTCTGCACAAAGAAATCTCAAGTCTCAGAATTTAGTAATTCGGGTAGTGACTCAAAGCTGAATGATAAAGGTTCCACATTTCTTTGTTGTAATGAGTAATACGCATTTACAAAGAAGACGGATGGTTAGGTGAGATGTATGAAGTCCTTCAGATGGACCCATGAAGGCTGCTTGGGATGGAAAGATGAGATAGACCAGTAGACATGCTTTAATACTACCCGGTTTTGCCCCATTGAGAATCCGGTTCTACCCCAGATAGGGGCAAAATTTTATTTTCTAAAGTGTATTGTCATTTTAAGTAAATGGAATACGAAGCAAAATAGTGATATGTTATATATGCATTACCTATAAAACATTCCATTGTTCACGTGTACATTATTTATGGTATTTAATACATTACAACATCAATATTTCGTTCAGTGTTTCCTGAGGATCCAGTCTTACCCCATGTTCCCCTACGTATTTTTGTAACTGTTCCGTGTCGATCGTTTGGTAGACCAAAAATGATGACGGCATAGACCAGTCCAGTTGTCATTAGTACCTTGAAATATCGCCGTTCACCTGTTTTATTTACATATTAATGACCACAACATGAAGCACCTGGCAAATTTGTGTATTCACTAACAAATCAAATGCTGCAGCACGTACGGGAACAAAAAGATACCTTTAATTATTGACTTGGGTTCGTGTTACCGTGGAGCGAGCTTCTGGTGCTTGTGGAGTTGTAGAAGCACCTCTTACTTGTTCAAAAGCAACTCTACGCGCTTCTAGAGGTTCTTTTGTGTTTCCTCTGGTAATCGATAGAGGCCAGCTTCTGAGCTGCACGCAGAATGGCGAACGCAACCGCAAAACAGGTGAGATGCTAGAGGGTCAGTCAAAAGGTAATGACCATTTACGGATATATATATATACATATACAAACTTCGATATGTAAATTACAGATCTTTTCCAAATAAATCCAGGATATGCAGGTGGAGCCAAAGATGATGTTTGGACATTTTAAACGAATCTTGGTAGGTAAAGAATTCGTGATTAACAGATACTAAGTAATCAGACATAAGTCGATTCTTTCTGCCCGTTACAAGTCACAATAGTCCATAAGTCAACACAGCACAGTACAGTCACTTCTTAGTTGATGGTGGAGACACTTACAGCTTCCTGAAATGCAAATAAACAAATAAATAAAGCTTCGGTTCTGAACAATTAAATTGCTGGCAGACTTGCATGGATAGTAGTCCCAACGCCTTCAGTGACAACGAATCAAAACATGCATTTCTAAGCAACATAAATCAACATCATATGTGGTTGTGTCTACCGCGTAGTTAAATAATAATCGAACCCACTCACAGCCGTTCTCTGCTGCGCGAGACGGTGGCAGTCGCCTGGGAACTTAATGCCGGCAGAGACGGACTAGAAACCTTACCATATAATAGATGCTGGAAACGTTGACCTGCTCTCAAACAGGCAGCATAGCTCGTGCAAATATTCCTGCTCACTATCTGAAGCTCAGTAACAGGTAGTCTTGTGGTTTCTTGCACGATATTTTCCCTTAAGTTTCTGTAATATGCGAGGACTGGAACGATGCACTTTGTCTTAAAGAACCGCATAAATAAATGTCACAACTCGTTAGGTCAGGACAACGAGGGGGCCACAAATCAATACTAACTATTCTGTCATCAAACACCTCTCTCTTTTTGCATTTAATGATTCGGCAGCTGTATGTGCTTTTGCAAAACCTTGCTTGAACCAACCATACGATTTCTCTGCTTCTGATATCGCTCTACATATATTGTTTCATCAAAGAATATGGACCCTATTATTCTTTTAGCACTTATCCCACACACCCACTCCAATTTCCTGATCACGATGAGGCATTTCACCAGTAGCACAGGCTCTTCCGAAGCCCAGTATCGACTGTTGTGTGTATTCAAACGTCCAGGTAAATGAAACCAAGATTCATCAGTGAAAATCAAAAGCTGTGGAGCAATTAAATCCCTTTCTACATATTGGAAAAATCAGTTACATTATCATTTGTCTTTAACGCTTGCACACGTGTGTAGCGATAGGGCTTCAGTTTCAAGAGACGTGTATCGTTCAAATCCTCATACACTACAGGAACTTAGAGAAAACATTGTGTAAGAAATCAAAGGAATTGGATAGGTAGAGTCGATTGAAAAGCTCAGTGCCATAGCCGGGATTTGAATCACGAATTTCCCGGTGTCCGTTCGGTTGCTCTTTAGCAATGAGTTACTATGTGCAGCGGGCCTTACTAGGCAACAAAATGGCATTACCTCTTAGCTGATTCATGTCTAATTGGAAAAAACAGTATACAGTTTGAGGGACATTTATCGCTACATTTTAAATTTGGTTAAGCTTGGTACAAAATTTTGTGTGTTTGGTTGGAAGTTACACGTTTTCAATCTTTAGGCTAACCATTTTTCACATCGAGTTAAAATTTTGTGCACAAGATTTTCAACAAAATTGGTCTATCCGTTCCAAATTTAGTTAAAATTTTTACAAAACCAAGGGTGGTTAATATAACGAACCTGCAAACTGCGGGTATTTGCGCGTTTGCGAACTGGGGCTGAAGATCTGAAACCTATTAACTAAAATAAATGTCCAGTGGAAGGATTGCAGATCTTTGGGGATGAAATAAACCTAGCATTTACTTTTATTTAGGACAGCCCTGTAACGCAATGGTAGCGCGCCTGCCTCTGGCGCGGAAAACTCGGGTTCAGTCCATTGTACTGGCTTGAGATTTTCCCACACAACAATTTTACTATATATTGCTACATATTGCGATTTTAATCTTCCTTTATTGATTCTTAACGATTTTTATGTATGTTTAATGATCTGCAACTCCTTTATTGAGTTTTAAGAGAGTTCACTAGAGTTAAGAGTTTTAAGTTAGGGTTTGCATTACGATTCTGGGTTTACTTCGACATCCCTTAAGATATCTTCTGAAATAAAGCAAAGCTATCGAACGGGATGGCTCATGCGGTAATGTCTGTAACCAGCATTCGAGTGATCGTAGCCCGATCATCTTATATGGGATTGGACTTTTAATACCACGGCCCAAAGTTCCACTTTAAGCGAATCCGCTGCCTTCTATATACAGATAATGCAAGCAGATCAGCTTGTGGTACCTTAATCCCATCTGCCTGGCATGAATAGAAACAGAGATAAAGTTGCCTGACACTAAGGTCTCTGTGAACTGTAACCGCAGTATCAGACAGCGATTAGGAGGCGGCGAATGAATTGAAATCACGAGAATTAAAAAAGAAGATAAATTAATGAAAATGCTTTGCTAAACTAATATAAAATATTGTTATATTAATATGAAATTAGAATGAAATTAGAGTAATGATTAAAATAGCGGTTTAATTAAGAATAAGATGGGAAGAATATAATTTAAGACAACTAACATGCTAGAATCCATGTAAGGGAGATAAAATATTTCTGTAAAATCTGAACACAAGTCGGGGAGACAGGAAGAGGTGACCGTTAGCCTCTTTGTTTAAGGAAAGGTTCAATGTCTGAGAACTATAACCAAGAATGTGTAGGAACAATAAGGTTTTCTAGATGCGGTCAAGCGTAAGACCTAAAAGGATTTACTTTGCTGAGGTGATAACGATGTATACCGTTACAAAGAGCCCAGAGTAGGCGTGACCCAACTCACGGTGGGACGTAACGTCAATGAGTTCGATGAGTTTTGCTAACCAATAAAGAAAAAATCGAAATAAAATGAGAAACCAATAATAATGTAAGATTTGAGAAATGGGAGAAGGGTGAGTTATTTTGGTCATGTGATAAGAGTTAGGGTGGGGATCAGAATAAAGTACGAACTGAATCGCAGAGTAGACGAAACATCACTTCAACAGTCATGCTACGAGGGGAAAGATGTGTTAGTGCGCGTGAAGAAGAAGTAGTAAAGATTTCTAAGTCCGAAATGTAGGGAAGTCAAGAATAACGCAACCGGCGTAAGAAAAAATCACTTCAACAGTCATACTACGAGGGGAAGGATGTGTTAGTGCGCGTGAAGAAGAAGTAGCAAAGATTTCTAAGTCCGAAATGTAGGGAAGTCAAGAATAACGCAACCAGCGTAAGAGAGGCAGCAGAAGAATTTTATAATAGCAAAGTATTCGCCGTATAAAGAAGTAAGAGAATTCTGTTAGGAAGTTTAGTAACAGGTGGTCACCGCTACAAATCAATCTGAATCAACGAACTTAGTGAGAATTAAATTAAATCATTTTTTGCAACGAACCAGTGTATTATTGAGACAACTGAGCAGCCAAAAAACAACAAATCCATTTCCTACAACCATTCCCCTGAAGATAAGAGATCTCATAGCTCCAATTAGAACCCAAGTCAAAAGTAAACACCAACCAATTGAAATCTGACATGCGGGTATGCCGCATAATGGCGCCCAACGTGGGGCTTCGAATTGTAGGAAATGGGTGAAATGTAACGACGACAACGACGAGGAGAAGTGAGAAGACCGACGACGACAACTACGATGAGGACAGCAGAGACTACGAAGAAGACGGCAAAAACAACTAACAAGTGAAATTTTCCCCCAACCAAGAGAGAAGTTCAAGTTCTTTCGACATCAACTGAGCCTACTAGACGACGAGCAGCACGACAAAAAAAAATTGGTAAAGACATCACATAAACACCACAGCCGTACAACAGAACTGTGAGTTACACATACTCAATTTATTTTTCTTGTAAATGTAATATCATTCATTGAGATCAATATCTATGTAATGTCTTAGTAATAAGTATTTTGGAAGGGAAATTAGAAAATTTAAAGTGGAAGTTCAATGCTTTTGAGAAATAAGAAGATCGTACAGAATAAATTTAAAATGGAAAATTCTGGGGAACAAATAGTTATGGAGACAGAGAAAGAGTTAGAAGTTGTTAATGAAGAGACAATGGACAGCAGTGTTATAGGATCAGTAGATGAGGGTGTAAATGGTGTAAGTAGCTTAAATATAAATAGGAGAAGTGACAATCCTGGGGTAATGGAAAATCTACAAGAGATGCTCCAGAAACTCATGGCGCAAATGACTATTCAGAGTCAATCCTAGAAGCTAAATTCGTAGAACAGAACCAATCACTAGAGGCTAAATTGAACCAAACACTAGAAGCTAAATTAGTAGAACAGAGTCAATCACTAGAGGCTAAATTAGTAGAACAGAACCAAACACTAGAGGCTAAATTACTAGATCAGAGCAGGGCTATGGACAAAAAATTAAGTCAAATTACAAGCCAAGGGAAAGAAACAGAAACTAGAATCACTGTCAGAATTCAAGGAATAACAGGGGAAATCCAGTCTGTAAAAGAGGCCCTGCAGCGAGAAGTAGGTACTATAAGAAGTGACCTAGAAGCTACCAAATCTCTCGTTGCAGGAGTAGAAAATAGAATAGGGGAGGAAATTAATAAGGAGAGAATAAGATTAGATGAACTGACCACGACACAGGTAACTTTTGTACAAGAGATAAATGACCGGTTTGACACTGTAAACAATAGTATAGCAGCTGACATGGAGAAGTTAAAAGAAAAGGTAGCACGTGTAACAAATATTCAATCAGAAAATACACAAATGTTGAGGGAAACAGTAAGCGAGATATCTCAAATCAGAGATACTGTAACTGGCTTACAGCTGGGACAGCAAGGGCAGGTACCTGAGAGTTCCAATTGTTCTATACATACACACAATGGAGAGAGGCAGAACGAACAGGTTAACGCCCCTTCTGTCTCTCCTCAAAACAGCAATAATAGCGAAGTAAATATGCAAAACGTAAATATGTATCCACCAGTGCACATGAATTTTCTAAGCGAATTGCCCCTCCCGAAATTTAATTGTCGCAATGACAACGCAGTACAATTTTTGGCCGACTTAGAAAAGTATTTTGTCATCAGAGGTGTACCCGAGCAATATAAGATGATAATAGTTCAAAGGGCGTTACAATCTGCCGAACTTAATTGGCTACGAGTAACTGTGGGAGAAGGATGCAGCTACGAGTTGTTTAAAACAGCTTTCCTAGAAAAGTATTGGAACGCCAATGTCCAATACCAAGTAAGGAATCAGATAATAAATGGCCGATACCATGGTAATAATGGAGAGTCTATTACTGATTATTTCCTGAGATATTCGCAAATAAGTAAATATCTACAACCTCCATTACAGGAAGCCGAACTGATTTCTCTTCTCACGCCCCACCTTCCTGAGAACATTAGAAATCACATGGTGGTAGCAAGACCTCAGACATTGAGAGAGGCAATTACATTATTAACAGCTTTACAAAGCGTTGGGACGCAAAATTCACAAAATAGACATGAGAATCGAATGCCAGTGAGAAATCCACACAGACCGTGGAATAATAATAATCATGACGGGGAAAGGGCACACAATCCCCGAAATTTTAACACAAACCATATGGCTACTCGTCAAAGATACGATGCCCACGTCCCGAGGGAATTCCCTAACAACAATAGAGGGAGACAGGGACCACCAAATTCAAATTCATATAATTTCCCTATAAGATATGTACATGTAACTAGGAATGGAAATAGGGGTCACCCCCCATTTCTTCGAAGAGGGAATGCAAGACCGACGTTCCGACTACCAGAAGCTAATAGACAGTATCAACCACGTGACGCTGGTAGAGAGAACAATACAGACAGACCTGAAGTAAGACAGAGGAATCAACTTCTCTCAAGAGAATGGGTGCGTTCTCATCCACCCACACCGAGGGACGCGGCGCCCGAGGTAGATGAAAGGCCAGATACGACACAGCAGACGGGAAACGACTCCAGGGTGCGATAGAAGACGTCCCGCATCGGACCCGGATGAACACGCTAGTTCTTAATTTGAACAGGGACACAGCTCTGAGTAGGGTGGTACAAAATAAAACAGAAACAGAAATAGAAAACGGTACTCAAATAAACAATCACTTAACAGAATTGCAAGAAGTGAGAGATGCTCCACGTATTGCTGCAATAATAAACAAAGAAAAATGGCACATTACCATAGATTCAGGATCCTCAGTTTCAGCTATAAGTCAAGCATTCTTTTATCACTTAAAAAAATAATGGAATGAAATTGCAAACATTGCCCGTGAAAAGTGCATATTGTACTCTGGCGGTAGGTCGCGCCAAGCAAAAGATTAATACACAAATGCTTTTGAAAGTCACCATTGGGGAGGATACAATAGAATTTGTATGTTTTGTTATTAATAGGCTATCTGTAGACATTATTATGGGTAATGACGTGTTGTATGCGCTTCAAGCTAAGTTGAATTATCAAATGGAAGCCTTGGAAATCAAAATTAAAGACGTCATAATTAAAGTTCCGTTTAGCTCAAGGGAAGCAGAAAATGAGATAAGATTGACAGATGAAGAAAAAGAAATAGATGGAGAAACATTTTTTGTAGAATTTATACGAATAGGAGGAATGGAGCTAGTTAAGATGAATCCATTAGAAGCAGAAGAGATGAGAAACTATGATAAGGATGAGTATATAGCTGGAGAAGAAGGGCTTTTAGAGATGACGTCATACGGACTTGGGCAGGCAGAAGCAGGTGAACAGGAGATAATTACCCTACCAGATAATTTCCAGGTAGTCGAAAATAACGAGGTTTAGTCAGTCCTCTTAATTTGCTGTAGATCATGATGCTAGGTCTTGAGGTATAATCTGGGGGGCTCTAGGGTTAAGTGTTGTAGGTTTTCACAGGCAAAGACGGTTGGTCTGGTGGGTTAAACGCTGTAGGTTGAAAGCTGTAGGATTTAGAGGTTAGGTCTCAAGTTATGATCTGGAGGGGGCTCTAGGGTTAAGTGTTTCAGATTTTTACAGGTAAAGATGGTTGGTCTGATAGGTTGAATGCTGTAGGTTGAAAGCTGTAGGATTTAGAGGTTAGGTCTCAAGGTATGATCTGGAGGGCTCTAGGGTCAAGACTTGCATGCTTTTCACAGGTAAAAAATGCTGGTGTGAACAATAGTAAGTGTAGGATTTAGTGGTTAGGTCTCAAGGTATGATCTGAGGCTCTAGGATTAAGAGTTGCAGGCTTTCACAGGTAGTTTTCACTGTTGGTCTGGTAGGTTGAAAGCTGTAGGAATTAGAGGTCGGGTCTCAAGTAATGTTCTGGGGAGGGCGAGCTCTAGGGTTAACAGTTGCAGGTTTTTCACAGGTAAAAGCTACTGGTCTGGAGATTAATACTGTGTGATTGGAGGTTAGGTCTTGAGGTATGATCTGGGGTCTCTAGGGTTAAGAGTTGCATATTTCCAAAGGTAAGTCTGTTGGTCTGGGAGGTTAATTCCCGTAGGATTTAGTGGTTAGGTCTTGAGTTATGATCTGGGGCTCTAGGTTTAAGATTTGTAGGGTTTATAGCTAAAGGTTGTTGGTCAGGAGTATAAAGGCTGTAGGATCATTTGGCTTTGTTGTATAGGTTGAGGTATGGTCTTATGATTTTGAAGTTCACTTTGCTAGTCCAGCGTCTAAAGGTTGTTAATCTTGAGGCAAGTCCTACATTTATGCTTTACTATTTCATAGTACTATAAACCAACCTAACATAGCCTAACCTGACAGTTCTCTTTTTTATTCTTAAGGTATTTTATTCTACCCCGCTGTAACTGAAGCTAATATCCTCTTTTTTGTTTTTGTCTTCTTTCATCATTCTTTAACCTAGCTATTTGTGCTATTGGCATCCGTTCTCTTTTCTTCTTATGGTAATGTATTCTACCACTGTAACCTACCCTAATATACTCTTTTTTCACCTTCTTTCATCATTCTTTAACATAATCTAACCTAACCTAACCTAACTCAGTAGTTCTCTTTCCTGAAGTTCCTCTATTTTGCCACTTTAACCTAACCTAATATACTCCTTTTGTTGTTGCCTTCTTTCATCATTCTTTAACCTAACCTAGCTGTGTATCTGCTATTGGCATCATTTGTTGCATCTGTTAACCTGTTTTCTGTCCTTATGTTCCTCTATTCTCGCACTTTAACCTAACCTAATATACTTATTTGTTTTTGCCATCTTTCACAGCTCCTTATCCTAATTCTTTTTGCTATTGACATCCTTTCTCTTTTCTCAAGCTGTTCTACTCTTTCCTCCGCAGCCTATCCTAAGCATGTTCATTTTCCCTTTATATAACCCATATCTTTCAAGCTCAACTATTTTGTATTCCGCTAACTACTTGTACGTATGGTGTAAAATTCTTGAGGCATGCTGATGTTAGAGCTCCTAGAACTATTTTTGGCACTGCTAGAGGTATATATGCTGATTAGGTGCGTTTATATAGTAAATTTAGCCATTTGTGTAACTGCTTCTGTTTTCCTAACCATAGAGTTTTTTTTGTTGCTAGGGATTCTTGTTCTTCGTACCTTCTCTATGATTTCAAGATCTCTATTCCATCTTGTTATGTTTTGAGGTCTTATGCTTATACCTTAAGCTTCGTTATTAAGTCTTTTGCTCTGAAAGGCTATGTATATTGGTTAAGGTGCTCATCTCTCTTGGTCACGAGGTTAAGTCTTGAGGTACGATCTTAAGGCCTGGGGTTTAAAGGATGTATAGCTTAAACCCACAGGTCTTGAGGTTAAGGGCTGTAGCTTTGGTGGTTAGGTCTTATGGATTCGAAGTTAGAGCTCTCGGTCTAGTGTTAAGGCTGTAGGATCTAGAGGATACGTATTGAGGTATGATCTGAGGGCTCTAGGGTTAAGAGTTGTAGGCTTCATAGCTAACGGTTTAAAGCTGTAGTGTCTAGAGGTTAGGTGTTGAGATATGATCTGGGAACTCTAGGGTTAAGAGTCGTAGGGTTCATAGCTAAACGTTTGACAGCTATAGATATCTTCGTTCCTGTTAGATTTGTATTCGTAATGATCTGTGCGTACAGTCTTCATACGGTTCTTCATTCGGATTGATGTCTTCATACTCTTGTAATATTTCGTAATGCTAAACCAACGTTCTAATGCTATTTTCAAGCCTTTCCAGATGTTCTGAGCTTTTTGTACATTTCAGGGATCTTTTTAGGCTAAGTTCAACTACTTAAATCTTTTTATACTAATTAAAATGTTTTCAAGGTTATTTCATATTATGAGGTAGTAGGTCCTTTTTAATTTATCCATTTAATATTAATTAAAGTGTGCTCAGCTAGCTTATGTGGTGAGATAGGCGTCCCTCGTCTTTTCTCTGGACTTGGGACCAGCGTCAGAATTTGTTTTCTGAACGGTAGACTTAACGCCTTCCTCTGCTCTTATTATACAGTTTTTTGTTTCATTTTTAGATGTCTGCTACGTACCAGAATTTGTTGTTTTCTTGGGATGGAAATTGCTTTTTCTGCTCTAAGTACCCGTATTTTATTCACTATTAACAACACGGTAATGTCCGTGCGCATATGTGGATACTCCATCATCTGCAATTACTCTTTTGTCATCATGTGGGGATAAGGATATTTTGTTCACTTCCACTGATGTAACATTATGTTGACGGGACAGAATTAAGTTCATTGGCGTTCTTATGATTTCTCGGCTTTTAAGACAGTCCAAATAGCTCTCAAAGGTGATGTACTGTTTAATGGCGCTATGCTTTATGCCCTTTATCTTCTTGATCACACCTCCATCGATGTCGAGAGCATACATCTTCGGTCTCAGTCCAACAAAACGATGAATGATTTTTCCATTGGCTTCATCTTTGAATTTTCCCAGCACTTTCTTATTTTTTGTAGAGTGGCATATGTGGTCGCTAGGATAATCAGCAGTATCCAGATGTTCCAGAAAACGTAACTTATCCTGGTATACATCTCTAGTGGTCACGCGATGGATGAAAGAGTCAGTATCCATGTACATGAGCTTCAGATTTTCAAGCCCGTAATATGGCATTAGCACATCATAATGATACCGATACATCAAGGTCTTTGAGATATCCAGCACACACATCCCAATGTATATAGGCTTGTTGAAGACTATCTCCCGCGACGCCATGTGTACTGCAGCCAGATTAGGCCCATATATAGTTCTATCAATAAATGTAGGCTTAGCAACCAGCTTTTCCAATGTCTTCCAATCGGTGACAAGTCGTATATTCAGTCGGTTTCTGATGTTTTCCATAGTTTTTCCAAACATGGCATTGTTAAAAAGTTTGTAAAGGTCCTTCTCGAAATCATTTCTTGATCCTTGTCGTAGTCGGTTATTGAATTCCACATAAGGCTTTAACCAACATGACTGTTGATATTGTAGCACCCGATGGATTTTAGTCAGTTGTAACCCATGACTAAGGGCCTGCTTCAAGGTCATGTAATGTACCACATACTCAGTTCGTGATCCAAGGTGAGGAATTAGTTTCTTTACAGGAGAACCCGCAGGCTTGATACACTCGGGCAGGAACGGCAAATCATTATGCAGGTCATGGAGTTCTGCAGGATATTGAAGGTCCACCTCTAAAATGTATCCGAGTGCGTCATCTTCTCGTAGTATTTCTAGCTTGATATCTTCAGGAGAAACCCACTTAAAACCCCCGTAAGGAAGGGCGTGGCACATTGCCCAGCCATATTGGTTATTCGCGTCCTCGTACGTAATATATTGTGAAGGCTTACTTGAGTCATACTCCTTCATGTAGTGATTGTTCGCCCCTGCATACCGATGAGAAACTTGGCATAATCCTCCTCTTATACCCGCTTCAACCATGAGTAGCTGATCATAATCCTGTAGTAATTCCAGTTCAATTCCTGTGTACAGCAGCATTGCATCCCACGTAAGTCCAGGTGATGTAAAATAATGTGCAGGATCAACTTTGTGGGTCTTCAGAGTCTGTTCCCTAAATGTCTCAAACACATCTGTTAGTAGAAGGACATCCGAAGTTAAGTAGAGGTCACTGTAGTCGCCCATTGTTCTGATGTTGAATTGGCTCCATACGTTTTTTGCATGTTTATACTCTCCATCACTAATTTCTTCTTTGTTTAACTTATTGTAGAATGCCTTCCTCGGAGGAAGTTCTGTTTCACACAAAACATCCCATGATGTGACGTAATCGTAGGGGAACACTCCCTTACGGGTCACCAATTCGATATTCTCTGTTCCAAAGTACTTCAGAGTTTCAGGATATGATGTTAGATTTTTTGCTAATTTATCCAAGCTGGTACTAAGGAAGCGATAGGTATCCACAAAGCGGAGTTTAATGTCACCAACATACTTGGAAAATGATATGTAACTTTCCTCTGAGCTAGGAATAACTTCTACTCTCTCACTAGTACAACCTAATTCTTTAACAATGAAATGGGAGTCATATCCACTCAGGTTATGCATGAAGACAGGAATATAATTGGGCGTTTTGCAAGCGAGATTACACTGATTATGTAGACTTCCTCGGTATTCACCGGTTATATGGTCATGATCCCGTACTTTCCAGTTCTCTCCTGTAAATTCTTTCCCACATAAGTAACATTCTGTAGAACACTCGAAAGATTTTTGCTGCTCATCTGTTAGTGTTAATGGAGAATCAGTTTTGTATACACTATTAATCTTCTTTGCAAGAGAAGTTAAATACTCCATAAACTTCACTGCTGCATCATAACCACGATATACGTAAGGTTCAGTAGGAAGATCGGTCTGTATGCCTTCAATAGAGGCCGAGGATTTGACATATACACAGAAACTCATAGGATTATGATTATGATATGGAACTGTATAAGATGTTTCAGGATTAGAAGAACAGCTATGGTAAGGACTGAGAATGCTTTCAAAGTCAGCATAGATGACATAAGGCAATTTCAGCATCCTTTCAAAGTTCTTGAATCTAACGATAGACTTCTCCTTTGTTGGCATAACAATCCTGGCAACTCCGTGCTGATTGCATATTTTTCTATGTTCATTTAGCTTCTGCACTCCTCCTCGCTCATGCTGATCATCAAAGTGCGTGAAACAGCGTTTGCAGGTGTAGATCTTTCCCTTACGTTTAGTTTTCTGTTGATGAATAAGTTTCTCAAAATGCTTTATATAAACGTAATGCAGGCGCCCAACAGCATCACTTAACAGAAGCAGATCACGATGTTCAGTCTGTTCATCATCTACAACTTTCATAGGAAACACTTGATTCTTTTCATCCAAACCGAAAACGTTTATAGAGATGTTATTTCGTCGTTCAAATTTAGGGATATCTCTCAGGCTCGTAGGAAATGAGATGCAGGTAAAGTCATATCTTTCTTGAAGGTACTTATACTTGCTAACACGTTGAGGATCCTTTTGAATGAATTTGGCAAGAAAAGCATACATAAAACATTTTTCATCATCATAGTTCTGTGGATTTATGCAGGCTTTCTTCGCTTCTAAAGATGGCGGTAGAGGGATGTAGCTGCTTCCTCTTAGCCCATTATTCTTGTTGATTCTAACTCGAACCCCGTCAACAGCTAATAAAGCCCAGTTGCTTCCTTTAAGTTGACCTTCCTCCATTTCAGTACAAAGTTTCTTGAATTTCCTTTCCAAGATGGCGTCCAAGTCACTTTCTAAAAATATTGCTTGATTTGGTGTTTTAAAGGCTTTATCAGTAGTATCACCAACGGTATTCACAAACTGACATTCAGCCACGAGGTTAATTTTCACACTTTTATGAGTCCTTAGTTGCTTCTGAACGGCTTGAATTATCCGCTGTTTCGATTCTTGGAGATATGTCTTTAGATCCTGGCATGTAGAGCACTGGATGAAATACGATTTCAGTCGATCCTGGAAAGCTGTTTCATATTCTACGACATCGTCTTCATCAGGAACCATTAACAGCAATTTATGTTTGGTAGGCTTGATCTTGAGTTTCTTAGCAGCACTTATTCTCTCGCATCGTTCTTGGTGCTCATCTCTACGACGTTCAGTACCATAAACGCCATCACAATGTTTACATTCGTAATACTGGCCACATACCAGCTCGTGTCTCTTTTTATTGTAGTTTTTCAGGAAACTCTTATCACATTTACCACACTTAAATTCTTGTATAGCAGCGTCTAATAGAGCTTCCATCGCTTTAATATTCAAGTTTTTGTTATGTGCAGGCTAATTATCGGGTAATATGTCGCTCAGTAAGTGTTTGATATACCTTTTCACTTCTCTTCTTCACCTTGATCGCTTATCAACGCTACTGAAGATGAATTTCACTGCAGGAGCTGATTCGCTAAGCTATAAACACACTAGCGTAATTACAACCTAAGCTCAATCAAGCTCCATTTATACAATTAGTGCAGACCTAAAAGAAAACTTCATCATTCCCTCCAATACCGGGGTTCGAAGTTGGCGCTCCTATCGGAGAAAACCTAAACGAAAACTATTATCTTGCTACCACAGGGGTTCGAAGATGGTTCTACTATTGGAGAAAACCTAAAAGAAAACTCTATTAATTTTCCAGTTTTCGATTATTCTTTAACTACTATACAATTCACATGAGAGAAAAAAATTAGGCAAATTAAAATTCAAAAAGGAAATAAATAACTAGATTTGAAGATAAAATTTAGACAATTCAAACGAGTATAAACACGACTAAGCTACGCCTTTTAGTTTTAAAGTTACATTAGGAGCTCCCATTGCCACCCTTAGACACCTCTCCGTCATCTTCAACCACGTGTTCTTGATTCTTTTCACACATATCTTAATCTAACAGTTCTATTTTTCTCAAGTTCATCTATTACACTGTTTAACTCATCTAAGGGGTGTCCTTAGGCTCCTTCACTTGATCCTCAACCACGTGTTCTTGATTCCTTTAGATCCATCTTTAACCAGTTATGTTTTTGCTATGGACATCATTTCTCTTTTCTTAAGTTCAATTATTTCATCCATCTTGTTATGTTGAGTCTTTTGCTTATATCTTAAACTTTGTGATTAAGTCTTTGGATCTGAAAGTCTATGTATATTGCTTGAGGTCCTCATCCCTTTTGGTCATGGGACAGGTCATGATATGTGATCTTATGGTTTGAGCTTGTCAACACACCTAAAACATAAATATTCAGAGTTATTTAAATTATCCTGCTGAGATTCAAACCATGATCGTAAAGTTTAAATAACCAGTTCAACAGCAAATCAACCCTAACGTATGAATGAACACGCTATTTCATTGCGCTACCATTATTCAAACGAGAGTTATTCAACATTACAGTCATACTATCAGAACCGGTGATCGAACCACGGGTCTCTAGGACATAGAATCATAAAACATTCACAGCATATGTAAAATGAAAATACCTGCGCTTTACCCCGCTATTCTAAGTGTAATAGCTCGAAAAATAGATCACAATTACGGAATTTGATGAACGCCGGGAATCGAACCAAGGATCTTCTCCGCTAAAACATAATAGGATGTGATTAACCGCAAAAAGTATCGCCATATAAAGTTAATTTCACCACTCTAGACACATTGGTTACAGAGATATTCAGATTAACTGATCCAGGAATCGAACCAGGGACCCTCGAACTATACATTGTCGGCATATGATTAACAATGAAGTTAATGTTTATTTCAGTGCTCTAGTTCTATTGGCCACAGAGATATTCAAATTAAACGATTTAGGACTCGAACCGAGGATTCCAGGTATACGGTATAAACCCAGCAGATACCACTTAACTATATAAAATTTATAAAGTTTGTTTGAACCCGATCTCATAATTAGTTTCAGAGTTATAACGATATTAAGAGTGCTCACTTGCGCGAGAGTCGAACCTTGGATTGGGACAATTTACCTACCTGCCCTCAGGCGTGATACATAGAAACGGTGGTGGTTAGCTCGTTGTTGCACTAAAAGAGTAGGGGATAAATATATTTAGTTTCCTGATGCAATTCAAGGTTAATTAGGAAGTAAACATGTTTACTTACTGGATGGCATTGACAGGCGTTGCGTCATATGTCTAGACATAGAGCCGCCTGGATGACCTTGAATCTGTGTTTGAAAAGACATTTATCCCCTACTCTTTTAGTGCAACAACGAGCTAACCACCACCGTTTCTATGTATCACGCCTGAGGGCAGGTAGGTAAATTGTCCCAATCCAGGGTTCGACTCTCGCGCAAGTGAGCACTCTTAATATCGTTATAACTCTGAAACTAATTATGAGATCGGGTTCAAACAAACTTTATAAATTTTATATAGTTAAGTGGTATCTGCTGGGTTTATACCGTATACCCGGAATCCTCGGTTCGAGTCCTAAATCGTTTAATTTGAATATCTCTGTGGCCAATAGAACTAGAGCACTGAAATAAACATTAACTTCATTGTTAATCATATGCTGACAATGTATAGTTCGAGGGTCCCTGGTTCGATTCCTGGATCAGTTAATTGAATATCTCTGTAACCAATGTGTCTAGAGTGGTGAAATTAACTTTATATGGCGATACTTTTTGCGGTTAATCACATCCTATTATGTTTTAGCGGAGAAGATCCTTGGTTCGATTCCCGGCGTTCATCAAATTCCGTAATTGTGATCTATTTTTCGAGCTATTACACTTAGAATAGCGGGGTAAAGCGCAGGTATTTTCATTTTACATATGCTGTGAATGTTTTATGATTCTATGTCCTAGAGACCCGTGGTTCGATCACCGGTTCTAATAGTATGACTGTAATTTTGAATAACTCTCGTTTGAATAATGGTAACGCAATGAAATAGCGTGTTCATTCATACCTTAGGGTTGATTTGCTGTTGAACTGGTTATTTAAACTTTACGATCATGGTTTGAATCTCAGCAGGATAATTTAAATAACTCTGAATATTTATGTTTTAGGTGTGTTGACAAGCTCAAACCATAAGATCACATATCATGACCTGTCCCATGACCAAAAGGGATGAGGACCTCAAGCAATATACATAGACTTTCAGATCCAAAGACTTAATCACAAAGTTTAAGATATAAGCAAAAGACTCAACATAACAAGATGGATGAAATAATTGAACTTAAGAAAAGAGAAATGATGTCCATAGCAAAAACATAACTGGTTAAAGATGGATCTAAAGGAATCAAGAACACGTGGTTGAGGATCAAGTGAAGGAGCCTAAGGACACCCCTTAGATGAGTTAAACAGTGTAATAGATGAACTTGAGAAAAATAGAACTGTTAGATTAAGATATGTGTGAAAAGAATCAAGAACACGTGGTTGAAGATGACGGAGAGGTGTCTAAGGGTGGCAATGGGAGCTCCTAATGTAACTTTAAAACTAAAAGGCGTAGCTTAGTCGTGTTTATACTCGTTTGAATTGTCTAAATTTTATCTTCAAATCTAGTTATTTATTTCCTTTTTGAATTTTAATTTGCCTAATTTTTTTCTCTCATGTGAATTGTATAGTAGTTAAAGAATAATCGAAAACTGGAAAATTAATAGAGTTTTCTTTTAGGTTTTCTCCAATAGTAGAACCATCTTCGAACCCCTGTGGTAGCAAGATAATAGTTTTCGTTTAGGTTTTCTCCGATAGGAGCGCCAACTTCGAACCCCGGTATTGGAGGGAATGATGAAGTTTTCTTTTAGGTCTGCACTAATTGTATAAATGGAGCTTGATTGAGCTTAGGTTGTAATTACGCTAGTGTGTTTATAGCTTAGCGGATCAGCTCCTGCAGTGAAATTCATCTTCAGTAGCGTTGATAAGCGATCAAGGTGAAGAAGAGAAGTGAAAAGGTATATCAAACACTTACTGAGCGATATATTCCCCGATAATTAGCCTGCACATAACAAAAACTTGAATATTAAAGCGATGGAAGCTCTATTAGACGCTGCTATACAAGAATTTAAGTGTGGTAAATGTGATAAGAGTTTCCTGAAAAACTACAATAAAAAGAGACACGAGCTGGTATGTGGCCAGTATTACGAATGTAAACATTGTGATGGCGTTTATGGTACTGAACGTCGTAGAGATGAGCACCAAGAACGATGCGAGAGAATAAGTGCTGCTAAGAAACTCAAGATCGAGCCTACCAAACATAAATTGCTGTTAATGGTTCCTGATGAAGACGATGTCGTAGAATATGAAACAGCTTTCCAGGATCGACTGAAATCGTATTTCATCCAGTGCTCTACATGCCAGGATCTAAAGACATATCTCCAAGAATCGAAACAGCGGATAATTCAAGCCGTTCAGAAGCAACTAAGGACTCATAAAAGTGTGAAAATTAACCTCGTGGCTGAATGTCAGTTTGTGAATACCGTTGGTGATACTACTGATAAAGCCTTTAAAACACCAAATCAAGCAATATTTTTAGAAAGTGACTTGGACGCCGTCTTGGAAAGGAAATTCAAGAAACTTTGTACTGAAATGGAGGAAGGTCAACTTAAAGGAAGCAACTGGGCTTTATTAGCTGTTGACGGGGTTCGAGTTAGAATCAACAAGAATAATGGGCTAAGAGGAAGCAGCTACATCCCTCTACCGCCATCTTTAGAAGCGAAGAAAGCCTGCATAAATCCACAGAACTATGATGATGAAAAATGTTTTATGTATGCTTTTCTTGCCAAATTCATTCAAAAGGATCCTCAACGTGTTAGCAAGTATAAGTACCTTCAAGAAAGATATGACTTTACCTGCATCTCATTTCCTACGAGCCTGAGAGATATCCCTAAATTTGAACGACGAAATAACATCTCTATAAACGTTTTCGGTTTGGATGAAAAGAATCAAGTGTTTCCTATGAAAGTTGTAGATGATGAACAGACTGAACATCGTGATCTGCTTCTGTTAAGTGATGCTGTTGGGCGCCTGCATTACGTTTATATAAAGCATTTTGAGAAACTTATTCATCAACAGAAAACTAAACGTAAGGGAAAGATCTACACCTGCAAACGCTGTTTCACGCACTTTGATGATCAGCATGAGCGAGGAGGAGTGCAGAAGCTAAATGAACATAGAAAAATATGCAATCAGCACGGAGTTGCCAGGATTGTTATGCCAACAAAGGAGAAGTCTATCGTTAGATTCAAGAACTTTGAAAGGATGCTGAAATTGCCTTATGTCATCTATGCTGACTTTGAAAGCATTCTCAGTCCTTACCATAGCTGTTCTTCTAATCCTGAAACATCTTATACAGTTCCATATCATAATCATAATCCTATGAGTTTCTGTGTATATGTCAAATCCTCGGCCTCTATTGAAGGCATACAGACCGATCTTCCTACTGAACCTTACGTATATCGTGGTTATGATGCAGCAGTGAAGTTTATGGAGTATTTAACTTCTCTTGCAAAGAAGATTAATAGTGTATACAAAACTGATTCTCCATTAACACTAACAGATGAGCAGCAAAAATCTTTCGAGTGTTCTACAGAATGTTACTTATGTGGGAAAGAATTTACAGGAGAGAACTGGAAAGTACGGGATCATGACCATATATCCGGTGAATACCGAGGAAGTCTACATAATCAGTGTAATCTCGCTTGCAAAACGCCCAATTATATTCCTGTCTTCATGCATAACCTGAGTGGATATGACTCCCATTTCATTGTTAAAGAATTAGGTTGTACTAGTGAGAGAGTAGAAGTTATTCCTAGCTCAGAGGAAAGTTACATATCATTTTCCAAGTATGTTGGTGACATTAAACTCCGCTTTGTGGATACCTATCGCTTCCTTAGTACCAGCTTGGATAAATTAGCAAAAAATCTAACATCATATCCTGAAACTCTGAAGTACTTTGGAACAGAGAATATCGAATTGGTGACCCGTAAGGGAGTGTTCCCCTACGATTACGTCACATCATGGGATGTTTTGTGTGAAACAGAACTTCCTCCGAGGAAGGCATTCTACAATAAGTTAAACAAAGAAGAAATTAGTGATGGAGAGTATAAACATGCAAAAAACGTATGGAGCCAATTCAACATCAGAACAATGGGCGACTACAGTGACCTCTACTTAACATCGGATGTCCTTCTACTAACAGATGTGTTTGAGACATTTAGGGAACAGACTCTGAAGACCCACAAAGTTGATCCTGCACATTATTTTACATCACCTGGACTTACGTGGGATGCAATGCTGCTGTACACAGGAATTGAACTGGAATTACTACAGGATTATGATCAGCTACTCATGGTTGAAGCGGGTATAAGAGGAGGATTATGCCAAGTTTCTCATCGGTATGCAGGGGCGAACAATCACTACATGAAGGAGTATGACTCAAGTAAGCCTTCACAATATATTACGTACGAGGACGCGAATAACCAATATGGCTGGGCAATGTGCCACGCCCTTCCTTACGAGGGTTTTAAGTGGTTTTCTCCTGAAGATATCAAGCTAGAAATACTACGAGAAGATGACGCACTCGGATACATTTTAGAGGTGGACCTTCAATATCCTGCAGAACTCCATGACCTGCATAATGATTTGCCGTTCCTGCCCGAGTGTATCAAGCCTGCGGGTTCTCCTGTAAAGAAACTAATTCCTCACCTTGGATCACGAACTGAGTATGTGGTACATTACATGACCTTGAAGCAGGCCCTTAGTCATGAGTTACAACTGACTAAAATCCATCGGGTGCTACAATATCAACAGTCATGTTGGTTAAAGCCTTATGTGGAATTCAATAACCGACTACGACAAGGATCAAGAAATGATTTCGAGAAGGACCTTTACAAACTTTTTAACAATGCCATGTTTGGAAAAACTATGGAAAACATCAGAAACCGACTGAATATACGACTTGTCACCGATTGGAAGACATTGGAAAAGCTGGTTGCTAAGCCTACATTTATTGATAGAACTATATATGGGCCTAATCTGGCTGCAGTACACATGGCGTCGCGGGAGATAGTCTTCAACAAGCCTATATACATTGGGATGTGTGTGCTGGATATCTCAAAGACCTTGATGTATCGGTATCATTATGATGTGCTAATGCCATATTACGGGCTTGAAAATCTGAAGCTCATGTACATGGATACTGACTCTTTCATCCATCGCGTGACCACTAGAGATGTATACCAGGATAAGTTACGTTTTCTGGAACATCTGGATACTGCTGATTATCCTAGCGACCACATATGCCACTCTACAAAAAATAAGAAAGTGCTGGGAAAATTCAAAGATGAAGCCAATGGAAAAATCATTCATCGTTTTGTTGGACTGAGACCGAAGATGTATGCTCTCGACATCGATGGAGGTGTGATCAAGAAGATAAAGGGCATAAAGCATAGCGCCATTAAACAGTACATCACCTTTGAGAGCTATTTGGACTGTCTTAAAAGCCGAGAAATCATAAGAACGCCAATGAACTTAATTCTGTCCCGTCAACATAATGTTACATCAGTGGAAGTGAACAAAATATCCTTATCCCCACATGATGACAAAAGAGTAATTGCAGATGATGGAGTATCCACATATGCGCACGGACATTACCGTGTTGTTAATAGTGAATAAAATACGGGTACTTAGAGCAGAAAAAGCAATTTCCATCCCAAGAAAACAACAAATTCTGGTACGTAGCAGACATCTAAAAATGAAACAAAAAACTGTATAATAAGAGCAGAGGAAGGCGTTAAGTCTACCGTTCAGAAAACAAATTCTGACGCTGGTCCCAAGTCCAGAGAAAAGACGAGGGACGCCTATCTCACCACATAAGCTAGCTGAGCACACTTTAATTAATATTAAGTGGATAAATTAAAAAGGACCTACTACCTCATAATATGAAATAACCTTGAAAACATTTTAATTAGTATAAAAAGATTTAAGTAGTTGAACTTAGCCTAAAAAGATCCCTGAAATGTACAAAAAGCTCAGAACATCTGGAAAGGCTTGAAAATAGCATTAGAACGTTGGTTTAGCATTACGAAATATTACAAGAGTATGAAGACATCAATCCGAATGAAGAACCGTATGAAGACTGTACGCACAGATCATTACGAATACAAATCTAACAGGAACGAAGATATCTATAGCTGTCAAACGTTTAGCTATGAACCCTACGACTCTTAACCCTAGAGTTCCCAGATCATATCTCAACACCTAACCTCTAGACACTACAGCTTTAAACCGTTAGCTATGAAGCCTACAACTCTTAACCCTAGAGCCCTCAGATCATACCTCAATACGTATCCTCTAGATCCTACAGCCTTAACACTAGACCGAGAGCTCTAACTTCGAATCCATAAGACCTAACCACCAAAGCTACAGCCCTTAACCTCAAGACCTGTGGGTTTAAGCTATACATCCTTTAAACCCCAGGCCTTAAGATCGTACCTCAAGACTTAACCTCGTGACCAAGAGAGATGAGCACCTTAACCAATATACATAGCCTTTCAGAGCAAAAGACTTAATAACGAAGCTTAAGGTATAAGCATAAGACCTCAAAACATAACAAGATGGAATAGAGATCTTGAAATCATAGAGAAGGTACGAAGAACAAGAATCCCTAGCAACAAAAAAAACTCTATGGTTAGGAAAACAGAAGCAGTTACACAAATGGCTAAATTTACTATATAAACGCACCTAATCAGCATATATACCTCTAGCAGTGCCAAAAATAGTTCTAGGAGCTCTAACATCAGCATGCCTCAAGAATTTTACACCATACGTACAAGTAGTTAGCGGAATACAAAATAGTTGAGCTTGAAAGATATGGGTTATATAAAGGGAAAATGAACATGCTTAGGATAGGCTGAGGAGGAAAGAGTAGAACAGCTTGAGAAAAGAGAAAGGATGTCAATAGCAAAAAGAATTAGGATAAGGAGCTGTGAAAGATGGCAAAAACAAATAAGTATATTAGGTTAGGTTAAAGTGCGAGAATAGAGGAACATAAGGACAGAAAACAGGTTAACAGATGCAACAAATGATGCCAATAGCAGATACACAGCTAGGTTAGGTTAAAGAATGATGAAAGAAGGCAACAACAAAAGGAGTATATTAGGTTAGGTTAAAGTGGCAAAATAGAGGAACTTCAGGAAAGAGAACTACTGAGTTAGGTTAGGTTAGATTATGTTAAAGAATGATGAAAGAAGGTGAAAAAAGAGTATATTAGGGTAGGTTACAGTGGTAGAATACATTACCATAAGAAGAAAAGAGAACGGATGCCAATAGCACAAATAGCTAGGTTAAAGAATGATGAAAGAAGACAAAAACAAAAAAAGAGGATATTAGCTTCAGTTACAGCGGGGTAGAATAAAATACCTTAAGAATAAAAAAGAGAACTGTCAGGTTAGGCTATGTTAGGTTGGTTTATAGTACTATGAAATAGTAAAGCATAAATGTAGGACTTGCCTCAAGATTAACAACCTTTAGACGCTGGACTAGCAAAGTGAACTTCAAAATCATAAGACCATACCTCAACCTATACAACAAAGCCAAATGATCCTACAGCCTTTATACTCCTGACCAACAACCTTTAGCTATAAACCCTACAAATCTTAAACCTAGAGCCCCAGATCATAACTCAAGACCTAACCACTAAATCCTACGGGAATTAACCTCCCAGACCAACAGCCTTACCTTTGGAAAGATGCAACTCTTAACCCTAGAGACCCCAGATCATACCTCAAGACCTAACCTCCAATCACACAGTATTAATCTCCAGACCAGTAGCTTTTACCTGTGAAAAACCTGCAACTGTTAACCCTAGAGCTCGCCCTCCCCAGAACATTACTTGAGACCCGACCTCTAATTCCTACAGCTTTCAACCTACCAGACCAACAGTGAAAACTACCTGTGAAAGCCTGCAACTCTTAATCCTAGAGCCTCAGATCATACCTTGAGACCTAACCACTAAATCCTACACTTACTATTGTTCACACCAGCATTTTTTACCTGTGAAAAGCATGCAAGTCTTGACCCTAGAGCCCTCCAGATCATACCTTGAGACCTAACCTCTAAATCCTACAGCTTTCAACCTACAGCGTTCAACCTATCAGACCAACCATCTTTACCTGTAAAAATCTGAAACACTTAACCCTAGAGCCCCCTCCAGATCATAACTTGAGACCTAACCTCTAAATCCTACAGCTTTCAACCTACAGCGTTTAACCCACCAGACCAACCGTCTTTGCCTGTGAAAACCTACAACACTTAACCCTAGAGCCCCCCAGATTATACCTCAAGACCTAGCATCATGATCTACAGCAAATTAAGAGGACTGACTAAACCTCTGAACACTGTCAAAATATCCTAAATACATAGATTGCACATGGCCGCCATCTTGCTCATAAACTGTTGCGCCAGAACACTCTCTTCTATTCTACTGGTAATAACCACATATACGACAGTATACTGTCTATGTACGTAATGTATCATATCTATAATTCTATGTATATGATGTACCATATTGACCATTCTATGTGTATAAAATAACACACTGATGAAGATGAGGGAACGGTGACCACTGAAAAATGTTTCGAGTAGAGAATGAGAAATTATAAGATATATAAGGAGGAAACGTCATGACGGGGGTTTGACAAAATTTAAATAATGGGTATTTCATTTTTGTCAAACGGGCATTATGTAACCGCAGTATCAGACAGCGATTAGGAGGCGGCGAATGAATTGAAATCACGAGAATTAAAAAAGAAGATAAATTAATGAAAATGCTTTGCTAAACTAATATAAAATATTGTTATATTAATATGAAATTAGAATGAAATTAGAGTAATGATTAAAATAGCGGTTTAATTAAGAATAAGATGGGAAGAATATAATTTGAGACAACTAACATGCTAGAATCCATGTAAGGGAGATAAAATATTTCTGTAAAATCTGAACACAAGTCGGGGAGACAGGAAGAGGTGACCGTTAGCCTCTTTGTTTAAGGAAAGGTTCAATGTCTGAGAACTATAACCAAGAATGTGTAGGAACAATAAGGTTTTCTAGATGCGGTCAAGCGTAAGACCTAAAAGGATTTACTTTGCTGAGGTGATAACGATGTATACCGTTACAAAGAGCCCAGGGTAGGCGTGACCCAACTCACGGTGGGACGTAACGTCAATGAGTTCGATGAGTTTTGCTAACCAATAAAGAAAAAATCGAAATAAAATGAGAAACCAATAATAATGTAGATTTGAGAAATGGGAGAAGGGTGAGTTATTTTGGTCATGTGATAAGAGTTAGGGTGGGGATCAGAATAAAGTACGAACTGAATCGCAGAGTAGACGAAACATCACTTCAACAGTCATGCTACGAGGGGAAAGATGTGTTAGTGCGCGTGAAGAAGAAGTAGTAAAGATTTCTAAGTCCGAAATGTAGGGAAGTCAAGAATAACGCAACCGGCGTAAGAAAAAATCACTTCAACAGTCATACTACGAGGGGAAGGATGTGTTAGTGCGCGTGAAGAAGAAGTAGCAAAGATTTCTAAGTCCGAAATGTAGGGAAGTCAAGAATAACGCAACCAGCGTAAGAGAGGCAGCAGAAGAATTTTATAATAGCAAAGTATTCGCCGTATAAAGAAGTAAGAGAATTCTGTTAGGAAGTTTAGTAACAGGTGGTCACCGCTACAAATCAATCTGAATCAACGAACTTAGTGAGAATTAAATTAAATCATTTTTTGCAACGAACCAGTGTATTATTGAGACAACTGAGCAGCCAACAAACAACAAATCCATTTCCTACAACCATTCACCTGAAGATAAGAGATCTCATAGCTCCAATTAGAACCCAAATCAAAAGTAAACACCAACCAATTGAAATCTGACATGCGGGTATGCCGCAGAACACGTGCCGAATCTGCCTGCGATGTATAGAAACAAAGATATAGTTGCCTAGCATAAAACTTGTAGACGCGTGACGGTGTTGTATAGGGATGAGACCTAATAGAAGCCAAACTGTACGCCAGA
This sequence comes from Mantis religiosa, assembly GCA_030765055.1. Lineage (NCBI taxonomy): Eukaryota > Metazoa > Arthropoda > Insecta > Mantodea > Mantidae > Mantis > Mantis religiosa. Next base: position 217,956,258 of record CM060947.1, on the reverse strand, counting down.
TACAGAGCCACGAGGTAGCTCCTAACAGATCCATCGAGATGCAACCACGTAATTAGAGCGACCTAGAAAGGGAGAAAAAATACTAATGTTATTATTATTCGCTATTAATTATAACCCTTCTTATTATAGAAGGTAAAAACAAAAAAGTCGCTAGCGTAAGTAGCTTACAAAATAGAAGCTGCGCAGTTACTTAACTTTCTAAAGAAACAAACATAGCTTACTTTTTACTCTTTAAATAACGAGGGAACAAATTAAGGTGCTAAATAAGGAATGTTAATAAATGTTGATTAAGTATGTATGGATGTCATTTCTCTGAAGTTTAATAGAAGGTTTAATCTTTTACAAATAATTTTTTTTAGAATGATTCCCTAAAATGCCTAATAAGTACCAAAAAGTGAGGGAGAGAGAACGTTGGAATACACTGTGTACAGAATTACAATCTTCTAGTTTATAACGGTGGTCTGTTGAATTTGTAATTTCTGTATCACATATTGATAGGTTGAGAAGCTATCTATTGCATCCCAGCGAAAAATTCAATATCAAAATTTTACCATAAATACAAGTTTTTCGCTTCCTCAAAATTAAATTTATAAAAACAAATATTTTAATAAAAGGTTCGTGTGTGAAAACTTATATATGTGCACCTTTGAACAGCATAACTGAAAAAAACGAAAAATCCCAAATACACGAAATCAGCTTTCCCACGCGATTAAAAATACTTTCCTTCTAAAACTATACTTTATATGACCATTTTTCGAAAGTGATGTATTTTAATAAAATACTGCCAGTTTTTATTAAAATTCCATTAAATTTAAGAAATTGTTGTATAAGAAATGTTCCTGAGTATCCTCGCATAGTGGTCCGAATACTTCCAAATATTTTAAATGTTCCATTTAACATACTGGGTCATATCGGTGCTCATCAACAATGACCTTTATCGTTCACACGATGTGGGTTGCCCGCCTCGGTAGCGTAGATGGTAGGATGTCTGCCTCACGTTCAAGAAGTCCCGAGCTCGATCTCGGTCAGGGTGAGTTACCTGGATAAGGTTTTATTCCGAGGTTTTCCCTAAACCTTCAAGACGAATGTCGGGTAATTGTATGCTCCATGGATCCTGGACTCATTTGAGCATCATTTCACCCAATTCATTCACCGTCCGATATGACTTAACGTTGGAGGACGTAACTTACAAAATAAAGATTTTTCGGTTGTTACTATAGTTCATTACTTTCTCATTCCTTTACAAGTGCTGTTCATGTTTTATCTCGCAACTGTACGAAAGAAGTAACGGAATTTTAAAGCCGTTCGTATGTCCATTTTTTAAACATTTGACTAGTACTATTTGTTTTGCATCATAATAGGTTGTTTCTGCAAAGGTTTGTTTCAATCAAGTTCATAAAAATCCAAATATAAAAGTAAACTTTCGTAAACTAGTTTGTAGGAGAGAGAAAGGCATGTGAATGTAATCTTAAGATGCTTTAAAGATGAGGAATCGTATGTGGTAATAAGTATTCTAACTGTTGATATTAAAATATAGTTCAAAATACTAAAATCTATTTTAAAAAGATTTTAAGCAAGCACCTAGGTATTCGTAAACACATAAAGTAACTAATAAATTAATATAGATACTAAAACATTTGATAAATAGGAATACCTTGGTCCTGTATTAAAAAGGTGACGTTGCGCAATTACATACAAAATGGTGCAGATAAAAGTAAATGTGAGCGAATAAAACAGAAATACAGAAACAAATGACTCTCTACGATCTTCATTTTAAATCTTATCAGTATTTCCTTAGCAATTAATAACACAATTACGTATTTTCAGAACACTGTAGGAATTAGGAATCTGTATCGGGCAAGGAGAAACTATTTTCGTACTTTAAGAATCTTTTAAAAACGTGGTATTTACTTGTTTAAAATGATTTTAATGTAAATTCCAATGTACTAAAATTATTTAGGATATGTAAAAAGTAAAGATGAAATTGTATTTTTTTTTTTTTTTTTTTTTTTTGAATTTTAGAAAGTTACACATACGCATTTTGGAGTCTTCTTTTCAAAAATATTTTGGCTTAATGGGGCTTGAGAATGTAGGCTTTCGTAAATCCTTCATATGGAACTTCTGGGTACAGAGCAATACTTTCACCTTACGTACAAATAAAAAGCATAGCTTTGAATGTAAACTTGGTAAAACACTTTGTCAAAATTGCTCAATTCAGTTTCACGAGCTGCAGCTTGCGTTATAAAAGACAATGTTTTGTGTGTTAGAGAAGACTTAAACGCTCTCTCTCTCTCTGGGACATACTGCCCTAAGGGCATCCGGTTCAAGCCTCGGTAGGTTTGTGGTGTCTGCGCACAGTGACAGTCAATAAATCTCTTGCCATGACGTCAGAGGAAGTGAACTTGTCACCAAGCTCTCTCTCAGAGAATGTAATGCAATTTCAACAACGCCGCAACAATAAAGTTAGATGTTGAATGATGTTCCTTCTTCCTGCGGGTCGTAGTCTTTTCCTGCATATCGTCCTCACAAATAGTTTCCTTTATTCCTTCAGGTGGCTCATAAAGAGAGCTACGTATCTGAATGTTAAGGAATACAAATTGCGGTATCCTTGACTTTGCTCTTAAAATGCATTTGAAATTATCGTCATGTCATTTTTAAAACTGTATCAGTAGGAGGTGAGATTATTTGCATTTTGAAATTAAAAAAAACTACTTTTTTCTAAATTTAACATTTTGAAGAAGAAAAGGCACATCAGTACTTTAATATAAAATTATAACCACGTTGTAAAAGTTCATACTGAGGTAAAAATGAATAATTAAGATACTAAAATGATATTTTGAACTAAAGTAGGTTAAAGCAATATAGAAAAATGCACTATCACAACATTTTGTTGAGTCATTCGAATTTTAATTAAATTGTAATTACTCAAATATATTTCAACATCAATCCAAGTTTCTTGCCCAAACTCTGGGTATTTGAGTTTAAGGGAAGGCTGCATAACTAGTAATAGTTGGGGAAGATTATATTAATATTATTAATAAACATATTTTTATTTTCTGGGCTTTTAGTCTGTGGACTATAGGAAATCGAAGACACCGATGTTTCGTCAAGAGCTCGCCTGTCATCTTAAGGGTGATGGTGATCCGTGGTCAGAGCTCAAAGGAACAATTCATTTATTCATGTTGATATGGCCGCGAAAGCTTTGGTTTATAAAATATTCAATTCATCAACAAAAATACTCGCTTTAACAACCTGAAAAATGTCATCTATCTTTTAAGTACACTTAATTTTCCAATTTACTAATCATAATCTACTAGCATTGTCAGGATTAAAATTTTAAATTAATACATATCAAAAATTGATTTACAAACAAAAGTACAAGAGCTCAAGGCTTTATTGGCATTTCGCGCTATAAAGTACATGCAAAAAGTCACCATCTCATTAGTTTGACAACATAAATAATCAATTTATAAACAGTTCGTTGTACCTTTTGTTTAACTTTCTCTATAATTGCTAGGATAAACATAACATGGGAATTTATTATTATTATTATTATTATTATTATTATTATTATTATTATTATTATTATTATTATTATTATTATTATTATTATTATTATTATTATTATTATTATTATTATTATTATTATTATTATTATTATTATTATTATTATTATTATTATTATTATTATTATTATTATTATTATTATTATTATTATTATTATTATTATTATTATTATTATTATTATTATTATTATTATTATTATTATTATTATTATTATTATTATTATTATTATTATTATTATTATTATTATTATTATTATTATTATTATTATTATTATTATTATTATTATTATTATTATTATTATTATTATTATTATTATTATTATTATTATTATTACTATTATTATTACTATTATTATTACTATTATTATTACTATTATTATTATTATCATCATCATCATCATTACTATATCTCGTGTCTTTCCTATATTGTCAATGATAATTACACAGGGAAAATGTTGGTCTGGGTAGCTCAATTGGTTAGGTGTTGGCCTATTGTTCCTAGGGTCACGGGTTTTAGACCGATAGTTTTCTAGAGTGTACTTAAAAGCGACAGCTCCTTGTTGGTAGATGACATGCAGAAGAAACTTTGGGACGCTGATATGATCCTAGCAATTGATAAGTGTCGTGAAAAGTGAGTTAAGGAAATAATACTTAGATAATGCTACTGCTTTTGTATTTTGAAGTCATAACTTTCGACGTAATCAATAAAAGACAGCAATAATATTCCTTAGTTATAACTACGTTTTTATAGTTTTTAATTTCACTTTTGACGTGAATAAAGCCAAAGTACTGTAATTTAGTTGTAGCTGTATTTCAGAAAGAAAAACTCAAACAAAAGGGGAACTTTCAGTTGAAGTAAGGAGCTGATGAGCTTTAAGAAAGAAGGCACTGACTTTCTAACAAAACTTCTGTCCAATAGTACTGGAACTGGGTGAACAGCACTAACCCCAAAAAATGGGATGGAATGCTGCCGTATTTGGATTTCAGGGTGGAGTATCAGAGAAGTACACCCTCGACAATGCACAAAACTGTTAATTATTTATTACATTATGGATCACATTCGCGAAAAATCTCATCGGTGTATTAAATCCCTCAATATATGCAACAAATGTATAATAATGTAAAGTAGAAGAGCCAAACGGACTTTAATTTACTAACTGTAATAGACTGGACCCCACATTGAAATTAAGGAACTGTCAAAGTGTCTGGGATGCCAATATTAATGTCGAGGCAACATTGAGAAGCGTTGCCGCAAAGTGGCTCTCTGCATGATTGAGGAACATTTAGCAGTGCTGTACGAGAAGTTCTGCGGCTGTAGAATAGTAACTAACGCTACCATCCGAAATGTTATAATCAGCTGTTCATTTAACAAACAACGATGTGTTTCAGTATAGAGATTCTCCAGAGCTCTTGAAAAGTCTCTATTAACCTCTACGGGATGTACTATATGATTGTAAATCTTTCTAGCACTGTGGTAGGGAACCTCGGGAATTTGTGGAGGGAAAAATTTGAACGTGTAGCTTCATTAACGCAAAGCTATATGACGTGTACACATTCAGTACAAATAACGTAGACAATTGATCCGTCCGAGACAGTGCTGCGATCTAGTGTTCCCTACACCACACCGCGACAAGCTGGCACAATTGCTACAGTCGTTTTTGACTCATTCGGTATTGTATCTTCTATTAACCAAATCTCATAAATGCGGTCTCCCTTTCTGGAATCGCATATCTTTAAAAAATATTTAAAGTTCTGCTTACTATCTGTATGACATATTCGAAGCAGAATGCAATTTCTTTACGTCAGAAACAATAAAGATATTTTGGTGCAACAGGATGGCTCAGTATTGACTCTGTCCTTGCCGTACTTTCAGCGGAACATCTCATCATCGGGTGATTTAAACATTTTGTTATTCAAATAGATGAGTTTATTTGTTTATGTAAATATCACGGTTACTTCCTAACCTTTGGACTTCCTTTACATTATTATCAGTATTGGAAATTCAGTGTATGCTGTAGTCATTAATGCATGCAACTTCCAAGATTTTTAGTTACGGGCTGCGCTGTGACACCGGTATATGACACGCTTGTTTATTGGATGACTTCTGCTATGGCTGATCTCCCATAGACAACATTTAGGTTGGATAAAAGAAAGAGCAGTAATGGAACGAGTGCAAAATATACTTTCAAGGGTTGAGAAAAGGATGGGGAGGAATATGACTTTTTGTTGAAGTTGAAAAAGTACTCGACAACAGCGCCTTGGTTGTGAACAGAAGCGGCTGGATATATTACATTTTGTTTAATTTGTATTGTACGTAAGTAATATTTCATTTAAAATAATAACTAAAAAATATTTTTTTAAAAATTGCTTACAGTAATATCTTTACTCAATACTGTAAAAAATGTTCGTACAAATACGAAGTCAACTACTTGCTTCATGTTAATAGAGATAAACGTCTTGCAGGTACAAGGGATAAGTATATGGGAATACAATATATTTTAAGCCGTAGTCAAATCTTTTAAGAGCTGTGACTATGGGATGGCTTTGAAATAGCTTCGCATTTGCATGACAAAAATAGGTAGGAATAACGTATTCATATTTGAGAAAAATATAGGTATTAATAACAAGGAATGCCTTGAATATATTTTACTGCACAAAATAAAATATTTCGACATAAATCGTGTGCTTTAACAAGCTCTACTTTTTTGTCAATTTACAGACCGCCTTTGACTGCAATAGTAATATCGGCAGCCATTTTCCTTTAGAACATCGCCTATTGGCGTATACGTTGGATTGCTGGTTCTTTGGATTTTTAATCATTATATTGCGCACGCATTCGCACATTCATACTTCCAGATTCTGGGGAAGATGGAGATTCATCTGGGTTGGAGAAAAATTGCCGCCCCCAACCGGGCATCGAACCTGGGATCCCTCGCACGGCAGGCAGGTGCTCTACTGACTTAGCTAAAGAGACGGCCTCTACTTTTTGTGCAGTAAAATGTAGTCTATTTCTTACTGTTTACGAGTTATGCTACAGTCACCCGGAATTAAGGAACTTCCGAGGTTTTTCCAAAAAAATTCAAAATATACACCTCATTTGTCATGAAAATATCTGAAACATGATTTTTAGTCAAAATTGCCAGATCCATTTTTGAAAATATCAAAATGTTCGAACAGTTTCAATATAAAGCATAGTTTGTGGTGGAGAGATTGTCTTGAAAGTCTTCGTGTTGCATCCTTGTAGGATGCTAAACTTAAAATAGGTTATTTAACTGACTTTTCCTTTCTCAATAATATTCATAGACAGAGGGGTGGAGACACGCACACATATAGATCTTACCCTAAAAGTGACTTCATTTTCGGTGAGCTCAAAAATAGGTTTATTTTCCCTGAAATTTCAACATTGAATACTTGGGTGGAGTACAATACTTACCTTATTTTCCATATATACGAGGACTGTTCAATAATGAATGGTCACAATTTTTTTTGACACCGTACCTATACTCATCCTCATACTTTTAATGGTGCTTCTCAAACTAGTCTCCCCTGAATGCGATGCACTTGTCCCAGCGTTTCTGCCAGTCTTCAAAGACATGCTGGAAACCATTTTTGAGAGATCCTTCAAAATCGCCTCCGCAGCCTTCACCACTACTTCTGATGATGGATAATGCCTCCCACGAAGGCGTTTCTTCAAGTTAGGGAATAGAAAAAAGTCACATGGGGTTAAATCCGGACTATAGGGAGGGTGAGGGATGCCCTTCACTCTGATTTTTGCAAGATATTCAGCAACAATATTGGCAATATGTGGCCGTGCATTATCGTGGTGCAGCATCCAGCCTGCTTCACAGAAATGTGGCCATTTGCGACTGATATGGACTTGCAATGTTTCCAGGATATCCCTGTAGTATTGTCCAGTTACTGCTGTGTATGCAGGTACAACATGCTGATAAACCATTCCAAGAATATCAAAGAATGAGATGACCATAACTTTCCCAGCAGAAGCAACCACTTTTGCTTTTGGGGGGCTTGTGATGAAGGAGATTTCCACACTGAGCTTTGCTGTTTGCTGTAAGGATGAAAATGATGTAGCCAAGTTTGATCAGCAGTGATTACGTTTGAAATAAACTCCGGATCTTCCTCTAACATCAACTTTAACTGCATGTTTCCCCCATTGCAGCGGTAGGCGATACTGAACATGTCTGAACTTGCCTAGTTCTCACAGGCGGGAACCAGGAGTACCAACAATGGAACTACTACGGCGTTTTTTTTTTCACATTAAGCTAACAGAATATAATAACATTGAATTTTAGTGCGAAAAATTATGACCGTAAAAATTATGATCATTCTTTATTGAACAGCCCTCGTACGAAGCGATCACTGAGTCGCGTTCGTCAACTGGGTCTTCAGGATTGAGTCTCGTGAATAAACAAAAGCGTCATGGTACTGTATTTTAGGTCTAATCGTTCTCAAGTTAATCAATGAAAAAGCGAAATATTGCGCTCACTTAGCGATGCGCACTTTTTGGTTAATTGATGACTTGAGGGGTTAAAGGGGAAACCGCGGCAAGTTGCCCTTAGGTCAACTAGCCGAGCCTGCACGCAAGTGTGTTATCAGAAGTACACTACAAGTCTGAGATTCATCTTATGATTGGTTAACTTTTCAACTCTATAATCATCAAACTACTTTGCTTAGGACATACATTATAACATACATGAACTTCTTGTTTCAACTGTCGGAAATATACTCCTGGAGAATTGGTTTGCGAATTGTCATGTGTAGTTCCTTGAAAAAGAAGCAAGGTGAGAAGAATGCGCTTTTTTAAATAAGAGGAATAATAACAAATATACATATCGCATTCCTGGTAAAGGCTTTTGATAGAATAAATAGATCAAAACTGTGGCAAATATTACAAAGTAAGGGCTACCCACCACATATTATTAATGCAACAAAATGCATATGCACAAATACAGCTATAAGAATTGATACTGGGGATAGGTTAACAGAACAAATTTCTACCAATACTGGACAAAGACAATGGTGTAGCTTATCACCTGCTCTTTTTAGTATATATATGGACGATATTCTAAATGAATGGAAGATTTTAGTAGACACAGGAATCAAAATAATAGAAAATATTTATATTAATACCCTGCTGTTTGCGGATGACCAAATATTGATTCATCGGAATGAAAATCAACTGCAGAAAACAATGTATATTCTAAATAATGTATTACAAGATTATAATTTTAAAATATTAGAAGAAAAAACAGAAATTATGGTTTTGAAAGGAAATTATAGTATAAGATGAAAATTTGTTTTATGAAATAATATTTTAGAACAAATATCGAGTTTTAAATATTTAGGATGTAACATAAGTTTTAGATACAATGCTGATATAGAAGGAAAAGTAAACAAATTCCGAGCAATATGTGGGACAATCCAAAGAACTTTTAAAAACAGAGTGAGAAGGGATACAAAAATGAAAATGTATAAGGTAATGGCTATTCCAACTTTACTATATGGAAGCGAAACCTGGGGGCCAACACAAAAGGATTTAAATAAAATACAGATTGCAGAAATGAAAATTTTAAGAAGTGTTATAGGTTGTACAATATAGGACAAAATAAGAAATGAGGATATTAGAAAGGAATTAAAAATCGAACCAATCCATGACCAAATACAGAACGAAGGCAACAATGGCATGAACATATATTAAGAATGGAGGATGGAAGATATCCAAATGCAGTATTAAACTATAATCCAAAAGGAAGAAGAGGTAGAGGACGACCCAGGAAACACTGGAGATATCTATGAAGCCTGAACGGGAGATGTGCCCAAACCATTCAGTGAAGAAGAAGAACAAGAATAACAAATATAAACCAATAAATGTTTCATTCAAAGAGAAAGTCACATGAGGTTTTTTATCAGATCCTTTTTCTTAAGGATATTTTGTTTATTTCCTTCACCCGGTGATTTATTACATCTCCTTTTCTGATTCTGTGTTCTTATTAGATTTGCACGTTACAAACATCTTGTAAATCTTATTTGCTGGATTTTCTTCCCTTTCCTTTCTCCATCTGTTATCCTTCTATTCGACACCCTTTGTGTAACGCTCATATCTCGTAAATGTATTCACGAGATGTCTTATCCCGTACTTGCTAGGCTTTATGTGATTCTTAGGCGGAACTCTTATATTTTTTCTTGTTTTATAAACCATGTAGGTAATATACCATTATCCATCTGTTTGTAACATAGGTACATGATTCGATCTGTGGAAAGGAACTTTGCTCACAAAGATATGAATGCATTCGCATTATTCATTGTTAGTTTGGTTTTGTTAAACATATTCGCTAAAGGGTGAGAGTAATATATTAATTTCTCGGCCGTTTAGCTAATGCAGGTGAAGAAAACATTGTATTCTATAAAAAGCTTAATCAGAAATTTAGCTTTTTATGTTTCTCAAAAATCACCAAAATGTTTTAAAGTAACCTGACATGTTGCAATCACATGACATTTTAAACTCATTCTTCTACAAGCTATTCTTACAAAAACTTAATGTTATATTCTATGTACTTCTTTTAATCCAGACGTACTTCATTACAGATTTACACAAGTAACATGACATTCAAATTTGTAATATCTGTGTGACTCATGAAATTCCATAATTTTAGTATGCTCGCCAGAGAGGATAAACAATTGCGTACCAGTTCAGAAAAGTACAAGTGTTTTATAATTCAAACTAATAATAAGGAATCTCTCAGAAATTAACCCCACAACAAATTTTCTTCTTCTTCTTCACTCCATGGTTTGGGAATATCGCTCGTTCCGGCTTCATAGATCTCTCCAGCGTTTCCTGGGTCGTCCTCTGTCTCTTCTTCCTTTTGGATTATAATTTAGTACTGCATTTGGATATCTTCCATCCTCCATTCTTAATATACGTCCATGCCATTGTTGCTTTCGTTCTGATATTTTGTCATGGATTGGTTCGATTTCTAATTCCTTTCTAATAACCTTATTTCTTATTTTCTCCAATGTTGTACAACCTTTAACACTTCTTAAAAATTTCATTTCTGCAGTCTGTATTTTATTTAAATCCTTTTGTGTTGGCCCCCAGGTTTCGCTTCCATATAGTAAAGTTGGAATAGCCATTACCTTATATATTTTCATTTCTGTATCTCTTCTCTCTCTGTTTTTAAAAGTTCTTTGGATTGTCCCACATATTGCTCGGAATTTGTTTACTTTTTCTTCTATATCATCATCGTTTCTAAAACTTATGTTACATCCTAAATATTTAAAACACGATATTTGTTCTAAAATCCTATTTCCTTAAAACAATTTTTGATCTTATATTATAATTTCCTTTAAAAGCCATAATTTTTGTTTTTGCTTCTGATATTTTAAAATTATAATTTTGTAATATATTATTTAGAATATACATTGTTTTCTGCAGTTGATTTTCATTCCGATGAATCAATATTTGGTCATCCGCAAACAGCAGGGTATTAATATAAATATTTTCTTTTATTTTGATTCCTGTGTCAACTAAAATCTTCCATTCATTTAGAATATCGTCCATATACTAAAAGGAGTAGGTGATAAGCTACACCCTTGTCTTAGTCCAGTATTGGTAGAAATTTGTTCTGTTAACCTATCTCCAGTATCAATTCTTATAGTTGTATTTGTGTATATGCCTTTTATTGCATTAATAATATGTGGTGGGTAACACTTACTTTCTAATATTTGCCACAGTTGTATCTATTTATTCTTTCAAAAGCCTTTTCCAGGTCAATGAATGCGATATGTGTTTCCAAATTCTTTTCCCTTCGTTGTTCAATTATTTGATTAAGGACAAATACGTTATCTCTACAGGATCGGCCTTTGCGGAATCCACTCTGCTCTTCTGCTATAAGACATTCTGTAATAGTTTTCAGTCTATTATTTATTATTTTAGTATATATTTTGTAACTTTTGTTCATTAAACTTGTCCCTCTATAATTTCCACAGTTTTTGCGATCTCCTTTTCGAATATATTTTTAATTAGAGCTATTGACCATGATTCAGGTATTTTACACTTTTACCTACCATTATTAATTAAATATAGTATTCTTAATTTGCACATTATCCCACTGTATTTTATAAGTTCTTCATTCATTCCAGCTATTCCTGGTGTCTTTGGATTTTTAATAGTGTTCAGTACATCGTCTAATTCTGCAAGGGTTATTGGATCTACTTCTTGTTGCTTTGCTTCTTCTTTTGAGATGTTTTCTTGTAAATCATTCTTTGCATCACTAAAATACAGGTTAGTGTAGTGCTCTATCCATTTTTCTGCAGATATTATATTTAATTTTGCTACATCTTTTTCGTTTGTATTTAAATGCATAATTAGTTAATATCCTATTGTTTGTCACCCATGTATGTCATGCTCTACTTCACTTATAAATTTATTCCATGATTCTTCATGTGCTTGTTTTGTCATTCTTCTAGCTTCTTTTCTTTTCTCCTTGTATATCTCATATTCTTGATTTGTTTTCATCTGTAAATATCTTCCATTGGCTTGATTCTTGTTTTGTATTGCGTTCTTAATTTCTGTATTCCAAATTCTTAGACCTCTCCTGTTTCTCAACTTACTGTTTTTCCCAAGTACTTCACTTATTGTTTTATTAATTATTTTTATATATTTTCCCATTCCAAATTTATATCTTCCTCTGTTGGCAATTCTGGAATATTTCTTACCATCCTATTTTCGTATAGTGTTCTTATTCCTTCATCTTGCAATAGATCCTCATTATACACTTCCTCTTTTTTTCTGATTCATTTTTAATTTTTTCTATCTTGCTAGCATTTTTATTTTACATATTAGTAAATAGTGGTCTGAATATATATCGCTGCCTCTGTGAAGTGTTACATCTTGAACCTGTGAGCATAATTTCTTTTTTACTATGGTGTAGTCTATCAATGACTTATACCCTCGACTACTCCATGTATATTTGTGAATGTATTTTTTTCGAAATTTTATTTCATGTAAATTGTGAACTCTAAGATACCTACATTTTTGTCAGTAAATTTTGTCTATCTTTACGATTTACCAATTGTGCATAGATAATTCAGATTGAAGAGGATTTCAGCTTTTATTCCCATAACATTCAAGATGCACATTTTATTTCTTTAATCTTAAATGTATGTAGTTTAATTAAAATCTTTAAAGCTATTTTTGAGAAAAAGAAACATTTCCAAAAACGTTCCATGAAGGTGTAATGTGAAGTGCGGGCATTTTATTGTAAATATTTTTGTCCTATATATTGAAGATACTTAACTTTATATCGACTATTTATCAGGCTTTTCGTTTTGAATAAGGTTACCCACAGACATACAAACAGATGATATGGGCATTATTCTAAAAGTTTTTTTCGGGTGGAATATTAAATTTGTGCCTTCCTCTGTCTTAGACACTTGGTAGAGAAAGTAACATTAATTTTTTTATTAATGATTTGCAAATCATTTGTGTAACCGAAAGTCGTATGAGTGCACATGTCACATTAAGACCTTCCCTCAAAGGTTTCGCTGGTCGACAGCTAAGCATCGGATTGATGTTTCGCCCTCAGGATAAAATAAAGCAGGAGTCAAATGGATTGTACAGGGAGGCAATTAATTAAAATTACTGATTATTTCTATAGGCACAGAGCAGTTCCCATAGTCACAGAGTGGGGTGGCTCAGGCGGTTTCGTCTGTGGCCCGCATTCGGGAGGCTAGGGTTCGATTCCCGTGGCCTAACTACCTGACCCATGGGTGCCTTCGGAGATTTTCTCGGGTAGCTGGGTAGGTTAATTATATCCCCCGAATTTCTTCTCCCTGCATTTCATTTCCATTACCATTTCAAATCATCTCTCATCTGGTGGTCTCTTTCAGGATGGAAGTATCGGCGGTGGTCCCTACGGTGAATGGCGGGATGATAAACTACTTACTCCTGCGGTAGGTCAGTTGCCAGTCTCCTCTCCTCAGCTGGGACCATTTCGGGACCGCCAGCCTCCCCATAGGGGAGGGAATCCGTCCCCTTCAGCTGCCGTGGTGCGGGCGCTGCGGACCCCTAACACTCGCGGTACCTCTGACGTTACTAGAGGAACCTCGGGCCGAACATTCGAGCCCCTCCCTGATTGGGAGTTGTTCGGATTGGGTTGGACTCAAGAGGGCAGTGGTTCCCGATACCCGTGGGAGATCGGGTACGTCTGCGGACGGGGTTGAGGGAAGCCATATATTCTTGCGTATAATCCTGCATAGCTAGTGGAAGTTGTGCTAGATCACCAGGCGGCCCTACCGAGGTCTAATCGGTAGCCTTCACCTTTGGGGTTGGCGCGCGTAAATGGCGTATCCACTTCCATTCCGTCTTGAGTCCATACGACTCTAGGCTCGTTAGTCTCTAGGTTTTGCCCTATGAAAAGCCCCTCGCAGGCGCCGGGTGCCCTTTTGATCAGCTCGGCAACTCCCTGGTCGTCAGAGGGGGGGGGGATCAGTCTTCACTCTGTGTGGATTGCCCTTGAGATACCCTCGAGCTTACATATATATATATATACCGCCAGCCTGGGACCTTTGGGGCTTGGCTGCTGGGCTCGTTAACGTCCCGCAGTAGGGTAGCGTGTCAGTTGTCCTGCCCTGTCGGGGGAAGTCTCTAAGTAAATTGTAGAGATCCTACCCTCTGCACTGTCGTGGCTTCTTGGGACGACCAGCCTGTGTCTCCTCTCGCCTGATCCCTCTTCCCGGAGGTGTCCACTTGGGGCCATAGGCACAATGGGCCCAGCATGGTGGCCTACGTACCGAATCTCCTCCGTAATGAATCCTAATCCTAATCTTAATTCCCATAGTCAATAAAACAAATTAGACATGACCGAGCGAGATTCCTCAATAACACGTGAGGCTTACGCATTCGGGAGGTCCGGTTCGATACCCATCGACTTTAGGTTTTCGTGATTTGCTCTGGCTGCTAGGTGAATGCTACCGCGATTGCCTTTCCAGTATTTCCCTTTTATATAGTTTTCTTCTTGTACTTGAAATGTGATTCTAGGTATCGTGGGGGTATGATTGTGCCAGATAGTTGGCGCGGATGTTTTCTCAGAGGCCAGTCTAGTCTGCTCCAGAAGTACGACGGTTTTTCAGTCTGGAGCTGCTATGGACTTCCGCGCGTCTCTGTCGCTTGCGACTGATTGCGGTTCCTTTACTTCATATACCTACCTTTTCCTCCTGGCAAGTGGTAGCCGCGAGGTGTCCCCTAGTATCCTAGTATTGTATAATCTATACCCGTATCTCTATTGCACAGGAAGGCAATTGCAGAACTAAGACCTACACTTTACTAATTCCTCTCTAAATACTAGCTGCATGTCCTATAGGTTTAAATGTTAGGAAATGTTACAAAGTGGGCCTAACATATCTCGCTTAGCTTAATTTTGCAGTTTTCGATTATATTTTTCCCTTGACAGATATAAATGCGATAATTTTACCATTTTTAATCAAAATCTTCTTTTAACAAAATATAAACTAAGTTGACTGAATTTTATACTTGCTTCCACGGTAAAAAAATTTTATCTTGAAATTAAAATTAATTTGTCGTGTTTTAAAGTTCAGTTATATTGTCCCTTCCAGATTTACTCGGCAGGATTTCTAGGAATGTACATATTAATTTTATCTCGAACAAGCTGAAAGAAAAATGTATAGAATGCAAACTTATTAAAATGCTTTCAAAAGATTCCAGGGAACTACAGCAATAAAGTCTACGTAGGAATGATTAATATTAGCTCAGATATTCTCTTCTTTGTGGAAAGCCAGGTAACAAAGCACGCAAACTAGTAGATTAAGTAATTATCTCAGAGATTTAACAAAAGAATACGTTACTGCTGTTGGTTTAAGGCGTGAATAAATAAATGCAATAAATAGATATCACATATTCTCAACCGTGAACACATCCATGGATTATTATTAACAGTCATATCTTAACTGAAATAAAATCTTCTTAATGCAATTCTATGCTTAAACAGATTTTACAATATTAATATGCCATTGAAGCCATTCATATGAAGTGGATTTTGAGTAAGTTTAAGCTCAATTTCTCCATAGCGTTAGAGTAATGAATTGAAAGCTTAAAACCGTATCTTTTTCATGATTTTTGACACTCTTTTGTTAGCCACTTACTTGTTACAATCACGCTACATAAGTTATCATAGTGTACTGTTCTATACAATCACAAAAGGATGTCCGTTTCCTCAAAATTTGTCGGTTACCTCAGGATCATCTGTGTTAGAGCGGTGTGAGAAAGTTGCCCAAGTCTAATCTCCTGAGTTTCCTTTAATAGATGTAACATTCAATCTTTCATTTTGGTCCAAGAAGAATACTAATAAACTAAAACATAAAAGGGAGCCCGCCTCGGTAGCGTAGATGGTAGCATGTCTGCCTCACGTTTAAGAGGTCCCGAGTTCGAAACTCGGTCAGGGTGAGTTACCTGAATAAGGTTTCCCCGGGGTTTTCCCTTATCCTTCAAGACGAATGTCGGGTAATGTAAGCTCCATGGACCCTGGACTCATTTGAGCATCATTTAACCCAATATAACCCGATATAACAACGTTGGGGCGGACGTAAATTTAAAGAAAAAAAACCATAAAAGAGAAGAAGAATGAAATTTTGTTTGCCAATTTTTATATTTAGATTCACATCGTTTTACTTTCTTTCTAGTAAGAATTTTCCAGCAATTTGTAATATTGAAAATGCTCCTTGTAATGCAACATTCATAGAAAATTTCTTCACTTTATATGTAATTAATTATAATGAATAAAACTTATTATCAGATAAACAAATTTCTTCTAAATTAATATATGCAATTAAATAAACATGGAATTAGACATCCTAAGTTTTGAAAATAATGTAGCATTAGTGGGCCTTCAAAGGAAATAAAATGAAATGTGTAGTGTTTAACGCCCGCTTTTACTACATACGGCACCGCAGAAGATAGAGCACCGGTGGAATGAGATGGCGGTGGAAACCGGAGATCCCGGAGAAAACCCGCCCCAGCGCCGTGTTGTCCACCACAAATGTCACTTTGCTGTCTCTTGGAATCGAACCCGGGCCGCCTTGGTGAGAGCCGCCTTCAAAGGATGAAGCACAATATTCAGACATAATATTAATAACATGACATCAATATAATATGAAAACTAATACTTACAGAAAAAACAAAAATAGCCTTTTGTGTAAAATATGCTATACATTTCAAAATTTGCTGAGACTAAAAGTACTCGAATCATTAAATTCATTCACTTTGAATATGTTTTAGTTAAGTATTATTCATTGAAATAGTAACTACAATAATCTTAAGGAAAGCAAAATCTTGCGCTTCTTGTGCCTCCATGTGTCATTGTTGTTGAAGTGGCAACAGAACTTTTCATATGTTTAATACGTCGATCTTTAAATATCATTGAAGACTTTTTTTTTTTTTTTTTAATTTACGTCCTCCAAAGTTAAGTCATATCGGACGATGAATGAAATAGGTGAAATAATGTTGAAATGAGTCCGGGTTCCATGAAGTTACCTGACATTCGTCTATCAGGATAAGGAAAACCCCGAAGAAAACTTATTCAGTTAACTCACCCTAACCAAGATTCGGACTTGGGACCTCTTGAACGTGAGGCAGACACGCTACCAAGTACGCTACTGAGGCGGGCTTGAAGACCGAGATTTGTAGTTTCTGTTATTGTTTTTCTAGGTTAACCAGCGACCAAAGTCTCCTTTTACTATTTACAGGTGTGGATGCTGTCTGAGTGGCTTAACCCTTAAATGCATGGTGTAGCAGATATGCAACATTAGGCTGTATTTAGCTTGAGAGATGTTTTAGTGTGGTTTTCTTGTTATAGTATTGTACTGGGCCTTATCAGACACTCTAAAAGAATCGAGCCTTTTGAATTGCATATATCATATTATTTTTACAATTACATTGTAGTTTTTTTAGTATAAAAGGGCAAAATCCAAAAAAGGGCAGTCAAATGATACCCGGCAACATGCACTCGTGCCATCATACATTTTATTTATCGAGGGCCCTCCCCGTCCTTTACCACAGGCACACGAACTCACGACGTTTGTCTCCGAAAAGATGGCCAGTCCATTACCTATCGCTTTAACTACCATGACGTTGAGACACCGCTGAAAGCTGTGTTAAAACAGATTTATGAATAACATCAAGGGTGGCATAAGTAGCAAAATAATGCATGCATTTAAGGTTAAACACAAAAGTAAGACAACATGATAATGCAAGAAAACTACAGCAAAAATAATACGACACAGTGAAATCCATGAGTGGTAGGTAACACTAGTATGAACAATGAAATTCAGTTTCATTTTCGCGAAGTATTGTTGGCTCGAACCAATGCTAGTATAGTAAAACGTGCCTAAAATGGACCCCTTATATGCGGGAGACCTGGAAAAATGGAAAATAAATTTCAGAACGGAGCTATTCCCCATATAAAATTATCCTCTAAGCCGGAAAGCTGCCTAACCGGGAAACGGAAATACTTTGTGGAAATCGGTTGCCCAAATAACCTGACTAAAACGGATTATTTTCTCTGCAGTGGGTTACGACGTACATATTTTAAAAAGTGCAATAATTTTGAGGGTGGCTGTACTTGCACCGAAGTCCCATGAAACATTAAGCCATAAACTGTAATCCTTCGAGGAAAAATAAAAATATATCATTAGCTCTCTCGACTCTCTTCCAACACACATGGTAAACTTTGGTGATTTTTAAAAACCTAGGTTGTACGTACACCTATACTGTAAAATGAGTTCTAAGCGTAAAACTTTATCAGTGGAGCAAAAAATAAGGTTATTGAACAAACGTTCAGCTAAACAATTGTGTTAATATTTTGAAAAATAGAATAACAAAGCGAGTGGCTAAAGGGCGTTTGAAACAGATTCTAGAGTTTGACGCAGTCGTGCTGTGTTCGAGTGTTAGGGCGCACGCTTAATGAATTCCCATTTCTGTATCATTTCTTCAGACTCAAGCTTTAGAGATAGCAAGAAAATTAGGTAAAGACATATTCAGAGCTTCCAATGGATGACTCGAGAGTTTCAAACTTTGCCATAACATTGTTTTGAATACTGGGTGTGGCTAAATATTAAAACAAAACAAATTAAGTGCAACATATTCTAACTTATGGATACTCTACTCCTCACTACAAATATATCGAAAACTGAGGAAATAATTAAGCACAAGTTTTTTCCTTGGATGATGGAGTGTGTGTATAGTGTTTAACGCCCGCTTTTAGTACATACGGCACCGCAGGCGATGACACTGATGGTACATGAGATGAAGATGGAGCATTGGTGGAATGAGATGACGGGGGAAACCGGAGGTCCCGGAGAAAACCCGACCCAGCGCCGTGTTGTCCACCACAAATCTCACTTTACGGTCGCCTGGGATCGAACCCGGGCCGCCTTGGTGAGAGCCAAGCGGTCTAACCACTGAGCCACGGCGCGGCCCATTGCTAATGAGGTTGAATTTTGCACAACAAAATATGTTGGTAAATATTAAAACATAACAAATTAACTGCAACACCTTCTAACTTATGGATACTCTACTCCTCACTACAAATATATCGAAAACTGAAATAATTAAGTACAAGTTTTTTCCTTGGATGATGCAGCTGGCGTCCGCTGCACTAATAAGCTTTAGTTCATGCTATGTAGAGTATCGTATTTACAGTTCAGGCTGATATTATTTCACACCGTACTATGTCTGTGCCAAGATTTTCTTGAAAGTAGTTTAGGTTCTCAACTTGAATTTATACAGAACTTCCCTGATGTTACTGTCTGTATATGATATATCAGCAGCTAGTTATTTGACGACACAGTACTTTAATAGTTATGTACTTTACTCCACATAACACTCTTCACTTAAGTGAAACTGTTTCTATTAAATTTAGTCATTAACGAACCAAACGGCAAGCGTTGTAAGGAACACCCTATGTCGGGGGCACACTGTGCGAGACTTTTGTGCCGGCAGCTATCCCACGTGACGGATATGGAAATAGAACAAGAAGTTTACAAAAGAGACAAATTTAAGACTAAAAATAGACTGGCGCTACCTTTATAAATATAATAACACATTTCCGTGACATGTACGACGTTGCATTAGCGGAGGTTTAGTCGTTTGCAATACGCCCAACACTCAAGGATCGATGTGATTTTAGTAGTTAATGGGCGAGGGCGAGGGCGCTCCTTCTCTTATGCTTTGGTTGGCACAATATAAATATTAACTACACAATTAATGTATATATTAAACGTGATACAGTGAGTGCCAGGCTTATACCCTTAGTTAATTAGTCTCCTCAATGCATCCCTTACCTTTTGTGTTACGTAATCTGAACTTTGGATCGTATCCTGGCGGTTGAAGTTCTAGTATACATGGGACTTGTTTAAGGAACACGCTAGATGCTGAGTCGTCTCGTTAGATACTTTTTCCTCGCATTCAAGTGTAGTTGTTTAGAGAGAAGAAAGTACTTGCAACTTTCGAAATGCCTTGAACTGCCATTGGGAGGTGAGTAAAGATTTCCAGAATTCCTCACCGTTGCTTTATGCGAAACTTCAAGAAGGTGTTACTTCGCTATAAAAGGAATCTTTACAGTACCCACTGTGTGTGAGTGTGTGTGTGTGTGTGTGTGTGTGTGTGTGTGTGTGTGTGTGTGTGTGTGTGTGTGTGTGTATGTGTGTGTGTGTGCGCGCGCGCGCGCTAGCGTGCTTGATTCAGTTCAGGTCTCCCGTTTGTTCCCGAGTAGTCTGTGAGAGGATAATAAAGAGTCCTGGGTTAAAAACTTTAGTGAGAGATAAATCGTATTTCCCCACTCCGCCCCTCCATCTCCCTTTATTATGATTCTGCTCTTCCAACCTTAACTCTTGTCTCTATTTATGTGTTTATTTAATTATTTATTTAGTTATGTTCTCCAACGTTGTCATATCGGACAATAAATGAAATGATGCTCAAATGAGCCCAGGGTCTATTACAGAAATCTATCTTTAAGGATAAGGGAAACCCCGAAAAATCCTTATCCAGGTAACTCATCCTCACCGAGTTTGTAACTCGTGAGCTCTTGAACGTGAACCAGACACGCCACCACTTACGCTACAGAGGCGGGTCCGTGTCTCTGTGACACATGCTACAGAATGTTTTGACAAACAGTGCTTAATATTTTTGTTTGTATAATAATGATCATAATTTTTAACGGTCATAATTTTTTAGACTAAAATTCAATCTTATTATATTCTGTTAGCTTAATGTGAAACAAACACGCCATAGTAGTTTCATTTTTAGTACTACTGGTTCCCGCCTGTGAGAACCAGACAAGTTCAGACATGTTCAGTATCGCCTACCGCTGCAATGGAGGTAACATGCAGTTAAAGTTGATGTTAGAGGAAGATCCGGAGTTTCAAACGTAATCACTGCTGATGAAACTTGGCTACATCATTTTCATCCTGAGAGAAAACTTCAAAGCTCAGTGTGGAAATCTCCTTCATCACCAACCCCCAAAACAGCAAAAGTGTTTGCTTCTGCTGGGAAAGTTATGGCCATCTCATTCTTTGATATTCATGGAATGGTTTATCAGAATGTTGTACCTGCACACACATCAGTAACTGCACAATACTACAGGGATGTCCAGAAAATATTGCAAGTCCATATCAGGCGCAAAAGACCTGCTCCACGATAATGCGCGGCCGTGTATTGCCTATGTTGTTGCTGAATATCTTGCAAAAATCAACATGAAGTGCATCCCTCATCCTCCTTAAAGTCCGGAATTAGCCCCATGTGACCTTTTTCTATTCCCTAACTTGAAGAAACGCCTTCGTGAGAGGCATTATCCATCATCAGAAGCAGTGGTAAAGGCTGCGGAGGCGATTTTGAAGGATCTCTCAGAAAATGGTTTCCAGGATGTCTTTGAAGTTTGGGACAAGTGCATTGCTTTGAGGGGAGACTATTTTGAGAAGGACCATCAAAATTATGAGGATGAGTAAAGGCACGTTGTAAAAAAAAATTGTGATCATTCTTTATTGAACAGCCCTCGTATTTTAAAAAGTAAGCAAAATAACTAATAGCAGTGGAACCTGTGTCTTGTGTTTTCGGTGAGCTGTTATGCGATCAGAATTACGCCGTTTCTCATTATATCTGTGGCAATTCATTTAATGATAAATAAACTTGTTATACTATTTATCTTGTTAAAATGTAGTTAATTTCTGGGCATGTGGCAAACTTACTGCTTATGAACTTCGTTATGCGGGTGTAGCACCAAATTCAATAATATTTAGATTATTTCGATTTGAACAATATTTTAAAATATTAATTTTAGTTTCAGGGTTGCACATTTCTCATCAATAGATCAAATCATTTTTTTGCAAATTTGCAATTTAAAAAAAACTGATGTGTTACATTCACACAGGTTTCTCTATCTACATGTTCTTATCAAAGGTTTTTCGTCTATTTCTTGTACATTATATATATGTAGTAGGTTTAGGAAGAGCTCAGGAAGCTAAAACGACTGTCAAATCTTTTCAAGCCCGGTCACTTTGAAATTCTGTTTTCTCTGCATGAACACGAAAAGAAAAGAAATACAAATATTAATTATTTGCAGTTGGAAAAACTATCAAGTATGTGAAAATTCAAACTAATGACAACGAATCACTCGGAAATGGTCAACACTATAAAATATTTTATTTTATTTCGCATAAATTGTGTGGTTTAACCACAACTTCAGTATTTGTGTAGTATGATATTGGCTATACCAAAGCATACAAAAGTGATATAGAATAAATAGGATTTTATAGGAAAATCCCGGAGAATTCGAAATATATATTTTATTTCCATGAAAATATCTTAAGATAATGTTTATAAATCAAAATAGATCATTTTTGACAAAAAAATTAATAATTCTTCATGTAAAGCTTAGTTTGGAATGTGGTAGGTTTTCCTTCTTGAGTTGGGGAACGCCCACCCTGAGTTCTTTGTAACGGTATACATCGGAGTGAGTCATATGAGTTTTGCAAACCAATGCAAAAATTCGAAATAAAATGAGAAACCAATAATAATGTAACATTTGAGAAGGGTGAGCTAGTTTGGTCACGTGATAAAGTTAGAGAGGGGGTTAGAATAAAGTTCGAACTGAATGATGAAGTAAGAAAAACCTTACTTACAAGTTGATACTATGACAGGAAGAACGTGTTTATGTGCATTAAGTAGAAGATTTCGAAGTCTGAAAGGTGGTCACCGATCCAAGTCGATAAACAAACATAGATTCAAGAATTAAACCAAATAATTCTACCACAAACAAAGTATTATTAATATGACTGAGTAGCCAACAACCATCAAAATCCATTTCCTACAACCATTCACCTGAGGATAAGAGAACTCCAATTAGAACCCAATTAATTTAACGATGGTATGCGGGTTTTGCCGCAAACTTTGGTTCTTAAACCATCTTCGTCGTCTGTCCAACAGAACACTGCAAAACAGAACAAAAGAAGCTGCAGGCCACCATCGAGGACGATTTTATTCCCCTGGTTTCAACGGTTGAGGAAGACGCTGTGGATGATGAATGCCTTTATTGTAACCATCCCTATCACTTAGACAAACGTAGGGAACAGTAAATATGCTGTACCAAATTTCCTAGATCGGCTCATGAACTTTGTTCTAGCATCGAAAGAACGAATGGAATAATATAAGGTTCTTTAAATGATTATTGTTACTATCCGATGTTAGGCGCTCTAAAAATGTTTCAGCATAAATGCATCTCTTAGAGTATATATAATTTTTAAAACACTTCAAATAAACAAACCTTTTTTCTTTGTTACCCTGCTATAGTGTTCCTAATATGTATTAATACGGTTTCTTGACATATAATAGTAAAACAAAATATAATTTAAGCCACTTTTAAAAAACTATCCGATATTCGGCTCCTCTCCCCTATTTTGAAAAACAGCTGCTTATTCAGGGAACTCAAAAGTGTATTTTCATGTGAAATTTTATATTCAGTATTTGGGTGGAATGCACCATTTCCTGTACCTTCCATACTTAGTTGGTAAATAATTGTGAAAATCTGTTTTATTATAAAACGTTAACCTATTTTGTTAATATCCCAGAAACGGTAACTTTAATGATTTTAAACTCAATGGGGCGTATCTTGCAGAAGGACGGAGAGGGTTGCAGAGTAAGGGATACAGGGAGAGAGGCTAAGAGTGAGTGGAATACCTTCATTTAACGCAATAACGGGCGCGTTGCGGGTGTTGCTGCTAGTAAAATAAATATTAAGTGCATCGTATATTCTTCTCCTTCTAACGTAAGTGGCAGAGCTCCGGCAGGTAACCATAAAGAAGTCGCAATTGATTGAGAAGACGTGACTGATCTCGTGTTTTACGAGGAGATTGCGGGACTGTAACACATAGCTACCCTAAATTTCCCCGATAAGATTAGTCTTTATCTCCCCCCATTTGCAGGCAACAACCCGCATGTTCAAGAGTTGTAAACTGTTCGGCAACAAGAAGCTCTCGCAATCTACAAATCTCACGAAAATATTGGACTTGTTCAGTTATTACACTGCTACAAATCTCTTTAAACAGATTTCCCTCATCGCGCCTAGGACTAAAGCACCATCTTTGATTTACGTTTTATCTATAGAAGAGTTCAAATGATCAATTAGATAGTGTATTTGGGAATGATATGTAATAAAGCAGGAGTGCTATACATTTCTCGTCAGAAATAATGAGCCGCCGATACAGAGCTTTGCGCATGCCCGTTTTGGCACAGCTTTGGTGCTCAAGGTAACAGAAACGAAACTAAACTTTAAGGGGAGAGGTATGCAAATATTAAGGGTCTTACATAAATAGCCATAGCATCCAAAGTTTTCAAGTTAGAAAAGTGAAACTTAGTATACTCATTTAGGATAATACAGTTAATATGCAAAATTTTTTCATAATTTTCCATTGTTT
This sequence comes from Mantis religiosa, assembly GCA_030765055.1. Classification (NCBI taxonomy): domain Eukaryota; kingdom Metazoa; phylum Arthropoda; class Insecta; order Mantodea; family Mantidae; genus Mantis; species Mantis religiosa. Next base: position 217,931,695 of record CM060947.1, on the reverse strand, counting down.
ATAACTAATGCTACGTATTTTTTCTATATGCAGAGATATTTACAAACTTAAGCCCATTTTTTTTTTCAAAATTCAATATGCTATCTTTCTGAAATTTTGTATGTTATTTTAAAACACACAAAAATGAATTTGTTGGATTTAGATTTCTTATTGAAGCTGTATAGAATTTGAAAAAAAAAATGTTAATCATATGCATCCTTTAAAAATTAAAATAATTTCATATATTTTGTATCATATCATTCCATCTGGAGGTTAATCTAAAGTTCTAGAACCAACAAAATGTTCCTTGTGGCATAAGAAAGCTATGTGCTAGTTGAGAGAAAGAAATGGGTTGAAGTTGTATAAAATGCAAGTTACGGGGAAAGGCAATTAAAAATACAATAAGTATTATTCAGTTTGCCTTTTAATTTTAAGTCAGAACTTCCCATATCTATAGTCTGTATCCTCATTCTGGTCTTCTTCAGCCTTTCTTTTTAAATTCCTCTTCTGTCTTGCTTCTTTCTGCATTAATTTTATAGATCTTTCTGCACCTGCGATGCGAATGTTGTCGATACTCTGCAAAATTGTTTCCATAAAGACACCAGGTTGATACCCTAACTGGTGCATAACTTTCTTTCTGCCAACATTCCCATCATTAAACAGTATTGCAGCATCAAATGTAGCAATTTTCACCACTATGGAAGACCCAAATGATGTTTTGGGACACCTTTTCCATATCAGACTGTTGAGGCATTCATTTGGGTTTTGTGTCTCTCCATAGAGACATTTTTTAGCAAGTCTGGGTGTGCTAAGAATTGGTAGGTGGGCTTTATAGATTCCAAGACAGCTAATGGAAGACTAGTGTTGCTACTATGCTACTATGCAATACTAGGGCATTTAATTTTTTAAAGGTACATACAGACCACGTACAGTCATAATATTTTGGTGTTTGATAGCTAAACACTATATACTATTTTAAAAAACAATAAAAAAATTATATTTTTTGAACATTTTCTTGTACGTCCCCCCTTAAATACTTTGTTTAAATTTTAAAATGTGCTCTACGAAAGTAGACTAGTAAACCAGTGCAAGTACGATTACTGCGTATATAAGGGATGCAATCCGAAGAACAGCGTATATAGTTATTAACATCCTTTGATTTTAAGTTTGGACGATAAATTCCCTGGGTCTGTAGAGCTTAGAGTTATCCAACATTTATGTTTTCAACATAAGGGAAAACTCTGGAAAAAAAACCCTATCCTGACAACTCACCCTGACCGAGATTCAAACCCGGAACCTTTTGAACGTGAGACAGACATCCTACCACCTACGCTAAGAGGCCAGCACACATGTTTTCGAGGCTGGCTTAAGTCAAAAGTGCAGATTCGAATTATATCACAATGACATTTATGAGAGAAAGTGTTCAGTGTGCTCCGCAGCACATCCGAAGAAATGGACGTTACCCTCCTGGAGTTTTACTAGCGTAAATATACAGTAACATTTCTCTAACGTGGAGAGCGATCGCTTCGGCATTTAATTTCCATTTACACCGGTTTCCATCGTAAAAATTACGAAGTAGTCGGACAGGTTTACAGTGAAGGAATAATATAGAATGAAGTGTATATAATTTTAGGCTGATATGCATTATGTACTATATTTTCAACTTACAAACAATAATCGCAGTTTATCGGGTAGTTATCTGTTTTCAGTTTTCCCTTTCCAATCTGCAACTGTCTGCATATCAGTGTCATTTCCTTCACCACATACACCATTCAAACAATATTATGGCGATTTTTGAAACTCTCGAGGCATCCATTGGAAGTTATACAAATATTTGCAACAAAAGCTCCACTTAACTTAAGAAAATGTGTTAATTTTTCTTTCTAATTGATATTGTGACGGCAACAGGCCTAAAAGTTTCGGCACAGATAAGAAAACAGTCGGCGGATAAAGTTTCAGATAACGAGCTTGCATAAGCAGATAAACATAGCGCTTGAGATAAAAGACTTACCGAAACAAACAAACTGAGATAAATGGAAATTTCTGGTAATATCTTGATTATTTGGTTTTTTCATTCTTCCGGAAATATCTCGAATCTAGAATTAGGTATTTAAGCAAGTGATGGCTCGCAAAGTGAGTCAGTTGTGAAACAGTTGTGAAACGAGACAGCTGGAAGTGTTATTGTAACGAGAGCTAAGGATGTAATCTGCTATCACTGTTTGTTATTGTCATCGACCTTGGTAGACTGATGGTGTACGTAACGTAATGCTGCTGTAATCTATAAGAGTATTTCTAAGAAAATAAAGGAGATTTTTAATTTCTGCAACTCGACCTTTTAATTCTACGAACCCACCAAAGTTACAATATTCTTCTTTCCAATTTCACGAACTCTTGTCCGCGACTTCGGTCAAGGAAACCCACAGGACAAAACAAATTCGCTGTTAAGGAAATTACTATGTTCTGTTTTTCCAGTATTGCTGTGTTATTATGTTTTTTTTTCAGTATTACCAAAATTATCAAAGTCCTCATGTAAATTTGATTAATATTTTAATAGTTGATTTTGTTAAACTTGCTACCTTTTGTTTGGATCAAAATGTTTTTTCACTTTTAATGGTGAATTTTTTCAACAAACTTCTGGCTTAGCAATGGGCATTCCTCTTTCACCTTTTCTTGCTTTTTATGAGTTTTTCGAAATGCAAGTCACTAAAGCATTCCCTTTGATTTTTAAAGCGTGGTATAGATATGTTGATGACACTTTTGCTATTGGGCTGATAAACAAATAAATGATGCTTTAAAATTACTAAATTTACCAGATAAAGCTATAAAATTCAGATAAGAAACTGAAATTGGTGGTTTTCTTCCTTTCTTGGATTTGAAGATAATAAGAAATAATAATAAATTAGATTTTGGTATTTGTAGGAAATCTTCTTATATCAATAATTACAAAAAAAGTTTTAACCCTTTTCCACATAAATTTACTGTTTTAATAGTTTGATTTATAGATTAATAAATATACCCCTGAATAAAGATGAATTAAATAATGAGTATAAACATTATTAATACAGCTTTAATTAATGGTTTAATAGACTTTATACAAAAGAAGATTAAAAAATTTAAATGTCAAAAAACTGTTAGTGATATTTCTACCCTTAAAAATAAAATACGATTATAATTTTAAAAAATTTACTTACCATCCTTGGTTTAATAAACAATTTCAAAAAGTTTTTAAAGAGTTTGGTATAACTTTGGTTCCTCAAAACAAATAGAGTATTAAAAATTTACTACATGATGAAATTCCTAATAATAAAATGTCTGGTATTTATCAATTTGATTATTTAGATTGTGAATGAGTTTACATTAGTAAGACGAAACGTAATTTGGAAATCAGAACGAAAGAACGTTTTCCTAACGTTAAAAACAAACTGATAAATCGGCCGTAGTAGATCATTTTAGTCATTTAACCATAATATAAATCCTGAAGTTAAATTATTAAAACAGTTAAATGTCCTAACGGATTTAATGGTTTGGGAAAATATATTTATTTTAAAAAATAAACATCGCGTAATGAATTATGAAATACCAGCAGTTGATTCTGTGCTTAAGTTTGTTTCAGATTTTGGTAATAATGAAAAAACATAAGAACATAGCAATACTGAAAAAAACAGAAGAACATAGTAATTTCCTTAACAACGAATTTGTTTACTCCTGCGGTTTTCGTTGACTGAAGATGCGGACAAGAGTTCGGAGCTTTTGTTGCAAATTGTTATATTTGTATAATATTCATTGCTTCACTGTAGCTATCTTCATTTTCTACATAATCCATTGGAAGTTCTGAAATTGTATTTGCCAAATTTTCTCACTGTCTCTGAAGTTATGGTCCAGAAATGGGAATTACTTTAGCGCGCGGACTAACAAACCAGCTCGTCATACTCTGTAGACTTTGTGAGGCGTTTCACATACCCTGCTCTTCGCTTTAACCACTCCTCTTTAATTTTTATTTTTGTCAAAATCTCATAAATCTGAGTTTTCCCCACTTTAAACAACACAGTTAATGATTTAGCTGCACGTTTGTTCTTCCCGTCTTCTTTAATAGCCTTAATTGTTTCTTCCAGTGATAATGTCTTATGTTTAGAACTCATTTTATAGAATCTATGTACATAGATATAGGTATGGGGTATAGGTATAACAGACCACGTTTGAACCTCCCTGCCGAATCCCCGAAGTCCAGTCCAGTCATTTGCAATAGCTCATTTTTTAAACATTAGCTTACTTTGTATATTTTATGAGTACCATTTCCTTGCTCCAAGGAAGTGAAATATAAAAACATGCGTTATTTACGTGGCTTACTCTACAAATTATTTTACAGATTATTCTTAGAAAACAATATTCTTCTATCCACTTCTTGTTTGTCGAAATAAGCCTTCTTAGAAAATTGGATATAGCAGATCAAGCGATAGATAACGTTTTTAAAAGCGACTAAATTTCATGCTTTTGCCAAGACCACAGGAAAGAATAGCTCTTAAAATTGCTGATGTCATATTCACAGGACTTTGCATACCATTGCCGTTTACTTTTATATTGCTTCCACAAGAAATATATATATTTTTACGAAAGGCTTGATGTTATTAGAGATAAACGTTTGCAGAAACAATTTGAATACGGTTTCATTGCAGTACAAAGGAATGAGGGAAACGCAGTCATAAGTCAGATGTTCAAAAGCGACTGCTAATGTGCAAGCCTTAAAATACCTTTATTTTGCATGATATCGCGAGAAACTACAGAATAGCCACAACTCTTTAAAATGGCCAAAGCAAATAATTGCTAATAACAGAACAAATCTCAGCGGATGTTTTAGAAATAACTAATGCTACAAATAGATTATTTTAAAATAGATTATATAAATACATAGTGCAGTGTGTTTTAATTTATATCTTATGGTCTGTTGCTATAAAAATATATTTCGAATGAAGAAGACATTACAAACATTTTCCAAATGATTAAATATATATCTATATATGTATATCTATAATGTTTACGCCCGTCTCGGTAGCGTAGATGGTAGCGTGTCTGCCTGACGTTCAAGAGGTCCCGAGTCGGAATCTCGGTCAGGGTGAGTTACCTGGATAAGGTTTTTTCGGGATTTTCCCTTATCCTGAAAGACGAATGTCGGGTAACTCTAAGCTCCATTGACCCTGGGCTCATTTGAGCATCATTTCGTCCATTCCATTTATCGTCCGATAAGACTTAACGTTGAAGGAGTTTTTTTACAAGGAAAAAAAAACTCGTCTTACCATAATCTCTGAAATTTTACTGAGAGTATCCTCGCCAATGTTACCTATTTCGGTTCGAATGGATACCTTGAGAACATCAATTGCCCGTGGCCTATTCTTTTACACTATTTTTAGATAGCCCCACAAGAAACAATCCGGTGAGCTTAGGTAGGGGGCCCAAGATCTTTTGAGATTATTCGATTATCACAGAAAAGTTCCACAAGTTCCATGGCGTCATTAGCACGTTGCTCAATCTTGCTGGAAATACCTCTCAATTCGATATCATGCAGCAGCTCCACAAATGTCTTGAAGATACCCATTTAAACTTCAGTGTCTACAGTCGTATCAAAGAAAACGGAACCAACGATCCATAGATGCTGGTGGAAGACACTTTCAACATTTTATGTGAGATGTAAATAGTGTAATGTTATCTCCCAATTGTATTCTCCCAAAGTTGCACGTGTGTCCTATTATTTGTTAAAAAATTATGGCATATTGAAATGGTTCAGGTTTATATGGATCGACTATATAATTTCTCATACAAATATCTTGACAAGTGACTAGTGTTTTGTCTTAGACTATCCGACGCATATCCTGAGAGAAAATCGCACGGTTCACTACTGTAGCAGCCAGCAGCGGATTCATTAAGACGAGGTATTGGAGACGTTACACACTGTGAAAGAGGTTATCGAATATATGCTTAGTTGAACAGAGGGAAACAATTTAATGCCACGGCTGGAACTCGAACCTTGAGACTTTGCCTTGCTGTTCGATTGCACAGAAGTTTTGAAGCCCGGTTCAACTGCCTAATTTAGAACTTAATAAAGCATTAGAGTGCACTAATCACACAAGTTTAGTAGAATGTGTCGTTACATTTCTGCTGCAAGAAGCGATGTAATACATGTTGAATGTAGCAGTCTCCGAGGAGATGCCCTGAACACTCGTACATCGTCACCATCACATTATGCACTTCAATTTACAAAGCAAACAAGTGAATTATGCATCGCGAGTTGAGGTTTCTGCAGCAACACGTTGACAGCTCAAGAAGGATAGAGGTCCTCGATGTGGAATGGAAATTTCCCTTAAAGGCGTATCGAAAAGGTCATCTCTGTCATGCTGAAAATGCAAATGTGGCGTATTGTTAAAGCGGCTTGCTCTTTATCCAAGATCCGCAACGTATTCTGACATCCTTTGGTCTCTCTGTTTCAAATATTTACCCCCAGTTGTGGCCATTTAATTGATCACTATGAAGCGCAGTTCTGTAGTGTATCAATTAGTAAATATGCATTATGATTGAAAAATTTGACAGTAAGACTGTCATCACTACACTATACTCCTATAGTATTATATTACACATCAGTATTGTTAAAATAGTAATCTTTGCTGATATACGAAAGATGATTTTTAAGTCAGTACCGTTTTGGAATTAAAAAAAACGTGCATAGATATCGCAATAATTTTATTTTTACATGAAAGCCTGCACCTTAATCTACGTTTCTACATAATTTCCGTGAATATTGAGGCACTTGTCATAACGTGGCACCAGTTTTTGAATACCCTCCTCATAAAATTCTGCCGCCTGACGTGTTAACCACTGTATCACAACTATTTTGACTTCGTTATCGTCTTGAAGACGCTGACCGCCCAGATGTTTCTTCAAGTGCAGGAACAAATGGTAGTCGCTGGGCGCCAGATCAGGGCTGTTTGGAGGATGATCTAGAGTTTCCCATTGAAAAGATTTGATGAGATCTTTGGTCGGATTAGTCACGTGTGGACGGGCATTGCAACAAAACGATACCCTTACTCAACTTGCCACGTCTTTTGTTCTGGATTGAACGGCGGAGATTGTTAAATGTCTCACAATAAGACGCTGCATTGATTGTCTCATTACGAGGCAGAAACTCCACTAGCAATACTCCCTTTCTATCGCAAAATACTTTATCTTGTATAATGTTTTGAAAGGTGTATCAGATGAGGAGTTACAAGAAAATATTTATGAACAAAACTTCATAGACGAGATGACGAAAGAAGAGTTCAGTGAACAGTTTGTTTTAAGATTTAAGACTGGTCCGAGAAATAGAGCTACAGTTCATCATGTGGCCGAAGTTTCTCCAATATTGTGGAAAAATCTCATTCAATCAGGAAGAATATATGCAGGTTTTCAAGCGGTAGCAGTAAAGAATTTCATCTCTGTACCGAAATGTTTGAATTGCTATAATTATGGTCATGTCAAGAAATCCTGTAGGGAAAATAATAAAGTGTGTGGAAAATGCGGAGAAATTGGACATCTGAGGAATGAATGTGAGAAAAGAGAAGAATGTTGTATTCCTTGCAAGAGGAGAGGCAAGATTTGCGGAGGCAAGGGGAATTGTTCAACTTATAATATGATGTTAGAAAGATTTGTTTCCCGAATTGATTATGGTCAACAGTGAAGAAAATATTAACTTACCAATAAAGAAGAATAAGAAGAGGAATACAAGAAGGAATGTTGAAATAAATTATGATGAAATAATATATGAAAAAGTAGGCGAAGAAGAGGAAAGAAAGGAGAATGTTCAAGTTGTAGACGAAGTTGAAGAAGTTGAGTTTGTGTTTGAGAAGGATAGAGAACAGGGAGAATGGTCGTTAATAAATCAAAAGGATACGAAAGAAAAGACCGAAGAGTTTAATATTAAGGAAATTTATAATGATTTTGAAAAAACGTTGAAGTTAAGTAGATTAGAAGAACCCAAGACACTAATTGCCGCATTAAGATATATTACAAGAAGAGCTCATGAAAATGGCAATAAAATTATGATTCCAGTTCCAAATGCAGTTGAAAGGATGGATTCAAGAACAAAAAATCTACGAACAGATCTAGAAGAATTAGTGTTATTGTTAAATATTGCTTCTGAGAGAAGGGGAGAGGTATTAGATCTAGAAGAATTATATAATAATCTTGTTCTATGTTATGGTCGATTTGTATTTGATTCAGCAGCAAGCTGGCCACATTGTTATGCACAAATTAGACATTCAGGATTAAATAGATCGGAGATTGTTAAAAAAGATGTCGTAAAGGATAATGTAGTAAAAACTGCCAATTTTAGTCCCAGCTTTAAGCCAGAAACAACGTTTTATAAGATCAATGCACAAAAAATTCCAAATAAATCTAATAAATCGGAAAATATTATAGCAACATGTTTATCAGCTGTAAACACAAATAAATCTATAACTTCTAAACAAAATAAATATAAAATAGCCCAAGTAAATAAATTTAAGGACAATATAAGAAGTTTCAATCATAATATGGCAAAGGAAGTAAATGAAAATAGAGTGAATTTCGCAAAAGTAAGAAGAGATGTATTTGGTGGATTAAATTTAGGAAGTAACTCATGGAGGAAAGCTTAAGAATTGCACAGATAAATGGGCAAAGAAGTAAATTGGTTATGGCGGAAATAAGAAAAATTGCAGAAGAATTAAAATTAGATATTATCTGTATTCAAGAACCGTATGTGGTAAATTCCAAAATTCCATATATGCCGTTAAGATCCCGACAAATCTTATCTCAGGAAAAGGCAATGGCAGCAATAGTAATTTTCAAGCAAGATTTGCAAATAGTAAACATAGCGCAATTTCTGGATACGCATGTTAATTGCATTGAAGTTATAACAAAGTATGGAAGTTTTATATTGGCAAATTATTATTTTCAATATAGTTTGGATATTGAACCCTTTCTATATAAATTACAAAATATTCATAATAAATTCAGAAATAAAGAAATCATGCATGTATGTGATTGTAATGCAAAATCAACTTGGTGGTTCAGTAAAAGACCAGATGAAAGAGGGGAGAAACTGGAAGAACATATCTCGGAATTAAATTTATATGTAATAAATAAAGATGGTAATCCACCAACTTTTCAAAATAGAGCAGGTGCTGAAGAAAATATAGATATTACTTTAGCGTCAGCAACAGCGGAGAAGAAGATTAGAAATTGGTGGGTCACACAGGGTCAGACCACAAGTGATCATAATTTGATTTATTTTGATTATATATTGAATGGGGAAGTAATTCAAGAAGAACATGAAATAGAATTACGTTATAATTATAAAAGAGCAAATTGGGATAAGATGAAGCAAGTATTTAAGGATTTAAATTTACAGTATACGGGAATATCAGTGGATTTGGATGCAATAAATTTAACACAAGCAATAAAAGTAGCAGTATCAAAATCCGTTCCAAAGATAACAATTTATAATAATAAGGATAAAATAAAATGGACAGATAGATTGCAGAAGCTGAGATCGTTAGCAAGGAAATTAAGAAGAATATATCAAAAATCAAACATACATACGGAAAGAGAAGAGAACTTAAAGAATTATAGGGAGGCCAAACAAAAGTATAAACAATTATTAGAAGACACCAGAAAACAACATTGGGAACAGTTCGTTGAGAATAATTTAAAACAAGATGTCTGGGGACAACCGTATAAAATTATTATGGATAAAATTAAGAAGCCAGAAATCTTAACCACATTAGATAAGGGTAATGGAGAGATGACAGAAAGTGGGAAAGAATCGGTGGAATTGTTATTACATACGTTATTGCCAGATGATAAAGAGGAAGAAGATGATGATATTCATGTTGAAAAAAGAAACCAGATGATGTTGCAGTATACAGGAAATCCTGTTTATCCCTTTGATATTACAGAAATAAAATTAATTCTGCAGAAGTTAAAAAAGAAGAAGGCACCTGGTCCAGATGGTATTATAAATGAAGTCTTGTATAATCTACGAGAAGAAATTGTCTTGTTTTTGTGTTTCTTGTTTAATGATTGTTTGGCAAGAGGGAGATTTCCAAACTTGTGGAAGGAGGCAAAGGTTGTAATTTTGTGCAAAGGAGCAGATAAGGACAGAACGCAACCAAAATCTTTCAGACCAGTATGTTTATTAAATGCTATTGGCAAGATCTTTGAACAGTTAATATATGAAAGAAGAATGGAAAATAGGTTGATGCTGGGTATGAATAATAAACAATTTGGTTTCAGAAAGGGATATTCAACTGAGGATGCAATATTAAAAATTCAAGAAACAGTGTCAAAAAGCCAAAAGAATTATGTAATTGGATTATTTGTGGACATATCGGGCGCTTTTGACAATTTATGGTGGCCGTATTTTTTCGGCATTTTAAAAGACAAGAAATATTCAAGTACTATTTATAATTTATTAAAAGATTATTGTTCCAATAGAGAAGTATTCATTGGTGGATCAAATTTTGAAACTAGGAAGAAGATAACCAAGGGTTGCCCTCAGGGTTCTATCTTGGGGCCCCTTTTTTGGGATATTTTATCAGAAGATTTATTAGAACTACTGGAAAGAGATCATAAGGTTTTGGATGTAATAGCGTATGCTGATGACATAGTCATAATGGTGGATGGACAGAGCAGACTAGAGCTAGAAAATAAAGCAAGAGAAGTTACAAATACATTATCAAATTGGTGTTTCAGAACAAAACTAAAAATTGCACCAAACAAGTCAAATTATGTGCTTTTTAAGGGAAATTTAAAGCGGGATCCTACAGTGAAGATAAATAATCAGAACATTAAACGGGAAAAAGAGATGAGATATTTGGGTATCATGATAGATGAAAAATTTCATTTCAGAAAACACACGGAGTATATTAGGCAGAAAACAGAGAAAATAATGCTAAAGCTAGCAAGAATAACCAATTTAAATTTTGTACTTCCATTGCGTAACATACAGATATATCATAACACCATTTTTGCTTCAATTATGACGTATGCGGCAGCAGTTTGGGCAGAAAGGATGGATGATGTGCAAATAAGAAGATTGTTGAGAAGAACGCAAAGAAAAGTATTATTACGTCTGACAGGAGCTGTAAAAACAACACCAACTATGGCATTGCTAGTAACAACGGCCATTTGGCCGATTGATTTATTAATAAGATTGAAGGGCGCAAAATTTTGGGCGAAAAAAGGAAACTTAGAAAAAGTTTATAATATAACTGGAGTCAGAACAAACAAATCTTGGGTGATTAAAAATAGTTTAAAAGATAAATGGCAAAAAGAATGGACAGAAAGTCTAGAAGGTAGAAGAGTGTTTGAAATTTTTCAGAACGTCAAAGAGAGACTAAAATTGAATTTTATTCAACCAACAAAGGGATTTATACATTATATAACAGGACACGGACCTTATAAGACCTATTGGAAGAAAATCAATAAAACTGAAAATGATATATGTGAATTATGTAACAAACAAGATAATCCTGAACATGTAGTATTTGAATGTGGAAGATATGCAATTCACCAACAAGAAGAGAGGCATGCGCTAGCAGGATATATCGTATATGACATAATTCGAGATCAACAATTGGTAAATAAATTACAAGTTTTGACTAACTTTGTAAGTAAGAAAGCATGGGAGGTAAAAATATTCAAAGGAGAAAGAGTTGATAATAGGCGAAGAATAGTACAAGATCCAAGAAGGAGTTCTAGAATACAAAATAGGATAAGACGGGAAGAATTATTGAATAATCAAACAATGGAGTTGACTGCATGGGCGGCGGAGGGAGAGAGTGATGGCGGAGGCCATGGTGGACTACAGAATTAGTAGATTTAGATATAGATTTAGGAAATAAGGATTTTGTAATTTTCATAGTTGTTTTCTTTTGTTTTTTTGATTTTTTGTGTTTATTTCTGTTATTTTATTTCATTTTAGTTTTGTAGAGTAGTTTTCTGAGAGATTTGTATAATTATAACATTTGTAAAGATTTTATGGAAAAATAAAGAGAAAATTTGGATACATGCCCCGGTATAGTTGTCTAGGTGCCGGGGTAGAATGTTCAGATTTTATTTATTTATTTATTTATTTATTTATTTATTTATTTATTTATTTATTTATTTATTTATTTATTTATTTATTTATTTATTTATTTATTTATTTATTTATTTATTTATTTATTTATTTATTTATTTATTTATTTATTTATTTATTTATTTATTTATTTATTTATTTATTTATTTATTTATTTATTTATTTATTTATTTATTTATTTATTTATTTATTTATTTATTTATTTATTTATTTATTTATTTATTTATTTATTTATTTATTTATTTATTTATTTATTTATTTATTTATTTATTTATTTATTTATTTATTTATTTATTTATTTATTTATTTATTTATTTATTTATTTATTTATTTATTTATTTATTTATTTATTTATTTATTTATTTATTTATTTATTTATTTATTTATTTATTTATTTATTTATTTATTTATTTATTTATTTATTTATTTATTTATTTATTTATTTATTTATTTATTTATTTATTTATTTATTTATTTATTTATTTATTTATTTATTTATTTATTTATTTATTTATTTATTTATTTATTTATTTATTTATTTATTTATTTATTTATTTATTTATTTATTTATTTATTTATTTATTTATTTATTTATTTATTTATTTATTTATTTATTTATTTATTTATTTATTTATTTATTTATTTATTTATTTATTTATTTATTTATTTATTTATTTATTTATTTATTTATTTATTTATTTATTTATTTATTTATTTATTTATTTATTTATTTATTTATTTATTTATTTATTTATTTATTTGTCGCAAAATACTTCCCGTAGGGGAAGGGATCCGTCCCTTTCAGCTGCCAAAGTGCGGGCGCTGCGGACCCTTAGCACTCGTGGTACCTCTGACGTTACTAGAGGAACCTCGGGCCGAACAGCCGAGCCCCTCCTTCGGGAGTTGTTCGGATTGGGATGGACTCAAGGGGGCAGTGTGTTCCCGAAACCCGTGGGAATCGGTTACGTCTTCGGACGGGGTTGAGGGAAGCCATTAAGTCTCCCGGGTACTAGCCTGCAAAGCTAGTAGAAGGTGTGCTAGATTACCAGGCGGCCCCACCGAGGTCATATCGGTAGTCTTCACCTTGAGTGTTGACGCGCGTAAGTGGCGTATCCACTTCCATCCCGTCTTGAGTCCATAGGACCAGATGGGGGGGGCTTGTTAGTCTCTAGGTCTTGCCCTATGGAAAGCCCCACGACGCCGAGTGCCCTTTGGGACAGCTCGGATACTCCCTGGTTGAAGGAGGCCCGGGTCCAGTTCCTACGGGTTCAGGGGAGTAGTACCTCTGGCTCAACTGTCCCAAAATACTGTGCACATGATTTTCCCGGCAGAAATTGTTTGCTTAAACTTCACTTTTGTGGTGATGATGAATGTCGCCATTCCATGGATTGTTGTTTCGATTCTGGTGTGACCTAGGCCACCTGTGTTTCGTCACCAGTGACAATTTGGTCTAAAAAATCTTCACCTTCATTGTGGTACCGCTCAAGGAAACTCAATGCACTCCCTAAACTTTGCGTTTTGTGCAAATCCGTCAACATTTTCGGAACCCAACGTGAACAAAATTTCCGGTACTTCAAGTTCTCGGTCACAATGCGATACAAAACACTACGAGAATATTAAGGAAAATAGTTGCACAATGATGAAATTGTAAAGCGTCTGTTTTCTCTCACCTTTTCGTCCACTTTCTGCACCAAATCTTCAGTAATGACCAAAGGATGCCTACTCCGTTCTTCATCATGCACATTTGTACAGCCATCTTTAAATGCTCTCACCCATTTCCTTACCATTCCATCACTCATAATGTTTTGACCGTAAACTTCATAGATCTCACGATGAATATCATCGGTTTTACGCCTTTAGCACCAAGAAATCGTATAATAGCCCGTACTTCACAATCGGCGGGACTCCCGATTGTCCGAGGCATCTTAAACACTCAGTAACCAACGTATACAATGAAGAATCAGACTGTAATGGCGTCAGTGCGTAGACAAGAGATGTAGGTAACCAGCGCGCATGCGCGAAACGCCGACCGTAGCGCTGCGGCGGTGGAATCGCAAAACGGTACCGACTTAAAAAATATGCCTCGTATTACTGTAAAGTGTTTCTCAGCGGTTACTTTCAGCTCACATGTGCTTCGCACAATCAGTATTAAATATTTTCCCTCAAATTTCCAAACGTAACAATACGATTTTCTTCTCTCTGAGCCCTTCATTTTACGTATATTAAATATACTCTTAGAATGAAAGCACAAAATTGTTCCGATCAGTTCCGATTATGACTGTCTCCACTGTCGAGTCACGGCTTCTTTTATATCTCCCTCACAGTTCCAGAAATTAGTGGAATTTTCTGTAACAATCAAGAAAGCGAGCTTCAGTCATCTATCTTTATCTGTTTCCGTAAGCTTTTTATTTCCGCGGTGCATTATCTGTGGCTTTGTACGCGCTGCCTGCGATCGGCGACTTAATTATTATTTTGTAATTTACGTCCTCCAACGATGTTATATCGAACGATGAATGAAATGCTGAAATGGTGGTGAAATGATGCTCAAATGAGTACATGGTCCATAGAGCTTACAGTTATCCGACATTCGTCTTTCAGGATAAGGGAAAACCCCGTAAAAACCTTATCCAGGTAACTCAGCCTGACCGAGGTTCGAATTCGGGACTTCTTACACATGAGGCAGACATCCTACCATCTACGCCACCGAGGCGGGCGGATACGAGCTCAGTGACATACTTCTAAGAAGTGTAGTGGCTGTTTTCCAAAATCGTATCACTCCTTCGTCAGTCATTCGAGAAATAAAATTTGTGGAAGCATTTTGTCATGTACTGTAACTCTTCATGGCCTTTTTACCCCGTACATTCATATTAATTTTACCATTTATTTGCTATCAAATATTTTAATTTTATCACATTTTTGGCTGCTCGTGTTATATAAAAATAAGTATTCCACAAGTTACTAGCTTTGAAATTCTGGGCTCTAATTAGAAGTATTGATTTAAGGAAGCACGTCAAAATGTATTTACCTACAGATGTATATTTCTTCCGATAATGTTATCCTTTTCTAAAATTGAGCCTGTAATCTCAGAAGGTGGTTTTAATAAATATATATGACACTATAGTAGTAAAAGATTAAATGTCAAGAGCTGTAAGTAAAATTTCCACACATTGTAGAAATGTCACGTAAGAAATAAGGAAGGGTCCCCCCGTCTCACGTGTCCAGTAACAACGCCCTAGGTGGAGTTCATCCCCCACACAAAACATATTGTTGTTCTAGAATATCAGGTTGCAGAGAGGCTTCCTTTTCTTCCAATAAACTGAATCGCTGAAATATCAGAAGCTTCGCATGTAGGCGTAGGGCCCACGTTTCCTGCAGAACGACGTGTCCACGTGCGATGTTCCTTTCTGGGTCGTGGGTTGGAGAAGCTTCTCCAGCAGATATTACATTAGATGCACTTCGCTTCCTTTCAACCCCCAGAATACCAAATGCAGGAAGCTTACTTGCGGAGAGGTATGTTGAGATAATAATTACACGCCAGCACCTTTCAGCCATGTACAACCGTCTCATTGATGAATTATTATCCAATCGGTATTGAACTTATCGATATTATAAAGCATGCTCCTCAAAGCGTAATACGTAATAAATTATAGACTTTTTTCTCCTCCACTTTTAAATCCCATAACCTCTTCTTCGATTCGACTAGACATTTGATTCCTGCATTTTCTTATTCATCGCATGGTCGTGTCTGCCTCACGTTCAAGAGGTCTCGAGTTCAAATCTCGGTCAGGATCGGTTATTTATGTAAGCTTTTCTTTTCCTGGATTTTCCCTCATCCTGAAAGATGAATGTTGGGTAACTCTGCGGTATATGGAGCCTGGGCTTAGTTGAGCATCCTATGACGATATGACCTAACCGATTAAAATGCTGTTAAAATGAAATATATATATATATATATATATGGAGATAATCATTTCCTCCACACTAGCTGTGTGTAGGTTAAGGTTTGAAAGAGTAGAGCCGGACTGAAAAATTCAATGCCATAGCCGGGATTTGAACCACGGATCTCCCGCTCTCCCTGCGGCTACTCTGAGCGGGAGATCCGTGGTTCAAATCCCGGCTATTGCATTGAATTTTGCAGTCTGGATGTACTCATTCATAAAAATTATAATGCATAAAAATAATACATAAATTAGTGATTGACGTAAGCTAGCTTATCTGCGAATTCAAAATATAGAAAAGCGATACAATATGTGAAAAGCATATTGCAAGAGTAAAACAAATAACCCACTTCATTGATTATATAAATCTAACAGTAAATATAGTTGTCGCATTGATTTTGATTAAAGTAAAATTACAGAAGATGGCATTGTTCTCATTTATAATCACATCAGTGTCGACAGGATTGTAGGGATATAAGTGCAGAGTAATTATTTATGGCCACCTTAATTGTATCCACTTCAGTTTATTCGTTTATTTTTCTTTTCGTAATACAGCTCTTCCACAAAAAGTATATTTTACTATAGATATTTTTTTTTCCGCGGGGAAATGAACAACGTCAATCAGTTCAGCCTATCCGTTTTGCTCACACTTACTGACACCTGGGACAGGAATTTGGGACTATTCGTTGTTAATTTGTCTCCATCTTAATCAGTCACACGTTCGGGCGCAATTTGGTACGGGGTTTCTATGTTTGAGATGAGATGCACGTTGACTTTTCGAAGATCCACGTCGAGAAGACAGAAATAACAAATTCGTTGTATTTTGATTTGTTTCTTGATGATTGTGCTTGATTAAATAAGAGTCATGAGATTCTTGGTTTTAAGGCGTGGTTCGCAATAAAGTTTCGGAGAAGTCAAATTTTGTAACTATTTAATTGTATTATTTAGATTACATTTTACTTGAACTTACTTTCCCAGTCACTTCCAACATATCGATAAATTCTTACTTTGTTGTATTTAAACAGATTCAAATTATTATTTAAATGTTCTTAACCTTGCACCACTATTCATCACACTCACCATTACAAAACATCTCTATCAAGATTATTGATTTTCGTAACTATCGTTACTATCTTAATTTTGTGATTGGCTGATTTAATGCCACGTCACAACATTACGTCACAATTATTACTTTGGCCAATCACACAATTACATATATTTTTATAAATTTATAAACTTTTCATAATTTTTCTAAACATAACCCAAAACTACTGTTACGCACCTCATGCATCACCTGCTGGTGTAGATCATGTGAGCTCATTGCCTTTCAGAAAGCATTCAGACTCGGTTCCAATACATGTATGGCTTAGGTATGCCACGCCTACTTGGACTTGAAAACTCCGAATAAGTAAAGTTACAAGTCCACAAATTAAGCATACCCAACTGTGAAAATCCTAAAATCTACAATTTTGCTTAGATTAACTTGAAACTTTAACACAATTAATGTAGTATTAACAACAGTTTTTTTTTTTTAATTTTAATTTTACGTCCTCTAACGTTGTCATACCGGACGGTGAATGAGATGGGTGAAATGATGCTCAAATGTGTCCAGGGTCCATGGAGCTTAGAGATACCCGACATTCGTCTTTAAGGATAAGGGAAAACCCTGGAAAAACCTTATCCAGGTAGCTCACCCTGACCAAGATTCTTGAACGTGAGGCAGACGCACTGCCATCTACGCTACCAAGGCGGGCCATTAACAATAGTTCCAGACCAATTTTCAGACCTTTGTCCAAAATAGTTCTTGTGATACTAATATATTTATAGTCATTTAATTAAACTGCTCCACAGTGAGCCGACCGCTCCCTACTTTGCCGGCCGGGCGCTCTAGCAGAGTGTCGCCGTGTTTCGTTTTTTAGACGCTTGCTATCGCTGGGGTGTTCGTGCTGAGCCTTGCTTACGAGTGGCTTGGTACCCTTGAGTTAGTTCGGCGTAAGTAGGCTCTCCGGCGGCAGGTGGTGAGTGGTGCCTTTTACCATGGTATAATTTTGTTTTATTTATTTATTTTTTGTATAAACGTGCTTCTTGTTTCTGGCCTGGGGCCCGTACTCATAAACTCAGAACTTTTGGGAATGTAATATCCGAGGAACTAAACTCCTGGTTAAGGATGAGATAAATAGATATATTTATATCAGCCCTATGTCATGATGGTGTGAAATAAACAATACTTAGAACAGATCTACGAATATTTAGTTAGGCATATCTGAAAGGGGCAATCCTTCACCTAGTGTTAGGTGTTGCCACATACCTTCCTAATTTTCTCCATCGGTATCTCGTTGTCTACCTGTCATCCTGTTTAATATGTTTAAGGTTTGCCTCTGTCCCTCTGAAGGGGATCGGCGCAACATGATGCAATTTAATAATTCGCGGTTATTTTCCTAAATATATTATTAGTAAATTTATGAGATGAAATTTCATTCTGTCCCTTGGTTTAGGATAGAAATATTATTCCATTGTCCTTTTATTAATTTTTGATATTTGCTTGTAAAAAATGTGCTTTGTTATTTAATTGCACAAATACTGGTGACAAAAAATCATCTCAAAAATTTCCTTTCGTACTGTTTTTATCCAAGCACAAGCATTTTCAAGCCTCTAGTTTGAAAGCTGCATCGTGTGGAGTAATTTATATTCTGAAAAGCATGGAAAATTAAAAACACTAGAAAGCCACCAAAATAGGTGACCCACTTACGGTGACCCACTTAAACAGTCATATGCGACTATTTTTAAATCGTTGAATGGCATTAAAATAATAGGAAATTAAAGTACACGAATTACTCTAATTAGACAAAAAAATGTAATTTTTTGCACCTTTTGACCAATTTTCGCAGATGGGTATTCTTAAGCAAATATTCATGTATTGTTCATTATTTATGAAAATATGTATGTGTATTTCTACTCCTAGCAGACTGTATTAAAAGAACAATAGTGAGTTGTCCTTATATTCTAATCACTTCAGTGATTATGCTGCACAAACACCTTTAAGTACAGCATCCATTATTTTCCTTTACTGTAACTTTGGTTATATGTTTTCGTGAGCTGAACTTCATGGCTAGTTTAGGTTAGCTCAACGCCATTCAGAAGGCCGCGTTAAAAATGCTAAATTATTTAGGTTTTATATTTAAATTACATACATTCGCTTTATATTAGCTGTTTAAGCAGTTTTCCATGAATTTTTGTTCCACAATATTTCTAATCGACTTGCCCTGCTAAATTCTTCACTCTTTTTCTTCCTATGCGACTTCCGGACCACGGCAAGTTGTCCTGGACTGTCGGGGAAACTTCCAACTAGTAAATCAGTAGAGGCCCTGCCTTCTGCACTGTTGTGACTCCTTGGATTGGCCGATCTTTGTCTCCTCTTGCCTCAACCTTCCTCCCGGACATGCCCTACTGGGGCTTAGGTACAAAAAAGTACAGGTTTCGGTGCCGAATCCCCTCCGTCGTAATCCTAATCCTATTTTCTATTTTTACACTCAGTAATTAGTTCATTTGCATGTCTATGTTCCTTAATGCTAGCTTTCAGTTTAACATTACTCCGTTCTTTTATGTACTCTGAAGAAAAAACTGTAATCGGTGCATTGAACTTGTGTTTCTGATTGAGACACCACGTGAAAAGGATTCCGTCATTAAAATTCTTATGGACTAGATGTTTGATGATTAACGAAATAAAAGCTCCTAAGTTACATTAACATGAATTTCTGCGCCTTCTATCATTTACAATACAAGTAATTCTTATGAAAGCTTATTTAACTATTTGCTCTTCATTTTAATTGAGATGAGTTTTTAGCCTCTTTAATGGATGAATCATTTTGCTAATTATGCCACTCATGCTGTACTTGTTAAACCGGTTCTCATACCGCTTTCTACGGTGCCTCAACGCAGTCCTTTCGAATAGCCATTGGTCGTTAAAATGACATACAAAGGACTGGCCATCCATTCGAAATTCTTTGAATTTCGGCAACTGCAGTCAAATGTGCCTGTGGTAATGGACGGGGAGGGCCCAAGTAAAATAATCGGTGTGATGGTATGCTTGGATGTTGATGGGGTATCATTGGACTGCAATTGCTTGGAATTTGTCTTTTATATACTAAGAAAACATTATAATGTAATTGTAAAAATAATATATTTCAGTTCAGAAGATTCAAAATTTTGTTAGTGTAACCGACAAAGGCCAGTACAATATTATAACTAAAAAACTGCATTAAAATATTTTGAAGTTGAATACAGCGTAATGTTGCCCCAGAGCAAAAATACCACTCATTAAAGGGTTAAAGAAATAGTTACCTGATGCATTTTCTGAAAAAAAGGAAAAGGGATAGTGAAATATTTAGCTCTAACCTCGAATTCCATCCAATCTTCTGAACCAATTGAACGTCGACAGGCCTTTTAATGGCGCTTTCGTCAATCGCTTAATCTTAACATTACGCAAAATTCCTTGCGAATGAAGAGAATTTCACTGGATATTCCCTAAAATTCAAGGTATATGTTATACCTGTCATTTAATAGAGAATACAGCAGTGAGATATGAAGGTGCTGTGGAACATTCAGAACAAATTAAATAAATGCATATATACGGAAAGTGAGCTAGAAGTGCGGTTTATTAAAACCTTATTATTTTTAAAAACTACACTCCGTAAATAGCCTCCAAGGCAGCGAATACATTACTGTAATCTGCATGACTCGCCCCAACAAAACAGGATCGATGGCATTAAGTTCATTCTTTGTGCTTTCTTTCACCTGAACGATGGTGCGAGACTTAGTGCGATAGGTTCTAATCCTCAAATAACATCATAGAAAGTAATTAACTGCAGTCAGATCAGATGTGTGGCTTCTGACTGAAACTATGCCGGTTACAAAAAGTTTTATAGTAGATCATAGAAGCACGAGCAGTAGTTCATCATGGTAACTAATTTCGTCAGGAATTTCTAACACTTCTTTGAAAAAGTATGGGTTGATAATTTCAAAGGCAGACACAGATCACTGTGTAGTGTTTCAGGTTTAATCTTGGTACACAATATTTGGAATACACATTTTCTGTACCTTCCATAAGTACGAGGGCCGTTCCATAAAGAATGATCACAATATTTTTTAACAACGTACCTTTACTCATCCTCATAATTTTGATGACCCTTCTCAAAATAGTCTCCTCTGAATGCGATGCACTTGTCCCAGCGTTTCTGCCAGTCTTCAAAGTCATGCTGGACACCAGTTTTTGAGAGATCCTTCAGAATCGCCTCCGCAGCCTTCACCACTGCTTCTCATGATGGATAATGCCTCCCACGAAGGCGTTTCTTCAAGTTAGGGAATAGAAAAAAGTCATATGGGACTAAATCCGGACTATAGGGAGGGTGAGGGATGCACTTCACGTTGATTTTTGCAAGATATTCAGCAACAACATTGGCAATATGCAGCCGCGCATTATCGTGGTGCAGCATCCAGGCTGCTTCACGGAAATGTGATCTTTTGTGCCTGATATGGACTTGCAATGTTTTCAGGACATCCCTGTAGTAGTCCAGTTACTGATGTGTGTGCACGTACAACATGCTCATAAACCATCCAAGAATATCAAAGAATGAGATGACCATAGCTTCCCCAGCAGAAGCAACCACTTTTGCTTTTTTTGGGGGTTGGTGATGAAGGAGATTTCTACACTGAGCTTTGCTGTTTGCTCTCAGGATCAAAATGGTGTAGCCAAGTTTCATCAGCAGTGATTACGTTTGATAGAAACTCCGGATCTTCCTCTAACATCAACTTTAACTGCATGTTACCTCCATTACAGTGGTAGGCGATACTGAATATGTCTGAATTTGCCTGGTTCTGGCAGGCGGGAACCAGAAGTACCAACAATGAAACTACTACGGCGTGTTTCACATTAAACTAACAGAATATAATGAGATTGAATTTTTGTGCGAAAAAATATGTCCGTAAAAAATGGTGATCATTGTTTATTGAACAGCCCTCGAACGTAATAAACAGACAAGTGCCTGTTATTTTGATTTATTTTAACTCTAAACCAAACATGATAATCAGTCCCGAAGGAAAGCGTATATTGTTTAATTATTATTAGACAGAAATAAGCCGTTCTTGTTGAAGTCCTTGACTAATGAAGCTCCAACTCGATCCACGGCCACCTGTATATATATTTGCATGTAGTGGGAGGAATCGCTCACTCCATAAGCGGAACCTGCAGTAAGTCGATTAGCGAATTTACACATAAATGGGGATTTGGGATTAGCATTATGCACCCACGGGCTTCAGTCGCTTATTGGATTGGTCGGCAAAAACGGTACCCGCATAACGATAACGCTAATGATATCCTTAATTAAGAATATGCAAGGTCTTTCTTGCATTCACATTCTGCTTCCCTGTCCTGCAATTCAGTTTAGGTCATCTTTGTATGCGTGTAGTTTATTTATTTTAAATCTTCTGAGCACCTCTTATTTTCTCTATTACAAATCTACAGTAAGGAAAGCAACTATTGTGTTCACCACCGAGCGGGATGGTTCAGGCGGTTTCGCCAACGGCGCACATTCGAGAGGCCCTGTTTCGATCCCTGTGGCCGACTTACCTGACCCATGGGTTTTTCCGGGGTTTTCACGGGTTGCCAGGTGAATGCTGTGCAGATTAAGTACATCCCTTGAATTTCCTATCCCTCAGTTTTATCTCCATTATGATTTCACATCATCTCTCATCTGGTGGTCTCTTTCAGGGTAGAAGTGTCGGCGGGTGTATCGGCGGTGCATGGTCGGATATATGCTCTGAGTAAAACTTCCTCCTCCGGTAAGCCGGTCTCGGTCTCAGACTTCGATCTGGTGGAGCCGTTTCCAGACCGCAGTCGGGGGCGCTATCTGTTGTGATGGCATGCCGAGGACTTTACAACTGGTAAAGTGTAGGGGCCCTGCCGTCTGCACTGTTTTGGCTCCTTGTCTCCTCTTGCCTCATCCTTCCTCTTGGGGATACCCAAATTGGGTACACCAACACTGATCGCAGTGCCGAATAATCCAACCCAATTGTATTCTAACCAAATATTCAATACTATGATTTCACAAAAAATATACCTTTTGAAACTCCCTGAATCCAAGAAGCATTCTTATTGAAAAATTAAAAGAAAAAAAAGATCCACGTGCGGACTACATAGCTGAGCGATATAACTCAAATTCAGAAATTCGGTTAAATATCGGACTTAATCCAGCAACACGAAGGTTTTCAAGAAAATCACAACCCCAAATTACAGTGGAAAGTGTTTCTAACCAACAAATATGGTTAAAATGCGTTGTTATTGTGTAGTTATTTTCATGGCGAATAAATTGTTTATCTTGAACGTTTTGTGAAAACCCTGTTTCCTCTTCAATCCGATAGATTTTTGTATAGTTGGTAAATCCTAATAAATTAACAAAAATTGTGCATTTTATGAAAGCACGCAATTTATTATAAATAAAATTGTTTGCAGCTTTCACCATTTCCAAAATATTCGGCTTAAATTTGGAAGTTCTTGTGTTTTTCGCATGTGGTAACTTGATATTTGTGTGTTTATTTGCCTTTCTTTCTTTCCCTCTTTTTTCTTTCCTTTTCTTTCTTTCTTCATTTGTTTTCTTCGCTTCCTGTTTTTCTTTTGCTGATGAAAAGAGCATGTAATTTCGAAGTCATCATAGTGACACATTCTTTGAAAATCTGACGATCGCTTTTTCTTCTGTGTTTAAAAAACAAAATTGTGAGTAGATTAACTAGAACAATCATTTTTGTAAGAAGTGATATAAAAGAACGGGTAGCGAAACTCGTCAACACATACGAATTTTTAAAAATTAGTTTAAGATGCGTTAACGGGGCATTTAATACTTTAGATAGAAGTACGAAATGAATTAGCAAATGATTTCGGAAGCTAATAATCTATTTAATGTGCAATCAATTATCTCATTGGCTAATGTATAATGATTGTGGATCTTTACAGTAGAAATAGGCTACTTTATAAAACCAAAAATTTTCAATAACAGTCAATAATTACAATATTTTATGAATAATGCTTTCTTAATTAACCATTAAAACGATATTTTAGGGCTGGGCAAGATACTCGTATTCATATTATCTTAACGTTGTGTCTTTTCTCTTATCCCGAAAAAAAAGCTGCAAAAGATTATTATTGAGAGATTCGGACACAGTCCTGCGTCTCATATCTGTAGTCTGTACTCGAATGCTATGAATACTGCCTATTTCTGAGATATGCAAGAAGGGCATTTTTGCTTTTCCTGCATTCTACTAAATCTCTAGATAGAAAGTCATGCAAGCTACTTACCTAAACTTTCTTTAAAAATATCTCTCTTCTTCTCTGATCAGCTGAATCCCAAGTATGTAAATTTCAAGCAAAATGTTATACTAAAAGGTAAATTTAATTTAGTAATGTTAATATGTTTACATCGACGTAAGCCATGCCTTTGTAACAGCTTCGTTTTCTGTCTTCACAAATATAAAAATGCAAGCGTGTTCTTACGTAACGTAACTCACGGCGTGAAAGCCCGCTGCGGGCCAGAGCCTGCAAACACGACTACCGGCCTCACGCCCACGTTCGCAAGGCAGAGAAGGGCGATCATCGCTCCAACTGATACGGGGAGGGGATGTGGTCAGCATCACGGCAAGTTGACTCTCTAGACTAGGATTCGCTACCTAGCATAGATCCTCAACTTGCTCACGATGCTGAGAGGTCATCGGTCCTATATCCGGGACTTAAAATCCGCACCCCTAGGGGTGTGATCGATCCCGGGCGCATTCCGTAGCAGGGTACCAAAGCACAACGCTCTAGCCCACTAGCGACCGCACAGAATTCCTAATTTATTTAAGCTTAACCAAAACGCTTCGTTTCTACATCGTTCTAAAGCTTATTAACCAATCATTTACGTCAGTAAGTATAATATGCACATTCTTTCTAGAAAGTTTCTTTAAATCGCACTATTTATCGTTTAAATAGTTAGCTTTATAGATTTTTAAAACTTCTCCTCAAAGTTTTAAATTTACATTATTGTTGAAGATTAGAACAGTTTAACCAAATCATAGATATCGTAATTTTTATCTTACTTCTCCCCTCCTCATTTATATAGCGCACTATTATCATCTATAGTCACACTGGGACTTCAGTAACTCTAGGTGATAATTATGACAAAAGCAATAATTAGCTAATTTGAAACCCTTTATTTTCTATGTAAATAAATTAAATATGGGGCATTTTAATCAAAATGCTTGTACAATTTTTGAGAAAAAAATTAAGTATTTCATACACATAGGATAGTTGGTAATGGAGAATTTTTTTTTTAATTTTGCTGTTCTATCTCTGGATCATATCTAACTTAAATACCAATTTTGATGTTTATTTATCATTTCCTTTTGAGTTACGCTATTTACACTCACAGAGAGAAAGATACCCATGAACCTCTTTTCTATAACTATCTCCTTCTGTATTCAGAGGATGTTAAAACGTGTACTTCTGATGACATATTAAATTTGTTTTTATTCCATTTATACCCCA
Organism: Mantis religiosa; assembly: GCA_030765055.1. Classification (NCBI taxonomy): domain Eukaryota; kingdom Metazoa; phylum Arthropoda; class Insecta; order Mantodea; family Mantidae; genus Mantis; species Mantis religiosa. The sequence continues at coordinate 217,906,065 of CM060947.1, read as the reverse complement.
CCTTTAACTGGTATGGTCATATCGGCGGCCGTTCTCCTGTGGAACATGTCGTTGGTGTTAACTCGTATACGTTGGGTTGTTTGTACTTTGTAATTTACTCGTTAGATCACGCTCACTTTCACACTCTCATTTATACTTCTAGACTCTAGGGAAGCTGAGGAATCATCTTGGTTGGAGAAAAATGCCCACTCCCAGCCGGGAATCGAACGTGGTACCCCTTGCACAGCAGGCAGCTGCTCTGACTACTGAGCTACGGGGTCAGCACATATTGGAATTGAATTTTCAGGTGAAATGCAATACTGTGTCCAACTACGTACGTGGAAGTGAAATTAACAGTGGGTTTGGGATAAAATGTAGATTAATTGATTGATTGATCGGTTGTGTTTTAATTTTTCGCGCTAAAATTAAATCTTATTATATTCTGTTAGCTTAATATGAAACAAACACGCCGTAGTAGTTTCATTGTTGGAACTCCTTGTTACCGCCTGTGAGAACCAGGCAAGTTCAGACATGTTCAGTATCGCCTACAGCTGCAATGGAGGTAACATGTAGGTAAAGTTGATGTTAGAGGAAGATCCGGAGTTTCTTTCAAACGTAATCACTGCTGATAAAACTTGGCTACATCATTTTGATCCTAAGAGCAAACAGCAAAGCTCAGTGTGGAAATCTCCTTCATCAGCAATCCCCAAAAAGCAAAAGTGATTGCCTCTGCTGGGAAAGTTATGGTCATCTCATTCTTTGATATTCATGGAATGGTTTATCAGCATGTTGTACCTACACACACATCAGTAACTGGACAATACTACAGGGATGTCCTGAAAACATTGCAAGTCCATATCAGGCGCAAGAGACCACATTTCCGTGAAGCAGGCTGGATGCTGCACCACGATAATGCGCGGCCGCATGTTGCCAATGTTGTTGCTGAATATTTTGCAAAAATCAAGGTGAAGTGCATCCCTCACCCTCCCTATAGTCTGGATTTATCCCCATGTGACCTTTTCTATTCCCTAACTTGAAGAAACGCCTTCGTGGGAGGCATTATCCATCATCAGAAGCAGTGGTGAAGGCTGCGGAGGCGATTTTGAAGGATTTCTAAAATAATGATTTCCAACATGTCTTTGATGACTGGCAGAAAGGCTGGGACAAGTGCATCGCATTCAGGGGAGACTACTTTGAGAACGGTCATCAAAATTATGAGGATGAGTAAAGGTACGTTGTCAAAAAGAATTGTGATCATTCCTTATTGAACAGCCCTCGTGCATTTTCTAACAAAATAACCTTAATCCTGGCGTTAAACATTGCAATGTGTGAATTAAATAAGGTAGCACTTCTGAGCTGCCGATTAGTTATTTGTTGTTACACATTGTATATGTCGTATTTCGCATGCAGAGCAACAAATGTTCTTACGTTGTATGGGTAATTAATTGATCGTTCATATACCTCACTGGATAAGCGAAAGAAAAAGATCCGATCTCTTACTTCGCCAGCTAAATAATTTACTAAAAATACCTATATTCAGCAGTAAACACAAATAGCCGGGAACTACAAGCATACCTCAGGACACGCAAAAGGCGTACAAAGACTGGAAACTTGAGCGAAAATAGCAGCAACATAAGATTATACTCAAACAACCTAGGAAGCCGGGCGAAACCATCACCATGGTTCTGTAATAGCTACGAACTGAATATTCCAGAAATTGCCAGCTATTTCCATCTAGACGAGACTCGGAATAGTAAAAAATCATACGTCAGTTGTCTTTTTTTTTTTTTCCATTTCCGAGAGAAATCTGCATGTAACGCAATGAATAACGCGAAACGGGAATTCGTTCGTTTTTTAGCCGTAGGAATGGCGAATTGAATGTAGCACGCTTGAGCAAACGCAATTACGCGATAGTCTCTCATTGGTTATCTCAGAGGAATGAGCGCGCGCCAAATCAAATTTGTTGCCAGAGGAAGATTCAAGGTGATGGCCAACTTCCCAGCAAGAGTCGAAATGAGTTTATACGTTCATATCTGCAAAAGTAGGGCAATCTCTTACAAAGCTAATGGGGAAAAATCTGTACAGTTTGCTTGGTGTCTAAAAGTAACGTTTTCAATGTCTCGTAGAGAGATATATCTGACAAACGTTTAGGCAAATATTCTATTTTTATATCTACAGGCCAAATAATTCGGGAATGGAACACAATACACTATGAATATACTTTGTTAGAGAGTTATTAAAAATGTGCTCCATGTTGACACCAAATATAATTAATTGAACCAACTTTGTTTTTTGTCTGCTGCCTGGTTTGGTTGGTTGTTGTAGGCAAAGAATAAATAGGAAAGGGTAGAGCCAGACTGAAAAATTCAATGCCATAGCCGGGATTTGAACCACGGATCTTCTGGTCTCCGTCCATTCGCTCTAAACCATTGAGCTACTATGGCCAACGTGCCAACATGACATTAAATTCTCCAACTGGCTCGTGTTTTTTCCTGGTAAACCATTAGGAGTTCTCATAAACACATGAGACTACTACCTTAATGGCGACTTACTATGCTGTAAGTACTTTAAGGCCCGGGCTTTATAGTTCGGACCACTATTAGGTACAATTAGGTACGTGCTAATAGAATAGGACGATCTACTAGTGATAATGTTGTTAATATAAAGAGAATTTTAGAAGAAAGACGAGAAGTAAACTTTGAAAGTCACATAGCATTTTTAGACTTCGAAAATGCATTTGGTTCTATAAATAGAAATAGATTATGAAACATATTGGACAAAAGGAGATATCTTCCTCATTTAGTAGAAATAATTAAAAGCTTATATAGAGACACAAAAATTATCATAGATACAGGCACAATAAAAACAGAAGAAATGAAAGTAAATCAAGGAGTAGACAGGGATGTAGCCTTTCTCCCGCAATATTTAATATATACTTGGACGATTTGATAGAAACTTGGAAAAAACAAGTGGATAAATGAATAGAGATAAATAGAAATAAAAACTTAAATGTGATACTCTATGCTGATGATGTAAAACTAATACAAGAAAATGAAGAAAGCCTTCAACGTTCCATGCATAAAATGTATTTACTGGGAAAAGATTACAATCTAAATAGAAAGAAAACGAAGATAATGCACATGGAGGAAAATATCCTGTAAGATAAAAAATAAGCATTGAAAATAAATGCCTGGAGCAGCTCTCGAATTTCAGCTGTTTGGGCTGTGATGTAAGCTTTGACTTAGACAAAGACATAAAAAACAAAATAAACAAATTTGAGCCGATATGTGGAACTATAGCAAGAACATTGAAAAACAAAGTTAACATTGACCGAAATGATAACGGCGTTCCTGATACGAATGAATATAAGCATATCAGATAAATTCATCTCTGTTAGGGAGGGCATTAATTTCATCTTATCAGGATAAGCTTTCATAGGAATATACTGTAACCGTATGGAGCATGTTGGACCGTTGTGCTATTATACGAGAGCTGTTCAATAAAGAATGATCATAATTTTTTACGGTCATAATTTTTCGGACTAAAATTCAAACTTACTATATTGTGTTAGCTTAATGTGAAACAAACACGCCGTAGTAGTTTCATTGTTGGTACTCCTGGTTCCCGCCTGTGAGAACCAGGCAAGTTCAGACATGTTCAGTATCGCCTATCGCCGCAATGGAGGTAACATGCAGTTAAAGTTGATGTTAGAGGAAGATCCGGAGTTTCATTCAAACGTAATCACTGCTGATGAAACTTGGCTACATCATTTTGATCCTGAGAGCAAACAGCAAAGTTCAGTGTGGAAATCTCCTCCATCACCAACCCCCATAAAAGCAAAAGTGGTTGCTTCTGCTGGGAAAGTTATGGTCATCTCATTCTTTGATATTCATGGAATGGTTTATCAGCAAGTTTACCTGCACACACATATCAGTAACTGGACAATACTACAGGGATCCTGAAAACATTTCAAGTCCATATCAGGCGCAAAATACCAAATTTTTGTGAAGCAGGTTGGATGCTTCACCACGATAATGTGCGGCCGCATACTGCCAATGTTGTTGCTGAATATCTTGCAAAAATCAAGGTGAAGTGCATCCCTCACCCTCTCTATAGTCCGGATTTAGCCCCATGTGACTTTTTTCTATTCCCTTACTTGAAGAAACGCCTTCGTGGGAGGCATTATCCATCATCAGAAGCAGTGGTGAAGGCTGTGGAGGTGATTTTGAAGGATCTCTCAAAAATGGTTTCCAGCATATCTTTGAAGACTGGCAGAAACTCTGGGACAAGTGCATCGCATTCAGGGGACACTATTTTGAGGAGGACCATCAAAGTTAAGTTGATGAGTAAAGGTACGCTGTCAAAAAATAATTGTGATCATTCTTTATTGAACAGCCCTCGTACTTGTATGTTACAGAATTGTGCTATTTTAATGAATTTCTTAGCATGAGCCTTAAGGCTGGCTTTATTCGCCACGTTATCTTTGATTTTTACACCTGGATCTATGACAAACCTCACAAAATGTGACAGAAAATAGTGTATTTCGGACAAATCTTCCAAGGTTGGAGTAAGGGAAGTTCTTGATAATCTTATTGATAATAATCGCTTATCTTAATTACAAAGTTTGGTTTTTAACAGCCTTTTGAGTTCCAAGTTAAGCTGTTTACAATCAGACAAACTCACAGACGATAGAGGCAGGCGTATAACCCAGAGGATTTTTCTGTGCTCAGAGATTTTAATAGTGTGCTTATGGTGAAATTTACACTTCAAATTTTTGGTCGATATATGTTCAATACTTTCTCTGCTTAATGTAAATACTCATAAGCAGAAAAGTAATACGTTAACGGTTAGAAAAAATAATGTGAACGCAGCAATTTCTTACAATTTTGTTTCGATATTGTGACTTCGTGGGTTGTTTGTTGAAACTCAAAATGCTCTTTATTTCAGTAAAACAATAAGTTTGTACACCCCTTACAGCAGCAAAATGACCTAACATACACAAACGTATTCTTTAAGGTCGTCTCGTTTCACTGCCAAACGTTAAAACAAAAAAGAAAAGAAAAGAAAAGACAGTTAACAACTCGGTAGCAAACTGACTCGCAACTCTAACACTTGCGGCTTTTATACCCCCAGTCATTATTTCTAGAAAGCCGCCGACGTTTCAGGGCGTTTCGCGGTGGCAAGAGAAAGGGAACTATCCAGACATCTCTCTATTTCTCCCTCTGTTTCTGTCTCTCTCTCTCTCTCGCTCGGCAAGCGTTTAGCACTGCGCGCCACTAAGTGTCTCTGCTCACTCATAGCTCCAGCTTTCGGCACAACAATACCTCGGCGACAATATGTTCTACTCAAAATTGCACTTGTGCACGTGTAGCAATTTATAAGCTGTGCGACCCCATTTTTCAGTGAGCAGAGTTAGTTGCTGCCTAAATTCTGTCCAGTAGAAATATATCCCCCACGTTGTAGTTATTTTATTCTGCCTCAATGTTCCTCCAATTTTAAAGAGAATGGCTGCCTCACTGATGCTATGCCAATGTGTAGTGGTGATCTTGCTTCAGTCTCGAGCAGTGTTCAATATTCTGCCCTAAATGTCCCACACCGCTGCCAAAAATTCTGCTAATCACTTCCCCTTCTGATAATGACTCTAAGACCCCCACTACTAACTTTTAATTCGATGTTGCCACTTCATTTCTGTATTACTGAAATTTACTGCTTTCCATCTTAAAGTCTCGCTATAAATTTCTAAGAAATGCCCTCATGTATTCCAAGAATTCCAAGCAGGCCTACAGTAGCCAAAGCTTTTAAGCTGTTTTTGAAAGCTAGTTTTAGAATTTAGAATTCATGCTTTTAACCCTTTTATGCTTTTAGCTTCTTTTAGATCTTGACTACCTTTGTGTTTTGTTTTTTTATCTGTGATTTTATTTAGAAGGGTTGTTTTTTAGGTTCTTTTATCCCGTTTTTGCATTATTTGGATTTTAAGGGCGCTGATGACCGCGCTGTCGAGCCCCTAAACACCACCTTCACAATCAAGCAAGCCTACATACTTAATATGGCAACTTTGGATAGTAACTTTGGCCTCTCTTCGTCTAACCTCCTAACTTCTCCGAACTATCTGACAACCAGCCCTCGTTCACCTTACCTGCAGCAAAACTTTGCTCATAATTAACTGTCAGACCGGAAACTCTTTAGCATTTGACACAAATACACAGAATATTCGTATATAGTTTATTATAAGTCTCGATTTACTTAATTGATCCATAATTTCTATATCAACGTGGAGTAAGTTACGTGAAAAGAATTGGTTTTGCTTTAGTCCTGTCAACATCTTAGTTGCGATGGAAGTGTACAGAGGGACCAAGCGATGCGATACGCAGTAGTAGTGCAACTTTCTGAATGAATATCCTCACTGCAGAATGTAGGTGAGGAACCAAGCTTGATGAACTACAGAAGATGGGCTGCGGCAGCGATAACGTTTAAGGAATTTACAATAAAGTTGCCGGTGACATGGCAAACGAAGACACTGTCAAGAAAACTGGCTTGCTACAGACAGTCGTTTTCCGATAGTAAAGCGATAGAAGAAAATGGGACAGGCAGAGAGGGTTCTCTAGGAAATGGTAGCGTAAAAATCTTTATTGTATCAATGAGAACGTCTTCCAATTTCAAGGGCGACGTCTATATTGCTTTCATTCCCGAGAAAAGGTTTGCTTCTTTTGCTTTTTCAGTTTCTAGTGCATGTAGAACGTTGAAACAGCTTGATAAAACGACTTTTTTGAGCTTGTTCAGTAATTCAGTAGCAAGGGTTAATCCAAGTAATACTCTTGAAAGAGGAATTACTTACGATTGCCACGCTTCTTCTAGACTCTGTAAAACATCAGCAGATACCTGTTTGTCCATCGCGGGCGTGAAACAATTCACGAGACGCTACACTTATTGTGCTGAACGTTTTTATAGAATAGGTAATTTTATGTTATATTTTTATCATGTTTCAAAATTTCTTAAAACTGGTCCCAGCCTACTTTTACAGAGAACGTGCTTAAAATGCATACTGTTGCGCATGATTAAAATCGTATTATGAGTTTTAAAAAATTATCTAAAGGTTTCAGAGTTAGTAATAACTTAAAGAGCGATTTATATGACAAATTTTTAAAAATTTAATGCACTTTGGAATTACTTTTCAAGTGGGTTCCATTATTTCTGCCAAAAGCCGAATGTACTGATAGACTTAGAATCAGACTTATAATACATTATTTCATAGCTAGGTCTGAATAATTGAGAAACCAAAGCACTTAATAACATTATTTGTACATTAAACGTGTGCTAGTATTTATGGTTTCAATATCTTGTCTCATAAATTCTCAAAATCAAACGCGGTAGATGATAGGATAATTGCCCGTTTTTGCTAGGCAACCCCCTATTGCTGGATTTCTAATTTTAAATTATATCCTAATTTAATCTATGATCTATCCTGGTATGTAGGGGAAACACTTCGTTCTGGTCATAAATTCTGTGTCCAAATTTCACAAAAAGTAAACAGATTGAAGATCCTGAATTGAGCATTATTATTATTATTATTATTATTATTATTATTATTATTATTATTATTATTATTATTATTATTATTATTATTATTATTATTATTATTATTATTATTATTATTATTATTATTATTATTATTATTATTATTATTATTATTATTATTATTATTATTATTATTATTATTATTATTATTATTATTATTATTATTATTATTATTATTATTATTATTATTATTATTATTATTATTATTATTATTATTATTATTATTATTATTATTATTATTATTATTATTATTATTATTATTATTATTATTGTTATTGTTATTGTTATTGTTATTGTTATTGTTATTGTTATTGTTATTGTTATTGTTATTGTTATTGTTATTGTTATTGTTATTGTTATTGTTATTGTTATTGTTATTATTATTATTATTATTATTATTATTATTATTATTATTATTATTATTATTATTATTATTATTATTATTATTATTATTATTATTATTATTATTATTATTATTATTATTATTATTATTATTATTATTATTATTATTATTATTATTATTATTATTATTATTATTATTATTATTATTATTATTATTATTATTATTATTATTATTATTATTATTATTAGATGCGATACGGAAGAATAAAAATATTGCAAAATATAGAAGAATTCAAAGATTAATCAACATAAAAATGACGAAAGCATATAGAACTCTCTCGTATGATGCATCGTGCGTACTAGCTGGAGTATGTCCTATAGAAATAACTATAGAGGAAAAACTCCAAATATATCTGGCAACAAAAAGTCACATAGCAGACTTCGACAAACCATTAGAAGTAAAACACTGGCGACATCCTGCCGAAGTGGCAACGATTCAGGAGGTGAACAAAGATAACATATATAGAATGGAAGCGTACACAGATGGAAGTAAAATGGGGGAGAAAGTTGTCGCAGCAGGAATTATATTTGAAAACGGAATTATGACACACCAGTTAAAATTCAAATTGCATGGCCACTGCACCAACAATCAAGCCGAACAACTTGCTATTTTAAAAGTACTAGAGAAATTAGAAGAAGTATATTATGCCAGTTCAATAGATAGAAACGTTGCAATATACACTGACAGCAGAATTACTATAGATCTACTGAGAAATAACTGGAAAAGGAATCGACTAATAGAATCTATCAAAGACAAACTTCTTGCACTAAACCATTTAAATTGGATCATCCACTTTGGCTGGGTTTAAGGCCACTGCGGAATAGAAGGGAATGAACTAGCAGATAAGCTTGCAAAACGCGCTGCTATCGAATATAGTGAAATAGTGTACGACAAAATACCAAAAGACGTAATTGTAACGAGAGTTAAGGAATATGGACTCAACAGGTGGCAACAAGTCTGGACGAACACAACGAAAGGTGCAGTGACTAAAGCATTCTTCCCGTTAGTGAAAAACAGATTGCGTCAAAAGATTCCAATATCCCCAGAACTCACTACAATGTTAACTGGCCATGGAAAATTAAACGCATACCTATACCGATTTAGAATAATAAATAACCCACTCTGTCCTTGCGGAAAGAAGAACAGACCGTTAACCATATAATATTTAATTGCAGAAGACTTGATGAAAAAAGACTAGAATTGGCAAAAAGTGTAACAAGCAATGGAGGGAAATGGCCTACCACCAACGAGAAGATTGCGAATAATCACCTGAAGTCGTTTGTAAAATTTGCAACTTCTATAAAAATCACGGACATGCACTGAAGGATTTGGAGTGTAACTACGACAAATTGTGAACTGTATACAATCAACTTACTCCGGTTTCATCATAATCTTACAATTAACTAAAACATAAAGCACTACTTCTAAAAATATGACAAGTATTTAGATTGAAATAATTACAAATTGTGAACTCACAAAAATCAGCTAGAAGAATAGACTCAATTTAATGTACATAGTGTCTAAAACATAGAATAACCCAATGTAAAATTGTTGTAATGTTTACAATTACTAATTCAAAATAAGACATGTAACTATAAAGCATGTAGTATTACTATGTAATGGAGCATGCTGTTGATATCAATAAAGCAAAAAATTATTATTATTATTATTATTATTATTATTATTATTATTATTATTATTATTATTATTATTATTATTATTATTATTATTATTATTATTATTATTATTATTATTATTATTATTATTATTATTATTATTATTATTATTATTATTATTATTATTATTATTATTATTATTATTATTATTATTATTATTATTATTATTATTATTATTATTATTATTATTATTATTATTATTATTATTATTATTATTATTATTATTATTATTATTATTATTATTATTATTATTATTATTATTATTATTATTATTATTATTATTATTATTATTATTATTATTAGTATTAGTATTAGTATTAGTATTAGTATTAGTATTATTATTATTATTATTATTATTATTATTATTATTATTATTATTATTAGTATTAGTATTAGTATTAGTATTAGTATTAGTATTATTATTATTATTATTATTATTATTATTATTATTATTATTATTATTATTATTATTATTATTATTATTATTATTATTATTATTATTATTATTATTATTATTATTATTATTATTATTATTATTATTATTATTATTATTATTATTATTATTATTATTATTATTATTATTATTATTATTATTATTATTATTATTATTATTATTATTATTATTATTATTATTATTATTATTATTCAGGAACTGGCGGGCGGGATGTCGGATTTGCCAGCCTGCCTGGAGTCTTCCTTGCCTTGGGGGGCGGAGGCGGCCTCCAGTCTCCAACTCGTTACTGTTTCGGGGCCAGAGTAAATGGGAGATTGTCGTAAACCCATCGCCGGGGAGTTTCTGTCTAGTAAAGTGTAGGTACCCCGCCCTCTGTACTTAGTGACTCCTTGGGGTCGGCCCTCTCTGTCTACTTTGACCTGATCCTCCCTCCCGTAAGTGCCAAATCCCCTCCAAACAAGCCAATCCAATCCTGAATTGAGAAGCAAAATTTAGTCAACTCTGCATATGTGTGAGTGAACAGTATACGTTAAATCAAAAACGAAAGCTTTGATAAACACCAAACTTATAACTTCCAAATACCCAGTACAAACGTTTTCAAGAACATCTCTTACCCCAAATTACAAACTATGACTTACATGGAAAACTTCTTGGTATTGTTGATTGTCTGTAAGCTGCGTAACTAATGTGATAAAAATATATAAATTGCGATATTTACATAAGGAATAAAGTGTTTGTCTCGGATTTTCTAGGAGTACCGGATACATTTCTCTTATTTCCGAAGATATTTTATATAATGTTGTGGGTATAACTGGTAAACATTACCAAAATGGAGAAAACGTACATCAAAATGTAAATGTCTTTCAGACACACAATTTATTTTAAATAACTTATTTTCTAGCAGCAGCCTCTCATGTTACTATTGGTTGCAATTTGCCCATATTTTTATTATTTTTGAAAGTGATGTTGCTATTAAGTTGTAACAATGGCATTTAAATAGTGTGAAATTTGAAAGCCACACTTAATATGCCCACCCTCATTTAAACCTCTTGTATCCATTCATTTTTCCCCCTTTTCTCCTTGAAGCCGTAAGGAAATATGTAATAATATTTGTGCGAGTTTTATCTAATATTAATGGATAGAGAAAGCCACATGATAGCGAAATTAAGGAATGAAATAAATAAAGAATCGTAATGGATTTCAAAGAAACATTGTAGATGTGTTAAAACACGTGCAGGTACAATGGGTTGGGTCGTTCAACAAAAGAAATGGGAGAAAGAGGTTCTTAGCAGGGATTCTCAGTGGATAACACTTGACTTCCTTTGAAAAGGCATTGTTCGGACCCTTAAAAATGGCATGACGGAGACTAATAATCACAATGGACAAAATAGTCAGAAAAGGAGTTCTGATGTGAATAAAGACAGGCTTCCAGAGGTGAAAGTCACACGCAGCTGTAGTGAGGAATGCAGAACGTGGCTGGTGGTCCATTAAGAAGCATCTAGTTGGGTCTTTGGCGAAGGCAGACCAGAAGCCATGAGAAAAGGTATCTGTCGGTTCCTACGTAAATAACGAATTAAGTGTTATCGAATAATAAGCATTCTACATACGGTAACTCTAAACAGTGATATATTGGTAATCCTTGGTCGGCAACTTCGAGTTTGATGTGATGATAAAAAGAAGCAGTCATTAAACCAGTCTGAAACTTGCATTCCAGTGTCATTAGAACCATCCTTTCTCCCATACATATCCACGCATACCCTTTGACGGAACTCTTTGCTCTACCCTGAGGATAGGCCACACTGCTTCAAAATTTACAACGTGAAAATAAGGTGCATCAATATTGGCAACCCTTGGTCGGTAGCGTGCATCAAAGTGGCGTATAAGCAATTGATGTGAAAAGCAACTTGCATCACACCTGATTGAAACGCATGATTCGTTTGAAACTACGAGAGGACAACTTCACTGAAGTTATTGGTTCTGCCTGTCCTATGTTTACGAGTTAAGATATGGTATTCCCTTCAATCTGAAGTCTGCCAAGTCTGCCTCTCGGGCAACCCTAGAGTTTCAAAACGCATGTGAACCGCTTCCTTGGTGCGTGACATTATATATTTATGAAATGAGTGCGTGACAGGAAATTCGTGGGCCGTAGACCAGTTTCCTGCCCTGAAATACTTCAGACAAGCAGGTAACTTCAGGCACCGAAGTATTTTGGAACATTGCTTTTATTCCGTTCATTTACAAAAACCCCAGCAGCAAACTGGTGGTTAGGTCGTCCCACTCCACACTGTACCAGTTACTCCGTCCAACGTGTACCACTATTCCTTGGTCCTTGTGGTATACGGTGTTCCGGAATATCCAACGTGATGTCGGGGATTATAAAATATACCACTCATTCCATTCCAATGAAATTAAATACGTTCTGGTCACCACTCACTAACAATTACTTTTTATTTCTACATCGATTTAACCGACATACCTTTTTATTATTAAAATAAGACCTGAAGCTTTCCTGGCGACAAATATGCTCACTTTCTTCTCGGGCAACAAGCCAGGTGAAAGACGATTAGAAATCAACGTTTCGGGAGTGTGCATCTCTCCCATCATCAGGATATTTATTAAAAGTTGTAACCACAAATGAATCACTGGATATAACACAAATATAAACAAAGACAAAACACTATCAAAATTCGCATGACTGAAGAAAAGACTGTTTTCAGTAAATTAAATGCCAGGCCAGGAGATGGCGTGAGTATAGAAAATTAATTGTGTCAAAGAAACGTAACTACTTAACTTGATTATCAAACTCCATTGAACTGTACTTCTTAAGCCGACGGATTTCCACTTTTAAGGCCAGTTTCCAAGAGGAGCTGAACTGAAATCCAGCATCACGATTAAGTATGCTACTCTCGGAGGAAATGGACAAAGCCTCCTTAATTCTCCATTCCCAGTAACTGTTGCATTTTGCCAAGATGGGCGTCTCCCGAAAATTGGCTGATGATGGGATAGATGCACACTCCCGAAACGCCGATCATCATCATTATATTTATTATTATTATTATTATTATTATTATTATTATTATTATTATTATTATTATTATTATTATTATTATTATTATTATTATTATTATTATTATTATTATTATTATTATTATTATTATTATTATTATTATTATTATTATTATTATTATTATTATTATTATTATTATTATTATTATTATTATTATTATTATTGTTATTGTTATTGTTATTGTTATTGTTATTGTTATTGTTATTGTTATTGTTATTGTTATTGTTATTGTTATTGTTATTGTTATTGTTATTGTTATTGTTATTATTATTATTATTATTATTATTATTATTATTATTATTATTATTATTATTATTATTATTATTATTATTATTATTATTATTATTATTATTATTATTATTATTATTATTATTATTATTATTATTATTATTATTATTATTATTATTATTATTATTATTATTATTATTATTATTATTATTATTATTATTATTATTATTATTATTATTATTATTATTATTATTATTATTATTATTATTATTATTATTATTATTATTATTATTATTATTATTATTATTATGATTATTATGATTATGATTATTATGATTATTATGATTATGATTATTATGATTATTATTATGATTATTATGATTATTATGATTATTATGATTATTATGATTATGATTATTATTATTATTATTATTATTATTATTATTATTATTATTATTATTATTATTATTATTATTATTATGATTATGATTATGATTATTATGATTATGATTATGATTATGATTATTATGATTATGATTATTATGATTATGATTATTATGATTATGATTATGATTATTATGATTATTATTATTATTATTATTATTATTATTATTATTATTATTATTATTATTATTATTATTATTATTAGAGTTACGTATCTTATGTTATTATGACCACGGCATAATTTTGGATAAATCACTAGGGTATGTGTTGCCTAGAGATTTCCTAGCCCCTTGTGTTAATGCTACCAGCGAGAGTACATTAAGCTAATCACATAATGCTGAAATTAACTCCCTACGAGTAAGTAATACAGGTAGTGCTTATCTCTAGTAATACGTGTAGTGATGCACTAGTTGGCTTCAACAGATTGTATTGTCCACTTTAAAACTATCTATAACTACATATCAGTCCACTTGCAGGAACTTAATTATGTTCGTAATTATTTCTTAATTTTATTTACTCAAGATATATCACCAATATCGTACTTATAAAGATGTAAGGTATACAGGGACGCAATATCAGTTACTGGTACAAGAAAGAAAGGGTCCAGTATAGTGAGACCTTTCCGAATATTGGAACTCTTTTTAAAAGGCACAATAGTTGGATGAACGACGTTTCAAACATGAAAAACAAATTAATTACTGAGAAATCTTGTAAAAACTCTTTATCAGAACTTTTATAGTGTCAAACCAAGAAATACTTTTATATTGGAACCTGAAAGCCACGTTTTTCTGTCTGTAGAGTTGATCTATCACTGAACGATGATACCGGAATTATTGATGGGTAAGATTTATATTTTTATAAATAAATGAAAGGGAGATGGACAATTAATTTCAATAAGTTACATACATTAAAATCAATACATACTCATAAGTATGAAGCATGAGCTAAAAGTTTGTCTGCGGAAGGAGTCATAAATGAAATCAGTTCAGTGTTGAGGTAAAGCAAATCAGCATGAACTGTTGTAGGTTCCAGAGAATTAGGTCAAGAAAACCGATTAGCTCAAGACATACCTGGAAGTCAGTTACGCTCGGAAGTAAAATGTAGAAAATATTAATGTAGCCAAAATGCTGAAAATGGAAATAGGAATGAAAGTCTTAGAGTTCAGTAAGTTACAGAGTGAAAAATATGTTTCAGTTACGAATTAGCGGCTTAAGTTGGCAATGCAGTTAGGAACATATGAGGTAATGAAATAGGCGTGACTTAAGCTAATAAAGGAGCATGATGTTCTGACACTCACGTCTTTTCATTCGTGTACAATAGTGTTTACTGTGATCGATTATCGGCGGTTTACAGCGCCTAAAGACCGTTGCCGGCTTTTACATTGTTATCAGTTGCCGCATGAGGGATCTACGCTTAGCATTACAGCGAATTACAACAGCTTACGCTTCTTATTGTTGTCACGGATGCAGTTATTTTTAAACGATATAGACTTGATACTTCAGAGGTTCGTCAATATAGAGGACTATGATAATAAAAGGACTGCATTCTCAAACAGTTTGTAACTCGCTTCATAGAGCTCATCATTATGATTAAATATATCAGTCAATTCGCAGCATCGCCTTCCCTGATAAATAGATCTCATAGCTCACCATTGAAACTGCTGCCAGCAGATCCATTGGAGACAGATATTGGAGACGGAATTAAAAAAGGGCGCACGAGGGATAACTTGATCAACGATATGGCTAAACCATGGAACTCTATTTTGTCATACATTTCACAATTTGTTCATTTTCAGACCTCAGTGCTTTTAACATCAACGGCCTTCAGGTTAAAGACATTTAGAGCTAAATAGAATTCTTACCTAATTGAACTGAACTAATTTTATAGCTAATTTATTACGAGTAATCCCTAACTTATAATACAGATAATAAGAGATTATCATAATCATCGTCACATCCCGCCTCGGTAGCGTGATGGTAGCATGTCTGCCTCACGTTCAAAAGTCCCGAGTTCGAATCTCAGTCATGGTGAGTTATCTGGATAAGGTTTTTTCCGGGGTTTTCCCTTATCCTGAAAGACGAATGTCGGGTAACTCTAAGCTCTATGGACCCTGGACTCATTTTAGCACCATTTCACCCATTCCATTCATCTTCCGATATGACTTAACTTTGGAGGAAGTAAATTTAAAAAATTCATGATCACATAGGACAAAAGCAATAACTAAAATTGGTAAACAGATTTAAATAATGCTCCCTTGCCAGCAGTTATTTTAATTCCTTTGCATGTATAACTCAGAACAAAAGTATTCCATAAATATTTTGACTGTTGTGCATTTCAGCGCTGTAAATAACTCATTAGTGACGTAGCCTTCCCTGTGAAAATAGCTGGCCATATTACATTGAGATAACCATCTTGTTTAGAGAAATCGGAACAGAATTCATTAAAATATGGTATTCGCAAAAGTCTAGTACAAAGTCGTTCATTGGTTCACCATTATTTCAAGCCAATCAAAAGGTATGTGAGAGAGATAAGGACTCATTGGGATATAGTTGGAAACGTAACGGGAAAAAAAAAGGTAGCGATTTGTGAGGTCCACTTATTTTGCTTATTTTGCCAAATGTTTATTTTCTCATTTACAAAAGGTGGTATAAACCTTGAAAGGATCGTCTTGAGGGACTTGCACGAGGAAGTCCTCGTTCACGGGTCTGTGTCGAGAAACATAATTGTGGTATAATGTACTTATTGCTTTCATTGTTGTAGGTATGCCTTTCTGAATTATTTATCTGTCTTGCAAATATTACACAAAAATAAGCTTCAAGTTCACCAACTCTACCAGGAGCTACAAAGGAAGTGGTGAATCGCACTTATGTAGACCTAGTGAACTTAGGTCGGGTTGAGCATGACGATGTGTAGGGATATCTTATTTTGGTGGCAGGAATGGCACAGTTTAGCTTTCATTCAAGCACTGGAAATGAGAGGGAATATATTCAACACGGTCCATATCAGATGAGGATGTTCGACGATATGTTTGCGATTTCTTCATATGGGAATATCGATGTGCCGGACCCCACGGGATTCGAACCCTGGCTAGTGCTGGGTGTGGCCGGGGGTTAGGGCGTGTCCTACAAATTAACAGATCGTACTAGTAGATTAGTCGTGACGTAACGACTCCTCTGTTGCCGACCATACAAGGCGCTACGGACATGTCGACGAGGTACTAGCACCCCCGGGCTATTCTGAGTTTAAAGGAAGTTCTGGGCGGAACTTGCTGGACTGCGAAGGCGAGGTTGTCCGTCCGCGCAAAGTGAAATCTCAGCTAACGTTTGGGAAATATCAAAAGATGCTATGCATTCTCCAACACAATAGTGTTACCTAGTGTTTCTAGGAGAGAGGCCCAAAAATTAAGGCACCCTTTTGGTTGCGGTTTATATTTACTACCTCTGCTCTTCGCATGGTACTTTCGTTGTTTTAATCTGTAACGATACGGTTAGCATCTGGAACTGAAACTGGCGGCTTTTTATTATGCCACAATATAAATTCTCACCGTTTAGTAAAAGTTTGGGGGTTGTAACGGGATTTTATTTTCATTCATCTTCAACTAATAAGAAGCAAGCCAACTTTTTGTAAGATGCAAGTCGAGTTTTAATCTACTGAGAGTCGTGAGATCTTTTCTCAGGTGTGGATGCGGATTTTTGGTGAAAATAAAATTTAGATGAGTCCAATTTTGTTATATATTATTTAATTATATAATATAAACTACGATTCACTCTTTTATATTATAAATATTGAATAACACTTTTCGAATCTTATTAATTTTTCTTTACAATTATAATGATCGTAACATCTTAAGTCAACTTCCTCGTTCTCCAGCAAGACACAAGATTCTAACACTTTTCTAGATTATTGATTTTCTTGTCCCCATAGTGATTCCCACTTTATTTTGTGATTGGCCGATTCACTGACACGTCATCACACCACGTGATACCACTACTACTTCGGCCAATCACACAACTACATACATTTTTATATATATTTACAATTCCCACTAACACAAAAATACTGTTACATATGCCCCTCTTCGAAATATATGGAAAATAACCAAATAAAGGAATTAACAATCTGTTTCCATATATTTCGAAGAATGGCCCCAATTAACAATTTCGTTTACAACAATGAACTGTAACATAAATATAACATACATAAAACACAACAATAAATGAACATTAATTAAAATACAACAATATATTGACATTTAACAATAATATACATGTTTTATTATTTAACTATTTTAACAATAAGTACTCCGTTGATTACAAATCTCTTGTATCCACACTTGCTTCTAGAAATGCTTGTCTTATAGCTATGGGTAAAGGTCGGCTTTTATGTGTATAGGGAGCAGTATCATTCACTTTAAATGTGTGTGTGTATTTGTTACACAGTCCAGGTTTTGAACTAAAGGCTTTCCTGTTCTTTAATATACATAATTTCAGCTGTTCTTTTCCCGCTTGATCTAGATTGTATGTGTTTTCTAACTTTACTTGTAATATTCTCTGGAATTCTATTTCTTCCTCCACTTGGCTTCCGCCATTCTTATCTTGTATTGTATATAATTGGCAACAATGCTTTTCAAGGTCAGTTACATTATTTTGCAATCCATCAATAATTAAACTCTTCCCACAATTTTCATTTTCCTCGTATTCAATATTACCATTTTCTTGCAAAAGTATATCTTCTACAAAAAACCTTTCATTATTTATATTATCCATATTCACTTCTTTTCTTCCATCTTCTTCCAATAATTTTATTACTAATACATCATTTTCTGTCTTAACCTTCATTTCATGCATTTCGAAATTCAATTCACTTTGCCATTCATATAATAAATCATTACCCACAATTACATCTCTTGCCAAATGTGGAATTACCAACGCAATGAAATTGAAATTCCATTCACCTATTCGCCCCTTAATTAATACTTGATATTTAATCCTATCCTTTTTCTTCCCAATTGCAGTACTGCAGTAAACGTTACACACATTTAAATATTCCACTTTATAGTTAGCTAACAGATTTTTAAACAATTCCTCACTTATCACAGTAGAACTGGCTCCAGTATCAATTAAGGCTGTATATTCTTTATCCCATAGGTAAATAATTATCTGAGGTGGGTTAACTAATTCCTTATTTTTCTGCAAGAGAGTGAGCTTATTTCCGTTATCTTCAACTTTCAATTCGCCCTGTGTCATCCTCACCGAACCACTTTCCAGAGCACAAAATGATTTGGTTTTTAGTTTTCCGTCTCCCTCTGATTATTACTTTCATTGTTGGTTAGGTTGGTACTATCGTTTATATTCACATCATTCTCTGTGCTTTGTGTATTTTCGACTCTTTCATTTTGATTACTTCTTTCAAATCTCACACCCCTAAAATCTCTTTGATTTGCACTAAATAAACTAGTACCTCTACCCCTATTAAAGTTACTTATTCGCTGATTATTTCCTCGATAAAATCTTACATGGTTTATGTGATCATTTCTTCCAATTCTCGTCGACTGATTGTTATGATAATTCCTTTGCACATTATTTTGAACTCCCTTTCCTGTTCCGGGAATTACAGATTCATAAGTTCGTCTAGGATCATAACCTCTTCCTTCAAATCTTTGATTTCTCACGGGTGCCCCGCCCCAATTTAAACTCGTCCTATTATTCCTATTATTTGTAGGTTGTGATTCCTGTCGATTTCTTCCTCGCTCAATATGGACGTTATTATAGTTACCATCACAGGATGTAGTATCATTAATGGGGTTATGTGCTTCAAATTCGGATAATAATTCAATCATATCAGAGAAATCGATAGGCTTAGCCACAATTAAATGATTTCTGATATGTGGTGGATAATGACGTATTAGCATGTTGACAATTTCTGTCTCAGAAATTTCGGGATTGATCAACTTACTTTTGTTTGCTAATTTTAAGAAATATTCAGTCATAGAAATCCCTTTTTTAAACTCAAACCTACCCGTTGCTAACTCAACTTTTATTCTTCTTTGTCTCTCAGGTCCCCAAAATCTATTTATAAACAGATTTCTGAAAGTACTGTATGTTTCATGTGAAGCCAAAGTTAACCTTAACCACTCAAGAGCATTTTTCTTCAAACAGCGTTTTACTATTACCATCCGAAATTCATTGGGAATTCTCTTAATACGGAAATATTCTTCCAATTCCCTAAGAAATACTTTTGGATTATCACCTGATTCCTCATCAAAACTTGGTGGACTAATATCATTTAGTGAATAATGTACACATTCATTTTGACCTAGACTGTGGAGTTGTGTGTGTGAGGACATGTTCTGTGTGTTTCTGTGATAATTAATATCATTATCTGGACTCACAAAATCACTACATTCACTTACTACATCACTAGACTTCTGATGATTGCTTAATTCACCTGGTAAGTCACAATCGTTTATATTTGTAATTCTAGACATTTCTTTCCCGTTATTTACTTTTCTAGCCTGTAATGCAATTACAACTTGTGTCAATTTTCCTAAGTTATCCTTTTCTTTTTCAAAATGTTCTTTTACCTCTTTAATTTGCAAAATTACTTCTTCTTTTGCTTTACTTATCTCATCAATTTGTAACTTTATTTCCTCTTGGTGTATCTTACTTTCATCATGTTGTAATTGCATTTCAGAACAAATTACATTGATTCTTTGTTCTACTTTATCTCCTAATTCTTCTCTTTGTTTTTGTGTTATTTCTGCCTGTTGTATCCTAAATGTTTCTAACTCTTTGTTTAATTCCATTCTTATTTCTTGTTTCACAATGTCCTGACCTAACCTAGTTTCCTGAATTATCTCTCTCAACTCATTGACTTCCTTTCTATTCTCATCCTTATTAATCTCTATGATCTGCATGAGCCTTTCCATATTATCCCTACACTCTTTTCTCCCTTCTCTAATCTCCTGTGAAATTTCAGATTTTAATTCCTGTTTTAGCTTCTGTAATAAATTAATTTCTAAGTTACTCACATTTTGTGCTAGTTCCTGTCTTACTCCTACATCTAAATCATTCATTTTCTTAGTTAAATCATTTACATTTTGTTCTATTTTAGAATCTAAATTACTCATTTCTGATTTTACATCTTTCATTCTAGAATCTAAATTACTCATTTCAGATTTAACATCTATTTCTGATTTTAAATCATTTGCATTTTGTTCTATTTTAGAATCTAAATTACTCATTTCTGATTTTAAATCATTTGCATTTTGTTCTATTTTAGAATCTAAATTACTTAACATTCTTGTTATTCTTTCCAACATTGACTCATTATCTATGCTTAATCTTGCATCCTCCCTATTCATTCCTACACTATCAGTAACTTCTCCTTCCACTATTATTTCTTTTCTACTCGCCATCTTTTTAACTATTTTCTGATTTCTTAACAACATAAATCTACTACTACTACTATTTTTTTTTTTTTTTTCACTCACTTAAACCAGTTCTCGTTTTCTTCTTTCTTCTCTCTTCTTTCTTCTTTCCTTTTAAATTCTCATGGAACTGCACGATGCTTTAATCTCCTCTTCTTTATCCTATTCGAGCCCCACACGTTGCTGCGCCATTTGTAACGGGATTTTAATTTTCGTTCATCATTATGGCGGTAGGTATAATACTTTCTTTCACTCCAGAATCATGATTTTCCATCGCTCTTTCTATGCTAGTCGCCATGTTTCTCCCATAAGACAGCACTAACGGCGCAGTTACTCGAATATAGTTAATTTAATCAATTTTTTTTTTCTTCTATCAAAAGTAATACTGGCTAGCGCCAAATGATAGATTCACAGATTAAGACAAAATGATATATAATTTTCTTGGAGATTTTATAATCATCGTAACCTCTTAAGTCAACTTCCTCGTTCTCCAGCAAGACACAAGATTCTAACACTTTTCTAGATTATTGATTTTCTTGTCCCCATAGTGATTCCCACTTTATTTTGTGATTGGCCGATTCACTGACACGTCATCACACCACGTGATACCACTACTACTTCGGCCAATCACACAACTACATACATTTTTATATATATTTACAATTCCCACTAACACAAAAATACTGTTACAGGGTTAACATTCTCTACACTGTTTCGTTAAACTACTTCAGTTCAGTTTTATAGAGAAGGTGTACATTAATACGCAAGTTTGTTGTTTGCCCTATGAATAATCATCTACTGCGAAAAGTATCAAGCCGAAGTATTGCACATATTTATAATACAAGCTTCAAACTTGCAGTAGTGCTACATGCCAAAACAATATTCAATCCAGGCTAACAGAATGCATAGATTGGACAAGTTTAATATTGTTTTAGAAAAAAAATGAAAGAAGACAGTTTCGGGGATCCAAAATCTTACTATTTTCATGCCAATCTTTTTTCCTCTTTTCTTTTGCCTTGAATTTTAAGAGTGCGTCTTTTATACGGCGTGGTAAATGAAACTGCTGTATTAAAGGCACCGTCAGGGTATTTATCTGGAATGCTAAACTTCCAAAATTCAAACGTTGTTTCCTCTGAAACCATTAACAGCACAATTAATAGATTTTAGATCTTACTACACAATGTAACGGTGACGATGGTTTGCAAATTTCTTCAATGGGATGTAATAACTGCATAACTGCTTTATCAATAATCAATATTTTTATAAAACGTAATAGTAATACTCTCATAACCAGTACTGTAAGTCATTTCTCAAATTGACTCAGTTAAAGAATGCTACTGATTTCGAATAAACATACCCTAAAGTTTGAGCCAGATATATAGGTACTAATTAAAATTTCAAAATTGGAGAACTTGTCAGGAATATCGATGATTTCATTTATGTTGTTTTCTTAGCTATCTTTCAAATATGTGTCAAAATCCTCATCACAGGAATTCAATTCTCTCTTAGAAGAATGTTTGAGAAACTGTAGTAATAATACCGTTACTGGAAGATCATTTGTATTTTCTTCACCATAGTTTTCACTACCTAAACACCGCTGTTTACTCGGCACAAAAGATTTTGATTAAAATACTATATTATATGTAAGATATCTTGAATTTTTTTAGAGTAGCCACCGAATTCTCTTTAATTCTGAATAACTTTTCCATCGCAGGTAAACTATTAGAACAAATTCTACTATTTATATAAAAAATGTGGGTCGCCTTAAAATACACAATTTATCTCAAATACATTTTTGTGAAGTTAACAGCTTTTTCAAATATTCCTTGCTATTGTTTTGAATTTTCAACAATTTAAAGGTTTTTTATTGGGGAGTTATTACATTTTTTTCTTTTTCCTTTCCTTTCTTCTCCTAATCATACAAAGAGAACCGAATTTCAAAGTTATTTTTTAGCAATCCGATCTTTTGAATTAATATTTTATTTTCTATCTTAAGCCATTTTATGTTTCTCTCCTTTACTGTTTTACACACATGTATACAAAGACACAAAGTTTCATACCCGAGACGAGATTCGACCTACGACCCTCTGCGCGGGAACACCTACACTCCAGCGAGGGTCGGCATTCTTAAAACATGTGACTATCGCTTAAAGCCTCTGTATTTCCCTATTCTCGTAATAGGTTTAAGGAAATATGTAGTAATGATATTTTTGCAAATATTGATCTCGATTAACGTGAAGTGGATAGAAAAATAAGCTTATTTAAGATTAATTGCTGAACGATGGATAGAGAAAGTAATGTGAACGTACTATATTAAAGATTTGGACGTTTTATTACTGTTTAGGGACACAATTATAACACAAATAAATGATTTCCTCTCAACACTACATTACACTTCTGTGAAATATCTACTTGTTTGTATTCCGGTGTAAAAGAAAAGCATAAATGTATTTCTCTAAAGGCTTTTAGCGGATCTCCTTGGTCAGTAGGTGAATTCTTAGTTAGGTACTATGGTTTCCATCCCTCTGTTTTATTTCACTATTATTTTTTCCAGTTTTTTATGATAAAAGTGTCGGCGAAGTTCAAATATGGCGCAGATGTGTTCTGGAGCACCGTTATGTGCTATTCTCGGCGTAGTAGCGGCGCTGTGGCCGCCGGGAGACAAGGGGTTACGACCCGTTCAGCTGCTGTGGACCACTATAGGTCGACAACTTAGAAAAGAATGTTCTTCTGCGCAGGCGCGTGCTTAGTTGGGGAGAACACTTCCCCTACTGTGTTCCTTCTTCCTCGAATCCTTGACAGTGGCCACTAGGTGCATGAGCATGAGCAGTGAAGACGTTTCCCCTTCTTTCCGCTGTCCAAGCAGAGGTGGGTGGACAGCAAGCAAGGAAGGAAGGCGAGGAAAGTGGTGGAGAAACAGTCCGTCAAGTCACAATGATAAGTCCCCCTTTAAACTTTGTTTTCTAAGTTGTTGAGCTATATCATTCGTAGTACTTCCGACGTTACCAGTGGTACGGCCAGCTGAACATTCGTACCCCTTCCTGAAGGGGACCTGTTCGAATTGGGTTAGTCTCTGTGGGACAGTGGTATTGGCTACGATGAAGGATTTTCAGGACACGTTAGGGACCCCACGCACCCCTTGTCCCTTGCTCCAGCTCTTTCCTCCCTCACGAGCTCTGATTATAAGCTCATAATGAAACCCTTACTGTATATGTACCCAAACTCTGTGTAGTACTCGAAGTTTTATGAATTTCACATTCAGAATGGAATTCCTGTATTGTTTATGGTAGAAAATACAATTTCGATTTGACTTAATCAATTCATACATAAATATCATTCAAGAACTGTGTAACAAAGTAATAAATGAATGTGAAGGTTTCCTACGCCATTGTCCACGTTCTTCCGGTAAAAACACTCAGTGTAGTGTCATAAGTAGCTCTCAAAACGAAGGGCAAAATATCGACAAACAAAAAGCGAAGCGGCCTTTACCGGAAGAAGTAAACAACCTCATGGTCTAGTATTATATTTCGCAAGAAGATTTCAACATTGAATCACACACATTGTGTGTCCACATATTACTTATTTAATTGTAAACTCGATATGTTCCAATAAATAAAATGTTATTTAGTTTACTTATCAGTCTAATATTACAAAATTTAATGAAATTGCATTGATTACAATAAATATATAATACGTCCTCACAGAACTGCAAGGAGCGTAATTTGCATGCTACTGGTAAAATAGGTATAACAGAAGTGCATCCTGCTAAGAACAGCATATGGAAGGTATTCCTTATTTACAACAATAAGAAACAAAACAACACAGCATAAGTATCTAAACAGTTTCAAGTCCAAGAAGCATAGATTCCTCAAATCACTGTATTAAACGGAAGTACACTGCATATGCTTTCATTATGCCGCTAAAGTAAACTTCCTACTTTAGTTTCATTTTGATATCGCAAAACTGCTTATTCCGTATGAATAACATTATATACGTTACTTACAGAACACGGAAGTGCCCTACCTTCTGCAGATTTAATCAGAGCTTCCACTGAAAAAGAAAAAAGATCCACTTCAAGCACAAGCTGTGCAAATAACTATAAAGTATCTTTTCTGTCGGCATTGGTATGCACACACACACACACACACACACACACACACACACACACACACACACACACACACACACACACACACACACACACACACACATACATTTTTCTAAGTATTAATTGTTCCTAATCTCTGATTATAACATGCTCTTTATCCCATAGCATGGTCATACAGCGTTCTGGTTACTTTGGACGAATGGGTTCATCATTTGACACACACACACACACACACACACACACACACACACACACACACACACACACACACGCACACACACACAAATGTCCATTCAGAAGCTCTTTGGGAGATTCTTGTCGATTAAGTATAAAATGTGGTGTGATAACCTATCCCTTATTTTATGGAACAATCTGTGTTATGATACATTTTTACATTGCCCCCCCCCCTTAATTCTGGTTTGCTTCTTCTGTGATGTTTTCAGTGGTTCCGGCGTTTGCACTGTTATCTATATAATATTTACCATTTGGATATATGCAAGGTCTGCTTTGTAATCTTTACTCAGATTTTGCAAAAATGTCATATTTTGAAAATGATGCAGAAACTGATTTTGGTAATTCAGAGAAGACTATGGCGACGATCTCTGTGCCGGAAAGGTATCGCGCTTGTTTCACATTCAAGAGGTTCCGAATCCGAATCTCGGTTAGGGTGAGTTACCAGGGAAAACTTTTTTCCAGAGCTTTTCTTTATCTTTTTAGATGAATGACGGATAAGTCTAAGCTCTATGGAGCTCGGGCTCGGTATCGTTTCATTCATCGGCCGATATGATCTAACCGGTTAAAGGACGTCAAATCATAAAACATACTGCAATGGGACGGCCTCTAAGTTTGGTGTTTCATATACTAGCTTCCCCAATCAGAGATCCAGTGTTCGATTCTCAACTGGAGGATTGAGCATCTTTTAACCAGAATTATATCATCTCCTCGCTATAGTCTGGAAGTATGAGAATGTATGATGAATTTTATGTTAATATTGAGAAACCTGAAGTAAACAAACCCGAAGATGAATGTAAAAGTGGCCCGCTTCGGTAGCGTAGATGGTAGCGTGTGTGCTTCACGTTCAAGAGATCCCGAGTTCGAATCTTGCTTACTGTGAGTTACCTGGATAAGGTTTTTACCGGGGTTTTCCCTTATCCTGATAGAGGAATGTCGAGTAAAAAAATGTGAAATGTGAAATTGAGCGAGTATACATTATTGCCGATGAGTACGGTCTTAAATCTTAGTCTGCATACGAGAAATAAAACGGAAGACTTATAGAAAGGGTGGGGGTTGGGAAAGGGTATACATGTGCATAAAATATTGCTTTGTCTTTTGTGATCTATGTTTAAAGTTGTTCTTTTTAAGGTTTTCTAACCGAACTGTTTATAAGAATAAAAAGACTATGATGTGTCTTACGAAATCGTTAACTGTCCATTTTCAACTTCGGTGCTAGTCACCCTATATACAGTAATGCATGCCTACTATACTTAAACTGATTTTGTTATGTTTTCTTTTGTTTCAGGTAAGGCTAGCTGCCAATATAATAGAACCCACAAAGAGTGAGTATCAAAAGCAACATTCGCTGCTGTATGGATGACAAGCTGACACAAAATAAAAGTTTCTTTAAGTTGATATAGTTGATCAATGACAAAGTCGTATTTATAGCTTATAATGATATAATGCAAAACATTGCAGTAATGGGATAGAATAAATGATAAAGTGGAAATAAAGATGAATTTGATGTTTTTCTTTGGAGTTCTTGTGTCAATATTTCAACTGGGCAGTTAAGAAGATAAGTGTTATGTTCCGGGCTTATAGGAAGTTAGTTCTTGAAGAGTGAACCGACGTTTCGCCAAGAACTGCGCCTAGCATCATCAAGGTGGTGATCCGTCCGCTGTGAAAGTCAGAAGTCGAATAACCTTTTAATTATGTTTTATAAAATTCGATCAACGCCTACAACATCATCCTACAATACTTATTCTGCACTCCGGGTTTATATGAGCTCGCTTAGCCTGCGAGAATATTCTGAAAATAAGGATTGACATTTCTTTATTACGATGCTCATGTATTCTCAAGCATGTCATTGTGTAATGTGAGTCAATTATGGAGTCTACAATATTTATTGACATCGTTTTCAAACTTCTTAGTATTAATAAAAACAGCATAAAACCCCAGCTGTAGTTCTTACGTAAACATTTCAAAATTTAAGTTCTTTGGCATATCACTCCAGTCGATTGGTTGGCACCAATTAACATAGGAGAGATACTTTTGACTGATTTGTGATTCTGAGTGACAAACATGTCAGGTCCTTTGAGTTTCAGTATCTCATGAATGACACCTGTATTTGAGTTACTGGTTAGGGACTTCTATGGCTGAAATTTGATGAATTTTGATTAAAAGTTGCATTTTCTGTTTTGGTGTTGAGCTTTACAGAATAAGAATGAATAAGAATCACCTAAGTTCAATCGTCAAGAGGCGTTTAAGCATAATATTTAAATTTTCCAACATAAAAATTTCAGAATTATGGGCCAAAAATTCGTTTTAGAGCCGAAAGTAAATTATACACACAGAAACTTAGGATAATATTAAAAAATGCATGGATTGTAAACCTAGGGTTAAAATTTCATGGCAATATATTTATATTTCACACAAGTTAAGTTACTTAACAAAATACCAAACAAATTTATCCATAATGATGAAACCTGGGCTGTAATATATTTCCACTGTAATACATCTGGGATATAAATTTCAGGAAGGTAGACATTATTGGTTTAGTATTTCAAAATATTAGTCATAGGTATCTTAGGCACGATCTTAGGCACGAATAAGTAAATTACCCTTTAAGGGTGATTGATTCGATTCATTACTCCAAAGGGTACGATTTTATGCAAATCGATTGCTATAGGCTAAGAATTCCAAAACAATGTTAGTGCGTTTAGATAAAATTTATCTCTGCGTAAGTCATCCTTCATGCACTTGAGAATTTACTACGTTAAAAAAAAAAGCATTACCCAATATTCACAAAAATGGGTATAAAACATTTTTGATGCCTTGGAACTATCATCGAAGGCCTTACACGTTCTGAAAAGGCTGCAAGTATAGTTTATTTGAAGCAATTATTGGAAAGTTGGTGATATTCTAAACCTTCATATAGGAATAGTCCAGCAGCGCAAAGAAGGTTCCTGTAAGGAATGCGCTGTGTTACACAGTGGGACAAGGACAGCGAATGTGTGTGGCACAGAACGCCTGCTACACAAGGAGCAGAACCGTTAAAAAACATGCGCCCTATTCACTCTGTACACTAAAACCGAGAAGATTCATTCAGAAAAGTAGAAGCCGTCAGAATGTTTTTGAATTGTCTGTAACTGTACTGACACGGGGTGTCATAAACATGTCCAGGGAGGGTGCGGGAACCTTCTCCAATCCTCCTGCGTCTCATCCCTCGGAAACTTTCTCTCCTGTGGAGAAGTATACTTGTAGAGTCTGTTTAGTTAACTCTTGTGCACGTCGACCGCTGCCTTTGACGAACCCTTATAACCGTTTTACAGCCCTGGCCCTCCTTCTCCCAGACCTTTCTGTAAGGTTGCCACCTTTCTCGATTCGTCATGGGTATCGTACGAGGTTTCGTCTAAATAAATTATCTTATGTCCATTACTGCGAAACTTCCTTATTTTTAATATATATAGCCAAGCTACAATTCTACTGGTTTCCATAATAACCCTTAATTTATTCCAAGTGCGGTATTTGAAACCCAGCTCCTTTAGGAGACCGCACAAAGTGCAGTGCCCATAAAGAAAATCACAAATTTCAAGCAAATGAGCAACCAATTCGTCTAAGGTGGGCGCTCTCACTTTTGCATAGAATCTATAAATTTCTCGACGAATTAAATCGCATGTGAAATTATGTACTTTAAAGAAACGTTTTCTTTTGTTTTCACACTTGATCGGCGTCTTTGCTATTCCTTTCGTCACAATATTTCTTACTGTATTTCTGTGAATACCCAGAATTTATCATCAGGTTCATTGCATGACCCCTTACCAAGATTATTTGTCAGCACATATTTATGTGTTCAAAACAAGCGCTTGAATTTGCTTAGAAACAGTTCATGTGTTCAAAACAAGCGCTTGAATTTGCTTGGAAACAGTTCCCGTTATAACTTTGTTTTTTTTGAGGCTTTTTCAGTAGTATAACTCAGCCCAGTTATTCACACTATTGTCATCACTTTGATTATTTTCACTTGACTGAAAGTTATCTACTACTTCATTTGCATTTACCACTGCATTTCCCTCCTACGGTCTCCACATTGTGACACACAACGAATTTCTGCACGTAATGAAACATATCAACTGGAAGTTGGAACTTTGCCAACTAAGACTCCACATGGAGTAGACTTGCGGCTGTCACTTCGAGAAAATCAGTGTTGCTATTGGTCCTCAACGACAGTGTTCCATTTCTGAAGTGTGGAGATAGATTTATGACGGTCATTAGTGGGCGGGAGGGTGAGTTCCCTTTGAGGGGCAAACTGCACTCGCGTTCACTAGACAGACTTCTATACTTCTCTGGGCCCGTAGTTATTTAATAACATAAAGAGAACCCAGTTTTCGGAGAAAAGGAGCTCTTAATATCAATATACAATTATACAGAACCAAACGGGTGAATATGAACCTCCCCAAGCCCAATCTCCACTAAATTGTACATTAGGGAACGTTCAACCATCGTAAAGCCACATACAATCTTTTCAGTGTGTACATTATTATAAATATAGGTTATACAATATCTGACCTTACTCTGGACGTAATTTCTTCTCTTCATATAATTTTTAGTATCGGAGATAACGAACTCGATTACAACATACAGAGTAAATGAACTTTCTTGAGTTATTAGGTGATATATATCGCATACGTTCGGTTTCCCTGCACTTTTTGTGTTTCAGCAAATCGAGATGTTTTCATAGAGCATTCGTACACGTCAATCATTACATTTTGACACTTTTTCAAGTATAAACCATTTTTAACATCAATGTTATCACGCTGTAGCATCATTGCAATCATTTTAAGTGACATTTGAATGCCATCTCAAATATTTTATTATTGTGAATAATTGTACAACCTATCAGTTGTTTTATACAACAAATATTGCTATACTAACCAAATAAATTGTTGAATTTTCTAGTAATAGTGTTGCATTTTATGTCCGGAAATTAACACAAAATAACAAGTTTTCAAGTGATAGAAAATTCAGACGTAGTATAAAGTATGTACCTACACTTTTCGCTGAAACACATCCAGATTGACCTCTTATTTATCAGTTTATTTAAATGAGATGCAAAATAAGTGAGTTAAAAAGAAACATTCGAATGAAGGGTATTAAAAAACAGCACCAGTTGAAAATGTTAAACACGTATTTGTTCTGCGTCTTTTATGTACATTGCAAAATCGTAATTATTTTATGTTTGAGGTGTTTTTTCGGTTTATGTGTTTCGAAATGTTCCCAGGGATGCTTAGTTAAGTATCTGCAAGTTTTTATCTGTTATAAAATATTCTATCTGTAATTGTTACATCACGTGCATAATAAATACGATTTTATTTAAACTCAAACTTGTTATTTAGATTATATTTTAAAAGTACAGAGTAGCGGGTTTGCTAATGAAGTACCATTAGCAAAGTTAATACAGCTTCCATAATGCAGTAGCAACATCGCGGCGGTATTGGAAAAAAGCAGTGCACATTTTAGTCTGCGGCGTACTGACAGCACAACTTAAAGGGTTTCTGCACTTCTCTATAAATCTGAGAGGTAGTTTATTTATGGAATTTATTTCAAAGTTTCCTCATTGCGGTTTAATGGAAGATCTTTCACCCAGTACCTTGATGCGTTGTAAGTCTGTATTGCCTCCACGTGATATGGAAATTTTGCATGTTTTAATATTTTTAATTCCTGTATATTGTTCAAAACCGTTATAATTCAAAATTATACCAAATAAGTAAAGTGGATTTGTTAGAAGTTTTTCTTAGTAAATATTCTCTGCTTTCCTTGGTAGAGATTGTAGAGAAGCGGCCATTTTTCATCGCCAGCTACTCTGCTCGTACAGAATCGATTACTAACGCAGATATCGACTTGCCTCTGGGGCGTGTTATGAAGACAACCCATATGGTCCCAGTGCTTAGAATTCCAAATTGGTGCAAGCTATGACATATTACGTCCTTCGGAGAGAAGCGAGAGTTGCTGATGT
Source organism: Mantis religiosa (assembly GCA_030765055.1). Taxonomy (NCBI): domain Eukaryota; kingdom Metazoa; phylum Arthropoda; class Insecta; order Mantodea; family Mantidae; genus Mantis; species Mantis religiosa. The sequence continues at coordinate 217,874,476 of CM060947.1, read as the reverse complement.
TACTATGTATGCCCTGCTCAGAATTTACATATAACCTTTTCGGAATTTGTTTGTACATGTATGCCTGTTCTGTCTGCATCACCACTTAAGATGCGATTTCGTGTCGCGCGGCAGGTGCCACCTAAATGGAAGTATTATACGATACGTCGCGACAATTGCATTATATTCTGTTGTACAATGTCAGAAGTACGTCGCTCTGACTTTCAGGTCGCATGACACATGTGACTGTCTCATGGCCTCCTTACGCATGTCACATTGTTACAGTCAGTGCTGCCACTATTAGAAACCTAGAGCTTTAGTCCTGGTGTTTCATTATGAACTTCTTGGGAGAGTGATCTGATTAGCATCATTATTTATAGAGTACAGATACGGAACATTTAGGTGTTCAGTTTAGGATGTTGCGCCGGAAGATAACTACCAAAAGAAATGTGGAAGCATCTGGTAGAACTGATTTCCTAATAATACACAGTGCGAACAGGTATATCCATAAATAGGCCACTGAAAATTCTGCTGCATCGCATCATTCCTTGCCGTACGATATAAAATCGCTCATATATGAGGCCTAACTACTACCGAGCGTCCTGCGCCGTGACGTAGCTGGCTGAGGCAGCATGCCTTGGTCCCTGGCCTCGGAAAGCGGCCCGGGTTCGATCCCACCCATGGGGTGCGGATTTTAGGTCCCGGGTATAGGACCGTTGCCCACTCAGCATCGTGAGGAAAGTGAGGAGCTTACGCTAGGTAAGCGGACCTGGTCACGAAAACCAACATTCCGGCTGGGGGATGCCGAGATGCTGACCACATCTCCTTCCCGTATCGGTTGGATGATCGTCCACCTCTGCCATGCGTAAGTGGGCGTGAGGCCGGCAGTCGGGTTGGTAGGCCTTGGCGCTCTAAGGGCTGTCGCGCCAATGAGCGAGACGGCTGTGCCATAACTGTGAGGCTCGCATTTGGGAGGTCCCGAGATCGATTCCTTAGTTTCATTTTTAATTGTTTTCTGTGTTTTTCTCTGGTTGTGTGATTGCTCATCTACGCCCACCTCTTTAGCATAGATGGTACGTGTCTGTCTCCGCTCAAGAGGTCCCTAGTTCAAATCTCGGATAATATTTTTTCCCTGGGTTTTCTCTTATCCTAAAAGTTGAGTTCAGGTAACTCTTACGTTTTATGACTCTAATTTCTTCTCATTTGACCATCATTTTATCTATTTTATTCATCCTTTGAAATGACTTAACGTTGGAATACGTACAAGTTTAAAAAAAAAAAAAACTCGTCGTCCACCACGATTGTCTAACTGTAATTTCCTTTTCGTTCTGTTTCCTTCTCAACTTTCAGATGTGCTTTTAGGTTTCGTGGCGTACGGTGGTTCTCAAAGGTAAGAGTACTCTCTGCAGGCCGTCTGGTCTTGGTGTTTAGGCAGATTGAGTAGTAGGACGGGTGTGCGAGCTTGAACTGTTAGAGACGTGCCTTGATATGGTTCCTTCATTACATCTCTTCCTCTTGGATGGTGGTAACCACAATACATCTCGGTCATCGTGAGAGAGGTTTGCCCCTCCGTTTTATAACCTATACCCTAACTTCAGATGATAAAATGGTTTTCATCAAATTGAATTCTCTTGTAACGCTGCTCAAGTGGTAAATGTAGTAACATTTGACTAATTCGTCATAGTAATTGTAGCACCACGAAAACATGGAGCTACATTGAATATCATAAAATATCATCATAATCATCATCATCTTCACTCCATGGATTAGACACATTGTCTGTTCCGTTTTTCACAGTATGTCTCCCCATCTCTTCTGTGTCTGCCCATATCTCTTCTTCCTGCTGGTCTATAATTCAGTGCTATTTTCGGAAGTCTATAATAGTCGATCCTTTCCACATGTAACAGCCAATTATTTCCGTAGTGTTTTACTTCTTAATTTATAGATTTCACTTTCAGCTCTGTTCTTATTACATCATTATTTATGTGGTCTAGTTTTCTACATCCCTTAGTTTTCAAGAATGTCATTTCAGATATTTGTATTTTACTTTCCATCTTCTTTATGATAACCCAGGCTTCACTTACATATAAAAGCACTGGCTTTGCCATTGTTTTATAAAATTTAATTCTTGTATTCTTTGTTGTTTCACTTCTTAAAACACTGTGTAATCTTCCGCATATAGTTGGAAATCTTCCCAGTTTCAGGTTAATATCTCTTTCTTTCTGTGAGCTATTTCACATCCAAGGTATCTGAAATTTTAGACCTGTTCTAAGTTTGATCTTATATCTTACTTTTTGCTTACACTAAAAGCCACTATCTTTGTTTTTGTTGTACAAATATTAGGCTTAGGCTTTTTATTTTTGTTTGATATACCTGGTGCCGGTACAATGGACCCGGCTTAATGGCTCTACATTTGCATGATATTACAGTTTTCAATTTTTGTTGGTTTCGACGTCATGACTTTACATAAAGCCCATACGGCGTCCCTTTATGGGCGCACCGAGATCAGCTTTAGTTAGTTCGTTTTCTTTTTCCTTGAATTTTATGTCTTTTTTGTGATTTTATTTACATATAACACACACACTCACGCACGCACGCACTCTTGGGCATACGTAGTACGTCCCTCGCACTCACACACTCATTCACGCACACTTCACTTCACTTTGTACACTATTTTCACTCAGCTGTCCTGCTGTGCGGCAGCATGTCGCTCAGTTCCTTGGGCAGCCCGGGAGTGGCGGCCCCTGCCGGCGGTTTGTGAGGCCTTGGGCCGGGAATTTTGGGCGCGCAATGGGTGGCGAGCCGTCCTTATTTACAGTATTTTCACCCGTTTATGTTTGCGGTGTTTTGGCTCACCTTTTCCGATGTTATGGATTAAAGGGTTTGTATGCCGACGAATACGCGCCCAAATGGAGGAGGCTCTTTTTTTCCAATGCCTCGGGGATGGTCGGGATGCGGACTTCTTGATGGAGGGAGTCGTTTGTGGTGCGGATGGGAGCGGAAAGGATTTTCCTGAGGGAGAGGTTTTGCTGTGTTTGAAGGTATTTGATGGTTGTTTTGGTTGCGTTTACCCAGGCCACACATGCGTATAGAATTACAAATATTAAAGTTGTAGTACTAACATATTAAGCTTAGTTCATATATAGCACGTTGTAAATCATCTTCACTTTTCTTTTTTAATACTACATCATCTATATATAATAAATCCTTTATCTCTAATTGATTATGTAATTTAATTCCTTTGTTAAAAATCTGCTTCCATTTTAGGAAAATGTCATTATATATTAAATAAAGAGGATGATATTGCACACCCTTGCCTGACTGCTTTATTTATTGGTATGATTGTGTTTTTTCTTCACCTGTGTTTATTATTATATTTGAACCTTCTTCTCACTATTTCAATTAGATGTCTGAGGTATCCATATTCTTCCATTATGTTCCTATCTTCTTGAAATCTATAAAAGCTATATGAGTTATTAAATTATATTCTCTTCTTTTTTCGAATATCTGCTATATTATGAATATATTATTTATGTCAGATCTTTCTCTACGAAATCCATTTTGTTCTTCTAATATTACTTCTGAGATATATCTTAATCTTTTGTTTATTATTTTAGCATATGCTTTATATATGCATTAAAGAGACTTATTCCTCTGTATTCTCACATAAAATATGTATATCCAGTTTGGTTTCCTTATTTACTGTAGGGCTTTCTGGATTTCTCTTGAATGATATGACTGGCAAGTAGTTCGTATGCACTGGCACACAAATCCTATCTCAATTAGAGTTAGCAGAAGTTTCATCTTTGTCTTAGTTGTATTCGTCCTTATCCCATACTCATACCCATTGGTAGCTAATTTTATTAGCATATTAGTATCTCTCTCTAATGTCCTAGCAAATCATCAACAAATCTTATAAGTATACAGCCGTGGTCGGCTACGGTTTTTTTTTTTTTTTTTTTTTTTTTTTTTTTTTTTTTTTTTTTTTTTTTTTTTATTCGTGTCCCCTTAAATTCAAACACAAATGTTTATCTTGCATATTATAAAACTATCCATGTAGCTTGCTCATGAAAGATGTTGGAACAGCGGTCATTGCAATGCCATACATCTCTGACACCTTTTAACAAGCTTTGCATCAGCACTAATTCTTCATCGTCATGAAGACAAATGCAACCATGATTTGTCCGTTAAAGGCAATTAAACATGGATCATAAAGCAATAGTTTACATTAACTAACAGCCAATATACTCACTATCACGCGGTTGCAATTTCTGAACTATAGTTATCTCAGAAAGTTTTAACTTTAAATGTAATAAATACCAACCTAAGTTTGCGAAGTTCTTCGTTCTTATGCAGACTTTCTCAGAATTTCTTTGGGCTTGATTCTAACTTCTCTCCGATATCGTCGAGCTTTTTCTTGTGTAAAAGCAGAGCGATTTAATTTCAGTTTCTTTTCTAGAATAGATCCCATTTCCCTAAATATATTCGCATGATTACAAACCGTTTCTCCATGCTACGCACGAACTCCCTGGAATCCCGCTATAAATCGCAGTCTCACTTCTATGTTGTTGTATAGGAATTACACGTGAAGATTCTGTGTGCTAGAGTATACTTTTTGCCATTATAATAGAACTGAGATGACACTGAAACACGTGGTCTCGACACGCTTTAAGCACACCGCAGCATAGAAAGTAAAATGGATGGAAACAGAACCGTTAGAAACTACAGAGTGTAGGGCAAGCAATTCCCCGTAATCCGGCCGCGCCTTTTTTTAATTTACGTCCTCCAACATTAAGTCATATCGGACAATGAATGAAATGGGTGAAATGATGCTTAAAGGAGTCGGGGTCCATAGAGCTTAGAGCTACCCGACATTTGTCTTTCAGGAAAAGGGAAAACCCCGGAAAAACCTTGTCGAGGTAACTCACCCTAACCGAGCTCAGGACCTCTTGAGCGTGAGGCAGACACGCTACTATCTACGCTACCGAGGCTTTTTACATGTTATTCTTCTTCTTAGCATTTTCATTCCCACAATGTGGTGGGAAATGCTGACTGCCCCTTCCTTAGGACCCTGTGGGATGATGTAGCACATTCTCTTTTATTTTTAATTGAAAATTCCAAAGCTTTGAGCCATCAATGACAATACATTGTGACGTAATTGTGCCAAAGACCCACACTTGATCTTTGAGTTATACTCCTACGCAGATGCTTAAGAGCTCTACACTAGAATGATTTAAATTATTTCGCAAAATGGAAGTAAGAAATACATAAGACTAAATGTAACAAAAAGCCTTACCAGTAATTATTTGCGTTCGAAACCCAAGAGCTCGGTGCTTCGGAGCTGTGTTTTGCGTTGGACAATAAGAGCCAGGGACGTTGAACTGATAGTGTTTTGAAGACCTATTTCGCTAACAGTCGATGGCGTTATGAAATGCTGCTGTTGAGAATCACGCCATGTCCTTGCGTTTCAAGATTCTTCAGGACACTTAAGGCAGCCTTGACATCAGTGCATGTGTAAACATTCACTACTGTGTTTGGTTAGCGGGTACAGTGCTGGTCACTAATGCTTGTTTCCAGTGCAAAAAAAAAAAAAAAAAACAATTGGGTAATATACATCGTATGTAGAATTTGCTGCTTACGATTGCTGATTTCGTCTGTTGACTGTTATTCCGCTACCAACACTTTTTTATTATCCTTCAGCTTCTTTGGTTAAAGGATAGAGCTACCCATCGACTTTCTATAAAACCTACATATTTTTCCTAGAGAGAAATCTTTTAAATATATTTTGAAAAAATTAAATATGTACAGATGGTGTCGGAATGTTATAGAAAATTTAAAGCAATACACTTACAAATAAAGTTCCCAAATATTTTGTAGGGAGATCTCAATAAGGTATACACTTAAGGGTACCTCGAGACAACCTCCCACGATCCCTCGAGATATGCGTAGCCTTGTGAGTTTTAGAGGGCAGGATGTTTAAAAATATTTGAAGAAGATCTGGCTAAAATATAGAGTTCAGAGATAAACATATTGTTTGCTGTTAAATGGCAGAAATCCCGCTGATGTGCGGGATTTGTTGCCGCAGAACTTTTTTTACATTATAGTAAGTCTAGTAAAGTGGGGCTATTGCTTTTAAAAACACTTAAAAGCCATAAATGTGGGCGAGGTTTCACCCTAGGATCTCAAGATCAGCGCCTAACAAACTGAGCCACCTATATTTCGCAGATGTTTGTCAGTGTATGTATGCATGATGTACATCCGTGGTTAGGCACCTTGTTGTAGGGCCCATGTATGTACAATCGTAAAAACAGAATGAATTCCTGTCTTGACCAAATGTAATGCCCGCCTCGGTAGCGTAAATGGTATATTGGCGCTGCTCGAACGGTTACCATGGATTTATCTTTGGTAATAGATACCTCTCAGATAACGCACCGACTACTCCACGTGGAGTGAACATATTCTCATTTGTGATTCCTGCGAATTCCATTGGTTGAAGTGATACGTTCATTGGTGCTTAGCACACGCCCGGGAGGCGCGTCAGTACCTCTCTCACTCTTACAAGAATAATCAGTGCGTTATCTGAGAGGTTTCTATTAACAAAGATAAATCCATGGTAACCGTTCCACCAGCGCGACTATAGCATGTCTGCCTCACGTTCAAGAGTTTTTTCCTGGGTTTTCACTTATCCTGAAAGACGAATGTCAGTAACTCTAAGCTCTATAGGCCTTGGGCTCATTTGAGCATCATTTCACCCATTTCATTCAACGTCAGATATGACCTAACGTTGGAGGACGTACAATTTAAAAAAAAAAAAAAAAAAAATAAGTTATACTACTGCTTTAATTATATCAAACGCTTTTATAAATCTTATTTAATTTGCCACAATCCTACAACAATCCATGCTAACCACCTGTAACGTAGGCAGATGTCTCACCAGCTAACCTACACAGAAACTGTAAGGAGTTTTGAGTTAAGTAATGAAAGAATGATATAGATTGCGATAGCATTGGATACGTTCGTCATTCTTCAAATGAAGGCTAAATTGTTTCCATGAACGTCTTCAATATCCTGCTTTCTCATCGATTACGCATGACGGTCATCTTGTGAAATTGGGGGTCGACTAGTCCCCGTTCAACTAAGACATTGGTCGCTCCGAATAAAACTAGCACGGTTCGTTACTGCCGTAGTATTATTTGACGTTTGTCGACCACGGAAGTGCAGGGTGTTTTACAGCGGCCAGCCAAAGCACAAATTGTAGAAGATTATTTCCTTAGTAGGGAGGGACAAAAATTCCGGTAATGCTGTAATGTAATCCATGCTTACCATTTTCTCAAAAGTGCCTCGGCGGTTTTAATTAATATCATAACTTCAAAGTATATATATGAAGAATAAAATTCGTAGGCACTTTATTTGTAGGAAATTTCGTCTAAATAATAAAACAACAACAACTTTCTTATAAAAATGTAGGTTTATTAAATCACACAACTTAGGTGAAGTACATTTATGTGACATTTTCCGAGTACCCTTTGTTATTGATATGAATTTGCAATACTTGTTGAAGCGCTAATGCACATGCGGGTGTGTGTATGTATTTGTTTGTTTGTTTAATTTGCAATAAATATGTAGCTTTACAGTAGCATACAGGGTCCACTGCTCTTTGCTTTGGTCGGCTGTATTCCCCTATTACCTACAAAGAAATGTGCAGTGAAAACATTCCTGCACTTTTCTCGATGAATGCATACCACAAAGTGGAGAAAAAAAACTTACGAATAATTGTAAAAGAGGGAGAAGCATAAATATCAATAGTAGGGAAAGTCATTTGAATAAGCTTTCAGTTGTCGCATCAAAAAAGTAATTATATCATTCAAAGGAAACCTTAATCGTCATCGACATTTCTACCACATCATTTATTTCAGATAGCGGCAGATTTGGAACAAAATGGCACTTTATGAGTTTGTCAAATGTCACATATTTATTTTGTATAAAGGAAATGTAACATTATACACTAACATGACTTTCCCTAGACACTACGGCTTAAAACTATGCAATTTCTACATAATTTTATAGAAAACCCTTATTTTTCTATGTATATTAATACGGATGAAGTGGTTATATTACATAATATTATGTTGCATAAATATAGAAGTGATATCGTCTGCTGAAACTGTAAAAGTGGCTCACTATAATGCTTTGAAAATCCATACTCTTTACATGGCATCTCTAGAAACAACTGAGTATGATAGTAGTTTCAAAAATAACAAAGGAATTAAGCATTTCAAACCAATAATAAATATTTCCAGAATGACTGATTTCGTAGTAAATGTTATTTGAGATGAATTTGTGGTTTATAAATATTCATTAAGAATCAACATTTCATCTGTTATTCACAGTAAATCAAGGTACATATTATTAGTTATATATATATATATATATATATATATATATATATATATATATATATATATATGTGTGTGTGTGTGTGTGTGTGTGTGTGTGTGTGTGTGTGTGTGTGTTCAACATTAACTTTTTAATCGAATTTGAGAGATATGTTTAAAAAATCTATAGTAATGCACATTTTTCCATTTAAAATATTGATACATTGTGGGTTCGTGAAATTATAAGTTCAATTGTCAAACTCAAAATGTTCTTTATTTCCACCGAATTACAGTTGGAACAATTGCCGATTACATAGAATTACGTAATGCACACAATTACAATTCGTCAGTTCGTCTGTCACAGGTCCACTGTATACTCACAATTACGTACAACCCCTCTGATGCACGTACACAGGCTTTCGATCCGTTCACTCACACGGCGCTCCTCACGGCTGCTCGCCAAGGACTCAACTGAACTCACTCGCCAACTGTAGCCCCTTTTTATAGGAAGGTCACTGTTTCTGGAAGTCTCGCGGTTCAGTGGATCACCCTGAAGGTTCCAGACGCTACAAAATAAATGGGTAGGCGTGGCCGAATGCTTCCCGTCACTCACTCAGCCGTCAGTTGGTCGTGCCTTCCGATAATTGGGTGACAATATAGTTCAGGTTGGGCTTTTTTTTTAATGTTCTCGCCTCTCATGGAAATTAAAAAAGAATATTCCGCCTTTCTGCCCCATAACCAAACCTCTGAAATATACGCGATTTTTTTTTTTTTTTTTTAAGTACTGATTTTTATTCGAGGATCTCAAAATATTTATGTTTGATGAAATCTCGATAGCAATTCTTGGATTGAATGCAATATTTTCGTTACGGACTAACCATAAGAAGGTGCTAGTAAAGGTAATTAGACATGTCTCTCTGAATGCAATATTTTGCACATATTAAATTCCACAGTTAGCACTAATAGTGATAGTACTTTTAAACAGAACTAAACAATAAATTATTTTTTGCATATTTGTACAGTAAAGATGTTATTTATTAGATTTTATTCATGAAATAATCGTAATAAATATCGTTCGATGTTTTCAGATAAATCCTCTTGTGCCTCAAGCTTGCAAATAATCTCAAAAATACTTTTTATAGTACTTATGATAATTAAATTGGAATGGTAACGTCCATCTTAATCTTGAAGGAAAGCTATTGCAGAGAACCTATTTGAGAAAGAATAGCAGCTAGCGCGGTTTCGATGCAAGTCTGTGGAAGTTCAATCGTGAATTAGGTAAAGAAGTACACAGATAAGAGTGAACGTTTGGCGAATTGCTTGCCATGCATTGTGGTGTTTCTAACCGTTTCTGTTATTTTTCCACTTGTCCTCTTATCAGTGTGCCGGCTAATCAGTTGAGACAACGCTCTTGTATACAGAGGCACGTTGTAAAGAATACGTGTTCCAGTGCTATGATGTGTTAATACTACATATAATGCCCGTATAACCATATGTGATAACCAACCCTTGTACAGATGTGAACCCGCGACTTACAAACGGATCGTGTTATCCGTAGGCCTTAGAGAGAAACGTTTCGTAACCCTGGGAATAGATTTAGCGAAACGTCATCTATTCTCGATAAAACCGAAAGTGACTCACCCTGTGTTTACTTAGAAAAAGTTCGCTTACATCGGAGAAACATTACAAATTCGAAGAAATCTCGGTTTGGATGACTATAAGTTTTTAAAATAAAACCAGTCCAGTAATTAAAAACACATGACAATTTCAATTAAGTTAATGTTTGCATTGTATAACATTAATGATTCGTTTAATGAGTCATATTTTGTTAATCTTTTTTATTTATGGACAAACCATGGCGTTATTTACATGGTCATGAATAATTAAAGAATTTCATTGCATATTTTCTTAAAAGGTGTAATAGAGGTGTGGCGGTTTAAGCTTAAAATGTCCAACATATTCATAACGAAGTTGTGTGGACATAGAGGTTATAAGTTGGCCAGTATTGCACTGGAATTTTAGGGACTATGAATATCCCCCTCCACCGGCAAACAGTGCTTCCCTCTGCCAAGAAGATTGCTGTTAGACCGGCCACACGTTCAAACGAAAGTTTTATAAATAATAGCTAGCAGTAATTAATTATAAAAGAGCATTGTTAAGAGAGATTAACCACCTGTTGAAGTCTGCAGACAAGAGACAGAAGCTCAGAAGTCTTTCAGAGTGGGACAAGTGGCTAGACAGACATTACAAACGAACAGTTTATAATATAAACTTGGAAACACTGTTATTGGCAATACAAAGGCGGAAGTAAAAATCGGTAGAAGTGGAGTAATACATTTGAAAGCTGCGCAGACGATGGATGGAGTACTTCCGAGTAGGCGTGGCATATTTGCTGTATCAGTCATGCAGCCCTTCGGCCAAACCGATACATGTTCTTTGTTTATGTGAATTTCCGTGGAGAATAGCCTGATTAGTTATTCCCCTTGATTATCACAGTAATGAAGCCCCGCGGGAACTCTGGAGGATATGCCCTAAGGAACAATGTTAATTTGGTTTTGCAAATTTCATTACTTACTACACCTGAATCAAAAACTGATGTATGAGTAAAATTCATTTTTAAAAAGTGCACGAGAATATTCTTTGAGAGGTTTCATCCTTTGTCTTTTCAGCCTCCTGCGCATAAAAAATATCTGCTGTACCATAATTGTTCTATATACTTAGGTCGTTCAATAATTAGTGACAACATTTGAATTAACAACATATAAGAAATTTTGGAGTAGTCACATGATTGCAGTGCTTAGGAGTAATCTCCTCCAACATGAAGAACTCGCTTCAACACATCAGGGAGCCGGCGGATGCCATCAACAGCGTCTTGTTGTTTTAATATTCGAACAGACTGCTCTATTGCTGCTATAATTGCCTGTCTGATTCTAAAGAGAACTAAGTGGTAATTCATTTTTTGAAAAAGGTCGAAATCACATGGACTCATATCTGGGGAGTATGGAGGATGCTCCGGAATTAATCACTTCCATCTGCGAAGTAAATTAACAATAGAAAGCGAGCGCCATTCTGTAACACAATGGGAACGTCTTCCCTTTCTCTACGAAATGCATTACTCCACCTAGCCACGGTAAAGTTTCTCTACCACAAGCTTCCAATAATCTGTATAGCATTCTCAAGCATTGATACCTCTTGCAACTTCACTTTTAATGAAGCATCTTTGTTGGTATTTACTAAACATGTTTAGAGCACTTAAGATAACAGCCTACAATTAAACTTACTAAAACTGTCTTATTAAATAAAATTGTCTTCACACTCACAGCTAACAAAAATTAGATGCTCTTATTTTTCATTGTTATCAGCTTACATGATTTACCGCTGATAGCGCTAAATTCAGGCAGTGTTGCCACTAATTTTTGAATGACCCATGTAATCAGAAATTGGCACACTGCTTATAATTCGTAACAAGATATTTAAAATCCATTTCTACAAGTTTTATCCTAACATGAGATTAAAGAATGAGCATTTTTGTGAATATATTGTACAAGAGTGACTTGAGAAAGTCCTGTGAATAAACACAAAATATTTTAATATTATTTTAGGATGTTAAATGAGAAACTGGGTTAACATTAAAATAAGACCTGAAGCTTTCCTGGCGAAGAATATCCTCATTTTCTTCTCGGGCAACAAGCCAGGTGAAAGACGATTAGATATCAACGTTTCGGGAGTGTGCATCTCTCCCATCATCAGGATATTTATAAAATGTTATAATCACAAATGAAATACTAGATATAACACAAATATAAACAAAGACAAAACACTATCAAAATTCGCATTACTGAACAAAAGACTGTTTTCAGTAAATTAAATGCCAGGTCAGGAGATGGCGTGAGTATAGAACTTGGTTACTAAGCTGTATTGATCTTTGCTTCTTAAATCGACGGATTTCCATTTTAAGGGCGGTTTTCAAGAGGAGCTGAACTGAAATCCAGCATCACAATTAAGTGCGCTCCTTTCAGAGGAAATCGCCAAAGCCTCCTTAATTCTCCGCTCCCAGTAACTGTTGCATATTGCCAAGATGGTCGTCTCCTGAAAATTGGCTCTATGCAACCTGAGAAGTCTGGGCTGGCAGAGCGTTGTTTTGATAACGACCATAGAGCCAATTTTCGGGAGACAACCATCTTGGCAAAATGCAACAGTTACTGGGAGTGGAGAATTAAGGAGGCTTTGGCAATTGCCTTTGAAAGGAGCACGCTTAATCGTGATGATAGATTTCAGTTCAGGTCCGACCCGCCTGGGTAGCGTGGTGGTAGAGTGTCTGCCTCACGTTCAAGAGGTCCCGAGTTCGAATCTCGGTCAGGGTGAGTTACCTGGTTAAGGTTTTTCCGGGGTTTTCCCTTATCCAGAAAGACGAATGTTGGGTAACTCTAAGCTCCATGGACCTCGGACTCATTTGAGCATCATTTCATCCATTCCATTCATCGTCCGATATGAGTTAACGTTGGAGGACGTAAAATTACAAACAAACAAAAGTTCAGCTCCTCTTGGAAACCGGCCTTAAAAATGGAAATCCGTCGATTTAAGGAGAAGAGATCAATACAGCTTGATAATCAAGTTAAATAGCTACGTTTCTTTGACACAATTTTTATACTCACGCCATCTCCTGACCTGGCTTTTAATTTACTGAAAACAGTCTTTTGTTCAGTAATGCGAATTTTGATAGTGTTTTATCTTTGTTTATATTGGTTTTATATCCAGTGTTTCATTTGTGGTTATCACATTTTATAAATATCCTGATGATGGGAGAGATGCACACTCCCGCAACGTCGATATCTAATTGTCTTTTAACCTGGCTTGGTACCCGAGAAGAAAGTGAGCATAAATTAACATTTTCCGTAAATACCTGTTAACTCTTAACGTAGTTTGTACTCTGTTTAATTGTATGACTGTCACTTATTTCGCCTGCTCTAGTTCCCAAGTATTTGCCTGTATCAAAGAGCGCACTCTTTCTGACCTGATCGAGATCTGAACTGGGTCTTCTCCCACGCCACGGCTCTTCCCTATGATTTTAAAACTGTTACACCGTGGCTTGTTTTGAAGCACGAAACTGAGAGGAAAGCCAGGTGCTTCCACATGTGTAGCGTAGTAAACATACTGTCATCCACATTACTTCCACATGTGTGAGAGAAAAATATGCTGCTCTGTTTTATTGATACATCGGCTACAGTTTACACTATGATACCGCCCAAAGGGGCGCTCCTGCACATGCGGGGATTCCTCCAGTCTGCACACAGTGGAAAACATATCCCTCAAGGTCCCTAAAGGAGGCCAGCATATGTAGTGAAACCCAATTCATGGGTCCCAATTTCGAATCAGAAAATCTCTAATACATCGTCAATGTCAAAATATCTGGTATGTTGAATAGCTTTAAGCGATTGTCTAATTTTTAATAGCTGATCGCTCTGTGATGGCTGTAAAATTCCACTCTCCTTGTATACCAGGAAAATAAAACACAAGAATAGCGATTTTCTGCTTGAGAAAGGAATAGGTATTGGTAAAATCAAACCAGTAATAAGGAAAATATCACAGAGATGGTTAACTGTACACAAAAAATTGCATTAAACAACACTACATCAATTACATGGCAATTACATTAAACTGTAAACATATAAGCATTCATTATGCCAACCGTAATGACCCAGTTGTGGTTAATGCAATCTGGTTATGGTTATAGTAAATGCATTTATGCCAATACCCTGAACATAATTATTGCTATTATTTCTGGTGTGAAACAGTACACTCAGTTTGGGAGTGTACAGGAAGAAGGCTCGGAACGTCGATGGACAAAGTGGGATAGGATAGTGACATCAAACTTGGCGATGGGTGTAAGAAATGCCTGTGTGTGTGAAACCCAGGCAAGAAGAGTAAGTGGGGATGAATAAAGAAAGGTGAAAAACGAAGCAGTCCGTTGTGTACCACTCCAGGGATCAAAGTACCATGCTCTGAGCTAGCTACGAACCCATGGCCCGACCCAATAAAGTCCATGAAACCAACTCCACGCATATACCCCAGTCCAAGCACGAGTACCCCCTCAGGTGCCTTCCTGTGTTGTAAAAAGTATTATATTTAATTAAAGTTAATATTAAAATGAGTGTTCTATAATGTTTAAATAGTGGGAGAAAGGTGTTTATTTTTTCTTAAAAAAAGCAATAACAAACGTATAATTTGTCGTGGTTGAGATGATTCTAATACTTGTCATTAGGAGTGCTAATATCAAATCGATGTGTTTTCTCTACATATTGTGACGCAGCTATGGTTACAGAAGGTCGATATCGGGCAGTTGAAGAGGTAAAAATGATAAGTTAGCGCTGTCGTTCAGCGTAAACACAGAAAAACGCCGCTGTCAGCCTACCACAATCTTCTGGAAGTTTCCCTTCTTGAAAGTTCCGGAACTCTCCTAGAAATTTCCCGCAACTCTTGCGAATTCTTTCGCAACTCTAGCTCTTACTCCGAAAACAGCAGGTTGAACTAAATCACTCAATTGCGAGCTCGCTTCTTTAAACTGACGGAGAGTTCTAGAATATTTGTAAGAGGAGAGAGAGAGAAAGATGCTTCCAGAATTATCCGATTGTGCCTCGAAGGCGTTCCTTGCATTAACGTCCTGTTCCTGACCAACTAATCCTTGCCAAGCCCTAAAGGACACGTTGCCATTCGCAAATTGGTGGAGCCAGAATCGACATCTTCGTTAACAAACAAAATATTTGCTGTTGTAATGAATGTACACTTTAGTCGATCGCGTCCAAGCAACATAAGCCAGTCATATTTTTATCACTTCACCTTAAGGCGTATTTACGACTGAAGTATTTTATGTTTAAGAAGGAGTAGAGGCTTTTGTTCCTTAGAAACAATGGATAGGAAAGAAACAAATCAAAATCTGTTATCAGACATTGTGGCAAACAATTGAATTGTGTCGCACTTTTAGGAAACAACAAAGGTTGGTAAAGCTCAGCTCATAATACGAATTCGGAGAAGCTCGAGAAAAAGATTAAGGAGAAAAATTATGCTTTAAAGTTGTATGTATTTATTATGATATATCCATTATATACAATTTCTTCTAAATGAACGGGATTTAAATTGTTAGGTATTCATTTTATTTGCCATGTCAGATTATTACTTTTGCCTTACACTTTTTACAGTCAAACACTGATAAACCCATTCACAGAACTTTTGCTGAGCATAGTTTTTTGGATTCATATATTTCAGTGAAATCTTTGCAATATTTCTTTTACTTACTGTAATTACATGGTAGAAATAGTAAAAATTAAATCATATCTCATAGTCCGATACTTCAATTTTAAATCATGTAAGTAAGAAACACGTTCTGAATTGCTCATTTAGTTGGGCGCTGGTCTAATGATGTCAAGGTGGCGGGTTCGAACGTAGTTCAGACTTAAAAGCGACACCTCATTGTAGTAGATTTACTGGTACGTAATAGAACTCCTATGGAACAAAATCCTGTTACATCGACGGCGCTAAATAATCTTACAAATGACGGCGTCTTTAACAAACAATGCATTCATTTGCAAGTTAATTGTTGCTTCACACTAGCCATGTGTAGGAAAAGGTTGGAAAATGCGGAGTCAGACTGAAAAATGCAATGTCCTAGGTGGAATTTGAACCACAGATCTCCTGGTCTCCGTCCGGTTATTCTAACCACTGAGCTACCATGCCAACACAACATTAAATTCTCCAGCTTATTCACTTGTTTCCCGGTAAAGCACCTATGAGATAACACAGCTTAATTGGGACTTACAATGCTGTAAGTACTTTAAGTTGCGGGTTTTATAGCAAAGTATCACGGACAATTTGCTACTTGTGTAATCAACAAGTCTATTCAGGTGCAAGTTTAGAAATACGTGTTAGGATATTGTGAATTAGATAATAATTAGAATTCAGTTTACGTTTCCCGTGAGAAACATCCGTCAGGTTCCACTTGTCGCAGCAGTTTCTGTTTAATTAACATATATCACGAAGTGGGACATTATTGCTTGTCAACACTAATGGCGGCTGCTATCAGAAACAAACAGCTTGTCACATGTTCAATAAGTCCACGGTATGTGTTTGTGTAACGCTGGTCAGTTGCTTTCACAACCGTCAATCAAGAGTTCTTAACCATTCTCACTGCATATAAGCAGTTTATCGTCTTAGTTATTAAGGAATAAAATAAGAACTGAAGAAATTAGGAGTCCATCAAATGTTCTGGCTATCGATGAATGGGTAGCTATAAGAACTGAATGGAACAGTTATGTAACACGAATGATATGTGACATACATAGGTGGTGTGAAAAGTTTCCGACTTAATAAAGATACAAGACATTTTTTCAGATTGTTTTTTTCAACATAGCCTCCTTGTAACTCTACACACTTCTCACTGCAATTGTTCACGAAGGTGATTGCTCTTCATTTGACGAAAATATCTGTCCTCCAAGCGCAACTTTCAGATGAGGGATCAAAAAGAAGTCGCTTGAGGCTAGATCTGGTGAGTAAGGCGGGTGGTAAAGCAGTTCAAACCGTAATTCGTGGATTTTCGCCATTGCAACCGTTTTTTCCGAAAGTTCTGCCTTCAGCTTGTCAAGTAATGATGCATAGTATGCTCATTTAATAGCTTTTCCTTTTTGAAGATAATTGATTAAGATAACTCCATGACAATCCCATAAAACAGTCGCCATCACTTTCCTTGCCGAAAAAGGTTTTTTTTTCCTTATTTTTGGATCCGGTTTCCACTTTGCAGTCCACTGTTTGGACTGTATTTTTCTTTCGGGCGTATAGTGGTGTATCCAAGTTTCACCTACAGTAATTAATGGGCGCCCGCCTCGGTAGCGTAGATGCTAGCGTGTCTGCCTCACGTTCAAGAGGTTCCGAGTTCGAATCTTGCTTAGGGTGAATTAACTGGATAAGGTTTTTTATGTATTTTCCCCTTATCTTGGAAGAGAAATGTCGGGTAGCTCTAAGCTCCAGGACCCCGTACGCATTTGAGCATCATTTCACCAGTTTCATTCATCGTCCGATATGACTTAACGTTGGAGACGTAAATTTTAAAAAAAAGTAATTATTCGGCGCCAAACCTCGGATTAATTGTGCCTAAAGTGCGCCAACAGAGCGTTGGAAATGTTCATTAGAACACGTTTTTGGTCTAATGTGAGCAAACGCGGCACCCAACGGGCGGACAGCGTTCTTGTGTCTAAATGTTGATTTAATATGTGACAAACACATTCTTTTGACATGTTCATAGCCCCTGCTATCTCTCTCACTTTAATATGGCGGTCGTCTAGCACCATTTGGTGAAATTTGGCGATGTTTCCGTCGGTAGTTGCAGTTTTTGGACGTCCCGAACGTTCATCGTCTCCCAAGCTCTTACGGCCACGTTTAAATTCAGCTGCCCAAAATTTCACTGTGGTAAATGATGGTGCATAGTTCCCATACACAGAATCCAAGTCATCTTTGATTTGCGTAGGCGTATTGCCTACCAAAAACAAATATTTAATGACAGCTCGATACTCGATTTTGTCGACTTTCTTAAAAACACTCACATCAACTCACTCAGATAACTTACGTAACAATTGAGCTTCCAAAATGGCTGAAACTTCGGTGAGCAACTGTCAAGAGATGGACAACGAAATTTACTAGCTTATATTTACGAATGCTGTCATCTTCATGTTGAGGTCGGAAACTTTTCAGACCACCCTCGTAATAGTACGGATCGCCGGAAACAATTTACCAATGTATAAAATAGATCCTTCGGGAGACCGAGGGAAACATGGAGAGACTCTCAAATTCCATATTAAACAGACCGTAGGCCTATAAGAAGAATAGAAGGAGGTTTTTAAGAATCTAGACCATTGCCAGGTCCTCCTGTTTTCAATTTTCTCTACTACTTTCTTGTAATAAGTAGACTAATACGACATAAATATGTTCAATAACATACTGCTACCGCAAATTATTGAACATTGAACATTTTTTGCTATATTTTATTTTCTCAAAAACAGCTGACTGTTACAATAAAATACAGTGTGTTTTAAACATTTGTACCTCAAGTTATATGCATTACTTAAATTTTCTGGTGATACCCAGAATGACTAAATGGCTTTTATATATGTGGTAGATTGTTAACAGGTAGAAAAATTGTCTACTGTGCAAAAACTGTAATGTTCTTAATTAATTGTGTGTGTCATTAACGATTTCCAAGATATTGATTACTATTGCTTGGATTTTTAAATTAAGATTTTATTTAAGTGGTAAGTCGCTATTCTTTTTTGCCATTCTTGTACAAACAGCATAGTATTTCAACGTCCTCAACAACGATATCCCTTTTAAAATCTAACCATCGTTTTGGCCTACTTCGTCCTTACAAATGTGTTAATATACGTTTATTTCAATTAAAATAAAAAGATGCTGATATAAGAGTAAGTTTCTGTAAAGACAATTTGTAGAAGC
Source organism: Mantis religiosa (assembly GCA_030765055.1). Taxonomy (NCBI): domain Eukaryota; kingdom Metazoa; phylum Arthropoda; class Insecta; order Mantodea; family Mantidae; genus Mantis; species Mantis religiosa. Next base: position 217,855,628 of record CM060947.1, on the reverse strand, counting down.
GTAATCAATATACCCATCGCTCAGTTTTAATGACCCAACAAATATTAAACAAAGAAGAGGTGCGGAGAGCGATTGCTTTTGTCATTAGTAGTTCCGAACATTAGAGTTTTAAAATAATAATACGGTTTCAGTGATCGTTCCGTAATGACCTTTTAAGAACAAGAATGTCACCTTACATTATTAGAAAACCAGTATCAGCCTGAATGGACAATCATGTATTCAAGGGATGTTTTGTTAAGGAATTTACTAAATGCAACAGGATTTTTATCATTCGAACCCGGGACCTCTAGAGCGTGAGGCGGACACGCTACCATCTACGCTACCAAGTTGGGCCCGCCTTCCTGTTGGTGAAACCACTTGACGCCGTTTCAAGCTTTTGTCGAAAACATCTTTAAAAACAAGGTGTTCTCACCGTTGTCCTTAACAAGAATTATTTAATTGCATTTAATGTCTGCATTGCCTACTATATACGAGGGCTGTTGAATAAAGAATGATCACACTCTTATCAAAAGTATAAAAAATAAAAATTCCCCAAGAAATAAACAAAACCAACGGATTTGTTTTCTTAAAATAATAGTATGCATTCTGTAGAAAATGTTTCCTGGTAGCTTTCTAAATAGTATTCACACATTTACGAAGTGTATGTAAACGAGTATTAACGAGTATGTTTTGGTGTAGTCTAAATGGTACAAATGTTAAATGATACTTCGTCGACATTTCTGTGGCGCATTAACGGTGTCTCAAATTTCGGCGGGAGTCTCGGCGGTGCATGGCAGGATTATATGCTCTGCGTGAACCACTTCCCACTCCGGTAGTTTGGTTGCCGGTCTCCAAACCGACTGCTGGGACCGCTTCGAACCACAGTACGGAGAAATGTCCGTTGTCCTGGTCTGCCGGGAGAAGTTTCCATCCAAGTAAAATGTAGGGACACTGCCTTCTGCACTGTAGTGGTTCCTTGAGACGGCCGCCTCATCCTTCCTCCCGGGGATACCCCACTTGGGGGCATAAGGTACAATAGACCAAGATTAATCGAAGTGCAGAATCCCCTCCGAAAAAAAAAACTGAGTTTACACACTTCCAATTGTTATCAAGTGAAGTAAAAGATTCTACTATCACGGCAATTTCGAGTTATTTGTAAAAATACTGAAATATTTGTGGTAGTGCTAAGTTTTGAAATTATGTAACTTGATATCATGTTCCACTCTCGTAATTGGTAGCCAATCTGCCTCACGTTCAACAGGTCCCGAGTTCCAATCTCGGTCACGGTTGGTCATCATGATAAGGGCTTTTTTCCCCGGGTTTTCGCTTATCCTGAAAAATGAATGTAGGATAACTCTAAGCTCCATGAAAACTGACTTTTGGAGCATCATTTCATATATTTCATTCGACGTTCAATATGGCGACATTGGAAGGCGTTAATTTAGAAAAAAAAATTCGTAACCCTTCAATAATGACGGTTAATTCTTATTTCCGTCACTTCTAGTAATGGAAGCGAGAGATACCGAAGGATGCAGAAGGAAATGCGCAGTGTAAATAATGCTCGAGGTCACCGTCCTACTGATGACGACGAGGCTACTACTAAGACTGGTTTCGCTTCTTGTCCGTTTAGAAAAAAAAAATTGTATTTAGTTTCTAGAAGTGAACTGTTATCCTTTAATTAACTAGAAACATATTTTGCTTAATACTCGTATTATGTGATTGTCAGATGGTGATTTTTAGCATCTTCAATTCAGAAATGTATAATTTCAATTTATACGAGGACTGTTCAATAAAGAATGATCATAATTTTTACGGCCATAATTTTTCGTACTAAAATTCAATATTATTATATTCTGTTAGCTTAATGTGAAACAAACAAGCCGTAGTAGTTTCACTGTTGGTACTCCTGGTTCCCGCCTGTAAGTACCAGGCAAGTTCAGACATGTTTAGTATCGCCTACCGCTGCAGTGGAGGTAACACGCGAGAAACAATATGCTGCTTTGAAATTCTTCTTTCGTCTCAACAAATCTTCAGTTGAGGCCTATAAAATGTTACAGGAGACCTACGGAGAGTCTGTTCTTCCCTACAGCACAGCTCGAAGGTGGTTTAAAATGTTTAAAGAAGGGAGACAGTACATTTCAAAGGAAGGTGGACCCGGTGCTCCAGTTACTGCTCTTACGGAAGAAAACATCAACACTGCTACTGCCATTGTGAGAGAGGATCGACGAATTTCTTTAACAGCACTTTCTGAAATACTGAATGTTTCATTGTGTGCCACCCACGTTGGATGCTGCACCACGATAATGTGCGGCAGCATATTGTCAATGTTGTTGCTGAATATCCTGCAAAAATCAACGTGAAGTGCATCCGTCACCCTCCTTATTGTCCAGATTTAGCCCCATGTGAGTTTTTTCTATTCCCTAACTTGAAGAAATGCCTTCGTGGGAGGCATTATCCATCATCAGAAGTAGTGGAGAAGCCCGCGGAGGAGATTTTGAAGGATCTCTCAAAAATTGGTTTCCAGCATGTCTTTGAAGACTGGCAGAAACGCTCGAACAAGTGTGTCGCATTCAGGGGAGACTATTTTGAGAAGGACCATCAAAATTATGAGGATGAGTAAAGGTACGTTGTCAAAAAAATTGTGATCATTCTTTATTGAACAACCCTCGTAGTTAGTACATGTAGCATTGCACAACATTTAAGTTAAGTTTGAGAAACTTGTATTTTACTTTGAAACAAGATTGAAAACTACAATTATATTTATCAGTGTTTTCCAGTGAAATAAAAATGCATAAAGTAAATTGTACATTTATAAGGTAGTTACATTTTAATCGAACCCAATCGCGACCTCTTTCTCCTTCCTTATTCTCGCGCCTGCTGCCGGTACTTCGGACTAGCAGTTCCCCTCGAAACTGCTTGGCGCCAACTCTCATTCTTATTGCTGTGTCATTGCAATCATTCAGTATGTGTCTTTGTCGTGCAATAAAATTTGCGTCACTTATCTGTGGAAGAACGCGTGTTTATTTGTAAAGTTTACTTCAAGCATGAATCTGCTCGCCGTGTGCGCAGAGAGTTAGTTGAAAGGTTTCTGAACTCTGTATCACCTGTAAGGTCAACCATACATGCAACAGTAAATAAATTTGAAGCTTCGGTTTCGGTGTTGGACAGAAAGCATTAGTGTTAACTGAAAATAAGCTAGATGACAATGGTGCCACTTTGGAACGTTTGCCTCGAACATCGCTGAAGAAACTAGCGCAGCAAGTATCTTCTGCGAGAAGTGCTACTGAAATCCTTATCGTTGCACACGTGTGCAAGCGTTGAAGCCAAAAGATCCCCCCTAAACGTGTGTGTTATTGTAACTTGTTTCTCCAATCCATAGAAAGGGGTTTCATTGACCCACAGCATTTGTTTTTCATTGATGATACTTGGTTTCATTTAACTCGATGTGTGAATACGCGCAACAGTCGATACTGGGCTTCAGAAAGACCTGTGCTACTGAATGAAAAGCCTCACTATGATCAGAAAATTGGAGTGTTGTGTGCGATAAGTGCTAGAAGAATAATTGGGCCCATATTCATTGATGAAACAGTAAATGCAGAGCGATATTAGAGGTTAATTCTGAAGCCATTTTTTAATCGCTTGACAAAAGAAGAGAAATTGTATGGTCGGTTCCAGCAAGATTGTGTAACAGCACATACGGCTGCCGAATCATTGAATCCAGTAAGAGAGGTGTTTGATGGCAGAATAATTAGTATTGATTTGTGGCCCTCTCGTTATCCTGACCTAACAAGTTTGACTTTTATTTATGGGGTTCTTTGACAGACAAAGTGTATCGTTCCAGTCCTAGCATACTACAGAAACTTAGGGAAAACATTGTACAGGAAACCACAAGATTACCTGCTGCTGATCTTCGGAGAGTGAGTGAGAACATTTTCACGAGATATGCTGCCTGTTTGAGAACAGATTAACATTTTCAGCATCTATTATAAGGTAAGAATTCTAAGGAATCCGCCTCTAGCGGCATAAGTTTCCCGGCGACTGGGAATGGGTTCTATTATAATAGTAATTTTAAATTATTAATATAGCTTAAAGCAAAACCGATAAACACAGAAAAACTTGCTTCAGGTTAAAACATAACACAAAAAGGTATTTTATACTTTTGCAATCTAGGTCAATAAAAGGAAAATAACTGAAACAAAATGAACTACTGAAGTCCATGCATGAATCACACACTGTTGAATGAAAACGCAGGGCATACCACAACATTTTTATTTGTCATTCCTGGTCTACTGCCACTTGAAATTGTTACTGAATTGCATTTATTGCAAATCTGCCAACACCTAAACTATTGGTATGTCCCCAAATATCTAGCGAGGCTGCTTGGCATGTTGAGTATTTGAATTTAATAGTTAACAGCATTTACATCACTCTACATCTCTATTCTTCTGCAAAGTATTTACCAGTTAGGGACGAAAATATTAGGAGGGCTGTTCAATAAAGAATGACCATAATTTTTTTACGGTCATAATTTTTCGCACTAAAATTCAATCTTATTATATTCTGTTAGCTTAATGTAAAACAAACACGCCGTAGCAGTTCCATTGTTGGTACTCCTGGTTCCCGCCTGTGAGAACCAGGCAAGTTCAGACATGTTCAGTATCGCCTACCGCTGCAATGGAGGTAACATGCAGTTAAAGGTGATGTTAGAGGAAGATCCGGAGTTTCTTTCAAACGTAATCACTGCTGATGAAACTTGGCTACATCATTTTGATGCTGAGAGCAAACAGCAAAGCTCAGTGAGGAAATCTCCTTCATCACCAACCCCCAAAAAGTAAACGTTGTTGCTTCTGCTGGGATAGTTATGGCCATCGCATTCTTTCATATTCATGAAATGGTTTATCATCATGTTGTACCTGCACACACATCAGTAACTGGACAGTACTACAGGGATGTCCTGAAAACATTGCAAGTCTATATCAGGCGCAAAAGATCACATTTCCATGAAGAAGGCTGGATGCTGCTCCACGATAATGCGCGGCCGCATATTGCCAATGTTGATGCTGAATATCTTGCAAAAATCAACGTGAAGTGCATCCCTCACCCTCTCTATTGTCCAGATGTTACTATAGTCCCCATGTTACTTTTTTCTATTCCCTAACTTGAAGAAACGCCTTCGTGGGAGGTGTTATCCAAAATCAGAAGCAGTGGTGAAGGCTGCGGAGGCGATTTTGAAGCTTCTCTCAAAAAAATGGTTTCCAGCTTGTCTTTGAAGACTGGTAGAAACGCTGGGACAAGTGCATCGCATTCAGGGGAGCTATTTTGAGAAAGAGCATCAAAATTATGAGGATGAGTAAAGGTAAAAAAAAAAATGTGATCATCCTTAATTGAACAGCCTTCGTAGTTAGTATTAATATACCCACAGTAATCTAAAAATTTTCTTTTATTTTCGCATGTCGCATTTTCTTCCATCTTAATGTTCACATTTCTGTGTTACCTGGATAAAGTTTTTCTGGCGTTTTCCTTTATCTATAAGGATGTAACTCTAACCTCTGTGGGCTCCAGGCGTATTTGAGCACAATTTCAGTCATGTTATATCAAGGAGGATGCGTAAGGCGATTTCGTCTTTGCCCCGCATTCGGGAGTACCGGGTTCGATTCCCATGACCGACCTACTTGACCCTTGGGTTTTATGGGGTTTTCCCAGGTCGACAGGCGAATATTCGGTACATGAATTATATTCCCTGAATTTCTTGTCCCTCCATTTTATCTCCGTTATCATTTCACATCATCTGTCATCTGGTGATCTCTTTCAGGTAGAACTTTCGGCGGGTGTCTTGGTGTTGCATGACAGAGTGATATGCTCTGGGTAAATGAATCGGAATATTGAGAAACTGCACATGTTCCGAAACAAAATTTTTCAGGAGATACATAAAACATCCCATGTCTTAAAATTATGCTTAAAGTCAGTTTTTTTGTCCTCATTTTTCGTTGAAATGAATGTAGAGGGAAGCATGCCATTGCACTGTAGACATTCTTCATCCATTTTCTTGAAGTTTTGTTAACATTTATTTAGTGAACATGTGGGCTGTTTCAATATTTTGTAATAAATATGCAAAATATATTACTTAACCCACACTTTATTGCTGACAAGGACAAAAATGTAACAAATTGTGCCAAAGAGAACTCTTTGTCATTATATTCTACACAAGGTTCCTTCTCTTACACACGTTGGCCAATTGTATATGTCGTCGTCATATTTTGATAAGAATGACATAAATCTTCATTTTATTGTCATTTATAGGCACATTGTCTGATAAGCCTGACTTATAGGGTTTGGTGGAATTACAAATGGTTTAACCAGTTGGAATGTTTCGGTGACACAATGGCTGTATAACAACACAGAAATTGCAGAACATAAGGGGTTTCTCTACATTATGATCGGCCATTGATTGTCCCATTCAAATGATATGCTCTCCTCCTTCGGTAGGAAGTCTCCGGTCTCCGAACTGAGTCTGGTGGAACCGTTTCCGGACCACAGTGGGTGGGATGTCGGTTGTACTGTCCATCTGGTAAAGTAGGGATCCTGGCCTCTGTATTGTCACAGCTCCTTGGGTCGTCCGCCCTCTTTCCGCTCTCGCCTTATCCTTCCTCCCGAGTGTGTCCCACTGTGGGGCATAGATACAATAGATAAAGTTTGGACCTCCGTCTCGAATCCTCTGCGTAGCGTAGTCCAGTCCAGTCCAACCATTTTATTCATAGTTCTATATGAGCTAAGCGATTGAACGTTTAGCCTTAAAGAGGAATAGAAACAGCTTAGAACGCTACACTAATGCGACACTACATTAAATGCCTCATAAGAGAAAGAGGAAAGGTTTGAAAATTAGAATCAAAGCCGAATATTTTCTTCTTTCGAGATTCTCCGTGCACTGGACAACTTTTTCATACTATCTTTCTAGTATAATTGAAGTTTTAATATACGTTTTTTTATTTAATGTGAAATAGACTTCCACGAAAAATAAAAGTAATACTTTACTGATAGCTGCTGCACCTTGTTGTTTCAGTAGCAAGATTACCTACAATCTTGAAGCAAAGTAATGATCCACTTCTGTTTATCCACCTGTTAAAAGACTTCTTAATTTACAGCATGAATAGAATCCTAAATAAAGATTAATAAATAAAAGTCAAGTAAACATCCAAGTGAGATTTAAATAGAGAACTTCAGATATCAAATATGATTATATTCCATATCTGCAATAACACTGGGCAACAACAAAAAAAATTTGGATGTTTCGAGCACTTCATGAGGCAATTCCTACTAATTTTGGTTTGACAAAAACAAATATGACAATGAAAAAAATTATTAGCTCTAGTTTCTATGATATACACAAGGTGGAAGTATTACATATTAACGGATTGAGAGAAAATGATACATTTTAATTACATGCATGCTAACAACAATGCAAGTGCATTTGATATTTTAACTGGTAATTACATGCTAGAGTTCTAAATTGCTGGAAAAATACTTCGCCGATAGTCGTGTCTGAAGAGAATCACGTGGTGGCCTATTTGACTTCGTCGTCTTTCAGCTTGCCTCTTGTGATGGAGTTCCGCAGAATTCCTATACAAAGACCAATAGTAATCCGCAAGCATTACTTCATTCCAACGGTCCTGATATCTTTGTTCCATAACAGAAATGTCCTGATGGAATCTCTCCGCATGTTCATCACTAACAGCTCCACAACTAGGAGGGAAAAAGTCTAGGTGGGAGTGGAGAAAGTGGATCTTAAGGGACATGTTGCAACCAAAATTACGGAATTTTTGCAAGAGCATTATCACCAAATGCTTTGTTTGTCATCTCTTTTGTTGCCTAAAACTCCATGAACAACACCCTGGCCCGCCTCGGTAGCGTGGTGGTAGCGTGTCTGTCTCACGTTCAAGAGGTCCCGAGTTCGAATCTCGGTTAGGGCGAGTTACCTGGATAAGGTTTTTCCGCAGTTTTCTCTTATAGATAGACGAATGTCGGGTAACTCTAAACACCATGGACCCCGGACTTATTTGAGCATCATTTCATCCATTGCATTCATCGTCCGATATGACTTAACGTTGGAGGACGTAAATTGCACAAAAAACACACCCTAGAAGGCTTCCCAAGCTTCCTTTTCTTTCCCCTCCAAAATTTGGTCAAATGCAGGATCCTTTACAAGTTCTCTTATTTGTGGTCCGACAAAAATACCTTCATTAACTTTTGTATCACTTAATTTTCAAAATTTCTCTCTGATTGTGTTTTGTTATTTGACAGGTGTGCCAACTCCCAAAAAATCCCCCAAATTTAAAATATCCACTCTAAAAAGTTAGATGTCACTTTATTTTCAAAACAAAAGCTAATCTATCATTTTTGTGGTGATTTTTTTTTAATTCAGCAGATGGAAATACATATAAATTCACTATTTTTAAGCCCGAAACATTGTCATTGTTCCCAGTGTAATAAATGGGTCAAAAGATAGAGGACCGAATCTAGTTTATGGATACGGACACGCACTAAATTAAATTTTTCTCTTTGACAACATGAATGAGGATGGATCAAAATCGCTGCAGTTGATAAAATATATTTGCACAACTTGTAGTAGCTGAAAGAAGAACTTCTATTCCTTGCTGTTAGTAAGATTTTCATCGCGGGTTAAATTAATGATGAAAATCCCAGAGTAAAACCAAAATGAAGATATGTTGTGAGATTTGTGTTTGGGCTAGGTCTGGTCGAAAACAATCGACTAGCATACTTACGTTTAAAAAAGCTGTATTTAAAAACTGTTTAGTTGTGCTATATTTTATTTAGGTTTAATACTTAATATATTTAATGACTTATATGATGTGCCTAGCTCTAAATGAATCCTACATGCACTTAATAAACTTTTCTCCTAAACTAACCCCTCCTAATTATCAGCTTACCCTGAAAACCGTACAGTGACAAGGAGAAGCGGATTCTCGTCTCTGACGATCGCTATATTCCAAATGTCAATCAGGGAACGAGGCGACCCACACACGAATCATGAACATGAACAGTGAAGTGACAGTACCAGGTTTTGCAACTGCCCTCCCGCGGGGTAGAGAAATGATTCCAGGAATAAAACTTGCTACCACAGCCATTCACGGAGGATGCTTCCAATTAGCGCTTGAAACATCTGGGAACTGGTTTATTGAATTTAGTTTTAATCTAAGGATAGCGAAACCATAGCAGGGTAGACGTGGGGGTCCCAGATGTATGGAAAAGACACATCATATATCTATTGTTTGAGTTGTTCTTATTTCCCTTGTGCTCCATACACATTGTTTTTCCTCGCACAAATAAAAACTCAGCTGTCAAGAAACGGACCATCCGAAGCCCTTTGAGATTTCAACTTGAGATGGGCTTCAGTTCTTCACTTATCAGTTTGTTTTTATACGCAAGAAATATATCTTCGGAAACACAGCAAAGGAACATCCACATTTATACCTTCTTTGCTTTGCTTTCTACAGAGCGTTGCATTTTCTTTCCATAGACAGCAGTGCATTCTATGGATGACAGATGTATGTTGCTAGGACGTTTTTAATTTTTATTTTTTTACTTTTCATCCACCAACGTTAAATCATATCGGACGATGGATGAAATGGGTGAAAGGATTCTCAAATGGGTCTAGGATCCGTATAGCTTACAGTTACTAGATATTAACCTTTCAGGACAAGAGAAAACTCCGGGAAAAAAAACCACACTATCCAGATAACTCACCTATCCGATATTCGAACTCACGACTTCTTGAGAATGAGGTAGACACGCTACCACCTACCCTAAGGTGTAATTGCCCGCCTCGGTAGAGTAGATGGTAGCATGTCTGCCTCACGTTCAAGAGGTCGCGAGTTCGAATCTCGGTCAGGGTGAATTACCTGGATAAGGTTTTTTCTGGGGTTTTCCCTTATCCTTCAAGACGAATGTCGGATAACTGTAAGCTCTAAGGACCCTGGGTTCATTTGAGCATCATTTCGCCCATTCCATTCATCGTCCGATATGACTTAACGTTGGAGGACGTAAATTACAAACAAAACAAAAGCGTAATATTATTTGCACTTATTTTCTGTATCATATTCATTATGTTTACAAACCCATGTATACTAAAATATAATTTAATGACTATAATAACATATACTATGGGGAAATTAGAAATACTGTCGCGAACCCATTATTTACGAAAACGCGCCGCGGGAGCGATAAGGGATGGATGGTACCGGTCGAAGATAAACAGCTTGCCTAAGCAGATAAAAATAGCACAGAGATAAAGGTCTGCGGAAATAAATAAAGAGATAAACGGAACCTTCTAGTGACATCCTGATTGTCTTACAGAACATTCGCTTTCTTGTTTTTTCCAGAAATATGCAGTAAGATTAGTCGTGGTACATAAGGAAGTTGCGACTCGCCAAGAGTAGTTAAAAACAGTTGTAAGCAACGAGAGTTGTAATTGAAACTAGTGTGTTTGGAAAGTGAGCTGTTTTTTGTGGTCAACGACCTTGGTAGATTGTAATTGTGTATGTGACGTATTCTGCTACTGTAAGAATTGAACAGAGTGTATTTTTACCGAAATAACATTCAGAATTTCTGCAAATTGGACTTTTAATTCTACGAACCCACAAAGTCACAATACACTTAACCTCAAATCACCTCTTTATAAAAGTAATACGTACATTACATTGACTATTTCACACATACGTCACTATTCTCATATAGACCAGTCAAGTACTAGGATTCGTCAATTGCTGATCTCTAAATTGATAATTGTACGCCACGCACAATTATCGCTCAGCAATTATCACATCTTCCTTTACTGTTGTTGCCAATTTTATAATGGTGAATTTAAATAATTAAATCAAGTTTGTTGCTCTTGTACAAAACGAATTTTCAACTTAAATAATTACAACTTTATTGTAGTTTAAAATAAATAAAGTTTGTTGTTTGAAAATAGAGGTTATGTTACTTTATTACTTTCTTATAATCAATCAACGCCACCTGACGGTCTTAGACCAAAGTTTCTTTCACCAATGTTAACTTGTGCACGGCCTGTATGAACTATTAATCTTATATGCCGTGATTTGGGAGGTTAGGGTTTCATTCAGGTGCTAATGTAGACCTATGTGATTTAGGGAATCAAATAACTTATTTTGTTGCTTTTAACAATTTGTTTTAAGGCTGGCCCCGTGGCTCAGTCGGTAGAGCATTTGCCTGCTGTGCAAGGGGTCCCGGGTTCGATTTTCGGCCGTGGGGTGGGGACTTTTCTCCGACCAAGATAATTCCTCATCTTCCCCAGAGTCTGGAAGTATGCATGAGAGTGTGAATGTGTGCGTGATCTAATGATTAAAACCCAAAGAATACGAGTTAACAACTTCGATATGTTCCAAAGGAGAACGGACACCGATATAACCATTGGAGTTAAAGGCGGGGTATAAATGGAACAATCAAAAAACTTGATTTGTTCGTGAAATAGTCTCTACAAATGCAATTCTTGGTTTTGAACTTCCATATAAATTCAAAACCACTCGTGAACAGTGAATGGCACACTTCCACCAGAACGTGTAATTTCAAACATGTTGAGAACTAATCAACTACATTTAAAGAGGAATGATCATGCCTCATCCTAGATTTTTCACGAATTGCACAATTTCGCACGTCTCTTCAATATTTTCTTCTTCATAATCAACAATGAAACAATTGACTCAAAGGGCCTGCCTCGGTAGGGTATATGGTACGTGTGTGCCTCACGTTCAAGAGATGCCGGGTTGGTTCGCTCGCTCGCTCGTGCTGGCTGGCTGTATACAGCCAGATTATTTTTGCTGCGTGCCCACCCATTAAGGGTTTTACCGCATTTAGGATTAGAATTGAATTTTGTGATGGTTTTTTGATTGGGAGTTAATTTAGAGGTTACCGAAGTACCTTCGGGTTGAAGGGGAGTATGCAGTACTTAGCACCCAAGTCTTTCTTTTTTTTATTTTCAGTTGGGGAGAAATTTAGATGCCAAACAGCTTGGAAGAATTATGAGGAGCTCAGCTTTAGCTGCTGATAGGATTAGCTCCTGGGTTATCTAGGGTGCCCGCATGCCATATGGGGGACCCGGTGCAGTCTAGATCGGCGTCTAGTGGGGTCATAATCTCCCAATGATCTAACAAGGGGTGGAATCTGGGATAGGTTGAGTTATCTGGATAAGGGATTTTCCGGGGTTTTCCCTTATCCTGCAAGATGAATGTAATGTCAAGTAACTCTATGCTCATTTAAGCATAATTTCATTCATCGTCCGATATGACCTAGACGGTTAAAAAAACTTAAATAAAAAAAAAGGCTTGAAATTTCCTAATGTGCTACTAAGTCATCGTCTTTTATTGTGGTATTATAATTATCGACGTTGAATTTGCAACATTTTTACCTGAAATCCTTACTGATTATAGTTAAGTATATTAGAAATTGTTTGCATATTAATAATGCATACAAAAACTACTGTGCAACATGTGCATGAAATGTATGAAAGAATTTCAGAAATTGTTCCTTGATTCTGTAGTGATCCACTTCCCACAAAGATATTAAATATAAGTACAATCGGATTGTTTTCGGCTTTAACCTAACTTATGTAAACAAACATGTATATTATTCGACAGAACGTTGAGGCCTATCGACCTTCTGGTAACCAGCGCTGTGATCGTTCCTTATCGGGTCTTATCTGGTCGATTAGAAGAGTGAAATATTAGTAAGTTGATGTACGAAACACAAATAGAGCGATTGGATACTGCGTTTGCCTATATGATATGATTTCTCGCACCTGCAGATGTATGATACGTTGCTGTCCAGAAAACATTATTATCTCTGAACAGAGTATACATACACTGGACTCGCCGTGTATGTGCGATAAGCTCAAGTAAACATCTCTATGTTGCCAATTTTTTCCGATACGCCTTCTCTCTTTGGCATGTAATGTAATATTAACTTTTACGGTTACAGAGCTTCTGTCCCCATCACTAAATATGGTGGTAGGTAAAATGGAGGACTTATTTTGTCGTCGCATTTGTTAAACGGTTTCTTAAAGAATATTATTAAATTTAGACATTAATAGAATAAGAGCATTCAAGACCAAGTTTGGCGCATTCTTGACTGAATATAAATAATAATTTAAGTGAATGCCGATTGTATACTTTGAAAATAAACATTGATCTGCAGAAATCTTATGCTTTTGAGGTTATGGTCTCCCTGGCTAGCTATTTATTTCCATAAATAACATTTATAAAATTCTTTCTTTCAGTTTACATCGTCTGTAGAATTTGTGTGTATCATAAGTAGACTAGATATGAACATAAACGAATAGAAAATATTGTAATTTTTATGTGATGCATGAACGGTTAGTTTTCATATTTCTTGGACATTTATGGTACTTGTAGGTACGTTTAAATTCGGTAGTTTGGTAATACGAAGTTCAGTAGAGCTTTAAAGCTTACTTTAAACCGATGATACGACGATGCAGATACCATTCTAAGCTTTGTTAGCAATATATTGTCCGTATTTAAATGAAATGTTACATTTATGAGCTCCCATGATTTCTCTTAGAACAGCCGGCCGAGTTTTTTCGTTCCAATAAAATTGTCCGCGGCTAATTGCCTTGAGTTAGGTTATCACGTAAACAAGTGTACAGTCTTTCAGATTCTGACTTGCTTATTGTTAATATTAAAGCCACATGCAAGTTTGTTTACATGGCTTGGTTTAAAGCAAAAGGCCGGAAACAAATTACTTATGTCCGTTGCTGGCCATACTGAAAACGATTTTATTTATTGTAACTTACATATGAGAAAGTTATTAATTTTACTCAGAATTACTGTTAATAAAGGACCTTATTTACGTTACATTCTCTATAAACTGAAATGCGCGAGTACATTTATAATTAAATAAAACATATTCGAACTATTTGTCTACCAATTAGCACAAATGTAAGTATTTTATTTAAAATTAGTGCAAAAAACGTAGCTGTCTTCGCTTACTCTTTAAATGCGGAGATTTAGTTTTTATCTCTCTCTCTCTCTCTTTCTTCTTCGTGTCTCTTTCTCTTTTCCTCGCTCTCTATGTAATGTATTGAAAACGGCGAACGTCTTCCTTATATTCACATTACTTTCTCTAGCCACTATCCTGTATTTTCTCCCTTCTACCGACTATTCATATATAACAACTCGGTTTTCTCTCCACTTCATGTCAATCGAGATAAACATTTTCAGACCACTCTTTACATGACATTGCGAGAAAGAAGATAATGGCGACTTAGCGGTTCAAAAGACAAAGTAGTTAAAAATTCAAACCAAAATTAACGAATACCTTAGAATTTGTTTAATGCTACAAACAGGGCCGTAGTGGAGAGGGAACGCGGATGTACGCCGTTCTCCCAATATTTTTCGGATGGGGCCGCAGTACCCTTACTAATATTGCTTATACTTTTTTTTAATTCATTACCTTTCTTAATTACAACACTCAAAATACTGCGTCATTTTCAGTAACAAATTACAATAGTAGGTACTAAGTCGAAATTAATTTTAATACATTTTCCAATATACGTCATAATTTCAAGATATGGCATTAAACTTAGAGCCACATACTATTTGCAGGAGGTTTTTCCTTTTTTTTTTGGGGGGGGGGGCTTTTGGTAAAATCCCATATGGCCATCGATCGGAAAAAATAAGAAAAATAATGAAAGGAAAATTAAGAAGATGGGGGGGGGGGGAGACTAGATCTGTAGATCACTTTCTTGAAGAAATTGCAGAAGAGTTTGGTATACAGGTTTGTGGCATAACTGTAATATGGTGTTGATGCTAGCGGGAAAAGGTACAGACTGCTGAAGTAGGCGGCGGAGGAAGGATGAACGGTGGGCTCGGTAGCGAGAGCAACTGAACAGGAGATGATTGAGGTCAGCGGTTTCGCCTGGGTCATCAGGACATACAGGGGAATCGATGAGACGTAGTCGGTGTAGATGCGCAGGGTAACATCCATGTCCAAGTCGCATTCTAATGATGGAGGTGAGATGTCGACGTGCAATCCTGAAGCTGGAGAACCAAGGGGTCGTGGATAGATGCGTCTGAACGGCGGCGTAGTGTTTGCCTTTGATGGACTGCGAACGAATCCAGGCGTCATTCCAGCGACAATAGGCGTCACGATGAAGGACCGGGAAGAAATCCGTGTAGGACAGTTGGATGCCTTGAAAAGTGCCTTGGGTGAGTCCCTCTTTTGCCAGGCAATCGGCGACTTCATTGTATCGAATTTCAACATGCCCTCTGATCCAAAGGAAGTGAATTTGATGTCCAGCTATGGTAGCGTTGTTCACCAACGTCAGTATCTCGTAAAGATAACAGTGCATATCTCTCGTCCAGAGAGGACATGAGAATCTCTGCAGCACACTCTGCGCAATTTGGGGAAGCCCTGAGAAATCCCATATTGCAAAGCGTCACGAATGGCCAGAACCTCCGCAGTGTAGCTGGAAGCCTCCATAGGTAGGCGGTATCGAGCCAGGGCATTAGTAGAAGGACAGACGTATGCATAACGTACTCCATCAGCATATTTAGTACCGTCAGTGTAGATCGTGGTGAAATCTGCCCATGTGACCTGCAAGAAATGAGAGAGGGCGACGTTCACGTCAGGGCTCCGGATGATGTAATCAGGAAGATAATGCACAGAAATATTCAGGAAGTGTAACTCAAATGGATATTGAAACCCCGGAAGAGAGGGACTTTTCAAAATTAAGGGAAAAGCGTGGTATAGATCCCGAAAACCCAGTAAGAGTAAGGGTACAGGAGGATTGAGTCTGAGTGACCAGTTCAGCGAAAGTTTTCTGCATTCATGCTTGGGGCTCGGACTTGACAAACATCGCCATAAAAAGAACAATATACACGAGGCGGGAAATGCGTGCTACGTGTCGAAGTTACTGTAATTTGAGCCTACTCCTCTTGCATCGTGTAAAAGTTTCTACGACCAATATTTGAGATTTTAGAGACCCTTGAATTCACTTGTCAGTCTAGTGTTAAACAGATCCGGAGAGTAGTTCTGAGTTTTTTCAATCTGGAATATTACAAGTTTCTATAAAGTGCTATAAACTATTGTATAAACAGAACATTATTGGTACTATAGTTATTTTTTAATTATGAAACGTAGTACAGTCGACTAGACTTACTAGACTTAAATTCTCGATTTCCTCTGTCTCTGAATATTCTCCAAGTGCTTCTAGAACCAGTAAAACTAACAATCAAATTCAAACCAGGGAAATAATTTCTAGTCATTTGGGGTGCGGAAACTCGCCCGATTATCCTGTATGTTGGGGTGACAGTACGTGGAGTGAATTCAAAGTATGAGTGGTTAGTGTCCACGGTAGGCAAATTGAGGTGCTCAGTATGTAAAAAAGTGCAAGATTTAAAAGTAAACGAATATCAGGGAGGGTATATTTCTAAGGAATGGAGTGGAGGAACTAAAGAGGCCCAAATAACATATCTAATGGAAAAATATCCACAAACATAATAATTCTGAAGCTCATGTAGCAGCATGCATACAAGAGAAAGAAAGACAAGAAATGTTCTACAAAACCTTGTGGTTGAACAGTAGAAGCATATTTCCGACAGTACGAGGAAACTGTTTCGACTTCATATTTTGTAGCGAAATATAACAAACCGTATTCAGATTTTTCTAACCTTCTAAGTTTGCAAATTGAAAATGGACAGGACATGGCCAAAACACTACACAGCAAACTCAGTGGTGTCAATTCTTTCTGTTTGTTATCTCTCATCTGTGATGTTTTACTTATCAACGGACCTCCAGTACATATGTGGAACCCAGAGAATTACAAAAAAGAATGGATAAAATGTCGTAAGCATGCTGAGAACAACCAAAGCAGAAAGGTGAATCTACAAGTGCAGCATTCTGATCGGTTCTCCAGCATCTGGAACATTTTTAGGTGAGTCCCACCACCTTTTTAGTTAGGAATACGGCGCTGGCTACAAACATATTATATATTTACTTTAATGATTTCTACATTTTTCTTTTATTACTTATTGTTTACCAGTAAATTAAAGAATATTCATTCAGAATTTATTAGGACGGTTTTAAGGTTATTTGTGGAAAATCCAATAGAGGCATTTTATTTCTCACTTAAGTCTCTTCAACAAATTGTATTATAAACAAAATTCTTGGCTAGTTCTGTAAACATTTACTAAACTTTTTCCATCTAAAGAGTAGTTTGTGGTAGGGGACGATTTTTGAAAACCTTTGATCTGCATCTTTAGAGTACGTTGCACCAAGATACTTCGTATTTATGCCGCGCCGTGGCTCAGTGGTTAGACCGCTTGGTTCTCACCAAGGCAGCCCGGGTTCCCAGGTGACCGCAAAGTGAGATTTGTCGTGGACAACACGGCGTTGGGGCGGGTTTTCTCCGGGATCTCCGGTTTCCCCCGCCATCTCATTCCACCGGTGCTCCATCTTCATCTCATGTATCATCCGTGTCATCGCACACAAACACACACACACACACACACACACACACACACACACACAAACGTATATTTCCGGTAAAATCTTGTTATAAAGTGTTATGCAATACTTTCTCTACCTACTGTAGATAGGTAGTAGAGTATCTAAAGAACGCTTTAGCTGGATTTTAATAAAAATTAAAAATTGAAGGTTAAACAGTGCAAAACGTGTAAGAATGTACTCCTTATGCAGCATACATACAGCTGGTTTACGTACAGGAAAAATAGTAATGAAAAATGAAAACTTCTGAATATTCAACGTATGTAAATTTCATGCATAATGTAATATTTCTAAATCATTGAACTTATTAGCTTTCGTTATACACACATAGTATAAATAAAAATAATAAAGTGGTGTATTTTCCACATGCATAAATATAAAACTTGAAAAATTGTATTTTACAAAGAGCGTGCGTTGTTTCATTCAAACTCGCAAATAACCACAGAGAAATTATTTGGTTGCAGATTTATAGAATATACCTACACATTTTACAAATGCAACTTGACACATAGTAGGTATCTTTAAAAATAAATGTATAAAATATGTGAAATACACGTTTGCAATAAAGAATTCGCTCTGTATTAAAGTTTCCAAAAGAATAGTTTAAATTATTCTTCCCAAGCGGTGTTTTGTACGATGTTTTTTCTTTTTCTTTTCTTTTCTTTTTCTTTTTTAATTTTACGTCCTCCAACGTTAAAGTCATATCGGACGGTGAATGAAGTGGGAGAAATAATGCTCAAATGTGTCCAGAATCCATGGAGCTTACAGCTTAAGGATAAGGGAAAATCCCGAAAAAAAACCTTATCCAGGTAACTCACCCTGACCGAGATTCGAACTTGGGACCTCTTGAACGTGAGGCAGACACAGTACCATATATGCTACCGAGGCGGGCGGACTTGTATGATCAGAAAGTTACACTATGAAGTTACTTTACGGCTTAACTGCCCTTAGTATGTTCAGATTTAACGTAAATATTCTCAAACATTTTCAGAGCATTGCTTCAATTATATGAAATTTCTAAAATGCCTTTCTTCATAACATGGATTTTTCTTGGTATTGTTGTGGACTAGGCATATGAAAACTATGTTCTAAAGCGAGCTTGCAGAGATATGTTTTTATTTTAATGATTTACAATTTCCGCTGAGTATTACGATTCTTTTTAAAACAATTGAATCGTATATCTAATAACAGTGAAATCAGGAGCCCAAACAAAATTTAAAATGGCCCTCTCATACTTCCTGGATCTGTAACTGTCTTAAGGCGATTTAGGGATTACATGACATGTTAAAATGTTTTATACACAGGTCTTAAATTGAATAGAATGATCGTTAAACTATTTTATTTACAGCTACACTGGATAGAAGGGGGTAACAGCGAACTCTACTCCAGTCAATATAGAATTGGGTACATCCAGTAGATATCGATTCATATGTAACTTAAGCCAATCAGAAAAACCTGCATATCTGTTCCACGTGGAATAAATCACGTGATAAGAGCTAGTTCCACTTTACTGTTATGAATATGGTTGGTTGGTTACCAACATGCCCCACATGGCAACCTTGGCCTTCGGGATAACCTCGCCTCACCACGTGATGACCGGTTCTATTTCTCAGGTGCAGGCACCCAGAGGGCGGTGTCTATTACCTCCAATGGTAGGATGATAGTGAAGATTACTTTAAGGCTAGAGGACCTACAGCTTATACCGCGGACTCCGAACCATGTTGGGCATAGGGTATAGTTCACATGTGCTAGATAGAGGTGAAGGCATGGATAGGGCCGACTTGAAATCGTCAACCCTAGAGTCGGGAATCGAACTTGGGACTTTTAGCACGGGAGCCGCGAACGAAACCACTGCGCTACCCCGGCGCCCACTGTTATGAATATTACCCAGGACATTTAGGAAGATACTTCGCAGTGGAGACGCTGTTATCAGAGGAGAAAGGTGAACAGCATGTCACAAAATTATATATACTATGTAGACAAACATGAGCTAATATAAAGAGCAGAACAAAATTGACTTTTTAAAATCTGATGATGTTGTTTTCAAATGCTAGGCTTTGGCAATGAAGCCATTAGCTCTCTTGCTCTCCAATATTTCTGTGTAGTGGGTCCGGCAGGTAGGACTTCACAGGTTAAAAGATGTTCTTCAGTCATTTCCTCTTCTTTGTTGAACAGAGGACAATTTGGATTTATATAAATTCCTATTCTGTGTAAGTTTTTGGCCAAATAATCATGTTCCGTAAGTAATCTAAAATTTGCTACTGCAGATTTACGTGGGATTTCTGGAATACTTTCTGGATTTTTAATTAAAATGTTCAATTTTTTATATTTCGCTTTGTTAGATATTGATTGGTTTTGTTTGTTTTTATATTTGCTTTTGATTAATCTTTTTATGGATGTAAAGGTTAAGTTTTTACTGTTCTGAATTAAATTTGCACATTTTTGGCAAGTAAATCAGCTGATTCATTTCCAGCAATTCCACAATGTGCAGGTATCCCATTGTAATATAATTCTTTTCTGTAGTTTTTTAAGTTGTTGGATCATTTTGTGACATTCTTTAATTTGGATTCACCTCATTTTATATGAACTTATTGTACATAATGCTGCTTTAGAATCAGAAAGTATGACAGCATTTTTGAATTTATCTATTCTGTATAGAAGGTGTTGGAGCGAAATATGAATAGCCGTTACTTCTGCATCAAAATTTGTTGTGTGGTATCCTGCTGGTTGATAGAATGAGAACAGTGCACACTTAATTCCTGCTCCTGAGTTGTCCAAGTTAGATCCATCTGTGTAGATATGTAACCGTTCTTCAGGTGGGTGTCTATTGTTCACAGTTTCTAATGCTAGTGCTTTTAGTACAGGTTTGGAGGTTTCAGATTTTGTAACTATTTGTTCTAAATCTAATTGAATATTAATTGGTTCAAAAGTCATTGGGTTTTCTTTGATTAAAATGTTTTCTTTAGAATTAAGAAGATTCAGATCTGTTTTTAATTCCATAACTTTGTTTAGGAAACTTGTTTATGTTTTTATTTAAAATCTGATGTGAAGATTCCGATTCCTGCATATCCGTTTCTCTTAATGCATCTGTAGAGTTTCCATCTGTGCCGATGTCGTCTAAAGGATGGAGATCAGTTGTTACATTTGTAGAAATGCCGTCGTCATCTCTGGAGTCCATAAAACCAACCATAGTATATGCTACTTCTTCATGACTGCTATCCAAACCGACATTGATCACTATTCTATTGTTTCTTCCATGAAGGCGTCTTGATACCAGTTCTTAATCTATGGAAATACGAGGGTGAAACAAATGAAAACTTTAAAAAACAAAATTTCAATATTATTTATTGTGCAGAAGTGGTAGAAATGTCACTTTTCAACATAATCTCTCCCACGCTCAATGCAAGTCCTCCGGCGCTTACAAAGTGCATAAATGCCTTTAGAAAAAAATTATTTTGGTAATCCGCGCAACCACTCATGCACTGCGTGGCATACTTCATCATCGGAACGGAAGTTCTTTCCTCCCATTGCGTCTTTGAGTGGTCCAAACTTGCGGCAAGGTCTGGTGAGTATGGTGGATAAGGAAGGCACTGAAAATGTAGGTCTATGATTGTTGTAACTGTTGTACAGTCAGTGTAGGGTCTTGAATTGTCATGTTGCAAAAGGACACCTGCTGACAGCAATCAACGTCGATTTGATTTGATTGCAGGCCGCAGATGATTTTTTAGGAGATCTGTGTATGATGCACTGGTCACAGTGATACCTCTAGGCATGTAATGTTAAAAAAAAACGCCTTTATCGTCCCAAAAGAGGGTCAACATATCCTTCCCTGCTGATTGTTCTGTTCGAAACTTCTTTGGTTTTGGTGATGAGGGATGGCGCCATTCCTTGCTCGCTCTCTTCGTTTCCGGTTGGCGGAAGTGAAACCAGGTTTCGTCTCCAGTAGCGATTCTTGCAAGGAAGCCATCACCTTCCCGTTCAAAGCGCCGAAGAAGCTCTTCACGAGCATCAACACGTCGTTCTTCCATTTCAGGAGTTTGCTGCTGTGGCATCCATCTTGTAGACACTTTGTAAAACTGGAGCACATCATGCACAATGTGGTGTGCTGACTCATGACTAATCTGTAAACATGCTGCAATGTCATTCAGTGTCACTCGGCGGTTTTCCTTCACTATGGCTTCAACTGCTGCAATGTTCTGTCAAGTCACAACTCGTTGTGCCTGACCTGGACGTGGAGCATCTTCCACTGAAGTCACACCATTTGCGAACTTCCTACTCCATTCTTAGACTTGTGACAAACATGCATCATCGTCCTGAACCTTCCTTCGTCGAAGAATTTCAATAGGTTTCACACCTTCACTACACAAAAACCGAATAACAGAACGCTGTTTTTCGCTGTTGCAAGTCGCAAGTAGGGCGGCCATCTTTATACTGATACTGCGACGTATGTGTGCATCTGCACCATGCTGCCACCTACAGGCCGTTCTGCATGCTGTTTGTAGCATGCTTACCAACTTACAGGATAACTACACGAAATTTCGATTTGTTATTACAAATTTAAGGTTTTCATTTGACTCACCCTCGCATTTCTCCATTCCTCTTCAGTGTTTGTCGTTTAAACACTGTCTGGTTAGTCCTTTAAGTGCGTTATAAGTCATAGAATACGCATTTTCAGCTATATTTTGCTTCATAATATTCCCATAACAGTTCATTGTGGTTTAAATAGCAGTAATAAGGCAGCAATCTGTATACTGGCATTCCACTAAAATGTGCCGCACATTCTTACGTTTTTTTTAAACTAAACCCATTAAATATCCACTAGAATGCTTTACATCCACCACCGAAATTAATTTTCTCATTTACTGCATAGAATAATGCCTTTACACACTTCATAATACGCTAAAACCGTTCTGCAAACGACTAACTTATTGAAATCGTCCATTTGAAACTTCTTTTTCCGAGTAAGTTGTTTTTATGGAGCAGTAACTCGTGTATTTGAAACGCTAGCTTTTTCAAACTCTTTAATGATTCTTTTTCCTGTAGCTTCACTTAGCGATTCTAGCCACTTTCCTTTGCAGAGGAAGAACTAGACCGTTTTGCTTTTCGTCCGGGCAGAATTGGAAAACATTCTAAAACATTCTGAATAATCTTTCTGCTTTGTTAGTTTACAACACTCCGAGGTGACTTTTCTTTAAGTTACCATGTATGAAGTTTACTATTAGTGATACCTATTTTCTGATACGACATTACACTGCACTGTGGTACTCATGCGTCACACCACAGTTAACTAGATTAACAACTTAATACGTAACCTATAGCCAGCCATCATAATACGTCAGTCCTACTACCGACACACATAAATCTGAAGTTATTTGTCCCATGCAATGCCTTGGTTGCGATGTCAGTCCCAATTACAAAATGGACTATCATAGTTACATAGCTACAGTAGAGCAGTATGTGGTAACACTTAGAAGATCTTCAGCTAACAACTGCAATATTTACAAGGTCTCCTTGTGTGCACGTTTAGCTTTTACGTGTGCTAAATGTATATAAAGAAGAACAAGAAAAGGGAACCTGGTATGGGTATTTAAGATGTTGAATAACGTAATCAAAAAAGAATTAGCTTAAAGTAGGCTCCGATAGTGTTTAAAGAAGCTTTGTGTTTCAAGTGTGGAAATGTGAGGAACACAGGAAATAAAATCCAGGCTCTGCAGAAAATGACAGTTCTGGGTGACGTAATATTTTGCCTGGCGTAGCGAAGATTGAAGAATGGGTAGAGACATTATGATAATGAAGTTGTCGTCACTTCGCTAAAGCTCCGGCCGTTTCCGTCTTCTGCTGCATCCCTCAGGAGTAACGTTTCTTATTTTATCTGGTCTTGGGGATTTCTCCCAGGAATAATTTTCTCGCATTAAAGAAACTGCCAGCGGCTTACTTCGATTTTCCAGCGCCTTACTTGGAGATTCTGGATAACATGGAGAAGTTCACCTATTCAGCATCGGTAAAGTCGTTACTAGGTAGACAATATTGTGTCTCTTTGCTTGTTCTTACCCTCTGTACAGAAAACTAGGATTTAAAGTTACCAAATTCTTTTCTTGCTGTCGTAAGCCTAAAACTATGACTGTGGTTTAGTTATATCCTTCTCAGTTACACTTTCGAAAACATTGCTGATTTCTCTACCATGTATCACTATATTTGTACGGCAAATAAAATGTCTTATCTTGAGTTGTGTAACAGTATTTTTTAGTAATGTTCGAAGGAATAATAAATATATAAAAATGTATGTAGTTGTGTGATTGGCCGAAGTAGTAGTGGTATCACGTGGTGTGATGACGTGTCAGTGAATCGGCCAATCACAAAATAAAGTGGGAATCACTATGGGGACAAGAAAATCAATAATCTAGAAAAGTGTTAGAATCTTGTGTCTTGCTGGAGAACGAGGAAGTTGACTTAAGATGTTACGATCATTATAATTGTAAAGAAAAATTAATAAGATTCGAAAAGTGTTATTCAATATTTATAATATAAAAGAGTGAATCGTAGTTTATATTATATAATTAAATAATATATAACAAAATTGGACTCATCTAAATTTTATTTTCACCAAAAATCCGCGTCCACACCTTAGAAAGATCTCATGACTCTTATTAGATTAAAACTTGACTTGGATATTACAAAGAAGTTGGCGTGATTCTTATTGGAAGAAGAAGATAATAAATTAAAATCCCGTTACAAATGGCGCAGCAACGTGTGGGGCTCGAATAGGATAAAGAAGAGGAGATCGTGCATCGTGCAGCTCCGTGGGAATTTAAAAGGAAAGAAGAAAGAAGAGAGAAGAAAGAAGAAAACGAGAACTGGTTTAAGTGAGTGAAATTTAAAAAAAAAAAAAAAAAAAAATAATAATAATAATAATAGTAGTAGTAGTAGATTTATGTTGTTAAGAAATCAGAAAATAGTTAAAAAGATGGCGAGTAGAAAAGAAATAATAGTGGAAGGAGAAGTTACTGATAGTGTAGGAATGAATAGGGAGGATGCAAGATTAAGCATAGATAATGAGTCAATGTTGGAAAGAATAACAAGAATGTTAAGTAATTTAGATTCTAAAATAGAACAAAATGCAAATGATTTAAAATCAGAAATGAGTAATTTAGATTCTAAAATAGAACAAAATGCAAATGATGTAAAATCAGAAATAAGTAATTTAGATTCTAAAATAGAACAAAATGCAAATGATTTAAAATCAGAAATGAGTAATTTAGATTCTAAAATAGAACAAAATGCAAAGAATTTAGATTTTAGAATGAGAGATGTAAAATCAGAAATAGGAGATGTTAAATCTGAAATGAGTAATTTAGATTCTAGAATGAAAGATGTAAAATCAGAAATGAGTAATTTAGATTCTAAAATAGAACAAAATGTAAATGATTTAACTAAGAAAATGAATGATTTAGATGTAGGAGTAAGACAGGAACTAGCACAAAATGTGAGTAACTTAGAAATTAATTTATTACAGAAGCTAAAACAGGAATTAAAATCTGAAATTTCACAGGAGATTAGAGAAGGGAGAAAAGAGTGTAGGGATAATATGGAAAGGCTCATGCAGATCATAGAGATTAATAAGGATGAGAATAGAAAGGAAGTCAATGAGTTGAGAGAGATAATTCAGGAAACTAGGTTAGGTCAGGACATTGTGAAACAAGAAATAAGAATGGAATTAAACAAAGAGTTAGAAACATTTAGGATACAACAGGCAGAAATAACACAAAAACAAAGAGAAGAATTAGGAGATAAAGTAGAACAAAGAATCAATGTAATTTGTTCTGAAATGCAATTACAACATGATGAAAGTAAGATACACCAAGAGGAAATAAAGTTACAAATTGATGAGATAAGTAAAGCAAAAGAAGAAGTAATTTTGCAAATTAAAGAGGTAAAAGAACATTTTGAAAAAGAAAAGGATAACTTAGGAAAACTGACACAAGTTGTAATTGCATTACAGGCTAGAAAAGTAAATAACGGGAAAGAAATGTCTAGAATTACAAATATAAACAATTGTGACTTACCAGGTGAATTAAGCAATCATCAGAAGTCTAGTGATGTAGTAAGTGAATGTAGTGATTTTGTGAGTCCAGATAATGATATTAACTATCACAGAAACACACAAAACATGTCCTCACACACACAACTCCACAGTCTAGGTCAAAATGAATGTGTACATTATTCACTAAATGATATTAGTCCACCAAGTTTTGATGAGGAATCAGGTGATAATCCAAAAGTATTTCTTAGGGAATTGGAAGAATATTTCCGTATTAAGAGAATTCCCAATGAATTTCGGATGGTAATAGTAAAACGCTGTTTGAAGAAAAATGCTCTTGAGTGGTTAAGGTTAACTTTGGCTTCACATGAAACATACAGTACTTTCAGAAATCTGTTTATAAATAGATTTTGGGGACCTGAGAGACAAAGAAGAATAAAAGTTGAGTTAGCAATGGGTAGGTTTGAGTTTAAAAAAGGGATTTCTATGACTGAATATTTCTTAAAATTAGCAAACAAAAGTAAGTTGATCAATCCCGAAATTTCTGAGACAGAAATTGTCAACATGCTAATACGTCATTATCCCCCACATATCAGAAATCATTTAATTGTGGCTAAGCCTATCGATTTCTCTGATATGATTGAATTATTATCCGAATTTGAAGCACATAACCTCATTAATGATACTACATCCTGTGATGGTAACTATAATAACGTCCATATTGAGCGAGGAAGAAATCGACAGGAATCACAACCTACAAATAATAGGAATAATAGGACGAGTTTAAATTGGGGCGGGGCACCCGTGAGAAATCAAAGATTTGAAGGAAGAGGTTATGATCCTAGACGAACTTATGAATCTGTAATTCCCGGAACAGGAAGTGGAGTTCAAAATAATGTGCAAAGGAATTATCATAACAATCAGTCGACGCGAATTGGAAGAAATGATCACATAAACCATGTAAGATTTTATCGAGGAAATAATCAGCGAATAAGTAACTTTAATAGGGGTAGAGGTACTAGTTTATTTAGTGCAAATCAAAGAGATTTTAGGGGTGTGAGATTTGAAAGAAGTAATCAAAATGAAAGAGTCGAAAATACACAAAGCACAGAGAATGATGTGAATATAAACGATAGTACCAACCTAACCAACAATGAAAGTAATAATCAGAGGGAGACGGAAAACTAAAAACCAAATCATTTTGTGCTCTGGAAAGTGGTTCGGTGAGGATGACACAGGGCGAATTGAAAGTTGAAGATAACGGAAATAAGCTCACTCTCTTGCAGAAAAATAAGGAATTAGTTAACCCACCTCAGATAATTATTTACCTATGGGATAAAGAATATACAGCCTTAATTGATACTGGAGCCAGTTCTACTGTGATAAGTGAGGAATTGTTTAAAAATCTGTTAGCTAACTATAAAGTGGAATATTTAAATGTGTGTAACGTTTACTGCAGTACTGCAATTGGGAAGAAAAAGGATAGGATTAAATATCAAGTATTAATTAAGGGGCGAATAGGTGAATGGAATTTCAATTTCATTGCGTTGGTAATTCCACATTTGGCAAGAGATGTAATTGTGGGTAATGATTTATTATATGAATGGCAAAGTGTATTGAATTTCGAAATGCATGAAATGAAGGTTAAGACAGAAAATGATTTATTAGTAATAAAATTATTGGAAGAAGATGGAAGAAAAGAAGTGAATATGGATAATATAAATAATGAAAGGTTTTTTGTAGAAGATATACTTTTGCAAGAAAATGGTAATATTGAATACGAGGAAAATGAAAATTGTGGGAAGAGTTTAATTATTGATGGATTGCAAAATAATGTAACTGACCTTGAAAAGCATTGTTGCCAATTATATACAATACAAGATAAGAATGGCGGAAGCCAAGTGGAGGAAGAAATAGAATTCCAGAGAATATTACAAGTAAAGTTAGAAAACACATACAATCTAGATCAAGCGGGAAAAGAACAGCTGAAATTATGTATATTAAAGAACAGAAAAGCCTTTAGTTCAAAACCTGGACTGTGTAACAAATATACTCACACATTTAAAGTGAATGATACTGCTCCGTATACACATAAAAGCAGACCTTTACCCATAGCTATAAGACAGCAAGCATCAGAGGTGATAAATAAAATGTTAGAAAATGGAATAATAGAAATTTCTAACTCACCTTACTTACATCCTCTATGTTGGGTTCATAAATCAGATGGCTCATTGCGTATGACAATTGATGCAAGAAAAATTAATTCATTAACCCAACCAGACCATTTTAGGCCTCTTGGAGTGGATGAAGTGCTATCTAAGTTAGAGCGTGGAAAATATTTTTCGAAATTAGATTTGGTGTCCTCATATTGGCAGATTCCCCTGGATGAATCAGTTAGAAAATATACTGCGTTTAATTTTGGAGGGAGAATTTACCAGTTCAAAACATGCGGTTTTGGATTGTCAACAAGTGGAAGTGCATTACTTCGAGCCTTATATAATATTTTTGGAGATACAATTGAGAAGTTTGCTATTCAATATATAGACGATTTTCTTATCTTTGATCAAGATTTCGACGAACATATATCTCATCTGAATTACATATTTACAAAATTTTCTGAAAGTGGTATGACTATAAATTTGGATAAATCAAGTTTTATTGCCAAAGAAATTGAATTTTTAGGGTACATAATATCCGAAAAAGGTATGGCACCAAATCCAGATAGAATAAAATCCATTGAATCTATTCCACCACCAAAGAATATTAAACAACTAAGAAGATTTATTGGCATACTACAGTATGAAAGTAAGTTTGTGGTAAATTATGCCAAGGAGCTTAGTCCTTTGAGAGAACTTTTGAAGAAGAATTCAGTCTGGAAGTGGACAGAAAAACACCAACAGTCTTTTCAAAACATTAAAGAGTTATTTAAAAACGCCATTCTTTTGGAAAGACCTATTAGAAACCAACCCTTTAACATCTATTCAGATGCTAGTATCCATGCTTATGCAGCAGTATTAACTCAAACTGATTTGGATGGGAATAATCATGTAATTGCCACTGCTTCAAGAGTTTTGAACCAAAATGAATCTAACACTTGTATTACGGAGTTAGAAATAGGAGCTATATATTTTGCTTTGCAAAAATTTAGGCAATATGTGTACAATACTAAAGTCATTGTATATACTGACCATATTAGTCTATCATTTATAAAAAAATGTAAACTAACTAGCTCTAAAATATCTCGTTACATACATGAAATTACTTCCTATGATATTGAGGTTCGGCACATCTCAGGAAAGAATAATATATTTAGTGATTTGTTGTCGAGACAGAAAATGCATGGAGAAATTCCAGAGACATTGTCACAATCTCAACATGAGATAAAACTTTTCGAGTTAAATTTTACATGCGATAGAAATCTTACTCTAAAATTTAAAAATATCTCGGAAATTCAACAAAATGATTCGAAATTATCTGCATTGTTGCGACAGGCTCCAGCAGTTGAAGATGCTGCGAATTGCACCATAGCCAAGAAAAATGGTGTACTTTATAAATTACATGGAGATGTGATAAAAAAATGGAAGGTTATAGTTCCCAGTAGTTTAGAAGAAAGTGTAATCACTTCATTTCATCACCACCTGGCTCATTCTGGATGCGAGAAAACTTCCATGACCATCAAAGAACAGCTATATATAAAGCACATTGATAGGAAAGTACGGAAATTAATTTCAACGTGTGAACTGTGCCAAAGAGCTAAACCTATAAACATCAAATATGATTTTGAACCTCAGACCATCATCAGAGATAAAAAGAATGAATTAGTTGCGATCGATGCACACGGGGAGATGCCGGCTAGTCAATATAATTGTAAATACATTTTTGTGATGTTTGACATTTTTACTAAATTTGTGAAAATTTACCCTGTTCAAAATATTAAGAGTAAAACATGTGTCAATAAAATTTTAAAGGGGTGGATACCAGAATATGGGCAAATAAAAGCCATACTTTCAGACAACGCCACAGTTCATCGAAGTAAATTGTTTACATCCGAGATGAAGAAAAACAATATCAAAATTTATAATTCTTCGGTTTATTATCCACAAGGAAATCCTTGTGAGAGAGTGATGCGAGACTTAACTTTTTATTTTCGAATACTGTGTCATTCAAATCACCGGTGTTGGTATAAATATTGTACTGTCATAGAAAAGATAATAAATAACACCCCAAACGCTACTACAAGATTCGCTCCAATAGAGCTAATGACTGGAAAACCTCCTGAACCTCTTATATTAAATGTACCAACGACTTTTGAGGAGAAAACAAATGTGCTAAATGATGAAGAGAAATGCGCTGAAGCATTTAAAAGAATACTAGAAAAATCTGAAAAAAGATTAAAGAAAGTACAAAGAAGAAAGGCCAAATGGGATCCTGAAATAAATGATATGGTTTTAGTGAAGACATTTAACATCTCAGATGCTAGACGAAAAGTGTATTGGAGAATGAACTTAATTTATAAAGGCCCGTATAGAGTAGTAACCAAATTTGGAGATCACACTTATGAATTGCAAGATTCGAATAATAAGATTGTGGGAAGATATCATAAGACATTAATGAAACCTTTCAAAAGCATTGACAGTAATTGAAACAATATTGAATATATACTATGTGTGTGTTAAATAAAACATTGTTAAACATCAATATATTGTTGTATTTTAATTAATGTTAATTTATTGTTGTGTTTTATGTTTGTGTAATAATGTGAAATTGTTGTTAAATGTTCATTTATTATATTTTATCCAATGTAGGTATATTATTATATTTTATGTATGTTGTATTGATGTTGTGTAATATTGGTGTAAACAAAATTGTTAATTGGGGCTGTTCTTCGAAATATATGGAAACAGATTGTTAATTGTTAATTCCTTTATTTGGTTATTTTCCATATATTTCGAAGAAGGGCATTTGTAACAGTATTTTTTAGTAATGTTCGAAGGAATAATAAATATATAAAAATGTATGTAGTTGTGTGATTGGCCGAAGTAGTAGTGGTATCACGTGGTGTGATGACGTGTCAGTGAATCGGCCAATCACAAAATAAAGTGGGAATCACTATGGGGACAAGAAAATCAATAATCTAGAAAAGTGTTAGAATCTTGTGTCTTGCTGGAGAACGAGGAAGTTGACCTAAGATGTTACGATGATTATAAAATCTCCAAGAAAATTATATATCATTTTGTCTTAATCTGTGAATCTATCATTTGGCGCTAGCCAGTATTACTTTTGATAGAAAAAAAAGTGATTAAATTAACTATATTCGAATAACTGCGCCGTTAGTGCTGTCTTATGGGAGAAATATGGCGACTAGCATAGAAAGAGCGATGGAAAATCATGATTCTGGAGTGAAAGAAAGTATTATACCGACCGCCATAATGGAGAACGAAAATAAAATCCCGTTACAGTTGTCTAACTTTGACTATCGTTTCGCTTTCCTATGCCGTGCTAGGGGTCCCGGATTCGATTCCTGGCGGTGGGGGCGGGGATTTTTCTCCGACCAAGATAATTCCCATCTTCCTCAGAGTCTGGAAGTACGAATGAGAGTGTGAATGTGTGCGTGATCTAATGATTAAAACCCAAAGATAACGAGTTAACAGCTTCGGTATGTTCCAAAGGAGAACGGCCGCCGATATGACCATAGTAGTTAAATGGAACAAAAAAAAAAAGAAACATGACACTCATCCAAATATTATTTTTGAATTGTATTGCTGGAAGTGGAACAGAAGATACATCTGGTTTCTTAATTCACATCATCATCATCATCATCATCATCATCATCATCATCATCATCATCATCATCATCATCATCATCGTCGTCGTCGTTGTCGTCGTCGTCAGCATCATCATCGTTATTATTATTATTATTATTATTATTATTATTATTATTATTATTATTATTATTATTATTATTATTATTATTATTATTATTATTATTATTATTATTATTATTATTATTATTATTATTATTATTATTATTATTATTATTATTATTATTATTATTATTATTATTATTATTATTATTATTATTATTATTATTATTATTATTATTATTATTATTATTATTATTATTATTATTATTATTGTTGTTGTTGTTGTTGTTGTTGTTGTTGTTGTTGTTGTTGTTGTTATTATTATTATTATTATTATTATTATTATTATTATTATTATTATTATTATTATTATTATTATTATTATTATTATTATTATTATTATTATTATTATTATTGTTGTTGTTGTTATTATTATTATTAGGATTATTATTATTATTATTATTATTATTATTATTATTATTATTATTATTATTATTATTATTATTATTATTATTATTATTATTATATATTAAGGAAGCATTTGAATATACATTTCTAATGGATTATTGATATTGAATTTCTAACGCTAGCATATTATATTCCACTTAAATTACAGAATGTGTTTGTTTATGACAATGCATGCTTTAATTTCTGACCGCTTGTTAATTGTCTTGCTTGTTCTTTTGTTTCAGGTAAGTCGATTAATAATGTAATCATGTGTGGGTGAGTGGGTGAGTAAACAAAAGACAATATTTGACTATATATACTACAAATGATTCTTTCAAAAGCGTGTTATTGTGTCCAATATTTGTTAATCCAGATAACTTTTAGTTTACGTATTCACATTTCGTTATATGGTACAGTAGCTGAAGAATTCCATGATCTTTGAATGACCTTACGGCAATTTTTATTTGACATAAATTAAATGCTTTAACGAGATCTATAGTATTTACGTGGTCATATTTTGTATGCATCGTACACTATACAAGTTATACAAAGGTCATTTGGAATGTAATCAGGTCATGGTAGGCTATGCCAGAAAATTAAAGTTATAAATTTTATTTGCCATACATAGTATTTTAATGAACATTTTGAAAGCTATCCTTAAAAAGAATTTAAATACCAAGTTTCGTATATAACCAACTTTTTGTTTTTGTGACATGTTGTTTGCGAAGAGACAGAAAAGACGCGCACAAATACAGACTTTTATTCATTCAGAGGTCTTCAAAACATCTCCAGCTAAATGTCGGTATTAAAATTTTGTCTAGAATGCAAAACCTCCTCTACTTATTAGGCATTGAATATAAAATTTTAGGGGGCTATAAACAGTCTCCACAAATTAAACATATCATTTCATGTGTCTCTTTTAATATTTTAATAATTTACTTTAATCTCATTTTAATGAACAAGTGGAAGTAATCAGCAGAGGTGTGTAAGGTTGGTTTAAAACGAAATATCTATGAGTATAAATGGAAGCAAAACCAAGGTTCACATAAAGAGAAATCTGATAAATTTATTTGAATTTGCACCTGTATTTCTCAACTGACAGAGTATAAAACTTAATTGAAATTTAACAAAAATAAGTTCGTCTTTGAAACGGAATTGTTTCATATGTAGAGATGAGGCCATAGTTGTTGATTGGATGCAATGATGCACTACGTTGATTATCTCGAAGCTGGATTTTGAACCCGACGTTCCCTGTTGCGATGGATTCTGTAACTTGCCACAGCTACTCTCGTTTTAGTATGAAAATATTTTTCAGGGTGTGGTCGCGGATGAGAAGCTATGATATATTTGTTGGAAGATTAAATAATCTTTATAACTTTCTTTTCCAAAATTATACCCATTTCAATTTAATTATACCATTTAAAACAACTCTTTGAAACGCTGAACAAATAATCACTTTTGTAGACGTCGATATTTTGTATTTTTTAAAACAATTGTATTACTTATACGATGTTTTCTCTGCCGTGTCCTTTCTGCAGACTTACCGACTAACTCACACGTCCGATCTCTACGGCGGCTGAAAACAGAAGGCTTGCTTCGGATAATTTGAAGTTATTGGTCCTGCCGCTAATGTGACAACTCAGTTCCCTTCAGTTCCCTCAGTTAATATTCAGTTCCCTTTACTTCTGTCTGATCACTTTCACACTTTCAATTGTTATCTTTGGCCTCGTTCCGTATCCACTACAATCACAAATAATTTTAAATAAAATTAAATCTAAAATAACTGTTTCGTATTGTTTGAACATTATTTTTAAAAATGCCTTTTCTTATCCTTACTTGATTTCACTTATGTATTGCTGTGTTATAAATTCACTGCATCAAATTTACAGTGTATAATTGAACATGTTTGCCTGCAGCACGATGTAATAGATTTCCTCTCCCCTTTATTTCCGGCACGGTGATAAATTATGCATCCAAAAGTTAAATTTTGAGGATTACAGTCCAAAGATTTAGAATAATGCAGACAATTTCCAAGTGATTGGATGTACTTTCCGGCACTTCCCGCTGACCGTGGTGGTCACATGACTAAGACTTTACTAGCTGATTCCACCCTGGTTCCATTGCTTCAGTACCATATGTTACCTGATGAACTTATATTGTTCACTTATTCGAAATGCTAGGCAGGCAAACAGGCGTTTTGTGTGAAAGGGAAGCTATAATTTTGAGAAAGGAAGACGAAGGAGATGGAAGGAATAGCGGAAAGGTTCCACATAAGCACCCCAACTCGACATAACTTGAGATAAAACTTCAAAAAACACAGTCGAAACATATTCAATAAATCACAGGGAAGACACACCACACGTTACCAATATAGTTTTGTGATATAAATGCTTAAAAGCCGATATATTACATTTTATGAAACACCTATAGAATTAAAAGGTACATTTTAGTAAAGAATTCATTCTTTTTAAGGAACTACAGTGAGCTCGTCCTTGCTTGACAGGCAAGTATTTGATGCTGTCGACAACCATGTCCACAGAGGGTACTAGTACATTGCTCCGATGCTGCATGATATCCTCTTTGCTCACAGATTCTGTAATGGAACGCGCGAGCTCCGATTCTTGTGAAGATATGTCGCAACTCGAAATTTTGCTTCCTTCACTCTTGTGTGCTCATAGCGTGGTTATGTAGAATTCTAGGTCGACATCTGCTGTTTTATGTCCTGATGTGGGCCTCACATGCTGGTGTGATTTTGTTGTCTGCTGTTAAGCCTTATCTCATTTACAAAAAAAGTCATGTCTGCTAATAGATATATTATTATTGAACAAAAATAGATATGTTGAAGTTGAACAAAATATTGCTATGCAAATAATACAAATCATACAGTATACATTTTTACTGCCGTGGTTCTCAGCGTCCGATTCTACATTGAACATGAAAGTCTGCTTACTTTTTCTCAGACCCCTCTTTATCAGACTAAGTTCCTTTACATGCTGTAAATCTACGACATGGAAACATCGGCTTTGCTTCCCTTCTGAAGGACGCCTTGCTAAGGCTCACGTTTTTGAGTAGGATTTTTTCACTGATTTTGGTCTATTCAGGTGCGATGGCGTAAGTCTGGAGCTGATATGAAACCACCACCCATGATGTTTTGAAAAGCACAATATCTCATTAATAGAACCATAAGGACCCAAAGCTCAGAGACAGTTTTGAGAAGAACAGATGTTGTTAAAATCAAAATTTCTATGCAACAAATTCCCATTACGAAGTACTACTTGCGAACGTGATATAAATAGTAAATGATGTTGGCAACACTAGACAAAAATCGAATAGCGCAGAGCAACAAAATATACTTTGTGCTTTAGGCCCTTATTAACTGAACATCAGCCCGCCTCGGTATCTGTCTCACGTTCAAGAGGTCCCGAGTTCGTATCTCGGTCACGGTGAGTTACCTGGATAAGGTTTTTTCCGGAGTTTTCCCTTATCCTGAAAGACAAATGTCAGGTAATTCTAAGCTTTATAGACCCTGGGCTCATTTGAGCATCATTTCATCCATGTCATTCATCGTCCGATATGACTTAATGTTGAAGGACGTAAATTACAAGAAGAAGAAGAAGGAGGAGGAGGAGGAGGAGGAGGAGGAGGAGGAGGAGGAGGAGGAGGAGGAGGAGGAGGAGGAGGAGGAGGAGGAGGAGGAGGAGGAGGAGGAGGAGGAGGAGGAGGAGGAGGAGGAGGAGGAGGAGGAGGAGGAGGAGGAGGAGGAGGAGGAGGAGGAGGAGGAGGAGGAGGAGGAGGAGGAGGAGGAGGAGGAGGAGGAGGAGGAGGAGGAGGAGGAGGAGGAGGAGGAGGAGGAGGAGGAGGAGGAGGAGGAGGAGGAGGAGGAGGAGGAGGAGGAGGAGGAGGAGGAGGAGGAGGAGGAGGAGGAGGAGGAGGAGGAGGAGGAGGAGGAGGAGGAGGAGGAGGAGGAGGAGGAGGAGGAGGAGGAGGAGGAGGAGGAGGAGGAGGAGGAGGAGGAGGAGGAGGAGGAGGAGGAGGAGGAGGAGGAGGAGGAGGAGGAGGAGGAGGAGGAGGAGGAGGAGGAGGAGGAGGAGGAGGAGGAGGAGGAGGAGGAGGAGGAGGAACATCAGGAATACTAGCGAGACAGCTTCTTATGCATGTTTCTTCAAGTCAAAAAGGACCTCAAGTGCAGCTACAGCTGGTTGACCACAAAGTCGGCAAATACCAGAAGCATGCATACATGCTAAAATCTCAAAATCGACTTGTTTTGCTTTAGGCCCTTGTGGTTCTAAGCACCTCATAAAGTAAGAGAGAAAACCTAAAGAGACCTGCAAACCTGTGGCTATCAGCAATTTTATTCGTATATAGAAATGTTAGGAGACGAGATTAGATTTTTCAGAAACTCTCCAAAAGTCAATGAGGAACTTTTAGCTTGAAGTACTTACACTCCGATTAACTTGAGCTGGCAGCTGGGTTAAGAGGTACACTAAATGAATTAGTCTGTTACCAATTCTGAAAGGAGACTGAGGATGATTTTATACATTTGGAGCCATTGCTGGTACATGTATAGTACATCTTTACTCAGCTGCCAGTTCAAGTTAATTGGACTATAATAATTAAAGAGACGAGACATGTCAGCCAGGAAACGAAGAGAAATCCGCCGAGGAGCCTTCTTTATCTTTGAAACAGCTTTTTGTTGTAATACAGTAACCGACTAATACCAAAGAATGCCTAACAGAACTAGACGGAGCAAATGCTCTGTTTCTCTTTCTACAAAATTAGTGAATCTCCCTGCTAGGATCCTAAGGTAAATCATTCTTTTTTTTCTCATAAACTTATTTTTACAAAATTAACACAAATTGCTGAAGCAAATTAGTACAATTGTATTTAATATGTTTATTTTGCAATGTTGTATAAAAAAATTAATGCCTATATACTTAAAATAGTTTTAGGAGTCAAAAAAGCTATTTTAGATAGCTTATAATTATAGATAATTGAATAAAAAGCCTACGTCTAGTCGAATATCTGAAGTCTACTCATAATAAACATGAACAGCCACAATTTTGTGTACCATAAAGAATTTACGTAGCAACACTTCAGAAAAAGATCTTTCACTGCAGTGTTTCAGAGTTAAGGGTGACAGAGCATAAGAGACTGAGACAAGTAATAGAAAGAGGAAGAGAGAGAGAAGGAGAGATACAAAAATGTGAGGCAGTCCCCGAGTTAACGCAATAATATGAGCGGAGCTGACGGAGATGCTGATTCTATATACATATAAATAACTTAAACGCATGCCTTGGGGTTTACTGTGAGCTTGCGTAGATTCCACAACACTACTCACCGATAAGCTGAAGGAATAAAAATCGACATTGACCTCATACGCTTTGAGGAATCATTAAGGTTGTAGACAGTTTCTGACGAAAAACATGTATTTATCAACATTTTGGCTTCAGATGTCAGCTGTTACTCTTGTTTGCAATTTTTAGGGTTAATACAATTTTTTCGTTACACTTCAAAGTTTGCATGAATGAAAAGGTCCTGATCATGATAAAGCAGGGGCGTCATATTCTGTATCATTGTTTCTGATGATTGATTCACGATTCTTTAGTACGTACTGCTGTTGAAACAAGTGCTATAGAAAACGCTGATGGCCCTTTTCTGTCATCGTAAAGCTAATCCTTTGTGCTCGAGATTAACTGTTGAATTCAGCGCTAGAGTTGGTAGCTAAGCTAAATTAGTTCTTTTCACAGCTGTCCCCATGTTTGCCCACCACCCTGCTGGCCTGCTGCCTGACAAATTTGTATTAAAAGCCCCACTTTTTGTTCAGTTTTTCCCTTCTTCTTCCCATAGTGCCAGGTAAAATGACTGCCTTCGCTCGTCTTTTGTTCTGGCAGTGTTTGAATGTGATGCTGGCATCGAGAGTGCTGATTAAGTGTGCCGAGTTGGTTCGTAAAACAGCTTTTAGCCAATCAGAGGATTGAAATCTATTTGTAGAAATCACAGGCACTATTTATGTTCATGTTCTACAATTTGTTCATACAAATGCTAATTGCTTGCACTTCCTATTGATTATGATAAATATTATAACCACAGTTTTACATAGATGAGCCAGAAGAGAGAGAAGCAAGTCGAATATAGGGGGGAAGGGGGATTTGGCACTTAAAATGTGTTTAATACTTGAGAATTAAAACAAACAAGAAGTACCTATCAAGCGGCTAATGCTACAAAAAGTTTTTACCTAATTGGTGCATTTTAATATAACTCTACTGTTTATTTTTCTCCCTAACTCTAGTTTCCTATCAAGATAAAGTCATTGAGAACTTAACCGATATCCTATTTTCCATTTTGTACTATGTGCTTATAGTAAATAGAGGAAGTACAGTATTTCATCTAAACATTTGATAGCGAGAATTCACCGGAAATACATGTTTGAGACTATTTGAATTCAAAACAAACGAAAATGATTATTTAGAAGAAAAACAAGGTTGTATGTGATTCTACAGTGCGATCCATATAAACCTGAACCATGTCAATAAGCCATAACTTTGAATCAATAATAGGTCACACGTGCAACTTTGGGAGAATATAATACACAATTGGGGGATTACATTACACTATTTACATCTTAGAGAAAATGTTGGAAGTGTCCTCCACCAGCATCTATACATGTTTGCACTCGTCAAGAAATACCTCCACAAGAAAAACTCCGGTGAGGTTAGGTCGGGATCTGTGAGGCCACAGAACCTTCGAGATCATTCGATTATCAAAGAAACTGGTTACAAGTTCCTTGATGCCATTATATGTAAGGCGCGTAAGATGGAGATCTTACTGGAAATAACCTTCTCTCAATTCGATATCATGCAGCTGCTCCATAAATGTATTGAAGGTACCCATATAAACTTCAGTGTCTACAGTCTTGTCAAAGAAAACGGGACCAATGATCCTGGAAGCTGACACCGCGCACCATACTCCAACCTTTTCATCTGCAGTGGGGTTTTGTGTATCACTTGGCGGTTTACAGCAGCACAGTATCTGATGTTTTGTGTGCTTATATAGCCGGACAGATGAAACATGCCTCATCTGTAAACCACGTTATGGAGAGAATGTCTGGACGTGGAATAAGAGTACCCTGAAACCATCGACAATAACTGATTCGTTTATCATAATCTACTTCTTTCAGTTGTTGCACCATATGTACTCTGTAAGTCGGTAATCCCGATTTCTTCGCAGCTCTTTGACATGTTTTATATGATTCTTGGCTTAATCGACGCAACGATTTGTTTGGAGAATTCAATAGCCTTCTGCGAACATCTGTAACAGTCTCTGCATTCAATGGCGGTCTATGTTTTCCACTCTCACTAATGAGTATACCGGATGTCTCCAGCTTTCTAACGAGC
The DNA here is from genome assembly GCA_030765055.1 of Mantis religiosa. NCBI lineage: Eukaryota > Metazoa > Arthropoda > Insecta > Mantodea > Mantidae > Mantis > Mantis religiosa. Next base: position 217,816,353 of record CM060947.1, on the reverse strand, counting down.
GATAAAATTGTTGCCTTTGTAGGGACATCGCGTACATTGTCTTCCAATATGTTTTCAAAATGTAAACACGCTCTCATAGTGAGTACTGCATATTGCTGTTATGACTGGACATTTAAGACTGTCAGCTGTCAACAATTGTCAGTCTTGTCAATCCTCCCAAAGCCACTGAGATCATTAAAATAAATTTCTGCATTCTGCTAGCTTTCAAAGGGAATTTATGGCCTATTGAAATGGTTCAGGTTTATATGGATCGCCCTATACTTGTATTTATGTAAACAGTATCACTAAAATACCAAAAGTCCAACTCAATTTTATATTTAAGGAAACAGAAAACTAGACAAAAGTGGGCCTTTATTCAGTGCTTGTTCTACCAGAATTACTCTATGGAAGCGAAGCAGAGACTTTTAACATCCAAATTCAGCAATAGAAATTAGATTCTTACGCGCAGTAAAGATATTCGCAACGAAGAAATAAAAGTTTACGATTGATTGATTGTCCCAATTAATATAAATCTGTAGGTAAAAATGGCTAGACCATCTTTTACCAATGTCTTGACATAATTCCAGAAGAGCTTTAAATTATAAGCTTAGAGAACACTGAATATTTGGGATGCTACAAGAAGTGTTAGAGCAAATATGAGATCGGAGCCATGAGCCAGGGGCAAGTACAGGTCGCCGGGGTTTTCCCGGGCAAAGGGTAAATCGTCACGGTACCTATCCTTTATAACGATTTACCCTGCGATATATGTGAGATCGGAACGGATGTAGCCCAGTCCATGTGGGAAAAATTTCCTGAAGGGGGAATTTGCCAAATGAACGCAAATTTTATCCACAGTTGGAGGTAATGCATATAAACAAATATATTTAATAACGAAAAGCTTGTAAAAAGTATATCAACGATATGTAAAATTAAGTAAAGCTGAATGAAAACAAAACAAAGATTATGGTCTTCAAAAAAGAATACAGGTTGCGTAAGGATGAGAAATGGGAGTTAATAGAAGAGAAATAGAGGTAGTAAGGAGATTTGATTATTTGGGGACAAGGTTCAGTTCAGATAGTAGCTGGAAAGAACAAAAAAGATGTGGCAAAAGGTAAAATGGCCATGAGGGTGATAAGATCATGCTACAGTAAACTGTCAGATATAAATGACAAATGGTTGGAGAGAATTTATACAGCAGTAGTAGAAAATAGAATGTTACATGGATTAGAGGTTTGGGGAGTATATGAGACTTGGAGAGAGACTGATAGAGTATATAGATCCTTTTGTAAATATATATTGGGATTACCGATAGCATCACCTAATGGGGCAGCACAATTAGAACTGGGCAGGCATTCTACTAAAATTAAAATCTTGTCAAGGGCAATGAAATATACAGAATCACAAACTTGGGAGATGGCAATATTATTAAAGAATGTTTTCATATTCAAAAGAGAAGTAACTGGGGTGGGTCTTGGGCACATAAAATGAATGACGTGTTGAAGCAGATAGGTATGGGTCATTCTTGGATAAATACAGAGTATGGGTATAGAGGCTTCTGGAAAGAAGTTAAGCTAAGATTAGAAGATATTGACAGACAAGACATTTTCGCCAATACAAGTAACAAAATTTCACTGAGATTATATTGAGAAATATAAAAACTTGGGGGAGGGAAGGATATATAGATATATGTAGTAAGTTAGGGCGAGAAGATTTTGCTTGGGCGAGAAGAGGAGTGAGAAACTTGAAAGGTATAGGTCAAGAGAGGGAGCTAGCTAATTGTCTATTGTGTGGAGAAGAGAATGCAGATTTCCATTGTATATTAAATTGTAGTCAAAGATATGGAGAGAGCAGTCTTGGCTACGTAAATGGAACAATCTGGGGGGTGAAGTAGTAATTAGAAAAAGTTGTCAGTAAAAGGGGAATAGAACAGGAGAAATATAGGGAATTATTTAGGGAAAGTTAAAGAAAGATGGCTAAGAACAATTAAGAGAAAAATGTAGAGTGGGATAGCTGAAATGGCAAAATCTGTAAAAAGGAGTAGAGGGCCTCCAATACACAAAATAGGGTTAGGTGTAAGGGGAGCGAATTATTATTCAATGGTGGGCAACATGATAGGATTTTCGGGATTTAGGAATATATGGCATTTTTCAGTATGGATTTTATAATTGTAATCTTGATTTTGTATTTCCATTTGATGATGTAAAAGGAAAGATGAGAAATAAATTACAAATTACAAAGTAAAGCTTGTAAACGTAATTTCAAGAAATTTCTTGATTTTGTATAAAATGCAATTTTAAGGAAAAGGGAAAATTAAGGAAAATGATGCTCCAGGTGTTCTGTAGATATTAAAGAAAGGACTAAGAGATGTGAGCCCCAGGTGAGAAATTAATTTCTATAGGTATTAACACTTATTGAATTGTAGGTCCCTTGTTGGTCGAAAAGATCGTCACTGAAGTGTAATAATGGCAACACCTTTGATAGCCATGGTTGATGGGATGGTATTGTAAAATACAGCCTATTAAATACAGCTAGAAGAATGGAAGAGCAAAGGTTACCAGGAAACGTTTTATAATGGATCCCGCAGTGGAAAAAACTGAAGAAATGGAAAGGCAAATAATGCGTGGATTTATGAGATAAAGTACAATGAAGGAGACAGGATGTGAGAGGAAAGCAATAGTAATACTTGGATTCAGGCGGAAGTTATTCGTTAAAAACTTGTTTGAATAGAAAATACGACCTTTTGTTTCGCGTTTTTAGAGGTAGCCTCTAATTGGGTGAATGCCTATAGCATCAAATGTCAAAGCATTTGTATTACCTATATACACTATAGCCAGTACCGAAGAGATATCATTATAGGATACGTATTAGATTGTGCTCAATGTGGATGAAAATAGAACTTCATTATTCACAAAGCAGAGCACGCAAAGTGTTCATCTCTTTGTTACGTTGTTTGTGTAACCTTACCTAAACTTAACGCTATGAAAAGAACGATGTAAGTATTATCGTCTGGGTCGTGGGTTTTTGTCTCGTGCACCAGTTGTCTGATTTTCGCTAGATATGTTTTGGAATGGGCATTTAATACCATGAGGCAAATTTCCAGTCAAACAATGAAATAAATACAAATAAAATAGTACAGAAAGGGTTCATGTAACTGATACCACACACCACAAATTAATCGAGGAGGTGAAATGAGATTTGACAATTCCAGTATCTGTATTATGATATAACATACGAAGAACAAGATATAAATAAGAAAATGCAGCAATTTCAACATGTTTGTGGAACAAAGGAACATTGAGAAACAAAGAAGCTAAGATTTTATTCAACAGTGTATGGAAATGAGATCTGAGAATATTAGAAATGAACTAAAAGTATAACTACTTTTTCAACAAATAGAAGGACATAGCAACAACTGGATACAGCATCTGCAAAGAATGTCAGAGTATAGGATACCAAAGATGACATTTATGTACATACCTAGCCCCGCTTAGAGGTATCCCTCCGCGTGTTACGGCATTCCCCTTTACCCGAATTGGCTAATGCTTTCAGCGACAAATCCAGTTCAAAACAAGGTCAGCGATTAATGTCATAGGCAAATATGTCACCAATACCTACCGCCCGCCTCGGTAGCATAGATGGTAGCGTGTGCCTCACATTCAAGAGGTCCCGAGTTCGAATCTCGGTCAGGGTGGATAAGTTTTTTCCTGGTTTTTCCTTATCCTTCAAGACGAATGTCGGGTAATTCTAAGCTCCATGGACCCTGGATTCATTTGAGCATCATTTCACCCAATTTATTCACCGTCCGATATGAACTAACGTTGGAGGACGTAAATTATAAAAATAAAATAAAAAACATACTAATAACGGGCGTGCTATCGTCATTCATCCCGAAAGACAGGTTGAAGCAAAGGATCCTCCTCTTTGTTTCTTTTAAGAATTAACATGCATTCCAGATAAATTAACTCTGTTGCGTAGTATGTTTAATTCATAAGATTATGAACATATAAATTTGACTGAACAAATGTGAGGCAAAGACCTAATCCGTGAAAGAAGTCATGAAGATGAAATTAAGTGAGTATGCAACACCGACCATCAACGTAAAATATCAACAAAATAAAAGAGTAAAACAAAAAAGTGGCGCGTGAATGACATGTGTTATAGACGAAAATGAGGTGTGTATATGAGTGTGTGTGAGTCCCATTCACTGACTTTCTCTACTCACTCTGCTATATATTGTTACAAAATCTTATTTTTCTATTTCTTGTTAATTTACATAAACTGTTGATACTCATTTACGTATTTCGTTGTAGGTATGCGAACGATAACATTGGCTAAAGCACTAAAAAGCCGGATCGTTATGTGATGGCTTTGAATTGCATGGCCATGAACAAAAATAATAGCGACTTACCAGTTCAACAAAGTAGATGTACGCATTTGAACATTCAAATCAGTGACAAAGAATTTCTCGAAAATGCCGCAACAAAAGCTTTATTGTTTGTTTGTTCCATTTATAACCCGGCTTAGCCACAATGGTTGGTAACCTTTCACCTTTTGGAACATTTGAACTATCGATAATTGTGTTAACTGAAATAAAGCTGCCTCTCTGTTTTACATTCGCATGTTAGATCACACACATATTCTCTTTCGTACTTCCAGACTAGAAGACAGTTACAAAAATCTTATTTCACATAATGTTTGTTTTATCTTTGTATAGTAAGGTTTTGTCTATCTCTTACGGTATCTCAATGACACAAAAGTCATTCAGAACGGAGACTTAACAGGCTGTTCCCGGAATGCTCGAGATAAAACGTCCATTTGTCATACATATATCTTAAGTATATCTGAGGTGTTTCTGTGAAAATCATAACATAATTTTAAGAAGCTAATAATTAGAATCACTTTTCAAATAAAGGGTGGATTGGTATGGAATTTTTTTTAAAAATCCTTGAGAATATCTTTGAAAGATGCTGAATTTAAATAGAGATTTCGTATCTAAACTTTTTTTTAGTTTACACTAATCACAGAGATAAACAAGCACACGCACATACACCAACCTTTTCCTATGAATATGGTTGGGTGAGTGTGTAAGGTTTAAGGGCCTTCGAAAGCTAGATCATTTGCGCTCCTAAGAATGGAATATACATTGTTTAAAACATGTATTTTCGGTGAAATATCAATATCAAATTTTTGTCGGAATGCAATGCTTTCTCTACTTCTAATCATAATAATCCTTTATTCACCATTAAGCTTAAATGAAGCAATAGGTTTCGTCAGTTATAAAAAGTATTTACAATGTATTTACAAGTACAGAAGGTTTACAAACTAATGCGTATAAAATTGTAGCTGAAATCAGATTATTTGCATGGCTTAATGTAGTAATTATTGTAAGTTAATAACTTTACTATATTAATAATAAAGTCAAACAATTAGGTACCTACTACTATAATTTACTATAGTTTTACATAAATTCACTAGCATATATGTTATATACTAAGTATTCTTGTACAGTATAAAATGCTTTTTGTTTAAACCAGTTTTAATACTATAACAAATCTGTTTTGTTTACAGTGGAAGCTTATTGAATAATTTTAATTGTTGATAACAGTGGCTATTTATGGTCTTGCTCAATCGGTTGTGAGGTGTATCTAAATTATGTTTGCATCGAGTGTCATAACTGTGTACTGAGGAACGATTTATAAATAAGTTTTGATTTTCTTTAACGTGTATGATATTGGTGTATATATACATTGCTGGTAAAGTCATTATCTTAGGGTCTATAAAGCTAGGCTTACATGTATCCTGTTGTCCTAATCCTAGAATTAGTTTCAGAGATTTCTTTTGCCATATTGTAACGGGGAGCGCTGAAACACCCTGTGAGCAGCTGGCAACGGAAGACAGGGGAGGCTCGGTTAGCCACGCCTTTCCCTCGTTTGTCTTATAGTGGTGACAGCCAGCGGTCGGAAAGAAACATAACTGTGCGTCTGTTTTTCTGTACACCTGTTTCTCGACCTTTCGTTTACTGGAACATTCTCCTGGTCACTAGAAACCGGCGATATTCCGATATAAAGAGGGTTACAGACAGACGGAGTCAGTTCAGTTGTTGGTTGTGTTGGTCAATCAGTTGGTTAGTGAGTGTGAGCGAGAAGACAGTCGCAGTTCTTGGTGTAAGAGTTAGTCAGTGACGTGTTAATGAACGAAAGGATTGTGGAACGGAAGGCTGTACGTAACTGGTATGAGTATCGGAGTTTATGTAATCGCGAGTACAAGGAAATTGTAACGGACGAACGGGTAAATTGTAATTGTGTGCAGCAAGTAATTTTGTGTAATTGGCAAGTGCTTAACTGTAAGTCGGTGGAAATAAAGAACATTGTTGAGTGGTGTAATTGGACTTTTTATTCCACGAACCCACAAAGTCACACTGGTGTCAGGAAGCGGGAAAACAACATCACCGAACATTACAACGATGGAGGCAGCATTAGAAAAGATTTTAGCGGAACTGCAAGAAATAAAGACGGCTAAAGACAACATCACCAGGAAGATGGAAGAAATGCAGGCCGAATTAACAGAGAAGCTGGAGACTAGAAATAACCTGGCCGCGGAAGTGCTGGAGACTAGAAATAACCTGGCCGCGGAGTTGAAACTAATCAGGACGGCTAGGGAGAACATCGCCGAGAAGATGGAACAAATGAAGGCCGAGTTAACCACGGAAATGAGAGCAGCGAATGACGGTCTGGCTACCGAAATGAAGGTGGCGAATGAGGCTCTTGCCGCCAAGTTTGAGGAACGGTTGGCCGGCGTGGGGAATGACGTCACGAACCCGGGCAAGCGGAAGGGTCAAGTAGACGACCGCCTTAATGATTTAGAGGAAAAGGCCGACAACATCGCAAAGCCCCTCGCCCGCCTGACGGAGGAAAACCGGCCTTATGTGTGGACGGAGGACGCCGAAGACGCTTTCCAGCACCCGAAGGGGACCCTGTGCAGTGCTCCTATTTTGGGTTTCCCACAACCGGGTGGCGCCTTCATTGTGGACACCGACGCCAGCGACCATTGCATTGGAGGTGTCCTGTCGCAGATCCAGGACGGCCACGAGCGCACAAGAGTGGAAGAGGAGGAGCGTGCCGCAGCAGTCCGAGTAGTTGTGGCAGTGCCTGCTGAAGGCTGGGATAGCGCAGGCCTGAGGAGGGAGCAGCTGGCGGACGCAGACTTGGGGCCACTCTTGAGGGAAGTGGACGCAGGGACGAGACCGACCTGGGAGGACATCGCACCGAGGAGCGCCACCTACAAGTCGCACTGGGCCCAATGGGACTCGTTGAAGACCAGAGTGGGCGTGCTGTTCCGGGTATGGGAGTCACCCGATGGGAAGGCGCAGAGAGGACAGTTGGTACTTCCCCGGAGTAAGGTCCCGGAAATCTTGGAGGAAGTGCACGCCGGTACTTCAGGAGGACACCTGGGAGCGAACCGAATGATTCACAAACTACGGCAGCGCTACTTCTGGCTGAGACTCCGAGCAGATGCTGGTGGTACACCTGGACCGCCTCGCACGCTACGATGGGGCTGTTCGAGGGCGAACAGCTTTGAGAAGGGAGCAGTGTAACGGGGAGCGCTGAAACACCCTGTGAGCAGCTGGCAACGGAAGACAGGGGAGGCTCGGTTAGCCACGCCTTTCCCTCGTTTGTCTTATAGTGGTGACAGCCAGCGGTCGGAAAGAAACATAACTGTGCGTCTGTTTTTCTGTACACCTGTTTCTCGACCTTTCGTTTACTGGAACATTCTCCTGGTCACTAGAAACCGGCGATATTCCGATATAAAGAGGGTTACAGACAGACGGAGTCAGTTCAGTTGTTGGTTGTGTTGGTCAATCAGTTGGTTAGTGAGTGTGAGCGAGAAGACAGTCGCAGTTCTTGGTGTAAGAGTTAGTCAGTGACGTGTTAATGAACGAAAGGATTGTGGAACGGAAGGCTGTACGTAACTGGTATGAGTATCGGAGTTTATGTAATCGCGAGTACAAGGAAATTGTAACGGACGAACGGGTAAATTGTAATTGTGTGCAGCAAGTAATTTTGTGTAATTGGCAAGTGCTTAACTGTAAGTCGGTGGAAATAAAGAACATTGTTGAGTGGTGTAATTGGACTTTTTATTCCACGAACCCACAAAGTCACAATATGAATGCATTTTTCGAGGTAGCACAATTACCCCAAAGCGTAACCCCATACAGTATATGTGGATGAAAGAAGGCATAGTAAAATGTTATTAACATATCTCGACTAATCAATTTCTTTAGTTTCCCTAGAAGATAGCAAGCAGATTCTAGCAAGCTTTATACAAAGGTAAAGTATGTGTGTTTCCCATGTTAGTCTGGTGTCCAAATGTAAACCTAACACATTTACTGAATTGCTGTGGATATCATCTAAGGTGGGTGTACAAATTAAAAGGTATAAATTATTTAAAATTCAAACCACTAAGAAATCGACGAATTCCTCATTGGCTGGAGTAGAGTTATGGGTATCTTGCTTCCATCCTGTTAATCAGAGGTATCAGAATATCTTCCCCACGTTATAGGAGCTGGTTTCGCAATGCTGCACTTTAGTTGCAATGTCAGTGTAATTATAAAATGGGCTATAGGAATGGAAGATGAATCGCCTTTGAAGTTAGCGAAAATCAATGTTGACATTACATCTCAATATTATCAAAATGTGTGCCGGTCGTTTCGTTTACAAGTGCTACACAATTCATTAAATAGAGTGCTTGCTGATAAAGCTAGTGGCAACAAGACAATTAGTTACCTATTTATTTCTCATTATTATCTTACGTCAATTGATTAGAGCACTAGAATAAAAGTGCCTCTCAAGACAAAATCTTCCTTTAAAGTCGCTTGTTCATGGACAAGTTTTCTTTTTAAACTTATTAAAAAATAAGACTAGATCCTGTTGTTTCTTCTTCTCCTTTTTTCTACACTGGTTATCAGTAATACGTGGAGGAAATAATATATTCCACCCAAAATTTCTATACCTAGAAATATACGTTGTAAGGCATTTCAATTTAGAAAAAGTTTTGGTAACGAAAAATCCGTTATATACCAATTTGAACTTAACTTCTGTGTTATAAGAATGGAGTACGAAGATTTGCAAGAAAATTCCCCCATTAAAAGTAACTTTGCATGAAAAAATGTTCGTTTATTTTTCTTCAGAAATTCATATAACTTTTTTTTATTAAAATTTCAAATGCGTAACAAATAAAATATATACCCTGAATGTTCTCAAAGTAGTGTGATAAGTGCTCTCCCTCTGGAATGACTAATATGATTGGCAAACCTCAGATGTACACAAGATCTTTCTATTCAAAAAACGAACATCTCATTAAACCACACAGTTTATGTCAAATAAACAATTTTTGTAACGCTAGCTATTCTAAAATTTCAAATACCTGCTTAAACATACATTTTCCAAGTAGTAAGTTGCTGTACCTTTTTTCCCTTGGTGTTTGGAAAGCCACTGAATTTCAATAGAAAGTCTGCTTTTAAAAAATCTTTCTATCGCCTTAACGTACTCCTGACTCCTGTTATTTCTGCAATGATAAATATTTAACAAAGCTTTATCTCGATTAACAAGTAGAAGAAAAAGAAATTTTAACTTTGTTTGGGTTATACATGATTGGCAAAAGGTTCTTCTGCTTAGCGTATGAGCGACTTGCGCTTCTGGTTTTTCATTCCACATTCACAACTGGAGCATAGGCCAGTAGAGTCACCGAAGATCGAGATTTTGTAGAGCATTAAAATGTGTTATAGTACAAGGATACTTTATATGTTACCTTTAAACCTCTTCCAGCTGAAAACAAACAACCAACGCTACCTAAGAAAGCCCAAATCAGATACCTATCTGAGATTAAACTCTGCTGACGGTGGGCACGCAGCTAAACCATTCAAGCTGTATGTAGCCTCAGCACATTAGTCAGAGACGTTATAATGATCTTATGCTCATGCAGTGGGCTGGTATTATAAGTGTTATATAAACTTTTTGCTTAAAAATTGACTATTAGCTCAGTCTTATTCAGTAGATAATAAACACAGAACCAAAGTTGTGATTAATCTTTCGTGTGAACACCTCGCGTAGCCACGGTCGTTAGAGCGTATGTCTCTAGTATTCCGCCGCGTAGAGGGTCGCGAGTTCGAGTCACGCCTTGGGCATGGGTGTTTATGTGTATCGTGTATATGTGTGAAACTACAGAAAACAGATAGTAAAAAAACGGAAATAAAAAAAAGTTAAATAAGGAAATAGAAAAATGTATACCTATATGCATAGATATATATTTTTGGTGAACATATTAATAAAAAAGAAGAAGAAGAAACATTACATGTTTCCTATGAGTAAAATATTTCACTCTAAAAGCCCGACAGAACAGCATTTGAAATCTTGCCACTTGCCTCTTTATTGTTGAAAAATAGGTAATGGACGTCTGCTTGGTCTATGAATATGTTAACATTTCTGCTTAGCCTTACAGATAACTACGTAACTGAAAACTGTTATTCAAAAGATTTAATTTAATTGCATTCTGTGGCCTCATTCATTCTATTTTTAAATTAAATTAAGTTGTTTTTTTTTAGTTTTTCTATAACTAATAAACTATTCATATATTTTATCTCTCTGTCGTGTACTTAGTAAACAGATAAGGTATTACATTCAATACCAAAATTTAAGTGGAAATCTTTTTAAGATAAATCTAATAATTTTAATTGAAATAGGTATGTTTAAGATATTTTGGTGACAAGTGAGATGTGCATCTAGCATTTCTGGGAATATCCTCAGAGGTACTCTCCATTCTGGATGACGTTTGCATAACTGGTACATTGTAGGAGACAGACAAAATTATACAGCATAAAAATGTGTAGCTCATTAAAAGCACTTTTATTTGTTTTTATTGTGTTTTTAGTGAGCCATTTCCGAGAGATTTATGTAATTTATTTGGAAGTTCGAATATTTACTCTTTTCTCGAAAAGAAAGCCGTAATTTGTTTCTTCTTCTTCCTCTTTTTTTGGTGCTATGCAAAGAGAATGATGGCATTTCGGAGCTAGCTCTTGAAAGAGTTGATCGTCTACTGTTTTGCCATATTCACTTACACCTATAAGAAAATTAGCACTAAGGTTATGTTGTTTCGACTAAAATGAAATATGCAGAGGAATAAGCATTCTTAAGAGTAGTTTATACAAAAGCAAGTGACGTATCAATTGTTTTAAATCCTGTTATAACGTACATTATGAAGTTTAAATTGCAGAATAGAATCGCAAAACCAAAAAATTTGTATCATTTTTTAAAATGAAAAACGCTTCTTCTTTATTTCGTTTATTGAAATGCAAAAATAATAAAACCTTATTTTGAAGAATTTTCTACAATTGTAATAGGCTGTTTACCTTAAAGGGCTTAATGAAGCATACATCCCTTAGGTATGTCGAGTGTTCAGAAAGAATGCGTGGTTGTTTGACATTACGCTTACGCTTGTGGTAGCAGAGCACAATGCTTTGGTTGTTAGTATGCACGTCTTCTCCCCTTCCCTACTATTTTAATATCCCAACAACAGAAGATGGCAGATTGTAATGAATCTATCGACTTTTTTGTCACGCACTTCTGGTGGATATGCATGTGCAAGAGCAGGTCTTCTTACCTTTCTTCTCTGGTCGTACTTGCTTGGCAGGAACACTCTTACCCCTCTCAGGTGCTCATCTGCATGGCTGCCTACATTTCCATATGAATAGCACTTCCTCTTCGCCAACAAGAGCATTCCCTAACATTGAATACGCCACAGCAAAGAGTTGCATACCGAAACAACATTAGCGTATGCAGGGAAAAATTAAAATAGGCAGGCGACCGGTAGGACGTGATGTGGACGATCCGGAGACTGCTCTACACTGTAGCGGGCTGTATTTGGAAGAATAAAATGCTTAATAGATTTTTAAATCTATCTACTCTATGTACGTAGTGGAATAAAACTTATTTACTTAGAACAAAAACCTATCGTCAACGGGTCAAAGCCCTGAAAAAAATTTCTGATGAGTTGTATTCACGTGACTTACTGTACTCACTATCCTTTATTTTTAAGTGGCTTTTACAAATAATTCTTGGAAGAAGCTTAATTTTTTTGTCTAGTCCATGTTCATTTAGGTAAATTTGTAGCATTTGAATATAATTTTATTATATATACAACGCTGCATATTGGATTTGAAATTTCACACTCGTCTATGATATCCCAAGAAATATCTGAAGAGCGACAGCAACATGACAAAGTATTTGCAAATTCAAATTAATTATATTTCGGTAATGATTTATATCACAAAAAAGTTGTTTTAAATAAATGTGTGTTTTAAGGAGATATATTTTTTGTGAAATATGTATTTTCGTATTTCTTATTCATTGCCAGTTATGCAAAATAATACAGAAGTTCTTCCAAATAAAGACAGCTTCGTTTACTGTAGGTAAATACATTTTATTTATCTCGTAAATATACGATATTTTAATTAAAATTGTTTGAATTATTTTTGAAAACAAAATGTAATGTGACCAGTAAAAAGTGGTTGGGGTTGAGGAATTTCTTGAAAATCATGTTTCATCTTTGAAACTGCTAAACACAAATATTATATTTGTTAATTATCCAAGGTTTCGATTTGTAATTTTGTTGTTCACACACACACATGCATACACACATACAGATCTCAAGACACGTATTTTATGTAAAACCTCGGCCTCCGCATTTTGGACAGAATGTCATCTCCACCTATTTGATACTAAGAATGAATAAAATAATAACTGACTGCGATGTTTATTTTCTTAGATTAGTAAATAGTTCCTCCTGTTGGAAGAAACAATTAATGAATCCTGGAACTGTTGTAGAAAGAAGTCTAAGAAAACCGCTGCCTCGCATTGCAAGTGCTTTTGATGTCAGACATGCTAGTTCTGGATGTCAAAATCCATGTGATCATCTATGTGGAGTAGTTCTATGCAGCAAACCCCTATAAACTGTTCGCATAGTTAGTATTAACGGCGGGTTGTTCGCTACTACTCCACGTACATGTATAGCAGTGCTGTGAGAGCGGCAGGCTGCCAGGTGCTTCATTCAAAGTAAACCTCGTGCAGTATTTACGTTAATCGATGGAAATTAATCGTTTCTTCACACTAGCCGTATATAGGCTAAGGTTTTGGATAGACAGTCAAACTGAAAAATTAAATGTCATGGCCGGAATTTGAGCCATGGATCTCCGGGTTTCCGTCTAGTTGCTCTTACTCATTGAGCTACCATAGCCAACGTGCCGTCCTGACATTAAATTCTCCAGTTGATTCATATATTTTCCCGGTAAATCACTAGGGGCTCTCGTATTCGAGATACACCGTTTGTGGCAACTTACTATTGTTTAGTACTTGCGACTGAACGGAAATCAGGAGATCCGTGGTTCAAATCCTGGCCATGGCAGTGAATTTTTCAGTTTGACTGCCTACCCCGTGGAGTAGTTGATACTCGTTCTTCTAAAATCACTGAAGGAGTTCCTAAATGCGGTCCATGCTAACATTCCATCAATTAATTAGATAGCATTTCTAGTGCAATGTTACAAATGTCTTACTTTCACCGTTGCTTATCTATAACACATCTATCTACACAGGAAGTACAGACTCAATATCGAGACATTACCGGAAATATGTTTTGAAAATTTTCAAGAAAATTCCCTCAAAATTACCCTTAATATCGAAAATGTCCGTTACGTATAATTTTCTCAAAAATAATTCTAAATATTTTGATTGAAATGTTTAAAATGTTTACAGAACAAAAGGTATATCCTAAATTTTATGCGATTCATCTCCGAAGAAAGAATGTTATATAACTTCAAACCGTAAGACATAGTTTTTTTTTTAAAAAAAAAAGTATATAAAAGAAATATAGAGCTCGTTGGAACACAATAATTTGTCAAATGGCATTTCATAGCATTATCCATTTCCAAAATATTCTTTATTACTGATTTGAATTATTTGACTTCCCCAAGTAGAGCGGAGTTTCAAAGCCATCACATATCGAATTACTTTTAAAACTTGTAAATGTCATTTAAGGTTTCGGTGTTTCCCTTCTACCTGCAAATCACTGTATTAAAAAAAATATTTCTGCAAATGTCTTTCTGGAGTTACCTCAAACACATAGAAGAACAAGCCTTTGTACGATTACTTTGTATAATAGTAGATAAATCGCTTGAATGTAAAAATCAGATTCTTTTTCTACATGCCTTTTGACTACGAGGAAATAAAGCCTACACAGTAAGTTACCACTTTGTAAGATTGTAGACCAGATAGCTAATGAAATATTATCATAATGCTAACAAAGAGGGAGGGTTCCTCCACTATTTAACTAACCTATTAAGCTCTACTTGTATTAATTGACTTATTTTGGTGCAAATAGCGCTCGAAATAAATTAACTAAAATTATGGACAGTGTTTCTCGATGCACTTTTCCTTATGAGAGAATATCCCCTTCCTCTTGGCCCTTAAAATATAAATATACTAGTTTTCAGCAGGGGGACAGTGCCTACTCATTAGCAACGTAAGGTTAATGTAAAATCGCCATTGGTGGAGACTGTAGTTTCACCTATGACCTGGACAGCAAAGAGCATTCGCTCGTTCCGATCCATTGGAAATAACACTTGTAACCATGGTAACTGGTTCAAGCGAAAGAGACAGACAGTTACTTCGGTAGAAAAGTTGAACATCGTCCGAAACGTTCCTTGTTATCGATATATTTTATCTGACTTTATGATTTTAGCGCTACGTGTTCTTTTGACAGATGCATTAGTTTCTAACTTGAAAACGAAACTGTCATCTTGTTTCCATTCACGCCTTAAAACTTATATCAATTTTAAATGATGTTTTAGTATGAAAGCAGAAAGTTGCTATTCTTCTAGATTCAAATGTCAGTCATACTTTGCATGCAATATAACAACTCGGGGATACCTACCTTCATATCATAAAAATGCTCCTTTAACAAATCACTGTCAAAATAAGAGTTTCTGATTCGGTATTTGCCTCCCGTGTGAATTCTCGTCCCTCTCTACTTCCCTCCACTCACCCGGCGAAGCGGTAATATCTGAGGATCGCATACAGAATGTCCGCGGTGCAATTCCTTTAGAGTATTCCGTTCTCACCAAAGACTTTTTCATAGTTTTCAGCAGTTGTTAATCGTTGATTTTCTTATATGTCATGGTCGTAGGATCAGGCGACTGAGCGGCGTGCAAGACGTAAGGCGGTTTAATTTGCTTTTTGGCGTTCGGTGTGAATCAGTCCTCAGAGATCTTTGTTGGGGACCCACCATCGTATTGTTGCCTTGTTGTTGTTCCGGTTGTAAGTGTGAGTCAGATCAAAATGATTATTTTTAGAAGATACCTTTCTCAGAAAAGAACTATTGGTTTAATGTTTTAAAAATATTTGATTCAAAGCATTATATTGTTAATAATATTACAATGTTTATTATACAACTGTAAGAAGAAGAGAATTATGTATTTAAGAATAAAGATAAATTCAAGCGGTAGTCAAATATAGAATTCAGAAAGAAAGGGCAACAATATCCATGCTGAACGGGGTTTTATGGGTCACGAATATAATTTTAGAAACCAAATAATAGATGTTTAAATGAATAATCAGAAGTACGTTAACTTATGGAGCTGAAAGTTGGACACTGAATAGGAATTTGAAATTAAAATTATCATCTACCGAAATGAGATCCACTAGATATTCTAAAGTTAAAAAAAAATCCCTAACAAGTTATTAAGATAAGCCATGAACGCTCAAAATTCAATTTTAGATTTTTTAAGATATAAACAGTACGGACAGGTCCGCAGAATGCCTGAGATAAGATTACCAAACTATGTTTGGGAGTGGAATCCAGCTGAAAGAAGAAGACGTAGTCGACCTAAACTTACATGGATGGAAAATATTGAAATATGAATGAAGGAATTAGGTCTGGAGGAATTTGAGGAATTGGGAGGATAGGGAAGAGAGTGGAGGAAGATAATGGATATGGGATACGGGTAGATGTTTTCATTGCAAATGTGTTTATAAAATAATAATATTATTATTGTTCTTATTGTTATTGCTGTTGTTATTATTATTATTATTATTATTATTATTATTATTATTATTATTATTATTATTATTATTATTATTATTATTATTATTATTATTATTATTATTATTATTATTATTATTATTATTATTATTATTATTATTATTATTATTATTATTATTATTATTATTATTATTATTATTATTATTATTATTATTATTATTATTATTATTATTATTATTATTTTTTTATTATTATTATTATTATTATTATTATTATTATTATTATTATTATTATTATTATTATTATTATTATTATTATTATTATTATTATTATTATTATTATTATTATTATTATTATTAATTATTATCATTAATTATTATTAATTATTATCATTAATTATTATTAATTATTATCATTATCGTTATTATTATCGTTATTATTATCGTTATTATTATTATTATTATTATTATTATTATTATTATTATTATTATTATTATTATTATTATTATTATTATTATTATTATTATTATTATTATTATTATTATTATTATTATTATTATTATTATTATTATTATTATTATTATTATTATTATTATTATTATTATTATTATTATTATTATTATTATTATTATTATTATTATTATTATTATTATTATTATTATTATTATTATTATTATTATTATTATTATAAATGTTGTCATTACTATTATAGTGCTGGCTATTACGTTGCTAGAGTCTAACTAATATATATATATATATATATATATATATATATATATATATATATATATATTTAACCTAAACATTTTAGAAAATGTTGGAGGCATGAAGTAAAGGCATTCTTTTTGTTTGAGGAAAAGTGGCAAAGAGACGTGTATTGCGTGTGAAGAGTGGCTGGTTAATTGCCTAGTCGGGTAGTTTCTAATTGCATTAAATGCAATAAAAGTGTGCGAGAGTTGTAAAGCCCGGACCGTACCACGCGGGAGCTTGAACCTACTAGGGGGTGGACTATTGATCCGGGGGCCCCCTCCTCGTTCGTTCGTTCGTTCGTCATTTCTGTGTTAACTCGGGCTCGGACCGCGAGGAGCGCTGCCTGCAGCCAGCTGAGCAATGACGGTTCTGCAAGCAGCACCAGTAGTTGTTGTGAAAGTGTGCTTGGCGATGGGGAGGCTCGGCTGTGCCCGGGATACCGCGGGCCGGGCCTAGTTTGTTCATGTCATCAACAATATGCAACACTGCGGCATCTGTTCGGTACTTGCCGACCTGTTCCGGAGGATCATGTGTATAGGAGGAAGTCGAAGAGGCAGCAGCGAGTCCTATTACCAAGAACTCGAGGAAGACGATGTGAGTATATGGGTGTGCCCGGCCTCAGAAGGTGTTCCCTCCTCTGAGGACGCAAAGCAAACCCTTTTCAAAAATTTTCATTCACCCCAACTGACACTCTTTTTAGAACACTGTTTGCTTACTATGTTTTTCTCAAAAGCCACTTCTGACAATTTAAAACAGGTTAGAAGTAATAGCCCAACGTCTAAATTTTTACATTTTGAATTTTTATTAGGACAAGTCAATTTTGTCCTTGAAATATGATGGGTTGACGAATTATTTTGTGAATGATATTGTGTATAAATCACATTAAAATTTACAAAGTAAATTATATCACTCATGTAAATTTTTAATCATTCCCTGCTAGCAGAGTTTCTTTTTCACAGTTAAAATCCAATTAATTCATTATTTGGTGGTCTATAAAAATTTCTAAGAATTGTTTTCAAATTTCCTTTTCAGAAACAAGAAATTTGAACAATATAGCATTTCAAGATCGTTTGTTGTTGCTTTTTACAACAGCTAACCACTTGCTCATTTATTTACATAAATAAAGAGATATCTCCGTGAATTTGGCATCCTGCAAACCTGTATTTAAAATTAAGATATTCATTTTAATAAATCTAAAATTTGGCCACTGCGCTCCAAAAGCTATGAATGCGCTTGGCTTGCATTACCCAGTGTCAAAACTTGTTTGTTCCACAGTTTTGGTCAACTGATGTCCCTTAAATAGTTTTTGAACTTCTGAAATTCTATGTTAATTGGCAAATTGTAGCACAAAACTTTAGCGCTTTTTAAAGTATACAAATGTTTACAACTTTGATAATTTTTAGTGTTGTACGTTCGTTTTTCGGTCATTTTAGGTACATTATTTGAGGTTCAATAAAGTTAAAAAATATCATACTGCTTATCTTTCAAATCATAAATTTTGTTTATTTTTAAGGTGCTAAGTGAGGGAATTATAGATGAAAAATTATATTGGCAGTTTTACGTATTTAATTTTGTCGAGAATAACTACAAATTTTTAATAAGACATCGCATATTTTTGTATATATTCGAGTAATACCGTAAATTAATTTTTTTTTAAATGTGGGACATACATATAATATCTTTTTGAGCGTATATTTATTTCAGAATGCATGTTAAGAAAAGAAAACCTCATTGTGTACTATAATCTCATTTTTCTTGAAGGTATATAATTATACCAAAATATATTTATATCGTGTTAAAGTATGGAGAGATCCTTCTTTCATGAAAGTAAAAATTGTATAAAAGTGAAGATATTGTATTCCTATTATTTAATTAATTTCACATAAATGATGCAAAAAATGTAACTAAGCCTTTATTTTGAAACTTAGAGCGCATAGTTTTTATTTTAAAATTGACAACGGAATGTGTTTCCACCTGTTTCGATGCAGTCTCAAACTCGTTCATACAAGTTGCATATGGATTACCGTGGCAATATGACATTCGTGTACACAACATTTCTACACAGATATTTGTGGTAATAAACAAGAAACAGATGCAAACACTCGCGTAAAACGAGTACTGTAGGTAATTAAAAACTTTTACCATCCAACAGTTTCGGCACGCGCGAGTGGAGACACAAGCAAGCCAAGAGGAGATACTCGACATTCGACAATTCTATAACAAGCTTGTTTGCTGAAACAATAAAACTGCACTGGCTGTAAAATGCTAACGGTTGCCACAATGAAAAGTGCTACCTACTTAAATAAAACCGTATACATTTTTTATTACTTTTATTACAATAAGAAACTTGCATTATACCTATACAGTTGTTGATAACGTTTACGCGTCGATTCAAGGAAAAATAATAACGCCTTAAGTGTATATATCATGGTTTACGATCAATTATTTTCATTTTCAAGATAAGAAGAAGAAATTTATAACCGATATCGGAAGCGTTAAACTTTCACTAAATGCTATTATAAACTATATAAACTGCATAGCTTTATAACAAGTTTCTGCTATTGCTGTATGAAGTCTCTGAATTAGAATTAGCAAATAATCACAAATAATAGGTTTTGTGTTGGTATAAAACACTTCAGAAAAGAAACATCACCTTATTTGGAATTATTGCTTTGTTACACGAAAGGAAATTTGGAGTTACTAAGTCAAGAAAAATGTATATAAATAAAGCTTTTAAATATGTAATACTTTAGCGATATTTAATTAAATGAAATATGTTTTTAGCACGGGGTGTAGAATAATTTGTCACCGCTGAACCTTTTGGCATATCAAACTGCTGACTAGGATAATTTTGGCACCTAAAATTACTTTTATGCAGGAAAGAAGTTCGAAAAAAGGCGTCAAATTCAGTCATGTTTCGAATATGTTCTCTACATAATGGTATTCATAAAATGAACTGTTTGACGGGTTCCTATACTATGGCGCCAAATATTACCTCACATATTTACAAAGGCCGTTCTAATGGTTGTCAACCCGTCCAAGAAAATACAAGAGTTGTCAGAAGAAATACACTGTGGCTGTCTCGCTTCACCATTCGTTGTGAATCTTCGTCCATGCAGCTATTTCTTCAGCTGTGGGAACATAAAGCAAGTCAGGTGAATATGGCGGATGTGGAAGCTATTGGAACCGAAGGTTGTACAGTTTTGCTGCAATAGTAAATTATAGCTTTCTTTTTTGCGGACGTTTAACCTGATTGCGACCTTCGTTATAGTACAGTAGTGAAACGTAATACTCTTTGACGATGGTTCTGTCCCTCCGGAGTTAACCTACGAACACCAAACATGAGAATTCTCTAGAAACCCGTAGTCATGGCTTTTGCTTTCCTTGGTGTATTTCACCTGTAGCCACCCGTTGTTTTGGAATGCATGATTCATCTTCTGAAAAGAATCATAGAATTAGGTATTGAGGAGTTCGGCTGGAGAAATGTTAATTCGAATGCGCATTTAGTCCATTGTTAACAAATCTGGCACCCAGCGGGCAGAATGGTTTCTCCTGCCCAAAACTTCGTATGAAATGTCGTGGATATAGCAACTTGCGTGCCTCCAATCGACAATCTATTTTTTGTCACATTCTCGAATATCGCAGTGGTTTTAGAGCGTTCATCTGTTTGAAAGAATGCATCACCATCAAATTAAGCAATCTACTTTTCAACCATCGAAAGAAAAGGGAAGAATCTTTTCTCTTTCTACTTCAAATTGAACTCATCTTGTTTTATCCATTTTGTATAAAATATTTACGATAATTTACATATCCGGCACGAACAAGTGCCTACACTGTGCATCTAAAACTTTACAGCGCGATTTAAAGGACGGTATTTAACATCCAGAGTAATTTGTCAATACTCACTTCACTGAGTCACCAAAATATTTAGAATGTTCCTCGTAACACCAATCATAAAAATTAGAAACAGTTTTATTGAACATTGGCATTCTTCTATTGGTAGAAAAGAAAGCGTAGTGTTTGGTAAGTGCTGTGATTCGAACTTGGTCCTTTATCAACCCATGGAATGTGAACTCTTTCAGTTCTTATTCCATTTCCACTTAAGTACTGCAAATAAGATAATAAACTCGGCGATGGTGGCTCGGTGATTAGGCGCAGATCCCAAAGTCGCGGGTTAAAATCCGGTCTAGATCGTTATAAATATACTCAAAAGCGACAGCCCTATGTTAGTAGATTTACTGGCTTGTAAAAAGAACTCTGCAGGGGAACTTCTCGTACATTGCAGCGCTATGTGGTCCTCGCAGTTGAGGACGCCGTTACCTAATAAAAGTGTTTTAAATATTTTCAGGAATGGTCAGGAAAGCTTCTAAATTTCTCATTACGTCAATAAATTGTAATGATTTGCACTACATTTTAAACTTTTCCAGGTTGTTTATTTAAATGTATGTTTTACTGTTTAATTTTCGAGGATAAGCACCAATCAGTAAATGTTATTTTACAATTAAACATTTACCTACCTCGGTAGCGTAGAGGTGCCGAGTTCGAATCTCGGTTAGGGTGAGTTACCTGGATAAGGGCTTTTCCGAGATTTTTCCTTATCCTGAAAGATGAATGTCAGGTAGCTCTAAGCTTTCTGGACCCTGGACTCATTTGAGCATCATTTCACCCATTTCATTCATCGTCCGATATGACTTAACTTTGGAGGACGAAAATTACAACAACAAAAAACCGTTATTAACATTTTTTGTGGTGAACATTTAAAAAAAAACATCCAGAAAATTCTGAGCTAATATTCTATTATTTTAGAAACATATTTATTTTTGCTGCAAGTTTTCCTTAAAGGTGCAGTAAGTTAACTCATCGGAATCCAGGCCAAGTTATGAGTTTTGAATATTTGTGTTCTGCTTTCCATCTGGCCATTATTGTATTAAGAAAAATTTTTGCGAAGAAAAATTTTTATTGTGACACAATATGCAAATTAAGTTGTGAAGCATCATTAGCCAGTAGAGATTTTATGTGGGTAAAGCAACAAATTTTGAGTTAAAAATTCTAAAAGTCAAGATTTTATTCAATAGTTCCGAATATTCAGTGCAATATCTCCTTATAATCATGATTTTATTGATATACTATCAGAACTCAAAGTTTCCCCCACGTTTAAGAGGACGAAATTGGGAAACATAGCCAAAATTTTGAATTATGAACCTTTTATTTCATTATTAATAGGCTCTTCTAGGTTTTCGTGTAAATATTTGTGTCAGCAGAACGAAAACGTGCGAGTTACATCTCGGTTTAAATAGCCCCTAGTGGACACATTTGAAGCCCCCCTCCTTTTTTTACAGAATGTTTTATTCTCCATGTATGCTTAGTAAAACTTGCAACGCCGTTGTTATTTTAAGCCAAACGGGGTGAGCTACGAAGCTCATACAGGTATGACAGTATGTACATGCAAAAGTCTGAAACTTAAAATTGTATGGAAATTATTTAAAATATCAATTTAAAAGGATATTTACTAGCAAATATATTGCTGTTATCAATAAGAAACGTAAGTATAAAATAGTGTTTCAAAATTATTTAAAAAGTGCATGTAAGAAAAGATGTTTCAAAAATAAATTAAATTTGCATTTCAAAATGAATAATCCAGGAACGACTTAATTTATTTGTACCAAACTTTGTAATCAAGCTTCTTTAAGATGGGGTTAAAAAATTCTTAATAGGCGACTTTGGATTTTGGGAAATTCATGATCGGTCCCTTAAGTGTAAAATTTGCATGTGGATCTTCTATATCTCTCTGTACCTCCCTATATCTCCTCCTTCTCTCTTTATCTTGCAACATGCATGTTGATGCTCTGTTTGCAAAACCGTCAGTAAAACCGATTTTTCCTAGATGCTCGTAAGGACTAAGAACTCGTGGTATCAAACATGTACTCATTAGTTCCTTATAATGGTATAGTCTGGAAATGAGGTGGATCTAGAAAATACCCGTTTCCAATTTAAAAGTTCTAGCGCCAATTAATGTAGACAAAATTCTAATTATTATTATGTAGAAAGAACAGACGATACTGCAGTATACTTTTTTTTTTTTTAATTTACGTCCTCCAACGTTGTCATATAGGACGAGAATGAAATGCGTGAAATAATGCTCAAATGAGTCCAGGGTCTATGGAGCGTAAGAGTTATCCGACATTCCTCTATCAGAATAAAAGAAAACTCGAAAAAAGAACCTTATCCAGATAACTCACCCCAACCGAGATTCGAACTCGGAACCTCTTGAACGTGAGGCGGACACGCTACCATTGCGCTACCGAGGCGGGCATTTTAATTTTATTTCTTTTATGGTATTTGTTAAAATATGCAGCCTTTCTTATGTGATGTTAACAAATTATCATTTGACTTAACGTTTAAAGAGCATTTTAATACCTGAAATTCTGTCGAAAATTTGTTTCGATCTGAGGAAGGAAATAGATATGAAGGAAACGATACCAATTTACCAAAGTTTCTACTGAACTTCCTCATTAAACCTATATTTGCAGCCTCGCAAATATAATTCTTATAATTCGTTAACAGTATCAAGTACTCAAATACTTTTTAGACACATTAAATTTAGATTTTGATGTTTATCCTCCTTTAGGGCGAAATGATTAGTGCCAATGCCCAAATCTGCGGGATTTAGCGTAAATATCACTTATTGTGGAAATTAATTGTTCTTTCACACTGGCCGTGTGTAGGCTAAAAGCATGTAAAGATAAAGTCAGACTGAAAAATTCAATGCCATAGCCGGAATTTGAACCACGGATCTTCTGGTTGCCGTCCAGCCGCCTAGCCTGCAGACGGCCGGTGTGAAAGAACAACTAATTTCCATTAATTAACCTAATAGTAGTTAACTATAAAGCCCGGGCCTTAAAGTACTTATACGTTATAAGTCGCCATTAAGGTAGTTGTCTCATGTGTTTATGAGAACTCCTGAGTGGTTTACCGGGAGAAACATGAGTCAGTTGGAGAATTTAATGTCATTTTGGCACGTTGGCCATAGTAGCTCAAGCGGCTGGACGGCAACCAGAAGATCCGTGGTTCATATCCCGGCTATGGCATTGAATTTTTCAGTCTAACTCTATCTTTCCATCAGGTATTGTGTTTGAAAGTAATTTTCGAATGAAAGGTAAAAGCTTGAAAATAAAAAAAAAAAATTACTATATTTGGATTTAAGGAAACCTTTTGTAGAATGTTACCTTCGGATATGTTATCCTAAAGAGAAGTTAAACAAGACCTCATTCTGTAGTGTCAAATTTCACCAGTAGCTTCAAACTTCCATTAAAATGTAATATGTTCCAAAAACCAGTTTCCAAACAGCTTTCAGAACATGTCTCTGACAACTGTCGATTGCAACCTCTATTCTGATAAGTTAATGACTGATTTCTGGAGCAGCTCTGAATCCTGTCGTAAACGCTAGTTGTGCTTTCACAGACAGGCAAAGCCGTTTAACTGGCGCTTACTGCGTGGGAGAGTAATTTTCCTTTTTTTTTTCTAAATTGCCTAGAGCATCTCTGCGTAAGACGAGGCACTTAGTGATTGCCTCGTAGGTCGCGATGAAGTGCACAGCTTTCTTTATTTCTTGTGTAGGTGTGGATAAACACGTCAGAAATGGTTTCAAACTCTCACCTGTTGTACTTCTATTTCGCAGCACTTTCTCCTTTTTATTAAGGAATAATTTTTTTTCAAAATTTGCATTGCTTTAACTTATTAATCTAACATTTTAAACGTATTCTATTTAATCAAAAGCAGTAATAGTGCAAACTTTCACCCGCATAGTTCATTTGGTTTCTGGCTTATTTTATTTATTGATTAATATTTTGAATAAATTGATTTTATTATTAGAATCTTGATTTATAAACCTACAATATAAAAATCCTTAAAAATAGTGAATTTACATGTATTACCATCTTCTGAATTCAAAAATCACCATAAACATAATAGATTAGCTCTTGTTTTGAAGATAAAGTGACATTTCATTTTTAGAGTGAGGATTTTAAATTTGGGGGAAGTTTTTGGGAAGCTGGCACACCTGTCAAATAACAAAACACAATCAAAGAGAAATTTTGGAAATTAGATGATGCAGAAGTTAAGGAAGGCATTTTTGTCGGACCACAAATAAGAGAACTTGTAAAGGATCCTGCATTTGACCAAATTTTGAAGGGGAAAGAAAAGGAAGCTTGGGAAGTCTTCAAGGGTGTTGTTCATGGATTTTTAGGCAACAAAAGAGGACAACTACAAGCATTTGGTGACAGTGCTCCTCCAAAAATACCGTAACCTTGGATGCAACATGTCCCTTAAGATCCATTTTCTCCACTCCCACCTATACTTTTTCCCTCCTAGTTGTGGAGCTGTTAGTGATGATCATGGGGAGAGATTCCATCAGGACATTTCTGTTATGGAACAAAGATATCAGGGCGTTGGAGTGAAGTAATGCTTGCGTATTACTGTTGGTCTTTGTATAGGGATTCTGAGGAACTCCATCACAAGAGGCAAGCTAAGAGACGACGAAGTCAATAGGCCACCACATGATTCTCTTCAGACACGTCTATCCGCGAAGTATTTTTCCAGCAATTTAGAACTCTTAGCATGCAACTACCAGTTTAAAAAAATCAAATGCACTTTCATTGTTGTTAGCATGTATGTAATTCAAATATATCCTTTTCTCTCAATCCGTTAATATGTAATACTTCCACCTTGTGTATATCATAGAAACTAGAGCTAATAAAAAATTTTCATTGTCATATTTGTTTTTCTCAACCCAAAATTAGTAGAAATTGCCTCATGAAGTGCTCGAAACATTCAAAAAAATTTTTGCCCAGTGTTATTAAAATACATTTTAAATTTGACATTCTCCTAAATTAAATACTGCAACAAATTAATATAGTCCCATGCTGAAATTGTAACCCATGATAGAAATATTGCCACACAGTACATACAAAACGTCCAGCTACTTCATTTATTTTAGGAGTTATTCATTTATTTACCGCAAATATTAATAATTACATATAAGGTCCTGTTCGTTTAAATTATTTGTAAAATGTTTGGCACTGAAACATTTCCTATATCTACTTTAAAATATTCCGAAGAAAATCTTAAGTGACTTTATTCCATTGTTTTACATAGTTTTAGTAAAACGATTCTTGTCTCGCTAAATAGTCTTCAGTATAATATATAATATAATAATTCACATTATTAACAAATAGCTATTTAGAGTTCTTTGTCATCCTGTTCTTCAATGACTATAACATTTCAATAAACCAGGTAAGGATCGCAGCATGTAACACATTTTATGTATCAAAAATATGAAAATGCTAATATATTTAAAAATCTAATTTATAGATACTTCTGTTTTTATGTTCTCCAACAATATAATTTAGTGGAATATGGGGTATCATATGTTAAAGTGCGTAAAAATTATTTTAAAATGCAGAAACAAAACGTAAAATGTTGAATTCAGGATCAAAGTCTGCGCATAACATTGTATGTCATGACAAGTAGTATAAGCAATTTAGATAAGTTATTTTATGTATTCTAAAAAGTGGGTAAGATGTGGATTATAAATGTACTCAAAATTGCATAATGAAAACTTTTTAATAAAATTAGGAAAAAATGTATAAATAAGAATATATAATTGCGTCAAGTCTTTTAAATGACTTTTCCATACCTAAAAAATTAATTAGACTATTTTAAAAATTTACCATCTGTCATGGAGTTCGGCATAAAGTGTATTTAATTTGATTACATTGAAAGATTTTGCGTTTCCTTTCTCTTCGATATCAGCGAACTTATAACTTCAAACTCTTGAAGGCTTTTATTTTGTGTTTTTATTGTTCATATTAAATTAATTAATAATTTCAAAAGTTTTAAGTTTTTTCAGATATTATATTTTAACTTAATAAGAGATCCCGAGTTCGAATCTCGGTCAGGGTGAATATTCTGGATTTTTTTTTTCTTTCGATGTTTCCCTTATCCTGAAAGATGAGTGTCAGGTAACTCTAAGCTCTTTGGACCCTGTGATCACTTGAGCGTCATTTCACTCATTTTATTCATCGCTCGGTATGACTTTAACAGGTTAGAGGACGTTAATTTAACATATATGTCATTAAATAATATAATTCTTGCAGAAAATTTAATTTGAAACTAGCATTGAATTTGTGTAAGTTATTATTGCAACTGAATCGAACATGTAAACTAATATTGTTAATGGCATAAGATAAGTAGTATACAAAAACTCAGAGTTTATAATTGAAGAAAACGTTTCGGGCTCATTTAAAATATTTTATTAATACTTTGGTATCTAGCACTCCGAGTTACCTTTTACTATGAAAGAAACAAAATATAAATAGCTTAAACATCGTCACCTCCAGAATTTTCTTTTATTTCTCACTTTCTCGTTATAGTACACAGTTTTTTTACTTTTTATACTACTTATCTACAGTATTGCATTCCACCAAAATATTCGATACAGAAATTTCATTGGGAACACAAGTGTTGGCATTTTCTGACCACAAAATAACTAAAAAACAAAACAAAAGAAAACGTCCGCGCGCGTGTGTGTCTAAACTGATGGCCAAAAATTAAAAATCATTAAATACCAAATTCGGTATCAAATTTCACATTTTGCTAAAATTATATCGAAGATTTTCACGAAAATACCTTCAGACTATTCTTTACATATAAAAATTGCATTTCTTTTTTACTTTTGAAAGCTCCTGTATGATTTAGATTAAAATACAGTTTGTTAAAGATCTCTCATATTTCAAAAAAATTATATATTGACTTTTCTAGAAGCGTAGGTCATTCTGAATCACTCAGTATAACGGTAAATCGTAAGAGATAGAAAGATCTCATTCCATATAGATTTAGTTAAAGGAGCCGTTTATTTGGAATGAAAATATTTGTGACTTAACAATGTGTCAGATTCTTTGTTACTGGTATGAGTTTTAAATATTCATTTTCAGGAGGTGAATCTCTATTCTTGTTTATTTTATTCTATGAACATGAAACTTCAAAGCCATTACATAGTGGTCCACATTGTAAAGATTTTTAACTCTTTATCTTAATGTATCACGTATATGGTATGTATGTATTTATTTCACTGCAATTGGGTACTACCCGGTGGCAGAGTTAAGAATACAGATCAAATTACAAATACTAGATTTACAACAATAACACAATAAACAATACAAACATGATATTATTTTAACTTTAGTCACTTAAAACATATCTAATTACTTCTCTATTTACATATTATATACAATTATAATTTAAAAGTTAAACTATAAACCATCTAGATTTTTTCTAAATTTCTTCAGCGACAGGGGACAGCCCTGAAAGACTGCTACAGGCAATTCATTCCATTCTTCAATGGTTCTATTAACAAAAGAAAATTTTCCTACGTCGGTTCTGTATCTTCTACCCTTAATTTTATACCTATGATCGTTTCGTCCATAATAATCCGGATTATCTAAACTTACACTAACGTCCACCCATGCCTTTACACCAGCATTAGCTTTGAATAATGCTACCAACCTATGTTTTTTACGCCTAATTCTTAATTCCTCCCATTTAGTCTCATCTCCTTGGCCCAAAATACTTGCCTCTTTTTATGAATTTTATTGCCCTCTTCTGTATTTTTTCTAATGGATCGATTTGGTTAGCTCTATACGGGTCCCAGCATGCTACTCCATATTCCATAACCGGCCGCACTAAGGCCTTGTAGGCAATTTCCCTATAAATAAATAAATAAATTTCATCTCGATTAAAAATAAGTGGAGATTAAAATCATTTTAAGAATAATTTGTAGAAGAATGAGTAGAGAACGCTTTGTGAATACAGCAATCACATTTTTAAAGAATCTGCCAAGTGTAACTTACTTGTCATTCGTGTTTGAGAAATGAAACCCGTGTTACATTTAATTTGCAAGGATGTTAAGCCAGTAGAGAACCCCCCCCCCTCCCCATAAATGTAATTAGACGTTAGGTAGCTCCTCCCATGTACCGTTGATGCACCCCGTCACGAGAATGATGTTTGCTCGCAGACGATAAAGCCTAGGCAAACATATGAACGTGTAGGGAGAGAGTTCTGCTTGATTTAAAACCCGTAATCCATGTTACTCTCGTATAAGCATCATCATTAGATACAAAATAATGCTAACACCTGTTAGAGATACACGAGGAAGCTGTGTCACGGTCTCCTTGTTGCACATAGATTACCTTCATCGCTCGGTACACAGTGTTCTGTTTATAGAGTGTGCGAAACAAATGAGACCAAAAACAAATGCCACTCCATTTGCCCTCAAGTTTCCTTCTGTCCACTGCTAAAATCTTAGTTTTCGGTTTTTATTTAATCTATAAGAAAAAATACGCCAATGTGAGGTTAAAGTTGGTTGGTAGCGCAGCTACTGCTTCGATTCCCGGTATCCCGTTGGAAGACAAATCTGAGATGCGCTCGTTAGGTGACTGAGGACTCCCGGAAGAAACTATAGTGGGCAGAGATGGAGATGCAGCGGTCAGGAGGTAAGCCTTGACCCACAAAAGGTTCTTGTACCGTGTGGCTACTTACATAAAGAAGTGCGAATGATCAAAAGAGAGAATAAATAAAAATTATTTTAAACGCTTCTATTTAAATGCCAACCAACAAGTGAACTGTAAGTTAATACTGAAATTTCGAAGATTCCAACAATCGATGGCTCATTTAAATGCATGGCTATAATGGCATTTTCAACACGCAACGTAAAGTTCGCATTAGCTCCCCTTCCAAAATAAATAAATAAATGCACAGACACGCACGTTAAAATAAAACCAAAGTACTTTTAAGAGTCCATATATTTTAAAATAAATTAAAGTTTCTTGTTAAGAAAAATTAATGGCGTGGAATGTGGGAGCCCTAGCTCGAATATGTTGCCAACAAGCTGGACCTCGTAGCCATGGTCGTTAGAGCGTATGCCTCTAGCGTTCCACCGCGTAGTGGGTCGCGGGTTTGAGTCCCGCCATGGGCATGGGTGTGTATGTGCATAGTATATATGTATGAAACTACAGAAAACAGATAGGAAAATAAACGGAAACAATAAAAAAGGTTAAATATGGAAAAGAAAATGAAAACAAAGTAAGGCGTGTTCTGTAATTACGTGAGAGCAGTAATTGTACTAGTTGCAGTAAAAAAATCGGCTGAATAATGAGTTATTGTGAAGAAAGTATTACCAAAGAGGGGGTGAGTGTATGGTGTTTAAGGGCCCGTCGACAACAAGGTCATTTGGGCCCCTTACCAAAGTGGGAAATTAATCATTCTTCTACACTAGCCGTGTGTAGATTAATTTGGATAGGTAGTCATAGTGAAAAATTAAATGCTATATCTGGCATTTGAACCACCGATCTCCGGTCTGCTGGTTGCTCCTAACCATTGAGCTACCATGGCCAACATGCCAGCATCATTAAATTCTCTCTTATGTTTCCCGGTAAACCACTAGGAGATGCCATATACATTGAGATATTCACCGTTTGTGGCGACTTACTATACTGTAAGTACTTAAGTTCCAGGCTTCACAGTTAAGCAGCTGTTAAGTCAATGGATAGGCATTAACCATTCTTGCACTCTAGTCGTGTGATGGACAATGTTTGGATAGATAGAGTCAGTCTATTTCTGACATGAAGCAGAAGCTTCGATATTTGTGTATCATAGGTAAATCGAGAGTTAAGTATGAAGTGGCATATGAACGGCATATGAAATGACCCGAGTTTAATGAGAAAGCTTTACTTGCATATTTTGAGCTTTTATCAGAAATTTACAAATGTTTGTTTCTGTGAACTCATTATTTTATATACGTAAATATATTAATTTAGGATGATACAACGACGATAAATATATTGAAAGGTTACGGATAAATATTGAGAAACGTATGGAATCTTTTTAAGTAAAAACCATATAGTTGATGTAGCTTTTTTTTTAAATTTACGTCCTCCAATGTTAAGTCATATCGGACGATGAATGGGATGGGTGAAATGATGCTCAAATGAGCCCAGGGTACATAGAGCTTAGAGCTACCCGACATTCGTCTTTAAGGATAAGGGAAAACCCCGAAAACGCCTTATCCAGGTAACTCACCCTGACCGAGATTCGAACTCGGGTCCTCTTGAACGTGAGGCACACACTTTAGGTCGTTATACAAAGCGGTATATGTTTCAACTGAAATATCTAAATATAGTTTACGTTACTTTGAACGGATACTGGATTCGTGAAGATAAGAATTACACTAAAATAAGTTTGTCTTAGAACAACAACCGAGCCTTAGCAATGGCTCCGTGGTAACCTACGAGGCCTTTATTCGGAACATCCCGGATTCGATTCCCCTCGCCCTCTTACTTTTTTGTGGTTATTTTTCGTGGTTGCTAACAAACGTTGGGGATGTTTCTCATCTGCTACGAGTTTATTTTCATTATTTCCCTTTCATTCCTCCTTTTCTTCTCATGTTTTAAGTGTGCTTCTAGGTTTCTTTGCGCATGACAGTGCTGGCCAGATGGCACGGATGCTCGCTGCAAGAAAAGAGTACTCCCTCGGAAACCAGAGGGCTGTTTTGTCAATGGGTTGTTCATCACCCTCTCTAAACAAATCCAATATTGGGATGTCTTTGAACCTGGAACTGTTAGGGACTTTACTGACGCTTCTATGGCCTGTAGCCTCCTGTAGTTCCTTCACTTCATCCGTTCCTCCTAGAGGTAGTAGCCACAGCAGATTAATGTCAGTTGCAGTGCGTAAGATGTCCCTGTTCGAAATATAACTCATGACTTTAGAATACCAACGTAAAAACTTATTTTTCTATTCTCCTCGTGTTCATCGGGTTAAACGCCTAACTGGAAAGCTTCTCTATTCCTTGACTTAATCATAATATTTCGTGTTGCCTCACGATTTTAGCATAGTATGTACGTTACTGCGTCACATGCAAGAGCTCCCAAATCTCCTTACGTGCGAAGTTGAAATTGTAGATATATGCAAGAATTTAAAGATAAGTTTTTGGAACGCTTAAAATTTAGTCCATGCATAATGGTTAGAAAGGTAAAATTTTTAGACTACATGCACATCGTTGATATTATCATTAAAATATCCTTAAAAGTTTTATTAAATTCAATGCAAACAAACGTAGAAGTAACTGATATGTAGATTCTCTTAAAAAATAGTTTTTCGGTGAGCTGTTTCTCATACAGAGCTGAAATGTCATGCATGTTCGTCAAAATTGTATTAGGAACAACAAAAACTCAATTTATCTTCCATCTGAATAAAGTAGATCAACAGGAATGTGAGTGTGTGTGTGCGTGCGTGTGTGTGTGCGCGTGCGCGCGCGCGCGCGTGTGTGTGTGTGTGTGTGTGTGTGTGGTATTTGTTTCTCCGAGTAATACTTTCTGGAGTAACCAGTAATTGAATGTACTTTGTTACGGCGAAAATAATAATAATCAAAGTCGCACTTGTCTGTAAAAGTACTGCATGCAGAAACTATAAAAATGATGATGATGATGATGATGATGATGATGATGATGATGATGATGATGATGATGATGATGATGATGATGATGATGATGATGATGATGATGATGATGATGATGATGATGATGATGATGATAGATGATAGTTGGCAATACAGGCCATGTAGGCCCTTGGCCTCCCTAACCACCCTCTTCCATTCTACTCGATCATCTGCTTTTCTTCTCCAGTCTTTAACCCCCAAATTTCTTAAGTCATCTTCTACATCATCTACCCATCTTTTCCTGCGTCTTCCTTTTCTCCTTCAAAACTGTAAAAACGCCGATTTGAAATAACACGCACACATGCATACAGTCACTAAAAAGTGATGTAATCTTTCTGCAACTACTGTGGTACCTTTTTATGTAACATCTACAACCTTTTACTACAAAACTTTAACGTTTATATCTCCCTCTTGCCAATTAAGTTTGCATTTCGTTTGTCGTAGATCCAAAGAAGGATAAAGAAAGCTGAAGAAATGTACGTAAATATTCAAAAACCAGTTTGCTATTATTATGCTGGCGTTGCGAAGAACAAGCGAATTCTGACTTCAGATACTGACATTTTGATATATTGTGTGCTTTTGAAGGTTCCGCATTTTCGCGTAGTAAATTTTTGTTTGTTTTATCACATGCCGATTTTACTCATAATTTACAGAGTACTGGAGAAAATTCAAGATATATGTCTTAATATTTATATATTTAGTATTTTAATCAAAATCGTTTCAGAAAATATTTATAAAATGAAGAATAGCATGAATGTTTACCATCTAAACGGTAGCTTGGATGGGTTTTGTTAAAAATTGTGTTGCATTTATGTAAGATACTTAAACGCAAAGTTATTTATCCTTTTTTTTTACTTATGAAATTAAGTTAATTTTTATGTCAACTGCTGTAGTTCTCAGCGCCACATTGTATACTAGCGTGAAAGACTCTTAATTTTCCTCATAGGCCACTTTATCATGCTTGAGGTTATTTTACGAGCCGCAAATCTGCGGTACGGGACCACCGACTTTATTTCCTTTACGAAGGAAGCCATGCTAAGGATGTTTATGCCCGAAAACAATCCATTGCTTCCGCCGGGTTTGAACCAGTTGCCTTGGGAACCAGAGTTATCCCTAGGACACGAAGGAGGACTTTTGACGTATGTTACAGCTACACAATAAATAGTAAGTAAAATTTATATTGGGATGTCATTATAGATAGAAACTGTACAATAACAGTGATATATCTAAAATTAGAATTACCAGAAAGAGTTTCTTTTTAATCTAAAATTGCTATTTGCAGATAGGATGCTCGAGACAGGGTTTTGTTGAAACGAAACGTTGAACCTTTGGGTTCAAGTGAACGACGGGGAAAGAAATAAAACAGCTACTTTGTTTAATTTCCCTTGCTTTCTACTATCGTAAAAACTAGATTTATGATAGATTTTGAGCCAGCAGGAGCGAAACCTTTTTCTGAAACTCTTTACTTCATGTGGGATTTACTATGGTTTTTCTAGTAAGAAAGTGTAACAGATTCATTACTTGACGGTACGGCAAAAGTAATAACTAAGAACGAAAATATAAGGTTCAAAGATAAATCTACATGTAAATCCAAACCCATTATCTAGGCAGAAGAAAAGAAAAAAAAGATCAGATTGAATGAAGAAATGCTGGGAACTAAGAAAAGAACAACACAGGGAAATGATTGATTCAACGTACCCCAAAGAGGGTGAAATGAAAAGAAGAAGAAGACGACGACGACGAAGAAGAAGAAGATGTAACAGATCGTATAAATAGATAATACCAGTTATTTTCTACTTGGATTGTTCAAAATCCAAAGATCATAGTCTCAGCCGTCAAATCATGATATATTAAATGAACCAACAATCCAATGCTACCAACAGTGAGAAAGAGGAAATAGTTAACCTCGAAATTAACATAGGTTAAAATCAGTATATACATGTATATTATTTTTAGACAACATCGTATTTGTAAATTGACACTATTTGAATGTGCAGTGATTAAAAGTAGGTACAATAAATTTGAAGAAAGCTCTGGTTTACGGTAATGGATACTGAAGTGGCTCTAGAGCTATGATTTCCCAATTTCTCCAAAACTGATGATGGCGAAATGTGTGACGTATTCGTTAATCACTGCATACTGATATCATTACAGTTTAGTAATGAGCTTAAGTTTTATCCGATAAAGTCGGATATTATACGATAAACGGTCGTGATTGATCTATCGATTTCCGAGGCATTGCCAATCGTTATTGGTCAATTTTAAATACACGGAGTTTAAATGAAACATTGATCCAGTTCTTTTGTAATGTACTTGACCCTTGCATAACGTTCCTTTACAGTAGTTTAATCTCTACTAGTTGAAACCCTATTTAAATGGTTTTGCTCTTTATGCCCGAGAAAAGGCTGCGAGGTGTCTAGTTAGCGCGTCTTTGTACGTCTAATTAAATATTTGCCATAGAGACTTTAATCCAGAGAGAGAAGCGAAGATATGACTGCCTCATCTGAGGAAGTAACAGGTGTCTGTCATTTAATGAATGGAGTTTGTCAGACCCACATAACGTTAAAGTAGCAGTAAAAGGGAGTGTAATAATATTATATCATGTCGCAGTGTTAAACAAAATACTGAAAGTAGAGATAATGCATCATAACGTTTAATATTTTTATACAGTTAAGGCACTCATTATTTAATAGTTGATATTTAAAAAATACTTTGTTATTGTTATAGAAAAAGTTGGCAACTATTGTACGAGAGTCGAACAATTAGGATCGAATTTCAGCGTCTTGTATATAATGACATTTAAATACTCAAATTCGACGAAACTGTGTGCAAGGGGCTTTAAGGCCCCTTTAGCTTCCATAATTACACCGGAGGCTTAAACTTACGAAAGTATTGGAGATGTTATAATTTCTTAACTATAGACATTGTTAAACATATTTTTCTATAAATTTCTTTACGTTCTCTCTCTACTACACAGAGCATATAAGGGAAGTACATTACATTATATTGCACCTCGATGTGGATATTTCACCAGAAATGTATGTTTTGAGGTACCCTGATTGGATTGGATTATTCGGAGGGTATTCGGTACCTTGAACAGATTGGTCTTTTGTACCTATGCCCCAAGTGGAAACCCCCGGGAGGGAGGATGAGGTGAGAGGAGACAGACGGCGGCCAGACCCCAAGGAGTCACTACAGTACAGAGGACGGAGTTACTACACTTAAATAGATAGAAACTACCCGTTATTGCACCTAACGTGGGTCTAAAACTGTCACGAGGCCTGTTCTGAGACCAGAGCCGGACCCCCCCCCCCTTCGCAGAGCAAGGAAGAATCCACGCAGGCTTGCACAACCGGCATTCCTCCAACCGCGTTCCTGAATCGGCACACTAGGTCGGCACGGAGTCCATCCCTCCGGAGGAGAAAGTGTTTACTCGAAGTATATCATTCCATCATGCACCGCCGAGACTCCCGCCGACACTTCCACCCTGACACAAATCACCAGATGAGAGATGATGTGAAATGATAATGGAGGTGAAATGGAGGGACATGAAATTCGGGGGAAAACGGCGACCTGGGAAAACCCCCGAAAAGATCTTATGGGCCACACAATCGAACCCGGGCCTCCCAAATGCGGGCTACAGGCGAAATCACCTGAGGCGATCCAGTTCGGTTGAGTTACCCTGAACTCAAAATACATTTTAAGGAAAAGGTATACGTGTTTGTGCGGGTGAATATTGTAGCTCAAAAAGCAAAAGTCAGTTAAGTGCCAAATCTAGTATTTAAGTATAGCACCCTCCAAAAATGCCACACGAAGATGCTCAAGAAATTAACTTACACCAAAGTATATTTTACGTGTATCATTTTCCAACATTTTTATATTCTCAAAAAATAGCTTTCACAATTTTGATTAAAATTGTGCTTAAGAATTTTTTTATGAAAACTGAAACGTAGTTCTTGATTTTTTAAATAGTCTGAAGTCCTTCCAGTTCTGAAACGTGTAAATGTGTAGTGTTTAACGCCGGCTTTTACTACATACGGCACCGCAGGCGGTGACACTGATGATGCATGAGATGAAGATGGAGCACCGGTGGAATGAGATGGCGGGGGAAACCGGAGGTTCCGGAGAAAACCCGCCCCAACGCCGTGTTGTCCACCACTAATCTCACTTTGCGGTCACCTGGAACGAACCCGGCCGCCTTGGTGAGAGCCAAGCGGTCTAACCACTGAGCCACGGCGTGGCCTTCCAGTTCTGAATTTCCCATAACTGGTATTCCATAGATGAAATCTTACTACACAAAAAGGTGTAGTTTTCGTGAATGCCCACAATATATGACATATTATGTCAATTTTATGGAGTTAAGCTTTCCGAAATTTTAAATACTTATAATTATATGAAATGAAAAACAAATGAAAAACCTTTTTGATGCCCAACCCACCCTCTCTCTCTCTCTCCTCTCTCTCTCTCACTCTCTCTCTCTCTCTCCTCTCTCCTCTCTCTCTCTTCTCTCTCTCTCCTCTCTCTCTCTCTCTCTCCTCTCTCTCTCTCTCACTCTCTCTCTCTCATCTCTCTCTCTCATCTCTCTCTCTCTCTCTCTCTCGCTCTCTCTCTCTCTCTCTCTCTCTCTCGTCTCTCCTCTCTCTCTCTCTCTCTCTCTCTCTCTCTCTCTCTCTCTCTCTCTCTCTCTCTCTCTCCTCTCTCTCTCTTCTCTCTCTCTCTCTCTCCTCTCCTCACTCTCTCTCTCTCTCTCTCTCTCTCTCTCTCTCTCTCTCTCTCTCTTCTCTCTCTCTCACTCTCCTCTCTCTCTCTCTCTCTCCTCTCTCTCTCTCTCTCTCTCTCTCCTCTCTCTCTCTCTCTCTCTCTCTCTCTCTCTCTCTCTCTCTCCTCTCTCTCTCTCTCTCTCTCTCTCTCTCTCTCTCTCTCTCGCCAAGGCGGCCCGGGTACGTTCCCAGGCGACCGCAAAGTGAGATTTGTGTTAGATAACCCGGTACTGGAACGAGTTTCTTCTCCGGGATACCCGGTTTCCCCCGCCTTCTCATTCCACCTGTGCTCCATCTTCATCTCATGTACCATCAGTGCATCTTCTGCGGTGCCGTATGTAGTAAAAGCGGGCGTTAAATACTACGCACGCACCTCTCTCTCTCTCTGTCTCTGTCTGTCTCTCTCTCTCAGCCATGCAAAGAAAATGGTTTCAAAGCCATTACAATAGAGACCTCTTAAAAACATTTAACTATAGTTTAAGGGCCTATTGTATTCCTCTAATCGCATTGTACCTACAGAAAAACAAATTCTCCAAATGTTTATCTCGAAGTAGATAAAAGAATAATTTATACAAGAGTGAGTCGAGAAAGTCATGTGAGTGTAATATCAGAAAAAATTGCTATAATAGACACATTCATTTCTCCAAAAACTGCAGCAAACGTATTCTAGTTAATAAAACTGTTCCCAACCATCCGCGATTCTAACCTATGACCTCTGCGTTGAGAAGCCGAACACCGACCACTCCATTGTCAATTTCGTTACCGAATACCCGTAATGGACATAAATTTACTACAAGGTAATTCCCACGGCATTACTTGACTACGGTTGCTTGAAACTATCGTAACAAGAGAACTCTTAACGGAATCATTTCCAGTCTTCCTCAAAGTCTTGTGTGTTTGGTTGTTCGACTGAAAAATGCATTAAAAAAGTAAAGTTGACATAATTTATGTAATTACCAGCAGTGGCAAATAAAGTCGTTTTATTCCTTGTACTAATATAATCGTACTTTTTTAACATTCGGACCTTTTTATATATTTATTATTAAAGTATTATTTGAACTCTTTAAAATTAGCACAAAATTATATTTATAACAAATGATTTCTTTACGCATGTCCAATACTCATGTGTAACTATATAATAATATCAAATCGTTTGGTATCCAGTTTTTTTTTTTTTTTTTTTTTTTTTTTTTTTTTTTTTTTATGGAGTGTAGGGAAATTCTGTAGGGAAAGTGAAAAATGAATGGCGGCTTCCTGTTTGAGTGTAAGTACAGTGTGATCCATATAAACCTGAACCAATAATAGGACACACTTGCAACTTTGGGAGAATATAATACACAATTGGAAGATTACATTACACTATTTACACTTCCGAGAAAATGTTAGAAGTGTCCTCCACCAGCATTTATACATGTTTGCACCCGTCTCACCACATTCTCTGAAGTTTTACGGAGAGAATCATCGCTTATGTTACTTATTTCGGTTCGAATGGATTCCTTAAGAATATCAATTGTCCGTGGCCTATTCTTGTACACTCTATTTTTTAGATACCGCCACAAGAAAAAATCCGGTGAGGTTAGGTCAGGGGATCTGGGCGGCCACAGACCTTTTGATATTATTCGATTAATTATCAAATAAACTGGTTACAAGTTCCATGGTGTCATTAGATGTATGGCACGTTGCTCCATCTTGCTGGAAATAATCTTCTCTCAATTCGATATCATCTCCGTAAAACTTCAGAGAATAAGGTGAGACGAGTGCAAACATGTATAGATGCTGGTGGAGGACACTTCCAACATTTTCTCTGAGATGTAAATAGTGTAATGTAATCCCCCAATTGTGTATTATGGGCTCCCAAAGTTGCACATTTGTTCTATTGTTGGTTCAAAAGTTATGGCATATTGAAATGGTTCAGGTTTATTTGGATCGCACTGTATTTGAAATTCAAACCAGTGACATTAAGTGTCGTTAACATAAGCAAAAACCAATAAGAGTTCTGGAAAAGAGTTAACTTCATCAAACAATTATTTGACAAAATTGTTCGTTTTTACGAAATCTGCTTTTCTTGTGAAGTACTTATACGGCTTACCAGTTACGCAAAAGTCCCCTGCAATGAAGAGAGTATCCGAGGCTATCCCCATAAAATTTAGGATACACCTAAATTTTATTTGTCCTGAGAAGATATATGCGTTATTTTAATTAAAATCACTAGCGCAAGTTCAGAGAAAATGTTCTGTGTAAATACATTCAAATTTGGTATTGAACCACCTTTTCGTTTTTTACTTACGCTATTCATAGATACACATACACACACTTTTCTGAAAAGGTTTCTTCTTGAAATTAGGTCGTAGAACATGTAGAAATCTTGTTATCGAACTTTGGCTTGGGTAGAATACTTGCTGTATTCACTGTCACTCCGCGGTAGACAAAGTAACATTATTTATGACGCCATTTCGCAGGAAATGTGTAAATTTTGTGGCGACAGAGTTTAATGCTCGTTTAATGTTTCCTAAACAGCATCCATGACCCGTCAAAACACACTCGGCAACTGTTTTAGTGAAACAGAGTGCGACTTATGATGTTTATTGATATTTTTCTGACTCCGGAAACTGGCGAGGAACAGCTGGTCAACTTGTAGCACCTGCTACCAAATAAAAGACGTTTAAAAGCGGATGGATATACTTAACGACGCACCAGGTGTGTGTTTAAAGCTAAAAGCGATTGGGCTGGACCAAAGTCTTCCATTAGCAAATTGACAGAGGAATTCTTGATACCTAAAATAGTCTGATTATCTCCCATCTCGTCGCGACCATGGGCGCCGACCATAGGCATGCCTCGTTACTTGATACAGGGTGCCTCTAGAAAACGTGATTGGAATCTTAATGCCCTCATCTAGGTCAGCGCTCTTGACTCCACGTCGCTCTTTGTAATAACGAGGGTCATTTCGTGAGTCATTTTGTTTTCTTCGTTAATGACATCTACCAACCGGGATATTAAAACACTCCACTACCTAATGAAGGGAAAGATTATTAGCATTTCTTCAATCACTTATCGTCAGCTGTTTTTAGATTACTTCTCATTAACAAGTTTCATTCACATCTCACTGTTTTAAAAATATTCTAAAAAAGTTTATTTTTTTACTTTAACTCCCCCCTCCATTTACAGCGCTAGTATACAACATTTAACTTTTGTTTAGGGTTTTTATTTTGTCATTATCCCTAATATATGCAAACTGAATCAGAATATGAACTATCGAGTAGTCATCTAACTCTGTAGAGGGATTTTTTTTCGGAGGGGATTCTGCAGTGATGCGAACAGTCTTGGTCTATTGTATCTCATGTCCCCAAGTGGGGCATCTCCGGGAGTAAGGATGAGGCCAGAGGAGACAGAGGTCGAACGTCCCAAGGAGCCCTGCAGTGCTGAGGGCAGGGTCCCTACATTTTACTTAGAAACTCCCACGGTAGGCCAGGACAGCGGACATTCCCCCGTACTGTGGTCCGGAGACAAATGTTGTCACCAGGTCTCCCGAAAGTGCGAAGACTCCGGCCTCTGTCAACTCGGGAGCGATGGAAAACTCCGAGGTCCTTTCCTTGGGGCAGTACCTTGATTCTAAAACGCCCCCATCCAAATCGAAACATCAAGACGGCTGGAAGTGGATGCGCCACTTACGCGCGTCATCCCCGTAGGGAAGACTACCTAATAACCTCGGTGGCTGCGCCTGGTGTTCTAGCACACCTACTAGCAGGCTAGTACCCGGGACATTTTAGGCAACCCTCTGCCCCTTCCGGGCAGCCGAAGCCTGGATAGAGGTACCCGATCACCCGCGGGTGTCGGGAACACACTGTCCCCTCGAGTTCAACCCAATCCGAACAGTTCCTATTCAGGGAGGGGCTCGAATGTTCGACCCGAGGTTCCTCTAGTAACGTCAGAGGTACCACGAGTGCTAAGGGTCCGCAGTGCCCGCACCACGGCAGCTGAAGGGGACGGATGCCCTCCCCTACGGTCCGGAGACAGTTCCAGCAGTCGGTTCGGAGACCGGCAACCGACCTATCGAAGGAGGAAGTAGTTCACTCAGAGCATGTCATTTTGCCATGCATCGCCGAGACTCCCGCCGACACTTCTGCCCTGAAACAGACCACCAGATGAGACATGATAATGGAAATGAAATGGAGGGGCAGGAAATTCGGGCGACTGTAATTAACCCACCCAGCATTCGCCTAGTGATGCAGGAAACTTCCGAAAAAGCACATGGGTCAGGTAGTTCGGCCACGGGAATCGAAAACGACCTCCCGAATGCGGACCACGGACGAAACCGCTTGAACCATCGCGTTCGTTGTAGAGGGAAAGGAGAATATTCTCTGCGAGGAATGTCCCTGTTTTGCTTTCCCCAATCTTTTAGGGGCGGTAATGCAAACACCACCCCAGTGGATTATAGAGTTAACATTGTTAAAGGATTTTGTATGAATGGGCAGATTGACACAAGCATTCCTTAGAACAAGATTAAAATGTTGTTTTTCAGGTTGTTTCAGTACGATCTATTTACTCAGTGTTTTATGGAATAAAAATATAAGCTATGTTCTCTTCATTTTAGGCGTGATATAGCAAAATTGTAAGAGGAGGTACAAAATTCGTATTTTAAAGTTCGGGAGTAACGCTGGGTATTTCTGCTATTAGACTAGTTTTGCAGTAGTTATTTCAATTTATAACATTGCATAAAAATATAAAAATACATTTCTTGTAACTGTTACTATTTAGTCTTCCCTTAAAGCTCTGTAAACGCTTGGAGCATTTCAAGACATCTCGCCATGGTAGCTCAGCGGTAGAGCATCAGAATGGAAAGCTCAGTGGTTTGAGCCAAGCCATTGAATCTCTTAGGACACTGATTTAACATTCCAAAACCAGTAAACGTTTGTCTATTGCTTATGGCTGTTATGCGACCACCGAGCTATACTGTTTTCCTTGGCATTTTATTATACTGCTTTTCTAAAGGTTAACTACCGACCCAACAAAGGACTGCCTGATGGCCAGGTGTGAGAGACAAAAAAAGGCGTTCTCTTTCCGCATTCTCGGCTTTTATCACAGCCCTATTATTAACTCTTTACGGCAGTAAAACGACAGCATGTCAAAGCAAGGGTGGTCATTTTACTAGTAACTGGTTTATATACGTGAATACTAGAGGTGAAATTTGGTAGTTAATAAAATTTGCACAAATTTTATATCACAGCATTATTGTGCTATGTTTAAAAAACTCAATAATATCCTAGTAATTTTACATTTCACTTTCTCTGTCGTATATGAATAGCAGGTAGAGGTAGTGGTGCATTTCACCCAAAATGGAGATTTCAGCTAAACATGTGTAAATCAAAACAATATACTTTTATGAAAAGTTCGGCGTCAGGTGTTTGTAGTGTGAGCGGGCGCGTACGCGGGTGCAAGAGAAAGATAACGGGGCAAAGAAAAATGCAGAACAATATAATTTAAAAACAAAATATCGGTAGCTTCCAAAGACGTGCATGCTAATATATTTATGTAATTTATAAAATGCATATATTCAGATTTCTAATAATACTCGTAGCTTAAAAGTTGTTAAAGGCATTCATTGGTATTGGTTTGAGTTTTTCACAACTTAGTAAATGTTTTGAGTCCTGCGCCTTGGCGCAGCCGGCTAAGGCAGCATGCCTTGGTCCGTACCCACGGAAGGCGGCCCGGGTTCGATCCCACCCCTGGGATTGGGATTTCATTACGGAGGGAATTCGGTACGTAGGCTACCATGCTGGGCCCATTGTTTCTATGCCCCCAAGTGGGGGCACCCCCGGGAGGAAGGATGAGGCGAAGAAGACAGCGGGTGGCCGACCCAAGGAGCCACGACAGTATAGAGGGCAGGGTCCCTAAAGTTTACTTGGATAGAGACTTCCCCCGACAGGCCAGGACAACGAACTAGCTCCCCTACAGCGGGACATCAACGAGCCCAACAGCCAATCCCTAATGGTCCCAATCAGGCGATCCGAGCCCCAAAGGTCCCTGGCTGGGTGTCCCGAAATGGTCCCAGTATAGGAGCGGAGACCGGCAACCGACCTACCGGAGGAAGTAGTTTTCCTCACAGCATATCATCCTGCCATGCACCGCCGAGACTTGCGGAGAGCTGTGCAAACCTGCTGGCAGGAAGGGCGGTCCGCTCTCCGCAGCAATAAACTTAGATCTGTGAAAGAACTTCCAATTCCCTAGGTTGCCTCCTGTCGTTCATCTCATCGCGAGGAGGTGAGTTTGGCTTGGTTGTGTATTGGGCACTGCTTTTTTACTCATAGTTTTCTTTTTAAAAAGGAGTCTGCTCCACTGTGTCCTTTTTCTGTACGACACGTGCTGGTAGAGTGTTTTCACCTAGCACACCTTAGGACGTCTCTGCAGCTGCCGGACAGCTTTACAGAAATGCTAGCGGACGATAACACAGTAGTGGAGAAGGTTTTTAGATTCTTTTCTAGGTTAGACTTTAGGATTTAGTGAACGGAATTTTTTAGTAGGTTTTGATTTATATTTCTTTTTAATTTTTTTATATACGTGTATTTTTAATAAGTTTATTTACACTTGTATAGATTTTAGAAATATTTATATCTGGCTTTTGCCATGAG
Source organism: Mantis religiosa (assembly GCA_030765055.1). Classification (NCBI taxonomy): domain Eukaryota; kingdom Metazoa; phylum Arthropoda; class Insecta; order Mantodea; family Mantidae; genus Mantis; species Mantis religiosa. The sequence goes on along the minus strand of CM060947.1, from coordinate 217,772,605 downwards.
TAGTTTTTTGAAGGGCACTGATGACCGCCGTAGTTGAGCGCCCTTATACACATCATCATCATCATCATCATCACCATCATCATCACCACCGAGACACCTGCCGACACTTCTACCCTGAAAGAGACTACCAGATGAAAGATTATGTGAAATGATAATGGAGATGAAATCGGGGGACAGGAAATTCGGGGGCTGTAATTAACCTACCCAGCATGCGCCTAGCGACCCGGGAAAACCCCGAAAACCCCATGCGTCAGGTAGGTCGGCCACGGGAATCGAACCCGGGCCTCCGGAATGCGGGTCTCAAACGAAACCCTCTGAGCCATCCCGGCTTGCGGATTTTAAGTTTCGGTTATAGGACCGGTGTCCGTTAGCATCGTGAGGAAATTGAGGAGCTTACGTTAGGTAAGCGGCCCTGGTCACGGTTGGGGGATGCCGAGATACTGAGCACAACTCCGCGTATCGGTTGATCTCCCACCTCTGCCTTGCGTAAGTGGGCGTGAGGTCGGCAGTCGGGTTGGTCGGCCTTGGCCCTCTTAGGGCTGTCGTGCCAGGGATTACAAGTATTATTAGTAAATGTCTGAACGAAGCCACCGTTCATTTGTTTCTCGAATGCTGTACAAAGAGCATGTGTAATTTCAAAGTAATTTGTTGTTTTAATACGTTTTGTACCCATTTTAAAAGATCTGCTTCAGTCTCCTAGCACGAAATGTGTAATGAATCCTTTTCTGAAAAAATTATTATTAGCACATAAGCGTTTTCACAAAAATAAACCAAAATGACTAGAGAAAATAACGTGCATGTAATATATAATATGCTTTTGTTATATATATTTTTTTACTCCGGAAACAAATCTGTCACCCTCCACCTGGTTTGAACCCGCGACCTCGGGAACTAAAGGCTAAACGACAGAGGGCGAGTCTCTGTCTGATATCACATAACTGTGTTAAAGTACCAGAGAGAGAGAGAGAAGTTACAATGTTGCAGATTCACTGGAGAACACAGAGAGTAATCCAATCTACGTAGTTCTGCGCTTCCCGTACACAGTGTAATTGCTTTTTGTAATCGAATGTGCATAATTATCACTTGAAACTATAACACTCAGTTGCAAATTAAACATAACTCAGGCCGGGGATTGAAACTACACGAGGTCGTATTAAAGTTTTGGCAAAGTTGTTCAGCTGCCGTCTGACCTTTCTATCGTTAGAAACTTCAAGTCTTCCGGAAACTTCTTGACGTGTAACACTAATGTGAAGAGAAATATCGGTAACGATTGTTTCCAACTTGGAAGGTTAAGAAGGGTTCATTTTATCGATACCACTGTGTCAATAATCGGCTCAAGCACTTGAAAGCAGTAAAGGGCCTGCAGTATATCATTCTGTCAGACTTACCCCGTTCCGTTCTCCCGCGGGACCTGATCCCGATATCTGTATTAAATGGAACATTAAAATTCCCTCCTTGCTTTTTTCTTGTTGCCTTTTCTTAGCTGATTTCTTATTTCATATGGTTTCCTTCTTTCATAAAGCTGAAGAATGGCTTCATTGTTAACTTATATGTTTCGAGCACAAACACGTACTGTATCTATTTTTTCTAATAGTGAAGAGAATTTTTGCTTGCTCTAGCACATACGGCAGCTGTTCAATAAAAAGGATCATAATTTTTAACGGTCATGATTTTTCGCAATAAAATTCAATCTTATTATATTCTGTTAGCTTAATGTGAAACAAACACACCGTAGTTTCATGTTGGTACTCCTGGTTCCCGCCTGTGAGAACCACGTAATGTTAGACATGTTCAGTATCGCCTATCGCTGCAATGGACGTAAAATGCAGGTAACCTTGATGTTAGAGGAAGATCTGGAGTTTCTTTCAAACATAACCACTGCTGATGAAACATGGCTACATCATTTTGATCCTGAGAGCAAACAGCAAAGCTCAGTGTGGAAATATCCTTCATCACCAACCCCCATAAAGCAAAAGTAGTTGCTTCTGCTGGTAAAGTTATGGTCATCTCATTCTTTGATATTCGTGGAATGGTTTATCAGTATGTTGTACCTGCACACATCAGTAACTGCACAATACTACAGGGATGTCCTGAAAACATTGCTGCTCCACGATATTGCGCGGCTGCATATTGCCATTGTTGTTGTTATTGTTGAATATCTTGTAAAACTGAACGTGAAGTACATCCCTCACCCTCTCTATAGTCCGTATTTAGCCCCATGTCTCTTTTTTCTATTCCCTAATTTGAAGAAAAGCCTTCGTGGGAGGCATTATCCATCATCAGAAGCAGTGGTGAAGGCTGCGGAGGCGATTTTGAACGATCTCTCAAAAAATGGTTTCCAGCATGTCTTTGAAGACTGGCAGAAACGCTGGGACAAGTGCATCGCATTCAGAGGAGACTATTTTGAGAAGAACCATCAAAATTATGAGGATGAGTAAAGGTACGTTGTCAAAAAAAAAAATTGTGATCATTCTTTATTGAACAGCTCTCGTACTTAGTGACTAGAGAAGATACTTCTACCATACAAAATTTTATTTCGAGATTTCACCCGAAATACGTGCGTTAAAGTCCCCTGAATCCAAAAGGCCGTATTTAGAAAGAGGTCCCCGCACTCGTATGTGTAGTGTATGTGTGTGTTGGGGGGTTATGTCTATGAATGACAGTTCAAAAACGAAAAGTTGGATAAATACCAAGGCTGGTACTTACTTTGTGACACGGAAATACCTCAAACAATCGCTTACATGAAAGATTTTTTTTTTATTTTTTTTTAGATTTTCTTAAAACTTTTGTAAGTATTTTGATTAAATTATCATATTACTAAGATATTTATGTTACAAATAAAATGTATATTGCTTGATTTTTCTATGAATTGTTTGTGGAATTCTCATTTTTCGAAGTAATTTTGCATAATTTTCTATAGATGGTGAACAATAAAAAAATTACTCAATACGTGTGTAATATTCACTTTGAATATATAAGAAAGGTTTGATGTAGTTGTTTCTGTAATAATATGAAGTAGACAGTAAACTTTCATTATAATAATGTGTGTGTCCACTAATAAATGTTAAAGGGTAGGCAAACTTAATGTACTTATACTTGGATATGGTATACTACGTGAGAGGGTTTTAAATATTGCAGTAATTTCGTATATTTATTTTTTCTCTCTCCTATAATGCAGCTAAATCTTAAAAGTAACAGAAGTTCGTGCTTATAATAGCAAAAGGAGAACATTATTTCTATACTGAGCCTCAAAATAACGATTTATTTATTCCCGATTTATATTCAGTAAATTACAGTAGCGTGTCTGACTCGCTTTCAAAAAATCCAAAGATCCAATGATTACCTAGATAAGCCCCTATTTATTATTTACACGTCGCCTTTAGCCCTCGAATCACATCAACATCTTTTATCTCATGAAGTAATTTTGTTATTAGGTTAGGTTCTTACTTAAAATTTACGCACTCATTCACGTTTTCATTCATATTTCCAGACGCTATGTAGGGGAATGTTCCTAGCTCAAGAGAATTCCAAACCTCAAGATGGAAATCGAACCCGCATGCTAAACACCAGGCTATAGAAGTAGTCTAGATAAGTTTTGTGCATTTTTCCTGAGTCCATTAATAGGTATTGTCACCCAATTATCGGAAGGCACTACCAACTGACAACTGAGTGGGACACAGGAGGCATTCAGACCACGCCTAACCATTTATCTCGTGTCACTAACTGAGGGGATGGTTAGGAAGTGTCACTGATCGCTGGCCGCCTCTTTCCCCTCTCCCTGACGTCTGGAACAGTCGGGATATTTCATCTAACCCGGAACCTTCTAGATATGTCAGTTGGTCTTATATAAGCGACTCGCCGGGCTGGAAGAGAGTTCAGTTCTTGGCGATCAGCCGTGAGGAGCGCCGCCCTAGCGAACGGACTAGAAGACTGTGTACGTGTATCAGAGGAGTTCTAAGTAATTGTGAGTGTAGAGTGGACCTGTGACAGACGAACTGGTGGATTGTAATTGTGTGCGCTACGTAATTCTATGTATCGGCAAGTGTTCCAACTGTAATTCGGTGGAAATAAAGAACATTTTGAGTTTGTGCAACTGGACTTTTAATTTCAGGTACCCACAAAGTCACAGTATATATTATGTATAATGAAAATTAAAATGTATTTCTAATTTAGGCATCATGTAATACATGCATTACATTGTTATTAGTAGACTTAACTTATAAAACATGTATTTTACTTCTGAATAATCTACCTATAAGCATACACTGTAAAGTCGTAGCTTCTCCGGATATACACACTGCAAATTTAAGGACTAGCTTAGGGGATGTTGCTGATCAACACTTCACTTAAGGAAATTTAGAGACAGAATTCCAGTTTTATATCACATTTCATTTGAGGAAGGTAAATTTGACTGTTTTCTCCTTCCGTACACTAAATTAGTTTATTTTTTTGTTGGTGACTTCATAATATATCTACTAAGTGTTTGCCATACATTGTCATAATTTGACCGTTTCTGACATCGTTGTCTCATAAACTTATAGCTTCTTTGCCCGCATGGACATTCTTTTGCGCTGTATCAGTACATTTAATGAGCTTTTCATTCAGTGTTATTTAAGGTCATTTCGAATAAACGCGTTGTTGCGATTTTGTTTTTCTCTTAGCAACTTTGCAAGAGTTGTGTAATAAACTCTTCGCGTGTCACGTGTAGTGTATACAAGCGTAATTCAGAAATACTAAGCATTACAACTCAAATTTGGTATGCAAATGGACTTGTAGCTCAGTATCACGTACATATACACCTGCTATACTCGGAAATAAAGGATTCAAATGTGAAATTATTGACCGCACTTGTTAAATAAGATTTAAATAAGATTCCTAAACCATTCTTGGAGGTCCAAACGGTCGTATGATGAAGACTGAAACAGTTGTTTTAATTTGAAAGACCCAGGTATTGTTATTATTTTTATATTTGTATTTTAATTTTATTTTAAAAATATTTGAAAAGAAAGTTGCTAGAAGCGAACTAGATTAAAGTAACGATTGGAAGAAAATTGTGTGACAGAATGAGTTATGAAGAGGAGAGACTGGAATAAGACTATGAAGACCAGATTGTTCTTCTGTACCTATATCTCAAGTGTGGCACACCCGGAAGAGAGGATGAGGTGAGAGGAGACAAGAGAGTGGCGACCCCAAGGAGTCATTGCAGTACAGAGGGTGGTGTCCCTACACTTTATTAGATAGAATCTCCCCGGTGGTCGTCATCCCACCTACCACGGCTCCGAAACAGTCACGAGGCCGGTTCGCAGATAGCAGGCCACCCCCCCTCCCCAGAGCAAGGAAGACTCCAGCATGCTTGCACAACCGGCATTCCGCCAGCCGAGTTCCTGAATCGGCCCAATAGGCCGACTCGGAGACCGGAGTCCGTGCCGCCGCAGGAAAAAGAGTTCACTTAGAGCACATCATCCTGCCGTGCACCGCCGAGACACCCGCCGACACTTCTACCCTGAAAGAGACCACGAGATGAGAGATGGCATCAAATGATAATGTAGATGAAATGGAGGTACAGTAAATTCGTGGGGGGGGGGTGTAATTAACCTACCCAGCATTCGTCTAGCACCCGGGAAACCCCCCCCCCCCCGTAAAAACCCATTGGTCAAGTAGGTTGGCTACGTGAATCGAACACGGGCCTCTCCAATGCGTGCCACAGACGGAATCACCTGAACCATCCCTTCGGTTTCCGATACACAGTTATATATTTGTTTTAGGTATATGGCTACAGAGACGAAAGTGACAATCACAGTTTTAAAAAACTGTTATGTGATGGCTTTATAATTCCATATTCTTTGCATAACCATGAAAAGAATGTTTGGAAATCTGCCAATGAAAAACAAAAAAGACTTGAAAATTGAAACCAGTACCAAAGAATAGCTTTTAAGGGATTATGACAACAAAAAATTGTATTTGATATAAATTCTATTCTTTAATAAGATCTACATATTTTGTGTTTTATGTTACACATAAAAAAACATGGTTGGTTGGTTACCAGATCTCCCGACATGGCAACCTTGGCCTTCGGGGTAACCTCGCCCCACTACGTGATGTCAGGACACCATTTCTCAGTTGGAGGCACCCAGAGGGCGGTGTCAATGAACTCCAATGATAGGATGATAGTGAAGATGACGGTGAGGCGAGAGTACCTACAGCTTATACCGTGGACTCCGAACCACGATGGGCATAGGGAACCTTCACATGTGCTATAGCGAGGTGAAGGCGTGGATAGGGCCGACTTAAAATCGCCAATCCCAGAGCCGGGAATCGAACGGGAGCCACTAACGAAACCACCTCGCTAGCCCGGCGACCTACAAAAAAAAATAATAATAATAATGAATGAAGAACCTTCACAGGTTATTCCTATGTGCAGCTATCATGAAAATATCGTAAACATTTAGTTTTTTTGGCAAAATCAAAGAGGGGAAATTTCCCAGGTTAAGTGGAAAATCTTTAAAAAAAAAAAAAAAAAAAAAAAAAAAAAAAAAAAAAAAAAAAAAGCTTCATACTGTTGAGTGCTTACAAGATACCAAAGTTCATACGTAACCAACTTTTCATTTTTTCATTTATTTATACTGTGTGCCCGTAGAGTTCTTTTTTCTAAACAAAAATGCTTTATTTGGATTCTGGAAGCCTCCAACATGTTATTTCCGATGGCATCTCTTTATCGAATTTTCAATGGAATGCAGCACATCTATTTTCTGCGGAAATAGAGAAACAAAAATATCATGTGTATATTGACTCTCCTTTTTAAATCTAAACCACATACCATTGAGGAAATTGCTCAAAACGGATGGGTCATTAGCGAGATACCTTGGAATACAAATTGCCTATTATATTTCCTCTCTGAATTTTCCCACGTAAGTGACGGAAACAACACTCCTAAAGCAATTAGTCACTGGATACTGTACCAAAGAGGAAGTTGATGTTTGGCTTCAGGAAGCTTCGCATCAATGAACAGCCGAAGTTGTTCCAAGTAGGAGGATGAATTGCGTGGCTTGAAGTGGGTGTGTAAGTGTACATAAGAAAAGAGGTTTAAAAACCGGCTCACAATGAGCTGTTACGTGATGCAGTGTTGTCATGGTAATTAAACGACGATACCTCAGACAAGTCCGTGTTAATTGGTCAAAACACTTTTAGGCTCAGTTTTGAAAGACAAAAGTGTCACACAACCTATACTGAACACACCGTCGTCCCAAAACAGCTCTCTGTATCTCCAATTTACAAAGGAATAATTACAAACACCCCTAACTGTTAAATTTTCCAATATCTGAAGGACTAAGCAGATGTTTATACATAAAAGTGTTACTAGAAGCCATTTTTGCTTACATGGTAACTGATTTCTGAATTACGTGTTTTGAAATGAAAGATTTATTGTGTTATTATTTACTTTAATATCCATCCTGACAATTAATTATTTAACAAAATGTTTTTTCTGAATCTTGTTAATCAGAACTAAAGTTTACCGTATGTATATTTGTATATTTTATTCCTTCTATTAGAATGGTAGGCATTAACTACCTAATGCCCCATAGTAACTAGAGTAAAATCTAATACTTTTATAAATCTGTAATGTTAGTACTAACTCGTCACTTTGTTTATTAATTGTTTTCTATTTCTCAAGTGGACAAAAATACGGTACTGACCTAAAACGGTTAATTTAAAGTAGGTATTTATTTTAAACAACTGTTAAGTTTGCAGTCAAATAGCGCAATCAATAATAACACTAAGCAACAATGAAAATATCTTCTTCTTCTACCTCCATAGATTAGGCTATAGCCTGTTCCGGTCTCACATCGATCCATCGTTTCCTAGGTCGTCCTATTGATCTTCGTCCTTTCGGTTTATATTCCATTATTTGTTTAGGGATTCTCTCTGGAGCCATTCTTCCTAAATGTTGGAGCTAATTTTCCCTATGTTGCATCAATTTTAATAAAACAGAATTGATGTTTAATTTATTTATGTCTTCATTTCTAAGTTGATCTTCCCTTGTACATCCCTTAACAGATCTTAGGAAACGCATTTCTGCTGCTTGTATTTTACTAAAGTCTTTGTTTCATGTCTCGCTTTGTCCATGTCTCGCTTTGTCCATGTCTCGCTTCCATATAGCAAGACAGAGAGTGCCATGACAGAATAAAATTTTAATTGAGTTTATCTTCTTCTTTTACCTTTTAGTGTTCTCTTAATTGTTCCAGTTACTCCTTGAAACTTACTTATTTTCTGATTTATATCCTGATCCATTTCATACCTTAGGTCACATCCAAGATACTTAAAATGTGACACTTGTTCAATAATATTATTCTCAATTAGAATATTTGTCCTTACCGGGTATTTACCGTGGAATGCCATTGCCTTGGTTTTTCTATTTGAAATTTTCATATTATATATTTTACTGATTTTATTCAATTCATACGTTGCTTTTTGCAGCTTATCCTCATTGTCAAAAATTAAAACTACATCATCAGCAAACATTAATATATTTAACGTTCTTTGTCCGAAAGTCTCACAGAATGAAAATGTTTCGGGCTTAAAAATAGTGAATTTACATCTATTTCCATCTGCTGAATTCAAAATTCACCATAAAAATGATAGATTAGCTCTTCTTTTGAAGATAAAGTGACATTTCATTTCTTAGAATGAATATTTTAAATTAAGGGGATTTTTTTGGGGGGGGGGAGTTGGCACACCTGTCAAATAACATCTGAGAGCAATTTTGGAAATTAGGTGATGAAAAATTTAAGGAAGACATTTTTGTCGGACCACAAATAAGAGAACTTGTAAAGGATCCTTCATTTGACCAAACTTTGGAGGGGAACGAAAAGTAAGCTTGGGAAGCCTTCAAGGGTGTTGTTCGTGGATTTTTAGGCAACAAAAGAGATGACAACTACAAGCATTTGATGACAGTGCTCCTGCAAAAATACCGTAACCTTGGATGTAACATGTCCCTTAAGATCCATTTTCTCCACTGCCACCTAGACTTTTTCCCTCCTAGTTGTGGAGCTGTTAGTGATGAACATGGGAAGAGATTCCATCAGGACATTTCTGTTATGGAACAAAGATATCAGGGCCGTTGGAATGAAGTAATGCTTGCGGATTACTGTTGGTCTTTGTATAGGGATTCTGCGGAACTCAAGAGACAAACTAAAAGACGACGAAGTCAATAGGCCACCACATGATTCTCTTCAGACACGACTATCTGCGAAGTATTTTTCCAGCAATTTAGAACTCTTAGCATGTAATTACCAGTTTAAAAAATCAAATGCACTTTCATTTTTTGTTAGCATGTATGTAATTAAATGTTTCCTTTTCTCTCAATCCGTTAATATGTAATACTTCCACATTGTGTATATCATAGAAACTAGAGCTAATGAAAATTTTTCATTGTCATATTTGTTTTGCTCAACTCAAAATTAGTAGGAATTGCCACATGAAGTGCTCGAAACATTCAAAAATTATTTTTTGTTGCCCAGTGTAATCACAAACCAGAGTGAAATTGTAAAAGTATTCAAAAAAGAAAGTACTTAAACACTATAATAGGTTTACCGTAAATATACGTGCAAATTTAAACGAAGAATATCTGCAATTTACTCTCTATTAAGAGGCTACTTAAACTTAGTAAAGTTTAGAATATAATATTATTATTTAATATTTCTACAATATTCTGCCATGTGAAAATATGTTTTTCTAATACATGATTGTGTGTAATTTCGTGCTTGTCTTAATGACCATTTTGACATGGTGAAATACTACTTACCTTCCTATTTTAAGATTTTAGAACCTATTGCGTTTTGCGTCAAGCCAAATTACGAGTAACCTGTTCATACAGTCAGCTTATTGCTAACAGTTGAAAGAAATGCACGTTCAAATAGTGCCAGTTTGGAAATTATGGTCTTGAAAAAGATAGTCTATTGTGTTCTAATTTAGGTTGTTTTGGGGTTAATTGTTTTCTCATTCCCACTGTTGGTAGCCTTGGTGTTGGTAACACCATCGATTGTGCATTTAGTATGCCATGTTCTGGCTTCTGACACACCACTGTTTTGATTTTAAACAATAGAAGCTAAAAGAATTAGGTATTACTTATCTAATCTGTTACATTACTTCCTGGAATAGGTTTAATAAGTAATCATATTTTTGAGTTGGTTTGCGGTGGGAATAATGTGACAATTGCTATTAGTAATAATGCGTAATGGAATTGTTACACCAGGATTTCTTGTGTTTTCACACCAAAATTTCCACCTTCCGCCCACCGTACATACACACTCGTGTGCATTGCAGAAGTCGCGTGCTTGGAAACGCCAGAATATGACCGATTGGGAGGTCACCGACCTTTTCTTTCGATCCGCAGAGGTATGCGTAAAGATTTTGTGTACTTGTGGTGGTGGAGGAAGGTCGATAATTTACACGAGCTAGGTTCGAGGTGTAGAGCTCTTGTGGTAGAGTGACCTAGTTCTTTCCCGCACTGGGGCAAACACTCCCGCGCCGCAGTACGCAGTTCAACTTTCTTCCTGTCATGAGCGGAAGAAACTTCGATAAGACCCACCGAAGGCTTCCGCACAGACCTATTATTTATACAAGCGACATTTGATACGCAATTCGTGTAGGAGCATCACCCTTTACTTCAAAAAATAATATAATCGGTTGCATCATTTAGATTATTTAGTAATGCATCTATGAAAAAATATGTTTCATTATTCCAAAGTCTCATGTTTCTTTCTATTCTCGTTAATATCCATAAATATCTAGCAGTAAAGATTTAGTTACATAGCAAGACGTCAACAGTAATTTGTCGAAAGTTTAGGATGGTAATTTTATCATGCCAGAATCCCAAAATTATACTATTATAATCAAAGGTCGCAGAATTATTTTTAAAAACATGATAGAAATTTCTGTAAAAATGTCTATATAGAATTGTCCATTGTTTTTTTTTTTCTTCGAATATGCCACTATATATCTATATTAAATGCAGGCAAACTAAATCTCTACCAGTTTTATGTACCTGAGAAATCATGAGAGAAAGAGAAAGAGAGGCCAAACTTATTGCAGGAAAATTGTAGATCTCGTTAAAATATCTAATAATCAATTGGAGATAGCTGTGTCATTAACTGCTACCTCAGTATTCTGTCTTTTTAATATTTTCTTACAATTTTGCAGCATATTTTGAAGTAATGTTTCGTAATGACTGTTCCTAGCATAAATCAACTTTTTATTATTTTTCAGCTTTTTTCAACCAGCGGGAAGTATCCTCAAAATCCTAAGAACGTTAGCCATGCCTAACAGAATGTAGTACAAATAAAATTTTCTGTTTAGAATAGCTTAGAAAATAAATGACGATAGATAGAAAAATTCAATTAACCCTCAGATCTGAATCTCTGCTCCATCCTTTACTCTGCACATTTCTAAGAGCAATTTTAGTAATGATACAATCGAAGATACGTCGATATTTATAATTTATCCAAGTAGGCTATAGCTAGGTGTTAGACGATGAATGAATGAAATGAGAGCGTGATATCTACTGAGTAAATGTTACTTGCCGTCTCTATGGTATGGGGATAGCCTCACATTCCAGAGGTCCCGTGTTCGAATCTCGGTCAGGGTGAGTTATCTGGATGTTTTTCCACTCATCTTATCCAGAAAGATGTCAGGCAACTCTAAGCTCTATGTACCCTAGACTCATTTGAGCATCACTTTTCACATTTCATTCATCGTCAGATTTAAAGGAACGTTAAAAAAATAAATAAAAAAAAACTTACTGGACTTCAGTTTTCTTAGGATGAAGGGGAACCCTGGGAAAAGCCACAATCAACATAGCTCCTCCTAGCCGAAGTTTGATCTCGAGACTCTTAAATGAAAGACGGAACATTATCTCCAAAACTAATGAAATATTAGAGACATACGATTACTAATGAGAGTTATTCAGTATTTATAAGTTTCAGTTCTTTTTCTTCTTCAATTGTTTACTCTTCCTACCGCTTATCTTCGTAGATATGTCCTAAGCACAGCTATATGAACTGTCCGAAGATTGCAAATGTGTATTATATGGGCAAAAATATGGGAAATGCCACGTTCTACGTGTGAGAGGAGAACAAAATCAATAGCGATCTACAGTAAAGACTAAACGAAACATTTATAGTCAACTCGAGTGCACACTTCCTATTAATAAAATAAAATTCTCCTTAATATAATAATGCAGAATTGCATTCCACACAGAGCTCGATATTAGTATGTCCAAGTAAATAGATGTTTCGAAGTGCACTGAATCTGAAGAAACATTTTAAGAAATGTTTTACTTAGCTTGCCCTCCCTATCGTATGTGGGACTTAAATGTGAACGGTTAGGATTAGAGGTCACTCGAGGAACAGGCAAACATCGTGTTGGAGTGAAGAATCTGGAATGGATCGGAGGATCGACGTATAGCGTGGTATAAGAGTGAGGAAGTAGATGTATGAAATGAAGCTGTAATGGATGAAAGGAAGGTTAACTGAACCCAAAGAAATCTATCAATAGGCTGTCTTGTCCACCACAGTTTCCAGCGATCACCTGGAATCGAATGCTTATTACATAAACATTTATGTTGCCGATTTTCAAAACAACACATAAAACATAAGTTGCATAGAGAGAGAGGGGGGGGGGGAAGAGAGAACGTCGATGATATAGTCGAGGTTGGAAAAGAATGGCAATAGGGAAGGATAAGAGTGAGGAGGGAGAGTAATAGAGATAGACGTAGGGGAGAAAAGAATATGTGTGTATGTGTGTGTGTTTGTTTGTTTCATTACTAATAAAACAAAAAATTGGTTAAACACTAAACTTGGTATTTAAGTACAGCAGCTGCCAAGTGCGGCTTGACTCCATGACGTAAGGAGAGGATGTCAGATGGACCATTGTTGCTGCACCTCCAGTCGTCCCACCATTTCACAGTTGTCTCAGTCACACCCACCCTTTTTGTGTTGCTGTTTTATGAGCACAATGAACTCGATAACTAACTCAGGAAGTAGTCCCTCTAGTGATAAAAAATAACTCCTTAAGGGTAAACATTTGGAATATTAATAGAAAAATCAGGAATTAGTGTGTCATATACGCGAACCAAATTTCATACATGTCTTTAAATTAATCCCAAATATATTAAATATTTTACATTCTTTACTGCTTTGAAAAAGAAGATGCAATTTTTTAAAAACTTGTTTTATAGTTAAATTCTGATGGCACACACACACACACACACACACACACACACACACACACACACACACACACACACACACACACACACACACACACACACACACACACACATATATAATTTAAATGCATTTTAGTTTATGAAAAACATTTAAGATATGAGTTCAATTTAAAATGTTTAAACATTTGCATAATATGAATATTGTTGTTCAATAACATAACTGTTTAAGTGCTTCAACAAAAATATTATCATTGATTTTAATGTAAATAAATAGGTTTTAATTTATTCATAATGAAAAGTATGTCTTGTGCAATAATTTCTAAATGAGAATGCCCAAGAAACAAAACCATTAATCAGTAAATGGAATTTAAAAATGGTAACGCAACTTTACTTTGGCTCATTTATCTTGTTAAAAATTATTTATTTGATATAGAGCCTCCAATTTTTATGGTGTTAATTTAATATCTAAGATTTAAGATTCCTGAAGCCTCTTTTGAATAATTTGCTTACTTTTATGTGCTTGCTTTTGTATTGCAATTTTATAATAAGCTAGGCTTACAGGCAGACAAAAGGATCGAACCTATGATTATCATATCGCATTATCTACCTACACCATGAATTTTACTACCATTATTTTATTAACAGCAGTAATTAACTTATAACTCATAATCCTTTACGCTATTAAACAATAAAAGACATTAAATTAGTCTTATTTCGTAGTATCTATGCTTTTAAAAGTCCCACAAATTTAAAAGCTACGTAGAATTAAACCAAAATGTTTTAGTGTTTATTAATATATACATTTTTAGCTTTAATTTGAAAGTAGCTTCATTTATCTAGCGTTCTAACGGCGATATACTTTTATTCATAAAATATGAAACAAGCACTCTTTCCGGCATTATACTTGTTTCATACTTCAAACCTTGGATCATAGATAACAGGGTACTTCACAACCCTTTCTTTCGACGGTCGTTAGCTACTATGCTGTTTACAGCTTCCTAGGACTTCAATCTCCCTCATTATAGTGTGATTTTTGCACTCTTATTAAGAAAACAAGCTATCGGTGTCCGAGTGGCACCATGTCACAAATGAGCCTATATTGTTAAAGTTCCAGTATGGTGGTACACGTTTATCACTGTAGAAAATATATGAGTGAAGTAGGAAGGACGTAAATGACGTCACTTCTAAGACATATGCTCTGCGGTCGGGTCAGGCACACCACGTTGTGATACCAGAGTCCACTGCAGCACTTGAGGCATTTGTGATGAAAAATCACCGTAATGCGTATTACAGTGGATCAAATGACCACAGATCCGAATATAAGTTATGATTCGCCACGTCATATCACTCTTGACGTACTTAAGTTTCGCAAAGTGTCTGTAAGATGAGTGGCACGGCAGCTCAATTCAGAATTAAAGAGCGTCGTGTTTACGTATATGAGCAAATTTTGCTGCACTTTGAAGCAGAAATGTGATAGCTTCTTTGCAAAAATCGTTATTATAGGAGACGAAACGTGAGTACACCACCACCAACTCAAAACAAAGAAATCGAGCAAGAAAGAGTGCAATCACCAATGTCGCCATTGTCTTGGAACACTACTGTGGAAAACCTATTACCAGTTCGACATATTTCAATATGTTTTGGAAATCAGGTTTGGCCTTCAGTAAGATCAAAGTGCTGTGGACTTCTGACAATAGGTGTTATTTTGCAGCACGGCAATGCTGGGCCTCGAACAACAATTGTATCTATTTTCTCCATTTTGATACTCTTCCACATCATCCATACTCGCCAGACGTCGCACGTAGTGATTACCACATGTTAGACCATTCAAAGAGGCGATGGGAGTTCGATGAAAAGGTGCACTAGCAGCAAAAATTTTTTTTTTTTTCAGAGGTGTGCGTCCATTTCTTATTCACTGTTTTGATTATTAAGGAGACTGTGTCAAAACATAATATGCATGTCTTCTACTTTTGTTCAATAAAAATAAAAATATTTAGCATTTTTATGACTCCTCGTAAAAGAAGAAGTAGCGAAAATAATGTGAATGTATCAAGTCGGGTTTTTTAAATAATGCATTTATTGTTCAGCGTGCAAATCGCATTGTGTTTTAAATACGAGATTTTCCTGTTCTTTGAAGGGTCCAAGTTGCCATCTAATGTCACAATAATCGAAATGTACTAACAACATTATTGATAAATTTAACTTGCTCGCTCAAGAGATGACCAGCATAAGTTTGCTCTCGTTCTGCAGATCGGTCGGAAACGGAACCCAATTTTGCTGTGTGCTGTATAAACTTTGCGATCCTGAGTGGCAAACTTGTATAAATCGTTGCTAGGAAACTGGAACACTTCATGAATGTTAATGAAGAACAATTGCAGGCTCGAACCAATGACATTCTCCGTCCCATTTCTTGTTGCCGCATTGCTGTGTGGATAGCACTTTGAATTCTGTCCAAAATGGCTTTTGTCCTATTTTCCCGGAGTAGCAGGATTATGAGATCACTCCCTCCATCTGTGTGTATGTATGTCGCGAAATTCCCCTCGGCGTTCTCCAGTTTTATGAAACACACTAGGGGCTCATAAGGGCTAGTAAATCCAAACTTGAGCCAAAATAGTTTAATGGCGGGACACTTCTGAAATATCTTCTCATTTTCATACTGTGTACTTGTATAAGATTATATTGTTATTACCTAATTTTATACAGGCTGAACCAGACCTCCCGTAACAATTTATTTTGGAAAATACGCCGTTAGACTTTTCGAGACAAAAATATTTATAGCTAAAGTATATGTAAGCTTTCGCTTGATTCATTTTCATCCACCGAGCGAGATGGCTTCACAGTAACATGTGAGACTTCATTCGGAGGTGCCGAATATAATTTCTGGCGAATGCATACTCGATAAGTTTTTCGTGGTTTTCCCGGATCGTTCGCTGAATGATGGGTGGACCCTCTTATACCAAGACTCTCCTCTCCCTCATTTCTTTCATTGTCACTTGTTTTAGGCTTGTAGGATCGTGCTGAGTTGTGGAGATGCGCTTCGCAGAGGTCTCTCTCTCCGGGGCGTTGGCCGGGAGTGCCCCCTTCCAGAGCTCTCGGACGAGCACCCCTTCGAAAGACCTCTGGCGATTAGTGGCTTGAGTAGTGTTGGATGAGTATGAAGAGGAATGTTCCGGTCGCTTTTCGGGTCTAACATCCCATCCTCCCGGAAGTTACGGTAGAAGCACGGAGGGTTTGGATAGCCTACATGCGAAGCTTTGCAGGGGTGTTTTCGTTAATATGTATCTGTACCTTTCAGTTTCACCCACTTGAGCAGTTTTATCCTGTGCGAGGGTGCCTCTTCGATTTCCATCTGCACTCTGGGACATTTTCATTCGAGTTCAGTATGAGTGTGCTTGGTGCATTCCACCGGTTATTTAATATCCAATTGGTCCTTTAACAAAATTTCATTACTGATAGTAGGCAAAACTGTGCTTTCTCGGTTCACTCTCGTCGTATGGAGGACTTACAATTGGGCACCTGGTCATTTACCAATCCAGAAGCAGACAAACTCTGGAACGGAGAGAGTAGCTAGGATGGCATATGCCCAAAGGCACATGAGATGAATGAGATGGTATGAAATGAGAGCTAAATGGATATAAGGTAAGTGGTGATAGAATGAATGGTAGGGGAAACCAGAGTACCCGGAGAATTCTCGCCCGGACGTCTCTTTGTCCATCACAAATCCCACATAATGTGGCAAACGATCTAACCACATCACCGAGTCCGCTAAAGTTAGCAAAATAAAATAAATAAAGGAATTCTAAACCTTTAAGTAATACTTTATTTTAGTACTACAGACTGTAAATAGTTAATTTTATAGATGCCGAAACAGTTTAATAAAGAACCTTTACTA
Source organism: Mantis religiosa (assembly GCA_030765055.1). Lineage (NCBI taxonomy): Eukaryota > Metazoa > Arthropoda > Insecta > Mantodea > Mantidae > Mantis > Mantis religiosa. Next base: position 217,755,488 of record CM060947.1, on the reverse strand, counting down.
AATAGTTTTCCTATGCATTGGTAATCAATTGTAATACAGCTGGAGTTTGGTTCTACAAATGGAACCACATTAAACATCTTATTTCTAGAGAGAAAGTATAACAAAATCTACTAGGAAAAGAGAGAAGTGCATTACGTTTAATAAACTAATAGATATCATAGCCAAATATTCCTGGTATTGCTGATGTACAATCAATTAAAATCTTATTGGAAATATCTATCTACTTATAATTCTAAATACCGTAAAATCACTGGTGAAATACACAGCTTTGCACAGTAGTTATTGTTTTAATTTAATTGTTTCTTTGTAAGGTTTGCTTCTTCGTTGGTAATTGCACAAAGAAACTTCCTCTTAAATTGGTTTAAATACCTAAGGGTTTAATTAATATTGACTCATGATGTTGTAATGAAGAACTTCATAATAACTTTGTGCATGTTTTTGCTTTATAGTGAGAGATACTTCGACTAAACACAAATAGGTGTCAGCAACCATCATGAAAGAAAAAAAGTCTGTGCCATCAATACTATTGATGCCTTCACTTGACATTCAATACGCTATATATATGCTGCATTTACATAATTATCTCTACTATTCTAAAAAAACAGTCTTACAAAAGTTTATTCTTCTGCTGGATGGGCAGAGTCAGACTGAAAAATTCAATGCCTGGTCGGGATTTTAAACACGGATCTTCCGGTTTTGTCCCGTTGCTGTATTCACCAAGCTACCGTGGCTCGTGTCATCACGACGTCAAATTCTGCAATAGACTTGGAATTTTCGGGCTAAACCACTAGGAGTTTTCTTATATACATGAGAGAATTACTGTTCTATACTCTGAGTCCATAGGTCTTTATAGTTTTCACCACTGTTAAATCAATTAATGGAAATTAATTGTTCTATTCCTTGTTAATCCAGATAAACTTTCAATATCTAATTTGTTGTGACCATAATAAACATAACGAGAATAGAGAAGATGACATCAATAGTCAGATTAAAAAAAAATAAAGATGGCTTTGTGATAACTTCATCCTGCGCCATGGCGTATTGGGCTAAGGCATCATGCCTTGGTTCCCTGCCACGGAATGCGACCCGGGTTAAGTCCCGTTGCCCACTCAGCATCGCGAGGAAAGTGAGGAGCTTGCGACAGGTAAGCGGCCCTAATTATGAAAGCCAACTTTCCGGCTGGGGGTGTGGAGATGCTGACCACATCTCCTCCACGTATCGGCTGGATGATCGCCCACCTCTACTTTGGGTATGTGGGCGTGAGGCCGGCAGTCGGGTTGGCAGGCCCTGGTCCGATATGGACTGTAGTGCCACGGGTTTAACTTTGTGTGATCACTTCGAAATCCCACATTTCTTTCATGGCCACTTAAAAATGAAAAAGTATAACATTTGAACAAAAAATAACAAAGAATTTTTAGGAAATTAGTTTCTATATAACGTAAGCCCCCCTCGGTAGCGTGGTGGTAGCATGTCTGCCTCACGTTTAACAGGTCCCGAGTTCGAATCTCGGTCAGGGTGAGTTACCTGGATAAGGCTTTTTCCGGGGTTTTCCCTTATCCTGATAGACGAGTGTCGGGTAACCCTAAGCTCCATGGAGCCTGTACTCATTTGAGCATCATTTCACCAATTTCATCCATTGTCCGATATGACTTAACGTTGGAGGTCGTAAATTACTATATATATATAACGTAAACTTACCATTTAGCGAGATCTAAATTTTCTCTCTCTCTCTCTCTCTCTCTCTCTCTCTCTCTCTCTCTCTCTCTCTCTCTTACGGTTTACCAATCATTTAAAATGAAGATGTCATCTGTTCCCAGAAGATTAAAAAATTCGAGTATGTCCTTCACGTGGTACTTCACGTGTGCAAGGTGACTCCGTCGTCAGCCTCGTCAGTGAAAATTTGAGAATATTGATGTCCGCGGCTGCTCTTGGAGTTATCCTAAAGCTCACGAATATAGGATTTGTAGCAAGGATCTCTTGATTCAGGGTGTTTTTGGATGGATCAGTTAGTGTACTTGGAAAGAATCACAGTTCTTCCCCCCTCCCTTATGACGATCAGTTATATTTCTATCACTATCGAAATACATATTGATTAGACGAACTCTGAATGGTTGGCTTCGCGCTGGCGTGGTTGTTTCTCCCGTGTACTATAACATGACTCTTCGGTTTGGCACCTAGCGGCCAACTAACTTTGGATAGACATTTGCTCCCCGGATAGTTCATACAACTTTTCTGTGTTCCCCCACAGCTTATTATTTTTAATTAGTTGGTTGATAGAACGCATATGGCGTCTCTTTTACGGGAACAACCTCTCTCCCCTCACACGATTTCTCCTGTCAAAACTAGACCTGAAAATAAACACCAGTTAACATTTAATTAATTAACTCGAGGAAGAGAGCACCGTTTCATATGGAGTAAATCACGTAATAAGATTTAGTTTTGCTTTATCGCTGTGAACAGTTTAGTTGCGGTGTCAGTCTAATTATAAAATGGTCTCTGAATGAAGGTTTGGTACGTCGCTATGTTGTGAATGATATCGATTCTATCACCAAGTCAGCTGTAAAAGATCTCATTCAGTTGCAGGAGAAGGGACAGAGCCACCGTGCCGGATGTTTTTGTCCTCCCGAAAACGTCACCAAACTGAATAATTCATAAGGAAGCCCTACTGCCGCGCCACGCCGCGCCGTCAGCCCGTCACAAAGTTACAGTTCGCAATCTCAAACCACGTGAGAGAGCAAAGTCGCGCCGCCGAGGGCTATGGGCGTCCTTGCAATCTGGTTTTGTTCATGAACTTTACTGCATCCTATTCCTTGTCACCAAATCTACGTGCTGAGCACTAGCTTTTGACTCCGATTCTCAACTATGGCTGGGAAAAGAACTTATTCCTTGTCCTGAAAGGATTGACGGAAGACTAGTGATGCAGAACCGTAAAAGCCTTACATTAAAACCAACGTAAGATAGTAACGCGACGTTTTACGTTGAACTTGAACGTTACGTAACGAAGTAGTATAATATGAGTATCATTACCTCTCTGCAAGAACGAAGTGTAAACCGATTTCTGCAATTACATGAGAGCGTCAATTGTGCACATCCCACTAGTTTCATACAATATGTTGATAATGGTAAGCTTTGTTATCTGAGTTAATGATACCATCATTGACTTATGCATAAAGCATCAACGTTCAACAAATATTTTGCTACTGCGTGATTCAGTGGAAACTAAAGCTAGTTAATGTAATTATGTTGATCATAGCAACGTTGGTGTAGAGCGAAAGAACTAATGCAACGATAATTAGTTTACTATAATAATGGCATGTTACAGATTATTTGGTATCAAGAAAAATTGTCTAATTCGTTCTGAGTATTGAGTAATTGAAGAAAATATCCCTTCAGATATTGAAGTTGTTTACTCTCCAAACAAGTTAGCTCTATTTTGCTGTGAGAAGTTAAAGAGTTATGGGCCTATAGAGAAATAAATAACCAAACAAATCGAAATAAATAATTAGATTTACAATGATACGAGAGGGCGGTTCAACAAGAAGCCAGGTTGCTAAGGCAACTTGGTTTTTCTGTCGTCTACTGTCATTTGTTACACGTCGCCAAAACAAAGTTGTTACAGATTCATAAGTTGGTATGGAATTGGAAGGCATTTCAGTTAGTCGTTCAACGTGTCGCTAAAATAGCAAAAGTGTAGCATCGTTCAGTGATTCTATTTTAATTTGGGATGCGAAAACTTGCATAGACACAAAAGTGAAATTGTTCATGGGGACCTTTCGTCATATAATAGTTATACACTGGTCCAACGACTTAAGACGTGGTCAAAGCTCCATTTTTTTTTTATTAAGATCGTTCAGGATACAGATGTGGTTACCGAGGACAGTATTGAAGAAGTCTACAATGATCGTTGAACGAAAGGCCACCAGTCTGTCAACGGAAATGGCAAATTTATAATTTACATCATAAGCTGTCAACCGATGAGTAATGTGTTTAATCATATTGGACAGCAAGCAGGTGTGACTTTCATCTTCTAAACTGTGTTTGGAACTATTTAAACGAAATTCGAAGTAATTTTACGTTGATTAGCTCTGCATTTATTATGACACTCAAGAGTTAAAACAATCGGTTGCTTCTTCCGTTGAATCTGTTCCAAAGAACACGTCAGCTGAAAAAGTGACATCGAGGATGACTTCTTGGATAAAAGAAAACCGATTACTCAACATTACTAAAATGAGTTAGAGATCGACAAGAATTTGGAGCAGACACGGCCCCATTTGGAGAAAAAGAAAGTGCTGTTTCACCAAGATAGCCACCAGCACATCCATCCGGTGTCAGTCTGGATAGCTAAGTTGGTCAGGCACTGGTTTACTCCTTTCAAGGTCGCGAGATCAAACCTGATCCAGACCAATGGTTTTTAAGTGAGCTCAAAAGCAACAATCTCATGTCAGCAGATTTACTGGTATGTAAAAACTCTTCAGAAACAAAATTTCATCAGACTGGATTTTGACAGTGTTGTTAACAAACAAAATTAACAATCTTCCACTAAAGTCACCACCAAACTGTATTAATTGCGTTATGAATTTCTGCCGCATCCCATATTCCCCCACATTTTCTTCTTATCCCAAACATGAAGAAATGGATCACGAGATCCAAATTTAGATCTAATGAAGAGGTAATCTTCGAGACAGAAGCGTCTTTGGCAGAGTATGACAATTCCTGTTTTTAAGGAATTAAAAAAGGTAGGAAAGTTGTAAGAAATGAATATCCCTAAGAAGAGACTATATTGAGAAATAAAATGTTTTTGAAAGAAAAGGTCTTTATTCCTACTTATTGTACCGCCCTCGCTATTTAATTCACTTCAAATTTGCGTATGATGGTGATCATTAATTTACAAAAATATAGTTAGTAAATAAACTTAGAAATCAGTGGCACATTTCTTGCTAAAAGTGTAGTGTAATGGTTTCAGCCCATTTATTAAACAATAATTGAGATGGATCTTCAGAACAAATTAAGCTGTTTCATAAACTGGACAATTTAAAAAGATACATTTTACAGCTTTGTGCATATAGCATTTGTTATGGTAGGACTTTTTATCTCTGGAAACTCTTATAGAGTTTACCGTGCTATTAGGTATTTTGTAATTCCTTCTGTCCAGAAGGAAGGAACATTTCTTTTGCCAAATTCAACAATTGTTGCTTCATTCTTGCCAAATAATTCGAGGGCTAAATGAACATAATGCAAAATTCTTGCAATTGAAAGAGAATGAGTAATAACGTCACACTTGAGAAACTTTTTGCTTACACATTTGAATATGTTATCGCAGTCGAATCTTGTGTACGGTGAGTAACCTGGATAAGGTTTTTCCGGGATTTTCTGAAAGATGAATCTGGATAACTTAAGGTCTGTAAAACTGGAGTTCATTTGAGCATTATTCCGACCATTCCCCTCATCATCTTATATATCTTAGCTTTAAAGGCCGTTTTAAAGTTTAAAAAAGTGTGGTAATGAATGTCATCATCATTCTGACGTGGTGATGGATAAGGAGTCATTATTAAATGGTGGATAAAATTCTAAAACGTCGCATTAAATTATGGTAGATATGGCTGCTTAATTCAATGTAATTTAAAACTTTCTTAACATTAATGTTTTACCTTCTGTTGTGTTAAGTTTGTTACGTGACTTATTCGAATCAATCGACATGGATCAGAGATCTCCATAATATTGTTAATTATTCTATGGAAGAATAGTGAAGTTCCATGCTGTTTACTTGCTCTCTCACCTACATAACTACAGAAAATTTGATACCAAGATTTCACCTGAAATCCATGTTTTGTTGTGCCCTAAATTCAAGACCTTTTTTGAAAGATATCCATGTGTGTATTTGTTCAAAAATAATGCTGTAATGGTTGTGATTAAGCTACCACATGTTTAAAATATCTTCATGACATGAAATGAAAATGCTGAATCTCCTAGAATCACTTCCAAACTCGTCTTAATTCTGGATAATTTTTGCTTAGCTAGTAAACCGTAAGAGATAAAAAGTCATACTGCAAAACAAATGTAAATGTTATTAATATAAGCGTTTCAAAGAATTTCTTGTACAAAAGTAGAGAAGTTCATCTGAGTACAATAATCAGAATCTTTTTATTGGTTTTGTAGCTATGTAAACTCCAATGAGCAACAGAAGAGTTAATCAATCAAATCTAAAGAAATAAAATCGAGTAGTTTTGTTATTGAATATTCTTACAGAACTAGCCGATAGTTTTAATTTCGACTTTCTGTAGTTCAAATTAAAAAGAAAGGACTGTCGCTTCATATCCTTACTCTTTTTAATATTAATATTTAATAAGCTATTTTATGCGTACCTTTTCGGATGTATAATTTATTAATAAATTGGTCTGTTTGGTAAATTCTGGAGCTCTCATTAATGCATCCTAATGCAGAAGAGAGCTGAATTGTGAACATGCCTACATTTACCAGCGTTGAATAATAACTAAACGTTTCACTTCTCATTAATAGCCGCTGAATTCATATGCATCATAAAAGGACGTAATGATTGCAGTATGTGTTTCCAGTCAAGAATAGCTAATTAAGCCACGACGTAGTAGCTTAGAGTGTGGCATTCAACTTGGGTGGAGCTTCCATATGCATTTTAAGAGCTACGATAGACAGTGGTCTGTAGGTCACGGAAACCAACATTCTGGCTGAGTAAGCTTTGTCCTGATCACAGTATCCCCCTACCCCGCTGTCGGCTGGATGATCGTCAATCTCAAACCATGATAAAATGGGCGAGAGGTCGGCAACCGGGTTGGTTGCTCAAAGCTTAAAAGTGTTTCTTTTTTAATTACGTCTTCCAGCTATAAGTCATATCGGACGATGAATGAAATGTTGAAATGATGCATGAAATGAACCCAACATTCATATTTCAGGATAAGGAAAAATCCCGGAAAGATACTTATCTAGATAACTCGCCTGACCGAGATTCAAACTCGAAACTTCTTGAATGTGAGAGAGACTCACTACCACCTTCACAAGAGGAGGCTGTAGGCTCAAAAGCCTACAGTACCAGGATAGTTATAATTATTTATTTAATTAATATAACTGATCTTTGAAACGGTACTCTCTTCCTTGAGTTGGTTAATTAAATGTTAAAGGAAAATATATACATGTATTAAAACAAAAATCTTGTATGTATTGTCATGTTTGTTACGGAATCAGAAGAGGTCGTTTTCCTCCCCCTAGGTAGAGCGGACGCAGCCATAAATGTTAAGGGTGGCAACCGGTGTTTATTTACAAGCCTAGTTTTGACAGGACAAATCGTGTGAGGTCCAGAAGATAAGATGAAGGGGGAAGCGAAGAGTCGTATGACCTATCCGGGGAACAAATATCTATCCAAAGTTAGTTGGCCGCTGGGCGCCAAACCGAAAAGTTGTGTTATAGTATTGTGACTTTGTGGGTTCGTGAAATTAAAAGTCCGATTGCACCACTCAAAAATGTTCTTTATTTCCACCGAATTACAATCGGAACACTTGCCGATTACACAGAATTACGTAATGCACACAATCACAATTCACCAGTTCGTCTGTCACTGGTCCACTGCACGCAGTTACGTACACTCCTCTGATGCACGTACACAGTCCGTTCGCTCACTGGGCGCTCGTCACCGCTGATCGACAAGAACTGTCTCCAGCCCGGTGCGTTGCTTATATAGGACCAACTGGCCGATCTAGAAGGTTCCGGATTAGATGAAATATCCTGTATGTTCGAGAACTCAGGGGGAGGTGAAAGAGACGGCACAGTGATATTTTTCCAGCCACTCCTCGTTACCGCTATAAGACAAATGGGTAGGCGTGGCCGAACACCGTCCGGCCCCACCGCCGGTCGGCTCCACAGGAAGTCCCGACGTTCGGGTGACGGTATAGTAGCCGCGTCCATTCCATCCCATGCACCATCAAAGCTTTCCCTTCTGACCACGCCTCCTCACATGTAAGCAATTATAAGGGTCTTCCACCCTTAAATATATGGGTGGTCCTTCTTAATACGTTCACCAAGTTAGAGCGCTGTTGCAATATTTTTCATGTGTCCTCAGAAATTAGCTTAGACTGTGCAAACGTGCTTCCTATGTGTGTTAATTAAGCTTATATGTATAGGAGTTGCATAGTGTTTTACTTAGTGTAGTTAGTGTCGTTTTATAAATTTATTAGTGTTTAATAGTTATTGGCGTTTAGCACTTGCGTAATTTATTTAAGATGTGGAGACCGTGGGAATCGAACCTAACATGGATTTCTGTTCAAACTTGTAATATATACCTAAAAGTATTTCTAACCGTTCTCGAGTTCTAAAGCGTTTATGACATTTAATATTATGCGGAATGTACGTGATTATTTATTTAAATTGTGTTTAACAGAAGGGCCCCCCCCCAAAAAAAAAAATTACACTGCTTAGCTTTATTCAAACTTGTAAAATTAGCAGGCATCCTTGTAAAAAACTTCCAGAATTTTAAAAGAGTAATAGAGTTTCCTTACTAGTTTTTCTTTAATTCCTTGGTTCCTTTTTGACTTTTGAAGTATTTATTGCTTTGTTAAATCAACTGAAATTCACCACCTGTAGCTGCCATAGAATAAAGGAAAATGTTTTTGGATAAATCGGCTCACGATTGTAATAAACAAAGCTCTAACGTGCAGTCTTTGCTTATAAATTATTATTAACGACCAAAATATCCAAAGTACTTCTTTAATTTGCAAGTAAATATCCCTCTCAAATTCATGCACACTGATGCAATTTAACCCCTTTAAAATTGTAGTGACATCTTACAAAACTTTCCTTAGATATTATGCTAATAATACGCATTTAGTTCTTGTACGTAATAGAAGTACTAATACCATAACAGCATAGGTAATATATCTCTCTTCAGTTATGTTATAAAGAGATGTAATATTATGTATTATTATAGGAAACATTAATCATTTAAAATTTATTTGAAAAGATCAATGCCTGTTTGTTACAGTGAAATCTGCTTTATTTATTTTTTGCTTCTAAGTGTTATTTTAAACAACGGCAACCCTGGGTATTCTCAGATGTAAACACGTGCCTAACATGCTTCACCTCTGACCCCGGTTGATGTTTCCTAAGATGTTTATGACATTGTGGTTAGGGGGAAGAAGAGTTTTTCTCTACAAAGAGAGCCGGTTGGGGATGCTTTAAGCGCGGTCACTATACACGGGAGAAACCGCGTCCATCAAAGAGTTGGTATATGAGTGCCAAGCTAAAAATTCGTGTGAGGATAGGCGAGAAACAACTACGCCAGCGCGAAGCCAACCATTCAGAGCTTTTCTAATCAATATGTACGAAATGGTTAAGAGCAGAAAACAAAATTCGATTAAGAACATATGAAGTAGAATTGTGATTTTCTCTTTCATTCACGTTTAGTGCTATGTTTACCATATAAACAGTTTCGCGAAGTAAGCCATTGTAATGGATACAACAATGTCGTTCTGTAGCTCTTTGGAGCGCTTTACCTTCATCTCCATTTGACAAATCATTTTGAAAGTGTCTCCAGCTCGAGAAAGAGACAGTGACCTCAACGTGACGGAATAACGCAATGGTATTATTTATTAATTAATTAAATATGAAGTTTAATCATGTATGCTGCAAGTGAAATATTTGTGTTCAGGTTCCGTGTGACGAGGTTTACGTGTCCGTAAAAGCGGAGCAGATCACCTGCTGCGCGGCTGTAATGACACCATTGCTGCCCATATCTCACTGGTTTTATTCATTACAGGCAGGGCTTCGACACGTCCCATTGTGTGCGCGCGCCCTGAACAAATTAATTTATGATTTCTGAAAGAGAAGCCAATGCCGGCTACGCTTCGGTAATTCAAACGTATCTGACAGAGGGGCTGAATTTATATTAAGCTGGCCATCCGCGTGTTTTACCATTCCCTGGCCACCTGTACTTATGGAATTAAATTCATAATGCATTCCATGTACCACCTGCTGTGCTTTTTGGACTTTGGACAGCGTTTTAATAATGTCCAACATTAGCTTCCCATTCTTCCTTTTGTTTAGATATTAGGTATGGGAGAACTATACTTAGCATTCTGAGACTATTTAAATAATTAAAAATTTAAGCGAAAGTATTTGCAGATATCCATGGCTTCGAAAATATAAATGTTACGAATATTTTCTTATTTAAACTTGCGAGTTAATCACTCTTTTCATTTGATATCTCGCCTTCGTTGTGCTGTATTCCAAATTCGTAGTCAAAGTCCTCCAAATTCTCTGCGGTTTTTCGTACTACTAATCCTACGAGAATGAAGAACATGTCAAATCAGTTCATTACTGCTAAAGACGGTCCATTAATCCTGGATATCCCCAAAATATCTCAACAGTTTTCTGTTTGACGTTGAAAGGAACATGATTCGCATTTTTACTTCACAAAAGCATTAAGAAAAGAAATCCGACCATTCTGAAGGATCTTAAAATCACTTACCATCGAACATACCATCTCCCCTTCCTTTTTTATTTTATTCATTTATTTTTACATTCATTTATTTGAAACATAAAAAATCTTGGCCTTGCCTTTGGAACATTTGCTCTCTGGAGAAGATGTACACTGATTTTATTTGTACTAACCACTGGATATTGCACGCGCGCGCCTGCGCGCGCGCGCACACACACACACACACACACACTGATATACTTGAATACTTTCAGGTTCTTGGGAGCATTGGAAAAATCCTGAATAAAGAAAAATATATTAGTAGGACGGGTATTTTTAGGCACGAATAATGTCCTTAAGATAATGCAAAATTCCACCCATACTAAAATCCCCCCAAATGCCTCCCATTGAATAATTTTCAACTTCCCTCGTTAGAGATAGTGTTTTTACATTATCGTCCCTAGAAGAATAAAAGGAATACCAAATCCCTGAGAAAACAGGCGCATTCGTGCTGACAATTCCCAAATTTATACTTTTTTTTTTAATTTATATCCTCCAACGTTAAGTCATATCGGACGCTGAATGGAATGGGTGAAATGAAGCTCAAATGAGCCAGGGTCCGTAGAGCTTAGAGTTACCCGACTTTCGTCTTTCAGGATAAGGGAAAACAGTGGGAAAAAAACCTTATCCGGATAACTCATCCTGATCGAGATTCGAACTCGAGACCTCTTGAACAAGAGGCAGACACGCTACCATCTACGCTACCGAGATTAATATATAAAGTTACCTAAATATAAATTGTAAAAACAATTGTTGATTGAGCAAATACATTCGTTCTGCAAGTACAGTGCGAAGTTTAGATTATTAAATATCGTTCTAAACTGAATGTAATAAAATCGCAAAGTTCTGTTTCTCAAAATTAATTTCGAATATATATTAAGTGGTATAATGTCTAGATTTATGGAATTAGTCGTATTTATCGTGTAAAAATGCCTTCTTAATATTTCTGCCCATATAAAACTAAACTGGTATAAATAAAGAAAAATCACACTAATTGTTAATCCCACTTAATGATCCCACTTATCATTATCTATATGCAAGTTTCATGGCATCTGTGTGTTTCAATGGAGAGGATTTGACAGCTAAACAAACTCTGCGGTGCAATAGCTCTTTTCGCGCCAAGGCTACCTCACTACTTCCTACAAAATTAGAAGTTGGGTGACGGTTAAGTGACTACAAAGTCACGGTTGGAATAATTAAAATAATTTCAAAATTACAAGATAATATTTTCTCTCATATTTTGCATAGACTTGGGACTGTGCGACCATGATATTGGTTGGCATGGTTAAACATGTTATCTTAGTCCATCGTCAAAATAATGAAAGTAAATAATTACTATTACTTCCATGGTAATGTACGCGTATGCTCCGTAGATCAATTGTTGACAGTTGACTGGGATTGAGAACCGTTGCTGACTGCAAGTTACATTGTAGATAAACAAGCGCCGGTAGACTATTGACAATTAACTATTGACAGACCGTCTGTCATTAAATAAACAGGTTTACCAATCAACAAATTTGTAGGGATTAACATATCTCAATTTCTTAAACATTTTTACCTGCCACAAATTTGTAGGAATTCACAGCAATCCGCTGCCTCTGCGTCACCCGCCTCCGTCCATCACAGACGTCATGGAGTGGGGTGCAGTATTGGAGGATGTGACATGATCTGGGCTCCTGTCCCTCCAGGCCGGTATATGCGATCTTCCCATCCAAAGCCCATTACTTTTTATTCAAGTAGTTCCTCATTTGACCCTTAGGGATCTAACAGGCTGAGTGCAACCTGACCAAGTCTTCCAGCCAGTCCTGGGTTGGTATCCAAAATGTGCCATAATTTTAATCATGTTTCGAGAAAATCAACAATATCGAAAAGTGTCCATATAAAATATAATTTGATTCTGCTAATTTTTATTCAAACACACAAGCACATTTTTAGGAGATCAAAGGAATTCAAGGGTGTATTTCCAGTGAAATGTCAATTTTCAATTTTTGCTGGAATAGAGAATTGCCTCTGCTTGCTGTATAAGAGAAGCTCAAAATGCTTTTAGATAAGTTACATGAAAATTAATTTTAAAAATAATTGTATCAAAATTCTGAAAATTGTTTCGTGTTTTTCTGATTAGTAGCTAGAACATTTTGTGGAAAGGCTTACATTTTTCGTTTTCACACGTAAATGTTAATTTTTACATGTAGCTGAAATCATTAGAAAAACAGCTGAAGGCTAATAGAACCCATAAATTTGCATTATTTAAAAAAAACTCTGGAGCTAGTTTATAGGTATGTTATTGCAGAACGTACGTCTTCTTTTTTTAAAAAAAAATAAAAATGTGCTACTCATAAATTTCATAAATTGGCAGCGTGTTTATTCCCAATATTAAATGAGGCTATGAGCTCTGGAATCTCATTTTGGATCTCGTTCAACTTCCAACACGAAATCTCTGCAATAAAATTCATTAAGATACGTACTTTTCCTAAAAATGTCACCTAATGTCTTGTTAAACAAGATAAAAAGAACTTAAGTCAGTAAAGAGCATGAAAGATGGAATTCCAGTCGTGACTGCTACTACAATAACCGTTGTTGAGTCACGTCTGGATTTGTAGTACGGAAGGACTTCCAAAAATATCTTGGCGTCCCCACTACACTGTCGGAGCCATAAATAATGCGCCTTTAACAAGACGAAGGCGTCTCACTCCCCAAAATCTACACTTTATTACAATTTAGGGATGATTTACTAACTCAGTCTAGCTACGGGCGAATACAACACAAACAACTGCGCAACGGAGTGTGTCTTAAATTGCCAGTCGATTGCGTGTTGTTTTTATCACGCTCTTTCGTTGTTTTTACATTATGCTTTTGTCACCGATAGCGCGAAAGTCGGGACCTCGTATGAAGCAATAACATAATAGATTTCATTCATCACTGTAACAGAGGAACATTTCTCATATTGATTTCTGTGCTTGTATCAGCGAACCATATCAATAATTACGCTGCAGTGGTTTTCTTTTTGGTTTTAGTTTATCAGTTTATCTGCAATCACTATCTCACATTTGGTATGTCACACTGTTTCTGGCAAACGATACTGAAGGAAATGTTTTTACTTTATCACTAAATACGATACTACGGACTACAAAATAGAAATTCGGCTAGTCAACTCCCTTGCGCAAATTGTCTTATTCGCATTCAACGACTGCAAGACACCTGTTTCCCATTTTTGTGGCAATTTTTGTTTATACTCGTATTTCATTTTGTGAAATTAAAATATGAACTAAAGATCTGTGCATAGCCTGGAAATATTGTTTCTTCATTTAATGCGTATTTACCTGTTCTACCAGGAACAATTTAAGTATATGTGACAGAAAAAGTAATACTAACAGATCTTTAAGAATTCTTGTGAACTGGTACTCCAATTTATTTTGGGCGCGATGTTTTTTATGTTTGCTTAACATTTTATGCATTCTATATTTCGTTTCATCGCAAAATTATTACGCTTTGTTGGACTAGGGAAAGTTTACATTGAAATTCTATAAAATAATTCCACTTGTACATGTTTCAGGATGTATTCTGAGAATGGAAGACAACAAATAGTTGGTGCTGAATGTCGACCCAGGCGTATCGCTTTAGTTTTCTCACGCTGACAGTTGGAAAGTTGGGTTTAACGGTGTTTGTCTGGCAATACTAAGCAGACACTTATCAATACGGCACGTGTGAAAGTGTCCGAGTGGGTATATCTTGAATGATTAATGAAATTTCCACACTGCTTTCTCCACTCAATGATTCACATATCGGTCACTTACCTCTACCTTCTTCATTGGGCCAGAGAAATCTACCATTAAGTTATCTGTTCTTGTTCTAAACTTGGAGTAACCCCACTAAGTGTGAACGCGTAGTTAGGTAATGCTTGCGTCACCTATGTTCTGGTGCGTTTTATTAAATAGCTATTACAGTTACGTTCCTGAAATTTTTGTAGATGTTTTTCTAGCTTTCACTTATAATAATCTGAACCAATCCTTAAAATATTTTTCAATATTGTTTTCTTAACGAAACCAGTTTCTTAAAAAACTTTTAAAATTTAAACATTAATTTTCTAAAAATCTAAATTGCTTGGAATTGTCATCTATACGGGGCGTGTCCGTAAAATAAGATCTCGAAGGCACTGGAGCCGTGAGGAACGCTATTACGCGAGATCCGGCAACACTGGTGTGTAGCTTGCTTTTAACCCTAAAAATACCTACCAGAACAAATGCTTTGCAACCATAGTCTTGGATGGGCAGCCGTTTGTGATGGAGCTTCCTATCACTTCCGCCGTCAAGTGCGAGTTGCGTGCAGTTATTCGTTTTTTGAGTGCAAAGGGCACTACCCCCACTAAAATTCATCGTCAGTTATGTGAAGTCTATGGGCCACAGTATATGAACGTCAAAAACGTGCGAAAGTGGGTCAGAGAGTTTAAAGATGGACGTATAGACGTCCATGACGAACAGCGTTCAGGTCGGCCTTCGGTTTCAGCCGAAACAATTGCAAAAGTGGAGCAAGAAAGGTTTAAAGATCGGCGTGTGACAGTTCGCGAGCTGTGCGAACTTATCCCTGAAGTCATTAAGACTAAGACTGACAAGATTTTGACCGAACATTTGCATTAACGCAAGGTGTGTGCGAGGTGGGTCCCCAAAATGCTTACCGAAGACCACAAACGGCAACGTGTTGAAGCGGCCCACCGATTCTTGGAGCGCTATGCAGAACAGGGCGAGGAATTGTTGGATTCAATTGTCACTGCCGATGAAACCTGGGTGCACTACACAACACCAGAAACTAAAGAACGTTCTCGTCAGTGGCGGCATTCGAATTCACCAAAGCCGCGAAAGTTCAAACAGACATTTTCTGCCGGTAAAGTGATGGACAGTGTGTTCTGGGACAGAAACGTTGTGTTGTTGTGCGAGTTTATGCCTACCGGCACAACAGTAAACGCCGCTAGCTACTGTGAGACTTTAAAAATTGCAACGTGCCGTTCAAAATTGAAGGAGGGGAATGCTGACGAAGGGAGTGATTTTTCATCACGACAACGCTCGTCCCCATACTGCACATGCAACGGCTGATCCATCTCCCCTACAGTCCAGACATAGCACCTAGTGATTATCATCTGTTTTCTGAGTTGAAGTCACACCTGGGTGGAACACATTTCGAGACCGACGTTGATTTGAAAAACGAGGTTGAGCGCTACCTGCGCAACTTGGCGGGAGAGTGCTATGTCAAGGATATACAAAAACTGCCAGAACTCATGCAAAAGTACATTGATCGCAATGGTGATTACGTTGAAAAATAGCTGTAAGTTCCGCCTTTCCATCAATGCAACATTCATTGACAATAAACATGTTTTCTATATTAAATAAAATTGGAGACCTTATTTTACGGACACGCCTCGTAATCTCCCTATTATTAATAAGCATTACGAATGTCAGATCTTTAGCTAGTTGTGCATTAAGAACTTGCGTCTAAATGTAAGAAAAAATATTAAACTGAGAAAAATAGGTTTAAATTAAGAGAGCCAGGACCTTAATGAAGTTAATTACTGTCTTCCCTGCTTATCTTGTGATTCCTCTACAGGTGAATTCAGAAACCTGTTCTTTGCCGTTTAGGAAATATAAAAATATCAAATAGTGTAAAACGGGGCGTGTCTTACTTAAATATATCATTAATATGCAAATTAAGTATCTTTCATCTTTTCATTATTCGTTCTGTTGTACACATTTTAAATGTACAAAATACACATTCAAAATTGATGTTTTTGTAAAGTTTCATTATCTTCGTAAAGAGCGCTTTTTTCACAGATTGTTTTTTACCGGTTTTACATTGCATGAAGCACAGCGAAAATTGTATTGTTATTTTATATTAGATAAATGTTATAATTTTAGATAAACTTAGTACACCACTTTTGCTGGATCTGGAATATTAGAACTTTATACACCAAATTCCACTAGGCAAAAAGAATGTGTGTAAGTAAGTGTTTAACGCCCGCTTTTACAACATACGGCACCGCAGGCGGTGACACTGATGATTCATGAGATGAAGATGGATCACCGGTGGAATGAGATGGCGGGGGAAACCGGAGGTCCCGGAGAAAACCCGCCCCAGCGCCGTGTTGTCCACCACAAATCTCACTTTGCGGTCGCCTGGGATCGAACCCGGGCTGCCTTGGTGAGAGCCAAGCGGTCTAACCACTGAGCCACGGCGCGGCCAAAAAAAGAATGTGAACCAACAATTATACAAATTTTTGTTTCAGTTGATTATGTTGAAATCAACTTTTTCAAGCAGGTGATTTATGGGAATGTTTTGTTTTTCAATTTCAGGGCAAAAACAATTTTTATTTTCATTTTATTTTGTGCAAATTTCATAGTGTATATTTAATTTCATGGTTGGCTCAGTTTTTTAAATGGTAGGCTTTTTAGCTACTTTAGTTTTTTCTATAAAAAGCATTTCTCTAAAAAGTTTTATTAAACCAGACATTCTTTAAAAAGAATTTTAAAACTTTGAAAATAAACATCACGCTGTATTTAGATTGTGTTTATGTGTTTTTAAATTCTAGTAAATGAAAATAAGTTAGGCTTTCAGTGTACTAACGTAAATATCTTTTCCATACTTAAAGAAATGATGTGCTGTCGCTATTGGATGCTATTACTGTTTTTCACAATAGCGTGGAAAAAGTACAGAATTTCAAAGCCAGCTTATAGTCGAATGCTTATAAACATCTGACTGTCAATTAGGTTTCTTTTTTCCCTTTGTATTTATAGCGAAATGAGCAACTCTATTATACCTACAAAGGCCTACCTCTATTAAGGAGGGAAGTAAAAATAGTTTTTTTTTTAATTTACGTTCTCCAACGTTAAGTCATATCGGACGATCAATGAAATGGGTGAAATGATGCTCAAATGAGTCCGGGGACCATGGAGCTTAGAGTTACCGACATTCGTCTAATAAGGATAAAGATAAGGGAAAACCCTGGAAGAAACCTTATCCAGGTAACTCACCCTAACCGAGATTCGAACTCGGGACCTCTTGAACGTGAGGCAGACACGATACCATCTACGCTACGGAGGTGGGCTAAAATAGTTTGTAGAAGCTACATAAAACGGAACGATAAAATCATGTGAGTATAACATTTTAAATGTTTACTATACGAAGTGAATTTTCGAATGTTATATAATCTAGATTTGAAAACACGTTTCTCTTTCCCCTATATTCCACTTAGAGCTTTGTGTTGAATATAATCTTGCCTCATGTTAGGAACATAAACAGCCGCTCCTTCCATACAGCCTTGACTTCCTTGCCCTTTCTCATATATGTACTAACGTTCATTAAAACTCTACAGGATTGGTGTAAATTCACTTGAAATACGAGAACTTTGTTAGATAAACAGCACAAAGCGTTGTAAACCGTCAAATCCTGTTTTTACAAGGATTCTGTTTTATAAGAGAAGGCCAACATAATACTGTCGTAATAAAATTCTAATTTTTACTTTCTCGACTATTAAACCTACATTGATTAGAGATAGTGTTGCAGTCCATCCTAAAATTTCAATATTGATATGTCCATGGAAATATACTCGTATATATTTAAGATATTGGTCTGAATTTTCTGGGAGTAACTTAGGAAGTCCCCTTCATTGTCAGTTATTTAATTTGAACAAATGAATTTTGCGTAATTGGAAAACAGTAAAAGATAGACATCATGTAATATAAAATGTGTAGTTCCTGTTAAAGCACTCAGTCCGTGTCAAATATTTTTTGAGCAGGGGGTGTAAAACATGTTCTATATATTCTTTTAAATTGGTTTGACTGTAGAGATATACTTTCTTTCAAATGGCGAACTGCCCTTGATTGTTTTCTCTTAGTCATGCAAAGGGCATTGAATGTCAAAGTCATTACACAGCGATCCTCTTTTTAAATATCTGACATCGCTTTAAGTTTCTTATCCCTAAGACGAAGTGTATGGTGGAACATTTATCACGATTTTATTCGCCCCTTGGTCTAGCGTTCAGGAGATCCCGAATTCCATTCTCAGTTTTACGGTGAGTTACCCGAATAACGCTTTTTCTGGGATTTTGAGTATCATATGAAGACGAATGTGTTGAAACTGTACGCTGTAAGACATCTGGCTCGTTTGAGTATTATTTTATGCATTTCATATATTTTTCATTCGATATAAATTTCTGAATTAAACGATATTAAACTTTATAAAAGAAAGAGAACAAAAATATAAGATTGGTCTTTTGTAAGAATAGGTTATAGAAATTTCCAAACATTTGTATGAAGTATGTTTGAAGTGGACCATTTTTTAAATATTTTATATCGATGAAACGTGACCTACACATCAACTAAACAGAGTTTTTAGTTTTCAAATGCTTGCTTCATATATGTTGTTTTATTTCTTAATATATTTTGATTCAAAACGTGATGCTGATATAAAATTTATGTAAGGGATATATAAATCAAAACCAGAAGGATATATTACATATTTACTAACATATATTCTATATAGAAATAATTTAATTCGAGATTTATAATTTTCTCATGCTGCTCTGCTTAGGTAGTGATAGCGTTTGCAGAACTGAAAGATACGTAACAGGATGGCGTATGCTCCAATTTTTTTTATTTTAGCTCAGTATCAGATATTCCTTAATTTTAATGAGGTCAGGAGAAAAAATGCTGTGTACCTGTTATTGAACTTTTCACTTTTTCAATAATGGTTACGGAAAATAATATCCAGTAAATTATTTATATTTTAGCTAGGAATTCTCTAAATTTGTAGTTGTAAAGCTTTCCTGAAATTTTTAAACTAATGCATTATAAACTGTTGTCCAAAATGCGTTTTAAATAGCGAAAAAATGTTAAATAGAGGAAATTTAGACATTTATATTTTAAGTGCAAACGTAAAGGGTCGAATAAATAGCAATTTCTTATTTTAAAATTGTCGATATTAAAAAATAAGCATGAAATTACAAGTTTTAAGTATAATAAAATGTCAGAACAAACTTCAAAAGTTCACTAATCTATTGCTTTAAGTAAAGTGAGTGGAGTTTTAAGTGCTCATATGCATAATCTGTCGGTATATCAAATTAAATAGTTATTTCTTGGAACAAGATAAATACTTTAAGCATTAAATTCGCTTTCTATTTTGAGTTATTTAGTTTCTCATTGTTAAATAGTGAGGTAGGTATAATGAAGGTCAAGGCGGGGCCCAAACCGGTGGTGTGCAGACCCACGCCATTCCATTTCCCATATAGTAGATGACACGAGGACCTTGACTAACTGGGTACGTTATCTCGTTTAACTGCCGCACTTAACGATAATGATGTGGTTACGTCGCAGCTTAATTGCAATCTCGATCAGGAATCCTTCACTCGTGATGAAGATGCGAGGGTGTTCTTAATTGCTTTTCCACATCCTCTCCATATCCTTTGAGGGTAGCGCGGGAATAACTTGCTTTCTGACGAATGAATGGATCTTTAAGTATTTAAGTTAGAACAACCATTTACGTAATAAAGACGAGAAGTAATTGTATATCTGAGTGATATTGTTGGGCAGAAAAACTGAAATGTAAGACATAATTCAAAATGTGCAGAGTATCCGAAAAATATTCTCAAAGCAATGGTTTTAATTAAGCTATCACATAGAGATAAGTTAATCAGGACACTATAAACTAATTTCTCCTTCTAGAAAATATATACAAGTTTTATAATATTGTGTACAAGTGATTCTGATGTTTTAATGTCACCACCTTGTCCAGTAAAACAGTGGATAGCAGTGCCATAAATATAAAAATTCCTGTGCAGTGTTACTTTTACAAACATAACAAAATATATCTTTAAGCCTTCACACAATCAATGTGCAATACTAAAGAACTCTCCCTTGTAGTGAATCTGTTATAAATACAGAAGTAGGCAAATACTTTTTTCCAGTGGTAAAGGTAAAAAGTGTTTAACTGTCTCATATTTCTTGATAGCCGTCCTGTAAAGTCACGCATTTTTCATGAGCTAAGAAGTCTGCAGCAAACATACCCTTGGGATATGTTCTGACCACTGAGGCAAGCTAAACACTTGAAAACTACAGTCCGTGCTGTAACTCTTATCGAAGAGCATCTGTCAATAAATAGACTTTTGTTTACAGTCTGTTTGTTGTACGCTTCAAACTCTCACAAACGGATACACTTTTGAAGCTGGAATTTTAAATGTTGAAAAAAAGGCGGATAATGTACACCAATTTGACAGTCAGATATTTAAAATGGGATATCTCTATACTGGAATTTTAACTCCATGTGCTCTCATGAATCTGCGATGAACAACTGAATAGCGACAGCAGTTTAAAATGAATAAATGTAGATAAATCAAATATTAAAAGGATCTCGGTAATGCTAATATAACAAACATAGTTTGAACTTATGAAATAATGTAGTGTGATCCATATCAACTTGAACCATTTCAATAGACCATAAATTTTGAACCAATAATTGGACACACGTGCAATTTTGGGAGAATAGCCCACCTCGCTAGCGTAGATGGTAGTGTGTCTGCCTCACGTTCAAGAGGTTCCGAGTTCGAATCTCGGTCAGGGTGAGTTACCTGGATAAGGTTTTTTCGGGGTTTTCCGTTATCCTTAAAGACGAATGTCAGGTAACTGTAATCTCCATTGACGCTGGACTCATTTGAGCATCATTTCGTCCAATTCATTCACCGTCCGATATGACTTAACGTTGGAGGACATAAATTTAAGAAAAGAAAAAAAAGTTTTGGTAGAATATAATACACAATTGGGAGATTATATTACACTATTTACATCTTGGAGAAAATGTTGGAAGTGTCCTCCACCAGCATCTATACATGTTTGCACTCGTCTCACTATATTCTCTGAAGTTTTACGGAGATGATATCGAATTGAGAGAAGATTATTTCCAGCAAGATGGTGCGGAGTGTCATACATCTAATGACACCATGGAACTTGTAACCAGTTTCTTTGATAATCGAATAATCTCAAAAGGTCTGTGGCCCCCCAGATTCCCTGACCTAACCTCACCGGATTTTTTCTTGTGGCGGTATCTAAAAGTAGAGTGTACAAGAATAAGCCACGGACAATTGCCAAGGCGGCCCGCGTTCGATCCTAGGCGACCGCAAAGTGAGATTTGTGGTGGACAGCATGGCAATGGGGCGGGTTTTCTCCGGGACCTCCGGTTTCCCCCGCCATCTCATTCCACCGGTGCTCCATATTCATCTCCTGTACCATCAGTGTCACCGCCTGCGGTGCCGTATGAAGTAAAAGTGGGCGTTAAACACTACACATTTCATTTCATTTTCACGGACAATTGATGTTCTCAAGGAATGCATTCGAACCGAAATAAGTAATATTAGCGAGGATACTCTCTGTAAATCTTCAGAGATTATGGTGAGACGAGTACAAACATGTATAGATGCTGGTGGAGGATACTTCCAACATTTCCTCTGAGATGTAAATAGTGTAACGTAAACTCCAAATTGTGTATTATATTCTCCTAAAGTTGCACGTGTGTCCTATTATTGCTTCAAAAGTTATGGCTTATTGACATGGTTCAGGTTGATATGGATCACACTGTATTTTATGTATTTTAAGTGCTTTTTTGTTTATCTCAACGTTTACAACTTATACAAAAGTATACAAAATTCCATCCGAATGAAGAGAACCTTAAAGGTCATTACAGAAAATCCAAGTTATACATTCCTTTTATTTTTCATGTAAGTCCGTTCAAAATATTTAGCTTGTAAAAAAGAACAATTCAGAATTGGAGTTAAACTTAAATAGCAAGTTTGACGTTAATCGAACATTTCGTTGTTTTTTCTTTATGCTCTTCACGTTATACAGGAGTGTAGTCAAATCCAATTTGTGTGTGGATTACAATGCTTCCTTTGTCTAGAATAGATTAACGATGCAGAACGTAAAAAGTAAATGAAATTGTTCTGGAGTTTAACTTAACTGCTGTTTTGAAGTTATTTTTGCAACATCTGGCACAGAACTAACCTCACATATAAACAAGCCAGAGAAGAAGGTTACATTGCTCATTAATCGCGCGCTTTCAGCGATTTATAGGTTAATGTGACGCATAGCTTCTAATGCGATCAGAACGGTTTAACTGCATTCTCCAGCCGTGAAAGTCGCTCGCTGTACAGTACTGGTAAATAATCGTTTCTACAGGGTTAGAGCTCGGTGCAGCAGGTAGGCAAGTTCAAAGTAGGAAGGTAATGGCACGCATTAAAAGTATGGGGTTCAAACCGTCAATCTTCAGTTCACTACGACTGTTCATATTTACGAGGACTGTTCAATAAAGAATGATCACTTTTTTTGACAATCTACCTTTACTCCTCCTCATAATTCATAATTTTGATGGTACTTCTTAAAATAGTGTCTCCTGAATGCGATGCACTTGTCCCAGCGTTTCTGCCAGTATTCAAAGACATGCTGGAAACCATTTTTGAGAGATCCTTCAAAATTCCCTCCGCAGCCTTCACCAATGCTTCTGATAATGGATAATGCCTCCCACGAAGGCGTTTCTTCAAGCTGGGGAATAGAAAAATGTCACGTGGAGCTAAATCCGGACTATAGGAAGGGTGAGGGATGCACTTCACGCAACAACATTGGCAATATGCGGCCGCGCATTATCGTGCTTCACGGAAATGTTGCCTTTGCGCCTGATATGGACTTGCAATGTTTTCAGGACATCCCTGTAGTATTGTCCAGTTACTGATGTGTGTGCAGGTACAACATGCTGATAAACCATTCCATGAATAACAAAGAACGAGATGACCAGAACTTTCCCAGCAGAGGCAACCACTTTTGCCTTTTGGAGGGTTGGTGATAAAGGAGATTTCCACACTGAGCTTTGCTGTTTGCTCTCAGGATCAAAATGATGTAGCCAAGTTTCATTAGCAGTGATTACGTTTGAAAGAAACTCCGGATCATCCTCTAACATCAACTTGCATGCGAAAGTCCTTTTGTTCGGGAATCAACAAACTTGGAACCCATCGCTTACAAAGATGTCTCATGTGTAATGTTTTGTAACCAACGTGTGGGTGGCACCCAATGAAATGTTAAGTATTTCAGAAAGTTATCTTAAGGTAATTCGTCGATCCTCTCACAATGGCAGCAGCAGTTTTGATGTTTTTTCCCGTAAGAGCAGTAACTGGAGCACCGGGTCCACCTTCCATTGAAATTGATTGTCTCCCCTCTTTAAACATTTTAAACCACCTTTGATCTTTGATGTAGGGAAGAACAGACTCTCCGTAGGCCTCCTGTGACATTGTATAGGCCTCAACTGAAGATTTGTTGAGACGAAAGCAGAATTTCAATGAAACTACTTTCAACAATGAAACTACTACGGCGTGTTTCTTTCGCATTAAGCTAACAGAATACGATAAGATTGAATTTTCCATTAATTGACCTAATAGTGGTTAACTATGAAGCCCGGGCCTTAAGGTGCTTACACGTTGTAATTCGCCATTAAGGTAGTTGTCTCATATGTTTATGAGAACTCCTAGTGGTTTACCGGGAAAAACACGAGTCAGTGATGTCATATCGGCACGTTGGCTAGTAGCTCAAGGGTTAGAGCGGCTGGACGGCAACCAGGTAATCGGTGGTTTAAATCCCGGCTATGCCATTGAATTGTTCAGTCTGAATAAATCTTTCCATACTTTAGCCTACACATGGCCAGTGTGAAAGAACAATTAATTTCCATTTTACTATTTATGTTTTTCACATTTGGTCTAAAACAGTTTTGCTTACATTATCAATACATTTAAAGTGTTTATTCTGCTACAGATGCACATTTCATACTATTTCCTTCTTTTTCATCATTTATTTTAATCTCCGTACACTGTCCAGTTTCCGCATTGCATGGAGTTAAATTAATATCCCATGGTTCTTTATTGTTAGGATGTCGTTTCTCAACATTTGATCTAATACGATGCATTTATCAATTGAATTTATGTATTATATTTATGAAATGCACATAGATATTTAAAAACGATCTTTTAAAATGTTAAATAAGCTATTTAAATCGTCTGGAAGGCATACAGGTTTTTCTTGAATAACGCGACTGTTAGCTCGCTCCTCTCTTACTCTGCGTGCAGTAGTGGCCTATCTCCCTTACATCATGTTAACTGTAAAAAGTCACCCTTGCCTTTCAATATGTGATCGAAGTGGTAACGCGCATACTGAATATTCTGTGGTAATACGTCGAGGTATCCGTATTTATTTTGCATAAGCTTTTATCTTTAAACATTTTCAACAAATGATGATCTGGGAGCGACCAGACACCAAGTAATATAATGCCAGTCCAATTCTGTTTTTTGATAAATTGTAGATTGTGACAATGAGATTTGTGAATTTTTTTTGTAAACTAAAGCTAACTATACATATTTGACTCCAGTCGAGCAAAACTTAACACAATAAACAAACGCTGTTGTTTAGCATACGCTATGTTAACCATACAATTATCACAACAGACAGCATCATATAACTTATGTTCCCATAAAACTTTATGCTTAGCAATAGTATACTCAAATGCCAAGTGCTTATGAACATCCGCAGGTGCGTGAGGCAGGTTGTCACAAAGAAAAATTCACTTAACCCTTTAATGGATGAATTATTTTGCCACTTATGCCGCTCTTGCTGTACTTAGTAAACCTGTTTTCTTACCGCTTTGTACGGTGCCTCAGTGTAATCAATTCGAATAGCCATGGTCATCCATGGACTGGTCATCCATTCAAAGCTAAACGTCGTGAGTTCGATTCTCGGCAACTGCAGTCAAATATGCCTGTGGTTAAGGACCGGGAGGACCCACGTAAAATAATTGGTGTGGTGGCACACTTGGATGTTGAAGGTATCATTTCACTGCATTTGCTTGGAGTTTGCCTTTTTATACTAAAAAATACACTACAATATAGTTGTAAAAATATATATAAAATTTACAATTCAAAAGACTCAAAATTTTGTGTGTGTATAACTAAAAAAGGCTAGTACAATATTACAATAACAAAAATGCCGCACTAAAATAGTTTTAAGCTGCATACAGCGTAATGTTGCCCCAGGGCAACACCATCCATTAAAGAACTAATCAGATATTACTGCGGGTGACAATTGGTTGAACACACACAGAACGAATAGGTTCCAAACTTTCTCCGTCTTTGATCAATTTTTCTCCTGTATAATCCCCTACTTAAAATATTGGGTACATCAACTCATGCAAAATGATATTTTACTCCCACGCTCTATCAAAGTGGGTGTATTTTCGGATTCAGAAATATCGATTTCGAATTTGCTGTCTCTTACTTCAAGGGCGATGCTAAAGTTTGTGGAAGAAAACTGCTTCAAGGATCTTGAATCTATTTTGGATAATGACGTTCCATTTGAAGCATATAACTGAATAATGCATTACAGAAGCTGATCGTGGAGGTAGTGAACATGGATCATCCGCATGTGAGGAGATCGGCCAATCCTACGGAAATTTCAGGTGATGAGTATTACAATAAAGAGTGGAACTATGTTTTTGAAATTGGCGCTAATTATGGAACTGTGTAAATAAGTACCGTCTATTAACAATGCTATCACTGACACTACGGAAAAACAAATATAATTATTTGTGGATTACGGAATTTCTACTTTTTCTGCCAAAATACCTAGTAGGTAGAGATTTTTTTTTTTTTAATTACGACCTCCAAGGTCCTCCATTCCTGAATGAAATGATGCTCAAATGAGCCCAGCGTTCATATAGCTTAGAGTTACCCCGCATTCATCTTTCAGGATAAGAGAAAACTTCGGAAAAGCTTATCCAGATAACTCGCCCTCACCAAGGTTCGAACATGGAACTTACTGAATGCGCGACAGGCACGTTATCAGCTACCGGGAAGTAGATAGAGAAGGTGTCGATTTTAACTTAAAAATTCCATTCTATATTTTTTAAAATTTATTTTTATAATACGGTCCTTGCATATTAGTATGAAATTCTTTGTCTAAGTTACGGATAAATATTAAGCTTGCAAAGATACATGACGAAGGTTTTCAAGACAATGTCTCACCTCAAACTAACGTTTACTGCAAACTTTTTTCTTTTGTTCAAAATCGATTTAACAGGTCTGTTTTAAAAAATCACATGACAGTGTTATCTTTTATTTTTTAAGGAATATCCCATGGTCTACTTTATTCGGAAGGAATTATTTTTAGTGACCGGTAAACAAAAAATGGAGAGGGCTATTATTTATTTTTTTATAAAAGTGTTATACAGACCCCAGCCCTTCTAAGATGTTTATTATTGTTGATTTGAATTTTTCAATGCCTTTTCGCTTTTTTAAAGTGCTTGGGTATTCCTGTTACAATGATTTTCAAATTGGATCAGCAAATATTTGCTCTTATAAATACTCTAATGTGTTTTCCAGTGTACATTATGAAAATAGCTGGAGTTTGTACTCATAACTGAAGGATTTGCCTTTTTTTGGGTTCTTCCTGCTTAATGACGAGTTGGTAAAAATGCTTTCCTTCCGCCACTCATCAATTATTACGGAAAGTCTGCAGTAAGTGAAGAACAAATGGACAGCCAGCCAAAGAGGGTGATGCCTTCGAGGCACTGTGCCGTTTTCATTTTTCTTGTAATGAATAAACCAGTATTCTTGACCTGCGTATCCAATTTTATGTGAAGAAAACTGCTCCCTTCCTGATATCAGTTTATAGCAAAAACTGGTGATGGCGATGACGGATAAAGACGTGCACAAGAGGAGGCGTGCTTCGGATGACTTGACCTCCCACCTTGAGGTAAAGGGATCAATTCCTGGCCGAGGGTGGCTTTTTTTTTTCTTTCGTGTGGAGGTGAGCGTGAATGAGAAAACCTATAGTAATCAATCTAAAAGTTCAAAAGAGTAAAAAGACCACCTAATGTTTCAGTTCATAGCATTGAAAGATAGTTATAGAATTTTTTTGTTTAAAAAAAATGCGAGATCGAAAAGAAACGAGCGTAATGTTCATTGAAACATACTCAAATCGGCAATTATTTCCCAGCCAGCCGTGTGTAGAACATAAACAGAAATCAAATAATACACATATGTCAAAGATATTAAAAGATACAGAAGACATAAATATCAAATTTTATACGTTGCAGAGTTTGTATTATTATTATTTAATGATCCTGAATCCCAATCTGTGATCCATATTTGATATTGTTGTCGAGATGGATAGGCGCAGCGTGTTATAATGTCACGCCCTCCTTTTTGTTGTAAGTTCTTGCAAACTACTGAATATAGTTACACCGCATTTTGACATGGTGAATTTGGCCAGGTTTTGCAGTTGTCAGCCGGTCCACACAAATTTGTCTGCAATGCTCCCACAAAACCTCAGGCTGCAGTGAGGGTGAGGTGAAGGCCACTCCGGAGGTCATTGCTCGCACGTGTCAAGGTCACTCGGATATACTACATATTCCTTATTTTTCATTAATGGACGCACTGTATCTGCGTTCAGGAAGCTGGACGCCTTATTTGCTGCTAAACAGGACAATTCCAAGTTGCTTTTCTGTGGCGTTCAGTCGGCGTTTCATGTTTTATCTAGCACACCGTACGTAATAGTGTCTAAACATAACCTATACGTGAGATGAAGCTGTTTTTCTGGTGTTGTTATGGTCATCAGGTAGATTTGGAACTGGTTAGTGTTAAAATATGTCCTCACGTAGCATAAAAGAAGAGCTCAAAGAAGTATTTTCCCATGTTGGCACAGTTCGTTGCAGGTTATTGTCTTAAATGTGGATGATTCCACATATCTCACTCTTTCTTTCTGTCTTTTCTTCATTTATCTCTTGAGTCCCTTGCTTTCCCACTGTATGTGTGTGTTCCTTGTAGATTCCTACACTCTTGCACCGATTTCGATCAAGTTTCACATATATTCCTTAGGAAAGCTGTAGAAATACTATAGCGGTTATCAAAAAACGACAGCGGAAAAATGGTATATAAACTTCTCAGGTGTCCCTTAAAGATTGTGCCTATTTTCTCAATGATTTTACAAAATAAAATGATAAATCTTTCCTTCTCTTGTCTGTTAGAAAGAACAATGCAAATGTAATGGAAGATGGGGTTGAACATTGTCGGAAGCACTTTGTAGGTTTTTCAGTGCGAATGGGAAATGTGATATACTTGTATGTAGCTCTTGAGGACTAGAGTAAACACACTGTGGGGTGTTATCACAAAAACTACTCCTGACGGAAGAGGAACCTCAATGTTTTCGGCTGGAAGCCATTTTAAACAATCTACCTCTGAAAGGAATGGGGTTGAAAATGTTGTATGAGAGGTAATTTAAAGGATTTTCAAAATGAATGGAAAAATTGTTGCACTGTAGGTGAGGTGATCAAATTAAAGGAATTGAATACAGTAATAATGTGTGTTTTTAATTTATTTATCGGTAAATAACCAAATATTTGGAAATTTTATGTTAACTAAAACTGCCAGACCCGTTACAAGCTTGGCGACTTCCTTATACATTAATGCGTACTGAACTATTCTCATTTACGTAACAACCTGTTAAAGTATAAGAATAATAGTAAAGGAGAAGCTCCTTTATAGTATTTTCTAAATAACTAAGCTAGTTAAAACCTTTGTTATTTAGCACTTTTAAAACACTTCGCAATAAGCAAGATATTGCAATTCTTTGACGTTACACGCTATTGGAGTCCTCTGGTTTTAGCAAAACAAATGAAATGCACTGTGTTGCATATATTCCAAGTGGTGCGCGACTCACACAAACACTCACGTTGAAAATACTATGTTTTTTGGCCACACTATACTCTATAATTCACATTCAAAACCAAAACGTATCGCCAGAAAATTCTCTTACAATGTGATATTTCAGATAGTAGCAAAACTTGTTTCCAAAATTACAAACAGGGAATTACATGTTTTATTTTCCTTCAAATGAATGTTCAAATAGAAGCAGCGAAAGAACGAAATTGTCTCAATGAGACTGGAGTTCAAAGATTGCCCAATGTTAAGGATACCATCCTTGGATTAGAAGAACAAAAAAGTCCTCTTCCAGGTAACTCACCTTAATGGAGATTCAAATACGCAGCATCTTGAATGTGAGACATTTACGAAGGCTGTTCAATAAAGAATGATCATATTTTTTTTTTTTTTTTTTTTTTTTTTTTTTTTTTTTTTGACAATGTACCTTTACTCATCCTCATACTTTTGATGGTCCTTCTCAAAATAGTCTCTCCTGAATGCGGTGCACTTGTCCCAGCATTTCTACCAGTCTTCAAAGACATGCTGGAAACCATTTTTGAGAGATCCTTCAAAATCGCCTCCGCAGCCTTCACCACTGCTTCTGATGATGGATAATGTCTTCCACGAAAGCATTTCTTCAAGTTAGGGAATAGAAGAGTCACATGGGAATAAATCCGGACTATAGGGAGGGTGAGGGTTGCACTTCACGTTGACTTTGGCAAGATATTCATCAACAACATTGGCAATATGCAGCCACGCATTATCATGGTGCAGCATCCATCTTCTTCACGAAAATGTGGTCTTTTGCGCCTGATATAGACTTGCAATGTTTTCAGGACATCCCTGTAGTATTGTCCAGTTACTGATGTGTGTGCAGGTACAACATGCTGATAAACCATTCCATGAATATCAAAGAATGAGATTACCATAACTTTCTCAGCAGAAGCAATCACTTTTGCCTTTTGGGGGTTGGTAATGAAGGAGTTTTTCACACTGAGCTTTGCTGTTTACTCTCAGGATCAAAATGATGTAGCGAAGTTTCATTAGCAGTGATTACGTTTGAAAGAAACTCCGGTTCTTCCTCTAACATCAACTTTAACTGCATGTTACCTCCATTGCAGCGGTACGCGATACTGAATATGTCTGAACTTGCCTGGTTCTCACAGGCGGGAACCAGGAATATCAACAATGAAACTACTACGGTGTGTTTGTTTCACTTTAAGCTAACTGAACATAATAAGATTGAATTTTAGTGTGAAAAATTATGACGTAAAAATTATGATCATTCTTTATTGAAGCCCTCGTATGCCCACGTCGCAAAGGTGTAGAGAAAACTTTGAATTCTCAATTTCCTCATTTTTATGGATGAAACTTTCCAATATTTCCTCTTATGTGTAGTAATTTCTTTTTTAATGTTAAATCTAGTTTAAACCTAAAGTATATTAGTTGCTGTAAAACTTCCCTTTTATCACCACTGTCGTCTTGTCAGTTCATATGGGAATATTAAAATTTGTGACGTCATTCTGTAATATTTCATCATTCTGTATTTGTTTTAAATTAATATGTAATTGTTCAGTAATCTATGATTGCATTATTTTGTGCTTATCTTGGATTAAAGCCACAGCATTTCTCAGAAATCTCACTTCTATTAACTCTACCTCAATCTTTCCTATCGCATCTGTACAATAGACATCTGTGCATAGGTTATAAAAGTTTATCTTTGTCATTTCTTTTTTGTTATTTATTTATTGTTATCATAATTGTACTCAGGTAAATTTAATTCGTTGGTTTAGTTTTGTAAACATTTTTCTACATTGTAAGAAATATATCCAAGGTGACTGACTTCGCTTACGTAATTTTACATTTACTCGCATAGAATTGTTACTTATTTTGATTTTCCACCTACATAAGAGTAAAAGAGTGAAGGAAGAAAGGGATTCTTTTAAACACAAGAAATTATTTTAAGAGGCATAACGAAATTATTTATTGATGTACGTATGAAACCACAGCAAAATGTATTCATCAAAATTCATTCTATTAATTTCTTAAGAGTATATTAAATTTGTTAACAACTCTATACAACATGTGTTTAGTAAAATTCTTTAAATTTGATAACAAACTGCAGAATATTTAATTATAAGAAAAGGAAAGCTAAGAGGTATCTTTCTAGAATGAAACAATCTAGCTGATTATATTAAAAACTAGAGATTATTAAGAATTAATTATTAAATTAAATATAGAATTGAATTAATTAAAGTAATATTAGCTTATATTTTAATATTTTATCAAAATTATAAATTCTGCACTTTTTATCTAATTGTTTTCAAAAATGTATCACATATGTTTTTCATACTTATAAATGTATTTTTAAATTAACGCAGGTAACTTAAATAGTGCTTGAAAATAAAATGTTTTACTTTGATTGTATTAATTAATCAGGTATTGCAAATGATGCAGAAAGTGGAGTGTTGAGAAAACAAGAATCCCATCAAATTATTTTAATAATAATAATAATAATAATAATAATAATAATAATAATAATAATAATAATAATAATAATAATAATAATAATAATAATAATAATAATAATAATAATAATAATAATAATAATAATAATAATAATAATAATAATAATAATAATAATAATAATAATAATAATAATAATAATAATAATAATAATAATAATAATAATAATAATAATAATAATAATAATAATAATAATAATAATAATAATAATAATAATAATAATAATAATAAACACAACCGGCATAAAGAAATTAATTCGCTTTTCTAGTAATTTGAGAAAGAATATTTAAATGTTTAAATATAACTTTTGTTATATCCATAACTCATTATGAATGAGTAGAGCCAGACCGAAAAATTCAATGCCATAGCCGGGATTTGAACCACGGATCTTCTGGTCTCCGTCCAGCCGCTCTAAACCATTGAGCTACTATGGCCAACGTGCCAACATGACATTAAATTCTCCAACTGACTCGTTGGTCGAATTAATTATATTTTGAGTATTTTAAAAGTGTAACAAAAATACGGTAGTTATGTGTACAATTCTTCATACATTTATAAGTATACAAATCTGAACAAGACTGGTTACGAACTACAGTATATACAACATTTTTAATGTGCGAAAGTGTAAGAAAAGTTGAAGTCGAGTAAAATGCAACAGAAGTAAATGCAGGCCATTAGACCATGTGCTCTTGGACATTTAAATGGTCGTATGTTGAAGCTTTAAAGAGGCTTTGAGAGCAAAAGACACACTACGTAATTAAAGCTAAATGTTCAAAGTCTTTTAGTGTAAAACTAATTTTTAGATGTGCTGACTAATTTTAACAAATTTTAGCTTAAATGGAACTGCAAGCTGGAAAACTCTTGAAATTCTTTTAAACTGGCAATGGAATTTTCCATCTTATTTAGTACATGATTTTAAAAGTGAATGAGCTTTCATTTTCATTCAAAAAAATCTGTGATTGGTGCGTAATATCAGGTGAATTAGCTGGTTTATTTGCATAACTTCAAAAGGAGTGTGGAAACTTCATATTCAACCAGATGAAAATGTTTTAGCCTCAAGAATATCGTTTGCACCATCAATATTGTAACACTGTGCCGATGTTACAATTACAGGTTTGACAGGAATGTTATATTTCATCAAAGTTTCGGCTTTGTGTCCCTGTGTAGATATCGGATCCAGTTGAGACAGGCTTGTAGCGCTGCGCTGTTTTCTTTATAACTCTCGCGTGATTGACAACTTCTGCGGTTGTCAGAAAAAAACCGCAAGAGTGCTCTGAGTTCGCTTCAACTAAATGGATAATTGTGGTAACCAGCATGACAAAAAGTGTTCGCCACTGACCGTAGCGAATGTGTTAATAACAATGAAACAGATTCTCCTCTTTGTATTTTACTTTATAGCCTACTTTCCTATTTTGTGAGGTAGATAAAATAGTATTACACCTCTACAGTGTGATTTTTAAAAGGAGATACGTGAAGGTCATCTGTTTCTCCACGTGGGTGCTTGCAATGTTGCAGATCCCCTTTCTTTATCCTCTCAACACTCGAAACATAAGCAAGAGTTCGAGTTTACTCACCTTAACAAAAATATTCACAGTTAATCTGTATTAGCCTACTTTAAAACAGAAATAAGTTGTTGGCATATTCACTGAGTTGTAGAGTCTCCACATGTGTGAGTTCTTTTAAATAATTGTTTGCACTACGTAACTAATATTCCATACATACCTTTATTGTTGCTATGCATCGTAAGTTGATATTCCCGCACTAATGCGGTATTTCTCCATAGAAGCACATATACGCGATGCACGTTCTAAAATCTAACTATTATCTTCTATTATATTTATTAATATTTCAGCTAATATCTTAACTACTAAAATTCAGATTGATATAAATACACATAGTACAAAAAATAATGTGCAACACACATGTAGTAAGCACATAATGGAATCTCGAGAATGGAAAAAGACACGGTGCAAGTGGCTCGTTTTTTCAAACCTTTTCTCGTTCCGTATACATTACTATCGCAATATACTATTATAAACGACTTTGTTAATTGACATGGTCATATCAATGCCGCCGATATGCCGGAATTTTGACCCACAGGAATTCTTTTACGTTCAAGCATATCTATTGACATGGGACTGTCGCTTTTGGATAAAAGGAACAAGCTGTTCATTGATAAGGAGCAAACTCTCGTCTTCCTGTTGGAAGAATTCTCTAAGAGAACAGACAAATTCTTTAGCTTGGCTACGCAATGTAACACCCCAACCGTAAGCTGATCTTTGCTTTGGGCCATGATTCCTCGGTCCACCTTTAATCCTACGGCCACTACGTCTTGCTTCCATTAAAACGTATTTTAATTGTGTTTTAACAAAGTAGGCTAACAATACACAGCGCAATTAGGCAAACTCTGTTTCCCGCATATAACTAGCAATAACTGAGCTGAGGAGTATGTGATTCACCAGTGTAAGCAATCTGGCAACCTTTGTTTACGTTGACATAGCAACGACCTTCACTTCTTACCCTTCGCGTCCCTTGCTTGATGACCTTCACGTATCTTCTTTTAAAAATCAGACTGTAGTGCAGAGGTCTGGTGCATTAAAGTACTATTAATATATAACAAGTATATATGTTAGGTTCATATGAATTTCTCTGATCTGAATTGTTTGTTTTCATATAATTACTATAGACTATTCTTACGAACTATTATTTTTCTATTTACTTCATGCAAAATTATTTATATTACTTGTAGCTGGTGAATAGTTATATACTTATAAACTTGTATACTTGTTCAATATTACTGAAAACAACTAAACAGCCACAACACTTTAAAAAAGTATATTGGAAAACTCAAACCAATAATAAAACTTATCCCGAGAATGTCTGATGTCAAGAAAAAACTTATTTGAAATAAATTGTACGTTTTAAGGAGTTTTACATTATTTTATATGTATCTCATAAAGTTTATCAGTTATACAAAAATATACAAAATTCCTTCCGAATGAAGACGACTTCAAAGGCTATTGCGAAAAATTCCGAAAATCCTACTTTTTAATTCTCATTAAGCATCTTAAATATATGTGGAATTTCAATCAAAATAATCCTTAAAATAATTTTAAAAAAATCAAAACTTTGAAAAATTTCCTATGCAAAGAGTAGTTTGCGGTGGGGCGTTTTTCTGAAAGTCTTCGTGTCGCATCTTGTAAGGTACTTCGTTTAGATGCCAAGTATGTACGATATTTCGTTTTTGATGTTCAGATACACACAAACAAAACGAGCGCGGATTTTTTAAAAGTATTTTGTTCTTTAATTCTAGATTCTCGTAGAACAGAAATCTTGGCGTCGAATTGTTGGGGTGCAACACCTTCTTTCTCCTAGCTGCGTAGTAGAGAAAGAAAAATGATTACAGTGCACATCATCTATAGGATGCCTACAAATTTACACACCAGTTCTCCAGATCGCATTCGTGGCGAACAGAGATGAATATGTAAACTAAAGTATCTTTTATGTGTAATAGTTTAGACCATAACGTCAGTAAAAAATAGCTCACTTGCAGCTCCCAACTTACTTTATTTTTACATTATGCTACACAGAGACAGAAATACATGTCATTTATATAATGGCCAATATTATATGTAATTTTTTTTTTTTTAACTTCCTTAGACGCCTAAAATTATGAAGCGAAAGTACCATATCCCTTAATGATTTCCACGTGTCTAATCACAGATGTTGAAGTCGACACATCCGGGAGAAATGCGGTAGATAAGGTGTTATCTGGTCTCACCTAATCCCTCTTCCAGCCCCGTGAAGATGTAATCTTGACATATGTACCTGCTGGAGAAGGGCTTGGTTTGCTCCCAACATCCACCACCTGGTACTGTATTGATTTCTACTGGGCCCCGGGGAAGTCTGAGATCCAGCATACTTGATCAGCCAAAAATAATACTTAATCTCCTGGTGCAGGTTCACTCAAATAGGAAATTAAGCAGGAGTATTCACTGGGAACTCGTTGAACAACACAGCGTCTCTGTTCAATTCCGATATGGTTTTTGGCAGAGAAATTAATGTTGGCTAGTTAGGAGACTTGATAAATGAGGTGCTTTGCTGTGGCATCTTGCAAATGCTTACTCTTATGTTTGTATTTCGCTAAGTTTGTTACTGGAGGAAGATAGGTCTAAACTGTAAGGATGGAGTAAGTTCATATGGTGTCTACTAGTTTTGTCTAGTTTTTATGCTCGTGTTGAGTGGTTTATTACATAAATATGTTTGCAGCAGGTAAGACAGCAATAGAGTAACGTTGAGCTTGCCGTATGATTGAGCCAAAATGTGATATCAAAAGAGAACAAACCTGAACTGGAGTTCGTATGCTTATTCAAGAAATGTCTGTTGAATTCTTCTCCTTCTCATTTTCCTCCTCCTCCTCCTCCTCCTCCTCCTCCTCCTCCTCCTCCTCCTCCTCCTCATCATCATCATCATCATCATCATCAACAACGTTAAGTCATATCGGACGATGACTGGAGTGGGTGAAATGATGCTTAAATGAGCCCAGGGTCCATAGAGCTTAGAGTTACCAGACATTCGTCTTTCAGGATAAGGGAAAGCCCCGGAAAAACCTTATCCAGATAACTCACTCTGACCGAGATTCGAACTCGGGACCTCTTGAACGTGAGGCAGACACTCAATCACCACGCTACCGAGGCGGGCGTCTCTTTCGTTCTCAAAGTCTTTCCAAGTTTTCCTGGATCTTGAAGAAATAAGTCTACCTTGTGGTTGGTGCAATAACATTAAATAAAGAATCCTTTCCGATGTCATTCCCTGTGCATTATTTTATTTTGCTTTATTTCTTCATTGATCTTCATCTTGAATTCGTCGCTTATTGACTGTTGAATTTCGTTGAGGATCTTGGCTCCTCTTAAGATCATAGCATAACATTTCTCTTGCCACGAGAAAAGAACAAATACAAAAAAACAGCTTGTATTCGCGTGGAAGATATTTATATTTAACTTAGAGGTTCTAAATTTGGTGTTTTGTTGGTAGAGGACGATGAAATTTTCACATAAAATGTTGAAGTTATTAGGTAGAGAATTGTGCATAAATCTTTTCCTTGAGGCTCATCCTTATGTCTCAACTTCCTATTATTATTTAAATAATAAATATAAAATTTCCGTTTTAGTTACAACATAATTAAACCGAGAAATAGACGAAGTGTTCTGCTTGTCAAGCGATAGCAGAGATTGAGGGCAGGTTGATGCTCCAATCGGCTGTTATCGAGAAAGCAGTAGATGAATTAATTCGGTCTAGGTATTCATACTCAGTACAACTATGCGTGAAGTCTAACAAGCTGGTCAAACTATTAAGGCCACATTTCATGCTAAATGAACGCCAACAACTGAATTTTGGCTAGCCCACGAAGTCTTTGTGGAGGTAAGAAAATATTTTCGGATGGAAGAGAAGCTGGCAGTTTGAGTATCCGGGAGACTTGTGACATGGCCTACATGTGCTGCGTAACCCTTCACTTTCCTTTAGAGATCTCGTGAAGAATTTCCTTTTGCTTTTTTGTTTTTCTTCCGGATTTTCACTGTTCAAACAGTAGGCGTATCTTGGCCGATAGCAAGAAGAAGATGACAAAGCAGCTTAGGGTGATGGTGAAACAGCTGTGGTTTATGCAGATATATTGCATTGGATGCCAGCAATAAATAAAACTGCAGGATGGAAGATCAGATGTTCCTTGGGGTAAGCTGCCTGATTGGAGGAGGAAGACAGATTAAAACAACCCCATCTTTCTTAGAATTTATTATTAATCAATTGAAAGATTTCAGTGTTTCTTATAAGTCATTTAAGTTGCTTTAAATAGTGATTCAGGCTGGTCATTTATGAATTACAAAGCAAAACATAACGGAGAAACGGACTTCAATTAAATTCTTAGTCATTGATACATAATAAATATAGGAGATAGCTATCATCACACAATTCTTCTCACGACATTTATTTTTGTATACCATTTACATTATTTAATCTTTTAAGGTATTTAAGCCATACAGCGATGGTTTCCTTCCTTACTTAGTTCGTGACCCTTCTCCTACCTTCTGCTTAAGGAACACTGAAATAAAAATGTGTTTCAAAAGTGACAAAAAATGTGTAACTTGTGGAATCCTAAATGCTACAAACATGTAATTGCATATAAGTCTAGTTTTTACATTCTACCACTTAAAAGTGTACTGATAATAATATATACGGTAGAGTAGGTAGCAGGCTAATTAATTGTTCCTTGTGCGTTAACGTAGTTCAATTTTATTGAGAATCACTTTCTTCATAAACATGTTCATATATCTAGTTATTGCGCCTCGGTAACGTGGTGGTATTTTTTTTTTTTTTTTTTTTTTTTGCGCGCGCGTGTGTGTGTGTGTAATTTACGTCCTCCAACGTTGTCATATCGCACGGTGAATGAATTGGATGAAATGATGCTCGAATGAGTCCAGGGTCCATGGAGCTTAGAGTTGCCCGACATTCGTCTTGAAGAATAAGGGAAAACCCCGGAAAAACCTTATCCAGGTAACTCACCCTCACCGAGATTCGAACTCGGCACTTCTTGAACGTGAGGCGGACTCGCTACCACCACACTACCGAGGCGGGCGATATGGTAGAATGCACATATAGATTTACATTATTAATTATCGTAGAAAATACTGACTCCTCTTTTATAAACCTTATTATTATTATTATTATTATTATTATTATTATTATTATTATTATTATTATTATTATTATTATTATTATTATTATTATTATTATTATTATTATTATTATTATTATTATTATTATTATTATTATTATTATTATTATTATTATTATTATTATTATTATTATTATTATTATTATTATTATTATTATTATTATTATTATTATTATTATTATTATTATTATTATTATTATTATTATTATTATTATTATTATTATTATTATTATTATTATTATTATTATTATTATTATTTTAGTCTTTTTAGTCTTTAGTCTTTTTAGTCTTATTAGACTTTCCCTATTATGTATATATAGTAAGTTTATTTGTTAATATGGGACTTTTTGTAACTTTTAAGGATTTTCGTGAATGACATTTTCTGGTATAAATGAACCATTAGCTTAGAAACAAGTGAAGATTGCTACATTAAATTTGGGGCATTTCATACATAGAGGCGTTAATTTATCATATATGGTTTACTACATGGTTGTTCTTTTGTTTTGAACCATTTATAACTAGGTTACTCTTTTGTTTAGTCAATTTTGCCAACTATTTTGGATTTTTTATAGAATTTTAACATTGTCTGGTCAAATATTTTAATATAGTATTTAAATTGATATTTAATTTATGAAATAGTCCAGATAAATATCATTCGACGGTCTAACCTTCCCTCGCTCCACTCGAGAACGTATTGATTGGATCAGATGTCTTATGGCATTACGTGTGGTAAAAACAGCCTCTAAGTGCTCTTGTAAGTCTAACTTTGTCCTAATAATATCGTTGATCATTTAAAATAAATAATTGCTAGTGAATGCTAATCTAAGGATATTATACTTAAGAAAATGTATCTTTCTCCCTTAACGAAGAAGCGTATTGGATATAATAGATGGCATGCATCGTAGAAGTTTTAATCTAGTCACTAATTAGTTTCTGAGATTAATGGATGATAAATTTAGCTGGTTTAACGTTAACCGGATAAGGCTTGTAATTTCTAACCATAAAGTATGACTCACGTACAACATAAAACAAATATAAAATATAATTTTAAAGTGAAACGAAGCATATTTTGTTTCCATTTGTCGCGGTTTCTGTTACCCTCAATTGGGCATAAGTGTCCCATAAACTCTTGGTTGGGGGAGTGGTGTTTTATCAAAGTTTAAATTGTGTTTCCCAAACTTTGTACATTTAATATTCATCCCGCTAGAGGACTCGTTGGCAACAAGTTCTCGCTACAGTGAGAATCTCACACTGCGGCAAAGCAATTTAGTTTTTACAGCGTCTATCCCTAGGGTTAAAAAGCTCAGTCAGTATGGCTGAACTATCTTGAGGTGGCAGCTGAGTAAAGATGCACACTAAATGAATTATCTATTACCACTCCTGGAAGGACAGTGAGGATGAGTTTTACATGTGGAGCAGTTCATGCATGTACCATCAATGGCTTCGCATGTAGAAATCCTCCTCACTGTCCTTCCAGATGTGGTAATAGACTAATTCATTTAGTGTGCATCTTTGCTCAGCTGCCACCTCAAGATAATTGTACTATAAGTGAAAACTATTCCTGATGCTTTGGAGAAACCTAATGTTACGTGCACATGTTTTCTCCAACCATTATTGTTTATTTGTAGCAAGTATATACATTCTACAGACTATTGTTACAAAAGCTTATTCTTCTGTTTAGTACAAACTAATCAGATAAACATTTGCAGAGATAGTTGAATTGCGTGTTTCGCTGTCTGTTTAAGGTGATAGAAGAAATCGAACCAATAAGCCAGATGTTTAAACGTGTGTATGACCTTTAAAGTCCGTTATGTTCCCATGTCATTGCAAAATATAAAAGACTAAACAGTACTTTAAAATGACAAATGAAATATGTAGTGTTTAACCCCCGCTTTTACTACATACGGCACCGCAGGCGGTGACACTGGTGGTACATGAAATGAAGATGGAGCACCGGTGGAATGAGATGGCGGGAGAAACCGGAGATCCAGGAGAAAACCCGCCCAGCAATTTTAATTAATATTCAGAAAATTAACTTAAAGTATATTCATAAATAGCGGTATACAAGAACCGTGTTGTCCACCACCAATCTCACTTTGCGGTCGCCTGGGTTCGAAATCGGGCCGCCTTAGTGAGAGCCAAGCGGTCTAACCACTGAGCCACGGCGCGGCCTAAAAATGACAAAGTATTGAACAATTCACGCCAGTAAGAGGCTGATTCGACTAATGCCAACAAGAGGTTCTTTGAAATAAAGTATGTGTATGTTTGAAAGACATATGATTATTGTGCATTACGTGTTTTGTGTAGTGTTTTGTCAGTTACTCAAAATTATAAAACACTTCCTTCTTAATGAAGAAGACTTCTTAGGCTATGCTTTCAACATTCAAAAAATAATGCATTTTAATTTGCTATGTATATATTTTAAATACATTTTAATTAAAATCCATTTAGGCATTTTTGAGAAGTTGAAAAGCTTAAACTTTTTCATGTCCGAGTTAACTTCAGGTGGTAGAATTTCTTGAAAATACATGCAGCTACTTTGAAGATATCAAAATTAAAGTGTGAAATTTGGTAATTTATCACAGTTTTCGTTGGAATAAATTTTGAGTGTGCTGTTCACACATACACATTACAAACATTTATCTTTTTTCAAAAAAAAATTTTAAGAAGCGATTCAGGGGATTCAAAATATTTCAATATCGA
This sequence comes from Mantis religiosa, assembly GCA_030765055.1. NCBI lineage: Eukaryota > Metazoa > Arthropoda > Insecta > Mantodea > Mantidae > Mantis > Mantis religiosa. The sequence continues at coordinate 217,714,271 of CM060947.1, read as the reverse complement.
ATTTTTGCGTGTAGTGTACTAGATACTCGGTAGAAAATGTAAAGGGCATTTTCGATCCAAGTCTGAAAAATAAGATTAAAAACTATTCTAATTCACATTTTGTAATTAATATCATGTATAACGTTTATGATTTTATATCTTGGTTTAATCAATTCATTTGTTTTCTGTATAGCAATATTTCATTGTTTCTTTATATTTTTCTATTATATCATTATATTTGATAAAAGCATGTTGAAATTTATAAAAAAAAAATTGAGTTCTGAGTTAAAAGTTAAGTTTCCTATAAACTGCATAAAATGAATATCTGAATATCGTTTACAGGACAATTCCACCCAAGAAATTTCGTTTGTAATACTCCATTGTGAATAATCCTAAAAGAAATATTAAATAATGAAGTATAAAGAGCATATGTTTTTAGGAATTTGGATTATTACTCATTATAACTACTCTCGGATTTTAAGACATGCCTAATTAGTGGAAATAATCATTTCTTCCACACTAGCCGTGTGCAGGCTAAGGTTTCAATGAGTAGAGCCAGACTGAAAAATTCAATGCCATAGCCGGGATTTGAATCACGGATCTCCCGCTCTCCGTGCGGTTGCTCTAATGCATTGTCATGTCGGCATGTTGGCCATAGTAGCTGAGTTGGATAGAGAACTCCTAGTGGTTTGTCGGGAAACATACGTGTCAGTTGGAGAATTTAATGTCATGTCGGCAATTGGCCATAGTAGCTCAGTGGTTTAGAGCAACCGCACAGAGAACGGGTGATCCGTGGTTCAAATCCCGGCTATGGCATTGAATTTTTCAGTCTGGCTCTACTCATTGAAACCATGCCTAATTAGTTGGGACAAGGAAAACAATTGAAAATGTTTACGAAACATTAAAAATAAAGCTTTATGGAATGTCTTTATGCTGCCAAATGTTTTCCTAAAGGTTGGCAAATTTTGATTTTCATGCCAATTTCTCGCTTTTTATTTATTTATTAAAATGTTATAAGTTCATTATATTATGTTGGTCTAATCGCGGTCGATTTAAATATTTTTCAACATTCGTTAACAAAAATTGTATATAATTATAAAGGCTAATTTAACAACTATGCAGTAACAACTCTCATAAATTTTTTAGTTGGACTTGTAAAATTCAGTTACCTGAGAAAGTTGATTATATTTTTTGAGAGTTCTGGGTCATTGAGTGCTGCGTGATGAGTTTGAATATCGAATAATATGCGTTGTTCTAATATTGAACATATCAGTATGTGTTCTACTCAGTACCGACATCAGGAGTTTTCCATTCAACAATTCCCTCTCAGACATAACCTAACTTTTATATGCAATGTCAGTTCTCCATGATTATTCATTCTCAGACAACGTTTAAATATAATTTGCAAAAGTGAATAATAAATAACACCTAAGAAGAGACGTATACTGCGAAAGAACAAGATTTTCCTAAGCGGAAGATAAAAGCAGGCAAAAGTCACTCCAAATATGTTCCATATTTCGAGTTTACCTCTCCATGAAGACGACTGCCTAGTTGATAATGTTCTTTATTTTAAGCTATTGGGCATACCATGGAGAGGGTGCACTACAACCTGTGAGGGACTCCGTCACATCATTTGTTATAAGTAAAAAAAAAAATCCACAATTTAAATATGATTTGTAATAATTCTGTCCTGTTTTCAAACATAAGTACATTTTAAGAGTTTGCCGAAATTAAAACTCACCGCCAGGGTGGTAGTATGCATGATTCCTCTCTCTCTCTCTCTCTCTCTCTCTCTCTCTCTCTCTCTCTCTCTCTCTCTCTCTCTCTCTCTCTCTCTCTCTCTCTCTCTCTCTCCCTCCCTCTCTCTCTCTCTCCGAACCGGCCCTGCTTCTACTGTTATTTTCATTTCTCACATACGGGCAGAGAACTTCTATTCCAGTTGGACCAATTATCAGAGACGGTATGACAATTGGTCTTTACGTTGCTTTTATGTGGGTAGATTGTGAAGAGAGATTAGTCGTACATTATGGAAATTACTGCTGGGCATCCACCACTGGTTGTGTATGTATATGTCTCTTGAACTGCTAAAACGCCATCGTAGTAAGGACTTGCTATGGTTGGTTCATGTTGATTCTTTTAGAGCTCCCTCAATTCCCGTAATACGTTGGGGGTAAAATAGTATTTGCCCAGATTAAATAAAATACGTAGTGTATTCTGTTTTGAACGAGGCAGTTAGTAGTGCAAATGTTTTGGATATATCTTAAAGTTCTTTAAGGACATCTATGCAAGTAAATTTTAAAAATAATAATCTACTTTTAAATGTATATATAAAATAGGTTTAAATCCAGTAAAATAGATGGTTTCTCGGAAAGGAAACATTCAACATGCTTCTGATAACAGTTTGTATACAACTTTGCCCAGCTTTCTTGCACATCTCAACAGCCTTCGACCTCAAATGCAGTTTACCATGGAAGTGGAGAAGGATGGAACTCTTCCATTCTTGGACATTCTTGTTTCAAAAAACAGCAACGGTACACTGAGGTATGATGTATACCGCAAGCCTACACACACCGATCTCTATCTGAACGCTCATAGTTTTCATCGTAAGCCTCAACGACTGTGAGTTCTCAATACACAGGCCCACAGAGCTTTGTCTATCTCTGATCCCAGCCACTTAAAACATGAATTACAGCACCTGAGACTCCCTTTCCGTCAAAACGGCTACTTCGAATATGACGTAGAAGCCTCGATCACCAAGCTAGGAAAGGGAAACCTGTAATACAGCAAGCGTAAGATAAGCCTACCGCTACAGCCTGCATCCCGTTTACCAGCAATCTATCCGGCAGAATCAGCAGAATTCTCGCCAAATACAACATCAGGACCCTCCACAAGCCACCTCCGAAGATTAAACATCTGTTGAGAGCAGTGAAAGACAAACTGGACTTCCAAGTTCCGGGAGTGTACCGCATTCCCTGTGAATGTGGGACACCGTATATAGGATTAAACAGAAGGACCATTCCTACCAGAATAAACGAACATGAACGGAGCATTCGTTTAGTGCAACTTGATACGTCTGGGCTGGCAGAGCATTGTTTTGGTAACGACCATAGAGCCAACTTTAGGGAGACGACTATCTTGGCAAAATGCAACAGAAATGCGGAGAATTAATGAGGCTTTGGCCATTTCCTCCGAGAGTAGCACGCTTAATCGTGATGCTGGATTTCAGTACAGCTCCTCTTGGAAACCGTCCTTAAAATGGAAATCAGTCGACTTAAGAAGCACAGATCAATACAGTTTGATAATCAAGTTAAGTAGTTACGTTTCTTTGATACCATCTCCTGACCTGGTATTTAATTTACTGAAAACAGTCGTTTGTTCAGTAATGTGAATTTTGATAGTGTTTTGTCTTTGTTTATATTTGTGTTATATCCAGTGCTTCATTTGTGGTTATAATATTTAATAAATGTCCTGATGATGTGAGAGATGCACACTCCCAAAACATCAATTTCTAATTGTCTTTTCACCTGGCTTGCTTCCCGAGAACGACTTGAGCAAATGTGCACCAGTTAATTCAGGACAGAATCCTGAACTTCTCATTGTATAAAATGTTTATCCAAATTTAAAAACTTTTACTTCTATGTTCCAATGTATAAAATTAAGCACTTCAACAATGTTAAAACTTCTGTTTGAAATATTTCTCAATTAATTAGACATTTACTTTTAAAGTGCAATATTCCATATTTTCATTTCTGAAAAGCGTTAATCAAAATTCACTATCTTCCTTTTTAATATATAAAACATACTTTTTGAATACTAATTGTTCATTTATAATAAAAATTATGGAAGTTTGAATAATTTGTTCATTCGAATTTCTAATTTTTAAACAGTGATTGTCTACTGTGGTAGGTACACAACATGTTTCTTGTATTCGTTATGTTTCAAAAATGCCTGTACTAAATTGCATGTAAAGTACTTGGACCAAAATGAAGTTTAAAGAATTCCAAACACTGAAAAGTGGCGTGCATAAAAGTAGGTGGCAAATGTAAACGTTCAAATTGTATAATAAAAGAGTATCGCATAAATCAGTGCCTAATGACGTATTTTATTGTCTATTTGTTGCCCTAAATCAGACATTCTCATGTCTAATATTCTATATCTTTGACTTGGCCTTGGAATTTTTTTTCTCACAAATGTTGTACTTAGTCATTGTCTTCAACATAGAAAGACAATAAGTTCGAAATTTTAACTTCTACAGTCCCAGTCCAGTCCACTTAACAAATGTGGACGTCCGGAAGTAAAAGGGGCTAGCTGATCTTAAAACCCAGGATATAGTTGCACGATCGCTCGAGTTATTTCGAAGCACGAGAGTGATATGTAAAGTGTCTATCCTCTTTAAAAAGAAATTCTGGTTTTAAAATCCCGATTCATGAGCCGTGGGAAGCCATAGTGTTAAAATCAATTGTGTATATAGCTGTTTTTTTTCTGCTTATTTAATTAGACACCGCTGTTGAATAGAAGGTTACATTGGCGCTAAGCACAACGCCTGGATATTATCCTGTGCTTTGTGTGATAAGGTTGCTAATTAAATTCTATCCGAGTCGTGTTCTTGCCTGGCTGATGAGCAAGTTAACAGGCTTAGCTTTCCTCCTGGGCTTTCATTACATCCAGCACTCCCTTCATACACCTTAGCTCGAAATGTCACCAAGATTCAGGAATACTGGGAGCTCACCTTCCCTCCGGGGCTTTCATTACATAAAATCAGCAGGCCATCTACCTCAATATATTTTAGTGATGTCGCCAAGGTGCAGCTTAACTTCCCTATCAGTTTGTCATTTCAGCCAGTATCATCTTCCTCAAAAGATTTTAGAATAATAAAAACAAAATTTAGAAGTAGAGGGAGCTAAATTTACCTTCTGGACTTTCGTTTCAACCTGCATTGCCTTTCTCAAAACAATTCATTTTACAATAGTTTATTAAAAGAAAAAATATGCTGCATAGACACGAATCAAAAAGGAAAAATCTAAAATCGTTCCCTCACATGGATATCTGGATATCTATGAGTATTTTAACAGTTAAAATGTGTTCATGTTTCATCTGTACTCTTTCTTACCCACTATAATTTATTTTCTTTACAGGTTATTATTTTAAAAATGTATATACCCACTTTGTCACCTTAGTTAAATGTTTACAGAAACTGTAGTGGACAAATTATTAGCAAAAGTGAAAAATCTTTCATTTTTTGTGCTTTAAGAACAATATACAATACACAGGACGGCACTGGGACAAGGAATGTGCAGGAAAATTCGTCTTGGCATCCCTTGGATTAAGGTTTTGCACAAATCAGGAATTTCTTCATCTTTTCTCCATAAGGAAACACTTGACTCAATCAACTGAAATTTGGTAGTAGGACCCTTTGGTTTCACTTTTTTTGGATAATACGCCACAGATTTTCAATTGGGTTCATGTCTGGACTGTTTCCTGGCCAATACAGTTGAGAAATTCCATGCGTTTTAAATTTCTCAGAGACTCTTTTTTGCTGGATGGCATGGCGCTCCATCCTGCATTAAAATACCATCTCCTGATGGAAACCATTCACTTTACATAGGTACCACAAAGTTTTTTATCACTTCATTGTACTTATCAGCAGTCATATTGCCTTCTATAACGTGCAAAGGCCCCGGTCCATATGTTGAGGTACCTCACCACACCATTATTTTAGGATATTTCACACACTGCACCAAACACTCCTGCTTCGGTTGCTCTCCAGGACTTCTTCTCACATAAATAGGGTTGTCTTGCTCCACAGAAATATAGGATTCATCACTAAATATCACATGAAATTTCAAACATGAAAATTATTGTTATTTTAAAAATAAATTAATTTGAGTATTTTTTTTAATTTCAATAAAATGACTATTTTGATAAAGCAAGCTTGAAATTTGCTAAGAAAATGTTTTAATTTCATTTTTCCTTAATTTCTTTAATTATAACCTGATAAATTTTACTAGCATTTTCCCATTGTTCTGGACTCCAATCTTTGTGTTTTATAGTCCAGAGTAGCCGTTTCTTCTTCATGGCTGGAGTCAGTTTCTGATTTTTAATTGGTTGCCTTGCCTTCAGATCAGCATCAAACAACCGCCTGCTAATTGTTCTTGCACTAACTTCAGCTCCATGTTCTCTGGCAACCCCCTGAATTTGGATTGAAGTTAATTGCCTATTTTGGCATGCTTTTCTTAACAAGATTCTATCAAAAACATCTGTAGTGGCTCGTTTTCTGCCACACACCACCCCATGTCATTTTGTTGATGAACTTTCATTTTCTTTGACCTTTTTGGCAAACCTATACACACAGCTAATGCCATCACCAACCAATTTACTTATTTCTGTTAGAGAATGAGTGCAACAATACTTGCACTTTGGCCCTTTTCCTTGGAGATACATCACTGATTTTACCCATCATCACACTAGGCTGCAAACTTTCTTTGTGATTTGGTGACTGGATCAGCCATCTGTCCACCAGCTAAACCAAACCCCTCCACATTCCTTACCCATCCTGCCACTCCTTAAGGGATGCAGGCACCCAACAAAACGGTCTGTCTAGTGAACGCGAGTGCAGTTGCCGCTCAAAGGAAACTACCCTTCCGCCCACTAATGACCGTCATAAATCTATCTCCACACTTCATAAATGGAACACTGCCATTGAGGACCAATAGCAACCCTGATTTTCTCGAAGTGGCAGTCGCATATCTACTCCACTTGAGTCTCAGTTGCCAAAGTTCCAAAATGTCGCTTACATATAGCTGTTCTGCGTTTATGGGTGCACCAACACGGTCTTTTTCTTTTTTTGCCATCCTTGATAGCGTAGATGATAGCCTGTCTGCCTCATGTTTAAGAGGTCCCGAGTTGGAATCTCGGTCAGGGTGAGTTACCTCGATTGAAAAGGGGCAGTGAAAGCCCATGCGACATCTCAGCACTGCGCATCTATTGTGCATACCGTACTCTAAAAGTCCCAGCTTATAGTGAGGCTATTAAAAAAGCCTATAAGTTTTGGGGTACTAGTAAGGCAATCTTTCCTGGAGTTGGAAAACCCGACTCCAGATGCTTTAATCTTTTCCAGGCCTGGATAAGGTTTTCCCGAAGTTTTCCCTTATTCTGAAGGAGTAATGTCGGGTAACTCAAAGCTCTGTGGTCCCTGGGCCCGTTTGAGCATCATTTCACCCATTCCATTCATCGACCGAGTTAAGTCATAACATTGGAGGGTGTAAATTACACATACAAAAAAAACTGTATTTTTTTCTTCTCTTTCTGTAAGTTGTGTTCACTATCTAATTATCACACCTATTTAGTTACCAAAACTATACCTTTTACTAGAAACCAAGAACTTACATATATATAAAGCGTTGAAAACTTTACAAGAGAACTAATCTCTTGAAAATGGTTAATGCCACAAAATAGTCATTGGACACAAACTGTGTGTTTTAACAAGACTCAATATTTCTTATGAGTTATACAAAATTCATTTTGGAGAGAAGAGAATTTGTCATCTATTCATAGAAAACCAACATATCAGTTTTAGAGTTAAGCAAATATTTTAGCATATTGTATTTTAATCATAATTGTTGGAGCCTTTTTATTAAATAAAAAATTAGCTAAAAATTCCATGTAAAGGTTTACTTGGAATGGGGTAATCAATCGTGTCATTTCTTTGATAGATGCCGCACGTAAATCTACTTCTATTATTGACCCGATTGTTTTTAGTTATGCTATTCATGAGCACATAAGACGCACGTGGACTTTTTTTTCTAAAATGTGTTGTTTTTTTTTTTATTTAATTGAGAAGATTTCAACTCTTTTAATTACGGAGAAATCTAAGAACACAAGAATTCCTCTTGAATGGAAAGGAGTAATTCCTCTTATTACTGGAGGTGATGTTTCTTTTGGTGGGTTTGGAGGATCTAAGGCGTGTTTTTGGGATTGAACTTTGGTATCTGCGTTTTGGCTGGAATGTAATAGTCTTCTATCATAAAACTAGAGCAGTGAAACCATAACATTTTCTGGTTATCTGGGCTCGTGCAAGTTTTATTGAAGATTTTGTGAACAGCCTGTGAAGTCCTCTTTATTCTAATTGAATTTTGTACAACTGTGAACACATAAGAACCGAGTTGGCAGAAGTTCTCATATTTTACGCACTGATCTATAAACATTGTAGAGTAGCTTACAGCAAAAGGCCAAGAAATAACTTTGTCGTGTAGAAAGACTTGCGCGCGTACGTACTTGTGATGTCTTTGTTGCGCTGTGTCCATTAACAAGATTTATGGTTGCAGATAGCTGAGTTTTGTTTTACGACCGTCCTAACAGCGAAATGCCAGTCTGAATACTCTGTGTGCAGGGTATTATGTAATGTCGGCCTTCCTTTACGCACGGCTAGAAAGTGTGTACTCTTTAGGAGCAGAACTGGAAGGCAACCAGGTCTGTCCACGTTGTAGACCTTTGACCAGGAAACATCTGAAGGGTGTTGTGCTCTCTGGAGCGGAAAGGGTGAACATAGCAGCTTACGATGTCATAAATAGATGTATTACCTACATTAACTACTGTGTTGCTCTCGCGAGAAAGTGGCCATAAGGAATGTGTGCGTTTTCCGAGAAAGATTACGGCTAGAGGCTCAAATATCAACAAGGTTTAGACCTCTTATAATGAATATGTGCCTGTACTAGTATTGCTGAGAAAATAACAGTGCACGGACCGAGCCCCAGATTTTGATAGATAATGATTATCCGGGCTTGTGGGCCGTGGTCTAGTAGAAAATTTTCTTACAAGCGTTTCGTTAATAATCATTACAAATAATCATTATCTACCAAATGACTTTGGCCGTGAAAGCCTATGCACTTCAAAAATGTCACCTAACCTACGAACATTTTATTTGCATATTCAGTTTCTTTCTTGCTGTTTTGATTATAAATTATTATACAGTTCGATATAGATTTTTAACTTCATTTGTGTTATTTATACTTCACAGAATTAGCCTAGAAGTTTCTACAAGAAATAATTAGTGGATTCTACTCGTATCTCAGAAGTATTTTCTCCCTAATGGATGGTTAATGTTTCTTTTGTCTCTAGGCTTATACAGAGGAACTACGCTTAATCGAAGTTCAACCGTTTAAAACAACCCATTTGTTCGGATAATCGACAGTAACGATTTTGAGCAGGGAAAGGAAGGGAAAACTTTATTACAAATGTATGTAATAATACTTAATTTAAAAAATACTGCTCCTGAATAGTTTTTGAAATGTGCAACGCAGTGTTTATAAAGAACACTTCTAAAATCAATATTTTTTTCTAAAGTTCTCGTAATCGTGTACAATTAACCGTTCCATGATCATTATAGATGTAGCTATTGATTCACCACTTTTAGAAAACGCGGCAACCTAAAAACAATGCCGCAAAATAATATTTACATACTTTAAGATTTAAGTATGAATGAATTTGTAGCCTTTCTTACCCTGAATCCCCGGCGCTGTTGGTTTCGAGTGAGTGATTTTTTTTTTTTTTTTTTTTTTTTTTTTGTAATTTTAAGTCGTCCAACATTAAGTCATATCGGACGGTGAATGAAATGGGTGAAATGATGCTCAAATGAGTCCAGGGCCCATGGAACTTAGAGCTACCCGACATTCGTCTTGAAGGATAAGGGAAAACCCCGGAAAAATCCTATCCAGGTAACTCACCCTGACCGAGATTCGAACTCGGGACCTCTTGAACGTGAGGGAGACACGCTACCATCGAGGCGGGCCATATAGGCGATACAGAAAACACAGGTGCAGTAAGCAAAAACATTTGTTTTGAAATATTGATTTGATATTACAATTTGTACAGTTATTTATTGCAATAAATAGTATGCAATACACATGTAGTAAGCACCTAAAGGAATCTCGGGAACTGAAAAAACTGGGTGCGAGGCCTCGTTTTTTCAAACCTTTCATCGTTCCGTATAAAACGCGTATTACATTAGTAAGTATCGTAATTTTATAGTTATTCGACTTTATAAATATACATAAGTAGGTAGAACTTCTATCCTAATTACATAGTTAAGTTCAGGAAATAGAGGCCCTCTCTCTCTTTCTTTCTCTCTCTCTCTCTCTCTCTCTCTCTCTCTCTCTCTCTCTCTCTCTCTCTCTCTCTCTCTCTCTCTCTCTCTCTCTCTCTCTCTCTCTCTCTCTCTCTCCTTCTTTCTCTTGCTCTCTTTCTCTTTCAAAATTCCCTAAAATGTACATATTGACTTTGAAAGTTTCAAGTGGTAGAGAAAGTAACAGTCCTTTGATTACACTATGAGGGTAGAAGTGGGCCTTGACAAAAGGGGCATATAATCTGTACGACTCTGAAACGTTAGATGTCACTATAATTGGTTCTGTAGCAAAGTCTGCAGCCGTTCCAATTAAAAACAAGGGACACACCCTCTGCATACTGTTTAGACAAGAGTTTAAAGAATCGATGGTTAAATCGCATTCTGGCGCCGAAATTAAGGGCATGTAGAATCAATGCCCTCGGTGCATTCTAATTAATTGGATTGCCTCCGTAATTCAATGGAAGCGAAAGAGTAGGCGATTTCTATTTTTAAAGGGGCTCACCACCTCTGGAAAAAACAAAAATAGTCTGGCGCAATGGTTTTTATCGACGTAATACTCCCCTTACCCCGCTTGCCATTCACAAACTCGGCTTACGATTGGACAGAGAGGTCCATGTAATGGAGTTAGGTTGCAAAACAACAGCGAGAGATGGGAAAAACATAAGGGGATTAAACAGGGTCTAAACTCGGTTTTACCATCCGAATACTGCACCTCACTTTGTCTACGTAATCATTTTTTTCTGTCAGAATGTACATAGTGAACCAGACCTTCCATTAAAGTCATTTATTTCAGAAAGTACATTACATTTCTCCCTACATATTATTAGAGAAATCACTTTAAAATTACAATCTTAAAAGGATATAAGAATCACACGCTATATAAAAATATGTCGACATCAAGCTACAAAATCAAAAGACGTTTATGTGTAAAATGTATAAATAATATTAAAAATTAAAATATATATGTATAAGTAGTGTTTTTAATGATAAAAATGAAAAATCTTAGAAGTATGATAATGAATTTTCCTACGTGACTTACCTTTGATGTCTCTGATATTTCGTTCTTCGACGAATCTGCTTCCAGCTGCTCCAGTGGTGAACTATAATATCCTTCCTAGGTTGTACTGGACAAATGTGAGGATAAATAGCACCAGTTAAGTTAATTGATACTTCTAACGGAGACTAATAATGAGCTATTTAACTATTTCAATTTTAAGAATGTAGTTCAGCTGTTTATGAATCTTAGCACGAGAAACTGTAACCACTGTTTTTATATTATTTATTAGGAGTTCAGCTTCTGACGTATTATCAATGTACATTGTACAATAACTGCTTCCATGATGATGGTGATGATTTTTGTAATTTTACGTTCTCCAACGTTAAGTCATATCGGATGGTGAATGAAATGGGTGAAATGATGCTCAAATGAGCCCGGGATCCATAGAGCTTAGAGATACCCGACATTCGTCTTTCAGGATAAGGGAAAACCCCGGAAAAAACCTTATCCAGGTAACTCATTCTGACCGAGATTCGAACTCGGGACCTCTTGAACGTGAGGCAGACATGCTGCCATCTACGCTACCGAGGCGACCGATGATGATGAGGAGGAGGAGGAGGTTGATGATGATGATGATGATGATGATGATGATGATGATGATGATGATGATGATGATGATGATGATGATGATGATGATGATGATGATGATGATGATGATGATGATGATGATGATGATGATGATGATGATGATGATGATGATGATGATGATGATGATGATGATGATGATGATGATGATGATGATGATGATGATGATGATGATGATGGTTAGATGTTACGGACTACCAGTAAACACTTCTTAAAACCAAAGGAAAAGACTCTATTTTAGAAATATCGCTCAACTGAAGTCCCCACTAAGTAACTACTTTGCTAAAATCGAGGCTTTCACTCGCCTACGAAGCACATTTTTCAATCGATGACTTGTCCAATTCCCTTCTTCATTTCCCTTTGTGATTTTCAAAACTGGGTTATGTATATTCTTGCATGTACTGACTCCTAATTTTCAGGTATACTTGAGCTAAAGTTTTTTTTTTTACATGATTTCATCTCTAATTGCTTTTCTTTAACACGAAACTTACTAATGATCAACTCTCTCACAAAAGAGTTTATCTCCTTAATTGTGCACTGATTTTAACATTAGGGAATTATTCATTGCAAATATCCATTTATTTCCCTGTGCTTTCTTTACAAAATTATTAAACTTATCTGAAAGTAATTTCGGTGTCAAATATTTGTATTTTTTTATAAAAATAGACTTCTAATTTTTTGGCACATTTTTGCGAATTTCTCGTTTCCTAGTCAGTCTGGTTTTGGCCGATAAACACCAAAATTTTCGTGTTTTAAAAAGTAATTATAAATCTAACATGTTAACGATATAAAGGCAATTAAAACACTTGACTTTTTCAGCCGTTAAAATTAATTTCAAAATCTGAAGTCACTCTTGAATTGTTAAAAATCATATTTCAGCAAATACGCGAATTTAAGATGTACTTTTGTACTTTTAATAATATGTACTTTTGTCATGTTAAATGCTGCAACAATGCCCAAAATTTGTATTTGCTTAGTAGAATTTGATGTAACGTTAACTCAGATTTGTGGAATATCTCTACACGCCTTGAAATGTCATCAGACAGTGACATACTTTTCTGAATGAGTTGGTAGTTACTGATGATGTTCAGTGGCCGGAAACTTATTCTATGTTGCAATTTCCTGTCATGGAATAATCATTCGGGCTAAGTTATATTTAATTTAATTTATCCTGTCAGATATTAATATCCCTTCAAAAATGAATTGCGTCTCTGTTGAACCTCGCAATAACGAAATGGTGGTATTCACCTTTTAATTTTAGATTAGCGTAATATTTGTTTTATGTAAGGTAAATTAATATTTGTTTTTCAAATTATTTTCAAATATTGTTTTAGGTGCTACAGTTTTTTTTTTTTTTTTTTTTTTTGTATTTAGTAGAAACTCTGTAGGGGAGGGGATTCGTCCCCTTCAGCTGCCGTGGTGCGGGCGCTGTGGACCCTTAGCACTCGTGGTACCTCTGACGTTACTAGAGGAACCTCGGGCCGAACTGCCGAGCCCCTCCCTGATAGGGAGTTGTTCGGATTGGGTTGGACTCGAGGGGGCAGTGTGTTCCCGACACCCACGGGGAATTGGGTACCTCCGGCTAGGCTACGGCCCCCGGAGGGGATAGAGGGTTGCCTCATAAGTCCCGGGTACTAGCCAGCATAGCTAGTAGAAGGTGTGCTAGATCATCAGGTGGCCCCACCGAGGTTTTCGGTAGTCTTCCCTGCGGGATTGACGCGCGTAAGTGGCGTATCTACTTCCACCCGTCTTGACGTTGTAGTCGATGGGGGGGGGGCTTTTTTAGACTCAAGGTATTGCCCCAGGGAATGGTCCCTGGAGTTTTCCATAGCTTCCGGGTAGAAGGAGGCCCGAATCCTTGGTCCTACGGGTCCAGGACTAATGGGAGTAGACCCTCTGCACCTAAATAAATAAATATAAATAAATTTAGTAGAAGACTGGAAAATGTAAAAATGAAATGTGAACTTTTCAAACAATTATCACAAAAATACACCCCTGTTTATATCTAGAACACACATGGAAGTTGATTCCAGCTTCTTTTGAACCATCAATAGGAAGTGTTGTCAGTGGCGTATAAGTTTAAATTCCAAATAAGAATGGATGTGAAGTGGGATACCATTGGAATAGAGCTTTTCAAAAGAAATAATATTCTGGAGAAATGGTTTAATTTTTTGGCTCTTTTTTCAATTTCGTGCTGGAGGGCATTCTTTTAACCTCATTAATTGTTTATTTCCTTGCTGCGTATGCAGCCATATTGAAGAATTGAGTGCAGCCAAACTATCCTTGTTTCTCCACTGAACGCAATGCTGCTAACAGTCCTACTTGCCCCTAAATTACACTAGCAAACTAACACAAAGTAGTACCTAAATAAATTTAACATTAGTGTTATCATTGTGACAATTGTTACGTTACATTTGTTAACGTCGATTTTAACATCTGTTGGTAAAATCGGGCAGTAGCCGAACCAGTCCGCGAGCTCATACATTTTACTGATTTGTCGAGCCAGTTTCCGATTTTCAACAACGTACTGAACGAATCTTAAATATTTGAAGAACGCACAGAACATACAGTACAACTGGCACTTTTGCTGGACAGCAAGCCTACTTTTGTAAAGCACTAAAGCCTGAAAGGAAACATGGTTAGTATTTTCCAAAACTGATCCGCGCTAATCGCATCCACATGCCCTTTTGTACCGGTGTAGGACAGATATCTGGGGCATTTTTGCAGAGGTTGGCTACAAGTGTTACATATCTTTCTCGTGTTTGGCTGCAACACGAGGACTACAGGTTGTCTGCTTACGCATGCGTATACGTGCACCGTTGGACTTAGACAATATTCTCGCGTTGCACTAAAGAAAGTGTCTCCATTTTTGTTTACTATAAACGTACGTGCGGGGGGGACCCAAAAGAAACCGGACTCCGAGGGCGCTGCCACTCATAGACTTAGTGCAGGTTTCTCACGCTAGATGATGTTAGTAGAGACCTTCATGAAACAGCTGTGCAGACGGCGTCAGTGTAGATCTGAACGTGAAGGTGTGGTATTATGTTTCTCTGACTGTTGGCGGGTTACCTCTGCGAAGTCGTTATAGCAACTTTAAAAGAACAAAGCGTGTGTGTGAAATTTTGTTTCCTGCTTAAAAAAGCTGCAACGGAGACACGCCAAATGCTTCAGGAAGCTTTCCAGGAGGACGCTATGAGCCGCACACAGGTTTTCGAGTGGTTTGGGCGCTTTAAACGTGGTGAGATGTGTGTTGAAGACCAAGCTCGTTCTGGATGCCCTTCAACATCGCGAAATGAGGTCCGCCAAAAGATCAAAGAGGATCGTCGCCAAACGATTGACCAAATTTCAACAGCGACAGGAATCAGTTGGAGCTCGTGCCAGCGGATTATGAGGGAGGATTTGCACATGAGACGTGTTGCTGCTAAATTTGTTCCGCGCCTTCTCACACAGGAGCACAAAACCATCCGCATTAGTGTGTGTCAGGACTTGAAAACAGAGATTGCACGTGATCCAAACTTCTTGAACTAAGTCACTACAGGGGATGAAAGTTGGTGTTACGGGTAAGACCCAGAAACCAAGCAAGCGTCAAGCCAGTGGAGGACTTCCAACTCTCCCAAACCAAAAAAGCAAGGTAAGTGAGGTCAAATGTGAGGTCAGATGTGAAGACGATGATCATTGTCTTTTTTGATGTGCATCGGGAATTCGTACACCCTGGCCAGACTGTTAACCGGCACTTTTACTTGGATGTTTTAAGGCATCTGCGAGAGGATGTGGTTGAGGAAACGCCCGGAACTTTGGTGATCAGGTGATTGGTTTCTGCATCACGACAACGCTCCAGCACACACGGCCTTACGAGAACCCACTATTTGGCATCTCTGAGGTGGTCTGTCGTTCCCCATGCTCCGTATTCGCCGGACCTAGCCCCGTGCGACTTTCTCCTATTTCCGCGAATTAAAAAAAAAACGCTAAAAGAGGAGCGTTATGACGATGTGGAGGCGGTAAAAACAGCTTCGCAAAGGGCACTGGACAATATCAAACTTGAAGAGCTCCAAACATGCTTCCAACAGTGAGGAAAGAGACTTTACATGTGCATCGCATGTAATGGAAAGTATTTTGAAGGTGACTGAAGTAATTTTGTAAAGAGGTTCATTAATAAAGTTTTTATGACAACAATCCGGTTTCTTTTGGGTCCCCACTCGTATGTCTTGTTGTGAATGGGCCTCAGTTGTTTGCGTACGAGCAGCGAGGTGCCTGACGAGCACGTACAGGATATCTCTCAGCATACATATCTGTGGCAGTTTTAGAAACTTATACATTTGTCTAATGTCATCTACGTATTCCTCATTTGTGAAAACCATCAGTATTTGTAGTAGAAGTAAGGCAATTGTACTTACTGTTAACCTTTTTACTTATTTCATTAGCTACAAAATTAAGGGATCATTCTGTTGTACAGTCTGAGCTCCCTTTGCCTACTTTATTTTAATTTGGAGATCAATAAATTTATTTTTATTTCCCAGACTTGTAGGCCATGGACTAGAAAGTATCGGAGATACCGACGTTTCATCAAGGACTGCCCTTGATATGTTCAGTGATTTAGTGGTCTGCGCTCGTCAGAGCACGTATTCTTTTACCTATCACTCAGGACAGATAGCACTGCGTTTGTTTATTTGAGGCTAACGGAGGGGCTATGCGTATGTAAACACGATAATAGCATCATCAAAATGTACCGAAAATACTTTAAGGGAACTCTTTAGGCTCGGATTAATTGAGGTAGTTCTCGGCAGAGTACTGTATGTTTACAGCAGGATCGTTTTAGCTTGATACAGATTATAAGTACTTGGGGTTTATGTGTGCGCACACTTTCTTTAAAATACAGATTTCAGAAAGTAGTGGCAATCTAACCTCAAACAATTAATAATATTTTATCTCCGTTGGTAAAACATCGCTAGCTGAAGAGATAAAAAAGATATTCCCTCGTCACCAGAAAGCTTTCTGAAAATGTGAGCTAATGGCAAGTAAAAAAGAAACGTATTGATTTTGGGGAAAGTTTGGAGGAGAGATTATCCCCCATATTGGAGGAGGGTACATGTTTGCCTTACTAAGTGGGTCTTGGATCGGCGGCGAAGGGGATTATCTATATCGATCGCATGCCACTGGACCTCCGACAGACCACACCTTCTATCGGGGGGTTGCCGCTGCCATGACGTCACCGGAAAAGTATTTTTTGTAGTATTATTATTCCATCCATTCTCCGTGTTCCTGGCTCTGCGCCAGTTTCCGGATCACGTGACGACTGTGACGTCACACTCTCTCTTGTGATGTCACAGGGCTGCTACGACCGTCTTTTGTTTTCGTTCCCTTAACGCCTGGGAAACCGCAACCAGCGCCACGAGGCTTTCTGCAAGTGTTCCGGAGTTCAGTTCCGTTGCGAGAAGATTACTGTACGTTTCTGTAGGATTTTAAGAATCAGTTATTCAAATGTGGACATGAATAAAAAGTACTATATATGTGTCTATAAAATAGCTGAACGTAGTAAAATGTTGATGATGTGAGCTCTTTACGGTACTCGAAATGTAAATAAAGTTATACACAATAAAAATGTTTACAATGGTTCTGAGGTGATAGATAAGGTAAAAGAAATGTCTTTGCATCTAAGCTTTGTCATATGCACAAATTTTCCGCTACGTACCCTAAAAGGCGCCTTGACTTACATAGTGATACAAAAGGTACCAATAGTGCGAACAAAAATTTTTAACAATACTTACCAACGATATACTGAGCACTCGTTTCAATTGTTTTAATTGCATCATTTGTATAGCTCCGTAATATATATATATATATATATATATATATATATATATATATATATATATATATATATATATATATATATATATATTGGCCTAGCTCTAATTAGAGAAGCAATTGATGGTGTTAGTGTTTGAACTATACGGCAGACTTTTCAAATTTGGATTTAAATAGTTTTAGTATAGAAGTCAAACATTCCCTTCTAACATATTGATACATCCGGACTCTGTGGAGGATAGGAAATGATTGTAATTACAGAAAATTCTAATGCTGTACCCGGGAATCAACTCTGAGCCTATGTTTGTATGGGAAATGTACATGCTTGGGCTTTCATGGCCGGCGTTAATCCAATAGAATGTATTTCCCAGGCTTGTAGGCTGTGGTCCAAAGGATGAAAATTCTCCTGACGTTTCGCTCATATCTCCGACGAACATCTTGAGAGGATTCTAGCTAGGTACTATTCTATTATTCTAGGTACCATTCTAGCAAATACCTAGCTAGAATCTTCTCAAGATGCTCGTCGGAGATATGAGCGAAACGTCAGGAGAATTTTCATCCTCTGGACCACAGCCTATAAGCCCGGGAAATACATTCTATTGGATTTGTATGGAAAGTTTTGGCCGTATATTAAAGCATGTGTTTGCACATCTCCCTTCACAACTAACCTTTTGACACCCGTTATATTAGGAGACCACTTCTTGATAATCGGATAAATACCAAACTTGCCGGCCCTCTTAGCCGTGGTCGCCAGTGTGTACATCTCTAGCCTCTGCCGCGTAGAGGGTCGTGGTTTCGTGCCCCGCCTTGAGCATGGGTGTTTATGTGTATAGTGTGTATGTCTAAAACTTCAGAGAACGGAAACAACAAAAACGGTAAAAATAAGGAAAATTAATTGAAAAAAAAAACTTCGTTTTTAAGTTCCGAGTATGACACACATGAACTTTCCAGAAAATTCCTCATCTAAAATTACCGCTTCAAATGGAAATGTGTCATTGTACCGTTTTTTAATTTCTCAGAAATGGCTCTTGACTATTTTTATTAAAATATTGTATGTTTAAGATATTTACATCACAAATACAATCGATATCTCGAACTGTCTTCCGATAGTTTGTGAAGTTCTGTTCATTCTGAACGGCATGTATTCTTGGTAAATGGTAGACGCAGACCAAAGCTTTTTACAAATGTATGCACATCTTGTTAAAGCACACAATTATTTCAAAAAAAAAAGTTTTGAAGTGTTTATTTCTGAGATATTGTTTTGCCAATTGCTTGCATTTTTAAATACAAGTGAAGTCCTTCGGGTGTTTATTTTTTCGTACCCATATAAAAGAATGAAGTTTCAAAGCCAATCCGGGTTTTAAGAATCTGGTTATCCTTTAGCCTTCAATGTCCCTCTTATAAGTAATTTGTATATGTGTAATGACTTTTGATCTTAATTAACAACAAATATACAATAGAATAAACGTGTATTAGAACAGATTGTAGAAGAATGACTGAATGACATGTGACTGCAATACATCGAATGTTTAGACATGTTAACAAACTGGCATTTCTGTTCCGGGAGCTATATAAACCCATCCGTCTTAAGCTATTCTATACACAAGGGTGAAAGAAAACCAACCTATAGTTTCAGTCTTTGATTTCTCATTTCAGAAGTAAAAGATTTCTCTATATAATTCAAATACAAAACATTTAAGTTAAGTGCGTATTAGAGTAAAAACTGATTTCATTTTAAAACTTATTTTCCCACTTTAAATGCCTCTTGTACATAATTTACTATTTTATTTTGTATAAATCGTAATTTAACACGTTGCAGTTGTCTAAAAGTTTCTTTCTGACAGTTGTAGCATCGCGTATCACGAATACTACTACACATTGTACCGATTTTATTATGTTTGGTGTTTAAGTAAAAATATGTGGTTTAGTTCTTAATTGGCTTACTAATTTTTAAATAAAACAATATAGGTTTTTGTTTTATTGCATTTCTCTAAATGGTTTTAACCTTCGTGATATAAAGTTATAATATCTGATTCCAGTCTTAAAGTTATGTTGATAATCCCGTTTATTTATATTATTATCTTATTATCTATTTTATGATTTCCTTAACTCTCCTACATAACTTAACTTCCCATTTGAATATTGTTTCCTTTTTTATTCTGTTTCGCAGACCTGCATTTTTAATAGTTGCGTTAAAGGTTCCTTTCTTTTATTCACTTTTACTTTACATTGGATGAAAGTTTTATTTATTTGATATTTATAGACCACTGTACTGTGTTTAAGTAAATGTTTAACTCTTATTTTTTCTCTATATTCCCTCCCCTCCCGGGGCTAAGACAATTATATTTCGAATTCGATTGCCTTCATTCCTGTTAAATACTACACAGAAAATTTCAACTTTTGAATGAAATGAATAGTAGCATATAGAGTCATTTCCGTGTTGCCCGCCTCTGATAACCTGGTGGTAGCGTGTCTGCCTCACGTTCAAGATAATAATGTGTAGTGTTTAACGCCCGCTTTTAATACATACGGCACCGCAGGCGGTGACACTGATGATACATGAGATGAAGATGGAGCACCGGTGGAATGAGATGGCGGGGGAAACCGGAGGTCCCGGAGAAAACCCGCCCCAGCGCCGTGTTGTCCACCACAAATCTCACTTTGCGGTCGCCTGGGATCGAACCCGGGCCGCCTTGGTGAGAGCCAAGTGGTCTAACCACTGAGCCACAGCACGGCCCTCACGTTCAAGAGGTTCCTAGTTCGAATCTCGGCCAGGATGAGTCATCTGGATAAGGATTTTTCCGGGTTTTCCCCTATGCTGAAAGATAAACTTCGTATAACTCTAACTCTATGGATCCTGGGCTCATTTGAGCATCATTTAACCCATTTCATTTATAACCGACGTATGGCTTAACTTAAAAAAATTTACCTACCACGGAAACTCAACGCTTTCTTGGGCGGAAGCCTTGAACTTTACCTGTCTGACATGAATTTCCTTAGGCGCATGGTTACTAAGCATCTCTATCTACGAGAGAGCAAAATTTATGATAATCCCCCCCCCCTAAAAAAGCAGATCGTCTATTTCTGCTGGATATATGAAATTATATTGGAATTAGTGACTTAATATTGAAAAACTGGGATAAAATATCTATATAACATTGCTTCATTTTAAAATAAATTTTTAGGTCCACGCTTATTTGGAAGGTCTTAAATACTATTCTTTAATAGTTTATCTTCATCATCACGGTTGAGGCCATTTAGCCTGTTCCGGCTCCAAAGTCTTGCTCCTTCCATCTTTTCCTCGGTCTTCCTAAATTTCTTCGTTCTTGGGTTGGTGATTGTATACTATTTTAGTAATTCTATTTTCTTCCATTTTATTCAAATGGTGCTTCCATTTGGTTATGTATTCTATTATTGTTTTATTCTTCTATTTTAATTGCTGTATTTTCGTCATTTTTTGTCTAGTATAGTATATATACTTTGAAGGAACTTCATTTCTGCTGTTTCTATATTTATTTTATGTTGTGCCGTCATTGTCCATGTTTCTGAAACATACGTTACAATTGGGACAGCCATTGCTTTATACAATTTTATTATTGAATCTTTTCTTGCTTTATTCTTTAGGATTCTTTTTATTGTACCTGTTATATAGTTAAATTTATTTAACTTTTTATCAATGTCTGTTTCTGATATGTAGGATACTTCACACCCAAGTAAATTAAATTTACGCATTTGTTCGATAGTTTTATGTTCTAGAGCTATTTTAGACCGAACTGGGTGAATACCTCATAGTTTTTGTTTTGCTTATAGATATTTCCAATTTATATATTTTTATATTTTATTTAACTTATATGCCATTCTGTGAAGATCATTCTCGCTTTTTGCTATTAATATTTGATAATCTGCGAAAACCATTGTTCTGTTCTTTTCCCTAGATTAATTCCCCCTGTCATCCATAATTTGATCATGTCGTCTATATATAAAATAAAGAGAGTGGTTAAATCAGTATTGGTTCTTGATTATCTAATGTGATTTCTGTTTCTGCATCTAATAGTTTATTTTTTGTACAATATCGCGTTTCCTAATTAATTTTGTCTTAATGTATTAATGCCTCAAACTTTTGGATATAGATTACCCCTAAAAATGTTAAGAGACTATACGAGATTAACAGAATTATTAAGAGTGTTGTAGGGAACGGCTTGGGGAGAGTGAAGCTAAAAATATAGTATTATTGATAGTTCATTTCCATTTCTGTTATTATGGTGAATTTTTATTCTGCTATTATGTATAATATGGGAGTTTTATGAAATTGTACTTCTAAGAGATGCAATGCATCATTTACAATGCTTTTACACAGATTAAAGAGATTAAAATTAATTAAATCGTCATTCGATGTTTTAAAAGTCCAGCTCTGCAGCATTCCATATGGGAGCTGGTAATAAGCACAGTTATACATTATGGCTATAGAAACAAATAAAACCAACCACAACAAGCATCTGAACACTGCTGCATTTTTACTGCATAGAACTCATTGTAGTTCCTGCACTTTTATATTCAAAAGGTATGATTAGCTTTTTTATGATTTCTCTCCGACATATGACTACTGATAATAAATAGCCAACATACAAAATCGATTCGTATTTTAAAAAGCTAAGCCTGGACTCGAACCGCGTATCATTAAAGCTTTTAGAGGTAGAATGTAATGCAGCATTTGTCAAGTAAGGTACGTGTGATTAACGGCAACTTCCCTCACGACTGCAGAGGGAAATAAAGAAATTCACGAGGACCGTTTGTTATTTGTACGACTGAAGTTAATAACTTGAGAATTCCTTGAGAAGCTCGCTCCTCGTGACCGTTGGCAGGTGTAGAAACGTGGGTCACATTCGAATGATTCCTTTTCCCTTTTCAGTATTCTGCTCTGTCACCATGGATCTTGGAAACAGCCACTGGAATGTCGTCGTCGATACTTCCACTTTCTTCAGACCTGAAAATACAAAACTTCAGTCGAAAACGTCGCTTTGTTTCTTCGTTAAAACTTGGAGTGTGCATTCTCACGACCAACTATACCAATCGTCAGTTCACAGGCAGTTCTGTCGTTTACAAATTCTATTAACTGCAATTATTGTTGTTAACAATTATGCCTGCCTAAATTTAGTTTTACTTTCTGTAATACTAAACCTGTAGCAAGTGAAGGAAATACTATTACACTCCATTCAAAATTTATATATCAGGATTTTATAAGAAATACACAGAAATTCTTTAAGAATTTGTGTGGAGGTATAACTCAAAACGAAACGTGGTTTAAATATCATACTTGCTACTAAAGTTCAACATCTTCCAAACATATAAAATACATGTAAGATTATAAATAAAAACTTTATAACTATAACTGATAAAATGTTGTTAGAAAAACAAAGCTGCTTTAGACATATCATCTGTATGAACGACATATTCATCAATAATGTTATAGAGACGAGGCGAGAATTCTATTTACAAATGCATGGATTCATTGATTCCTACAATGCCTTTGATAGGGTTTATCGGAAACTGTAGAAAATCATGAATAAAACAGGTGTCCTACTTTATACAAGTTACGAAATCGCTGTACATGAAGCTATGAAGAAATTATCAAATGAAAAATTATCGTAAGTTATTTATTTTTTATTTATTTTATTTACGTCCTCCAACGTATATTGGACTATGAATGAAATGGGTGATATGAGGCTCAAATGAGTCCGGGTTGCATGGAGCTTAGAGTTATCCACAAAAAATTATCGTAAGAATTTATAGTTAATGAGGATCTTACACAAGATCTAAGCTCCTTCTCCAAGTAGAGTAGATGAAATATATTACAGAATGAGTTTTATTAAACTCACAAATTACAATAAATACTCTTATTTGCGAACAGCCAGACTTTTACCCAAGAAAGCTTATACAACTTGCAAACGACCAAGCATATCCTAAATATACGTGAAGATATAAATTAAAGATCTGTGCAAACGACGAAAGTTATGAGTTTCAAGTATCCAATCGAAACAAAATAATATAACACCGTTTTAGAACAAGTGAGCTATTACAATCTTTATGTATAGATTATGATAACGGCATTATTATTAAAGCAGAACATTTACAGAATGGTTGGCACTATTACCAGATGCCTAAAGAAGAAATGGAAGGAAACATAAACTTGTATTAGACGATGATTGTATCAATTCTGCTGTACCTATGTGTGTGAAACATTACGTCCTAAAGGAAAACCATATTAATGGAAATGCAGTAAATGGAAATGAAATTCTTAGAAGGATAAAATAATGTACAAACTTAGATTAATATAAAATGAAGATATCAACCTGGTTCAAGTTGTAGAGAAAATAAAAGAATATAGGAATCTCTGGTCAAGCCATCTGAGTAGAATGAATAAATAACAAAACTTATTTACTAACCACAAGAACAAGAGATTTTTGTGGACTAAGAGCAAGATAATTGAGGATGGAACAGGAGATTCTCCTTCTCCACGAAGAGAAATTAAACATGAACGTTTTCTTTCCTTTAATTTGTTAGGTTTCTGTTTTGAACTGGAGACGAATACTTGCTAAAGTATTTGTTTGTTTATTGTGTAAAGAGAAAGTTGTACTACATTTTTTAAGTGCTACAGCGTTGAAGCAACAAAGTGTATTAAATGTTTCCTTTTGCTTTGTTGATATTTGAAAAGGCGAGAGGTGTTGTGGTTGGCACCTGCTCGGCTCTAGAAGGTTGGTTTGTGGTACAAATTTGCAAGTAACAATTAGTTACATTATTGATCTGTCCCCGTTCTATTATTTTGATGAAGTGGACGCAATTGCTGTACTGTATATTGACCACGTGTTTTCTCCCCGAGTGACCTCGCCCGCAGAGTTCCCTTTGTGGGTGTCGTTCTGCTTCAAAGCCTCCTGGAACACTGCCAGGTCCGGCAACCGTTCGCTTTTATTTATTAATTACTGGTTGTTGGTCAAACACTGTGCAAGTTCGAAACCCTGTTGAGCTCCTGGAGCTTCTAAAGTTGCTGTACTGTGCTATGATCTTGTCTGGTTTTATACTATCTGGTTAAAAGCCTACAATTGTCCAAGGTTAACACCAGGATAAGTTTGGGTTAAACCTCCAGAACTCAGAGATAGTTGTTAGTAAGCTTTTAATTCACACTTAAACCGACTGTGCTTTGTTCCAGTTAAAGAATATGGGGATAAAAATATTGGCCAAAAATGACAAAATTATCGAATTTTAAACGTGGATTCAATACTCATGTGGCATAATAGTTTGTAGTTTCTGAAGCTGTAACAATATTTTAATTGATTAAACAGTGATTAGCCTTTTAATGACTTGTCTTTTTTTGCATTTTCTTGGAGTGCATTTCAAAACATAAATTGGTTGCTTGCATAAACGGGCAAGCCCTCAATTTATTATTATTATTAATAATAATAATAATAATAATAATAATAATAATAATAATAATAATAATAATAATAATAATAATAATAATAATAATAATAATAATAATAATAATAATAATAATAATAATAATAATAATAATAATAATAATAATAATAATAATAATAATAATAATAATAATAATAATAATAATAATAATAATAATAATAATAATAATAATAATAATAATAATAATAATAATAATAATAATAATAATAATAATAATAATAATAATAATAATAATAATAATAATAATAATAATAATAATAATAATAATAATAATAATAATAATAATAATAATAATAATAATAATAATAATAATAATAATAATAATAATAATAATAATAATAACGTAAAGGATATTTGTATGATGAGATACAAAGTTATAATTTTATAATCGTTTATTGAAAACATGGCTTTTTTTGTTACTGTAAAATTTGAACCAGTTTGAAGTTCAGACATGAAGTCATGCAAATGGCTGCATTGTTCATTTATTCTGGTATGTTGTACAATCTATGGAGGATTTCTTTTATGAACATTTAAAAATGTGTATGATTTTTCTCCATAAATATATTCACAACTTTAATTACTGTTTTTTTTCGCTATTATATTGATTTGGACAAAAAAGATACAAAAAAGTTTTCAATGACATAATTCTGAAAAGAATTAAAAGTTTACACCTCAAGCAAATATATCTGTAAGAAAATACGTAGATTTTTTTTAAAATGAATAATAAACAATGACTCCCCACATTGCATCAATATTTGTAACAAAGTATTATGAAACAGTAAATGTCTTGTAGTGCAAATGTCACATCACAGTGAAGCTGTGCATATCAGTCAGGGCTATCATTAAGAAATGAGTGAATAAATTTTAAACTAAACTACTAAACTGGGAATTTGTATCAGGGCTGCTTTCGAACGATTTTACCACACACCATGAATAGGTGTTGTATCTTAAATCTAGAACTACTTTGTGTAACTAGGTTGACTAAAGCAAGTGTGATTTTGGAATTCTAAACAATGCGTGTCAGTGTAAGAACATCTTCGAACAGGTTGGTTAAATAATTTCTCCTTAGAATTCAGAAGTCGCGCTTTGCTTATTCATTCCATTGCGTTACGTTCTTAAGTGTAGTCTTTCTTTTTTATCGCTGCTTGTGTTGCACACCTCTTTCTTCATTTACAACACCTTGAACAATTTATTACTCTGGATTCCACTGAATATAAAGATTGACAAGCAAGAAACTAGTTACTGTCGCGCAAAAACTGTCGTCGGCATTGCTGAACCCTCATGAATAAGTAATAAGTACAGCACTTGATTCACTTTTATTTCTGATACATACTTTAATTGTATATTTATACTTATAAATACTCGAAACAGCGTTATTTATCTGGAGGAATACAGCAAAAACAAACACGAAATTAAAGCAAGTAAAAGATAGCATGACTAGTAAAACATAATTCAGAAGGCATTCAGGTGTTCCTGTCTGGTGTTGGTCTCAAACTGCTAGATTCTCCATTTGATATTAAAATACACAATATAATTGCTGTCTTGATATATTATAACATCTATTATAAACTAATTATCACAAAGCATTTAGAACTAGACCAGATAACCCATACTTGGATCTAGTGTATACAGTGGAGTGGGGCACTGCGATCTACGTGGGATCAGCTTAAGCTACTAACACCCAGAAGGAAGGGATAAAACGAGGGAACCACTGTAGGCTACAGACCACAAGCAGACAAGAGGTCACAGAGGCATGCGGAAATCTGTAGCAGGTTCCACTGCTGTAGTCTAGAGAGACGATGAACGACCCACCCAAACAGACAAGCAAGCATCCTTGAAGCCATCTGTTCAGCACCACCTCTCACCTCGAAGCCCAGTTGCTTATGAGAAGGAAACAGAATGAAAGGAAATCGCGGAACTCCGACAAAGTCAAGGTGAACGGTTGACGGAGATCGAACTCTGATCTCCCGAATATAAGCT
Source organism: Mantis religiosa (assembly GCA_030765055.1). Classification (NCBI taxonomy): domain Eukaryota; kingdom Metazoa; phylum Arthropoda; class Insecta; order Mantodea; family Mantidae; genus Mantis; species Mantis religiosa. The sequence continues at coordinate 217,687,272 of CM060947.1, read as the reverse complement.
TTACTTTCCACGGCTCCGTACCTAGAAACGCACTCACAATATATGCCTGCAGCAATTTTTGTCATCTTTTTGACATAATTGTCCCAAATACTAGTTTAGTGTGTCATTGTACAGAATTCAGTCTTCTTTAATCATATTGTATATGTTACGTCCTTCTGTTTGTGAGGAAACTACTACGCACGATATTTTAAATTCAGGGATTTTATTATAAATTAGACATTATTTTGCATAACTATAAAGTGAGTTGAAATTGAAACTGATTTTATGTGTAAACTGGAGTTTGATTTTCTGGAATGTGGATCTGCGTATGCACCCGTTCAGACAGTCCCACGAGATTTAATTTGCCTCTCTAAAACACTATCCAGTTTATAGACAGTGTTCAACTTTACTCATTCTTTTCATGGATTAAAATGCTGATTTATGATTTTTCTTTAAATGAGGTGAATCCCAATAAGTATATTTGCGATGAAGTCTCTTTTGGGTGTCTCTAATTCAGGTAAGTAGAGTAAACCAAAAGGTGAACAGTGCAACAATTGGAGTATGTTGGGTGTATACAATTAGATGAGAAGAGTTTACAGCGTTCAGGAAGTAACACCAATAGCTCGGTCGACATAAGCTGAAGATAACTTTTTCGAATCTCTTTCTTCTTACAAAATTAATCGTTACGATGGCTGTTCAATAAAGGACGATCACAATTTTTTTTTTTTTTTTTTTTGACAACGTACCTTTACTCATCCTCATAATTTTGATGCTCCTTCTCAAAATAGTCTCCCCTGAATGCGATGCACTTGTTCCAGCGTTTCTGCCAGTCTTCAAAGACATGCTGGAAACCATTTTTGAGAGATCCTTCAAAATCGCCTCCGCAGCCTTCACCACTGCTTCTGATAATGGATAATGCCTCCCAAAAAGGCGTTTCTTCAAATTAGGGAATAGGAATCGTCACATGGGGCTAAATCCGGACTATAGAGAGGGTGACGGATGCACTTGACGTTGATTTTTGCAAGATATTCATTAACAACATTGGCAATATGCGGCCGCGCATTATCATGGTGCAGCATCCAGCCTGCTTCATGGAAATGTGGTCTTTTGCGCCTGATATGGACTTGCAATGTTTTCAGGACATCCCTGTAGCATTGTCCAGTTACTGATATGTGTGTGCAGGTACAACATGCTGATAATCCATTCCATGAATATCAAAGAATGAGATGACAATAACTTTCCCTGCAGAAGCAACCACTTTTGCTTTTTTGGGGGTTGGTGATAAAGGAGATTTCCACATGGAGCTTTGCTGTTTGCTCTCAGAATCAAAATGATGTAGCCAAGTTTTATCAGCAGTGATTACGTTTGAAAGAAACTCCGAATCTTCCTCTAGCATCAACTTTAACTGCATGTTACCTCCATTGCCGCGGTAGGCGATACTGAACATGTCTGAACTTACCTGGTTCTCACAGGTGGGAACCAGGAGTACCAACAATGAAACTACTACGGTTATTTGTTTCACATTAAGGTAACAGAATATAATAAGATTGAATTTTATTGCGAAAAATTATGATCATTCTTTATTGAACAGTTCTCGTAGTTCTCTATAACAGCTGCATTCTTGTTGTGATGAACAAAGGTGTTCATAAAGTTTGGGTTGTAAAGTAATGAAGAAATAGAACTTCACTGTAGCCTTAGCCTCTGATAGGAAGCAGTAAGGCGAGGAAGTACCAAATAAGCTAAGTACAGCACAAGGTCCTTAATGTTTGCAGACTATGTCTAGCACAGCGTCCTTCCAAATCCATTTTTATCGATGTCGAAGACAGGATTCGGCTCCGCAACCCTAAATCACATATGGAAAATTAAAACTAGGAACACGAGAATAGGTTTCTGAAGTCGATACCTTCGTCTTTACTGTCAATATATAAATGATTTCTTAAGCGATGCCTAAACACTCCAATTATGATGTTGGTTGTGTAAACCAGAAGTGAGTGAATTATAAGTACATTAAATAAATCTAATACTTAACTTTCCACGGAAAGGCAAACTTTACGCAAGTTTGGAAACTTCCAAGTTAAAGGCAGTTAAAACGAGCAAATTATTGTATACCAGCGATGTGAAGAAGTGTAATTTATTAACAGGGACTAATTTACTGGGGTAATTAAAAGGAACATTTAAATTAATTAAAGAATAATTAAACCGGCCTCCTCTTGTGCTTGCATCAGTGCACATAACTCCAGGCACTCCAAACTTAACGACCGCGCAATAGCTAGCTCAACAATGGAATGACATACCTATATGAACTCGGATATACAGATAGCTCACTCCCAACACAGGGACAACAACTTTGAGATGTCATTTGTTATGAATGACCAGAGAGGGTTTTCCCACTACCGTGACGTAGTGCAGCTTCGTTCCTAGCCTCGGAAGTTCCTGGGTTCGATCCCACCTATCGGTATGGATCTTTTAAGCCAGCGTTCAATTTACTGGACTCTTAATAAGATGGCAGTAGCACAAAAGATATTTATATCGACGTGCTAGGACGTTGAACACTTTCCATTCCCTACATCTACATGTAATTTCAAAGCCGTAACATAACCACACGATAAACTTTGAAAAGCTTATTATTGCTTGATTTACTGTATAGTACAACAAAACATTTAAATGTATTTTGTAAATAATTTGAATAACAAGAATTATATTGAATAACAAACTCTGTATGAATAATTTTAGGAAGGTAGGAAAATGCTTGTGAAGGTAACACTTATTTTCTTTGGTACCTGCTTTAAATTCAGCCAATAAAATACAGCTTTACTAACTTCTTCGAATCAATAAATGTATTCTAAAAGTCACGATTCATTTTGCAAAAGCATAACACTAATATTTTTGTCAGTAAGTAATCTTTATCTCCATTTCAATTACAAATTATTATACATTTCCATATATATTCTACACTGAGTTACTGGTTACCCTCGGGCCCAATGGACTCAAACTCTGAGGTTATCGAGCTTATGGGTCCCTATTGGCAACTTATCTAAAATAACTTTATCTTCATTTTCGTCATATTTACTTATCTTCCTCAACTATTTGGCTCTTACTTTGCCCAAAAGGTTCCCAATTTAAATTAAATTTTCCCTAGTTTTTACACTCATTAACTTCATTGCTTGATTTCTTTTGGTAGCCTTGCCCATTCTTTTTTAACCTATCTTCTCCCTAAGCAGCATAGTTGCTTCACATTCTAAAATCAAATGCCATTCTTTATCCCTTTGGTGATACAATGAGTATTTCACCAGATCCCTCCCTCTTCCCAAACTCTTCAGTTTACCACACCTGTTGTGGCCCATGCAAAGCCTTCTCTTGCTGCTTTATCACAAATAATATATTTTTCCCTGTTCCACATCACTTTCAACTCTATATAAATTTCCAGTGAGCTTTTCAAGTTGAAACTTCTTAACATTTCTTGCCTTTCAATATCTCCCGTTCTTAACCTAAGTTCTTTCCAAAATCCACTTTGCAATAATTCTCTGTTTTCCCACATGACACCCAACCCTATTTTTAACATCATTTCCTTTATCTTATTTATCCATGAATCTTTCTGATTGTCTTTCCTGTACTATCAAGCATTGACGCAGAATATTCTGCTGATCTAAACTGCTAATTCTCGCCCAATATTTTAATACCCTTTCCACCATTATCTCTCTAGTTCCCAGTCTTCCCAATTCTGCTTGTGCCAAATGTTTTTGTAATAAATGGCATAGAGTAGATGAATTTTATTGAAGCTGGTTACTTTCCCAGTGAAATTATGTTGTACAGTACATCTTTTAAATTCGTGTTCTCGTTCTTTTCGAGCGAAATGTAAGATGTTTCAAGACAGAAGGATCATTGTTATTTCATTATTTATGTCTTATTAATCCTCAGGTCTGCGACGAGATCTCCTGAGGATTTATATCTATAAAAATGGCATGGGCAGTTATCAAAATGATGGGTCTGTGACTCATGCGAATAAAATAGTCTGGCTGTAATCCTCTTGTTTTGATCAAACTCCTTACTCGATAATCTCTTCTAATAATAATCCACTGCCAAGGCTTTGTTAGTGTCTTATTCACGAGCTTGGACTCTTGCAGCTGACGGTCTGCAGAAGGCCGAAACATTTTAGTGTTAGGAACTTGATGAAACATGCACTTTACTTTTGTGTGTTGTAATAGCTGGACTTTTCTAAATATGTAATTTGTGTTATAATGTATTGATTTTGTTTCAATAAGAACAGTTAATAACATTTCTAAAAAATGTACCTCCAGGAAATTGTTACAGCTTTGTTTTAACTGAGGGAATTGTGAAAGTGCTATTGAAAATTCTGCGTTATACTAAGAACTGTGTGCCCGCCTAGGTAGCGTGGTGGCAGCGTGTCTGCCTCACGTTCAAGAGGTCTGGAGTTCGAATCTCGGTCAGGGTGAGTTATCTGGATAAGGTTTTTTCCGGGGTTTTCCCTTATCCTTCAAGACGAATGTCGGGTAACTCTAAGCTCCATGGACCCTGGACTCATTTGAGCATCATTTCGTCCAATTCATTCACCGTCCGATATGACTTAACGTTGGAGGACGTAAATTACAACAACAAAAAACTAAGAACTGTGTAATATTCTGAAATATTTAAAATTTTGTAGAACATCTGTAATATTTTATATCAATCTGAAGTATTCAAAAACGTTTGAGAGAATTTTTAAGTGTTCTGGGTCGTAGAGACCAGTGCAGAGTTATTTAAACATTCTGAATAATTCAATACATATTCAATACAATATCGTTAAGATATTGTAAGTTTATGCTGTTTAATTAAATATTTTAGAAGTCTTAGAACAATCCGGAGCACTAATATTAATTATTTCTACAAATTTTCTGTGACGTTCAAGACCATTGCACGATATGTAGTATATACGATCTCTAGGAAAATTGTAGAAAATGCTGGAGCATTCTGAAACATTCTAGATCATTTCTTAAGATTTTTGATGAGAAATAACTTATGAAGAATTTACAACCTCAAACAGTCCTGGTCACATGGACTAGTTATAAAATGATATGTTGGAATTTTCCAACTACCGCGCAATTAAACATTTAATTTTATTGTACTTACGGAAACAATGTGAAAAATATACTTTAGCTGACTTTATTGTAGATAAAAACTCTTCCACAGAAACTTTTATTCCAGCTTTTTCTCGATAGCCCTCAACTTCTGTTAAATTTGCAATGTTCAAGCTCGGTAATAAATGTTAACTTTTCCTCCCTTGCCCCCCCCCCTCCTCGCTGAGCAGGTGATATTAAATCCAGGTGATTGATTCCTCATAAGTGTCCAGGATTCAGCTTCTTAGGTTACGTTTGTTTTGTTTGAGATGAAGGAAAACGTAACGTCAAAATAAGCATGTGACAAGCTCGCTATTTGAAAGTATTCAAATGATTAATTTGTTTTAAAATTAGTTGTGATGCAATAATGACCGCGAGACAGCCATGTGTTCTTGTTTACATGAAGTCATCTGGTTGTTCGTCGTCTGGCAGGAGGTGCCGGAGCTCCAGAACAAAGTTGCTGAAAGTCTGGAAAGTTGGGAGTGCTTTAGGTTTTCTAGACGACCTGCTTGGGTCAGTGCCCGCGTTACACAAGTTTGAGAAAGTAGCACAATAACGGCTTCCAAATTAATTCGAATCGATCATCGGCACGCTCTCCCATACTGGCCAGGAAGCTATGGAAATTCGCCAGTTTAGACCAATAGTGTATGGCTAGCTTTCTTCTCAAAGTATTATGTATATGCTGCATTATACAGGGCGAGGCTCTTAAAACTAACTTGAGCTGTTACAACCAACTTGCAAGGCACTTAACATATGTTTACAAAATTTAGCATTCCTAAAAATATAGGCCAATAAACTCAAACTAAATGAAAACCGATAGTAGAAACAATATGATTAGATACATTACTAATGATCGCTCAGTATTATAAATATTTTAGAAAACTACCACTGAAACTTCTAGATATATAAGTATTCCGACCAAAAATTCAGTATCGAGATTTCAGTGTAAACACGCGTTTTAAAACCGTAAATAAAGAAGCATCTTCATATGTGCGTGCGTGCGTGTATGTATGTAAATAGATGGACGAATGGGACAGGCAGAAAATAGATGAGAAAAGTTAATTACCCAAATATGCAAATCCAAATATCCTAATTTTACAAAGAGAAAATGTTAACAAGATATGCTGAATATTTAAATTACCTGAGATTTTTATTTTGTTCCTAACAAGGAGTGACAAAGTGACGAAATAAAATTAATTGACTTCCGTCTGTTTAAAGATGGTTTGAAAAGCTTAAGTTTATAATTATGGTTCTCTCTCCAAGTATTATTTAGTAAGCCTAGTCGATAGAAAACGTTCTTTTTTTTAACGGTGCTAATAAATATCACTTGAGGGCTTGAGCTTTCCAAATAAACTCGCCAACTTACGTAAATAATCATTTCTTCCCCACTAGCCGTGTGTAAGCTAAGGTTTGAATGAGTAGAGCCAGACTGAAAAATTCAATGTCATAGCCGGGATTTGAACCACGGATCTCCCGCTCTCCGTGCGGTTGCTCTACCAACTGAGCTACTATGACCAACATGCCGTCATGACATTAAATTCTTCTACTGACTCGTATGTTTCCCAGTAGACCACTAGAGGTTCTCTTATGCTATGAGACACGCATCTTTTGTGGCAACTCACTATGTCTAGTCAACCCGTGTGCAGTTCCGACTCAAAGGAACCTGACCCTCCCGCCCACTAATGACCGTCATAAATCTATCTCCACGCTTCAGAAATGGAACACTATCGTTGAGGACCAATAGCAACCCTGATTTTCTTGTAATGCCAGTCGCATGTTTACTCCACGTGGAGTCTCATTTGCCAAAGTTCCAACTTTCAGTTGATCTGTTTCATTACGTGCAGAAATTTGTTGTGTATCACGACATGGAGGCCGTGGGAGGGAAATGCAGTGGTAAATTCACATGAAGTAGTAGATAACTATCAGTCAAGTGAAAATAAAGTGATCACAGTGTGAATAAATTGGAAAGTATTGCTCGACCGAGTTATGTTAATGGAAAAGCCTAAAAAAAAAAAAAAAAAAAAAAAAAAAAAAAAAAAAAAAAAAAGTTATAACGGGAACTTTTTCTAAGCAAATTCAAGCGCTTGTTTTGAACACATATAAATATGTGCTGACAAATAATCTTGGTAAGGGGTCGTGCAATGAATCTGATGATTAATTCTGGGTATTCACAGAAATACAGTAAGAAATATTGTGAAGAAAGGAATACCAAACACGCTGATCAAGTGTGAAAACGTTTCTCTAAAGTAGATAATTTCAAATGCGATTTAATTCGTCGAGAAATTTATAGATTCCATGCAAATGTGACAGCGCCCACCTTAGACGAATTGGTTGCACATTTGCAAGAAATTTCTGATTTTCCTTATGGGCGCTTCACTTTGCGCGGTCTCCTAAAGGAGCTGGGTTACAAATACCGCACTTTGAATAAGATAAGAGTTATTATGGAATCCAGTAGAATTGTAGCTTGGCGATTATATATTTCTCTCGCAGTACTGGACATAAAATATATTTTGACGGAACCTCGTACGATACCCATGACGTATTGAGAAAGTCGACAACCTTGCAGAATGGACTGGGAGAAGGAGGGCCGGGGTTGTAAAACGATTATAAGGGTTCGTCAAAGGCAGCGGCCGACGTGCACATGAGTTAACTACACAGACTTTAAGTGCTTACATAGTTAAACGACTATGTTATTCAGGTAAATTGATGGAAATAATCATTTCTTCCACACAACTTAGTTCATAAATTTATTAGCAATCTCAGTATCTTGTATATTATCTATTATTAGCTTTTTTGTTTTGTAATATTTTTCAGTTAACATTTGCGAAATGTTTCCACTTACAATACTAAATTCCATAAAAACCTAAGCTTCCGTTTTCCATTTTTCGAAGAAAACCGTAGTTCATGCACACAGTAGAGAAGAACAAGAAGTTAAAAAGTTGTACATCAGAAAAAGCTCTTCTTAGAAAATCTTTAATGAAAGAATTTCCGAATGACATTCCGACAGCCAAAAAGGATACCGGGGAACATTTTGCATGACTCGGATCTGCAAACAGGAAATATTCATCTAAACAGAGCGTCGTATTTACACACGTGTTAGCCTCCGTTGTCATGCAACGCGTCCTCGTAAATCTTGGTATCTTCATGCACGAGCAACAAGCTGCGGTTTAGTGCTCTTTTTGGCGAAACACCGCGGTTTCCTACAGCCTTATCAGAGCTACGCCGATTTTCTCTAGTCATAGAACCAATGCTGATAGCTTTCCGGTAATTTAACTCATTTTAATGAACGTTGGTTGTCATGGTAATTGTTAGTGGCTGAAGGTCGAGAAATAATTATCTCATGACCACAAACATGCATATAAAGACACAATTAAATTACAAACGGAAAACTATCAGCCCTTGTAACTTGTTCTGCGTGAAATAATTACAATGGGAGAACTTGTTATTTTCTCTTCGCACTTTTAGCAAATAATTATGGTCATCAAAGCTGTGACGTAGATATATATTTTATCTTTATCGAAAATTCTATCAGCTTTTATTCCAAGCTTTTATTCCAATCAGAGTCAGGTAGATTTATGAAATTAAACTATAGAACTGGCATTAATAACTGAACATATGAAGCTATAGTAGAATTATCACTAATATTGCCAGATAAAAACAAATACTTGAGATAAAAATGCATCACTTTTATGGTTTTAACCAGTATACTGTCAGTTATTCGACAGGATTTCAAATGAAATGAAAATGCGATGATGGACTACGTTGTAAATTGTTTTGTAAATATTTGAAACATTTCCCATACCGGAAGCTGTTTTTATGCCCTGACCAAACATATGGAATCGAATGTGAAAGTCATCACAAAGCGACTGGCTCTAGGATGAGTGGACTAAACTCTTAAACCTACTGTACTGTCTTATTTCCAGTGTCAGTCGTAGCGACTTTAAAAATTCCGAATAAAAAAAGAATAAACATGCAATAAGTAAAACAACAAAGGGTTAACTAATTTCTGCAAACACTTGTGTCATTGCTGAAGAATGTGTGTAGAAAGTCACGTGAACTAAATTCCTGATTATGACAACATATGTGAGCAGTGGAACTTGTGTGACTCCAGACCAAATCTTAATATGTTTAGCAATTGGTGATGTCCTTCTCTCGAACGTTTAGGAAATGGTAATAGAGCATTCTCGCAAAAGTCACACTGCATTAGGATCCTGTAGCTCGTGAGACATTTTAAAGAATATTCAAATGTTCTTTTCATTATAAGTGCATACAAGTTCCAATAAACATTTTCGTTCGAGTTACGAGCATTAAAGGCACAAAACGAGTTTGCGAGAAGCACAAACATGTATCCAACTTAGCCGCCTTTCTTTCTCAAATACAAATACTTGTACGTCCAGTATTGTATTAATATACACTACCACAACCGTACACTTCCACTACGTAAACGACAGGTGAAGTCTAGATCGAATCTAAACTGCGAAATGACAGTCTCTTATAGAACACATAAAAACTTACTATCTTCTTGCAACGTCTCATATATTACATTTAGAGCCATCTATGGACAGCAACTTACAGCCGGTAAAAAGATCGTATCTCTAGCGGGCAGTAATACAATTAAAATTACTTTTGCTATATTATATCCTTATTTGCGTAAATGGAGATGTGGTCACAGTGCTTTCCCAACCCACTCTCTGACAGATGACTGTTTTTCTATCTACTCCATGTTTAAGATAAACATTTACAAAGGTAGTTTCATTAAATATTTTGTTGTATATACCTGAGTACAGGGCTGATATGATACTTAAATGTTATTGTGTATTTCCTAGAAGTTGGTCAAATTACAATACAATGCATAAAACTGGTAGCCTGTTACACAATTTGAGATTATTTACCAACAAATCTAGGTTATAGCAAACTAGGTCTTCTTCTTCTTCTTCTTCTTCACTTCATGGATTAGGCTCTCGCCTGTTCCGTCTTCACAGTGTCACCTTCCATCTTTTCCTCGGCCTCCCTACGTCTCTCTTTCCTTTGGGACTATATTGGAAAACTACTTTTGGCAGTCTTGTATCATCCATTCTTCCAACATGTTCAAACCATCTTCTTCTGTACCTATCCATTCTTGAGGTGATAGCTTCCACTTGTAATTCATTTCTTATATTTTCATTTCTGACTCTCTGACTCAAGAATCTCATTTCGCAACTTTGTATTCTACTGATGGTTCTTTGTGTAGGTACCCAGTTTTCACATCCATAAAGTAACGTTGGGACCGCCATGGTGTTATAAAATTTTATTCTTGTTTCAGATCTTGTTTTATTCTTTAGGGTTTTGTGAATTGTTCCACAAATTGTTTGAAATCTCATTAATTTTTTGTTCGTAACTTCATCTTTCTCATTGCTGATTTCACACCCTAAATAATTGAAGGAGGGTACTAGTTCCATTACTTTGTCATTAACTACTACTTACGACTTTATTGGTATTTTGCCCCAGTTTGCCATTATTTTTTACTTTTCTATTGATATTTCAATATTTAAACTTTTGCATATTTGGTTAAGGTTGTGTATTGAACGTTGTAGATCATCTTCTGTTTCCTGTATAATTACTACGTCATCTGCGTATAATAAAATATTTAAAATATTTCCTTGGGTTACTTTTACGCCTGCGTCAATTTTTTGTCTCCAAATTTGGATTATTTTATTAACATAGATGTTAAAAAGTGTCGGTGACGTTGGGCACCCTTGTCTGACTCCTTTGTTAGTTAAAATATATTCTGATTTCTCTGTCTTGAATCTTAAAATTATTTTAGTGTTCTCGTATAAACTTTTCACCGCTTTTACCAAATTTCTTGGGTAGTCTTGTTCTTTCATTATGATCCACAGCTTTTCTCGGACTACATTATCAAAAGCATTCTGGAAATCTATAAATATTATATGTGTCTGCAGATTATGTTCTCTTCGTTTCTCCAGTATCTGCTGCAATATGAAAATATTATCTGTTGTCGATCTTCCTTTCCTGAAACCACTTTGTCCTTCACCTATCAGGGATTCAGCTATTGTTTTCACATTTCATTGCAAACTAGGTTATATTATATAGGTTCTGATGCTCTGGTTCGCGATGTCCTCTCTTTGTTACCCTCGGCTGCTACAGTCGTCGCTTGAAAACCTCTAACCTCGGGCGTAGTATCAGATGGGGGTAGGATGAAAGTAATTTACTAAATAAATTCAATGATCGTTTAACTTCTTTTCAAATATTCCAATTTTAATTCATTCAGAAATGAACGTCGTAACACAAAATTAATAAAATATTTCAGAAGTGTCGCTATTCTTTTTACAATTACAATGATTTACTGCTCAATTTTACTCCTGAATCAAAACGTTGCATCTTTACACCCCGACGTCTAAACGAAGAATTACCTTTGCGTCTTTACTCGAAGGAGTCTCAGCGTAGAATGAATTTAACTTTAACTGGTTTGAAATTACTGAATTGGTCGTTGCTTTAGGAATTCAATAATTTCTTAATGGTTTTACGTCATCTTTAGTTACCTAATAGTTCTTAATAAGTAAAACTGTAAGTTCGGAAAAGAAGCAAACACTGATTTAATATTGTACATTACATTAGCCTCAATTAGCCATTCAAATATCTGCATGTATACCGCTAAGAGCCTATATATGATTTGCGAAGTCTTCCCCATTTGTATAGTCTCCTTTAACTTCTATAACTATAGGGGTTTTAGAAACAATTGATTTTTGTTCGCTCTATTGTAGGTTTTTGCTTATGTTTACACTTAGACTCACATTCTTACTTCCAGACTCTGCAAAACCAGGGGATATGGAAGATAGGAAATGATTCTCGTTAAAGAAGAATTCCCTGCTGGGAATCATAATCGGAACCTTAGAGCTGAGAAGCCAAATGAAAGTTTTTTTGATTTAGTTTACTGTTCAAAAAGGGGTGAGGTAATGGATACCGTTTCAGTTTCTGACGGAGAGTTTGATGTCCGAGGAATACAAGTTTGTTAAGTGTCGTGCAGGGAGACAAAACTTCAAGGTAACTTATCCCCAAACTCGTCTAAGAATTATTGACTCTTGTTTGAAAACTTTCCAAGTAACTACTGAAAGTTCCGGGAGCGATAGTTTGACCCACATGGTGTCAGACGTGGGACAATGTTCTCACTTGATGTATCGGCCATCTCTAGCGATTTGACTGAGCACTGCTCTGGGATTTCACACGACTCGTTCAAGTTGAACCAAGTTTTTGTTGAGAATGTTTGTATGGTCAGTCCATCAGCACTCCCAAGAGAAATTTATATAGGTACTTCACTTTGTGCTGTACATACAACGGTGTACGAAGACCTGGTTGCCATTTGAATAAAATACTTGTACTGAATTTTACAGTGCATTTATTGCACTTAGAACCTCGATTAAATTTAAATGATTTCACTTAGTACCTCTGTTCGATCCTGCAACAAAAGTGATCTCGTTTTCACGCTGAAAAATATCTCAGTAGTTATTTTTACAACACATATAAGAAAAATGTAACATTGCGATGCTCTATGTTACAACAGAGCAGTACAGAATGATAAGCAAATGTTTGATTTTTTTTCCTCCAAACTTTTAAAGTCAGAAACATATTCCACATCACACTAGAACAGAGGGACCGAGCGAGATGGCTCAGACGGTTTCATCTGTGGCGCGTATTCGGGAGACTCGGGTTCGATTCCCGTGGTTGACCTACCTGACCCATGGTTTTTTTTGGAGGTTTTCCCGGGTCGCTAGGCGAATGCTGGGTAGGTTAATTACATCCCCCAAATTTCCTGTCCTTCCATTTCATCTCCTTTATCATTTCATATCATCTCTCATCTGGTGGTCTCTTTCAGGGTAGAAGTGTCGGCGGGTGTCTAGGCGGTGCATGTCAGGATGATATGCTATTAGGAAAAACTACTTCCTCCTCCGGTAGGTCGGTTGCCGGTCCTCTGCTGGACCGCCAGCCAGGGACCTTTGGGGCTCGGATCTCCTGCCTTGGTACCATTAGGGCTCGACTGCTAGGCTCGTTGCCTCCACTCCCCGCTGTGGTGGAGCGAGTTCGTTGTCCTGGCGTGTCGGGGAAGTCTCTATCCAAGCTAACTGTAGGAACCCTGCCCTCTGTACTGTCGTGGCTCCTTGGGTTGGCCGTCCTCTGTCTCCTTCGCTTCATCCTTCCTCCTGGGGTTGTCCGCACTTGCGGGCATAGGAACAATGGTCCCAGCATGGTGGCCTACGTACCAAATCCCCTCCGTAATGAAATCCCAAATCCCACACTGGAACAGAGAGTAGCGAAATTTTTAGAAGTTTAAAACTCCCATTAAGTGTCAAGGTTGTTTATAGAAAAATGGTGCGGAGTTTGATAGGAATCCACGTTTAAGTGTAGCAAGTTAGGTGAGACTGAAATAAGAAGGGAGAAACTTTCATAAGGGCGAAATGCTGGCCTTGTAGCTCAGTCGGTAGAGCACCTGCCTACCGTGCTAGGGGTCCCGGGTTCGATTCCCGGCGGTGGGGGTGGGGATTTTTCTCTGACCAAGATAATTCCCCATCTTCCCCAGAGTGGAAGTATGAATGAGAGTGCGAATGTGTGCGTGATGTAATGATTAAAAACCAAAGATAACGAGTTAACACCTTCTGTATGTTCCAAAGGTTAACGGCCGCCGATATGACCTTAGTAGTTAAAGGCGGGGTATAAACAGAACAAATAAAAAGAAAACATTATAGGGTTTCAAACATAGCGGGGGAAACTGAATTGACGTATTTTAGAATTCTAATTTATTAAATAAAAGTCTGTAGTTAAAGGCGGGAACAAGCAAAAAAAAAAAAAAAAAAAAAAAAAAAAAAAAAAAAAAAAGCGAAATAGGAAGAGCGTCCAAAAAGGGGGATTCACATACACATTTACATTCTTATTCATACTCCAGTTTCGGGGTGAATGGAGAATAATCCTGGCTAAAGAAACATTCAGACTACAATCCCGGACCTCTGTACCACGGAGGGATCCTAGGTTGTTTTTCTTTGTAGTACAACACTTCATACAGTATTTTATATTTAACCCATTTTGTTGTTTTTGTATTATTATTTATTATTATTTTGCATGAATATAACAAATTATATATATTAAATGTTATATAAATGGACTATGCCTTTCTCTGCATTTTCACTGAATATTACATAACAGGGAAACCATAAGAGATAAAATCGTATTTCACCTAATGAAATAATAGAATTTCATTTGTTACAGTAGTTGTTAAGCAAGCCAACAATTAAACTATTTTCGTGAGAATCGTACCTACTAAGTTAACTAATTTTCAGGGGAAAAATGAAAAAATGTTCCCATTTAAAAGTATTGTTCATAACGCCTAACAATAATGACTGAAATTTGTGTTTCCTTTTTTGTAAAATTATTCTTTCGAGAATTTAAAAATTAAGTTAAATTTATTTTTATTAAGGCTTACTTATGAAAGACTCTCTACTTATAATTATAGCCTCCTGTATGCCTTTGTGTACCTACTGCAAAAATGTGCAGTGAAAACACGTCTATCCGACTTATCGTGATAAGCACTGATTAGATAGAAAAAACAAGCTTTTGCATGAATAATTGGTAGATAAGATATGAAAATAAACTGTGCTGGGTAGCGAACTAGTGTGATTATAACACATAGACTTCCTGTTTATAAATTAGCCTTTAAAAGTAACATTTTCTTAGTAGCTGTACTGTCATTGTACAGTATAATGATTTTAGTCGTTAATTACAGTATTTGTATACAAAAATATTATTTAAGGTTCGTGTATCGCTCTTGGTCGATACTTGTATACCCAAAAGGCAGCATCTTCTTTACAAGCAAAACAGCATCATCGTAAGTTGTTGCATATTAAATAATGTTTACTTTCTATATCTCTTCTTGATTTTAAATTAATAATTTTTATAACTGATTTGTAATTTTCGAAGCTCTAACTTTGAGCTTATTTTCGTGGCTAATGCCATATCTGAGGTGCTTTACAAATTGTTAGAATCTACAATATGTTTAAGCAAGGAGATTTAACAATGCAATATTCAAAGACATAAAGAACTGAAATCGTGCAAACTCTTTCTCTATAAAGTGAATGCAATATAATTTACACTGTGTAAATAAAATGAGGTGTAAACTGTAAAAGTATTATGAAAAGTAATACGAAATTAATATTGTCATGTTTGCTTTATTACAGAGAAGGGGCGCAATCTCAGTAGACAGAGCTGATCAAAATGCCATCTTCATACGTATGGTTGGTAAGTAATGTTTTCTTATATATAAGGTGTACATTGGTGATTACTTTATACTTTTATGAGATTTTGACATTGTTTATCTGGTCAGGTGTTGTTTAGGAATAAAATAATCAGTGACTGCCTAGCCCGCCTCGGTAGCGTGGTGGTAGCATATCTGCCTCACGTTCAAGAGGTCCCGAGTTCGAATCTCGGTCAGAGTGAGTTACCTGGATAAGGTTTTTTCCGGGGCTTTTCCCTTTTTCTGATAGACGAATGTCGGGTAGCTCTAAGCTCTATGGACACCGGGCTCATTTGAGCATCATTTCACCCATTCCATTCATCGTCCGATATGACTTAACGTTGGAGGGCGTAAATTACCGAAAAAAGTGACTGCGTCATTGGCAGATCATATATAAAAAAACTTTCAGCCGTTTATTTAAATCCAAAATGTTTTACATTTCCCAAAGCCGATTATATTCTAGATGTGATATATTTGAAAATATTGCGCACTGAATTTTAATATCGCATTGTCTTATGTTTAAATATGTTAATTTTGATATTTGGTAAATCAAAATTTTCTACAGATTAAAATGTAAAATGGTTTGTTTCAAATGTGCATTTTCTTCGAATATACAAATTATCCCACGACCATAATTAGCAAAGCTTAGAGTACCTAAAAACTTAAATACCTTAAGATCTAGATTTATATCTAGGTGTTCACTGCAATTTGAATCGATTATACTTGCGTATGTTTCAGAAATAATTAGTAATACAAAGGCATGTGCACTTAAACGACGCTTCCTCTATTTCATTCCATAAATTCGTTGTGCTCTTCATTGTGATCCTAATGTAGGTGTGGTGTACTGGATCATAGAAATTAAACTTTGCTTTCTATCCGAAACTGCGTGGGCAGATGCAGCAAGATTTTATAAAAACTGAGTAAGAGATAGATATTTCATATGATACATAAACAGTTTGCTTACTAAATAATATGAATACAAACTTTTGATACCTAATCCTTAAATAGTTTGAATCACGATGATGAGTGGTGCAAAATTTTGGAATGAAAATGTCCAACGTTATTTTTTAATGAAATTCTTGAACGTTAGTATAATTGACGTATTTTGGTGAACACTGTAAAGTAAATGCGATACACCAACCTGTACCAATTATGCGGTGTCACAAAGATTACAAGATACCCTGCACAAATACAATAATTGATCTTTATAAAACCTCTCACATTTGTGAGAAATTTTTGTTAAATTTTTAATATATTTCAGTTCACCTAACCTTTTAAGTAGTAATTAATAAAGACAAAATCAATTATTAAAAAAATTATCTCGTTATCTTTGAAAACAGTGATATCCTGGTGTGTTAATATTTATTTGGAGAAAATATATCCTGAAGTATTTGTAATTTTAAACAGATTATGTATGTGTTTGCATAAAGCACCATTTAATAATAAATTTTAATCTTTTTTTATCAGACAGAAATAAGTGCTCACTTAATTCTGGTAGTAATCTATATTGAATTTTCTGAAACAGTTCTACAAATAAGTAAAATCTTAACTTCTACCCTGGAGCTTGCGAAATTATGAATGACAACAAAAAATTGCAAAATATAGAAATGATTATTGTATCCTAAAGTGAGTTTTGGAGCTGGAATCACTTGGTATCGTTAATTTTAACGTTACATTTATCACAACTAATTCATTCTAAAGCAGAATAAAAGTGAGAAAATATGAACATTTTAGTAGATCTTGTTAAATATTTATTATACCGTAATTTCATTGTCAAGTAACCTATTAAGGGAAAACAAGAAGTATTTGTACCTAATTTTAAAAACATCATAAGTTTGAATCTCGGTTACGGAGAGTTACTTCAACAGGGGTTTTATTGGGGCTTTCCCTTATTCTCTGAAGATCGTTTAATTGTTAAGTCCTGTGGACACCGGACTCGAGTGAATACCGGTCCGATATGACCT
The DNA here is from genome assembly GCA_030765055.1 of Mantis religiosa. Taxonomy (NCBI): domain Eukaryota; kingdom Metazoa; phylum Arthropoda; class Insecta; order Mantodea; family Mantidae; genus Mantis; species Mantis religiosa. The sequence goes on along the minus strand of CM060947.1, from coordinate 217,669,939 downwards.
GCCTGGTTAAAGGATCTATTGTTCATACAAGGGTATATCCAAAGCTCTTTTGTTTTAAAAGTTTTCAAATTGATTTACACTTATTACGTTTAACCGTTTTACTATTCATTCTTACTGAGTTCTGACAAACATGGTATTCTTAAGCTGACATATTATGTACGCTAAAATTATTACTTAGACTTAATAAATCAGCTGTTTAATATTCTGAGATTAGTCTTTACCCACTAGTAAATAAGGCAGGAAAAGTATTGCATGTCAGTCGAAAATTTGTTACAGAGCTTTCACTGGAAACAAATGTTTTGAGACTCTCTTGAATAAAAAAAAATAAAAAAAAATAGATTTTTTATGAAAAAAGTACGCATGCCTGTGTGTCTCTGAACAGCACAAGTTCAAAGCTTGCACCTCTGAGTCAGGAAACTAAAACGCTCACCAGTTGATTATATAGAACAGTTTGAGATATTAACTACATATGAAGAGCTTAGAACCTTAAGGACCTAAAGCACAACATCATTGATTTTGAGATTTTAGCATGTATTATTGAATGCTCCTGACATTTACCAACCTTGTGGTCAACCAGCTGTAGCTACCCACTTTGATTTAATGAAACATTCATAAGAAGCTGTCTCGCCAGTATTCCTGATATTCAGTTACATAAGGGCCCAAAGCATAAAGTATCAGTTTGTTTGCGCTGCGCTTTTCAATTTTTATCTAATGTTGCCCACACAATTTACTCTTTGCATCACGTTCGCAAGTAAGTATTTCGTAACGGAAATTTTTTATTTTAACAAAGATCTATTTTGCTCAAAACGATGTTTCTGTGTTTTTTCTTTTTATGGTTTTCAGCGCCTCATATTGTAATGGATTCAGCTTTGATCTGACAAACGAATAGTATTTTATTTCTTACTGAACTGTGGTTATATACTTTTTTCTCCGTTTTGTAGTGTTAAACACTCTATCACCCACTTCCAGACTTTATAAGATACGGAAAATTAAAGAAAACCTCTCTAACCTAGGCGGGAATTAAACCCTGGACCCTTGGATTGAGAAACCAAAACAACTGCTCGATCATAGAGACATCTGAAAATATATCACATATTTTAATAGGCTTTACGTTATATTTTATAGTGCATAAGATATTATTTGACTTAGTTTCTATAATGACAGCATCATTTAACATCCATTGTCTACACTGAGCCATTATGTCAAAACATTTTAATCAAAATCTAAGAGACACTTCTAAGAAATTTAAAAATGTAGCATTTTACAATAAACGGGTATCTATGAATATGCAGAATTTCTCTGAAACAAGTAGTCCATGCCCGCCGTGGTAGCGTAGATGGTAGCGCATCTGCCTCACGTCCAAGAGGTCCCGAGTTCGAATCTCGGCCAGGGTGAGTTACCTGGATCAGGTTTTTCCGGAGTTTTCCCTTATCCTGAAAGACGAATGTCGGGTATCTCTAAACTCTATGGACCCTGGGCTCATCTGAGCAACATTTTACCCTTTCCTTTCATCGGCTGATATGACTTAACGTTGGAGGATGTAAATTACAACAACAACAACAACAACAACAACAACAACAACAACAAAAGTAGCCGATGTTAGTTACGTGAACGGAAGATTGCTGTTCAAATCTTAACAGGATCATTTTCTGTTCCTGTGGTCAGTCTCATAAGTGACAAATGATGTCCTAAACTTAGGGCAGGAATGTTTCCTTTCCAGGTTTTCTTTCCCTGTTATATTTCATTTTATGTATTAGTTTGCAATAAGTGGATATGTTAAACATCATTTTAATCTCAATCATTGCTTACAAGTTTCCGCCTTCTGCCCTCTGCTTAGTCTAAAGTATGGTATTCAACCAAATTTTTCTTTGTTGAGTCTTCGGAGTGCTGGATATTTTCCAAAAATACTTTTTATTGATTTCAGGGAACTTCAACGATATATCTCCAGTGAACTATTGATATTGAAATTTGGATCAAGTACAATACTTCATCCAGCTACGCCAGGGATAATACAACTCATACTTATTTATGCTCAATTTCGTATGGAATGCCGTTATGTAACCGATATGAAGGGTTTCTCAGTTGTTCTGACCCAAAACAGCAACGTTGAGAAATAACGTTAAAAATATCATTGTTTTCGTCATCGCTAGCTATTTTGGCTAACTTCCCTCTCCCTCCAAGAAACAAATTATAGAGTAGTGTTTTTAAAATAAAACTCCTGTCCTATATTTACTTCGGTTCCATCAATCAAATTGTTTGTACCATCCCGCCCAGTTGCCGAACATTTCTCACAAATCTTCTGCAACTTCGGATGTAATTACATTAACAGGGAATTCTTGAATTACTTAAATTTATGTGCAGTCCTCAGAGGAAGCAGGAAAAAAACTCACCATTATTTATGTTGTTAAGTTGCAATACACAATGAATTGTCAGTTAAGAACGATGAGGTATCCCATAACAAGTATAACAATGCTCTTTCGTTGTATTCTATAGGTACACGGAAAATAATTGTGCAAGCACACATGGGAAAATCGTATAACACCCGCGTGACTCCGTATACTACTTGGATATTCTTTTTTATCTATTGTAACTAGAGAAAGTATTGCACTCCTCCCAAAATTGCTTACCAAAATTCCGCTGGAAATACAGGTTTTTAAATTCCTGACTTTAAAAGGGGCATTTTAGAGAAGAAAAAAGTCCCTATGTGTGCATATAACTGAAAAACAAAATTCGGTTAAATATCATATTTGGTATGTTTATTCTTATCTACCACGAATGTAGCAGTAACATTTTCAAAAATGCCCCACCTTGAGCTACCTTTAAAATAACTTGAACCATTTTTATTAAAATACCATATGTTAAAATATTTTAATGAACAAATGAAGAAGTATCTTTTTTTAATTTACGTCCTCCAACGTTAAGTCATATCGGACGATGAATGGAATGGGTGAAATGATACTCAAATGAGCCCGGGGTCCATGGAGCTTAGAGTTATCTGACATTCGTCTTTTAAGATAAGGGAAAACCCCGGAAAAAACCTTATCTAGGTAACTCGCCCTGACCGAGATTCGAACTCGGAACCTCTTGGACGTGAGGCAGACACGCTACTACCACGCTACCGAGGCGGGCAGAAGTATCTCTGCTGCATTCGTCTTCTGTAGTCTTCATTCTTAATGACTTTTGCACAACTCTTAAGAGATAAATCGTAAGAGATAAACAAAATCTTACTGCACAGAAAATGTTAATCTCTTTAAAGCGCACAATTTATGGGAAATAATTTTCTTTATAGAGTTAACTATTTCCAAGACATTCCTTTTTACTGGTTTGAATTTTCAAATACGTACACATTTCTTAAAATGCAGGTGGTTATTCTTTTTTCTTCTTTCCTACTCCTTAGTTTATTTTCTCTCTTTGTCATTTAAATGGAACACAATTTTAAAATCACATTACATAGTGACCCATTCTTAAAAGATGCTAATATCCCTTAGGCTTACTGTATTCCCCAAAACCCTTTCACGACGAAGGAAATACTATGCAATAAAACCATTTCTACAAATGGTTACTTCGATTAGCCTGAAGTAGATAGAAAATTAAGCTTTCGTAATAATAATTTGTAAAGAAGAGATAAAGACATTGAATGTAACACTCTCGAATTTATCAGTGAGGTATTTAAGAAGGCGACGACTCACCAAAAGTCAGTTGTAAACAGGAGAGTAAACAGCTGTACAGATGTTGTAACGAGAGCTGATGTAAACAGATGTAATCAGAACGCTGTTGTGATCATCGACGTTGGTGATTGTGTATGTGACGTAATGCTGTTATGAAGGATTGAACAGAGTGTATTTCTACGGAAATAAAAAATATTTTGAATTTCTGCAAGTTCAACTTTTAATTTTACGAACCCACAAAGTCACACTAAGCAATAGAGGTTTAATTGCGTAGAACGAGTGGAATTAACATTCACATATTTGGATCATAAACCTGTAAACAGGTTTATTAAACATAAAAAAACAGTGTATTTTAAACTTGATCCACTTACTTTTGAGTACATATAAGGGTACACCATTTATGTTACGAAAATGGTTAAAGCTACGAAAATAAAATGTGATGTATATTTTAAAGATTTGTGTACAATTTGTCTCTGTTAAACTTGTTACAAAAATAATATAAAATACACATAGAATGGAGAGAACTTCAAAAGCCTGTTCAAGATGTACCTTTGTTTTGCATATCAGTATTCTTATTAAACTAAAGTGTTCCAATTTTTTTTATAATTTGTTGGGAGTAGTCATCGTTTCAATTTAATTGGTATATAGTACCAGCGAACACAACTAAAATGACAATATGACCTTGTAAAAAGTAGCTTGGTGTAAGTTTTAATAAAAATCTTCGAGTTTTATCTTTAAAGGAGGCTAGATGCTTAAGTTGGTTATGCCTCTGACGTTTTGTTTTTGACTTATCTTGCGCTCATGCACATCTCATTTTTATAAAAATTCTTTTGATACCAGGGGACCTTAAAAGGTTTATATTGATACCGAATTTGTGGGTGTCATACAACGATTCCTCCAGCTATAAAGATAAACGGTATACAAAGTAATAATAATAAGCGTGTCTTAGTAAAATTTGTACCTAATTTGTTACTGATTCCCAATATTGTATTTTAAGGGGATGCAGCACCGAAAACCCCAAATCCAACAATTTTCAACCAATCTTCCTAAAAATTTTACCACTTAGTTATGATGCATAGTGGACACAGAATTCAAAATTTGGTTTGTATATCTTCAATAGTTTTTGAGTAATTAATTTGTGAAATTCAAAATTTGGACAAAATTCAAACCGCTACACGTGAAGAAAATTTTCAAAATTTTAGTTTTTCTATTTCTAAAAATATTCAGATGGTTATGAAGAAAATATCTATCATATGAATTTCTTATACTGCCTTTAGTTACAGAGGGAAAAAAATAGGTATGGAGCAAACAAAAAGCCAAGGAAATAATTAAAACTTTCACTTTTTACATCAATAACTTTTAAAAATATAATGAATATTAAAAATTCATATGATAGAAACCTTTTTTTGCTTTCTAAGGACATGTGTTGAAAATTTTAGAGGGACTGGATCAAAACTGCATCGTGTGGAACGTTTTGAATGACAAAAAAATGTTGAAAAAACTATAACTGAGTAAATTAAATTTTAAGATCCAAAACAGTTTCCTTCTCAGCTACCTGCCTTGAAGTACACTAAACCCCTTCAGATAGATAAGTTGGGCCCTCTTGTCTCTTCCTTCTTTCTTCTGCAGCAGTGTTCATCAATTTCAGTTTCCTTCTGGATGTTTTAGAAGTTACCTTCGCAGAAATTTCTGAATGAAGTAAGTGTAATATGTCCTTCCCTTGGCTAATTTTTAGAGATGCTGGTGAAATATTATGTCTGACTGCAGCTTGAGTGAAGCAGAACAACCAAAATTGAATTCACTGATGATTGATGTCACAGCAACCTGAAGTTACTTCATTGAAACAAATATTTCTTTTGGGTAATTATGCCATATCATGTTATGTAAACTTTCATGTGCATCTTGTGTCTTACCCAATGTACATCTCCTTAGGATTTCATCTGATGCCAGCCTTTGGTACACAGGCAATAGTTTTATTACATCAGGTCTCAAGTATGTTCCCATTGTTGTGTTATGTTTAGATGTTTCTTGCCATGTATCGTTTAGCCTATTCATGATCCTATGTGCAGTCAACTTTTTACCTATAACGTATATAACAGTTATATGCAAGTTTTGATGTATAAAATACCTTTATAAATGTTAAATGGCACACTAAAACTCATCAATTATATAAACAGTATGTAGTTCAACGAGAAACACAAGAAAATCCCTACCGGTAGAAACTCACAAAAAGCAAAAATATAAACATTACTATTTGCTTTCAATGTTTGTAGCCAGTGTTTTGTTTCCACGGTGCCACGTATTGTAAGAAATAACCATCATATCAACACACAAAATTCCACCAGAAACTTTGCCTGTTAATTTCAAATGTATTATTAATTTAGTACATTCAATCGAACTCAAATGAGAGAATTCTGGGAATCCAAGGGCCGGCATGCACGTGTGCCTGGGCATTTAAATTGTCATATGAGGGTATTTAAATGCCTGAAACTCATAAATTTAGTTGGATTATGATACTATAAGGTTCAAAGTATTTTATTAGCTCAAAAAATATTTTTCCCATATTTTTAGCCAATTTTGGTGCTGCATTCCATTTATCTTATCCAATACCTAAGCGTACTATTTGGCTCTTTGATGGCCAGGTATCGAAGTCAAGTCTACACGAACGTTCTCGTATGGAAGACAGTTTACGCTGTTAACGACCAAGGCAAAAGGGTGGCCTGTTCAGTAAAAGCAGTCGTAAAAGAGGAAATTACCGTGTTTCTTTTTTTATTGTCCGTGTTACGTCACTATTCGCGGTGTTCCCAACCGTTTTACCTCGTGGCTTAAGCTGGTGTTGAAGTTAACACCAGAGACGAAGGAATTGTTGTTCCTTTAAATAAACTTTTCACACATAAGGGATAAAATTAACTCTACAAACACGAAGAGTCGTCTGGAATTGTTTTGTGATTCATGCCTTAAGTTCACTACCATAAAATTTGTAGTACCAATTCGTTATTTCATTAGCACCTTTTTACTGGCTTCTGTTACCTACATAGCAGGCATTGAGGCTCAGTGTAAACAAATGCAAGGTCCTTGGCCTGCTGCAGGGAATGAAATTACTAAAAACGATGTGATGTGATGGACAAACTGGATTCAGTTACTGTGTGCTTCACACAAAACCTTACAGGAATGGTGTCTTCTAAAACAATCACATTTGAAATATATTCCTTTTTTAACATCACTTAATTGGTTAGATCATGTAGAACGATGAGTGAATGAAATGGAAAAATGACGCTCAAATAAGTCCGGGGCCCTTAGAACTTAGTTACCTGACATTCGTCTTTCAGGATAAGGGATAACCCAGGGAAAAGACTTACCTAGGTAGCTCATCCAAACCGAGATTTGAATCGCGACCTGTGGAATATGAGTCAGACATGTTAACCTTTTAGATGGGCTATCGAAATGTATTGATGTTGAACAACTCAGAAAAATAAAATTTTGATCTTCACTGCACACATAGGTATAATATAGTGCAACTGACATGGATCTGTTGGGATTGATACCCCTCAGGAGCATGAAGTGAAGGAACCAGAGGAGGCTGCAGTCCTCAGGTAGACCTCGAAGAACCAGTCCACTGCTGGAAATGCCTAAAGAGTACGAAGGATTTTCCAAGAAAATCCTCACCCGTAACTACGCTTTAACAAAACGTTTATCTATCTTAAATTGAAGTAAATAAAGAGTAAGATTTTGCAAGAGCAGTTTATTGAAGTTAGAAAAACAAGTTAGTAGTTAGACAAAGTTATATGAATTTAACCCATCAGATGTTTGGAGCTAGCAGTGGTAATTTCGTGAAAATTCCTATATTTGTAAATTGGAATGATGTCTGAGGTAGGCACAGAACTTCTAAGAAACCACTTTTGAAAGTATCTGAGGATTAGGTTGCGCAAACAAGTAGCTGGTCACTAGCAGAGTTTGTGGAAACTGTCCACTGAATTCTCAATGGCACGATTTAAGAGTTTGTAAGGCATACAAATGAGGAGCCAATTCCGGGGATGGGCTTGTTGCGCACTGCACGACGTCCCAGTTGCGTGACAGTGATTACGATTTGGGTGGGCAGCCAACTTGCGAGGTGTTGAAGCGATGTTGCTTTAGGGGATCTGCCAAAACTTGACGACGATCGTCACGCCTGTTTCGCTCCGATGGACATTTGCGGAATTCAGCACGCAATGTTTTTAAGCTTTTCAGTTACATTCGCTCCAGAAAACCTTAAATGTTTCCGTTTACATTTGATTTCATTTGAAACTTCTACGACCATGAACAAAACAAAACGTTTGTGTGTTTGTTTAATGTCCGCTCTTATTACATTCGGCACACAGACAGTGAGTGGTATTGATGATACATGAAAAGAAATGGTAATTGAGAAAGGAAACTTGGAAGGAAACGTTCGGATCAAACGTGTAGGCACCGTGCGGGTATTTGCCATGAGGAATACCTGAAAGAATCTTTGATTCTAATCACAGACCTCCGATGCATGAGTGAAATTCAGGTAAAGCTTTCATTAGTACATTCTTGCGCCTATTTCTTGTTCTTGTTGTGTAATCGGAGCTATATTATTTCTATGCATATGAGAAATAAATAGTTCTATCGAAACATTGGTATAGCTTCTTAAATATCCAACCTACCGAAGTCTTGCAACCAAGAAAAATTTCTCAGAAAACTTCTGTTGATAGCCTTTCTTTTATAACAATTAAAATATTTTATACATTACATACATCACCTTCGAACTTTATAACTATAAAATCGCAGAAGTGGTCATAAATTTAAACGCTAAATGCTAGCTTAGAATTTGTATATTCTTTTATGACCACGAGAGAAGAAAGTTAATAAGTGAATACTAACTTAGAACAAATTATTTGAAAATTCAAACGAAAGACAAGCATTTTCTCAAAAATGCTTTACACTATAAAAAATTATTTCAGATAACGGGTGTTTTGTTATGGTTTTGACTAACCCTTGCATTTATTATGTACAAAATTCATCTAGAACGAAGTGAAGTTCACAGATTATTCTCAAAAATTTAAAGGTATACTTTTTAATTGTCCTGCAAATAGTTTTAACACACGATATGTTACTCAACAATAAAGATGTTTCTATCTGTATTTTTGAGTGGGGAGATTTTCTTGAATACCTTCGTGTCCCATACTTGGAAGTTCCTAAACTTACAAAGTTTGGTAGGTATGAGATTTTTCTAAAACTACTTCTTTTATTCAAGGTATCCGGAATATATCTCTGATAAAACCCGTAAATACAATGAGTGGAAGGCAATGGTTCCTTTAACTATTAGACAGTAACGAAAAACTTCTCACGCAATTTGCATAGACCCCAGCGAAAAATACAAAAGACCAAGGCTTCTTTTAGGCAATTGTGGACACTGCAGTTTAGTATACAATTTATAATTTATTAAAAAAATCTAAAAATAAACTTCTATCTGTCAAAACATTCTAATGCCAGTAGAGGGCTTAGCTCTGATCTGGCAAGGGACTGAAAGTCTGGCTTCCGGACTTTCAAGTGTCCACGCGCAATTGTTTATACAGTAACGAACATAGTAATAGGAAACATGTAAAAACTGTCATTGTAGAAGCATAGGAACCTCATAAAGAGCATCCCTTCAAACCTGTAACACACTTTTGCAAAGAATTGTACAACGTTTTGAAACAATTCTACGCTCTAGTTAGGTTAGATTGCTTTTCGCGTACTCTTGGGTCTAATCGAGGTTCGCCCCTTTAAGGCATACTATCCGCCATCCACGTAAAGCAAAGAAGTTGCCTAGATAACTGACAAAAATATTAATTTTTTTAATTTATTGAAAACCTTCTATATCTATATAAACTATTTTTAGTTTAGATAACAAAGATACAATTATTCAAAAGAATAGTAAACGTGTATTGGGGTTGCAGTCCAGTAACTGTTCCCACTTAAACTGTTTTGACATCATTTCATATTAGTAGATCTGGGTGTCGTTTTCGCTTCAGTCTTCTCGTCCTCCTACGTTAAGTCATATCGAGCGATGAATGAAATGGGTGAAATGATGCTCAAATGAGTCCGGTGTCCATGGAGCTTAGAGTTGCCTGACATTCGTCTCTCGGGATAAGGGAAAACCCGGAAAAAACCTTATCCAGGTAACTCACCCTGACCGAGATTCGAACTCGGGACCTTTTGAACGTGAGGCAGACATGCTACCATCTACTCTACCAAGTTGAGCGAGCCATGTGTAGCAGGACTGAGGAGTGTGTTCTATTGTTGGAGTAAGCAGAGCTTTGTTTAATGTTGAATTGCGAATGTACCAAGGCGCAGAACCCGATTTTGCATAATCTGTATTCTGTTGATTTGCAGTTTGGATGCTGAACCCCAAAATGAACAGTCATAATCCCAAATAGGTCTGATCAGCGAAAAGTTGAGAAGTCTTTTTGAAGATAAGGGCAAAGGAGAAGTATCTGATATTAGAAATTTGAATTGATGGATTTTCTGTCTAAGTTTCTCGACAAGATCAGTGATAGGTGCTTAGAAATTGTAATTACGAAGATAATATCAGCGTCGCCGATATTCAGAAAATTTTTCCCGCATAAATTCCTGTAAATCCACCTACTGTGGCTATTGCGCACATTTAAAAACTATCAGTCTCAGCCGGATTTGAAGCAATAGACTAGCTCCGAACCAGCTGAGTCACTCAGACCGACTAGGTGGCTGATATTAGCCATATCCTCTTGAGGACAAATTCTTACACTCGTGCAAGTGAAGCACAAAGATGGCATAAATCGAATCGTACAGTCAAATAAAACGTTAGTTTGTCCTCTAGTAATATTATTAATTTCTCATAATATATGAGGTAGAAAACTGAACCTAAATAACAAATGAAATAAGCTTCAAAACCGATAGTAAAAAGAATTAAGAAAATAGCCAGTTTTAATATAGAGTTAGTTTCCTTAAAGTGCAATTCATACGGATCCGCTTTAGGTTTTCCCCCCATGTCTATCTTAGTATCTCCCCTCTAGTGCCGGATACGTTACCAGGCAACCAATCCCCCAGTCCTCTAGGGTATTGCCTTACCTCCAATAAGCGTCTGCACGAAGCACAGTTTCTCAGCACTCCGTGAGCAAACATTTAATTCATGTTTGCTTTCTTTAACTGAGGAAGAATTATTCCATTCCACCCAAAAATTCGATATAGGGATGTCATCGAAAATCCCAAGGTCCAGCCGCGTTTTCATGTATTTGTGTGTGTGTGTGTGTGTGTGTGTGTGTGTGTGTGTGTGTGTGTGTGTGTGTGTTTGAGTGTGTGTGGTGTGGTGTGTGTGTGTGTGTGTGTGTGTGTGTGTGTGTGTGTGTGTGTGTGTGTGTGTGTGTGTGCGCGCGCGCGCACAGCTAAACGTGCATGAACAAGTCCGACAAATTTTAGACTCAGCATCCTTCAAGGATGTGACACAAACATTTTCAAGTAAATCCCTCGTATCAAACTTTTGTTCTCATGGAAACAGTTTCGCTGTTTTTAATGCGCTATATTTTAATCGAAATGCCATAGTTTAAGATATTTATAAGAAAAATAACATATTTTTTCTGTAAATAGCTTGTGAGACCTGATTTATTTAAAACCACAAAAGAAACACAGAAATTTGCTACATAAAGAAGTAGTTCTCGATAAACGACAATTTCAAATAAAAACTGCTGGACTGTTCGGGTATTCTTCGCCATTGGTTTAGATTTTGAAATAATTGTACACTTTTGTCAGTTTTTCCTCTGGTTATGCAAAGATCAGGGGACTTCGGAACTATCACTAAACGCCACACTATAGCTTCACCTACTTTATCCTTCTTGCACCTACAATGAATATATAAATGATAAAATTTATCTTGATTCACAAGAAGTAGTCAGAAGAAGAATATTTTCGTAGATGAGTAGAGAAAATCATGTAACTGACCCTCGGAGTTCTTCAACAATAAGTTTGCGTAAACAAGAAGTCTTAAAATGTTTGCTTTTATCATAAGACAATGAATTACACTGTTATTATTTCTCAATATCTTATATCTTTTTTTCACTTTAGTAGTTGTCAATTTGTCCACCGTTTAGTTAAAGCATCTAAAATGCTAGAATATGCGAGAAGGAAAAATCTTGAAATTACCTTCTGGTGAGCTTATAAACAAACGATCTAGAAACATGTTATCAGATCATTTACGAGGGCTGTTCAATAAAGAATGATCTTTTTTTTTTTTGACAACGTACCTTTATTCATTCCCATAATTTTGATGGTTCTTCTCAAAATAGTCTCCCCTGAATGCGATGCACTTATCCCAGCGGTTCTGCCAATGTTCCAAGACTTGCTAGAAACCATTTTTGAGAGATCCTTCAAAATCGCCTCCACAGCCTTCACCACTGTTTCTGATGATGGATAATGCCTCCCACGAAGGCGTTTCTTCAAGTTAGAGAATAGCAAAAAAGTCACATGGGGCTAAATATGGACCATAGGGAGAGTAAGGGATGCACTTCACGTTGATTTTTTCTCGATATTCATCAACAACTTTGGCAATATGCGGCCGCGCATTATCGTGGTGCATTCAGCCTGCTCCACGGAAATGTGGTCTTTTGCGCCTGATATGGACTTGCAATATTTTCAGGACATCACTGTAGTATTGTCCAGTTACTGATGTGTGTACAGAAACAACATGCTGATAAACCATTCCATGAATATCAAAGAATGAGATGACCATAACTTTCCCAGCAGAAGCAACCACTTTTGCTTTTTTGGGGGGTTGGTGATGAAGGAGATTTCCATACTGAGCTTTGCTGTTTGCTCTCAGGATCAAAATGATGTAGCCAAGTTTCATTAGCAGTGATTACGTTTGATAGAAACTCCGGATCTTCCTCTAACATCAACTTTAACTGCACGTTGCCTCCATTGCAGCGGTAGGCGATACTGAACATGTCTGAACTTGCCTGGTTCTCACAGGCGGGAACCAGATATACCAACAATGAAACTACTACGGTGTGTTTGTTTCACATTAAGCTAACAGAATATAATAAAATTGGATTTTAGTGCGGAAAATTATGTCCGAAAAAAATTATGATCACTCTTTATTGAACAGCATTCGTAAATTGATATAGTTAAAAAATTACGTACTCTGCTGTGTACGAAAGAAACAGAAACAATAGATGCAAAAATCGATACTGTGATTTCACTACTAACAGTATTTTAATAACAATAATAATAACAGTTATTATGAAAATGATTATGATTGTGGTGGTCCGGCAGTCATAGATAACTGAAAAAATGGAGAGAGAAAATGCCACAGTTCAAGTCCGGTTTTTATAAGGATAAAAGGCAAATTGGCACAATTCCCTCTCTGTGTTTCTATCTGTTTATCTATTTTTCTCTCTAAGACAATAATATTTGTAATAGTTTTTCCTCTTCTTTTTTTTCTTTCCATATGGAATATAGCAGTTTAGATTAGGAAAAGTGACTACGTCACTGTTCAAAACCGTCTAGTTTATTTGCGGTGAAGTTTTCAAATGTCATTCCAAACTTTTTTGTACAATTATTATAAACTGAAAAATTTCAAAATATCTAAATGCGGTAAATTTAAGTGTAATTTTTTTATGATTTATTGAAATAGGCTTACAAATGGTGGTGTAAGTATATTATCCAGCAACAAAATATAAAGGCTAGACAACAACATTGCATAAGAAATATGAAAACCAAGATTTTTCCAGTGTAATATATTCATTAAATAATTAACGGAATTGTTTTCTTGATAAGACGATTCATCTGTAAATTTGTATATAGTATTTGAAAATAAAGTAGTTTTTTTTTTTTTTTTTTTTCATTTGTAATATCAGTTTATGTGAAATGAAAGATTAAAATTAGAGCTTGACGGATGAATCGAAAATACATTGGCTCGAAACGAATTACGAGAAAAAAGGAAAAGAAAAAAGAGACATAAAACAGCGAAAAAGCGTCGGTAACCAAGCAGTAAATATAATAATTACATAATTTTGCTCTGTCGCTTTGTGCTCGATGAATGTCCTACTCCTCTATTATCCTCACCACCACTGATGTCTCGCTCAAATTCACAGAGCGGCACGCAGTTCAATGCGAGGTAATGAAACGATCCAAAATTATCATCAGCACAGTCTCTGTGACGTTAATTAAACTATAGGATAAAAAACGAGCTCGTGTGTTTCAATATCACGATTGAATTTCCTGAACAAGAAGCTTACAGGTGACACCAGCCATTTTCAGTGCATTCCCGGATACAAGACAAAAGCAAAGCGATGTACGTAATGTCTATTGTTTTGTGCTTCATTGGGCGGACACCTGGGGGAAAGCTCATTTCATTTTAAAGCTAGAGTCGAAGGTTGTATTGACAGCAGAATGCGTACATACATACATTAATTATAGCTAAGGTAGTAATTTCGAAATAAATTCCATACGCGTCGCAGAATGTGTTTACATTCTTTTCATTATATCTTGTATGCCATTTCACTGTGCAGAAATGATAAGCTTCTGTTTAAATTTAAGCTTTTTAAATCCCGTATTAATTTTACCGTTAGTAAAATTTAAAAGGAAAGATTCATTCTTTACCATTTAAGTTCAAGCAGAGGATTTATTGTTTTCAAAAAACAAATTGATATCAAGGTTTCTCCGAAAATACACGTTTTGATATCCCTGGATCTAAAGAAGCATGATAAGAGGTGCCTTTTATGTCTGGCTGTTATTTAGGAATACTATTTCACTAAAATGTTTGTATATTCATTGGATGAGTCCATCAACTTATTTAAATGTGCAATGGTCTAAATTCACTGTTACACTTTTTATGTACGAATGTAAGATCAAGTACGATGCTCTCACGTCATAGAATTGAAACAATTTCAAAAAGTTGTTACAAATGTGAATGTCATTAAAATGTAATTAAACTTGGCATGGATATCCCCAAAGACAATCCGTAAATTAGATAAATATTGGCGTTATTATAAATAAAGTAACAAAACGTTTGTTTAAAACTCTATACACGTACAATCCACTTACGATATATTATTCTATATCATTATTCAATGTATGTGAGATTAATATTGTCCTGTCGTGTATTCAATGTGAAAAATTGTAATTATGTTAAAAATAACTGTCGAACGACTTTTGTGTTTAGTATATTCTTAAATATTTTTAAAGTAGATTGATGATAGTTTCTCGGGCTAACAGCCAGGTCAGATTAGGGTAACTACCCTAATCTGACCTGGCTGTTATCCCGAGAAACTATCATCAATAATCAACGCCGGGAAAGCTTCAAGTCATTAATTTTTAAAGTAATTTATTAATATCTGGTATTTTGGAATTCAATAGTGATAATCCTTAAATGTCAATATTTCTTTGAAGTTAAAATAATTTCAACACCTGGTGCTCTAAGTTACACTTCAGGATGTTAATGCTTTGAAATTGGACCTGTTGCAACAGTCTACCCTATTTGTTTTTGTTTTGTTTTTATCGTCTCAGCGTGCAACGTTTGTTGCAAACAATTTAGGTTTGTCATGCTTTAGAGTCACAAATCTAATCCTGTAAACCGTTTTGGGGTCCACTGTAGGCAAATATTACATTTGTTACTGAATTATAAACGAAATTTTACGTCTGTGCTTGCGGAGAGGATGGAGGAGTATCTTGGATAGAGAAAAATCCCTACCCCAACCGGGAATCGAACCTAAGAACCCTCGCATAGCATGTGGAAGTGCTAATAAGTAAACTATGGGGTCAGCGCTACAAAAACTTGTTAGATAATTAAAAACACAAATTATGTCAAATCTTTATAGAGTTAGTCTTGCCTCATTATCCATGTTGAAAGTACCTCTCGTATTTTTTCTTTTATTTCTTGATTTGAAATAAACCCTAGACAAAATATATCGCGGGTAACGAAAGTAACTTGAATAGAATGATCACTTTACGTACGAATACTACAAGATAAGCGAAGTTGTTATAAAATTTAAAAAGGTTAGTTTTTATTTCAATAAACATATCTGAATCAAGAAGGGCATTAATACACCCTATGCAGATTTTAAAGTCTCCATCAGTTTGACGGATTTTAATGTGAGTTACTCATGTTTCAAGTCGCTGATGACATCTTCACCATTTTTATTCGTAAAATATTCTTGTATAGAAGTTTTTGGGTTAGTCGAATGAAATTTGGTATACATAACAAAAGATGTACCATAAAAAATAAAATTTTCCTGAGTCTTAATTTTGTTGTAGCACGCAGATAAATTCTAAATTTTAGTTTTCAAACACAGATGTCATAAAAACAATTTAATATTGTGACTTTTTGGGTTCGTCGAATTAAAAGTCGAAGTTGCAGAAATTGCAAATGTACATTTCCGTAGAAATACACTTACAGTAGCAGCATCACGTCATATACACAAACACAATCTACCAAGGTCGTTGACCGCAACTAATAGCCTACTCAACTTCCATTGTTTACAACTCTTGTTACAATTCCTCTGTTTACGACTGTCTTTACAACTGTCCGTTGGCGAGTCGCGGCTTCCTTATATACACCATGACTCATATTATGAGACATTTCTCGAATATTCTGTATCAAACAAGAAATCGAATGTTCTGTAAGACAGTCAAGATGTCACTAGAATGTTCCTTTTTATCTAACTTTATCTGTTTGGCATGCCTTTTATCTCCGCGCTATGTTTATCTGCTTAGGTAAGCTGTTAATCTCCACACTGCGCTATGTCTGTTATCGCTCCGCGCCGCACCATCGTAAATAATGGGTTCGCGACAGTATATATATACACACTTACTAGTTAACGCCTAAAGAGGATTAAGAGAGAGAGAGAGAGAGAGAGAGAGAGAGAAGTACACTAGAGAATTTATAAAGCGAATGTCATTGTAACTTGTAATAGTAGTTTCGAGTTATATTTATAAGTTATGAAAAGTTTATAAATTTATAAAAAAAAATGATTATGTAAATCTATTCAGTAATTTGAATAAGTAAAAATATATGTAATTTTGTGATTGGCCGTAGTAATAGTTGTATGACGTAATGTTGTGACGTGGCATTAAATCGGCCAATCACAAAATTAAGATAGGAGTAACGATAGTTACGGAAAATCAATAATCTTAGTAGACATGTTTTGTAATCGTGAGTGTAATGAGTAATGGAACAGGATCAACAACTTTAATGTAATACTTAGAACTGTTTAAATATAACAAAGTAAGAATTTATCGATATGTTGGAAGTGACTGGAAAAGGAAGTTCAAGTAAAATGTAATCCAAATAATACAATTAAATAGTTACAAAATTTGGCTTCTCCGAAACTTTATTCCGAACCACGCCTTGAAACTTAGATTCCCGTGACTCTTATTTAATCAAACACATTCATCAAAAAAACAGCTCAAAATACAACGAATTAACCCTGTTATATCTGGCTTCTCGACGTGGATCTTCGAAAAGTCAACGTCATCTCATCTCAAACATGGAAATCCCGCACCAAATTGCGCCCGAACGTGTGGATGATTAAGATGGAGACAAATTAACTACGGATAAAGAATTCCTGTCCCAGACTTAATGAGGAAAACAATTTTTTTCGCTCATAGTTACCTTTTAAGTGACAAGAGTAATGAAACTTGATCATAACTTCAAAATTTCACGGATAGTATCCTTAATTCAAAAAGTTCTTTGCAATTTACAGCTTATATCATAGATTCCTTTTCGTCCCTCTTGATTATTCGGTCTTTATTGCGTTTCAACGATGAAATAGGAAAATAATGCATGTTATAAAGCACTTACGTGTGCGTGTAGCGAAATAAGGATTAAAAAGCGTGTATCTACAAATTCTCTATTTTGCGGGATGGTGAGCCATTACTAAACAGCACGACAGATTTTAATGTCATGATTATAGAGGTGTCAGAAATGATGACGTGTTTCTCTTAGCTGCCTGGCCTGATTTATGGCACAAGATTGCCGAGTACCAGAGCATCAATTTCAGAACCAATCAGCGCAGATAAAAAGGCTCATGAGTGGGCAGTTAGGGCGCGTGGGTGCAGGCCCCATATGGGGATCAGGGATGTAGCCAATTTGTTATCCACAGGATTTTGATTCTTTAACTAACGATTGAACGATTGACCTGTGACCTTAAATCAAAATGCTAGGAAAATTACGAGTTTTCAGAGAATTGACAATAGCAAGTAAAAATGTACACATTCGCCCACATAGCCTTTAAATATTGCCCTCGTTTTGACAAAATTTGGCAAAATACATATCTCTCATAACTGTATTATATCTTAGACATAAAGTGCTGCATTATTTTCTTTCTCACAGATGGCTCTAGTAACGTTTATTAAAATATAATACATTTGAATTACTGGCATGACAAAAATTAAATTCTTATCCACATTTTAATGAGTAGGCTAATGAAATCGTCTTCATTTTCGTTGAATATTATGTAGATTGTAAACTCTAAAATGTCTAGTACAGAAAACATGGTATAATTAACTTTTCTTCCGATTTTTTGTCTGTAATTTACATCCTCCAACTTTAAATCATATCGGACGATGAATGAAAGGGGTGAAATGATACTCAAATGAGCCCAGGGTATATAGAGCTTAGAGTTACCCGACATTCGTCTTTTAGGATAAGGGAAAACCCCGGAAAAGACTTTATCCAGGTAACTCACCCTAACCGAGATTCGAAATTGGGAACTCTTGAACGTGAGGCAGACTCGACTTTTCTTCTGATTACACTGGGCAACAATGAAAATATTTCGGCTTAAAATTAGTGAATTTACATCTATTTCCATCTGTTGAATTCAAAGGTCACCATAAAAATGATAGATTAGCTCTTGTTTTGAAGATAAAATGACATTTCAGTTTTTTAGAGTGAAGATTTTAAATTTGGATATTTTTTTTGGAGTTGGCACACCTGTCAAATAACATCAGAGAGAGAAATTTTGGAAATTAAGTGATGCAAAAGTTAAGGAAGGCATTTTTGTCGGACCACAAATAAGAGAACTTGTAAAGCATCCTGCATTTGGCCAAATTTTGGAGGGGAAAGAAAAGGAAGCTTGGGAAGCCTTCAAGGGTGCTGTTCATGGAGTTTTAGGCAACAAAAGAGATGACAACTACTAGCATTTGGTGACAGTGCTCCTGCAAAAATACCATAACCTTGGATGCAACATGTCCCTTAAGATCCATTTTCTCCACTCCCACCTAGACTTTTCCCTCCTAGTTGTGGAGCTGTTAGTGATGAACATGAGAAGACATTCCATCAGGACATTTCTGTTATAGAACAAAGATATCAGGGCCGTTGGAATGAAGTAATGCTTGCGGATTACTGTTGGTCTTTGTATAGGGATTCTGCGGAACTCCATCACAAGAGGCAAGCTAAAAGACGACGAAGTCAATAAGCCACCACATGACTCTCTTCAGACACGACCATCTGCGAAGTATTTTTCCAGCAATTTAGAACTCTTAGCATGTTAAAAAAACGGTTAAAACCAGTTGAAAACAATCAAATGCACTTTCATTGTTGTTAGCATGTAAAATGTATCCTTTTCTCTCAATCCGTTAAAATGTAATACTTCCACCTAGAATATATCATAGAAACTAGAGCTAATAAAATGTTTCATTGTCATATTTGTTTTTCTCAACCCAAAATTAGTAGGAATTGCCTCATGAAGTGCTCGAAACATTCAAAAATTATTTTTTGTTGCCCAGTGTAATTGCCGTTTCCCAAACATTGGTTGTGTTTCATTCCCCAAGTTACAATCTACTGTGCGCTTTATCTCTCTCTCCCTCTACCTCTCATCTACACGCCTGACTAGAGATAGGCAAAATATTAAATTTCGTATTTTAAATTAAGGTTGTTAGCGCTTAGAGATCAATAACTTATGTCACTTCGATTAGCTTATTAAAAATTTAATATTTCGCATTCATATTCCATGAAAATCCTCATTATAATTTCATATTTTGTGAAAGCTTCAATGTTTTGCTCTTTCTTAATAGATTTTATTTCAAAATTTGGTATTATTTGATTCTCCCTCGTTTAATATTTCATTATAATTGAACCAGGCTTTCCAAATAATTTATGGAAAAAGTTTTCCAGGAAAGCTACGGAGCGCTACATTACGTTGAATGTCTGAGAAAGGAAGAGGAAAGTTACGGGTATTTGGGAATACGTTCCTGTCAAATTTGATTTATTGCTAGAAAATACATCAGACTCCACTCTGTATCGAATTTAGTGAAGCACTTGTAGATAAGAGAAATTAAACAGGGTAAATATTAAAGTATGGTTTAAGAACACAATACGAACACGATATTAAATTAAAGCTACCTTAGCATTTAGGTACTAAATTAAATTAATGAAATAAAAAGTGCTTATATTTATTTAAATGTCTTGAAACATGGTATACTATCATGTATGTAAAGCGATGTTTTCCATCATCAAAACACTGCTTTTAGCTTGTAACCTTTTGATTAAAAATATTGAAAAGTCACTTACAGTGCACTGTAACTAATAAATCCAACTATTCGTGATTTATTTTGTTTTCTCAGTTCTCAAGTTTGTAAGACGCTGTAACATATCATTGTATTTTACTGCATTCCTTAGGATATTCCATGGTTAAATGTAGACGAAAGGTAAATTAAAGAATCATTTTAAAAAGAAATAATATTCCTCTAAATGTTTGGAGACAAAATTATGTGCTAATGAAATTTGATTTCATTTGGTAATTTTTATACTCTGTATGCCTCTGCTCATGATAAGGAAAGTGCGTTGTGTGAGATAAATAACTGAATGATGCTTTCGCACCTCTTACAGAGCCAATCCTTGTTGCGTAATCCCCCCCCCCCAAAAGGCGAAAATTTTGTGTATTTTAGATAAAGTAAATAACAATATTGCTTCTTTCTACTCGTTAACTTTTTATTAAATCAATATGCATTTAATAACTTGTAATAATTATTTAAATATGTAACTTTTTCTAATTCATGTTAATTTTCATTCGATTAAACTTTAATTTGCTACTATTTTGTAACATTTAATACTTTTTGCATTTTTAGCATATGGTACAATAGTGGTACAACAGTGGTACAATAAGGCATATGGTACAATAGTGTCTATTATTTATGGAAACTTATTAATAAAATTGAAATAAAATAAGCATTATTTCTATGAATAGTACATAGTATATGGTGAATAAGATATATGCGTGAATTAACAATCGATAAAGTCCTATGAGCGTACGGGGTTCTATATTTTTTAACCAAGGCCATAAAACATGCTTTTCCTTGTGTTTATTAGTGACTACTTACCTATAGTAGGTAGAGACAGCAGTGCATTTAATCTAAAATTCAGTATCGAGTTTTCAAATGTTTGAATCAGAAACACTAATTCGAAAAATGAAGCTCCTGTGAACAGTATTAACAAAAATTAAACTTGTAGTTAATTATTTCAGAGATATTCGTTGTTATTAGTTTGGATTTTCTAATGCTTATACTTTTTTCAAATGGAAAGTTATTTTTTTCCTTCTTCTTCTGGTGTGCAAGGAGAACGGGATTTAAGTAATTACACGACAACCAGCTTTTAAAAGATTTGATTATCGTTTAAGCTTACTGTAATATCCTATTTCCTTTGCATCTACAAGAAATGTGTAATAAAAACAGTTCTGCAAGAAGTTATCTCATAACCATGAAGTAACTAGAAGATTAAGCGTTTGTAAAAGCATTTTATACAAGAAAGAGTAGAGAAAGTCATGTGAGTTCACTCAGCAGAAATTTTGTGTGTGTGCGTGTGTCTCTTGTAGCACTTGCCTCATCTGACTAAAAAATAAAATTGCAATTCATTCTGAAAAATATTTTAACTCTTCCGATATGCTTTAATTAAAATTATACAACTCATTTTACTGCAAAAATTAAAACCTTTACCTAACGAAAAAGAGAAACTATTGTTTCGAAGATAAACCATCAATGAATTTCGAAATCTCATACGGTGACTCGGTAACTTCTTTATCGTACACCATCATCCTGAATTAATAACTGCTGCTAAGTCAAACCTCTTTAACAGTTTCCGTTTTAGAGTATCTTCTTCTTGTTTAACTTCCCTAGTAGTACCACTATCGTGGTGTTGGGGGATTCTTGTTCCCCTATCCTTTTAAGGTCGGGTCTGAGGAACCGAAGCTTTGGATCTGATAGAGAACCAAGATAGGTGATCAGGCCAATGCATGGTGTGAAGGTGAAGAAAATGGACGATTGTATGAGGGCGAGATGAATGATAGGAAAGATGACGATGGAGCAAATGGTGGATTGCTGACGGGGGAAACCGGAGGGTCAGGAGAAAACCCGTCCCAGCGCCAGGTGTTCACCACAAATCTCACTTTGCGGTCACCTGGGATTGAACCCCGGCCACCTAGGAGAGAGCCAAGTGGTCTAATCATTCAGCCATGGCGCGGCCCTCTCTTTTAGAGTATACTCATATTAATTAAACTTATCAAGATCCCTAACAGCTTTTGTTTGATAATGCCTTCACTACAGAAGTCACAACACTTTGTTTCCATGTTTGTTCAAAATACGAGGTACGTTCAGAAAGTAAGTTCTGTTTGGTAATAGAATTAAATTGTGTACAGATACAGAAAAATTATTTATTGCACAAAATTCTACAACTCTTAAACTACTTTTTTCACATAACTGCCCCAGGCATTTGTCATAGCGAGGCGCACGTTTTTGTATACCTTCTTCTTAGACGTTTGCCGCCTGTGCCTTCAACCAGTTGGAAACATTTTCTTTCAGCTCTTCGTCATTGTTGAAGTGTTGACCACCAAGGAAAGATTTGAGATGGAAAAACAGATGAAAGTCGCTAAGAGCGAGGTCAGGGCTGTACGGGGGGTGGTCAAACACGTCCCAGCCAAATCCCTGTAGAGTCAAAAACTGAAGTACACTACCCATCCGTTTTGTTTTGAGTTGCTCAGTAACAATCTTTGGCACCTAATGTGAGCAAAGTTTACGAAATTTCAGTTTTTTGGTAAAAATTTCATGAAGTAGTGATCGTGAGATTTGGGGAAATTCCATAGCGACAGCACTAATTGTAAACTTGCAGTTTTCCTGGATCTTGTCATCAGTCGCGGGAACCAGTTCTTCTGTAACCAAAGATGGACGTCCACTTCGTTCTTCATCGTGCACTTCACTACATCCTTCATTGACGTCGGGCCCATCTTCTCACCATTGTATCACTCATCACATTTTGTCCGTAAACATCGCAAATTTGCCGATAAATTTCAATTGGTTTCACTTTCCTATCATTCAGAAAACGAATCACAGATCTGATTTCACAAGCGGCGGGATTTTCAATAAACACCGACATTGTAAACAAGTACAACAAAGCGTACGTGGCTGACAGCGATCTCACAATGGCGCACGTTTCTTCTCCTTGATACAGAGCTTTTACCGCGCATGTGCGGAACTGCGATTGCAGCGCTGCAGCGGAGATAAATTGAAACAGAACTTACTTTGTGGACGCCGCTTGTATATCTACTAATATAGAACTCATTAGACCTGCGTTCGTTAACCACTTAGCGCTTTTTAAAAATATTTTCCCAATCGATATGAGTACCTACTCTGTAGCACAAACCAGACTAGTGATATTGGGAAGTGGTAATGAAGTTAAGGTAACAATGACTTCAGCCTATATATCACGAGGATTGTTCTAACTTTATTATATGTGTAGGGATACCCAAACTACTTATAAATGTTAAATTCTACATTTAAAAAGTAAAAAAATATACATGTAATTTACTCCAACGTAGAAAATATCGGTAGAAACCGGATGTGGCGTCTCTGGTGTAGAACACGAGTACTAAATGTTAACTGTAGTTTAAAGACTAAACCAACCAAAGTTTACCATTGCTGCTATAGAACGTTGCCTGTGGCAGTGTGGTCGGTAGGGTGCAGATGAAAGCAGCTGTTATGTAGCAGGTGTTTGCAATCACTTAGGGGAGTAAATAAGACTGGAATTCTGGTCGGTTTCCCCACACGATGCACTTCTCACATCACACAACTAATTCAGACTCGGGTGTTGTGCTAATAACTTCCAAAAATAAAGAGTTGGGACTGTTCCAGGAGGAGTGATTTACCGAGGATTGTATTTCGGTGTCGGAATTGTTTCTTCTCCTGGTTTTTAATGGATGCCGCCACACGTTTATTTTAAAACCTTACGAGTTTTGTAGGTACTTGTCCTCGCACATGTGTGTAAAGCCAAACCAAGGCCTTCCGACATAATTCCAAACATATTTTTAATGCCCCATGCGTCACGCCTAAATTTACCTCGTAAAGCTTTAGGGGTGTTCGTGGGCCAATATAGTGCGACAGTAGGTTCCTTTTCACTTTCCCGATGTCGAGATTTCACCAAAACCTTTTCTTATATATCTTTTACTGATCGATCAGCAGTACAATGCATTCACCAAAACTATTTACATATTACTTTGAAGCCACCTGAACGATAAAATATGTACACCTATGTGAGTATGTATGTGAATCGCTTAATCAAAACTGAAAACGTCTGATAAACACAAAACCTGATATACTAAATATGAAACATGGATGTTTTATAAAATTGAATCAACTTAATTTACCCTTGATAGGGGTAAACATATATTTTCTAGTTTTTTATTTCATGAAATATCTCAAACCATTTTTATTAAAAAGCATATATTTAAGATATTTACCTGACAATTACAATGTACAATTTGTATTACCTAGAAGTGGCCTCTTCTTTCGAAATGTCAGTCTAGATGGCTCAGTAGATTCGGCGCCGATCTGCTAATCCCAAGTTTGCGGGTTCATACCGGGCCGGGACCATTATTTTAAGTGTGCTTAAAAGCATCAGCGCCATGTCAATAGATTTATAAATAATAACCCTTGGCGTAACAGCCCAAATGGGCCAAGGCCTGCCAACCTTACCGCCGGCCTCACGCCCACATAGAGCTGGGCAATCATCCAACCGACGGGGACGAGATGTGGTCAGCATCTCGGCATCCCCAGCAACCAGGGTTCGCTACCTATCGCAGCTCCTCACTTTCCTCATGATGCTTAGTGTGTACCGGACCTATATCCCGGACTTAAAATCCACATCTGCCAAGGGTGAGATCGATTCCGGGTCGCATTACGTGGCAGATAGCCAAAGCATAACGCCTTAGCCCACTACGCCACGGCGCAGGACTGTCAATAGATTTACTGGCATGTAATTCCTGTAAGGCGAAATTCCGGCACATCGGCAGCGCTGTGATCCTGGTGATTGACATTAACGTTAACAAACTGATAATTTAACTCTTCATTCAGAAAGAAATTTAAGTGGTTTTATGTAAAACATAAGGGAAAAATGTCTCACTCACTTAAAAAATGTGTGTATCTTTATAAAATACACTTAATTTGTTTAAAATAACTTTTCCTGTGGTACCATCCATTTCCAAGATCTGCGTCATTCTTGATTTGAAGCTTGAAATACTTTTGTAAACTTTTAAACTGACTTGCTATTGTCTTGTTTCTCGCGATGTCACGGAAGGAGTATGAATTTCAATGCCAAAATGTGTAACGTCTGACAATCGATTCTCTTACGCAAATACAATAAACTTTGTAGGTTTTGTGTATATGCGCAAATAAATTCAAATTGGGTTTCTATTTGTGATCATTGATAACTCTTTGACAGCTGTAGGCATCCCATTTTGTATTGGGCGTAAAAACATCTTAATTTTGCTCAGAGTACCGCCGACTTTACTTCTCTTCTGAACGAATCCTTACTAAGGATTTTCGTGGGAATATCTATTATTATTATTATTATTATTATTATTATTATTATTATTATTATTATTATTATTATTATTATTATTATTATTATTATTATTATTATTATTATTATTATTATTATTATTATTATTATTATTATTATTATTATTATTATTATTATTATTATTATTATTATTATTATTATTATTATTATTATTATTATTATTATTATTATTATTATTATTATTATTATTATTATTATTATTATTATTATTATTATTATTATTATTATTATTATTATTATTATTATTATTATTATTATTATTATTATTATTATTATTATTATTATTATTATTATAAATTTGTATTATGGTAGCTGTGATGGGCCTACGTCGACCAACCCTTAGCCCACATGCTTAACGGTAGGGCTAGCCCATCATTCGCCGATACAGTGAGATGTGGTGAACACTTTGCTTTCCCAATAAAAGCGTTGATTTCCGTTAATTACAGATCACTAACGATGATGCTGGACGCACATCCGTTCTGTACGCGTACTGGAAAGTCTTCAACCCCACGGACAGACTCGAACCCGGTATTCAATGGCTATGAGCTGAAACATAACGCTCCAACTCACTACGCCACACTGCAGGATGGTAGAAATACATGTTACGCCAGAGGTTCTACTCCCATTGGTCCTGGACCCGTAGGACCAAGGACCCGGGTCTACTTCTACCCGGGAGCAGAAGCTCCGAGCCTCTTTCCATAGGGCAATATCTGGAGTCTAAAAAGTCGCCCCCATCGACTCGAAGATCAGAAGGGTGGAAGTGGATACGCCACTTACGCGCGTCAACCCCGCAGGGAAGACTACCGAAAACCTCGGTGGGGCTACCTGGTGATCTAGCACACCTTCTACTAGCTCTGCAGGCTAGTACCGTCTACCCCCTCTGGGCGGCCGTAGCCTGGCCGGAGGTACCCAATTTCCCGTGGGTTTCGGGAACACACTGCCCAACGAGTCCAACCCAATCCGAACAGCTCCCAATCAGGGAGAGGCTCGAATGTTCGGTCCAGGTTCCTCTAGTAGCGTCAGAGGTACCACGAGTGCTAGGGGCCCGTAGCGCCCGCACCACGGCAGATGAAGGGGACCGATCCCCTCCCCTACGGGGGGTAGAAATACAATTAGAAATATGTATGTGGTAAAGTGTACATGTCTGATGATATTATTTACTATTAAGATCAATAATGCGAAATTAATGTAAGTGCTGAAAATGTTTAAAATATTACAACTGCATAAATATGTCGGAAAGTTTACTCTAAAAGTCAGTCTGAAATTGTGCTTTCATATTTAAAACTAAATAGCTTAAACTCTTGCATAAATACACAATTTAGAAACCAATTCAACATATTCAATAGTTATTCAACGGTAAATTTTGCAAAGCCACTTCTAGAAATGTTTGCGAAATGTGAGGAATATAGAAAAACGCGTGAAATTTGCCTCCATGCCTTCTCAACAGAATTATTTAAATTGTCACATAACTCTAATTTTACTCCGGTAACAAAAATATTTACACAGAATTGAAAGCTAGAGAATGTGATATAATAATAAATTCAACAAGCTAAATTTTGGGTAGCTTTTGTCGTTTTTATAATCATTAACTAATGTCTGACACAAATATCAAATTTGTTGGAATTTTCGTTTTTAAGTTGCAATATTAACAGTTATATATAGGCCGCTTTATAAAAGATACTCTTTCGCGTAGTTCAGCTGTTCTCAGAACGTTGGTGAAATCTCTGTATCAACTTTTAGATCGAATATAGCTTTCTCTATCGACTACAGAAAGTAAAATTATGGTCCAGGACACAAGTATTAAAGATCCTTGTCAAAGGACACGGTCCATCGAAATTTGAACCTTGATCTGTAGCGTAAGAAACAAGAACAATTCCTCTACACTGATGCGATGTTTACACGTCTATTTTACATCAGTTAAGAACAGAGCATTCCAAACATGTACGGTACGCTGAAGTTGTGCCCCTGTAGGTTATACTGCCCGCCTTACGCGCGCTAATAAGAAACAAAACAAACTCGAGTAGCCTTGCAAACTGTGCTAATAACAACCGTTAAATTAAAATGTAGTGGTCCATTAAACCCGTTCAGATGGTGCTAAAAAAACTGAATGGCAAGAAGTGACCTGGTTTCTCCTCCTACAGAACCAGGTGTTTTCAATATAAACACGCGTTATTATCTGTGCTTCACTCTACAAACAAAACACAAAATCTAATCCTTGTTTCACATAAGCTTGCACGGTATCTCTTAACGGTCACGTGACCTTATCGCCTCTCATTGGCTGCTACTGCAGTATAAACTGTTGTGCGGTAAAAATTAGTTCGTTATTTAACATGGTGATATATCTTTATATGTTGGAAGAGTATTTTCAAATTTATATTTTCGTAACTGTTTGGATTAAATATATTACGCAACAGAGTTGATTTATCTGAAATGCATGTTAATTCTTAAACGGAGAAAAGAAGAGGTTCGTTTGCTCTCAAGCACATGGCACGATAGCACGTGATTTAGCGGTAGTGGTGACATTTGTTTATATGACTTTTATCACTGACCTTGTTTTGAACTGGATTTGTCATATCGCCATTCGAAGGTGTGTTTTGCCGAGTGTGAGAGCTAAATTATTTTACTGATCGTGTACTTATTAGATGTATAATGGCAGAGTCTACTGCCAGTTTTTCGCTGAAGCATCGCAAGGGAAAACCTTTACAAAGCGGCGAAAAAAGAATTGTGGTGCATGTGTTTAATGCACTCACAGAGAAGAATCCGTATTTGTCAGTGAGAGAAGTCGAACAGCTGTGCTCTGAACTTACAGGTGTGAGTGCTAGATGCGTAGGAACATCGCGACATGAAACTGAGACAACAGAAAACTTACCACTCCAAGGGCGATATTGCTGTGTGGCGAAGACGTTATTTAAGGACAATCAGACTGTACCGGGATACAAATCGCAAAATATACTACCTTGACGAGACTTGAGTGAATGAAGGACACACGACAAGTATGGCATGACACGACTTTTAAGACTGAAAGACAACCATTTTTGCTGGGTACGTATGCTGGTTTAAAAAAGTCCCAGTGGAAAAGGCCGAAGGTGTTTCATTATAAACTTGTTTCAGTTTCATTGCTCATTCATTCAGTTTCAACTTACTCAGTTTCATTATAAACTTCATTATTTTTGTATGCCTTCATATTCTTATTTTTATGATTTTATGTATCTTCCTGGCAATTATTATGGCGTTTACTGCAGGTTTCAATGTGACGGGAAGGCACCGCCTATGGCCTATGGCGTGAAAACATTAGCCAATTAGGATGAGGTGGAAGGTAGTTGCACGCGGAGTGATTACATGTCAGCGGGGCAAGGTTATATGAAACAGAGATTAGCTGCATTGTTATTTTCAAACAGTATTGTAAACAACCCCGTATTGTTGGCATTCAATCACAGAAAAAAAAACATTCTGCAAACAGAAACTTTTTCTAAGTTTTAGATCAGATGTTTCTGTTAATGTTTGTTTGGTCTTTATTCCTCGTAATTTTTCACACGCTTTGTTATTCCCTCGGGTTTTTGTTTAAAAGTACACACGCATGGAAAATTTCAATCAGTAAATCACAGTTTTCTGTCCAAGGGCATCCCTAATTACAACCCAT
This sequence comes from Mantis religiosa, assembly GCA_030765055.1. NCBI lineage: Eukaryota > Metazoa > Arthropoda > Insecta > Mantodea > Mantidae > Mantis > Mantis religiosa. The sequence continues at coordinate 217,640,775 of CM060947.1, read as the reverse complement.
TCCCCTCCATTCTTTCCTCGCTTCCGCTTTCCTCTTTGTCTCCGCGTAAAGTCTCTGTGAGAAACATTAAAATCCGGATTGCATTGAGCTATGTACGTGAGATATTATCGTTTTCCATTCCTGGATTTTATCAAGTTTTATGTACATATTTAAAATGTCCCACGTCTCAGAGGTTTATTACATCCTTAAAAATGTATAATAAGTCGCAGTAGAGTATTTGTATCAGGAAACAGCTTTTTTAATTCAAATAGATAAAAATAAACCTCTACCATGCATATAATTAATATATCTATTACTTGTACTAAGTAGAGTAAGTTTTGCATTCAACCTAAAATTTGGCTACCACATTTGAGTGTAAATACCACACGTTTTCGGACACCTAACTTCAAAACACAACTAAAAGAACTAATTTGTTTAAAAACCAAACGTTGTATTAAGTTCAGCATCCTCCAAGAATACGACACAAACATTGTTAATAAAATCTGTAACGATAAGTTTTAGTTAGAACTTTTTATATGAATATCCAGTTGGAAAAATTTGTTTTCTGATCCGAGTATTAGTGGACCATATAAGGATAATATAAAAAATGATGAATGGTTGCTAAGCAGAAGAAAATCAATAATCTTGCTTGATGTGGAAACACGAAAAGTTTTTAGTTTAAATGTGTAAAAATATGTGTAATTTTGTGATTGGCCGTAGTAATAATTGTATTACGTAATGTGATGACGTAGCAGTAAATCGGCCAAATAGAGTAACGATAGTAACGGAAAATCAATAATCTTCAGAAAGAGATATTCAGTATTCTTGATAGTGATGAGTGGACGTGCAGAAGTGAGGAATTTTAAGTAATTAACAGAAATGATTTATTAGGAAAATAAGGATTTATGATATGTTGCAGGTAACCTGCAGTGATTGATTGAGAAAGAAAGTTCGAGAAAAATGTAATCCAGATTATACAATCAAATTATATATTTATCGCAATTGCATTAGCTTATCTGATATTTCTGAGTAATTATTATTAACTCTTTAAATACATTACACATATTTGTGACGAGAAAAGAAATCAAGACGATACAATTGGTGACTTGGAGAAACCAATATCCGCAAAAATCTGACAAGAGATTGGAAAAGATGCTGCTGAGAAAGTGGTACACAATATACAACGAAGAAATACCGCTGCATGTGGCGCCAGAACGTGTGGCTGATTAAGATGAGAGAAATTAGTTGCGGGTCACAAATCTCCTACCTCCAAATAGCAGCGCCTAGAAAAATGTCGTTATTGGTGTTTTCGCAAAACTTACTATAGCGAATTTGATCAAAATATCATATATTTAAGACATTTGCTTGACAAATAAAACATTTAATTGAATCTTTTGGAAACAGTTATTCTGAACTATTTTTAACTTCTAAATTGAGAGTCAGAGAGAGAGAAGGAAACTTGCAGCATAAAAGATACAGATCTTGCTAAACCATACAGTTAATGTCAGTAAAGTACAGGGTGTTTCAAAACGACGCCAAACGAATATACAGAAGTAATAGGGCAGCTTCTATGTGACACATATAGATAGTTTTTACCGCCAATAGAGCCGCATAAAATCTTCACACTTGATCGGCGTCTTTCGTAGGCCACGGGCTCAGTGGCTCAGTGATTAGACGGCTTGGCTCTCACCAAGGCGGCCCGGGTTCGATCCCATGCGACCGCAAAGTGAGATATGTGTGGTGGACAACACGGCGCTGGGGTGGGTTTTCTCCGGGACCTCCAGTTTCACCCGCCATCTCATTCCACCGGTGCTCCATTTTCATCTCATATACCATCAGTGTCACCGCCTGCGGTGCAGTATGTAGTAAAAGTGGGCGTTAAACACTACACATTTCGGCGTCTTTGGTATTCCTTTCGTCACAATATTTTTTTACTGTATTTCTGTGAATACCCAGAATTTATCATCAGGTTCATTGTACGACCCCTTACCAAGATTATTTGTCAGCACATATTTATGTGTTCAAAACAAGCGCTTGAATCTGCTTAGAAACATTTCCCGTTATAACTTTTTTTTTTTTTTTTTTTTTTTTTGTATTTTTAGGCTTTTCCAGTAATATAACTCGGCCTAGTTATTCACACTATTGTCATCACTTTGATTATTTTCACTTGACAGAAAGTTATCTACTACTTCATTTACATTTACCACTGCATTTTCCTCCCACGGTCTCCACATCGTGACACACAACGAATTTCTGCACGTAATGAAACAGCTCAACTGGAAGTTGGAACTTTGGCAACTGAGACTCCACGTGGAATAAACATGCGACTGTTACTTTGAGAAAATCAGGGTTGCTATTGGTCCTCAACGATAGTGTTCCATTTCTGAAGTGTGGAGATAGATTTATGACGGTCATTAGTGGGTGGGAGGGTAAGTTGCCTTTGAGGGGCAAACTGCACTCGCGTTCACTAGACAGACTTTACCTCTATATCTATTCTTGAAAACCAATAGCAACTTTGATTTTAACGCAATGGCAGTCACCTATTGACTCTTGTGAAGTTTCAGTTTGGAAAATTCGAGGAACATATTTTTCTGTTTAATTGGCTGCAAACGTTCATGTTATGAATTAGCAATTCTGTAGAAAGGACTGAGGAGGGGGGTCCATGTTGTAAAACGAACTGCACACACAAACCTACACCTAAGTTACAAGTATGTTGTATACGATGCGAGATCTTTTTAACCTTCCATGTTCCCCATGCTCTAACATAGAAGTTTCACTCTGGCCAGTCCACTCAAGTTCAATCATGTACTGTATTCCCACTCTCCCTCTATGCGCATTTTTCTATAGCCCCTGCTCACTCGCTGAAATGAGTAGGGGAACTGATGCAAAGAGAGGTGACCATTATTGGCCTGTCAAAACTGAAAATATTATATAAACCATCCGGGCAATAATATTTTATGCTTTTATAATACACATACAATAGCCATCAGTATCATTGTTAAAAGTGGGAGGAAGATACGAATATGTAGACTTAAGAAGACAATAAATAGCCTAAGCCCCAATTTTAAACTAGCTAAATTCATAATACATTACTTTAGGAGTTACTCACAATTTTACAGGATGTATAGGCACCTGTATCTGCCGAGTTCGTTAGTCTACCTTTATCTAATAAGCCTGTTTTTAAGGAATTTTTCTCAGTTACACAACGTTGGTTAAACTTAACGGTTTTATCCTCACTTAAATGATAATTTTGTATACATACTATATTTAGTACGTCAGATAGTGATTAATAGTGCAATGTTTGAATATTTGCGAATGCATAAACAGAGGGGCAACGCAACAGATCCAATCTTCACACTACATGTAATAGATGCTGTTTTGAAGAAGTTGCAGAGTTTGAATGAATCCTAACAATTAAAATATCTCTAGATTCGAGTGACATCCCATACAGTGGTCAGTCCATACGGGTGTCAAAAATGCTGGGGACAAATAACTGAATCTGTTCATGGATACAGATTCTAAGATTATTAATGAAAATCCATTTTTCTTGTCGTTACTTTAGTTTTCTACAATATACTCAGGACTTAAAAAAGATTTATAATGCACATATAGTTTTAATGGCCTATATCAAGCCGTTGTTAACATATTAGCAGCTTTATTTGTAATTAATCACTTTTTATTAGATAACATAAAAGTTATTGTAGCCTTCAGTTTATGTATCTCTTTCAAATGTTTAAAGTGAGCTTAGTATATAACCATAAATAAATTGTTGCACACTCATTCCCTTAGTTGTAATTTAAGGGAAAAATATATTTGTATAGGTACATTTCAATTTTTCAACTTTTCAATATGAGTTATAGAAAATATTTAATTCAGCTGAACTGTCTAATAATTTTAAATACTATACATTATTTTTAAAGTATTAATTCCCTGGTCTCTTCTGAAAAATTCAAGTGGTAATTTGTGTTTTCAAGTGTAATTTGTGGTCAGAGGAGCATTTTAAAGAATGAAAAAGTTGTTGAAAATAAGAAGTAAGAGGAACATATTTCAAAGTGTGGGTACTTAATGGTCACAGAACCAGTTTAGTAGATGTTTGGGGCCATAGAATGTTGATATTACTGATCTAATAGTGTAGTATGAGAGTATCACATAGATACCAAAACAAAAGCAAAAACAAAACTCGAAATTTTCCATATATTATTGTCAAATTTCCCCTTATATTGCCAAGAAAATTTGCTGTAGAGCAAACTTATAAATGTTCAGGTTTTCGCGTTAAAGTTACATAACTACGAGGGTGAGTCAAAAAATAATGCCTCCTATTTTTTTCTCTTTTAATTGTCAAGAAAATTGAATCCAATTTACATAGCTTGAAAACTACAACATTGACGATTAATTTGTCACTATTCAATATAATCTCCGTACTTTTCCACAGTTTTGGTCCACCTTTTAAGTAGGGCATGTATTCCAGTGTGGTAAAACACATGGTCTTGCTTCCTAAGCCATTGACGCACGGACGTTTACACAGCTTCCTTATCTTCAAAATGAATCCCACGATGAGATTCCTTTAGTGGCCCGAATAGATCGAGGTCTGATGGTGCCAGGTCAGGGCTGTATGGGGGGGGGTGAGGTAAGACTTGCCATCCCAATTTCTCAATTCCTGCATGGTGGTGTAACGGCTGGTGTGTGGTTCTTGCATTGTCATGCAAAAGAAGAACATCCGCCATAGTTTATGTTGGGCGAACTTGGCGAAGATGTGCTTTCAGCTTTTTGAGAGATCTGACGTATTGGACAGAATTTATTGTGCATCCCTGATCCAAAAAATCAATCATAAGCACACCCTCTGCATCCCAAAATACTGTCGCCATAACTTTCCCTGCCGACCTCTGAGATTTGAATTTTTATTTTCTTCGGTGACGTTGACTGCCTCTTTGATTCAGGTTCAAAAAAATGAACCCACGTTTCGTCTCCAGTAACAGTTTTTTCCAGAAACTACTCTCCCTCCAAATTGAAGCGCTGCAAGTGTTCGGAGGCTATTGTTTACCTTGTGCCTTTGTTTTGGGCGGTTAACATTCTTGGTACCCAACGTGAACAAACTTTGAGTAACCCAGCTGTTGAATAATCGTCATCACCCCTGCCTTTACTGAGGGAGGTAATGTGACACAATTCATCTGTTGTTACCCGGCGATCACCATGAATAATGTCATCGACTCGCTGAATGTTGCATGGAGTCACTGCAGTCACCGACCTGCCGCTTCGCTTTTCATCTGCCAATGGTATTTGCCCTTCAGCTTCGTTACAGCGACGAACCCATCGTCTAACAGTGCTGACATCCACCGTTGCATCACCATACACATTTTTTAGCCTTTCTTGAATGCGAATTTGCGTTTCGCCTTCCGCAGTCAAAAATTCAGTCACAGAACGCTGTCTAAAACGAATGTCGATGTCAGCCATTTTGCAAGAGGATGCACTGCTGCCACCTGTTGACTTAGGAAGTTACTACTGGGGGATTGGAGAAGAAGGTTTGAGGAATTGCGCCAAATTCAAAGTTTTTACATAACTTACTTATTTAAGGGAAAAAATAGGAGGCATTACTTTTTGACCCACCCTCGTAAATATAACAGTATATTGTGACTTTGTGGGTTCGTAGAATTAAAAGTCAACTTTGCAGAAATTCAAAACGCACTTTATTTCCATAGAAAGACACTGTTTGTATACCCCTTTGCAGCAAGATAACGTAACATACACCAACACAGTCTCTCGTGGCTTCTTTACATGTAAGATAAACAAAAGAATTGACTTTAAAATCACTGCTGCACGCACACGATTATCAAGTCCAATTGCAACTGTCCCCCTCCGTTGACAGCAGTGGCACTTTTATATCTCCACTCATTGTTCTATAAATTAGTAGAACGTTCTGTAGCAATCAAGAAAGCGAACCTTCCAGTCATCTATCTGCTTCTTTCTTTCTCTGTTTCGACAAGCTTTTATCTCCGCGCCGCACTATCTGTCTCTTTGCGCGCGCCAGCCGCGCCCGTTGCAATAATGCCTCGCGACAATATATAGAAAAAGGAAAAATACCTAACAACTGGATTACAATGGTAAACGTTTTCTCTGTATTGCAGAACGTATAGCAAACTTATATATATATACTATTTAATGAAGTCATCATAATCCAAGCAGAATTTTCTTTCATGAGTCACTAATAAGAGATGAGAAAAAACATTTTCCACTTTTACTGGGAATCAGCATTTCAACCTGATTTAGAAGATCGAGCTGATCCATTAAGATTGTTGAACAGCTGTAATTCAATATTGAAATCTTGCAGTAACGTCTATTTTATTTCTGTGTGAGCGATTACAGATATCGGTGCTCTCATTTTGTATGATACATTTGCTGCATATCCTGGACTTGGTGGAAGTTTAGCTAAAATGTATTTGTAAATTGACAATTTTAGCGTTCAGTACTATTTTAACCAGCGATAACTGAGAGCTAATGCTACTAGCGATATTGACCTGCTGTTACATTGGAGGGATTAATTGCTTTGTGCTGCACAATGTGCCATATTTAGGCCGAGAGGCATACAAAAAAGCTAATCACAGACAATAGCAGTCATTGCAGATTATACCAAATGCTTCAATTAATAATGATAGCGGAAAACGTCAAATATCAAGTGGGCACTAAATGCATACATTGGAAATAAAAATTATAATTTTTAATGTTCTCGAAGTGCTCTAAAAATGTTGGAGTAGAGCTTCGCCACAATCTCCATGGGCTTGATCCCATAATGCTGGGAAAATGTTAATGGTTCACTTTAGTAACCTCTCGTATATTGTGACCTGTATAAATATGCATGGACGTAGTTGGCTTTATTTTGAAACGTTTATTCGGAGAATTGGAACGGTCACAACTGCTACTGAAAAATATCCACTTTTCCTTCTCGCTGGTCCAGAGAGTACAATGCATTTGTTAGGGGTTAGCAAGGAAGCAAGCTGGCACGTTCATTCTCTTGCGTTTGTTTTCCCTATATTTACACGCCGTGACCAGCGTCTGTTTCTAAAGGTGTCTCCCACTTGGCAGACTCGGATGTAAATACGATTGTTTACTCGCCGACACATACAAATGTGCTATTATTAGCCGAGAAGAGATTGTAAATGGCAATTCCTTTCGGGGGAGGAGCATTAATTTGATTATGCGGTGTCCATTGTCAGCGGCTAGCCTTGACATTACTGAAGACTGAAACACCGCCGCGTTATGTCTTGTTGGCCACGACTACCAGACTGTTGTATGTTATTTCCTTCTTTCTGGCTTAACAGCAGCGAAACTATTTGGTGTGTTCGGTTACCAAAAGTACACACGGCAAACATCTATCCAGTACATATATAAAAACCTGTATATTATAAAGAAAGGTTGCCATTTATTATTATTGTATTGCCAAAATTATTGACTGTAATATTAATAATTTCATAAAGAAATTATAGCCAGATACATAGATCATTGCAATAAATCATGTTCGTGTATTAAAATCAATGCATAAATTAATAAATACTAGTTATTGTTTTGTTGGGGGATAAGAAGTCATTGCAGGCAATTTAAGTGTTGAAAAAATCAACTTTTACACGTCAGAGCCGCTGAGAAAATTAGGCGTTCCGGTGAATTCAGCCAGCAAGAAGTCCATTAGTTCAAGTTTTGAGTAATTATCACTCATTACTTTCAGAAATATTTCAGATGTGAATAAAAGGCTTAACCCTTTCAGTCCCGCATTATTTTGCTACTTATGCCGGTATTGCTCTACCTTGAAACTGCTTTACTTGAGGCTGTCTGGGACCGTTTCAAGCAACTGACTTGAGTAGCCAAGATCGTTACGGCGTCACGTAGTGCACTGGCCATGCACTGTGGTAATGGACGGGGAGGGCCCAAGTAAAATAATCGGTGTGATGGCACACTTGTATGTTGACGGTGTATCATTTGACTGCGGTTGCATGGATTTTTCTTCTTATCTTAAAAAACAGTACAATGTAAATTGTGGAAAAAAAATTCAGAACATCTAAAATATATTTGTTTAATTGGATAAGGACATTACAACAAGAATATAGCAGAAAAAAGTGTTAAAATCATTACAAATAGGAGGAAAAGCTAATGCCCATGATCATGAACACCGGTACTGAAAGGGTAAAGCTCTGGCAACCTAGGCCGCGCCGTGGCTCAGGGGTTAGACCGCTTGGCTCTCACCAAGGCGGCCCGAGTTCGATCCCAGGTGACCGCAAAGTGAGATTTGTGATGGACAACACGGCACTGGGGACCTCCAGTTTCCCCCGCCATCTCATTCCACAGGTGCTCCATTTTCATCTCATGTATCATCAGTGTCACCGCCTGCGGTGCCGTATGTAGTAAAAGCGGGCCTTAAACACTACACATTTCATTTCATTCCTGGCAACCTATAATATAGAAACATTGGTGATATTATAAAAGATGGTCTATTTAGAGAATTCTGTCTTGTTTATAACATAAGTGTTTGATAGGTTTCAGCTATCCATAGCGCCTAAAGACCGCGCTGCAGTTAGTACATTCTTGGCAGTAGCTGCAGTAGGATTTGCCGATTAGTATTTTGCGACTCACGGTAACTTAAGCTTGTGATTGTTATTTCAAACATATATTTATTCATGCTTCAGAAATTAGCAAATATACCTACCTTTATTGTTACAGCTACTATACTAAGATTCAGAAATAGTTTAATTCTACATTCTCAAGCAGTCAACAGGTCAATTTAGAAAGCACGTGTATTAGCCTTCATTAAATTTATCATAGAATTAAACTGATGTCCTTTATTCTTTCACCCACACATATCCTGAGAGAAACATCCCATCGTTCACCACTGCAGCATTTGACAGCAGATTCGCTAAAGAAGGATATATTTGAGACAGTACTTAAGTGTCGCACGATAGGAAGGATGTTATCAATTTTATTAGAAACTTTAGAGTTGATAATCTGAGAAATTATTTATAGACAGTACTGACAAAAATAAAATGTATAGGAATAAGCTAACATTTCCATGTCACGGACAGAAAAAGCTGGTGAAACATTCTTGATTTTACAATCTTGATATAGAGTCATTTGAGAATCCTGAACAAAGCATCCCTTTTTTAGCTGCAGTAAATATAAGTGGATTTTAGTTATTGCTCAAAAGTGTTTCTGCAAATTTAAATAACTTGCTAACGAGCACGTTTGCTAAAAAAAAATTACTTAACCTAGATCTATGCTGTATTTTCTACTGGTTTTTGGTATTTTAATTTAAAGTGCTTAAGTAGAAAGGCTGCAAAATTTCATATCCTGAATCTTTGTTTTTTCCACTTTGGTGGGAAATAAAAAAACATGACAAATTATGTCACATCCTAGTAAAATTAAAATTTAAACTTCTATTAAAATACGTTAATAATTTAAATTACTTACTGGAAAGAAAAAATGAATAAAAGTTCTACTTTCATTGTTATTTCTACCTTCTCATTTAAGATAGTCATTTACTTCCAAAAAGAGTACAACGTGTTTAAAGTATTGCATTTATTTCAAATATGTTCTTATTGTGCCATAAACCATGTTAGAGATACCCATTATAATTACTATTTGGATGTTTCAATACTCTAACAAAGTCCTGTCGCTATTCAATTGTTTCTTATGAAATCCGTATACAATTTCAAGTGACTATCAATTCGGATAGAAGAATGAGCTCTTGTAGTAATATTTTAAAGAAGCTAAATTCACACACGTGTGTGTGTGTTTGGGTGTGTGTGTGGGTGTGTGTGTGTGTGTGTGTGTGTGTGTGTGTATGTGTGTGTGTGTGTGTGTGTGTGTGTGTGTGTGTGTGTGTGTGACACATGAAATGTGTTGTTTTTCTCGTTCTCACAGTTATGGCATGTAAAAATTCATAGCGTTTCTCGAATTGGCATATAGTAAACATTCAGCTTTTTCCTTATGTCCTTATGAATGATTTAGAAACTAAGGGTTATTCTCCTCACAGGAAACACTCCACATCATTATGTAACAATACGTTTCATAACAATTTACTTCAAGTACATATAATCGACGTTTAACTAAAAGGAACCTAATGAAGGGAAATTAATGAGGAAAAAAAGAAGTAAAGTGTTTTGGATTAGGTGTAATTTGTATGGATGGAACTTAATAGCCTTCAAAATTCTACGTTAGTCTGTTCTTAGAATGCCTGGCGGGTTGAACGACGTGTGCTGCATCTAGATTGAGCCTTAACTACTGTGTCTAAAGGAGTGTCATTCACACTCAATGGAAACGGGAAAATACTGTAATTTGTCTCCATAGATATTCTTCTGCTAACAGAACAAACTTTTTTGAGAGGGCATACATCAGTATCAGTCCATTTTATAATTAGCCACATCGCAACTAAGGTGTTCACAGCAGTAAAGCGAAACCAACTCTTATCACGTGAATTACTCCACGTGGAGCAAGTATTCGCATGTCTGTGATTGGAATTGATTCCTATTGAATGGAAACGGGTAGCACGGAGCTCTTATCCCATAACGAAGGATGCGGTCAAATTTGCTGCTAATTTTTCAGTCTGATTCTAGCTCTTAAACTATCTCTTAGACTACACATGTGTGGGAGAACAATTAATTATAACTGGTTATTGAGTGAGATGACTCAAGCTGTACCATCTATGATCCACATTCGAGAGGTCGTGGGTTCGATTCACGTGGCCGAACTTCCTGATCCATAGATTTTTCCGGTTTTTCGGGTCGCTGAGGATACTTACATTCTCCCGAATATATCCTGTCTCTCCATTTCACCTCACCTCTCCCTTTATTTCACCTTCCATCCGGTTTGGCTGGATGGGGTTCCAAGAAATTTGTAAGTCCTTGCACTTCAGATTTGGGGAGGTCTTCGAGTCCCCCAGGGGAAGAGAAGAGCCCGTTGTACGTGTTACAACCGGGGAGTTTAGCTGTAGCTTTTAGCTGTCATTCTCTCCACACGTCCGATCAACCTCAGCATCCTCTCGTTTAACCAGGTGCCTCTTCAGGAGCTTAGTCACGAAAGATTTTACAACTCGAGGTACGAAGTCCCACCTCTGAACCTTGTCATAGACATCATTGGTCATTAAATAGTTTATAAGTCATACACTTATATTCCGTAGGTCAGTCAGGAATCGAACCCGAGACAACTCATTGTAAAGCACCTTGAGTGCTATTTGTAACTTGTACGTTTAAATTGCATTGTACTCATTATTTCCTGTGTTATTTGTTGCATTTTCATTTACAAAGTGTATAAAATACTATAGTATTATAATATAGTGTTATGTAAACAGATGTGGTTCCATCTTTTTTTATATAATTTACCCCCCTCTGACGTTTAGTCATATTGGTCGATGAATGATATGGGCGGAATGATGCACAAATTAGCCCACTCTGAGTTTAGAGTTACTCGACATACATCCTTCAGGCTAAGGGAAAATCCCGGATAAAAGCCTTATCCAGGTAACTTACCCTGACCGAGGTTCGAGCTTGGGACCTTTCGAACGTGAGACAACACGCTACCACGTACCCTTCAGAAGCGGGCTCTATGATTATTGGTATATCATATGAACTCGCATTTCTGTGTTTATAGTTATGTATTAATATAGGCTTATTCGTTCCATATTCCAAGTACATGAAGCCATAGAAAACTCACATTCTCCCTTCCCCCCCCCCCCCATCTCTCATTCTCGGAAACAATCGTTAAAAGTAGTATATTTTATATAGGATTAATAAATATAAAATGTATTCAAAATATTCGCATTATTCACTCGTCTTTTAAAAATACCAACATAACAATTATTCTTACATTACATATATAAATATACAGTTATATTTTGCAGGCCCAGCTATATGTTTAGGTTTTACCATAATGTGGTGTCATGTGATGTTTTATAAATCTATGAGATACCTCAAGATTTTAGCTTCTGTATTTATTCGATTTCTTAAGGGTACCCAAGCAAATCTCATCTTTTTGGGAACATGCACGTCCAACAATGCGGATTAATAGGATAGATTATAGCTTAATATACCGTTTATATGCAAGAGCACAAACCATCCAACTACAAAGAAACAGTTTGAAAATCGAGTCTATAAAAACATCCGCGAATTCTACATCTCAGATATGTTATATTCCGCTTTGACGGTCAGAAAAATTAATCAAACATTTTTCTTAAGTATATTTGTTTCCTTCTACCAATTTGCAGTCAATTCGTATACATCTGTAGTGTTTCCCTTAACTAGAGAAGTTTCAGAGCCTTTAGCTCGATTTTGAAATACTCTATTCTCCTCTGATCGAAGGCACTTTATTTTAACTACCGGTTTCAACCGAAATCGTAATCTTTCGACAAATGCTGTTCAAACTTTTGTGTATACATAAAGTTTCAACTCGCAGTTGCAATGGTTTGCCTAAGAAGTATGTGCTCATGCAAACTAATGTATTGTAAACTATTACTTCTAAAATATTAAATCTGACATAGTCTAGCTTATAAGGATAGCTGGTGGGCAGAATTAGTAAGGACACTTGGGAAAATAGGGATATGAGATATATGGCAGGAACAGTACGAAATTTGGAAGGATTTGGTTAATGGTTAAAAATAGAATATAGGAAATGGATAGAAAAGAGGTGTAGGCTAATATTTGGCAAGAGATGGTTATTTATATAGTTAAAAATGAAAAAAAAAAATTGGGGAAGAGAAAATTATATAGATATATATGATAGGCAGGGGAGAGAGGGTTTAGCCTAGTTGAGGACTGGGGCTATATTGAGAGGAGGCTTAACTAAGAATTGTGTACTATGTAGAGAAGAAGTAAGTGTGGAGCATTGCTTGGATGAATTCAAAGAGGAAGTAAATTGGAGAGAAGAAAAATGGGAGATTAAAAGTGTACACATCGTAATACTAAAGATACAGTAAAACATTAAAAAAATATTAAGCAGACAGGGAAGCTTACGAGAGAGTAAAGGAAAAATGGTTACGAAGGGTAAATAAATTAAGAGGGATAGATAATGGCGAAATAAAAGGTTAATGTGGGCTAAAATTAGGGATAAAATGCCAGAGAACCCAACAATTAAATAGCCCATAAACATGAGGTACTTGACAATATTAATTGTCCTTAGATTAGAAAGAATTAAGAGTAGAATGCTGCAATTGTAACAAATCTTTGTGAAATATTTATGCAACTTATTATTATTGTTATTATTATTGAATTTGACGTTTTCGATAATTTTATGAGTTGATTTATTGTTGGAAAGGTAGAGTCAGACTGAAAAATGCAGTGTCATAGCCGGGATTTCAACCACGGATCTTCTGGTCTACGTCCAGCCACGCTAACCATTGAACTACCATGGCCCGTGTACCATAGGAGAATTGAATGTCATGTCGGCACATTGGCCATAGTAGTTCAATGGTTTGCGCGGCTGGACGGAGATCAGAAGATCTGTGTTTCAAATCCAGGCTATGGCATTGAATTTTTCAGTCTGACTCTACCTTTCCTTACTTAAACCTACACACGGCCAGTGTGAAAGAGCAATTAATTTCCATGGATGTATTGTTGTTGATATGCGCTACTTATGAAGCGTCCTGTTTATATAATATATTGTTTGTGTTTGTCAGAGAGAGAAGCTATTTTCGAAAGATCAATAACAACATATTACCCGGCATACCAAGATCTCAAACATATGCCATATTCATAAAAATCATTTGTTAGTTTTTGAGAAAATGAAGAATAATCCAAATATTTTCCATACGAATTATTTTGATGTGAATTGCCTGTAGAAGTTTGACAGTTATTACTATTTTCGTCTTAAGCAATGTGTTTTATGAAGGAGTAAGCATTTTTTTACGTTGGAACTAAAACTTCCCTTCACGGTAAGGTTGTCTCTAACTCGACTGCAGAAGACGGTCGCCCGTTGTCTTGTTCCATCAGCCAAGTTCGTGTTATCAGACATAATGTTATTAGCGCGTAGTAAATTTGAGTCACATTGTAACATCATAATAACTGGTGTCGTGGCGTCATCTATCATTATCGTTAACCTCAATTACCAAAACCTCTGCAAATTTTGTTTTGCACTCCCGCTTCGCTAAATCGACCTAACGAAGTTAAGATCCCTGCTAAATTTTTCCACAGCAGATAAAACACTAGAACGAGCAAGATGGATCAAAAGGGATAAAATTTCGTCAACACTGGGGTTATAGAAACGTGACGGTATAAAAAACAGTGGCTTATGTTGGTAATGGAATGGCAATATGCTATTCCTCTCCTCTGATCTGGTTTGTAATTCCCTTTTGTTGATAGGCAGCGGATGCAAGTTGCTTATCGACTAGGGAGGTAAAGACCGGAATAAAATTGATAAGGATTAGAAGACTTAATACCCAAGAATATGTATGTTTATATAATTATATACCCTTAGGTTTCCCGGAGAAAATTAGTAAAATCAAATATTTTTAACTCTTAATCATTTTAAATCAGACAAAACCTATTAAATATAAATCCACATACAATAGTTTCTTTGCTTTAAAAGGTGAAAATAAGAACATAAATTACAGAAATATTAGAAAATAAGGTGCAGATACATTCACAAGTAGGTCGTGGTGGAAACATCGTTTATAATATGCACTACCCAATACCTTTTTAGAGTAATAAAATAAAGCAGGCCAAAGAAGTTTTTGTAAATCATTTATTGGAATAAAAATGTAAAACACTGCGGTTTGTTTTTAAAATCGGTTTTAATCAACAAGTCTGACTTGTATTTTATATTTATTACTTTTAGAGTTTTTAAAGTATTAGTCTTTAGATCGTTTAAATGTCCTTTTAACAGTTGAGTGTTTTATTATATTTTACCTTTTTTAGCTAAATTTCTATAGCTTTTAGGTTTTAGTATTGACTTCGGGCCCAAATGACCTTGTTGTCGACGGGCCCTTAAACACCACACACTCACTCACTAAAAATGTAAAAGTTCAGAAACTGGGATTAAATTAATGGAATAGCTATTGGAAAGAACCTTATTAAAATACAGTTTACCGATCATTGTTGCCAGAAGTTTCCAGGAAATAATAACATTTTAAATCTATATTCGTCGGCCTGGATTCGATCCCAGGCAACCGCGTGGTGGACAACATGGCGCCGGAGTGGATTTCCCCCGAGTCCTCCGGTTTCCCCCACCATCATTCTACCAATTTGCTCAACAATCATTCATCCCAAGCGTTGGGCCGATCTCATCTATCAGGTCAATATGCTTCGGCTCTCTGGCTCTGGGGGAACCCAAGCGACTCCTAGCACCAGCATCGGTGAGGAAGAGAGACAAAAAAATCTATCTTCGTACTTACACAGCTTTTTAATGAACTACTTTGCGCCTAAAGCGATTTTCATATCACGCTAGGACTATGAACTGTTACACGGTTTGGAAGAGGATGTTATAATACTATAGAAATTCCTCCAAGACGGAGGGCTGAGGTAAGAGGATGCTAAGGGTGGCCGGACCTAAGACTGAACCCCCCCCCCCCGCCTCCGCCGGTGACGTGTCGTACAACAGGTTCTCCTTGCTCCCTGTGGACTTAAATAGCTAAGAGGATGTAACCATGCACTCCGACGACACTTAGAGCTCTGAAATAGCCAATGTGAAATGAGAATGGAGTGAAATGGAAGCCTTTCCAGTATTCGTCTACTGACCCGAGAAAATCCTCGAAAAATCCATGGATCAGGAAGAATGGGAATCAAACCAACGAGCTACTGAATGCGAGCCGCAGACCTACCGCCTGAACCACCCCGCTCAGCCATAACACGCCAAGTACACTGAGGAGAAATAAAATATGTAGTGTTTAACGCCCGCTTTTACTACATACGGCACCGCAGGCGGTGACACTGATGATATATGAGATGAAGATGGAGCACCGGTGGAATAAGGTGGCGGGTGAAACTGAGATCCCGGAGAAAATCCACCCCAGCGCCGTGTTGTCCACAACAAATCTCGCTTTGCGGTCGCCTGGGATCGAACCTTGGTGAGAGCTGAGCGATCTAACCACTCAGCCACGGCGCGGCCTCACAGAGGAGAATTACTGTTCCTTTTATTTATTTTAATTTCATGTTTAAAGTGTCTTAGATTCGAAATAAAAACTGAACTTTCATGAAATTCTTCCTTGAAGGTTCCTGAACGTAATTAATTACCAAGTATGAAAGTCACCTGACCTGATTTTACTTTCGCTAATTACCTAAATAAAAATTGAGTTAAATACTAAACTTGGTATTTAAGTTCAGAACTTCCAAGGATCCGAAGGTTTGTAAAAATAGAGTCCCTTTTACGTGGAAAAATATTCTTCAATTTTTATTTTATTTTTATTTATATATTTATAAAATATATAAAATAAAAATCTGGATAAAACACTATTTGAGCTTTTGTTTCATGGTGTTAACTATTTCTGAGGTATTCTCTGTTATTAGTTGGAATTTTCAAATACTTACACTTTCTCATTGTCATGCAAAGAGTATGAAATTTCGAAGTCATGCCTTAGTGATCACAATTTAGTTATTGTCTGATATTACGTTAACTCTCTATCTTAAGGGGACCACAAAACATGTATACTGAGTAAAGAATAAACATTGAAATATGGATTGGATAGAATAGCTCGTTACTTGCTACATTTAAGTGGTACAGAAAGTAAAAATGTCTGACTTGGGTAATTTTACGGTAATATCGGAGGCTAATCTTTGAAGATGACAACCCTCGGGAACACGCAAGATTCCGATGGCCGAAGATGGCCTGCATGTCCTTGGTCAGAAACGATGGCCTTGCTGGTATTGCATCATGAACCATTGTGGGACAGTCCTTGACAAGCACGCTTATGAAACACGCATTATATGTCTCTTACGGGTAATTTTGCTTTGATAATTGGGCCGTGAAATTCAACTGACGTTCCATCTTCACCGGAAATTGGGCACGCACTCTCTACATCGCAACTTCTCTAAACAGAAATCCGTGGATCGGCTTTTACCCTTTGAAACTGGTTCCACGATTTGATTAACGAGTTGATCCAAATGCGCAAGGCATAGTCGAGGGAAATCCGTCGTATTTCTGACGTAAAAGCAGGGGAAAGAGAGGTTGGCTGTACTGAGATAACACCTTCCGGATTTCATGGGTAAGTACGTACATTCGCATGACAAATAAATGCGCGAATATTAAAATATTCTGAAGCCGTTAAATATAATTTTATTTGTAACAGGCTCTTAATGTCATAAGTACATGCAAACTTTCCGCTTTATTTTGCCAGTTGCTGGCTGTTGCGCAGTTGAAATTGTGATCTGATTCTTTGAAAACTCATTGCACTTTAAATGCGAAAAATAATATGTAAGCATATAAACTTTTACAGTTATGTCCACCGTGATGGATAGTTATAAGCAAATAAACAACATCAGCCTTATTTTTAGTTAACCTTCTGTATTACAGTGATATTTTCAAAAGTATTACATATATTTTTATGGATCTTTGGGTATCATGGAGATGCTTTTGATGATGTCAGCTGTATCAGTCAGGCTGTAACAATCTGTTCTCAAACGTGCCAAATAATGAAATGTTCATAAATGTTGACAAGAATTTTTTGGTAATTTGTCGTTTTTTTATTGGTACACCTTTCTCAGAAACTAATAAAACTACACTATCCGTGTGTAGAGAATGGTAGAATCAGACTGAAAATTCAATGCCATAGCAGGGATTTGAACTACGGATCTCCCGTCCTGCAATGGTTGCTCTTAACCACTAAGCTACCATGGCAACATGCCAGCATGACATTAAATTCTTCAACTGACTCGTACTTTTCCCGTTAAACCACTAGGAGATCTCATATACAATGAGATACATATATTTTTGTAGTGATTTACTACTATACTGTAAGTATAGTCAATGGTTTAG
This sequence comes from Mantis religiosa, assembly GCA_030765055.1. Lineage (NCBI taxonomy): Eukaryota > Metazoa > Arthropoda > Insecta > Mantodea > Mantidae > Mantis > Mantis religiosa. Next base: position 217,622,862 of record CM060947.1, on the reverse strand, counting down.
AGCAACCGGGCGGAGATCGGGAGATCTGTGGCTCAAATCCCGGCTATGGCATATAAGTTTTTAGTCTGACTCTAAGCTATAAATGTTTGCCTAAGTTTATTAACTTACCTAACATTACCGATATAGACAGTGCTAAAAAGTTAAAAGTTTCATTTCTAAAATAAGCTATTCATCTCATCATGTTTGAAGTCCTCATTCTTAATATTTTTTATTACTCAGAAAAATCTCCGTTAAATTTTTGGTATTGAACTTCTCCATTTAACCTGGGTAAGCAGTACAGAGAGTAAAATCGCTATCATAATTTCTTTTTCTCTTTCTTCTTCAAAAAAAAAAAAATTCAATATTGATATTTTATCGTAAATGGGTGGATAAATAAAGGTGTGCATGCTTGCGTACCTGCGTCTGGTGTGTACGCGCTGGAAATCGAAATATTGCTTAAGTACCAAAGTTCTTCTCCCCAAACTACTCTTTACGTGTAAATGGTTGACAAGTGAAATGCTCCTACATGTTTTTGTTAAAAGACCATGTTTAAGAAATTTGTATGAGTAATAAGATATTTCTTTCGAATTTTCTCCGATAGCCTCCATTTATATAAGAATTAATTTTGTAAAATTTTGCGTAATAAACTACAAAACATTGTTGAATAAAAAATGCAGATCTCGTTAAAAATTTATTTATCAAAATAATTTGTGACATTAACCTTTTTCGTTATAGTCGTTTTTAGTTTAAATTGTTGAATTTTCCTCTATTTAAGTTTATCAAGGCTCATATTTACTTACTCGTTACATAGTAAATAGGCGAAGTATTACATTTCACTAAAAAATTCAATGTCAAGATGTCATGGACAATATAAATTTTGTGGGTCCATAACCCAAAAAAGTACCCCCATATATGTGTCTGAACATCACATTTTAAAGAAGAAACTTTCTTATAAACCAAAGTTATTTAAGTCATCCATCTTCTAAGTAGGCGACACGAAGCTTTTCGAGAAAATCCTTCATCTCAAATTCCCTCTACACGTAAAATGTTACAAAATATTCATTTTTTTTAAATATTGGCCCATATTTTGATTAAAATTTCATACGATATATCCCATATAGCACACACATGTGAAATGTTCATTTTGAATTTTCTAAAAGTCCTGTTCGTATGTATCTCGTCAAATTATGTAAAATACATTTTTTGAGTAAACCTTTTCCGAGTCATTTCTTGCTATTAGTTGACTTTTCCCATACTTTTCGCAAGTGGGAAGTAGTTATTTTTTCCCTACTGGTTATGGAAATAGAATGGAATTTCAAATCTGTCACACAGTGACAGTCTTTAAAAGATTTGACTATCGCTTAAAGTTACTGTAATCCCCTATTCCTACTCTATTTCTGAAACTATTTAAACAAATATTTTATCTCGATTAACAATAGATAGAAGAATAAAGTTTAGAAGAATGACTAGAGAAATTCATGTGAATCTAGAACCTTAGAGTTTTCATAGAATGATGGAGTTATAAATTCACAAATCGAACAGTTGAGCACCAAGCTAATCAGTAATATACCGAACGGAGGAAGGAACTCTTGAAAGCGAAATCTGGACTTGCGGGAAAGGTACATACAAGCAACAGCTTCTGACCTATTACACAACTTGGAACCACATCAAAAGGTCTACATTTGCTCTTGTGTAACGCTTCCACGGCCTCCTGAAGCAGATCGGTTGGCGGCCATAAATTTGGTAAATACCAATTCCTTCAGATGTTTAAGTTTACATAGACAAATGACAGGAGAAGTGATCCGGACATGTTGCAGCTGAAGATTGAGGGAACTTGATCCATAGTAAATGTGGTCCGTATTACATATCAAATGACCACACACTGCATTACTGACAGTTCCCAGTGAAGGAGGAATGTGTGTGTGTGTGTAATTCAGGCCAAAAAGCCGGTTGTACAACAAACTGTTTCTGTCATGTCTTCCGTCAGGAAGAAATGTTGGATAACCTGTCTTCATCAAAATGAGATGCAAATGCCAGCTGAATACTCCGTTTCCCTTTTACCTCTTTTTTCTTTCTTTTCTTTCTTTCCACTTTCATGCTTCTTTCCGAGTGATTGATAACTTATGAAGGTATTCGTCCATTACAAACTCAGAGGATTACAGTGCTACACAATTAATCAATTTATATGTTTATCTATATTTGTAATTGTTATTTTAATAACATGAATTCGAGACACTTTATTGCATGAAGACGGTATCCGTGTCTGCCTAAACTCTTGAACTGTTAACGTACCATTGGTTTGTTTATCTGAATCGCTTGGAACTACAAGCATATGTTTTGGTAGATGACCATACTTTCTGGAAATAGCGTATAACTCCTGTCCAACCGAGTGAGAATGCTCCCCGATAACTGTGTGCCTTGCAGTGCTGGGAACTAACATCAGAATCGTGTGATAAAATCTCAACTAGCTAGCGCACATCGTCGTACGCATCTGGTAGCCTCTAGGGTTATACTTTACCCTTTCTCCCAGAGTTCACTTTGGAAGCATCAAGAGTCCATTACGCGTAAAATCTTTGCTTAAATACAAGATGTTCTTGGTATTACTTTTGCACCATTAAAGACCTGTGCTGTAATCTAAGAGCCGTTGCATTTTAGGCCTTGTCGCATTTGAATCTGTCATTTACTAGAGGACTACCAGATGGACCGTCGGTGATTCGCCCTCTCTGGTCCTCCGTGCTTGGAAATGTTAGGGACTTTGGCGTGTGTTTGAGATCTGTCTGCCTGTGGCCTATAGCTTCCTGTGAACCCTTCCTCCTAGGTGATGTTTGCCACAGTAGATAGTCTCCCTTCGTTGTGTACCCCTTACCAGAGGCTCTGAGTCACCATTGGATCCAAATGGCCTGCTGACTGAAATAAACAGATAGCTGAGCTGTGCGTGATCGGCCTACCAATCAGCTTAATGTAGCCATACGATAGAAATCAAGCGAAATAGTAGCACAGAGTATTCTTGACAGACACTTCATCACTTCGATAGTCAAGCCACCAGCATTTTGGAGGGCTTCAAGCATGAGGCTCGTGGTCTACCCGCAAAGCTGCTTGGAAGGGCCAAAGCGAGCTCCGTGGGTGCTTCCAAAGCAGGCCGTGCACATCATTTTACTGCATCAGAAAACAGAGATAAAGCCATTCTTCCAACCACTACTCTTTGATTGGATTAAATGAACCAATAACAACTATATATTTTGCCTATCAGTTTGGAGTGTATATGTTAAGGTCGAAGTAGAAACCGGTTATTGTGAGTAAATGTAGGAAATGTTCATTTTTCCATTTTTTCCTTTCTTTTCTTTTCCTTTCCTGTTGTAGAAGTTGAAATGTATCGTCCGACTAGTTTATGTGTTTTCCACTCTGTGGCCGCTACAAAGAGCTACAAAGCAAGCACATTGTGGATAGTACGGTTACGATCCATAATCCTTATGTTCTCTACTGCTTATAGATAGTACGTGGAGGAAATATTGCGCTCCATCCAAAAATCTGATAATTAATTTTTACTAGAAATATACGTTTTACACTTCCTGGATAGTTCACTATTTTTAGAAAAAGGACTGCCCGTAGCACATGGACTAACTCCAAAAAAGTTGTATCCATATCGAACTTGATACATAAAAGTGCCTTTTTCCAAGTAGCTAAGTGACATGCTCACTTTCTTCTCGGACAACAAGCCAGGTCAAAAGACGATTAGATATCGACGTTTCGGTTTTGTTGCCCGAGAAGAAAGTGAGCATATTCGTCGCCAGGAAAGCTTCAGGTCTTAGCTAAGTGACATTGTAATTTTCAAGAAAATCCACCACGCTACTCTTTGCATGGAAAATTTATCTTCTTTACGTCTCAAGATGATTTGTCTGAATATCAAGCCAAATGTCACACCACGCAAAAATTGTAGATCTGGAAAGAGCTCAGAGTTCATGTGAAATTTGGTAAACATTTTGAGAATTAATCATTTTCTTCTATTGATTTAACTTTTTTAAATATTTAACACTTTTTTAAAATGGTAAGAAATGAGTAATCAGATAAACTGTTCGTGCTGGGAACATTTCTTGTAATGCTTAATGTGCGTGTTGAGTGATTCGTGCATATGCCAAAAGTCATGGGTAAAAGATAGGTAACTTCTCGGTTACAGCAGTACGTTAGAGAATTTTCAGATACATCTAAAACAGATGGAAAAATTCTATATTGTCAGCCTTGTGGAAAGTCTATAACAGCCTATCAGTGCTCCCACGTAACACAGCACTTATCCGACAATATATCTTGGTGGTTTTCATCCTGGTGATTCTCTCGAATTCTCCTCTGATCCTACTCTTTATCAGCAACCGAAAGAAGGTGGTATTGGTCTTTGGAATATAGAGCTAAGATGTAGAGCGCTTCTCTTTAGTAGGAATTATATGCTACAGCACAAAGATTGTACTTTCTCCAGCAAGTGGTTACAATATTGGATTTCTGCCGTGGGACTCGACACCCCACTAGATGTTAGACGGATTCCTACAACCTTAGACTACATGCGCATCTATGTGCATGATCGAAGTTATCTACTACACCTCTAAGAAAATCTATCAGTTGTTTATGCTTCAATGTAAGGCTCCTGCTATGCACATGTCCGGGAATTGGACAGCGCACACTCACTGTTCCGCTATGTTCTCCAACATCTCCTCGAAACATCTGTCGGCTAGACTCCAATCCCTATGGTTTATAGTGGTACATGACATCCTGGCCACCCGCAGTCGATTACATAGGATACGGCTCTCAGCTTCAAGTAAGTGTCTGAAATGTGTTGGGGAGGATACGCTATAGCATAGACTTCATGAATGCCCAGTTGTGGCGTCGATTAAGGGACGCCTCATGGATTATCTACAGCAAATCTGTTTAACCCGATATGCCTGGTGTACCCCACAAATTCTTCTTGAACCGAACTTTGTGATCACTCCGCCTGCCAGACTTCGGTTTTGTGTGTGGTTACTAGCTCATACAGTGCATTATGTATTGCAACATTCCGAGTATGTGAATCCTTATGACTATGTGAGTTATCTGAAAACAGGACATGCTAAGCTCCTTGGTGATAGAAAATCTGCCAAGTTTTATAAGGATTATCAATTCTTTTTTGAACGAAGGTAAATGTTTCTGTAGTTTCTAGCAATCTCGTTTTACTGTCAAACAAGTTTGTTCTCTCATTTGTTTTTGTCCAAAATGTAATTATCAGAATGTGAAACAAATGTACAAAAATAAATAAATATATATTTAAAAGATCATAAGCATAAAAAATAGGCAGGTAAACCTTTGTAACTTGAAATGAAGCTGAAATTAAAATAGAAAAAGAGATAAACATGAAGGGATGGTAACTATCTAACATTTTTGTTAAGCTCTTTGCGCACACAGAGAGTGAGGAAGAGAGAGACTTATTCTAACGTTTTTTAATCTTCGTGTATTTATTTAGTCACAGACTCTGTGAAATGTCGATATACAATTTTTAATGTGCAATACCACATCTACGTATCACGGGTAAATAGTAGAGAAAGTAAACATAATTTCGCCTGTAAATATTTTCCAAAAGTACAATGAAACAATTCAGCAATGAATAGCCAGAATAAAGTGTTACACATAAGTATTGTTCAACACCTAATGTCGTATTTCCAACTTGAACATGGATGCTTGAAGTTATTACGCCACTCGTTGCTCCAAGGGCCCTGGAGATAGGGCACGTTGTTGGCTTGGCAAGGTGACGCGAGTGTACGAGTAAACGAGCCGTACGGGCGCCACAATCATCTTTCAGAGGGCCCTTACAACTGATAACGGCCCTACCCAACTTAAATGTGATGTATACTTCGTGACTCGTAAAACAGGCGCACGTGCTGCACGCTAATCTGTTCATCGTCACACTAAGACGCTTAAACAAAGGTCCATTATCACTCTTTCTGGAATCCACATTTCAAGGCATCGCTGATTTTCCAGTGGGGAAAAAAAGGAATGTGCTGCATTTACAATAATGTCTCTAGTAACTCTTTTACAAAGTATTCATTGAAAAGTGTATTATTATTCTTAATCGATATATTGGCTTTAAAAGACAATGACCACAAGAAATAAACTAAAGTGACTTACCACTGAAAAAAGGTTTATTTGAAAACTCAAGCAGTTTGCATCCTTGGAAGATGTTTGGTATTTAACATATTTTTGTAAAACTTCTAACACACTTTAAATACTGAGTTGTCATTTCTGCAAGATTGCAGTACTCCTGTTTCACGAGGTACAAACTTTCCCTTATAGATAGCGGAATATCTGGACGATGTAAAATAAAACCAATCAATGGATTTGATACCTCTTAGGAGGAATGAAGAGGTCTACGAATACCCATCTGTTAAGAAGACCAAAAATTAACAATATTCCTAACTATATTACGTACTACAAACCTAGTTTAGCTTTTATAGAAATACTAAATTCTAAAGGTTGTCATGTCATGAATTAAATATCTGTCTGTACGCTTAACTTCCTTTAACATTTGCCTGAAGTGAACGAGTATTCAAGAGAGAAGCTTCAAGAAACTTCAAACACTAAATAAGCTGCAGAGGAGCAGGAAAGATGGCCTATGCATGCCCTAAATACTTTTAAAATCAAGAAGACAGATTTCACCGTTATGATCGGGCATAGCAATTCTTAAGCAGTTTGTTTCAAGTTATCCACATTCAAATCATATATTAGTACAATAATGCAAATGACAGCGGCCAAAAAGCGCTGAAAGGCAGGTTAAGAGTGTCTGCTAATTTTAAGTGCTACCTGTAAACGCCAGCGGAATACATGGAAGATTAGGGTGCGTGTGCCGTCACTGCCTAAACTCCAGTCGTGTTAACTTTATTTCCTTTCATCTGAAAAATTCCTAAGTGTCGTAGTGACTTCTAAAACTCTTTTCAGGGGTTCTCTGAAATCAATTAAATGTTGTATATCTGCTTGTAAATAATGGCATAACAAATTAGATTAATTTTTATAATCAGACTTAGTTTTAATATTATTAAACATTTTATTAATGTTTAAACAAAACAATTTAACCCACCTCTATGGTGTAGTGTTTAACGCCCGCTTTTACTACATACGGCACCGCAGGCTGTGACACTGATGATGCATGAGATGAAGATGGAGCACCGGTGGAATTAGATGGCAGGGGAAACCGGAGATCCCGGAGAAAACCCGCCCCAACGCCGTGTTGTCCATCACAAATCTCACTTTGCGGTCGCCTGGGATCGAACCCGGGCCGCCTTGGTGAGAGCCAAGCGGTCTAACCACTGAGCCACGGCGTGGCCCACCTCTATGGTGTGAAGATAGCCCGTCTGCCTTACATTTAAGAGGCCCAAGTAATGTTTCGGTTACAGGGAGTTATCTGGGCAAAGTTTTTACGGTGTTTACCCTTAACCTGACAGATAAACCTCGGATAACTTTGAAGTTCTGTGGACCTTGGGCCCATTTGACCATCATTTCACCTTTTCATTCATCGTCCGATGATGTGACCCAACCGGTTAACTAGTTAAATCTAACCATTTTTTTTTAATTCTTAAGTCTTATATTTAACACAAACCTAGTTGAAAAATGAATAGCCCATCTCTACAATTTATTAAGGCTTAATGTTTAAAATACGATTTATACAAAAAATATTGCATGGTGTGGAACAATTTTTCATATCAGTAGAATATTGTAAAGAATTATCTCTGGAATTATTTTAAATTATGCTTAAAATTTTGTATATATTTTATACATTAAACCTTAATTACTATTTCGAAAATGTAAATGAATCTAGCCAAAGTTGTGGATTTTAGAAATTTCACTTAAGAGTACCCTTAAATAAAAGTATGATTAGACACATTGTAAATAAGTAAAAGTGTGTTAATGTTGAAGAATGTTGTTGTAGATGCAAGGTTGGTTTTGAATGTTGCATAACTCATCTAGGGACCAGTTTGGGTGCAGATTAAAGAACGCGCTCTCCACGCGCCTGAAGGTCGCTGCTCTCGCATCCAGTTGACCCAATAAACATGGCGCCTCCTCCTACCCCAGGAAGTCGCAGGAATTGAGTAACGTGGTCGCTCAAATTGGACACGTCCCATTTACTCGTAATATACACATTATTCCCCATGACCCCACATAAACAAACTCTTGTTAATTGTTGGGACATCTGTGGCGGCTGGTGGTGCATCATATTTATCCATTATATCCCACAAAATATATCAAAATTCAAATATCTCTCTTATTGTTTGGTTTTCTAGTAAGTGTTAAATTATGAACATGTTTCCCCATAAAAGGTAGTCACGTATAGAGTAGTCTTCTCGAAAAGTTTCGTGACGTATCTTTGCGGGATACTAAATTTGAAGACCAAATTGGTTGGTTAATAGTTTGAGAATACTGATTTTACATTTTTCCTGTTATTCTGCACAAATACCGACTGACCTTGTGTTGTTCTTTTTTTTTATGGTCGAACCTAATAGGGTAAGTACACAACATAAACAATTATCAGTAATTAAAACGAAAGTTACATAAAAAACTCTATGTATCGTACAAACCAAAAACTGTGTATTGCGTAGAATTTGAGAGGGGAAAAAGGAGGAGGAGGGGGAGGAGGAGAGGCCTATCTTCATCGGTTCAGACGGAAAACGGTACTATTGCTGTATTGCTTAGTGTTCTACGTAACTTCGTAGCCACATTTATGTAGTCATATGCCTCTACACTAACTTAAAACTGTTGTTACATTGTTTTACTGTGGAGTTTTTCATGTAAATGTGCTGTTATTCCCTCTAAGTTAGATTGGAATTTGTACTCAGTTCCAAAAATGTGCCCGCCTCGGTTGCGTAGATGGCAGCGTGTCTGCCTCACGTTCAAGGGGTCCCGAGTTCGAATTTCGGTCAGGGTGAGTTACCTGGATAAGGTTTTTTACAGGGTTTTCCCTTATCCTGAAGGACGAATGTCGGGTAACTCTAAGCTCTAAGGACCCTGGGCTCATTTGAGCATCATTTCACCCATTCCATATCGTCTGATATGACTTAACGTTGGAGGACGTAAAATTACAACAACAATTACAAAAATGTGTACTGCCATTAGAGTGTCACAGTTAAAGTGTAGACACAGTACCGCCACTGTTTATTTAAAGATTTGTATTTCTAACGTCCTCCTGTGAACGAATGAAATGATGCTCAAAAGAGCTTTGGGTCCAAAGGATCACAGGATAAGGGAAAACCCCAGGCAAGCCTTATCCAGATAACTCAACCTGACCGAGATTCGAATCCTGGATCCCTTGAATGTGAATTCTGTTCTCTCTATGTAAATATACAGTGAGCAATTCACCATGAGTATGACGTCAGAGATCAAGACACTACCTGCTACTATCTACCTGCTACTATCTATAGGATCAACCGTTTTGTTTATTGCTATTATCTATTTTTAAATCCCTTTATGTTTTATGAATGGAAGATTACGGTTAATTCTAGAAACACCATTAGTGAAAGCTGCCTTTTTGTGGAATACAAATAGAAATAAAAGTTAACTTTTGAACGCTACAAATTATTTACCCTGTACGATGTGTGGCGTGGAGTAAAGTCCTTTTTGTGCATCCTGCTTTCGCAGATAGCTAAATAGCATTCAGTAGAGCCAGGAGATCTATCGACAATTGTAAATTGAGTAGTAAAGGTGTGCTATATTAAATTTAGCACACAGCGATTCTTAAGAAATTAGTGATCCACTCGCTTCAGGGAACGTATTTAAAAACCATCAGAAAAGGAATAAGTTCGAAACGAAAACACTTTGAAAGAACTTCACAGAACACCCGGTGGACTGCTTCAGCACACGCGGCCACTATATATAGCAGAAGTAGATTTAAGCCTAAAGAGTAATTGTTGATAGTGAACGTTGGTATTTTCCCAGAAGGCCTTATCGCCGTCAGAATGTGCATCTTCACATTGATTATCAACAAGAGATTTCTATCTGTGAGACTTAGCTGTGACAAGAAGTTGAAGTAGGCGGTATTCCTTTGTTGATTCGAGAGATTGGCGGGCATTAACTACATGCAGCACCCACTTGAGGGACCTTTTGTCTTTGTTTCGTCAGCCGTCGAGATTGCGAATCTATCTCACCGTCGCCGTCGTCATGAACTGCAGCTGCCGTTATGGAGGTTTGTAACTCTTTATTTCACTCTCGCTTTTTATCTGTCATTTCACAGCCTCTCTGGTTACGAATTTGAAAGATTGTCATAAGGAATAATCGAGTGATGAAACAAAATCTGCTTTAATATTAATTCATTATAAAGTAGATTTGTATACGAAACTGCATGATTAGCTTCTTCAGGGCAGATTTCACCGAAACACACGTTTTGAGACTCTCTGAATCTTCTCCCCCCTTCTCAAAAACTTTTAGAAAATATTTTTAGAAAAAATTCTGTATGAGAGAACAGAAAAACTGGAAGTTAGATTAAATAAGTATATTTAAGTTCAGCATCTTCTAAGGATGTATCCCGATGATCGTCAAAACTCCAAACCCCAAAGTATCCTAAAATTCTTCGTTAGTATGGTTTTCTCAAAAATAGCCCTAATATTTTGATTACAATAACATTTTTGCGTAACATATGTTTAAGATACCATTAGTGTAACATTTTTATGACAAATGAAACGTGTATAATTACTTTTTTTGCAAGAGCTTGTGAAGTCCTATTTATTCTGAATTACTGTTTTTGTAACCATTTATTTAAACTCGCCTAACTGCATGGTCTTATGGCGACTTAAAAAATTAACACATTTACAAACTTTGATACAAGTTGTACAACTACATATGCGTTACATTATACAATTGATTTTACAATGTGTAACTTGAATTAACAATGCCATATGTATTTTAACAGATATTTAACATTTAAATTTTAACAAATTTAAGCAAGAATGCATTGTGTAGCACATTTTACAATATTTTGTTGTATAGATTGGTACATTTAAAAATCTATTCCATGCATTTGTATCGCTCGTTGACAGATGTAGATTGCCTGGAATCTTGAATTTTTCCCTGTAGATGTCATATTGCTGGCAGTTCTCGATTGTATGCTGAATGGTATTTATTGTATTGCAGGCTGTACATTCGGGTGGTTTTTCCTTAGATAACATATAAGAGTGAGTTTCGGCGACTTAGGAAATTAGCTGAAAAGGGCTTTGTAGAATTATTTTTGTACGGTTTAACAACTGTGCAACAGGAACTCCCCGATTGTCCTGAATTACTGTTGCACAGTTTTTAAACCGTATAAATTCTACTACAGAAAAAATTAGAAGCCTTAAAGCACATAACTCCAAATCTTTTTGTGGCGTTAAATTTTTCCGAGATATTCCTTGTTATTGGTTTGAATTTTCAAATACATATTTTTCAGATCGGAAGTCGTTACTGTTTATTTGTCATTTGTCAAAGAGCATCGAATTTCAAAGCCTTCTCATTGCAGCAGCCTTTTAAAATGATATCGATTTGGATTGCTGCTGTATTCTTCCCCTAGGAACAATGTGTAAATGTGTATTGAAAGTTTACCTCTATTTACAGAAGAGTGTTTTCTATAAGCATCGTTAATGCACTTGGGGAAACTTTTCAATAAAAATTTCATGATGAAATACCAATATTTGGGTGAATTATAGTAATTTCTCTACTGCAGGCAGGTGTTTGGTAAAATGAAAATACATAGCAGTTTCTTATGAAATTCATCACTCTTTTCTTTCCGCTTCAAATTTGTTTGTATAAGGCATTTGCACTCCCAAACCACTGAACATATTTTTTTAATAGAATCGCTAATTACAGCCGCAGTGTGCAGAGAATTTACAAAGAACAACGCAAAGTCAACAGAAGCGCTTGAGTTTATTCCCCTCGCCGTCGGCGAGGATCTGAAAACTGCGCTTTATTTCTTTCTTTGGGCCAAAATAACACTGCAGAGACATTTCCATTTTAAGACAACGTAAACAAACACGCAAAAAGAATTAACGTTGCCCAACTGTTTGAAAAACAAGTTTAATGAAGTTGTTTTGTTGAATTCCATGGCACTTAATATTAATAAGGTGGCGGCGAATAAGCTGGCAGGCATTTCGGTTTTTTCTTACGATCGGAAGCGAGCCACGCATCTGCGCCTGTTTATTTTTGTCTCGGTTTGTCAACTCCAAATTGTGAATCGTACACGTGTCGATCTTTGTACAAATCCGACTGCATTTGTCTGCATCTAATAGCAGTTCTGTGTGCTAGGAGTACGAAACAAAACACCCAGTAGATAACTAACCAAATTACAGTCGGGAGTGAAAGCGTGCATAGATATTATTAGACCTCCGCATTTGCCCATTTTATTCGTTATCTGTGTTTACTTGTACCTTTTCGCCATTTAAAGGACTTGCTTTCTACAGAGAAATTTTATTGAGGTTTTCGCCTGTCATAATTTCATTATATTTATTATTGGAGCGTGTTTCTCATATTACTTATTAATATGGTGATATCCTTAGCATTTCAGTAACAGTTCGTGCTCTGGTCCAATGAGCCATTGTTTACAAATTCCCTAAGGAAATTCCTTTCCTAACGTCAGCAGTTGCTTTACTTTGTTACTTAGCACAGTAAACTGTAGGGAAATGTTCAATTCATCGCTTTGTTAATTCATGCGATCGCTTTATTGTTACGTAATGTCCACATCGGGAACATAGTATGTGCATAGTACCTAAACGACAGACTTATTTCATCGCAAATAAATTAGCCTGTTTAACAATACTGCATAACAGATTCAATAAGAATTTAAATTCAACGCCAGAGAAATTAAAAACCGTTAATAGTTTTCTCACAAAAAATATGCACAGTAACTGAAATACAAATTGAAAAAGTAATAGACAGAGTCAACATGAAAAATTCAATGCCATGGCCGAGATTTGGACCACGGATCTCCTGGTTTCCGTCCAGTCGCTCTAACCCATTGATCTACCATGGACAACGGGCCGTCCTGACACCAAATTCTCCATTTGACTCGTATATTTTCCCGGTAAACCACTAGGGGCTCTCGCATTCGAGATACATCGTAACTACTTGAGTCCCAGGCTTCATCATTTAACTCTTATTATTTTAGTGTATCTCGGTTACCGGGGAAATATACGAGTCAGATGGAGAATTAGGTGTCGGGACGGCACGTTGGCCATGGTAGCTCAACGAGTTAGAGCGACTTACTAAAACCAGGAGATCCGTGGTTCAAATCCCGGCCATGGCATTGAATTTTTCATATTGACTCTATCAAAAAACCTTAGCCTATATACGGCTAGTGTGAAGAAATTATTAATTTCCATCAATTAACTAAAATGAAAAAGTAATGTTTACGTTTTCCACTACGTTAAGAGAATAGTGGTATTTAGTAAAAATAATAGTAATAAATGCTTGTACCTACTTCAATGCGGAGCCTATTGTGCCGAGATCCAGATATTACAAACATTTAGCTAGCTCCATGTACACCTTTATCTACTATGCTTAACTCTCTAGAAGTGTTTTATTGAATTTCTATCACAAAAACTAGACATTTTGCGGAAGCTGATTTTAAAAAAGAAAAGTTTATGTGTAATATTCATATGAATTTCTCTTACCTACTTGCACAGGTAGCGTCTACAAACTATTCTAACCAATGCCTATTTTTATCTAATTAATGTTAATGGAGATAAATGGTTGCAGAAATAGTTACCTTAACATTTGCTTGTGTACAAGGCTTACACAGGAGGCTAAACCGATAGTCATATCTTTAAAAAGCGGGTCGTTATTTACTGGCTTTGAAAGTCCAAACTCTTTCCATGGTATCACGAGAAAGAATAGAAAGTTGAGAGAACTTCTAAAATGACAAACTATGAACAATTCTATCCAAATACCTTTTAAGAAATGTAAATATAATATATCGCTTAAAATTTTTGTGAGAGCCTTATTTATAATGGCTGAAATATTTTTCTTTCATAAAATCCTCCTTTCAGAATGTTAAAGTTAGCATTTCCGAGCATTTGTTTTTATAAAGTTTGTTAATTTTGGTTTCATTTGTATCTTACCTTATTAGTGAAAAGTGTGTATACTTTGAGGTATTAAATGGGTATTTTAAAAAAACAGAAGTGTTTGCAGACTAGCTTAGATAAGATTGTATTGTCTTCTGGTAGGTAGCCGTCGGGACCTATGAATACACAACATATGCACATAATACCTGCACGATGTATTAATATCTATTTCTTTATCTGTGAATAAATACGTATTTTTAAGTAGGTAATTAAGAAACCTGCTAGTTACAGAAATTAACATAACTGACTGTAGCCATATTAGGTTTTCTAATCATTTTCTATGCACTGCATATAAAAGTGTTCCATTGTTAGTTTCTCGTTAGCTCATAATAAATTTTAATCGACTTGTTTTCCAAACATTTGGTTGTTGTTTCAATCTCCTGCACATACAAAGCGTGTATTACCTAAATGAAACCATTAGCATTATTAACACCAGCTGAATGGAAAGGTAAGCTAACAAAGAGCCCGGGGATGATAATATAGAGAAAGTCGCGTGACTGTTTTACATTGGATTTTATTAATACATACATTTATAAAATACATTACAGGATATTGATATAAATGCGAAGTAAGCTTTCATCCAACGTGTCGTTTTTAGTTATTTATGCTGTTCAGAGAATTTGTTTAGACCTCTAAATATACATTTCTAATGAAATATCAATAACATAATTCTTGTTTAAACACAATAGAACAAACAAAAAGATAAGTTACGTTCACATTACTTTTTCTGTCCATTACGATTATGTATGATTTACTTTTATATGTTTACAAAATATTCTTAACTTTTTTTGCGGTGGAGTCTGAAGTTTTACGTCCATTAATGGGGTAGGTAATACCGGAACCTCAACAACATCATCATCATCATCATCATCATCAATTCTTCATGGTTTAGGAAGGTACTCCTGTTCTGGCCTCATACTTCTTCCCACCGTTTTAGTGGTCTTCCTGTTGTTTCTATAACCCAAAGCTTTGTATTTGTAAGACTGTAATGGAATGCAAGAGTTATCCATTCTTTGTAAATGGCTTTTCCATTTTCCTCTATTTTTTTGTATTTTTTCTTGCAATGAGAATATATCTATTTCTTATGCCTTCGTTTCTAATACCATTCTAATACCATCTTGTCTGGTGCATCCTTTTACTGCTTGGAGATACTTCATTTCTGTCGCGTGTATTTGGCTCCATTTTTTTTAACAGTCATTGTCTTATAAAATTTTAGTTTTGTATCCTTTCGGGTTTTTCTTTTCAAGGTACGAACTGCTACTCCACAAATGTATTGAAACTTGTTTAATTTACTACTTATTTCTTCATTGTTCGTTTTATAGATTACATTACAGCTCAAGTATATTCTCACCTGTTCTAACAATGTATTATTTAACACTATCTTAGATCTTCTTATTTGTTTTCCTATAAATGCCATAACCTTTGATTTTTTTACGGATATACTTAAACCATAATCTTGGATCAATTGCTGTAGCATGTACATACTTATTTTCAGCTTATCCTCTCTGTCTTGTATTAACTATCATATCATCGCAAAGAGTAGCATACTTAACGCATTATTTTTACTTATTTTTATTCCTAATGGCATTTATTTCATCGTTTAATTTTCTGAGAATATCGTCCATATAGATATTAAACAATAGCGGAGATAAAGTACGTCCTTGTCTTAAACCATTATTAATTACCATATCTTTTGATAATCGTCCATTTCCATTTCCGGAACCTGAAGGAAAAATGTACGCTCATATAGCCCTAGCCGACATTTGTCTTCTAAGGATAAGAGAAAACTCGGAAAGTGCTGATCGAGGTTTGAATTCGAAATATCTTGAACGTGAGTGGGTAGCTTAGTTTTCTGTCTACTTCCAGTGTTTGCAGAAATAGTTTAACTACACATTTCGCTGCAGATACAAAGGAAATAGCGAGTCAGATGTTTAAAAACTCGTCTTTATGTACTAGTCTTGAAATTCCATTTGCGAGGGCTGTTCAATAAAGAAAGATCACAATTTGTTTTTGACAACGTACCTTTACTCATCATAATTTTGATGCTCCTTCTCAAAATAGTCTCCTCTGAATGCGATGTACTTCTCCCAGCGTTTCTGCCAGTCTTCAAAGACATGCTGGAAACCATTTTTGAGAGATCCTTCAAAATCGCTTCCGCAGCTTTCACCACTGCTTCTGATGATGGATAATGCCTCCCACGAAGGTGTTTCTTCAGGTTAGGAAGAAGAAAAAGGTCAAATGGGGCTTACTCCGGACTATAGGAAGGGTGCGCGATTCACTTCACGTTGATTTTTGCAAGATATTCAGCAACAACATTGGCAATATGTAGCCGCGCATTATCGTCGTGCAGCATCCAGCCTGCTTCATGAAAATGTGGTCTTTTGTGACTGATATGGACTAGAAATGTTTTCAGGACATCCTTGTAGTATTGTCCAGTTACTGATGTGTGTGCAGGTACAACATGCTGATAAACTATTCCATGAATATCAAAGAATGAGATGACGATAACTTTCTCAGCAGAAGCAACCTCTTTTGCTTTGGGGGAGGGGGTTTGGTGATGAAGGATATTTCCACACTGAGCTTTGCTGTTTTCTCTCAGGATCAAAATGATGTAGCCAAGTTTTATCAGCAGTAATTACGTTTGAAAGAAACTCCGGATCTTGCTCTAACATCAACTTTAACTGCATGTTACCTCCACTGCAGCGGTAGGCGATACTGAACATGTCTGAACTTCCCTGGTTCTCACAGGTGAGAACCAGGAGTACCAACAATAAAACCACTATGGCGTGTTTGTTTCACATTAAGCTAACAGAATATAATAATATTGAATTTTATAGCGAAAAATAATGACCGTAAAAATTATGATCATTCTTTATTAAACAGCACTCGTACTTTCTATGATATCGCACGAAAACTTTAAATACTTGCTTAAAAAAAACACGTCAGAAGTATTAAACAGTTTAAACCAATAATAACGCTTATTTTGGAAACTGTTGATACCACAGAAAACGTTTTTAATAAATTGTGTTTTAGAGATTTGCATTTTTTGTGTAAAGCTTTTATCCATGACACAAAATCCTTTCAAATGAACGCTTAAAAAGTTATTTCCATGAAATTCGATGCGTGCATTTTATTGATCATGCAAATATTGTGTTTTAATCAAAATCATTAGAGCCTTTTTTGAGAAAATCAAAAAACTGTCCATGTAAAGGTATTTTGGAATAGGAACATTTCTCTTTAAGTCTTTGCAGTGCATCTTTGGAATATATTGAATATAAATACCACGTTTTGTATTTATTGAACTTTTCAATAATTATGAACTTTATAAAGAAATAAAATTGATTAACAATTTTTAGTTATGCTATTCATATGTTGATGCAGTTTTGGAGAGTGGTAAACTTCCTACATAACAGTTCAGGTTGGAGGCAATAAAAACAGTGTTTCAATAAGTGTGTATGGCAGAAAAAGCATAGCAATAAATTTTCCGTATATCCGTGGTGAGTGCTTTGCCCCCTGTACATATTTACTTAAAAAATGAAGGTTACATAAGCCAAACGGTGACAATGCAGAAAAGGGATGTGGATATGTTGACATCCATCAAAGTAGCACCATCGGTCAACATCTTCAGCTGACATTGAGAGGCTTGGGCAAATATCGCATCGATTTTGTTATCAAGGTCTCTCAGCAAGCAAAGAAAGCATAACGGTCGTAAAGCAGGAGGGCTTCACATCAACTAAACAAACGCTTATTTATCCACACCCACTTCATCTTAATCGAGACAAAGATTTGTAGAAATTGTCTTACTGCAAATTTCCTTGCTCAGTCGGTAGAGCACCTGCCTGCTGCGCAAGGGGTCCCGGGTTCGATTTCCGGCTGGGGTGGGGATTTTTCTCCAACCAAGATGATTCCCCATCTTCCCCAGAGTCTGAAAGTATGGATGAGAGTGTGAATGTGTGCGTGAACTAATGATACAACCCAACGATTACGAGTTAACACCATCGATATGTTCCAAAGGAGAACGGCCGCCGATATGACCACTGCAGTTAAAGGCGGGGTATAAATGGAACAAAAACATGTTCCTTGTAGGTACAAGAGGAATAAGGGAATAAACGGCAGTCAGATATTTAAGAATGGGTCGCTATTTGATCGTTTTGAAATCCCGTTCTCTGTGCATGGCTAGGAGATAAAAAAACATCCAATAACAAGTTCTTATTTCAGTAATCGGCAACAAAAATATCTCGCAAGTAGTTGGTTCCTTATATTTTAAATAAAAAAAACATTTACGAGATGCGCCTTTTTTTGTAAAAGGATTTTGTGTATTTCTTTCAGAATGAAGAGAACTTCAGAGCTATTGCTTTATAACTCAAAGTGTAAATTTAATTTGTTATCGTCATTTCTTAGCCCATATGGTATTTTAATCAACATAGTTAGAGCCCTTTTGAGAAAATCAGAATTTTCGAACACTTTTTTAGATACAAGATATATTGAAGTGGAGAAATTTTCTTGAAAATTTTGTAAGGTTCTGAACTAAGTTCGGTATTAAACTGGCTTTTCGTTTTTAAACTTTGTTGTTCACAAACAGCCGCACGCACGCACACAATCCACACACACAAATATACGGGTCTTTACCTTCTTTTATTTATGTCTCAAAACATGTGCTTCTGTTGAAATCTCAAAGTCGAATTTTTGATGGGATACATTACTTTCTGTCCTGCGCCGTGGCGTAGTGACCTAGAGTGTGTGCTTTGGTTCCCTGCCACAGAATGCACCCGGGATCATTCTTACCCCTGGTGGAGTGCGTATTTTAAGTCCCGGAGATAAGACCGGTGCCCATTCGGCATCGTGAGGAAATTGAGAAGCTAACCTAGCTAGGGAAACCTTGTCTAAAAGCTAACCTTCTGGCTGGGAGTGCTGACCATATCTCATCCCCATATCGGTTGAATGATCGTCCACCTCTACCTTGCGAATATGGCAGTCGAGTTGGCAGGCTAATGGTTACGGTTACACTACTTCCTCTACTCACTGGAAGTAGAAAAAGTAAGAAATATGGCATTTATCTTAAGGTAATGTGTTCTTGCTTTGGTTAAATCAAAACCAACACTTTGAGGTCTATCATATTCACTTAAACCAGTGAGCAATAAATAATTTTGGACTTCTCGCTCAACTCAAAAATAAATTATTTTTAAAAATGAGGCATATATTTAAAGATAATCTACCTTCTTCTAAATGGGAAAGCGTTATTTTCACCTGACCTTTTCAAGTACTAATCGTTTAGCACGGGCGTGTTAGGCGCATGCGTCTCTTACTTGTAGCCTGGCGAAATGTCAGTGCACATTGCTTACATTTCGTTGAGGTGAAGAGTACATAAAGATATTTATATGCTCTTTGGTACACCAAGTGAAGCTAGGAGGATTTCCCATGCTTTTTTCCGGCATCCAGAGTACAGGGTGCTGAATAAATTAGTGATACTTTACACAACATACCAGAAGTGTTGATTTTGCTTTCTAAAAACTAATTAACTATTTATCTAAATGTAAAAATTATAAAACAAAAACTAATCCTCAATAATCTCATTCATCCGAACAAGATGGAACCGGAGGTAATCCGAATTAACGAAAATTCGGATATTCCGGACACAAACTTAAATTAATACAACTATTAATTATATTTATATTTATTTCAGCTCTAATAAGAAAAATTTTTAAAAAAAGAGTTGTGCTAGACCCGTAACTCAGTTGACAGACTACCTCCCTGCTGTGTGAGAGGTCCCCAAATGGGACCCGCCTGCTAGTGGGAAATTTTCTCTAGACAGGAGTATTCCGTAACCTCCCCAGAGTCTGTAAGTATGGATGTGTGTATGAACTTCATAAAACTCTAAGACTCAACACTTATTGTACATGAGTATGAAGAGATTCAGGAAAACTTGGTGGAACAAGGTGTGAGTCCACCGCAAAGAACGAGGTGAACTGGTGCCCACTTTTGATCGGGTAGATCTCCCCAAAAGATCAAAGCAGGGTATGAAGCTGTTGAAGTGAAGCCGTATATACCTAATCCATTGAGGTGTTATACAATTGCCAGTGCTTGGCCACACGAGTGATTCTTGTAATGGAGTTGCTACCTGGATTTACTGGGGGGAAGTCAAGCATGATGATGCATGTTTCACCTGCAACATGTGTCAACTGCAGAGGTAATCTCATTCATCGAACTCCAGAGAATGCCCCCGTTTTATGAAGGAAAAGGCAGTCCAAGAGATCCGGGGTGGATCCGGGTAAGAGTGAAAGTGTCCTTCTTGGAAACCCGGAAGCTCTTGCGTATTCATCAGCTTTCCGTTCCTAGGGCCGTTACTTATAGTGCAGTGTCAGCTAAGCCGGTACCTAGACGTGAAATCACAAAACAAACTAGCAACTTAAACGGGGCAGTAATTGCGGAAAGAATAATTACACCAAGATTACAGCTAAAGCAACAGACACCAGCACGAAGAACAGTGAGCATACCTATCAAGCCCAGTCTTAAGAAGAAGGATTCAGCCATGTCACCGCTGAAATCGTCTAATTCAAGAATGACATGTGAACCAGTAGTATATAATGCATCGCTAAAGAAATTCAAGACATCATATGAAAGAACTGAGTTCCTTAGGGAAAATAGTAAGACTACAGCTAGCCAGCATGGAAATCCGCGACCATCTCCTACGGAAGGTCATATCCTACGCAGTTTCCGATCGGTTCGAGGCTCTCGAACACAAAGAGGGTAAACTTGCTGAAAATAGTGTTAACGCAACACCGGAAAAAGGGGCAAATTGATTCGACCACCGCTGGACAGGTAGTTTTACATTTGTTCACGCTTAGTTAACGAATTTAATAAAGAAAACGGCTTTTATGTCTGGTGGGTTTTTAATTTTTTCTAAGTCAAATTTAGAGTTTAGTTAAAGGGAATAGTTTATAATGTCTTTTGGTCTTTTATTTATTGTTCTTTGTAGATTTTACTATGCTTTTGTCTTAGTTGTGTAAGTTTATTTTATTTGTAATTTTATTTTTGAATTTTTATTATTTATAGATACATTTATTTCTGGCTTTCACCATGACAAAGTTTTTAAAAGGCGTTTGATGACCGTGTAGTTGAGCGCCCTTATTTACACATATCGTCGTCGTCATCATCATCATCATTCTTCTGCCCACAATAAATGTTTGCCTAAAATGATTTCAAGATAACTAATATGAACTTGGCTACAAGCAAGACGAGAAAAAATGGCTCAAATATTTACAGCATAATTTGAATGTTATTAGAAAAGAACAGAAGACAGAAGGTTCTTACATTTTCTGCCAAAGTGGAAAACCTCTTCTTGATCTATCTTTTCCTCGCGTTTTCTGAAACATCATCAAACCCTATTTTGTTCATCCACTCTTATGCTCTACCGTCCTCCATAGTCCAGGAATTTGTGGGCCTCTGCTTCCCTAGGTCGCGCGTTTAAACCCTGAAATGGACGATGGATTTTTGGAGCATGAAAGTGTTAGGGTGGCTTCCTTCGGAAGGTAAATAAAGCCGGTGATCCCTGTCGTAGATTTACGGCACATAAAGAAACCTCTAAGCAAACTTCTGCACTTCAGTGTAGAATGGGCCGCTGAGAACCACAGCAGTTAAAGAATACCCTTAAATAAAAACTCAATTGCACTGTACTCTCGTGCTCCATTTTACTCATTATCCATGTTTCAACTTGCTTAGTAGAAGTCCATGATTCTGCGTTCTACTTATTATTACTTCTGTAATCTCTTATTTAGTTCCTGCATCGAGAGTCTGTATAAAATGTTAATTTTTCTGTTCAAAATCTTCATTGATTTGCAGCACATTAGTGTCCGTTTTCCAACAAAAGCTCATTATAGCGATTAAATTATACTCCCCTCCTCCGTTTTTATTTTATTTTACGTCTTCCAATGTTAGGTCATCAGACAATGAATAAAATGGGTGAAATAGTGCTCAAATGAGCCCAGGGTCCGTAGAGCTTAGGGTTACCAGACAGTCATTGTTCAGGATAAGGAAATACCCTGGAAAAATTTTATCCAGATAACTCACCTGGACAGAGATTCTAACTCAGGACCTCTTGAACTGCTCGTTAGTAGTGAGACTTCGTGGGTTCGTAGAATTAAAAGTCCAAGTTACAGAAATTCAAAATGCTCTTTATTTCCTAGAAACACACTGTTTGTACACCCTTGGCAGCAAAAACAGAATGACTTAACATAAACCAACACAATCTCTCGTCACTTCTGCACACGTAAATAAACAGAAGAGTTCACTTTCCAATCACAGCTGCACGGGTCCAATTACGACTGTCCACACAAATAACCGTGGCTTCCTTTTATACGTCCATTCATGTTTCCAGAAGTTTGTGGGATGTTTTGTCACAATCAAGACGGTAGCAGACGAAAGACGAACCTTCCAGTTATCTATCTATCTTTATCTGTTTCGGCTAGCCTTTTATCTCCGCGATGGTTTAACTGTCCCTTTGTGCGCGCCGGCCGCGCTATCGCCATCATGGCTCGCGACAGTATGCTTCCTATAACATCTTAGGTCTTGAAGGCGGCTTTGCCTTTGGAACAATTATAACTCATTAGAATGTTGTTCACTAATTTACTGTTGTGTTAAATTGCTTAGTCTTTCACATTTACGCCACATGCATGCCTGTTTTGTAGTTGCATACTTTAGGGAAGGCTAGAAATAAGCCTGGATAAAGATGAATTTCCATCCTCCAGCCAGGAATCGAATCTCCGACCCCTGGATTTAAAACCCAGCATGCTAAACACCAGACCATAGAGCCATATCCTTTGTCTTTAAATATATTCCTCCTGTTGTTAGGCTTCAGTTCTAAATAATAATGATATGCAGATATAGTTTCTCAACAAATTCATGAATTCGTTGAAGTATTTCATCAAATACTTTAGCAGCAATTGCTTGATATTTATAAGAAGCTAACACATAGACTATTTTTGTTGATGCCAACCTCCGCGTCGTCATCGGTCCATTGCTCAACAGAATTATCCTATTAAGTGGCTGGGTTAATGTTTATCTAGAATAAATATCATTATGTTCAAATATTCTCGATAAAATGTAGAGATTAGTCTCTGGAACCAGATAAGGGTAACATGGATTTCTCTGTCACTACGAGATCTTTTTATACATATTATCTCTGATCTGAAGAGTAATAAATAACATTGTGTCTAAATGAAGGTCTAAAATAACCTTATGTATTTGGGTTTAATGTAAGTAAACATTACGTAGTAAACGAAAACAAGCCAAAACAGATACATACAAAGTAACGGATGTTTCTCTTGCTTTTTCTTCTTCAACGTCCCTAGTTTTCCACTATTGCGGTGTCAGAGGATTCTTTTTTCTTTATCCTTTATGCCTTTAGTCGTCGGTTGAGGAACAGAAATTCTGGATCAGATAGAGGACCCAGGATGGATGATCAGTCCATTGCTGGTATGAGATTGAGAGAAGTAGAGAAAGAGGATGAAATGAAAGAAAATAAAGGTGATAATAGAGCAGTTGCTGTAATGATGGTGGGGGAATCCGGATATCCCGGAGAAAACCCGCCCCTACTTCGTGTTGTCCACCACAAATCTCACATGAGGTCATCTAGGATCGAATCCAGGCTGCTTTGGTGAGAGTAAAGCGGTCTAACCACTAGATCACGGCGCAGCCATTTTTGTCTCTCGTTACCTTAACCAAATGTTTATTAAAATGCACAAGGGTAAATCTAATATTGGAAAAGGATAATACTTCACAATAATATAAAAATATAGGCTACATAAAAGTATTAGGTGCCTTGCACTTTGTACTTTAGATCTTTTAAATAATAATTAATGGAACGAATAAATTCATTTTAGAATTTTTATTTGCATAATTACAATAAAATTATAACCGTAAAATTGTCTGATAATTCTTTATTTTGATTGAATAACTGATTTGAAATAAGTTTCGTTAAAACAGAAATAGCACGCGCCGTGCATAAGTGAGCATGGTGTGTTTTTCTTTTAGGGGGGGGGGGGGGGCCTCCAAAATATACGATCAGCAAGAAAATTGTCGCTTTATTTCTATAACTTATGGAAATAATAATTTCTTTCACACTAGCCGTATGTAGGCTAAAGTTTGGATGAGTACAGCCAGACTGAAAAATTCAATGCCATATCCGGGATTTGAACCACGGATCTCTCGGTCTCCGTCCGGTTGCTCTAAACTCCTAGTGGTTTACCGGGAAACACACGAGTCAGTTGGGGAATGTTATGTCATGTCGGCAGATGTCGACAGTCTGGCCATAGTAGCTCAGTGGTTTAGAGCGACCGGACGGAGACCGAGAGAACGGTGGTTCAAATCCCGGTTAAGGCATTGCATTTTTCAATCTGGCTGTACTCATACAAACTTTAGCCTACACACGACTAGTGTGGAAGAAATGATTATTTCCATAAATTTACCTAAAAACATAGCGGTTTAATTATGAAGCCTGAGACTTAAGTACTTATAGCATAATAAGTCGCCAAAAAAGGTGCGTGTCTCCTAGCAAATGAGAACCCCCAGTGCTCTTCCGGGAGAATTGAATGTCATGTTGGCAGGTTGGCTATAGTAGCTCAGTGGTTTAGACCAACCGCGGGAGAGTGGCAGAAAAGTGGTTCAAAACCCGGCTATGGCATTGAATTTCTCAGTCTAGCTGTATTAATTCGATCACTTATGTTTGAATGGTACTGGAATGATATTTCACGTAATTATGTTTTTTATCTGAAGCAGTACATACGTAACAACGTTAATGTAATAACATTTCCAAGTGCTTCTGAGATGTTTTCTTTCTTTACCTTAAGGTATAACTATTATACGTGTTTTAAATCGATTTGCCTTCTTCAAGAACAGCAATTCTTCATCTCAAAAGTCTGATCAAATCAACGGTAACAAACTAGACAGCACAAGTCGACTTAAACTAGTCATTTGTCATCAATTCACTTATCAAGTAAATGCAGCTAGAGCCATCTGTTTGGCACACATTGAACAGCTGTGTGAGGAAAGCTATAGGACAGTTTATGAGCGTATGCTCCACTGAATGTTATTTTCTAAAAATCGCCTTTTTACTTGTATCGTTGATATCTCTGAATCTTGAAGAGTCATAGCTACTTTTAAGTAGTAAATTCATCACATTCAGATGGAGTGATGTCATCACGATGTTATCATTGTGCATCGTGATAAATTGATAGACAACATAGAGAGATACTACTTAATTCTGCCCCGCCCCCACGTCCCATCAATGTTGCAGTATATCAATCTACTCCAACTCTCCTCGGCGCAGTGCGAGTACTCGCGCGTACGCAGCAACAATACTCGGAGCCAGCCTGGAGAGGGCGGGCGTCATAGTTAATACGTCACAAAGGTCATAGCGCAAGTCCCTGCGATTCCTGAGTCTTGTAGTCTTGATGCTGTGTCTTTTCTCATAGCACATGTCACTAGACAAACCTGTTGCCTTCTTACCGAAAAGAGCGGACTAATACGGTGCCATAACTTGCCCCAGTGCCGAGCTGTATTGCATGCTACAGGCAAACTGCTCGCGCACTTAAGCTGGTGCACATGAGATGGCGTGTTTTACACATTCTCTTCGAGAACATTTTTCCTGAAGTTCCTAAAAGTGCAGCAAATTTAAAGCTATTTTGTTCATACTCCAATTATTTGCGTGACTATAGTTATATTTTTTAAATCCATTGTATGTTAATTGAATTGCATATATTGTAATGTTTCTGAAAAATATTACGAACTTATAAAGTAAATGCTTGGTTTTGAATAAGTGGCGTTTAAAAGGCCCGGAAGATGGGACCTTAGGTGCTTAAAAGACCATTATTCACTGTCAACAGGCACTTTCTACAAACAGAACAGTGAATACACGTTGTGCTAGCTTTCTTTACGTTATACCTAGAGCTTTAGTTTACCGCAAGGCACATGTCCCAAGTTCTAACCCTTGGAAATAAATTTCAATTAAATTAATTTAAAAGTATAGAATGCTGAAGTTTAAGTGGAGGGTTTCCAGAGAGTTTGAAAAAGAAGAAAACAATTTCTATTGTATATGCAGTCACCCCTTGTATCGAAATTTTCTGTGAAGAAAACTACCTCTTCTCTTAGCAGTTGCAAAAGTAACTATAACTGCCTGACTTTTTATAAGCATAAAATTACAAATTAAAGACTTGAAATGTTGTAAAAAGCACACCTTGCACAAATTCGCGAAACCGGATAAAATCACAATTCACTGCTAATTGGCGACGAGATCCGCCACTGGCGGTTATTTTCACAGTCGAGCTATAGCGCCACTCGTCCTGGCCGCATTGACAAGATCGGTACAGCCAGATATAACATTGCACTAATCTGCAATCCACATTCCAGCAAACTTGCTCTCAACATCTGGTTTTTTTGCCTAAAGCAAACGTGCTTGACATAAAATCAAAATTCATTCTGTCTGCAACTCTAGGATGGCGCCGCAAAACACTCCACTTGCGTGCATTGTAAGGGAATGTCCTATAATTCAGTTTCCCAACCTGTACTCCGCAGAACCCTAAAAGGTCTTCATGGCCGTTATAGAAAAATAAAATGGATCAATTTATTAAAAGAAAGAATAAGCAAGTAAAGTAGAACCAGAAAGTAAGAAAAGTAAAAGTTACTTTCGAAAATTTGCTAAGTTAAATTTATTGCCTCTTCAAGTAGAGGACACTTAACAATTCATTTCCGCAATACCTCAGTACAGGAGTATATGAAAACGCAATTTTACGAATACTTCCAAAATTGTGTAGCTTAAGACAAACTACTAGAATAAGTGAACGAGAAATAATGAACGAATTTTTATTTCAGTTGAAATGGGTGTAATGGTAATATTGCGCTCGTTTATTGTTTCAACCTTACTGTTTCATTTATTGAGCTTTGGATGAAGTTTATCATTGCGATACTTGAGAACATATTGAGATTTCGTAGTTTAAATAGTATATTATATGTTACTTTAAGGGAGGAAAACGTCATTTTCCACGAGTTACGTAATTAAAGCCCGAGGGATTTATCCCTAGGGCTACAAATATTGAGGGGAAAGTATGATTCCATCCTGTAATGTATATATTATTTTCTCCACCACCAGAGCTAAATTGTCACATTTATTTATTTTCAATGAATTTGCCGGAATTATTTCATTAGAATTACCGACAAGGTTGTTATTGTTTATATTGATTGCATTATTTGAACTATTCATTTAAATATAAAATGGATATTCTAAAGAACCATAAGATATAACGATGCTGCTCGGAGGTAGTAAGTGATTTGTTGTCGTAGAAGTTCAGAAGTATACGTGAAGGAACGTATGCATGTTGGTGTTTGCTGAAGATTGTATAAATATATTCAGAAAACAATCTCTTGGTTTATTTTACAGAAAGGATAAATAATTACAAATCGTCTGGAGGGAAAAAAACGAAATTATACATTCCACCTAAAAACACATTATTATTATTATTATTATTATTATTATTATTATTATTATTATTATTATTATTATTATTATTATTATTATTATTATTATTATTATTATTATTATTATTATTATTATTATTATTATTATTATTATTATTATTATTATTATTATTATTATTATTATTATTATTATTATTATTATTATTATTATTATTATTATTATTATTATTATTATTATTATTATTATTATTATTATTATTATTATTATTATTATTATTATTATTATTATTATTATTATTATTATTATTATTATTATTATTATTATTATTATTATTATTATTATTATTATTATTATTATTATTATTATTATTATTATTATTATTATTATTATTGTTGTTGTTGTTGTTGTTATTATTATTAATTATATAGTTATCATGAACATATAAACATATTTTAATTAATTAGAGCCAACTGAAAAATTCAATGCCATGTCCGGGATTTGTACCACGGATCTACTGGTTTCCGTCCATTTGCTCTACCCCTTGAGCTACCATGGTCAACGTGCCTTCCTGACATTAAATTCTCCAATTGACTCATCATATTTCCCGGTAGACCACTTAGGATTCTCATATTTGAGACAACCACTTATGGCGACCTACTATTGTAAGTACTCCTCAATATAAATTTACATTAAAAATAATCTACGATAAAAATCCTGGTAATTAAGTACTTACAATGGTAAGTCGCCACAATTGGTTGTCGCAAATATGAGAATCCTAAGTGGTCTACCGGGAAATATGATGAGTCAATTGGAGAATTTAATGTCAGGAAGGCAGGTTGACCATGGTAGCTCAAGGGGTAGAGCAACTGGACGGAAACCAGTAAATCCGTGGTTCAAATCCCGGCCATGGCATTCAATTTTTCAGTTGGCTCTAATTAATTAAAAATTACCCATATACCGGAGTAATGTATTTAAAAGGATTAATTCTTTAAGGATTAATCCTCAATATAAATTTACATTAAATATAAACATATACTATTTTAATCTCTTTTTCTTTTTTCAATTGTACGTCCCCCAACGTTAAGTCATATCGGACGGTGAATGAAATGGGTGAAATGATGTACAAATGGTCCAGGGTCCATGGAGCTTACAGCTTCCCGACATTCGTCTTTAAGGATAAAGGAAAATCCCGGAAAAAAACCTTATCCAGGTAACTCACCCTGACCGAGATTCGAACTCGGGACCTCTTGAACGTGAGGCAGACACGCTACCATCTACGCTACCGCGGCGGGCTTAATCAAAATTGTTATACCCACTTTTGAGAAAAAACAAATTTTCGACAAATGGAACGATTGGGGGGGGGGGAGATTTCCTTGAAAATTTTCGTGTCGCATCCATGCTGAACTTAAATATCAAGTTTGATATTTAACCAACTTTTGTTTTCTGTGTTACGCTGTTCACACACACACACACACACACACACACACACACACACACACACACACACACACACACACACACACACACACACACACACACACACACACACACACACACAATGGTTGTTTTTTTTTTTATTCTGGGAGTTCTCAGTTTGTCTATTTCCACTGAAACCCGGTATCAATTTTTTAAGGGAATGCAATTCTTTTCCATTTATTTTAAGTAGTAGAGAAAGTAAAAATACATAAGCAAAATGTTATTACGAGCTAGTTTTTCTGAGATGTAATAATGTATACATTTTTCAACAGTTGTTCCTTGCTATGCAGTTTTTAATTTATTAGAGTGAAACAGAAAATATTTTGCCCAACACATGATAACTAACACTTGTAGTTGTTAATGTGATATAGGCTCACACTACCAAGCTTATACAAGTTTGATAAGTTAAATTGCTTGCATATTCGAAAATCACAATTGAACAAGCAGCTATTAGTTTAAAAGTATACTTCTTAGTAAATATGTTTGGTTTTTTTAGCTTAATAAGGAACAAATAACTGAAATGCTGTTTAAACAGTGTGAAAGTTTATTTAAAGAGCAATTTTTATAAAATAACTCAAGTTGTTATTTTAAAATACATCGTATGAAATGATTTGTACCTAACTTTGCAAACACACTTACTTCTCATACGTTCGATATGCTCAGTAGAGTAATTTTGATTTAGAGACATTCACCTATCGGCCCCTTAAAGACAAATGAAGGTTTTTCAACCGGGGATATATCGAAGGAGCTGGTAGTACACAGTAAGCCAGACGTCGTCGTTCAGTTTGGGCAGCGAAATGACCCTCAATTGCCAGTGCGTATGTATGTACGCGTGTGATGGGGCAGATTGCCTGTCTCGTTAATGCTGGCTCCCTATAAATCACATGTTTAAGATTCTGAGATGACAGTCCTCACAGAGAGGAGACCCTTTGGCAAGTCATGCACGACTAGGACATCGCTTCTTATTGCGTTGTTTCTTTTAGCTTTTTTTACTTGTCCTCATTTCCCTACTTGTTTACTCTTCTGTAACTTCTAGGCTTCCTGCATCTTTTGCCAGTTCGTATTTCGTCACATTGAATTTGTTTCATGTTCTTGACTGCTAATAATTAGTTGTGGAAATAAACCCGGTGTTACATGTTCATGACTTTCCCTACCTCTTTCTTTATACACATTGTTCTGCTGTGTACTTGCAATAAATGGAGCAAGTACTTTTTAATAATTAAATTATTAAACAATTGAATATAATCTATCAACAACACTAGGTTTTTTTTTGGTTTTGATATATTAGGTTACATACATTCTACTACGAAATCTCTGGAGAAAAGCAAATAATCTTGGTAGAGAAAAATTTCCACCTGCCAACCGGGAATCGAACCCGGGACCCCTCACACAGCAGAAAAGTGAGCTACGGTGCCAGTCCATGTACTCCATCCAAAAATTTCATACCAGTCTTTCAGTGTAAATATATTTTTCGAAACCCTCTGAATCCGAAAAAAATATGTTTAGAAAAGGAATGAGAGCTAGAGACAGAGAAGAATAGCACACTTCAAAAACGAAAACCAATGAAACACCAAACCTGGTATTGAATTTCAGCATCTTTCAAGGGTGCAACAGGAAGATTTTCAAGTAAAGCCCTCCCTCAGACTACCCTTTACGTAGAACATTTTTGAAAATATTTATTTTCTCTAAAATGGCCTTAACGATTTTGATTAAAAGCCCATAAAATACAATATGAAAATATCATATTTTCATGAAAATGAAATCTACTCCTAAGTATATCTTGGATTTTCTGGAAATGTATTCAGAAATCCTCTTCATTCTGAAAGACGTTTGTCCCACTCAGAAGAGATAGACAAAATGCTACACACAAAAATCTGTATCTGTTTAAAACATACAATTTATGTCTGATACTTGTTTGAAGTGAACCATTTCGGACATAATCCTTGTCATTTGTCTGAATTTTCCATATTATATTTGTCTCAAACTGGAAGTGTACATCAGTAGCTGGCTATGCAATGAGAAAGAAATTTCAGAACCATTTCGCATTTTAAAGTTTTGACTATCCTCAAAGGCTACTGTATTCCCATTTTCCCCTTCCTCCAACCAGACAATTAGCAATGATATATATATATTTGCAAATTGTATCTCGATTAGCTTGAAGTAATATACGAGTAGAAACGTAGGCTTTTGTAAGAATAGTTTGCACAAGATAAAGTCATGTGAGAGCAACACATTAAATTGTGCCTCCTTTTTTTGGTCATTTAAAAAGAACAAAATTTCAAGCTCTTAAAAATTTGACAATCACTTAACGCCTTATGTTTTCCTCTAATCCCATTACACCTACAAATGAAAATGCAGTGAGACAGTTTCTGCAAATATTTATCTGTATTAACTTGGTGTAGATGGAAGACTAAACAGTGCAGTTTTTAAAAGAGTGAGTTGAGAAAGCCGTACGAGTGCGACACTTCAGGGTTTTTCTGACTTTTTCTGTCTATTTCATATTAATCTAGGTAAAAAAAAAAAAAACGAAAATGATTGAAATGAATTATTTTACATGTTTAGTTGTGACTTTTTTTTATTTTGTTTGTAATTTACGTCCTGACCGACATTCGAACTCGGGACCTCTTGAACGTGAGGCAGACACGCTACCATCCATGCTACCGAGGCGGGCACTTAGTTTTGATGCTAATATAATAATAATAATAATAATAATAATAATAATAATAATAATAATAATAATAATAATAATAATAATAATAATAATAATAATAATAATAATAATAATAATAATAATAATAATAATAATAATAATAATAATAATAATAATAATAATAATAATAATAATAATAATAATAATAATAATAATAATAATAATAATAATAATAATAATAATACTTAATTATCAAAAATGTTTGGACCGAAGTTCAATTTCGTAGGACTGGAGTGGTTAGTTCCAGAAGCGGTTCTTCTGCCCTCTCTGCCGTTGGAAACGTATCCTTTTCGAAAATATAGAAAAAGATGAACATAAAATTATTAAAAAAAATTTAGTGTAGGTGAGGAATAGACTTAGAAGTGAAAAGGAAATAAAAGATATACAGATATCCATAGTGATATAAGGAAACCAAGGTTAACATTTTATGGACATACTAAACGATTAACTTCAAATAGGCCCACAAAACAAATTATAGAATTTTACGAAAATAGAAATAACGCAAAATAGATACTATGATATGGATTGGTGAAGTAAAAATTGATTTAAAAATGGCAGGAATCTCTCAAGACGATATCCTAGAAAGAGATGTCTTTAGAATGAAGGTGCATAAGTGGCAAGTTGACCAAGAGGGCAAACCGAAGTTAAAGACTGGAACAACGTGGACAAACGAGAGAAAGTAAGTCCACAGCCAAAGAATTAGAGAACTTTGGGTCCATAGAAGAGCTAAGAAACGTCTCTGTGTACACTGCGTAGTCTTACATGGGCTCATTTGTAAGCAAATAAAAGACAAAACAAAACAAAATTAATACTCACTATTCTAGTGTTAATTTTAAACAGAAATAAATTCTCTCGTATTTAATATTCATTTTCTCCCAAACTAGTAAAATTAAAACTTCATCTCTACAGTTTATTAGTACAACATTAAGCGCTTAATTGTAAAATATTATTTATTTTAAAAAAGTAAATACGTCTTGTGTAACAGCTTTTTAAAAATAGAAAAAAAAATCGAGATCTAAATTAAATGAATGTATGAAAATTGATGTGCATATTAAATATTAAATGCTGCTTGCACAGGTTATTGGTAATAATATCATCATGGACGAACGGCTCTGGATAACAATGGCCGTAGTGTTGTTTGGCTGTTGCAGTAACCACGGGGGGTCGGGTCAAGGTGCTATGTTTAGTTCTGGCTGTGATGCTCCAACCAGATCTGTCCTTACCACACCTCCACAGAACAATTGTTGGAAACACTCCAATAGGTGGTGGTGTTGTTACAGTGGCGTTTGCCCAATTCACGCCTTGCTATGTGCGGTGATTAAATCGCATTTAGCTACAGTAACTGAAATAGGTCACATAGAAAGAAATGTTCAAAATATACTTACACCATATAATGTACAGAGCCTTCGTTTGGACGCATGGCCGGCCAAATATGCGCCAAGAAGCACGTTGTTTAGCCGCTTAAATCCAAGAGCATATACTTCTCTTGCGAAGTATAACTACAGCAATCACATACCTTCGTTATTAAAATTGTTGGAAGTGAAGCAATAGTCTTTTTTTTTTTTTTTTTATTGTTCCATTGACCACCTTTGACTGCAGTGGTCCTATCGGCGGCCGTTCTCCTTTGGAACATGTCGCGAAGGTGTTATCTCGTAGACGTTGGGTTGCTGGTACTAAAGTAATAGTCTTGTGCCGCCAGATAATTCTCGCTTTTTCTTTTAATTCAAGTGAACTTTATTGTATATTAAATATATTGCAGGTTTGTAAATACAAATAATAATAATAATAATAATAATAATAATAATAATAATAATAATAATAATAATAATAATAATAATAATAATAATAATAATAATAATAATAATAATAATAATAATAATAATAATAATAATAATAATAATAATAATAATAATAATAATAATAATAATAATAATAATAATAATAATAATAATAATAATAATAATAATAATAATAATAATAATAATAATAATAATCCTCGCCTTTTGAAAATATAAATTTACATCAACATTAGTTAATATTTCATTGCCACGTAAATAAACCCATTAAAAAATATTATCGCGGGTCAGTAAAGCGATCATTAAATTATCCAACACCTAAATGCAGAAACTAACAATAGGTACTCCATTATCGCGTGGTTGTAGCCCATGAACTACAGGTGTATCCGTAATTAATTTTGAAAACCTTTGTGGCATTCCAAGCCGAGGTTTGCGAAATCCCTGATCCCTGTGCAGGTTTTCTCAGAGAATTCTTTGGACTTGGTTATAACTTTTCTCGGATGCCATTGAGTGTTTCCTTTGTAAAAATGTGGCGATTAAATTTCTCTTTCGTGTCTAGAATAGATCCGTTTCCCTAAATCTACTCACAAGATTACGAACCATTTCCCTGGAAGCTCACGAACGCCAGGGAATCTGTAAATCACCGTCTTACTTCTTTACAAGACTGTTGTCATAAAAGAATCGTACACGAAGAGTCTGAGTGTTACCTGGCATGAAAATAGCACTAACACGCTATAATACTGAAAATGTGGTCTCACAATGGTCCACGGAAGGGCAGCGAAAATGAAGGTGGAACAAACGCTTAGAAATAGTACAGTGCATGACAAAGAATTCTCCTTAACACAGCCAAGTATCGGAACGAACACTCGTGATATACTAAAACGCTTTGTGTTCGCAAAATTTCCAGCATCATATTTAAAATCTCAAAGTAATTTCTCTTATTAATTGGCGATTATGAAAGAAACTTTGGAATATTGCTTGCATGAGGAGAATAAAGGTGATAATATTAAAATTATTACGCATTAACAATAGAATACCAAGGCTACAAACTAAAAGCAAGCATAGAATTGCCATGATATTTTTCGAGTGTAAAAATACTTAGCGCGGCTTCCTTCGGAAGGGAAGTAAAGCGGGTAGTCCCGTGTCGTACATTTACGGCACATAAAACAACCTGAAATCTCAGAAAGAGACATCTGATACGATATAATGCTTTATATCACAGCCAATATACACTGAGACCTGAGAACCACAGCAGTTAAAGCCCGCTTCTGTAGGGTAGATGATAGTGTGTCTTGTCTTATGTCCATGAGGTTCCAAGTTCGAATCTCGGTCAGGGTGTGCTATCTGGATAAGCTTTTTCCGGGGTTTTCCCCTATCTTGAAAGACTAATGTCAAATAGCTCTAAGCTCTATGGGCCCTGAACTCATTTAAGCATTTTATTCGTCGTTCGATATAACTTAATGTTGAAGGATGTAAATTTAAAATAAAAAAAGAACAGCAGTTAAACAAAATTCCTATTTCTATCACATTATCTAATATGAAGCATTCTTGTAAATGAATACTTTTCTCAGCACACAAACTAGGATTTCCTTATTCTTTAATTGAAAATACGTTACGCACGTATCGTTACAGTGCTCTTATTGCCTACCAAAGTAGGGGATTAGTTGATTACAAATGGAGGAGTTTTATGAGGCAGGTTTCCCAAACTAAGGCTCAGGGGTCGAACCAGGACAGCGAAGAGCTTGCAATTATAAATTTAAAAAATATATATAAATAAAAAGAACCGGTGAGCCTGTATTAGAATAACTCATTCATAAATTTCAGAGGATTAAGTACCATTAAGTTCTCACATGTTTAATAATGATATACAGTGTAATAACTTACTAAAGGACAAATACCAATAATTAGTTCTTTCGTACAATGTTTACATTTCCTGATTTGAAAGAATTTGCAAGAGGACTAAATATATTTTCAAAAATTAAATATTCAAATCAAGATGTAAGTCTGCTAGGATCGATAAACGTTTTAGAATTCCTTTTGATGAAGGACAACACAAAATTAGAACCATAAATCACTGAAATTATAGCACGTTCTTTTCGTGTGTGTGTGGGGGGGGGGGTGTCTATTAGTTACACTGTATAAGTCTGATCCTTTGTAAAGTATTTAATTACATCATTTATTAATATGCAAGTGTAGATTTTAGTTCGATAAAATATTATATTTGAAAACTAATGTAATCTGTGCAGGTATCTTTTTTAAGTTGAAACAGAAATATGGTTTATTACTTATAGAAACATTATATTACATAATATGTTCACAGAAAATATTATTTGTCAATTATACATTTGCACAGATTAATATAAGGTAACAAAGCATTATCGTAACACTGTCATAAAGTTCTCTGCATGATTTATTGTGACTGAAACTTCAGCCTTTATTATGTGAACTGAAATTCCAAATTAACGACCGTAAAAGCTGTGTCAATCCACTTTTAAGATCTATATCTGGGGTTCACAATAACTACTGAAGAAAGCGGGATGCATTATTAATTGAAACATGAACTGCCTACGTTACCTATATTAAACTCATACGTCTGAGAATCCTAACAGAACAACGCCAAGCTTTCGGAACGTCGTACCTCCTCACTGTACGCACGCTCGTCGCTAAATGCAAGTGTTTTGTTTCAGCGCCGGTGGTATCCAGCACTAGATCCCGCCACCTGTCCGATTCAGACTGGCTGCTCCTTGAGACTCTCGACACCAGATGTCAGAGGCCACTACACACTGGGCGCTTCCTCACCATGCACAAGCGACGTCGGAAGAGGCTAACCACGCGGTCACTGACGCAGGAGCCGGCGCTTCTGGATGACATACATCACGGTCAAGTCCAGGTACGGATAATATTCAACTGTTCAATTAGGCATATTTTGTAGAAGAGCTACCTTGAAATAATCTGGAACTTGAGTTACACTATATCATTAATAAATTGATATAAATCAAATAATACAGTAAAAACTTGTTAATACGGACCACTTTAAACCGGATTTCGCTTAGTCCTGACAAGCATCCTTAAAAATTTTTGCTAATTGCTATCTTAAATTATAGTACGGCACTAAGTCAAACTTAAGAAAATTGTCCATTTCATTTTTGCACAGACTGTACAATAGCAATTTCTTAGGAATACCAGAAATATATTATTGACAATGGTACATTAGAGTCCTTCCACACTCTTTGCGATAGGGTTTGCAACTCTTATCAGAAGAGTTAGTTTAACATTTGCCTTTCAGCTAAAGAAACAAATCGAGTGTACAATGTCGTTTAGTAGACGTACAGTATAATCGGGGAAACACCAGCATAAATCGCTTACAATACACGAGAAACTGAAAATTATCAAAAAGCTTGAAAATGGTGACACTCTTGCGTGTGTATGTGCAGAATATATGTGTCTGATTTCAGATCCATGTTTTTTTCAATTTTGAAAGTGTAGTAAACAGCGTTTCGAGCTCTACATTGACTAATGCGGGGAAGAAACTTTTGTAGGATGACAGTGTTGAATTAGACATAAAAGCAATTCCATTAAATTGCTTTCACCAAACTCTGGTTGGGGTGGCGAGAAAGTTGTCAGCGTAGACGAGATCGAAGACTGGTTTGACGGAGATGAAGATGATCCAGGCATCACATCATGACTGACGAAGAAATTGTGAAAAGTGTAAGCAATGCACGGGACATCAGTAGCGAATCTGAAGCTGAGGATGTGGATTTTGGAAAATCGAAAATGAAATTAAGTGAGGCAGCATCTGAACTGTGTAATGGACTTCGTCAGAAAACTGACAATTACGCCGATCCTCGTCAGAGGGAAAGCTGCAAAATTTCTAACAAGTGAAATGGTATAACACGAAGGCAAGGAACCGATGGATCAAATGGAGAAAGGTATGCGGCAACGTCTATCACAAGGGCCGTATTCCTAACAAACAAAAAAGTTTGGGAACACTCACCTAAAATTTTTTCCAGATGCTGAAGTGCACTTGTAGATTCGCCCTCCTGCTTTGGTTGTCCTCAGCATTCTTTTATGTAATCCTCTAAGTTCCACATATGTACTGGAGGTCCGTTAACAGTCATAAATATTATTTGAATGTATTTCGAATGTAAGTATATATTTTGTATTGTTTGAGTATATTGAATGTTAAATTAAGGAAGGTAATGAATTAAAAAAGTATAAATATTATTAGTAAGGGGACTGCGTCCCCCTCCAAAATAGTGGGGGACGGCGTATATCCGCGTTTCCCCTCCACTACGGCCCTGGGTATGCCCCTTTCTGCGTAAGCCTTACCAAAAATATTGATGGATCTGATTTAAATATTATTTTATTTCGCCCCTTCGTTATATAGGTACAGGTTAATATTCCCTGACGGCTATCTCTCGCTATCTACTCAGTTGAATAAATATACACGTATATGTCACACATATTTAGTTTTTTTATTCCTTCCTTAGGACTAAATAGGTCCCAACGAGACATGTGCCCAGCGCCACTCGGCCGATAATGAAGTGAGCGGTCGGCACAAAATTAACAGAGTTCTGTATACTACCACCATATGAGGAGCCTTCGTGATCTTATTGTGAAAGAGATGTGCGATAAATCACAAAAGAAAATTGATAGTTTCTTGAAACCAAACAAATAAAGAATGTGTAATTAAAATCGGTTGGGCCTATTGTAGCTTCACGTTCTAATAAAATTATACAGTACATACTGTGACTTTGTGGGTTCGTGAAATGAAAAGTCCAATTTCACCACTCAAAAATGTTCTTTATTTCCACCGACTTACAGTTAAGCTCTTGCCAATTACACAAAATTACGCAATGCACACAATTACGGTTCACCAGTTCGTCCGTTACAACTTCACTTGTACTCGCGATTACATAAACTCCGATACTCATACACAGTTCGTACAGTCTTCCGTTGCACAATCTTTTCGTTCATTAACACGTCACTGACTAACTCTTACACCAAGAACTGCGACTGTCTTCTCGCTCACACTCACTAACCAACTGATTGACCAACTCAACACAGCACAACAACTGACACACACTGTCTGTCTGTCCCTCTTTATATAGGAATATCCCGACTTCTGGTGTTTACAAGATTGTTCTAGTAACAGAAAGATTGAGAACCAGGTGGAAGGAAAACAGACGCACAATTATGTTTCTTTCCGACCACTGGCTGTCACCACTATAAGACAAACGAGGGAGAGGTGTGGCTAACGCGGTCCTCCCCTACCTTCCGTTCGCAGCTGGTACAGGGTGCTCCAGCGGTCCCGTTACACTGCTCCCTCCTCAAAGCTGTTCGCCCCCGAACAGCCCCATCGTAGCGTGCGAGGCGGTCCAGGTGTACCACCAGCATCTGCCCGGAGTCTGAGCCAGAAGTAGCGCTGCCGTAGTTTGTGAATCATTCGGTTCGCTCCCAGGTGTCCTCCTGAAGTACCGGCGTGCACTTCCTCCAAGGCTTCCGGGACCTTGCTCCGGGGAAGTACCAACTGTCCTCTCCGCGCCTTCCCATCGGGTGACTCCCATACCCGGAACAGCACGCCCACTCTGGTCTTCAACGAGTCCCATTGGGCCCAGTGCGACTTGTAGGTGGCGCTCCTCGGTGCGATGTCCTCCCAGGTTGGCCTCGTCCCTGCGTCCACTTCCCTCAAGAGTGGCCCCAAGTCTGCGCCCGCCAGCTGCTCCCTCCTCAGGCCTGCGCTATCCCAGCCTTCAGCAGGCACTGCCACAACTACTCGGACTGCTGCGGCACGCTCCTTCTCTTCCACTCTTGCGCGCTCATGGCCGTCCTGGATCTGCGGTAGGACACCTCCAATGTAATGGCCGCTAGCGTCGGTGTCCACAATGAAGGCGCCACCCGGTTGTGGGAAACCCAAAATTGGAGCACTGCACAGGGTCCCCTTCGGGTGCTGGAAAGCGTCTTCGGCGTCCTCCGTCCACACATAAGGCCGGTTTTCCTCCGTCAGGCGGGTGAGGGGTTTTGCGATGTTGTCGGCCTTTTCCTCTAAATCATTAAGGCGGTCGTCTACTTGACCCTTCCGCTCGCCCAGCTTCGCGACGTCATCCCTCACGCCGGCCAACCGTCCCTCAAATTTTGCGGCGAGAGCCTCGTTCGCCACCTTCATTTCCGTGGTCAGTTCGGCCATCTTTGAGGTCATTGTCGTGGCCAAGTTGTTGTTAGCCGTTTCCGTCTTCGCTGTTAATTCGGCCTTCATTTCTTCCATCTTCCCGGTGATGTTGTCCTTAGCCGTCCTGATTAGTTTCAGTTCCGCGGCCAGGTTATTTCTAGTCTCCAGCTTCTCTGTTAATTCGGCCTGCATTTCTTCCATCTTTGCGGCCAGGTTGTTATTTGCCGCTTCTATTTTCGTTATTAATTCGGCCTGAATTTCCATCATCTTCTCCAAAAAATTTTCCACTGCCGCGTCCATGGTTGTAATGTTCGGTGATGTTATCTTCCCGCTTCCTGACACCAGTGTGACTTTGTGGGTTCGTGAAATGAAAAGTCCAATTTCACCACTCAAAAATGTTCTTTATTTCCACCGACTTACAGTTAAGCTCTTGCCAATTACACAAAATTACGCAATGCACACAATTACGGTTCACCAGTTCGTCCGTTACAACTTCACTTGTACTCGCGATTACATAAACTCCGATACTCATACACAGTTCGTACAGTCTTCCGTTGCACAATCTTTTCGTTCATTAACACGTCACTGACTAACTCTTACACCAAGAACTGCGACTGTCTTCTCGCTCACACTCACTAACCAACTGATTGACCAACTCAACACAGCACAACAACTGACACACACTGTCTGTCTGTCCCTCTTTATATAGGAATATCCCGACTTCTGGTGTTTACAAGATTGTTCTAGTAACAGAAAGATCGAGAACCAGGTGGAAGGAAAACAGACGCACAATTATGTTTCTTTCCGACCACTGGC
Source organism: Mantis religiosa (assembly GCA_030765055.1). Classification (NCBI taxonomy): domain Eukaryota; kingdom Metazoa; phylum Arthropoda; class Insecta; order Mantodea; family Mantidae; genus Mantis; species Mantis religiosa. The sequence goes on along the minus strand of CM060947.1, from coordinate 217,582,361 downwards.
TGTCACCACTATAAGACAAACGAGGGAGAGGTGTGGCTAACGCGGTCCTCCCCTACCTTCCGTTCGCAGCTGGTACAGGGTGCTCCAGCGGTCCCGTTACAATACTCTAATTTCATTCACAATTTTTCTCTGTGGTGTTCATTTCACGTAATCTGGACTTTTGATAATCAAACAACATTAAGCCTCAATTGGTCCGGATTAATAAGGTTTTACTGTATCTTTAAAATATTAATGGGGTCCTCTCAATTCTTACTTATTTCGATCATTAGGTAATCATAAAACACAGATAAAAGCTTGGTACAGGAAAAATATAATTATTACTAAACGTTACAATTTTTCATCAGTTACTGTTCAATTAGGCTTTTTTTTTTTATTTTTTTTTTTTTTTTTTTTTTTTTATATAAGAAGAAGAGCTTTGAAAAACTCTGGAACTTGAGTTGCTCTAAACCATGAATAAATTGAAAACAAAAATCAAATAATATATTTATAATATTTGCTTATAAAATATGAAGTTAAAAATTTAACAGAATGTCGAATCGTGAATTTTAGTTTCTGCCAGTTGTCAAATAGATGACAATCAAAACTAGTCAGTAGATGAATTGATGATCTAAGAAAAAAATTTATATGTCGAAATGATGGAATGAAAAACTATCAGAATGGAATTGCTGTCCTCCACAGGAGAGAAAGTCTCCGAGGCTTGAGACGCAAGGGGGTTGGAGAAGGTTCCCACACCCTCCCTGGACAGGTTTATGACACCCCATGTCAGTTCCGTTACAGACCATTCGAAAACATTCTGATGGCTTCTACTTTTGTGAATGAATTTTCTCGGTTTTAGCGTACAGAGTGAATAGGGCGCATGTTTTTTAAGGGTCTGCTCCTTGTGTAGCAAGCGTTCTCTGCCACACACATTTTCTGTCCTTGTCCCACTGTGTAAGGCAGCACATACCTTCCACGGACCTTCTTAGTGTTGCTGGACAGTTTGTGGTTGGTCCAAATTCCACATATTTCTATACAAGATCATTTCATTTGATACGTAAGTGGAGCAGTCTCGAATGCCCTTGAGAGCAATTTTTAATTACTCCTCCCTTCAATGCACCTGTTTCTGTCCACCTCTGCCCAGGACGAACCATGGATAACAATGAAAAATGCCATTACTTTTGAAAAATGAGAAAAAACGTATTCCAGTATCTCAAGTATCTCAATATGTTTTCTGTAGTATGTCAGAAAGCTTGTCGTCACCTTATAAGGAAATAAATACCAGGTTATTCTGCTCCGTACATGGCAGAGATGGAAAATAAACATTACAGCAGCACAATCACTCAGTGTCATGTAGTTATAAATATACAACAATGAATGCAATGCCAAATGCCTCATTATTTCATCTTTAATTGCTTGGAAATAAATGCATGATATGAAAATTACAAGTGAATAAGAGAGAGTGGAACGGATTATGTTATCAATAAGTATGTAAAAAAATCCAAGCATTAGAAAATTTAGACATTGGCAGAAACTGTACTTGATTTCAGTACCAAAAATTCATAACATAATATTTTCTGTAAACACAGTATTGATACATAGATGCTTACAATACAGTGAAATGGATTTCTGTTAGCAGTTCTGAAGGTTAAAGCAGGAATCGCACTCCACTGAATTATGAAGAATTTTAGAAATGCTTTAGAGAGAGGGGGGGGAGGGAAGTTTCCAACACTCCCCATATGGTCTACTGCAGCCTTTAGGACAATCTTATCATACCAGGTGATGCCTTACAAATTGTTTTAGGTCTATGGAGGATAACAGCGAGGCTTGCGACGGAACTTTTTTTTTTTTTTTTTTGGGTTACCCAACTGCGATGACCTTTGGAAATGATTCACATTAGCTAATTAAAGGTAAAGTATTGGATAGGGACAAACTAAAATCGCCGCTCCGTAGCCGAGAATAAAATCGCGGACCCTTAGTACAAGAGTCACAAATGAACCCACCGAGCTAACCGCAGCCGGGGAAGAAACCTTTACAGAGAGCACCGCAACATGCAGAACACCATCACTAGTACTACAATGTTGAAACAGATAACAAAGGAAATCTGAGTGTTCATCTACTGACTGTGGAAACCACTAAAAAACCCATGGGTCGGAGTGGGTAGTCATCGGGGATCGAACCTGGGACCTCCACCTGCAACGGGAGAGATAATCACAGCATTTGTTGGGGTGCAGGTATACTTTCATATGTCGCTGTCCTCACTGTACTGAGTTCTTTACTCGGCTATTTCAAATGAATAATCCCTTATTCATTCATTAAATATAAAACGCTAATTTTTATTGACTTAAAAATGTGTGTAGCCGAACTGATTCGCTCAGAAAGACTCTAAGGGTCACTTTCGAAAGGTCGAATTCAAATCCATGGGCCAACCAATCTAATCGGAATTTTTCGAGTCTTTTTACAGTGAAGGTAAATACTGACGTAGTCGATTATTATCTATCTGTGACGTACGGAAGCAGAAGTACTGTCCAGCAACGCAAAGAAGGTTCTTGAAAGGTATGTGCTGCCTTACACAGTGGGACAAGGACAGCGAATGTGTGCGACAGAAAACGCCTGCTACACAAGGAGCAGACCGTTAAAAAACATGCGCCCTATTCACTCTGTACACTAAAACTGAGAAGATTCATTCACAAAAGCAGAAGTCGTCAGAATGTTTTTGAATGATCTGTAACTGTACTGACATGGGGTGTCATAAACCTGTCCAGGGAGGGTGTGGGAACCATCGCCAGCCCCCCTGCATCTCAGGCCTCGGAGACTATCTTTCCTGCTTACTTCGGTGAACACGTGACGAAGCAAGCGCAGGAATGAGCCCTAGAAAGCAACTGTCTGCCACGAAGTATCTCCTAACAGATCCGTCGCGATATGATAATCAGCGACATAAAAGTGGCGGCTTCCTCATATCACCTCAAAGACCCAGGTCCCTCCAATCAATATAAATCACTACTTTCGACAGTAGCATTTGACAGTTTATTATCGTGTACATTAGGGCTGACAACCACTCCTCAGAAGATTACAGTATTAAAGAAGTAAGTAATAAGTATTACCACCAACTGTAATACCTTACCAAAAAAGCTTACTCAATGCTGAAAACAACTACATAATATAATATCTACTAGTTGTGTCATTGACAGAAATGTACCCACTCAGAGAGTGGTCGAAGCTGGATTAGTTGAAACTCTCAATGTTATCCATACCTTCATTCGGTGGTCACTTTTACAGTGGGAGGCAGACCAATGGAGTATATTCCTAAATAAAGGATTTGATGAATCCACATAGCCAAAAGCCAACTATTTAAATATTTATAGGTCCAAAAGACAAACAGGTGAGGTACATAGAGACTAAGCTGTCCACCAAGTCAGTTGTATTAAGCTCTGACTACAGAAAGAGTAATTCAGAAGTTCCTTTTCACTTTGATACAACTACTGAAGATGCTCTATTATCAAGAGTTCTTTAAAAAACAGCAACTAAATTATAATATAATGATTTTCTTAAAAAAATTATTTTTCTGTTTTGTATAGAGGATGTATCATTATTGGTGTTAAATATTTCAAGAACGCCCTCATCTGATTGTTTGTTAGTGCTATTTAAGGATTTGTCCCTTTGTTGACACCAGTAATAATTAAATGACTTAAATTTGTGTGTGCTGATTGGTTTCTTTTTATGCAGTTGTTTGTCATAGAGCTCAAAGGTAGAAAGTGTATTCTGCACGTATTCTGTGACTTGACAGACCAATATGTACAGCCTTGCAGATGGGAATATATCACTACCATATGAGCTCTATGCAGAAAGGCAATAGCTTGTTTATGAGCTTTCTCACGCATTTAGCAATGTTTGAGAAGAATGTTTCAAATGTTTGCATTGATCATAAAGAGTGAGTTCTTTGTAATGTGAATGCAATCCCATGAGATAACTCAAGATGCATTACAGAAAGGGAAGGTTTTAGTCACGTGACTATTTGAAGATCTGCATGCAAATCTTCTATTCAGTGGATCTGTTCAGGTTTAAATGTGTGGAGTTTAAGTCAAGAACTTCCTGCTGTTGCATGTTACAGAATTGTGCTATGTTCATGAATTTCTTAGCTTACACCTTGTTCACTGCTTAGGCTGGTTTCGCTCACAATGGTATCTTCATTTTTGACCTATGAAAGCTCTCAAGAATACAATAAGACCAACATCAATAGAGGTTCTTCTAAACGTTTGGAGTCAAATCATTCAAGATCACCCTATTGGTGCCAGTTCCTTTCCTCTACACCTCAATGCAGATATGCATCTACTTTTCTAGAAATTAATTGCATCATTTAATTTATTCTGTTGAATCACAAGTACACAATGGTGTGCCACCTCATTTCAGTCAGATAGTATATCATTTCTTGAATGATAAATTTGTGAATAGATCAATTGATGCATGATCTATTTAATCTCCCAATTTGAACCTTCAGGATTTCCTTGGGGACATTTAAAGTCCCTAGTTCAGGCAACTCCTATACTGGATATTGAAACTCAAAGAGCATATCCACATTGGATTTATCAAACACAAAACACTCCAGAGTTGGCAAGAGTACATATCATAGAATGCACGCTTAGGGCAAGCATTGAAGCTGGAGGAAGCCATTTCAAGCAATTTTTGTAACCTTTAATTTTGTCTTGTATCCAAAATAAATTATTTTCAGATGCATGTTCAGATGAACTTTAATGAAACTGTATTGTTTCGATATTACAGTTTTCGATACCTGGATACTTGGCCCTCCGAGTCCCCTCTGCATATGATCATTGATATTATATATCAGTTAAATTGTTGATTTCAACTATAATTATAAAATAAAACCCACAATGAAAGGCTCTTAGTGATGGGAAACAACCAGCAGACACTGCTGTTTCATTTGCTTAGCATATTAACTGTTTTAATGATGACCTAGAATTGACTGTTGAAACTCAAAATAAAATCTGGAAATAATTAATGCTTTGAAACCTCTCACGACTCATTCTCTCTGAAAACCAATAAATGGCACGAGTCCTTCATTATAATCATGTTGTTTATTTTTCAAGCTCTAATATGTCATTCACTGCACTTGTAATCCAACTCATGGAATGAACACAATAGCAGGAATGCACTCTTCATGGATAAATGGCTCTCCTAACTGTTTAAGCTAATTGGATGTAGTCACTTGAGCACACTTCACTTTTATTACCTGTATAGGATGTAAAGTAACTCATGTCATAAATAAGTCTGAGAGTAAAAGATGATAAGGTATGTCATTCTTCATCTTTTATAATTGTTTGCAAAATAAATACTGACTTATTAATGTTATATTTATTCATATATGTATTTATTATTGCTAAATAATCTATTATGCAAATGGTATGGTTCAATTCCACCCCAGCTGTTCCTCCAGGCCTTATGCAGTAAAAAACAGATGGCATTACTCAAAAACCTAATAAACCCACTCAGCTAGGAAATCTAAATCAAGGTTTAAATAGTTTCCTAAAATAGCAGTAAATCTTATAGTCAAATAATATTGTTAGATAAGAATGTCACAAAATGATCCAACAACTTCAAAAACTACAAAAAAGAATTATATTACAGTGGATACCTGCACATTGTGGAATTGCTGGAAATGAATCAGCTGATTTCTTGCCAAAAAAGGTGCAAATTTAATCAGAACAAAAGTAAAAACTTACCCTTTACATCTATAAAAAGATTAATTAAAAACAAATATAAAAACAAACAAAACTAATCAATTTCTAACAAAGCCAAAGACAAAGAATGGAACATTTTAATTAAAAATCCAGAAATTATCCCAGAAATCCCATGTAAAGCTGCAGTAGCAAATTTTAGATTATTTACGGAACATGATTATTTGGCCAAACACTTACACAGAATAGGAATTTATACAAGTCCAAATTGTCCTCTGTGCAACAAAGTAGAGGAAATGACTGAAGAACATCTTTTAACCTGTGAAGCCCTACCTGCCAGACCCACTACACAGAAATATTGGAGAGCAAGAGAGCTAATGGCTTCATTGCCAAAGTCTAGCATTTGAAAACAATAACAACATAATATTGTTAGATTGGCCAAAATGTTTTTGAGGTGCATATTCATTTCACATTCAGCTACAAGTTGACAACACAATGCGTATAAGCATTTAAGCATAACACCACAAGACCTGCAATGAACTTCGCTTTACCACTGCTTTTTATAATTGCAATTCCTAAAATATTTTATACTTTCTTTTTCATCTAGCAAAAACCCTTCTCCCCTTGTAACATTTGTATAGCCTCCTTTAACTTCTAAGATTGACTGAAGATTTTTTAATATTTTTAATCACCTTTAAACTACACACATTCATATTCATTTCCACACCTAAACCCCCAGAAACTGCGGAGGATAAGAAAGAGAAACTCCAACATCCCAGATGGGAATTCAACTGAAATCATGGAATTGAATAGCCGAAACACTACTATTTAACCAAAAGGTTTGATAAACATTCCCTGAATGTTGTTATCTTTAAGCAGTGCTGTAGTTGGGCCGGTATGCCGTACCATCTAAAATTTGAACACATTGTAAGCATATCATCTAAATTCGTGAAGCGATACTTTGGTGACTACCATCTAAACTTTTTTCCAGTTTGGTGAGTACCACCGAAACAGTTTTTCCAACTACAGCACTGTCTTTAAGTACTTTTCATTTAATATAATTTTGTTTAATTAAAGTTGGTCTGCATTCATTAGTTCCTAGGCATTGCAACAAAACTTGAATTGTATTTTCCTTGTTTTTACTCAAAATTGCTCCAAAAGTTCTTTAATTTCCAAATCAATAATTTCAACCACTGGACTTTCTCTACCCACTCTCCTACAAAATATTTTTCTTCTATTTGCTTCATGTTAATAGTAATTAACAGTTGCAGAAATATTTTTACTATACATTACATTATAATTACAAGGGAAATATAGTCAACTTCAGAAGAATAAAAGCTTTTAAAAGTGGATTGCTATGTGAATGGTTTTGAAATTATTTTCTCTTTGTAAGTTCAATTCAATTCAAATTTATTCATCCTTTAAAATCAAATCTGTACATAGTACCTTGATAAAGGATACGTCAGTAAATTTACACTTAATATTACAAATATACCTAACCTACATTCAATTATAATGTAACACAAATTGGATATAATTATAAATGAGAGAAGCGAACAAGCTAAGTAAATTCATGTTTTATAATTATCTGGATTTGTTAAATTGCAGATATTCCTTTACTGTGTAAAAGCAGTATTCCTGCAAGAAAGCCCTTGTTCTAGTTGTAAACACATTGTTCCCAAGAAAGAAAGAAATAAGAAGAAAAAAGATTGATCTAGAGGTTGAGAAAGGTATAAAATATTAGGCAATTTAAACCATTAACCTCCTCGTATCCAGTACCTTTCCACTGCACTTATATGTGCTAATTGAACCTTAAGAGGAACTGACCTGCAGACCATTAAGGTTATTGTTGCTTGACAGTATCCTTTGTTTTCAGCCTTAAAAGTAAATGAACTCAGGATGGAGAAGATTAGTAAAGAACGGTAATGCCACGAAAAATAAACTGTATTTGACACAAATTATGTACTTTGAGATATACATTTTTTGTGCAGTAAGCCTTTGTCTATCTCCTATAGTTTATGAGTTACAAAATTAATTCAGAGCAAAGAGACTTCATAGGCTGTTCACAGAAAATTTAAGTATATATATATCATAAGTATATATTTTTTAAAAAAAAATCACTACCAATGGAACATTTTCAGTGGATGGTTTAGAGTCAGTGATGTTCTTGAAAATCTTCACATTGCATCCTTGAAATATATTAATTTAAATATCCAATTTGATATGCATCCAAGAGTTTGGTATTCTGTTACACTGTTCACACTCCTTAGAAGTTAATGAACAGTTAAAAATGCAAGGAAATGCTCACAAAACATGTTCTGTTCCATTAAATGGTGAGAAAAACAATAAAGATTGCACTTATTTAGTTAAATGAGAATGAATGAAATTTTCTTCACATTGTTGAATTCCATCATAATTTTATGCAGTGAAAACTGGGTTCATTGTAATAGCATGTTCTGTTTCCACAAGTTTTGTGATATGGGTCGCTTTTTGGAATGATTTAACCTAAATTTTATCACAAAGTATATATACAATAAATAACTAAACAAAAATTCAATGTAATTGCAAATGGACTAAACTTATTATGACAAAAATGACAAGATAAAGTTCCCTTTAACTCACTTGATTTGTCACTAAAATTATTAGCCCATATTAACTTACAATCACCTTCTCTTTTTTTAAAAATACACAGTGTAAACATCTCTTTAATGCTCCTTTATGTCACTGTTGCAAACACCAGCTTGTGCTTCTTGTAATTTCTTTAATGTATACACATGTCCCTGTTATATATTCTGCTTGCTAACCCTGGCACAGTAACTCCAATATTCATTGATGAACTCTCCTCTGCACTGCATGCACTGCTTGCAGACTATGAACCTAGAGCTAGTACTACAATCTTCAAACCGATTCACAACTCTGGACCTTACTGCACTCATGACTTGCTCTGAACTGAATTGTGAACCCGACTGACTCAACTCCTAGGCTTCACACTGCCTTTTATATAGCCTGTCAGTTGCAGCAAGAAGGTTCTAGCAGTGCAATGCTCTCAATTTCCAGTGTTTGAACAGTCTAGAAGGTTTTCTAGAGAAATTGATTCTTTATTTCAAGAGTCAAACCAGAACATTAGCAAGTGAACTTTTAATGTTAAAGCAGATGCAAAATTGCACTTCTCATGAGCAATACACTAAAATTTTACTGCCAACTAGTTTGTAGCTACATTGTGTACAGTGCAAATACATAGACTATTACAGTACATGTAGTGCATTATTTTTAGGTGAAAATGTACCAATAGTAATTTCTAAAGTCCCTGGTACCAGTTGATACGAGTAAACAAGGTTCTACTGTATATATATACATATTATGGAGACTCTATAACTGCTGTGGATTCCAGTGTCCCATTCTATATAGGGCAGGAAAGACCATTAACTTTGCTCATAGATCTCTCTATGGGATCTGAAGTCTTATGTGCTGTAAATCTCTGACATGGGACCACCAGCCTTATTTCCCTTCCAAAGGAAGCCATGCCAATTCTCTACTGGATTTGAAGCCATGGCCTCAGGAACCAGAGGCTAGCATATTACCCCTAGACCGCAGAGGATGCCCCTGATAATGGTGACGATCTAGATCATAATTACACTTCTTATGCAAATGACTCTTGTGTTTCATTACATTATGTAGATCATATATTTTTGTTTGAACTGTTGGGGTCTTAAAACATCTTACTTTTAAGCAAAATGCTGATATTCAGCTAATTCTACAAAAGTTATTAAATGAAGAATATTTGTAATTTCTTTCTATTCTTTCAAACTTACTGTGTGTATCTTTGTATCTTGCCTTCAGTGATAAACTTTTCTCCAAAAGCTATGGTTCTAAATAACCTATCCACCACAGCATTTGAAACATCAACTCCTCATCCCACCTATCTATGCTTCAAATTCTCGTACTGTAAGGGATCAGCCAAACTATTTTGTTTACACTGAGCTGCCATCTGTGATGACTGTATGTTAAATCTAACTACAGTATCATTAGCTGTGTAATTAACTATTATAAATGTAATTTAATCTCTTCTTTTTATTAAATTTTCAGTGTTTGCTCGATCGGGTATGGCAGTGGCCATTTAATGCCTTTACACTGGACACTGTTACTGGAGGTATGTATTGCTGCAAATTTATTAACACTTTTTGAGACAATTATTATAAATGATATGAGCTTATAAATATTAACCTTTAAAGTAAAAGATAATATATTTAAGGAATACGCTGATATACACACATTTTCCTAGAAGAAATTTGATTGTGATTTGGAAATATTTACACTTTGCTTACATACAAAATTCACTCAGTATTTCAACTGCTACCAGTCATTTTTTTGGTTTCCTAATCTGGCCAAGCCTTTGCAGCTTTAATTAGTTTAATTATCTTTGCCTACATTGCTGACTAACAAGTTTTAAATTATATGTGTTTGGAGGAATTTAGTAACAGTGACGTCAAAATGAATCACAAAAACTATTTGTAGTTGATTTATTGATACTCGTCACTTACTTTTTTATGCCTAGATGCCAATTGGAAAGAGATTGAAAATGGAGGCAATTGCCTTTGAAACTAGTCTCTCATTACAATTACAAATAGTTTTTGCGATTAAGTTTAAAATTTCATCAAAGAAACTTGAGTACATAATTAATGTAGACATATGTTTTAATTTGTTCTTATCTCTATGTTTATTGAGTTTGATTTGATAGATGGAGACACATTTAGTACACATTGATGCTAGAAGGTTACAGCTTACTTAATATTAAACATCCTACAGTAGGCCTTTGTACTGATATTATTCAGACACAAAAAGATTATTTTATTTGTGATACATTATGTGCAATATATATTTTTCTAGAGTTATTTAAAATTAAAAACGAAAATAGCTTATTTACATAAATGAGGGACAACATTTATATATGAAAGAAAACAACAACATCCAGGTATAAATGACAACAAAAAAGGAATTATTGCAAACGTGTTACATCTAATACTATACCTACTCATACTTGGAAAAATGGAATGTTGCAAAAACAGCATATGCCATGAAAAGAATTATGACACAAAATTTGTATACTAATAAGCTCTGCACTTATTCCTCTAATAAGTTTTCATCTACCTCATAAAGTCCCAATTAGGACTTTATAGGCTATTTACAGAAAATTCAAGGCATATATTTTATTCTTTATGTAAGTCTCTCATAAAATTTTTAATAAAAATCATAAAATGTTTTTGAGAGAGCAACAAATTAAAATATTAAAAGACTTATTGAGTAATATTTTATTAAAGCTTAAAACTTCACATCAGTTTTCGGGACTGTCCCAGACCTATCCTCAGCTGAACAGCAACTAACCACTATCTTCACAATCATAGTGGTCAGCTGCCAATCAGCTCAGGATGGGACTGGGACGGCCCCGAAAACATTCCTGTTTTTAATACTTGACATGAGTGAAGTTTTAATAGAACATGACCCCATAAGTCTTGTAATACGAAATAACTTTCACTTTTAACAATCTTTTAATCATAACTATTCCATCAAGTAAAAGATTTTTCATACAAAAATAATTTGGTTTGGGTCATTTTCTTTGCTACAACCTCTAAAGTTGCTGAATTTAAATATGAAGTTTGGTATGTATTTGTTATTTTTGCATGCTTGCACATACTCATACACACATGTGGTACGCACACACACAAACAAAAACACATATACAGTAGAGTCTCAGTTATCCAACCTTTGGTAAACAGATATTCCGTATTATCCGACATAGTCTCAATAGTGCTTGGTCAGCAGGATGTGCATCCTCGAATCTTCAGTGGGTGTGCAGGTACAGCTTGGGTGTGGACGATATTTCATATCCTGTGAATACAATATGACAAGTAAAAGGAATAAAGTGCTTGTTTCCATTGAGGAAACATTGAAAACAAAATATTGGCAACAGCTCCTTTTGTTCCTGATAGAGGAAATAGACGGTGGCAAGGACATGATGCAAAAGTTAAGATCTATCAGTATAAAAGACTTTGCATACTGAGTGGTTCAGGCTTGGGAAGAAATCGAAACGACGACATTAGCAAAGTCTTGGAACATCCTGTTAGATGATGATAAAAATTAAGAAGACATAGTACAAGAAGACATGAGTGACATTGTTCTCTTACTGAGCTGAATTCCTGGCTGTGAGGATGCTACAATTCAAGAAGCTAGTAGCTGGTGTGCAGAAGATCAACAGTTTGAACTCACAGACTCTGATATTGTTGATTTCGTGAATGGTAATGACAATAAGGATGAAGCAGAACAGGAAATTGAAGAACAAAACGAGAAGATGAGTCATGCTGAAGGTTTAAGTGCTTTAGAGATGGCAAAGATACATGGAGCAACAGCCAGAGGCAAGCGCAACTGAGATATTAATGTTGGTTGATAGGCTTCACGGGTGATCAGCCGCGTCAAATTAATTACTCAGTTCCTGATGAAGGCCATAAAGTGTAAAGTGGCCAAAAGCTCAATCTTCTTAAATTTGATGCAGCTGATCACCTGTGAAGCCTTAATCAATAATGCACACCGTGAAAGCTTTAAGTCTTACATATTAATGTTTAGTCGAGTGCGAAATCTCGCAGCAAGGAAACATCATTCAGCTGGCAAACAGACTTCATTGATAAGCTTCTTTTCTTAAGACATTTGGAGCTTAATTTTGTTCAATATTGCATGTAGAATTGGTTTGATTATTCAGTAAATACTGCAAAACCAATACTAGTTTTAATATTACAGTATACCCACCATGTTTTACCCCATTTTCCAACTTATTTTGTATTATCCGACATTTTCGGTTATCCAACCTTGTCCAGGGCCAGTTTAGGTCGGATAATCAAGACTCTACTGTAAATGCAAACATACACACTCTCACAATATGTTTTCATAAATGATTTTTAGGATTCAGGGGTATATTTCAGCTGAAGTCTTGATATGTAACTTTAGAGAGAAATGCAGCAATTTTTCTAAAATTTACAGACATTCAAGAAGAGAAAATAAAAATGCTATTCAGTTTTCTAAGATTTTGTTCTTTTACAGGGCGATCACTGCCAGTATTGTGTGTTCACTTGTTTCATTGGTATGGACTTATGGAGCACTTCAACTTGGATGTAGTTCGTGTTTGGAAATTATTTAGTAAGTATATCAAAATTTAACTGTATTGGAACACCACAGTGAAGCGAAATAATTGTTAAATTATAGATGAATCGTATTTATTACACATCAGCTTCACTTACGTACCTATTTTGAGGACATGTTTCGCGAACCATTGTTCACATCGTCGACTCTTATGCGACTAAAGCTTGATCCAGTGGTGTGGGTAGTTCTGGAGTTGCTGCTGCCATCACAAAATCAACAGATGGCAGCAGCAGCTGCATCTTCTGCTCTTAAGAAAGTGAAGCAGATGTGTAATAAAAACGACTCATCTAAAAATTAATAATTATTTCGCTTCACTGTGGTGTTCCAATACAGTTAAATCTCGATTAGTATATTAGTTTCAACTCAAAATCATACCAACTTGCAGTCTTCAACTGTTTAATATACAGACTAAACATTTTCCTAAGCAAAGAAGAAGGAACACCTACATATACTCCATATAATGCCACCCAGCAGTTTCAGCCTAACACCACACAACAAAAGCTCAACAAATACAAAAGGTTAAAACCATCAGTGAGACTACCACATTAAAACCCCAAGAAATTCACATTGGACAGACCAAAGATTTAAGCAAATATTCCGAAAACATGTCATTTTAGCACCTCAAAACAGTAACAGCATACGAAACTTATGTGCATATCCTTAAAAGACAAAATTGCCTACATTGGGAGCTCTGCTGTGTGTGTGTGTGTGTGTGTGTGTGTGTGTGTGTGTGTGTGTGTGTGTGTGTGCGCGTGCGTGCGTGCGTGCGTGCGTGCGTGCGTGCGTGCGCGTGTGTGCTTGCGTGTGCGTGTGTGTGTCCACCATATAAATGCAAATGTTTTAGCACAAAGAAACATATTTATTTTCTTAGTTATATCCTTCCTTGCCCACTTTCAATGCCTACTTTTACTACATGTGGCACCACAGGCGGGGAAACTGATGATATATGAGATGAATGAGATGGCAGAGGAAACCAGAAATCCTGGAGGAAACCTGCCCCAGTGCCATGTTGTCCACCACAAATTTCACTTTGCAGCCATCTGGAATCGAACCCAGGCTGCCTTGGTGAGAGTCGAGCAGTCTAACTACTCAGCCATGGCACGGCCTTAGAGATGCAGTATTTGTCAGATAAATTGTGATCAAACATATATAGGCAAGACACCTGAAAATCAGACTCAAAGGAAAACTCTGATGCATAAAATATACTGAAAAATTAGTGATAGCAGCATGCTTTTGAAACCACCACCATGATATTATCCTGAAAGTCAACCTCCAAAGGACAGTAACTCTCATTATGGGAAAATGTCTACATTTCAGAGAACACAAGGATCAAATTATGAACTTCGAACTCCTAATATCGGACCAGCTCAGCAAGTTCATGTCATCACCACCACCGGCACAGACTTACACCATCAATTCAACTAGTTGGTTTTCTGTTGAGGAGAGGAGTGAACATTGCCAAAACATATTGTAATTTTTCAAAAGTGAGGTAGCATAAATATAACTAATGTTCAATTTGTAATGACAAGTAGAGTTTATGCAGAGGTCAATGTTAGCTAATTGAAATGTTGCCTCATTGCTCAATTTATACACAATTGGAAATTGCTTTATTGCAATAATCTCAATTTTAATGTTATGTTTTAATTCTTCAAAACTGTGTACCAAAATAGTTTTTTTTTTTTAAATGAGACTTCTGCTAACATGAACATTTTTCTTTACAGCTCTTATAGAAGAAGGCTACCATAGTACAAATCCATACCACAACTCAATTCATGCTATGGATGTCACCCAGGCAATGCACTGTTTTCTTCAAGAGGAGAAGGTAAAAGTAGATGTACTATCTTTGTTACATGTGCACACTCATCAGACAACAAAAGTACATTTTCAAACACGTTCTAAAAAGCCATAAAAAATTGTACATCCAAATTGTATTTGATATCACCAACATTCTATGTGAAATATAAATCAGGAAGGATATAATGGAAGAAATTGCACCTCAGATCTAATAACTGCAATGCTATTACAGATTGCAAGAGCCCACCTTAACTTATTGGTGGTTGACATACTTGGATCTTAATGAGGCTTTCATATTACCATAATGAAGAATTGTTTTTTTTTTAATTTAAAAAAAAAATTTAAAAATTGCTTTTTTTTCCCTTGCCAAAAAAGGTGCAAATTTAATTCAGAACAAAAGTAAAAACTTACCCTTTACATCCATAAAAAGATTAATCAAAAGCAAATATAAAAACAAACAAAACCAATCAATATCTAACAAAGCCAAAGATAAAAAAAATGGAACATTTTAATTAAAAATCCAGAAATTATTCCAGAAATCCCACGTAAAGCTGCAGCAGCAAATTTTAGATTACTTACGGAACATGATTATTTGGCCAAACACTTACACAGAATAGGAATTTATACAAGTCCAAACAGTCCTCTGTGCAACAAAGAAGAGGAAATGACTGAAGAACATCTTTTAACTTGTGAAGCCCTACCTGCCGGATCCACTACACAGAAATATTGGAGAGCAAGAGAGCTAATGGCTTCATTGCCAAAGCCTAGCATTTGAAAACAACAACAATTTTAAATTAATTTACATGTAATTCTTTCTTTTTAACTTCTTGTTGTTTTTTATTCCAACTAATTACAATTGTCCACTATATAAATTCAAACATTTTAGCACAAAGAAACATATTTATTTCCTTATTTATATGCTTCCTTGCAATATTTCCTCTACATAAGCACCATCTTTTCTGAAGGAAACACCAATTTAGTTAAACACTGGTTCACAATAACCATAACTAAAAACTAGGACAACATTTAAGTTAATTGGTGAAAATTAATCATTTCTTCACACTAGCTGTATATAGGCTAAGGTTTTGGATAGTTGAAGAAATGATTAATTTCCACCAATTAACTTAAATAATAAGAGTTTAATGGTGAAGCATGGGATACAGGTACTTACAACAGTAAATAGCCTCAACTGGTGTATCTCGAATACGAGAGCCCCTAGTGGTTTACCGGGAAAATATGAGTCAATTGGAGAATTTAATGTCAGGACGGCATGTTGGCCATGATAGCTCAATGGGTAAGAGCAACTGGATGGAAACCAGGAGATCCGTGGTTCAAATCCCGGCCATGGCATTGAATTTTTCATGTTGACTCTATCTTATCCATAATGCACTCTTTGCTGACTGACTCATGACTGCTCTGCTCTCACAAGTGCTCTGAACTGACTGAGGCTGGCCTTTACACATTCTTTTATACCCTGTCAGTCACAGTGAGAAGATTCTGGAAGCTGAATGTTCTAGAGTTTCAGAAATCAAACAATCTGGAAAGCTTCTGTGTGCACAACAAAGGAACTACTTTCAGCTTCATGATGTCAGCTAGTGGCTTTCCTTGAATTTTTTTCTTTCTCGCCAGCAAACAACACTTAATTTCTCTATGGCAGTCACCCCCATCACAGTAACAATATGGAAAAATAGAAATTAGCAACCTACTGTAGTAGAATTACACCCAACCATCACCAGGAACAAGGCCATCCAGGACATGGAGTGATGCAGACAGTGAAACAAGTACTGAGAATAGGAACAGGAATTCCCGGAACATATTTTCTTTAAGAATAAACGTGTGATGTGTGTTAAAAAATCAACTCGGTAATACTAAAAAGAAGAGATATAGTTTTATCTATGTAAGAAAATAACACAATCTATTTATATACAAATATAACAGCTCAACTAAAAAATAGAATACAAAATAACATCTTTAACTATTTCTAAGAGTGCTGCAGTCTTTTCCCCTATGAACAAAGCAATCCACCCTTTTAAACTCTTATTTTAATGGAAATCAAATGTACTTATAATCATGTCTTTTTGTAGTTTCTCTAATGCTTGAGAATATTAGTTAACTGATATGCTCAAGCTTATTTTACTCCAAAAAGACAACTAGTTATGTCACCTGCAGATGTGTAAATGATTGCTTAAAAAGCAAAAACAGTTAGACACATCCTTACTGTAAACTGTGGCAAAAAATGTAAAAATGTATATTTTTTTAACAGAATGTAATTTAGGAAGTTAACAGGAGTAATAACAAATTATTTAACAACAATCTAGAATAAGTAATTATAAATTCTTTAAAAAACTATTTGTAGTCAGTTTTTTGACACTTCGTCACTTTGTCAAAAAATTGACTACAAATAGTTTTTTTTAATTAATTTTGACATCACTGTTACTAAACTTCTCCAATCATGCATTATCATAAATTCTGTTTGTTACAGATCCGAATGCACCTTACTCCTTTGGAGATTATGTCTTCATTAATTGCTGCAGTGACACATGACTTGGACCATCCAGGAGTCAACCAACCATTCCTCATAGCAACTTCCAATCACCTTGCAGCACTGTATGAGGTGGGACAGAATCTGTTATAATGTGAAGAACTTAACTTAATTTTTACTTCTGGAGGAGGGTCTGATAACGTCATGTAAAATAAAAATTGCATTGATTGATGGAAATTAATCCTTGAATTGATTGGACTGACTTTTAATGCACATATTATTTAGTTATTAATTTTGAGGAACCTCTTACAAAAGCTAGTGCTTTCATTGTAAACCTAGGGTCAACTGATATTATCGTTCAGTGATAAGATTTTCAGTAGTTTCAGAATAAACACTATAGCAAATGAGGAAAAGTAAAGATATTAAAAAATGGAATAGGGAACACAGAACTCACTACTTGAAAAAACATGCATATGTTTGGAGAAACAATAACTGGATTATGAGCTTCAAAATCAAATGCTACAAAAAGTTAATCCATTTACCACCAAGCACCTTCATTCACAGTGAGTAGCACTGGCAATCAACAAAGTTGACAGTGAAAGAAATTAATTTATAAAACATATTTCTCAAATTAAAAATTATGTAAGCATGTAGTTCAACTCCTCCCCTAAATCAGACTTGAAAAATACAATCTAAAGGCGAAAACTCAAACCACAGAACTTAAGGTCTGCATGCAATGCTCACTTGAGCTACTGTGGCAAGTATGCAATCAGTCTTCTCATTTAATTCTAGGCATTGAATTTTCCAAGCCAGATTTAACCTTCAAGTACCTGGTGAAAGAACAATAATTATTATCAAATCCTAGACCTATCATGTTTAAAATTACACATAAGTAGGATTCTTTTTCTGGAAAAATACAGAAGCCCAATGCATTCCTTTATGAGGAGGTACATTGCACTTAAAGTTATATAGCACCATCATTAACACTAAGTTTATAAGTATCGGTAATGAATACTGCTAAACCATGGCATTAAGTTAACACAAAACATTAATAATAAATTAATAATGCAATCTAATTTCTAATGCTAACTAAACAAATTATATTAAATTTGAATTTATAAAATGAACTATATAACTAGATGACTGTTAAGTTATAATAAATAGTACACATTAGTTCTCGGGATATGGGTAGATATTATAAACATGGAAATATCAATTAACTTTAAAGAGAGTCGATTAAAGACACTAAACAACACTTACTTTTAAATTTTTCCGGAACATGTTTCTGAGGCTTTGCCTCTATCATCAGCCGGCTCTCGACTGGTTCTCGTTGGTGTAGTTGACGATATTTTGTCACAGGTCTCCTCTGGTGGCGGTTCAAGGAACTTGCTGAACAAATCTTTCTGGGGGATGTCGAAATTGAATACTTTGTTCCTATTTTTTGAAATGAAGATTTGTTCCCATGTGGAACAAATAGGAAAAATAGGAACAAAGTATTCAATTTCGACATCCCCCAGAAAGATTTGTTCAGCAAGTTCCTTGAGCCGCCACCAGAGGAGACCTGTGACAAAATATCGTCAACTACACCAACGAGAACCAGTCGAGAGCCGGCTGATGATAGAGGCAAAGCCTCAGAAACATGTTCCGGAAAAATTTAAAAGTAAGTGTTGTTTAGTGTCTTTAATCGACTCTCTTTAAAGTTAATTAATCATAACAACACTGTTTTCAACACTTCCAAGAAAAGAAATGGAAATATCATATGAACTAGTCTGTATAAATTGTTACAGGAATGTATGATTAGAGGTGGCCTTGGTGGTAGTGCCTCTGTGCCATGGTACTCCCTTTAAAAGGTGCAGAAATACCATTTTAAATTATTTGTATACTTTTAATGTGGTCATGCTTGGTATTGTTCAAGACGCAGTGAAATTTAAGTTAACTGTTGGAAATTAATTGTTCTTTCACACTAGCCGTGCATGGGCTATGGTTTTGAATAGATAGAGTCAAACTGAAAAATTCAATGCCATGGCCGGGATTTGAACCACAGATAGCCTGGTTTCCATCCAGTCACTCTTACCCATTGAGTTACCATGGCCAACGTCAAATAAAAAACGTCAAAATTTCAAATAAAAACTAACATGGTCAAATCCCAGCCATGCCATAGAATATTTCAGTTTGACTCTTATCTATCAAAACCTTAGCCTAGGCATGGTTAGCCCGCCTCGGTAGCGTGGTGGTAGAGTGTCTGCCTCACGTTCAAGAGGTCCCGAGTTCGAATCTCGTTCAGGGTGAGTTACATGGATAAGGATTTTTCCGGGTTTTCCCTTATCCAGAAAGACGAATGTCAATTAACTCTAAGCTCTATGAACCCTGGGCTCTTTTGAGCATCATTTCATCCATTCCATTCATCGTCCGATATGACTTAACGTTGGAGGACGTAAATTACAACAACAAAAAATACATGGTTAGTGTGAAGGAACAATTAATTTCCATCAATTAACTTAAATAATAACAGTTTAATGATGAATCCTGGGACTCAAGTACTTATAATAGTAAGTTGCCACAAACGGTTTATCTTGAATACGAGTGCCCCTAGTGGTTTACCTGGAAAATATATGAGTGAGTTGGAGAATTTAATGTCAGGATGGCACGTTGGCCATGGTTCAATATTTGCTTGAGGAAAGAGTTGGCTAAAATTCCAAGTACGATGGACATGATAAGTACCGGTTGTCGTTGTAGGTGGCAGTTGGTGCAAGTTGATGTAGTGAAAGAAAAAGCAGTTATTATTAATGGTGTGCATGGCATTACATATATAACTGAACATCATTTTAACCATTTCTTTCATTCAAAGTCGGATATTTCCTTCTTATTTGTTAAATGATGTTAATTATATATATAAGTAACGTGACACTACTAGTTCATTCATGCTTCAGCTGCCACAGTGTATAATCTATCCGAATATGTACATGAATCTGTTTCAAGAATTGCGCACTATGAAATAAAACTTTCTCAGCCAGTGTTTGACATTTAACTTTGAGGTTTAAGTTTATCTGTATATTTGAATAATTACTAATATTTAATTATTAATAATTAATTATAATAATATAAAATAAATGTTTAAAAATAACGTATAAATTGAATAATAAATCTGCTGGAATGTTTTTAGTAATAATGCATATTTTAATGAATAATAATTGCATTTAATTAGAATTATATTATTAATAAAATAAAATCTATGTAAGTTTATCCAAATTATTTGGTACATGAATATGAAAAAAAGGTCTAAGCATTGCTTACATGTGAAAAACCATAATACTAAATTAATTAATATAAATCCATATGTTACACGAGTGAGATGTTGTTTATAAGCTTCCTATGAATTAGAACTTCACAATGGGTTTGGATAGGTAGAGTCAGACTGAAAAATTCAATACAATAGCTGGGATTTGAGCCATGGATCTCCCAGTTTCCATTCGGTTGTCCTTAACCATTGAGCTACCTTGGCCAACATGCCAGCATGACATTAAATTCTCCAACTTACTCATATTTTTCCTGGGAAACCACTAGGGGTTCTCATATACAATGAGATGCGCACCATTTGTGGTGCGCCCGCCTCAGTAGCATGGATGATAGCATGTCTGCCTCACTTCAACAGGTCCCGAGTTCGAATCTCAGTCAGGGTGAGTTACCTGGATAAGGTTTTTCTGAGGTTCTCCCTTATCCTGAAAGACGAATGTCTGGTAACTCTAAGCTCCAAGGACCCTGAACTCATTTGAGCATCATTTCATCCATTTCATTCATCGTCCGATATGACTTAAGGTTGGAGGACATAAATTACAAAAAAAAAAAAAAAAAAAAAATTAGCTGCAAAAGCTGTGACTTAAGTTTACATCATTGCATATGACTAATGGAATCATATAAATTCAAATTCATCACACTGTTTTCATGTATTTATATTTCTTGCTCTTGCTGCCTATAAAATACCTCCTAGTTAATATACATTTAGCCAAACATACTTCAGTCAGTGTATTTTGTACATTGCTATACAAATCATTCTTCACATAAACACTTACTTTGAACTTTTATTTCAATTTATGCATTGCTCTCTCCCAATGTGTGTGTGCGTGCGTGCAAGATAAAACAGATTAAAACAAATGTCATTTAGTTACTGCAGTTAGCTATACAACTAAAGGCACGAAATTGAGGTACATGTATTCCATTACAGAACACATCAGTGCTGGAGAATCATCACTGGCGCTCTGCTATTGGTTGTTTGCTTGAGAGCAATATTGCTGAGCAATTGGGATCCTACAGACCAGAACTGGAGCGCCAGATAAGCTCTCTGATACTTGCCACTGACATCACACGCCAACAGGAGTTTCTCATTCGTTTTAAGGTAACTTATATTTTTATACTGTATTTCCTTTATGACAAAACAAAGACAGTAAAATAACTTTTCATTTTATTTTACTAATATTTTATATCCTTATTCATTTATATTTCATGCTTTTCTTGAAAGACATCTAATAATCATTTAGTGAGGAGGGTACTGTCTATCAACTTTAAAGTTGTCACATTTTTCTAAATAACTAAGAATGGAAACAAGAATGAGAATAACAAAGTTAAAATACAAGTATTGTCATGTGAGCATTTAAAATTAATGAGAGATGTTCTAGATCCGAGAAACTGTAACAAATATTTGGTAAAATTTTAACTTTCTTGTTTTCATTCCCTACTACAGCTAATTATATTTATATTATGTGTGTATTAGACTCTTCACAGTGCATGTAAATCATTCATGGTCCCTGTGAGTTGAAACATAAAAGAACAATATTTTTTCCAAAATATTAGAAAACGTTATGCATAGCCGTTTATCTTCCTTTTTGAACAAGTACAATATTATCTCAGAGAGTCAGCATAGTTTCTATAAAGGATGATCAAAACAGACAGCCATAAATTTCTTAAAGCAGTATATGATGCAGTAGATAGCAGGGAACCATGCAGTGGTACTTTTCTGGATCTACCAAAGGCTTTTGAGCTAGTAGAACACAATCTTTTATTAGAACACCATCACACAATAGGTATTCTGAAATAGCACTAGACTGGTCTGACTCCTACTTGGAAAATAGAGAACAAATGGTAGTATTCATCTGAATACAGCCAAATCACAGTAAAAGCAGTCTACCATCGGGGTACCATAAAGATCGATTCTTGGGCCACTTCTCTTCCTAATATATGTAAATGACCTGGCCTCTAGTATCAGTGAAGCACAAATCACATTATATGCAGATGATACCAGTGTTCTTATAAAAGGACCAGGCATAAGGGAACTAAATAGCAATGTTGATAATGTTAATAAATTACTAATTGATTCCTAAACAATAACTTATTAATTAACTAGAAAAAACTACATCTTCAAAACAATA
This sequence comes from Mantis religiosa, assembly GCA_030765055.1. Taxonomy (NCBI): domain Eukaryota; kingdom Metazoa; phylum Arthropoda; class Insecta; order Mantodea; family Mantidae; genus Mantis; species Mantis religiosa. The sequence continues at coordinate 217,559,805 of CM060947.1, read as the reverse complement.
GACAGTGTCCTAGTAGTCAATTTTGATAACAAAAACATACCTTTAGAGTCAGAGGCAAAATTTTTAGCATTACAGTAGACCATAACTGAAAATGGAATTCACATATTAAGCTCTTATCGAAAAAGCTCAGTAAAGTATATACAAATATAATAATTTGTAACTTGAAAAACTTCACTTATCTTGCTCACTTTCTTTTCGGGCAGCTAGCCAGGTGAAAAGACAATTAGACATTTCGGGAGTGTGCATCTCTCCCACCATCAGGATATTTATAAAATGTTATCACCACAAATGAAACACTGGATATAACATTTTATAAATATCCTGATGATGGGAGAGATGCACACTCCCGAAACATCGATATCTAATCGTCTTTTCACCTGGCTTGTTGCCCGAGAAGAAAGTGAGCATATTCGTCACCAGGAAAGCTTCAGGTCTTATTTCACTTATCTTTTAAGAAATGATGACTGCATTTCTTACAAATTGAATAGGATTGTGATTTTGTGAATAAATCATCCACATCATCAGCTCGAACCATCAACAAACTCGTTGTTAACGTTACTATCGCTAGATGTCACTATGTTTATTTTAGTACTACCAATATCTGAAAATGAAACAAATTTAAAAACAGAATTAACTACCGGTATTTCAATATTCATTATGCTATGTTTATTTGTTAAAATAAATATCTTTTTGCAAAACATTAAATCTATCAGACCATTTAATTGTTTTAATAATTTAATTTCTGGATTTATTTCATGGTTAAATGACCAAAAATGATCTGCTATGGCCGATTTATCAGTTTGCTTATACTTAATGTTACGAAAATGCTCTTTCATTCTGGTTTCTAAATTACGTTTTATCTTTCCAATATAAACTTTGTCACAATCAAAACAATTAAATTGATAAATACTAGATTTTTTACTATCAGGAATTTTATCTTTTAAAGTGAAGTTTTTCAAGTTACAAATTATTATATTTGTATATATTTGTTTGCTTCACTGTTAATAGCTTCATATTTTACATATTTATCAGAGAAGCAGTAAACAAGTAGGTTTTGATACTTCTTATTACTGTAATTTTATTGCTCCTTCTATATGGTATAGGGTAATTCAAGCTCAGAACAGCAATATTTACCTTACAAAACAGAGCCATTCTTTTAATTGTAAATATAAATTATAGAACCAGTTGCAGGCAATACTTCAAGGAGATAAGGATTATACTGTTGCCATGTATATATGCACTAGAACTATTAAACTATGTAAAAACTAACTTACATCAATTTAACACAGTATCCCAGGTACATTGATGCAATACACATAATAATAAAATAATCTAGCCAGCCACACACATAATCTAAACTTTTTGAGGATAGCTTTGTATACACTGGACTAATTATTGTGACTTTGTGTGTTCGTGAAATTAAAAGTCCAGGTTACAAACACCAAAAATTGCTCTTTATTTCCGTAGAAATACACTTTGCCAACCTTTACAGTCGCTGAATTATGTCACATACACAATACAACTTGCAAGGTCAACGACCACAACATAGCTCACACAGCTGTTTACGCATGAGAGTTCAATTAACAATTAACTGACTATGGCAGGTGACGGCTCCCTTGTTATAGATTACTCACTGTCTGGAATGTTCTCAAACAATCAAGACGGTGCTAGAAGAAAGATGAACACTTTATAAATTCGTCTCCTTCCCCCCACCATTTCAGCAAGCTTTTATCTCCGCACTGCACTACCCGTCTCTTTGAACTCGTTGCCCATGCCGCCTCGAATCAACAATGCGCTTGCAACATTATTTATAATAAATTATCCCTTTCGTTCAGAAACAGTAATGTTCAAAATTTTAAAATTAAACTTAAAATGTTTCTACTACAGCATTGTTTTACATATTAGATGAATTTATAGAAAACTGTAATTTATTGTAAATATTAACTGCACTAATGTTTCCACATTTACATACAAATATGTCTGGATCCATATCTGTATTATTAAAACAAATAGCTTCATAATCTGAGAAAACTACTGCTGTATTTATGTAAATCATTGTCACTGTATGTATATACAGTGCCTTATTTTTCACTGGTGGCAGCTGGCATGCTGCTGCCACATTAGGCACATTGTTGCTGCATTGAATATTTAAATTCTATTGCTATGTTTATCATGCAAATTATAATTACAATAATCAAATACCTTTGTCACAGAAATTATGTTCTTGTGCTGTCACACATGTCTCACACCTTCAAAGAAACTTTTTGTTGGCATGCATTAATTAATCTTCTGAAATTGCAGTAATTTCTCTGTTGTGTTTTTCAGTTCTTCCAACGTTTGCGGGTTATTCTGATGCACTTTATTTTTTAAGTTTCCCCATAAATAAAAATTGCATACCAAAAGATCTGGGCTATGTTCTAACTTCTGTTCTATCTCATTGAGTTTTTCTTTTGTATGCACATGGCAAGTTCTCTTGGGTTTCCTATCAAGAACAAAACCGGTTTCTCTGAATCTCTTTACAAGTTTACGAACTGTCTCTGAGGTAGCAGTAGACAACCATAATTTGTTTATTTTTTTAAAAAACTTTGCAACAATTCTGAATAACTTACCATACATTAAATATGTTTACATGATAAACAAAATGAATATCTTGAATTTTCTATGAAGACTTCTTTATTCACAAGGAATATTGTATAATTTTATATAACACATAAATCATAACGGTCAGACAAACCAAAGACTGCAAATTTCTTTAAGCCATATTGTTGATTTCTCTACTTCTAAAGGTCGCAGATTAAAACTTGGTAGAGGCTGATGGATTTTTTAAATCTAAAATCCTTATAGAGGCTGCTGGATTTTTTTAAATCTAAAAATCCTTAGCATGTCTTCTGTAGAAAGAGAAGTAAAGCTGGTGATCCACCATTGTAGATATATGGCATGTGAAAAACTGCAGACCTGATAAATAGGCCTCTGAGCAGAACTAAGCAGTCTTTTATGTTCAATATATGAGGGTTGAGGCAAAAGTCATAGCAAGTATCTTTTTTCTTGAAGATACCAGTCCGGTTGGAAAATGTGACATATACATTATTAATTCTTAGATGAGTCGTATTTATTACAAATCTGCTTCACTTTCGTACCTATTTTGAGGACATGTTTCGCAAATCATCGTTTGCATCTACGGCTCTTATGCTCTTATGCGATGCAAACGATGATTTGCGAAACATGTCCTCAAAATAGGTACGAAAGTGAAGCAGATGTGTAATAAATACGACTCATCTAAAAATTAATAATTTTTCGCTTCACTGTGGTGCTCCAATACAGTTAAATCTCGATATGGTGACATATACAGTTGAAAGGATAAGGTGTTAACTACATGTGTAGACAATGAATAGCACTGAAATATCGTAACACACTAAAATTATTACGGTAGTATACAGGGCAATATGGACTTCACAGTGCAAAAGAATGACAACACAGTACACATACAGTTGACACGACAAACCTGGGCTTAAAGACCCTCAAAGTAGTCCCCTGCTTCTGGCACCACCCACTGCCAATGATGTGGGAGGTGCTGAATACCATCTGCCTCAGCTTTTGTCGCACCATGTGTGAATCAGGTCACTTGTTTGCACACAGTGTTAGCAATGACCTCTTGTGTTGCAAACTGTGCCACATAGTGGTTCCTTAATCTTTCGAATGAGATCAAAGTCACAGGGCGAAATATCGGGAGAATATGGTGGTTGCTCCAATTCTTCCCATCCCCAACGTCGCAGTAGCTGTCCTACACACTCTGTTTTATGTGGTTTTGCATTGTTGTGCAGGATTATTATACAATTCACAAAATCCGGACATTTCTCCCAAACGCCATGTCATACCTGTTGCACCAGGTAGTCAGAGCATATTGCATAGCGCACCCACCTTTGAGCTTGTCAGTGCATGCTGTACCCACCGCAATGCAATTTTGTGTAGTTGTAGCTCATAATGCAATATCCTGTGGATGGTGCGATTCTCGAAGTCACTTGCCACCTCTAACTCCAGTAGCATTCATCATCTGTCTTCATTCAGGAGTTGCTCGATGGGCATGTGCCATGTCGGTCCACACACTGACCGGTCTTCATGAATGTTGCTCATCACTAGTTGACACACGTCCTTGTGGAAACTTTCCTACCCACCGTGCTACTGTACAGCATAATAGGACATTATTCCCAAGGGCTTCCACTAATTCACTGTGACATTCCATCGCATTTCTCCCTCGGAGAACGGCTATTTTGATGTAAGCACGCTGCTCAACACGGTTTACTTTCATCTTGCATGACACTCACCAACTGACTAATTTCACAGCCCTCGCTACCCTACTACCGCTATCACAGAGACATCTGTTCTGCATACACACTATGCCTGCAGAACTTCCACATGACACATATACACTTGTGATCCATCCATATATCTACAAGAGAAAAAAGAGTTGCCATGACTTTTGCCCCAATCCTCATAGAATGGGATTCTGAGGACCAAAGCATCCATAAATAAAAACTCAATTTAAATTTCACAGAGTATTTCATACAACTTTTATTTGCATCAGTTATTTCCAAGATATTCATTATTAAGGTTTTGAATTTTTGCAAATGTAATGTTTTTCAAGTGCTGTCACTATTCAGGTATTTCTTATAATGTTACAGAGAAATCAAATCATATTTATAAATTTGACATTTGCTTATAACTTCAGTTGACTGTATCTCCATTGTATCTACAATGAAATGTATAGTGAAATTAATTCTGAAAATGTTTATTTCAAAAATATAAAGCAAACATGAAAAATAAGGTTTTATAAGAATAGCACGTAGTAGCATCACAAAAATAAACTACACTAGGTAGAGAAAGTTTGTAAATGTAAAATGTCAAATGTCTGTAAGATCACATAGAATCAGTCAACTATCTAGTAGCAATAAGTCTATAATGTGAAAGACCATGCTTTTTGTGCTTACCTTTATATTAAAACTATTGTATATTAGCTAAAAATTATGTTTTTTGAAAACTATCATTTCAAATTCCAAAGTGGTGCTTTAACTATATCTTCATAAGCTATCTTAATTAAAATATTATTCGTAAAATTACTTTTATGTTAATATGGTACTGCATTTAAATATTTTAATTTTTCCATTTTAGCGATACCTGGACCAAAATTTGCTAGACATGCGACAGCCAGAGGATCGTCATTTCATTCTCCAAATTGCCCTCAAGTGTGCAGATATTTCCAACCCTTGTCGACCCTGGGATGTGAGTAGAAAATGGAGCCAAAAGGTGTGCGAAGAATTTTTTCGTCAAGGAGACTATGAACGGCAGCTAAATCTTCCCGTGACCTCACTCTGTGATAGACATACAACATCTGTACCAAAGATACAAGTAGGATTTTTCCGGTTTGTGGTATCCCCTCTATTTGAGGAATGGCATAGGTTTCTGAATACTAAATTATCACATATGATGATGCGTTATTTACGAAGTAACCAAACCAGATGGGAAGCCCTGGTGCAACAGGAATTGGCTGAAGAAACACGAACAGAGATTTCAGAGGCAGAAGTACTGGATGAAGAAGTAGGAGGAAGTTCAGAAGAGGAGGCAGCAACAGAAGCAGTGATCGGTAGTGTAGAACTGTTGCTGCCTCCAGATTCTCCACATTCTCGTCGACCATCACTACCTGCTCGAGGTGGTGATAGTGCAGCTGGAGATGAAGAAAACTCTTCCCAGCGTGTAGGTCGTAGACATTCAGTTCCCCTTAGCATGCCCCGTCCACCGCCCATATCCCGCACCATCATCAGGCGAGAAAGCCTTCCAGTGGGAGAACACCGCACACAGCGACGCTTCCCCTCTGGTCCCATTCTGCACCTCGAAGAGCAGGATGAAGAAATACCATTAGGTCATAGTTCCCTCTCCCTGCTATCATCTTGCAGCAGCTCTGGTAGACCTCACTCCTCGGCAGATGGCAGTGGGCAGGAGAACCGGCCAGTAAGCGCTGAGAATTTGCTGCCAGAGCCCAGTATTGCCTCTATCACGACAAGTGTTGAAGCAAGTAGGCTCTCTTCAGTCTTACATGGTGGAGCTAATGGAACAACCTCAGTTCCAGCCCAACCTGGATCTACTTCCCGATATCCCCTTACTCGCCAACAAACTTTTCCTCCCCTGCAGCCCTACATTAGAGTACGCTACATGTCAACTACTGCTGAGATGTCAAGTTGCTCTGAAATCCTAGCAGAAACTACCAGTCGCTCCAATTCTTCAAGCTCATCAGATAAAACTGCTGGCGAGGCTACACTATCTCGCCAAACATCCGAAAGTCTCTCAGACTTACAGTGTAGTAAAAATGGTTGTGGAACTCCTAATGGGAAGGGACGAACAGGTAGGACTTGTGAGAGTGGGGGACTGGGGAGGGGAAAAAGGGAACAGACTGACCCTGTGGAGAAAGGAACCAAAGTGGCAAAGGTCTCAGAAAGCTGGACCCCACAGCAGTTCATAAACAAATGGGAAAAAGAGAATGTGGATCCTCGATATGTTGGAAGTGATGCGGAACTGGATAATGCTGCAAACAAGACTGGAAATCTACGCAGAAACACTCCTCAGGTAAGAATACATATTGCAGTATCCCTGTCCACAATATTCAAGGCTATTCTTTAACATTTTGTTAAGGCTTAACAAACTCTTAAAGCTGTTAATTAATTATTATATGCTGTTTGGCATTCTGTAACGTTGTCTTACTATGTTTGTTACACAATAGAGAGAGAAAATTGTGTTTTTTTATGCTGTTACAAGAAGAAGAGAATGATACAAAATTGACAACCCAATTATCAAATGTCTATATATTCAGCATAAAATGTAAAAGTTATTAATTTAACACCTAGCTAAGCAGTGTTTTGTTGAAGTCAATGGTATTATATAAATTTTAAGAGGCAAATTTCAAAAGCAGAATAACTGTTACATAACCCCATACAGATAGTAATAAAAAGTGTAACAGATTCTTGGAGTGGGATACTGCTGTACTTTGCAGATGATGTTGCTGCGTCCTGTCCTTTGGGATGGAGTTGAAGTAGCTGGTCACAAAGTCATCTTTTTCTGAGCTTTAGCACTTGGATGTTGCGATGCCTCTGGAAGATCTCCGGAGCTCTAGTCGATGCATGAAAATCTTAACTTATCTCCAAGGTGGTCTCAGGCAGGAATCTGTAGGAACTAAATTGGTGTTCGAAGATGAAATAAATTAAATTCTCTTTAGTATCAAAATTTTTCATACTTTTATTCTTTTGTGCCATATTTAAATACATGCCTAAATATATAATTACAATCATTAGATTAATTCAGTTGAATACTTTAAATCTCTCAATAAGGTTTTTACCATCCCCTAATCAATACTTTTTACATCAGCTTTACTTCCTTCCTCTACAAAGTTTCATTATAATGAGTTTACATCTTACTCCTAATGCAGTTTGACACCAAGTCTGTCTTACCTCTGTCTTCTATGACATTCCTACACTAAGTGACGCTACTTCTAGCTAATCTCAGTTTATTGATTTTTGGTCATATGAAGCTAATTTACTGTGAACAATATTAGTTGCATACATTATTGAGAACTAACAGCTGATGTGAATTTATTACTTGTTTTAGGGACTGGCACGGCGACGTGGCTCAGCTCCAGTTGGTTTGCTCAACCGTTCAGAGGATGGAGGTGTCGGACCTGCTCTAGCACTTAGAGGCGGCGGAGATCGTTTCCTACGCCGTGGCTCGGTGCCTATCGACATGACAAGACAAAGTAGGAGATGCTCCCATTTTAGTAAATTCTTTACCAAGAACTTGCATCCAGAGAGGGTGGAGTTCCGGGTATGAGTCTGTCTGCACAACACCTCACACACTCTTTAACTTGTTCCTTGTCTTGTCACGACGTTGGAACTGTTCGTTTATTCACACACTCTAGTCTTTCTCATCAGCAATAGCCAACTTCATTTACCAACTGAGAAATTACACATATTGGTGTGTATCTGTTTATCAAGTGTATAACACAACATCATGAATGTTTTTACACTAATAATGGACTATATGTAGCTTTACTTTTAAAGTATTGGAACAAACTTAATAAAAAAGAACGTATTTTTCTTATTTATATCAACATTTTAAAAAATCAAATAATTTTTATACTCTATTATTATTATTATTCAAAACTAAATACACACTTACAAGAGTGTTGGTCTCAAAGAGAAGTAACCTCCCATAGTTGGGATATTAGGACCGTAATAAACCAGACAATGTAAACAGTTGCCCATAAGCATTGTATGTTTGCATATTGTATTGATTGTTTTGTTGATTTGGCAAGCATATTTTGCACAGCTATTTCATGATGCTGTGCTAATTAGGGTGACATGTAAAACCCAATCAGAGCTTTATTTGATACAAATCGTCCTTCATAGGATGTGCAATCATTTTGCAAACTAATTATGTGTAAATCATGTTATGCTCTATTATTGCAAATCAGATCTTCAGGTGTACTCACAACAATTTCATTTTGTTAATGTTGATCAAGAGTTGTACCTTAAATAAATATTAGAAAAAATATCTTGAAGCAAATGACATTATAATTCTTGAGCAAGACATTTATGAGTGTTACGTTGTGCATTATGTAGTAAACATTGTAAATGTATCTTCTCTAAGTCAAATATATATACATGTCGCCCAATCCTGCTAATTCCAATTTATTTAAGCTGTTGCCCACTTCCATAAATTTATGCAAGCTTAGCTGTATTTTGGAATCTTTTTTCTCATTTAAACTGACCTGCAGCTTCTTAGAAGTAATGTTTGACTGCCTTTCTTTTGTGCAAAGTTATTATGATGTCTTAAAGGAGCAGTTTGTGTTGAAAATTTAATTTCAGGTGAATAGTTGGTGTGAGAAAATAAATTTTCAAGAAGTTATTTGGCTAAGAGAGCAATGTATGACATCATTCCTAGTTCTACATCTAACAACATTAAAATATTATTTCTCTATGTTTTTAGAGACTTAAGTTAAGCATTCATAATTTGACATTACAAACATACGAGGAACATAAATTGTTACACTCCAGTTGATTACAATCTTCTGCCAATATGAGCAGAGAATCTGTTAGTTTATTTTAAAGGTAACTGTTTTGGCAAGGTAAAATATTGCACAAAATGTATATACAGAGTATAGAAGAGACCTATCTGACATTCTAGCACAGCACAGTTGATGGAGAAACATGCTCGAATTGTCACATAGTAAGTGTCATTTGTGTAGGTGTTTGTTCCTTGTATTTTTCTCTGTTACATAATTTTTAATCAACATTTTCATTTTATCAGTTTGAAATTAACAATAAAATATAAAAATGTATATGGTCTAGGTTTCTGTGAAGAAAACATAAAGAAAATAAAAAAAGAAAAAAGAAAAATACTGATGCAAAGTGAGATATAGTAATACATAAGTGATTTTTCCTTAAAATCGCTTTCTTCAAAATGTTCCTGACGTACAATAGTAGTCTCTTTTTGTTTCTTTTCTTTAAGTATAACTGGAACTTTTGGGGAGAATTTTGTTATTTATTGAAGTGTACTATAAAAATGTTAACCAATTCTTGCCATCTAAATATATATAATATATAAACAATAACAATGAGACATTTTGCTACCACATATTTGTATGCTATATCAGTGTAGGTATGGCAGTGAGTTGGCTGAATTTTGGGCATGAACTCATGTTAGTTACTTAATAAAATCAGAAAAATGTAAAAGAAACCATATCTCCTCACTATCATTTAAGGTCTGCTTACTTAACCAAAACTGCTCCTTGAAGAAAGTATAGCTAATCCCTCTTATTTAGTTTATTTATTTTTAGTGCTGCTAAGGCTGGCCACTAATCCCCTTGCTTTTTGCTAACACAGGTGTTTTGAGACCACAGAACACAGTCTGTCTGCCTCTGCCCTCCCACTGCATGCCACGGCGATCTTCACTTCCGTATGACACAACCACAACCACCACCACCATCACCACCACCACTACTACCTTGTCTAGCCTGCTTGACCCCTTTACTGTCCCCACAGGTAAAGTAACGCATTATGGGAGATTTGCTACCTCCCTTCCATTTCCGTGCTTTTTGATATTATGTTTATGATATGGCAAAGAATGTGTAAACTAGCAACCTCATCCAAGCAATAAATGATTTGAATAATGCATAAAAACTGCAAACAAGTGCCTGGGTATTACAAAAGGCATTTGTTTCCATTTTTATTTTAAATATATCTTCCTGTGTACTAATTTAAATCAAAGGTATATGCAAAAAGAAAGTGATTTAATTTGTTATAAAATGAAAACTAAGAAAAAACTCTTCAGAACTAACTTTGACCAAGTCATTTTATTGCAGCTACTTTCGTTTGGCAGCATTATTTTATTATTAATTTTCTTAGAGCATTTTCTTTCATCAAATTTGACCAAAAATGTTTAAAAGACTGTAACCATGCAAACAATGAGAGGTCACTCTGAACTTTGCATATGCTTCTGTTATGTTTAAACAGATATTATAAATGTTTGGCTTGAAACTTAAATTTGGTTGCCAGGCTTTTTCATATACTAAAAGTACCTACTACTCCCAGAAAATTAGAACTGATAACTAAAGGGCTTCTAAAATATCTACAGACAAATTAAATTCTCAACCTTTTTAGTCAAATGCTCTATTTTGGGCTGAGACCTCTGAGAAAAATTAAGCAGTCTTTCACACCTAAAATAGAGTGAGATGCTGAGTACCACAGCAATTAAATAACTTCTATAAGTAAAAAATAAAAAAATAAGACAAGTGCTATATAAAACTTTTAGTTCATTGGAATGCTTTATAAATATAATTTCTCTCTTTAAGATAATCCACTTTATTGTAAATCAGTGGTAAACTCTATCAGCAAAATGCTCTAAAACTCTGCATCTATAACCTGAAGGTACATTCATTCCCTGTGGATTAAAGAATGAATTTTAACAACTTACCCAATAACCCTGCATAAATGTGTTGTAAAATTCAAAACAGTCAACTAAGATTTTTATTTGTCACTATAACAAATGGAGACAATATTTGTAATAGTTTAAAGTATGGAGGGGCCATTGAAACTCTTTGCACATTTAACTGTGAGTTTCAAATCCTATTTCTAACTTTTTCAATACCTCAGATCATGCACATTAGGGGATGAATATATATTTGTGCTTAGATTTGAAAATTAGTCAATCTCTATAATGTGAAGTATGCAGTAGATTTATCAGAAAGACAATTGTTAGAGGGTGTCAGTTTCACTGCCTTTTTACCACTGGAATCTACTACATTCTCTTTACAGATACAAACTGTATATTATGCATGGTCTAGAGGAATTTAGTAACAGTGACGTCAAAATTAATTGAAAAACTATTTGTAGTCGGTTTTTAATACTTTGTCTCTTACATTTTTATATTATTCAGGGACTAGTGTTTGAAGCCATTGCATCCATTTTCAACCTCAGTTCAACTATCTTCGGCTGTTGTCTGCTCTCTTCTCTCTGGTGGTAGAACTATGAGCTTCTTTGTCAAATTATCTACTGGTAGGATTTCAGAGTTCATTACTCGGTCCTTATTTTTCCGTATGAATATGTTCACCCATGTTGTCAGTTTGTTTTGGTTTATCACCTATTTTAGTAATTTTGAATTTGGGTCAATGTCATGGTTTTTGTTCCAAAAATTAAGTGCCGCTGCCCACTTATCTTCTTGTTTCAATTCCATGTTTTTAAAGTGCTCTTTTATTCTGGTTTTTAGGTTTCTGTTAGTTTGATGTATGTAGCATTATGTAAATGACAAAGCGTTAAAAACTGACTGCAAATATATAAACAAACTACATAATTTATTTAAACCAGTGTTTAGTGTATTTGAAATGGAAATCACCACCAAGCCAGGAAGTTTCATGGCTGAAAGTTATTTAAAGATAAGGAGAAGGGATCTAGAGGATACCTAAGGGTGGCTAAGCTCTCCCTCTGTAATTATATTTTAAGTTTACAAAATATTTAAAGAAATTAAACTGCAACAGTTCTTTTTCTGCCTTAAACACATATGCTGCCAAAATATTCATAGGGATGACCACAGATTTGTTGTATAAGCTGACCATATGTTCACATTTGGAATAGATGTTGATATATATACGTGAGGGTATCTACCAGGGCAGCCTTCACAAAGTGAGATCTACCCCCCTCTAATGACCAGGGAGTTACCGAGCTGTCCCCGAAGGGTGCCCGGCACCTCCGTGGGGCTTTCCATAGGGCAAGACCTAGAGACTAACAAGGGGCCCCCCCCCCCCATCTGGTCCGAAAACACAAGACGGCATGGAAGTGGATACGCCACTTACGCGTGCTAACCTCAAAGGGGAAGGCCTTGGTGGGGCTGCCTGGTGATCTAGCACACCTTCTACTAGCTATGCAGGCTAGTACGCGGCAATATATGGCTTCCCTCAACCTCGTCCGGAGACGTACACGATCTCCCACGGGTGTCGGGAACCACTGCCCCCTCGAGTCCAACCCAATCCGAACAACTCGAATAGATGTTGATACATGAATTTATTTCCTCTTGAATAATGGCTATTGAATTCATCCTAGTAGTGACCAGAGGCCTGGCAACAATAGGTCACATGTTGGCATGTGTTATTTAACACAGCAACCGTACAAGTTCAATGCTTCACACAAACAATGAGGAACTTGCAGATTACAATGCATTGAATATGTTTCAATTTTCATAGTGGGTTTTCTTCACAAATAGAACATGAAATATTAGCCAAAAGTTTACTGTTTTCTATGCAATTGATAGCAAAAATCAATTTCAATATTTCAATTGTATCAGTTTAAAAAAACTAAAGAACAAGAAGATAAAACTTATTGAAATCCTGCAGATAAGGCTTCTTTTGGTGGTGTAGACATTATCACTACGAAAACAAAAAATAAACCACAGATGATACTCCTTGTATTTCAATGAGAATAACTAATATTTGCCATATCCTAAATGTTGAAAGTAAAATAAAGTGAAGTAAAGAGAGATTGTCACAAAAAAATAGGTAGATACAAGCATATACCTAGGGACTGAGTTTGCTACTAGTGAGACATAATACTGCATTGCATTTTAACTAGTATTTACTATAACAGTTTCCTTAAAGTAAATTTGGGAAATTTCAACATTTCATTTCCAAAGAGATAAATTGTGCCAATTTTTGCTTATTCCAATGAGTTTGCTTTATGATATTGATATGGTATATGTTTTTGCAGATAGAGAAGGTATTTTTCCACACAAAAATTGAAGATTTCACCATAAATACATGTATTGACATCCCCTGAATCTAAAAGGGCATTTTAGAAAAAGGTTGTTTTGCATGCATGTGAAAAGTATGACTTCAAATGTCTTGATAAATGCCAAACTTATTTTGGTTCATTACTTCCAAAGATGTGATAAAAACATTTTCAAATAAATCCTCCCACTACAAACTACCATTAATATGGAAGATTTTTCAGTATTTTGAATTTTATCAAAAATGTCTATGATTTTTATTATATTAGGTTATTTAAATGATAAATAAAATGTAAGTATATCATGAATTTCCTGGGAATTTCATATGAGATTCTGTTCAACAGAAAGGAACCTTTTATAATCTTCGTAACAGTAAACATTGCGTGATAGGTGTAGCACATAAAAAATGTAGATCTTTTTAAATCATACATCTTATTCCAAATAATCATTTTTTGTGGGAAAGGCATTTTTGAGATATTTGTTATTCAAGACTTTGTCATTCTTTTAAAGTCCTGTTGTTGATATTCAATTGTTTCTCACAATTGCATGGAAAAAGTATAGAATTTTAATACAAGTTTACAGTTAAAATAAAAATGAATCGAGAATATATTGATACATCGCTTCACTAATTCTGTATTTCACAGGACATGTTTCAAGAACTGTTGCTTCCATCATCAGGTGATACTCGACTCAAGAGCTCTTGGAACATGCCCTGTAAAAAACAGTGTTAGTGAAGCAATGTGTCAATATCTTCTCGATTCATTTTTATTTTAACTTGTGCTTCACTGTTTCTACGCTTCTTTCAATTTTTATAATTTGAAGCCAACAGTTTCCGGTTTTCTTAAACATTCAACTATAGTTCCATTTATATCTATAAAAAATGTGTAATGTAGCTATTTCTTCAAAGATCTATATGGATTAAAATGAAGGTAGGCAGAAAAATAAACTTTCCTAATATATCCATTAATAAAAAATAATAGAGAAAACCACGTGAATTTGGCACTTATTTTAGTTAGGCCCCTTTTCTTTAATAAGTCCTGTATCTACCGTTGAGGAGGTACAATGTTTTGTTTCTAAAAAGCATAGATTATAATGTTCTATAAATTTACACTCTAGCTATAATCAAGCAAATATCTGAAGCTTATATAACATTCTGGGAGAAGTGTAGGAAAAACAAAAACCCTTTACATAAAGGCCTGGTATCCAAATTCATCAGGGACCACTTTTAAAGCTTGTGTGGTATGCATATTTTGTGAGTTTATGTGCACATGATGCAGATTATTTGCTATGCCTTGCCAAATCATGCTTGTTATTCCATTTAAATATCTGTACCATTACCTATAACTGATTTGTTGCCAAGAATATCAAGATAATACTTGAACTATTCACCTCTTTCAGAAATAATACTTCTGTTGTTGTAGTAGATGTTGCTGTTGTTGGAATTAATAGTCCCCCACTGTCACTTAACACTCTTTGGTATATAATATTGTTGCCTGATAATATTATAATGTTAGCACATTTAAAACAAAACATAATAATCCTGCTGTTATACTTGGCATGTCATTGTTATCTTATATGATGTATTTCATGTTGGCTGTGAAATAACCATAACATTGTATCAATAAAAATCCTTTGTTTGTTCTTTCTGCTGTTCATTTTTCTGCAACTGCAGTTTCAATTGAACATAAGTGTTTTCCTTCTCAATTAAGTGGAACCTAAACAAGTTATTTATACTGTTATCATGATTGGCAAAGCAAACACTGTAATAAAAATATGACAACTTGGAATGGAGACGCATAAAATATATAATACATGATACACATAAGTAATAATCAACTCTTGGATGTATTTCCAAATACTGTTTTGCAATAGGTCTTATTTTCTAGTGAAGTTTCTGAATGGTTTTACTTCCAAGTGCATTTATCCTACATTATTGTTTCTAAAGACATTTTCTAAAAACCAGAGAGTTCTTAAGTTTTCGTAAATCCTAAATGTTAATTAAAAATAAAAAGACAGTAAGAGGTTGGAGCTTAATATCTGCACTGGAAACTTCTTCTGCAGTACTACAAATTGTATAACTAGTTTTGACTCTTTATATTTACTGATTGTTGGATTTGCTATTTTTCTGGGTTTGTTTCTCTTAGACAAACAGCTGTTTATAAAGTTTATAGCATATTTGCTCTCCTAAAGTTAATAACAAACATATATTTGAATTATAGCATCGCTTATTCTGTAAAACCTGATCTGTATATATTATTTCTCATCAATCAACTATGCATATATACATAGATACTGTCCAGCAACACAAAGAAGGTCCCTGAAAGGAATGTGCTCCCTTACACTGTGGGACAAGGACAGCAAATGTGTGTGGCAGAGAACGCATGCTACACAAGGAGCAGAACCGTTAAAAAAACATGCGCCCTATTCACTCTGTACACTAAAACCGAGAAGATTTATTCACAAAAGTAGAAGCCATCAGAATTTTTTTGAATTGTCTGTAACTGTACTGACATGGGGTGTCATAAACCTTTCCAGGGAGGGTGTGGGAACCTTCTGCAATCCCCCTGCATCTCAGGCCCCGGAGACTTTCTCTCCTGTGGAGGATGGTACATACACCTTAATCATGATGTATCTACAGTTTTTTACATAAACTTTAAATTGCTTAATATACCAGGTGTTTTAAAATAAGCGCAGTACCCCTACAGATTTGATACAAATCTTGACACTAGTGCAATGTCATGAGACATGAGTTTGTTTGATTGTTTCATCCTAATGTTCAAAATACATAAGATACAGAGTTGATAAGAATATTCGGATTTTTGCTTGTCCTTGTGAAAGCTGCAGAAATGGATGGGAGAAATGGTTAGGATAACTGGAAAAGGAACTTTAAACAATGCAACTTCCAACAACGTAAAAGTAGAGTTGGAGTCAACCAAGCATTTTTAAGATTCTACTTACCATATACATACCGCAGGAGCATACTTTCATAGAATGTTACCTATACTATAAGCTGCTGTTGACTGGTTTAACATATGGGTCCTCATGGCTTGACTAAGTTCTTCCAATGGCAGAAACTTAAATTCAAGTATCTATCCACATGTGTAGAAATTCATTATTCATGTGCATTTGTTCAAACATCCGCCCAAGAAATGTTATAAAACATTGATTTTTGTAATTTACATCCTCCAACGTTAAGTCATATCGGAATTGGTGAAATGATGCTCAAATGAGCCCGGGGTCCATAGAGCTTAGAGTTACCCGTCATTCGTCTTTCAGGATAAGGGAAAATTCCAGGAAAAAACCTTATCCAGGTAACTCACCCTGACCGAGATTCGAACCTGGGACCTCTTGAACGTGAGGCAGACATGCTACCACCATGCTACCAAGGCGGGCTATAAAACAGTGATGGATACAGATGTTTGAGCCAGTCAATAATGTGTTTGTTATATGGTTAAAGAGCTTTTAGCAGTGCAGATTGTGAGCACACAACTAAAGAAATGATTTCACCTAGAAGTTGTCATTCAGATCATCATTCGGTATTCCACATGTTAGGCCTGTGGCTACTGTTTGGAATATCTGCAAATGTCAGGCAATTGCTCTCTAAATTATAAATTGACCAAAAGAATGAGAACAAAAAAAAGTTTTTAAATTGTTATTTAAATTAATAATGATTTTCAAATTGGGATAATTTGTAAAAAATACTTCTTTTAGTTGTGAAAGTAACTCCACAACTACTTGTTTGGAGATGGACAATTCGGAATTTTTGCTATAAGGCCATTCAGAAAAATGTATTTAGAAATACAGCCAGGAACCTTAATAATCAAATGTATTAAATTCATTATTTACATATTTCATGCAGTAGTAAACATTGCACATGTATAATAAGAAAAACACAAAAGAATGTTTTTACAAACTGGAATCCCTTTTAATTGTTATGCATGTATATTATAAACATTTGTAAAAATGTAGCCCTACATACTGTTTTCCTAAAACCAATGCTAAACACCATATTTTAAACATATATTCATAGTAAAAAGCTTAAACTTTTGGAAACATTAACCAAAGACAAAGAAAAAAAAAGATATTAATTTCATATGTGTTTAACAATTAAAATGATTATTACACAAATATAAAAATTTGTTACTAAGGCTTCACTTATCTTAAGAAATTGGTGTTAATACTTCTTTCTAATGGAGATCAATTTCACAAACAGATCATTTGTATCTTCAGTCCACAAACAAACTCCGTTGTCAAGGATTTCGATTACCATGTTTTTCTTACCATCCTTGGGTTAATAAACATTTTCAAAAAATTGTTTAAGAAGTTGGTATAACTTTAGTTCCTCAAAATAAATATAGTATTAAAAATTTATTACATTTTTCTAAAAAAGATAAAATTCCTAATAATAAAAAATCTTGTATTTATCAATTTAATTGTTTAGATTGTGATCAGGTGTATATTGGAAAGACGAAACGTAATTTAGAAACCAGAACGAAAGAACATTTTCATAACATTAAGTATAAACAAACTGATAAATTGGCCGTAGCAGATCATTTATGGTCATTTTACCATGAAATAAATCCTGAAGTTAAATTATTAAAACAATTAAATGGTCCAATAGATTAAATAGTTTGAGAAAAGATACTTATTTTAAAAAATAAACACCGCGTAATGAATTTTGAGATACCAGCAGTTGATTCTGTTTTTAGGTTTGTTTTGTTTTCAGATGTTGGTAATACTGAAAAACACAAGAAAAACATGGTAACCGAAATCCTTGACAACAGAGTTTGTTTGTGGACTGAAGACACAAAAGATCTGTTTGTGAAATCGATCTCTATTAGAAAGAAGTATTAACACGAATTTCTTAAGATAAGTGAAGCCTTAATAACAAATTTTTATATTTGTGTAATATTTATTGCTTCACTGTAGCTAGTTTCATTTTCTATGTAATTAAAATAATTGTTTCTAAAGAAACGTAGAAGCAGTAGCAACATTTTCTTTAATCAATTTCCTAACATTTAAACACATTTCTGGTTATCATTAATAATAAAAATAACAAAGTAATAAATAACAGTGTATAATCAAAAAAACAAACATAAGCAACTGCAAGCAAAATGTCAAAATTTGAGGCATTGGAAAAAATATTTTTATGAGGAAAGGAGAGAGAGAGAGAGGAGAAAGAAGAACAAGATAAGCTTTGTGAACCATTAAACTAAGAATGCAATGCATGGTACTGCATTTTTACCCTTCTGCTTTGAACAAAATATGTGAATGTGTACTCTGATAACTGCATGCATCTTAAACATGACCATAAAACTGCCCTAACATATTAAAAACATTATACAAATATATAAATATCACTCATGCTGCCCTATTATTGTTCAATACATATAAAATGCTGTATTAAAATAACTCATGTGATGACTGCACCTCACTTTATCTTACTTGTATTTGGCTATGTGCAGGATATCCATGCCACCTAGTAAATATTTAGCACTTAAGTAAAAGCTTATCTAGAAACATCTTTTTGCTTTTTTAATTAAGCTTCTTAATATATGTATTAAATAGTTAAGTAAATACTAATTCCCCAAAACTTTTCACGATCCATTATATATAGGCACTTAAAACATACAGTAGCACTTTCCATGGGCTGTCTTCACTGCCCAAAAGATCCAAGAGTGCCCGGAAAATTTTGCATCAGAGGCACTGTAAATTCTTTACCTTATAGTAGATATTACACAAACATAACTATTTGCAGCAAAAACTTCACTTATCCTAAGAAAATGATGTAAATTTTCCTTATTAGTTGATTTCGTAAACATTTGCCTACATCTTCAGTTATCAAACAACTTCGTCATCAACAATACTCGTATCATTTTTGTATTGTTGATGACAAAGTTGTTTAATGACTGAAGATGTAGGCAAATGTTTACAAAATTGATCTCATCAACTAATAAGGAAAATTTACATAATTTTCTTAAGATAAGTGAGGTTTTTATTGCAAATAGTTATATTTATATAATATTTATTTATTCACTGTAGCTAGCTTCATTTTTTACGTATTTACAGTAGATGTTGATTCTGCTTTCAAACAGGCAGCATATCTTGTAAAAATGTTCTCGCTCGCTTACTTAAGCTAGTTCAGAAACAGGAATTCTTGTGATTAGTTGCACATTAGTCCTGTGGTGTGCTAAGGTTAGATTCCTGCTGTAGAGTTTAGGTGAGTGAGCAAGAACATTTTTACAAAATATTACTGTGGTTTGAGAGTAGAAGGTCAGCCTTCTCAGCAACTACTATAAGGTAAAGATTTTAGTGTACCAAATTTTTACTGGTAACTCTGGATTCTGTTCTCATACAAGACAGCCTGAGGAACCGGTTAGCAATTGTTTTAAGGACCCTATGTATTTCCAGTGCACTAGTAAATATGCAGTGATATCACCTATGTCAACACCCATTGTTAAGATTGTCTCTGTTTAGCTTGACACCACAGACACTAGAAACTTAACCCAGGCAAGTAGATAGGCACTACAAAAAGTTAAAAATAGGCACTGATTTAGGAATATCATTTATTCATTTATCACTTAAAAAATCATTTTGATGTAACCGATCAGTATCAAAATATTAAATAACCATATATCTTATGTTAAATTCACTAAATTTTACTACACTCTTAATGAAGTGTAAATTTTAAGTGCTATTTTTTATACTTGCACTCTATAATTACCTAATATGCATTTTTAAGGCAAATCCTATCAGCAGTTATAAATAATTTCTCTCTTAAACAGTACCAAGTTGATTTGTAATTCTTATTGAGTCAGTATTATTACTCACAGTTTATTGATGAAATAAGACTTGTCTTTGTAGGTTTGTATTTTCCAATATTGCCATTTCTCAGGACTCACAAAAGCCTAAAAATTATTGTGCTGCCTGTATCATTAAAGCCAGCCCATTATATCTGTATCCTTAATTGAAGAGTACAGTCTTTTAATGCGGATGTATTCTAATTCTTTTATTTCTATAAACATTTTCCCAAAAGTAATATACTTTATACAAGCGAACACCTCACAGAAGCAATAGGAATATTTCAGTCTCTTTCTTACACATTCTGCAACCTAGGTTATTTGTGTTAAGATGCTTTTCCGAAGAAACATGTCCTCAAGTCTCTTTACACTCCAAAAAATATATTGCCCTACACTAGCTTTGAACCTGCGTCCTATGAAGAACTAAATGCCTGCATGACATTTGTCTAACACCAAAGTTGAAGTTTCTAATTTACTAACAGTTGCATGATAAGCATAACATTTAAAATTGCACATTTATCTGAAAAATGCATTGAAAGTGCACACTACAACTTAATGAATAATCCCATGCTGGCATAAATTGCTTGCAATAGATCTGGAGTGATGGTGGTCTCCCCTTGCAAAATAAATTGCCATAACGTCATAACAATTGTGTATCTCACAAATACTAAATCTTTCAGATTACGTGAAAAACAAAAAGGTAATTTGTCTTGCACTTAATGTTTACCTTAGTTAAGTGAGATTTTTTTAAGCTCAACTAAGTTGGTTTGCTTTATTATCAACAATAGCAGACGTTTTAAAGTAGGCGTGATCTCAAGAAAAGACTCACAGACTAAGAATGACAACAACAAAAAGTCCCAGCTCAATTTTAACAAGCAATAAATGTGCAGTTATTATAAAACTGAAAGTTAGCATACATAAACTCTTTATCCATCCATAAATATTTACTCAGCTTTAAACCACTTTTATTTCATTTGTAATAATACTTATTAATTATTGTAATAAATTATTATTTTAATTCATTTTACACTTGCTCAAAAATAAATCCACTTTGCTTATAACAAACTTCTAATTTTAAAAAAAAAATTCAGGAATTACCTCATATGTAAATATAGTGTAAGTTGAAATTTAATGAGAGTTATATGGTTCATTTTCAGAGCCACTTTAAAAAAGTTAGATAATTAAACAAGCATCAGTGTTTGCTTTTAGGTATTCTTTGGATATAATTCCTAAATTCAGATCATCATCAAACATTGACTGAAGTTAATAATTACATAGAATACTGAAATTACTAAATACTCAAAAAAAATGTCCATAAATAAATATTTGTATGAATATAACTTTCCTAGTATTTATCCTGTATTAGCATGCCTCTGTGTACTCATTTTTTAAGTTTGACATGAATATAAGACACTGTTAACTTTTAAGACAAAAATCTTCTGAAAAACAGGAGTCTTATTTTCAGTCAAATTTAATAAAATTCTTCATTACGAAAAGCAGAGTCATTGGGAGAGGCAGCTGGAAGTTGCTGTTGGGATCTGGGCATCTAAAGAACCTGTAGAAGCCCAATAAATATTTTAAATATTCAAAAACTAATACAATTTATAATTTTATTTATAATTTGAAGGAAAATAAATGTATTAGAAGAACTGTTTATAAAATGTTACATTCAAATATTCCAACTCACACTTTTGAAATACAAAATATACTAGACATTAAATATAAGCTGTAATGGGGAATGGATTCGTAACCGGCTAGCTCAAGGAATAGTGGCAAGGTGTTTGTTGATGTAACGCTGTATGTCATAATTTGCTGAAGTTTATGATTGCCTATTTATCTATTTGGGAAGGACACACAAAATTTTCAGTCATGGGATCCAAACACAGCCCCCAATGGCTCTGAACCAAATATATTGTTTAGTCTTCTTTAACATTTATTAGTATTGTAAAATTTTTGGGTTCGTTCAGTTCGGGAACATTATTAGTAGATTATTTGAAATTCTGAACCAGTGAAAGTGTGATACCAGGCTCTACTATACCTTTTGAAAGTAATGAGTCGGTAATTCAAACACAAACATCACTTAAATTATCCTTACTTGTACATGTTTCGGAGAACGGTTTGTCCCCATCGTCAGCAGTTATCCGACTGATTGGATCCGTGGTTTCCTGAAGTGAGCTGGTTGTCTGTGATGGCATCTATTGTCTGTGAGATGAACTTCCAAAGAGAGTTTTCAGGTGGCAATTCGAAATTTAAAGTGTACTGTTTGTTTTTTATAATTAGCAACTTTTCCCAAACATCAAGTTCGGCTGCATTACTGTCTGGCTTTAATAGTTTTATATTTGATACAATTTCATGATTGGTAGACCAGAGATTACAGGAACATATGAGATGTGTGAAATACAAACAAATAGAAAAATCAGCAATAGCCCACCATTTTTGGTCTACCAATCATGAAATTGTACCAAATGTAAAGCTATTAAAGCCAGACAGTAATGCAGCCGAACTCAATGTTTGGGAAAAGTTGCTAATTATTAAAAACATACAGTATACTTTAAATTTCGAATTGCTTCCTGAAAACTCGCTTTAGAAGTTCATCTCACAAACAATAGATGCCACCACAGACAACCAGCTCATTTCAGGAAACCACGGATCCAACCAGTCGGATAACTGCTGACTATGGGGACAAACCATTCTCCGAAACATGTACAAGTAAGGATAATTTAAGTGATGTTTGTGTTTGAATTACCGACTCATTACTTTCAAATGTTAAATACATCACTGTTTCTAACCTTTTACTTCAAATAATAATCTACTATACCTGTTTCACTGCAGAATAGTATCACTGAAGAAAGTTTTGATTTCCAATTCCACTACCTTGTAGTATTCCAAAACTGCCAGTACTTCCACTACTGTGGAAGTTTAGGAACTTAACCATCATGATTTAACAATTGCACCTGTGTTAGTGATTAAAGGTAAGTTTTATGTATCTGTTTAATGAATATTTGCAATGTTCTTATTTTTTATTTAAATGTACAATGTGTAGGATAAAAATATTTATTTTAGTATATATTTGTTCAGTATAATCAATTTAAATTCAATTGAGAAATGAGTTACCTGATTATACATTCTAGAACTTTTACTCCAAAAAATAAACTTTGCAATACAGTGACCCAATGCTAGGCAAGGCTTAGTGCCTGACTACTACTACATCTTCCACTTTTACCTACAACAGTTATCATGAGTGGGGTGCAGTACTGGAGGGTGGATGTAGTTAGTGTCTCGAGTCCCTCATGGCAATTGAATGCAGTCATCACAACATAGTGCAGCTACTTTTCTCTCAAATAGCTCCTCAATTTGTCTCCTCCCACTTGCTAAGCAGCTGCACTTCCATCGCACTAAGAAGATAAAACAGTAGTTTCATTTATCACACTTTAATAAAGATGATCTCCATCAAAGTTTACATCATCACTAGTGTTAACTGATCATCTCAATTCCATAAATCCTTTGGTAACAGTTTCATTTAAGGATATTCTTTCATTGACTCACTTTTGAGACTTTTTAATGAAAATTTTCTCCCATCATTTAATATCTTTACATTTCTAATCATTAACAGTATAATTTCCTTATCACTGATTTATTCATTGTGTGTTTTCCACAATTAGGTAATTTCTCCTGATAACTCCATTTTACTAAAATGTATTTAGAATACAATGAAGCAGTAGTTGATGAGTGATGAGTTATGAAAAAAATTGTGACATGACTGTTAAAAGACAAGAAATGCAAATTAGCAGATGTATGGGAGAATATTTTACTTGAAAAGTTAACCATTAACGTTGATACCAATAAAAAGAATCCCTACATGAAATTCTTCATACCTAAGACATTCAGATCCTGAGACACCAGTCATTACAAGCTGATGACATAAACAATATTCTATAAAACCTGTTCTGCTTTGTGACCTGTGAGTAAAACTCCTAGAGTATATCTAACTCAATTTGCAATTGAATTTATTTCAGCTATCAGGCAAATTGATACTACCACATCCATTTCAACAGTAATAGCTTTAATGTTAAGTTTTAATATCACCTCATGCATTTGGTAAGTGAAAATGCCTCTCAAAAACATTCCAAATATTAAAAAAGTGCCTCAAAATGAAAATGGCATACAATATTACAGGAATGAGAGAAACAGAAGATGTTTTGCCTAGGAGGCTGGACCCCCTAGGCACCGCACAGCAATATTACAATATGGGAATGGAAAGCAATGGAAAGTCAAGAAATCGTAAGAAGATGCTGTGCAGGCGCAGCTCTGGAGGTCCTGAACTGTTTGCTACTGAACCTGCAGCAGAAGGATCAACATGGCAGCGGTGGCGCTGTGATGCGCTGGTTCGCAGATCGGTAGACCAAGTGCTGTCGCGGCGAAGAGGGTCACTACCAATTGAAGTGCTGGCCACTTCAAACTCAGGTGAGTCATTATATCATGCCTTTTTCAAATAGCTATCAACAAGGCATAGGAATTCTTTA
The DNA here is from genome assembly GCA_030765055.1 of Mantis religiosa. Lineage (NCBI taxonomy): Eukaryota > Metazoa > Arthropoda > Insecta > Mantodea > Mantidae > Mantis > Mantis religiosa. The sequence goes on along the minus strand of CM060947.1, from coordinate 217,535,168 downwards.
AGGTGTTTTGCTGCAAGTTATCCACACTTAAACTATTAACCAATAGAATGTTGTTTCCGGGCTTGAAGGCCATGGTCTAGACAATGGAAAAAATATCTGACGTTTCGCCCGTAGCTCCGTTGGGCATCTTCAGAGGTTCAGTCCTGGCAGTTTAAGGCAAACAACATTCTATTGGATTAACGCCAGCCGTGAAAGCCTAAACATGTGCATTAAACTATTATATCAATACTAGGAGTCTAAACACGGCAGGTAAACATAGTCTGGTGTTTGTATAGGTAGAATCAGACTGAAATTCAATGCCATAGCCAGGATTTGAACCACAGATCTCTCTGTCTCTGTCCGTTGCTGTTAACCATTAAGTACCATGGCAATATGCCAGCACAGCATTAAATTCTCCAACTGACTCATATTTTTCCTGGTGAACCACTAGGAGATCTCATATGCAATAAGAAGCATAATTTATGTGGCGACTTACTATGCTGTAGGTTTAGACCACAATTAGGTCAATTTTTCAGTCTGACTTGACCTATCTAAACCTTCCCCTACACATGGCTAGTGTGGAAAAACAATTAATTTCCATCAGTAGTCTAGTGTGCTGTCTGCAAATATCAACAGACACATGGGATGAAGTGGTTTTTAACTTGTGATATAATTGCGTATATTCTAGTCCTGATCTTAATTCTTAAAAATTCAATGGCAGGTTATCAAAATAAATGGATGGTTCATATGTGAACGATGATAGGTTCCAGTTTCAAAGTTCTGAGATAACCATAACAAACTGTGTATCAGACATTGTGTAATTTAAATCTGTCTTTACAAGGCACATATTTACCATATAAGTAATACTGATGTACCGTTGCACTTGAGTAGGACTGTCAGAAACAGAAATGTATTGATAATTTATAAAGATGAGTTGGAATTAGAAACACTAAACATACTAACTGAAAAAGGTACTTAGTTTTCCAATATGTTCAGGTACTTTTCTAGTTAGTGATCAGTGTTTCTAATTCTAACTCATCCTTATAAAATATTAATGTATGTTACCATTCAATCATAGATTGTCCAAGTATGATCCTTTATTGTAAATAAAATCCTTCATTCTTTCCTGTTTTTCATTTTTTATTTTCTTCTTTCTTTGTATATGAATAATTTATCTTAATATGATGGTTTCCTCTGTTCTTATCTCTTTTTCTTAGAGGTATAGCGTTCTTTACTCCCAAGTGGGCAAATACGATGAGTTCTGCAAAGTATGTACAAATTAAAGAAACTAGATTCGTGTAGAGAATATTTTCTTCAAAGTGGGATAATGACATATTTCCTCTACATTTCCAAAATGATTCTTCTTGTTAAGGATTAAAAGGAATACCAAAAAAGAAAAGACATGTTATTGGAATACCAGAAATGAACAAGACTACTTCAGAAAATAATCCCCTTATTAAAGCCATAGTTTTATGCAATAAATTACACCAGGAATTAAAAGCACTAGAAGGTTTAATTTTAAAAGGTCATAAAAATTTATTTTATAGAAAATGTTACATATTTTACAGACGAATACATGTAAGATCATTAGAAAATGTAATTCCTTTCATGGAAGCATTGAAAACAGTGTTGTTGTAATAAATTAAACTTAAAGGGAGTCAATTAGTGACACTAAGCAGCACTTCTGTTAAATTTCCCAGAACATGTTTCAGAGGCTATTTTCCTCCATTGTCAAACGGACATTGACTGGTTCTCAGTGGTGCAGCTTGGGATGTTTTTTCGTAGGTCTGCTCTGTCAGCAATATGTAGATGACATCTTTGCAATAGTATTTCGTTATCTTCGTGGATTCTTTTAAACATGCTCCAGAATCCTAACCAATCCTTGACTTCGCCGCCATATTGGTGTAGCTCTAACTTCGGTAATTTCAGATTCTTCTTTTGTGAACTCGAAGAAGCTATAGAGATATGATCTGCAACTGTTTGTCTACCATTAGAAATGCTTGACATTTTTAATCTAATCTCATCCATCTTATCTCTATAATTCTCAATGGCACTGTACTCACGAATAGTATGCAAGTATTCTCACAGCAGAAGAATACAAAACAGAATACAAAAAAATTATTGAAATAGCACAAAAAATGACTTTCCCAAATCATTAAGAGACAAAAAAAGTGAACTTGTCAAAAAAGAAGAAGCTACTAAAGGAAACCACAACCCTTTCAGCTACAGAAACTAAAATGACCTTCAAAAAATTCACTTACCACCCATGGGCCTTTGATAAATTCAAAAAAGTCTTCAAAAAACAAAATATTCAATTAGCACCAGTCAACATTACTCCTTAAAAAAAACTAATATGCTTAAACATCAAAGATGCCATTCCATCTAACAAAAAATCTGGTATATATAAAATTGAATACTGTGACTGTAGTCAAATCTATATTGGAAAAGCCAAAAGAAATTTAGAAACAAGAGCAAAGAAACACTTTAGGAACATAAAATTCAAACAATTAGAAAAAATCAGCAGTTGCCACACATTTTTGGAAAAAAAAAAAAAAAAACACACACAACAGAAATCCAGAACCAAAACTACTTAAGCATACAACAGGAAAACAAGAACTGTCCACATGGGAACAAATCTTCATTTAAAAAAAATTGAAAAAAGTGTTCAATTTCGATGCCCCCCAGAAAGATTTGTTCAGCAAGTTCCTCAAACTGCCACCAGAGGAGACCTACGAAAATACAGTGCAAGCTACTCCACTGAGAACCAGCTGATGTTCGGTTGACAATGGAGGAAAATAACCTTTGAAACATGTTCTGGGAAATTTAAAAGTAAGTGTTGTTTAGTGTCATTAATCGACTCCCTTTAAATTTAATTAGACAATATGTTTGACATATATCATTTTGTGGGAAATGTGTAAAAATAATTTTTGTATGTGCTAATTTTAATTATTTATTGTCTGTATAGCATTTCCTACCCTTGTATAGTATTTATTATTTTATCTATTATTATTTTGTTATAATTTTCTGTTAAAACATTATTATTACTATTTATTATTATTATTATTATTATTATTATTATTATTATTATTATTATTATTATTATTATTATTATTATTATTATTATTATTATTATTATTATTATTATTATTATTATTATTATTATTATTATTATTATTATTATTATTATTATTATTATTATTATTATTATTATTATTATTATTATTATTATTATTATTATTATTATTATTATTATTATTATTATTATTATTATTATTATTATTATTATTATTATTATTATTATTATTATTATTATTATTATTTTATAATAATTTTGTGTTAATATAAATCTCCTAAATTTGTAAATATGCTTATGATTATGATCCTTTAAATTGTAAACCGAATGACCTGTCCAATAACATGTACACGTTTTCAAGGACAAATAAGTTAAATCAGATAAAAAATTTTGCTAGTATAAAATATAGTTGAAATACTTACATTACGTTATGTTACAATATGACACACAATACCAAAACTTATGCACTATGTTATATATCCATAATCACTCACATATTCACTCAGTGATGTAAACATCTTTATCAATGACCACATGCCAGCATACATGTAGTGGACTCAATGCTTCTCCTGTAAAACATTTTTTCTTTGGGTCAAAAAAATCTGTTAGTTAATTGTTAAGAGAAGTTCCATAATAAGCACTTTTACTTCAATGCTGTTAGTGAGAGACCAGAAAATATATAGCCAGAGGCTATGATTAGTAGAATATGGAGAGTGAGGAAGGCATTCCTAACCAAGTTCAGCGGGTCATCTTAGCTGTTCAAATACACAGCAGCTTATATCATTTTATTGTTTGGTAGTAATTCAAGGTGAAGAATGTCAGTTTGATTCCCCCAAATGCACAATATGACTTTTAAGTGTGCGCCATTGTTTACATGTAGTGTTGCTTTTCTCAATGGACTGAGCTATTCTTTACTGTTTTTTAAGTTTACATACAAGCATCATTTCTGATCATTTGTAACAATGTTCCCAAGGAGTACTGAGTGCCTATAACATGCTAAATATAAATAGTGCAGCAAAGACACACATATTGCTATTCATCACGTAGAAAATGAAGCTAGCTACAGTGAAGCAATGAATATTACACAAATATAAATTTTTGTAACAAAACACTTCACTTATCTTAAGAAAATGGTGTTAATTGTTCTTTCTAATGGAGATCGATTTCACAAACAGATTGCTTGCATCATCAGTCCATCAATAAACTTTGTAGTCAAGGATTCCGGTTACCATGTTATTATGTTTTTTCAGTATTACCAAAATCTGAAAATGAAACAAACCTAAAAACAGAATCAACTGCTAGTATTTCAAAATTCACTACGCTATGTTTATTTTTTAAAATAAATATATTTTCCCAAACCATTAAATCTATTGGACCATTTAATTGTTTCAGGATTTATTTCATGGTTAAATGACCAAAACTGATCTGCTACAGCTGATTTATCAGTCTGTTTATACTTAATGTTATCAAAATGTTCTTTCATTCTGGTTTCCAAATTACGTTTCATCTTTCCAATATAAACATGATCACAATCTAAACAATTAAATTGATAAGTACCAGATTTTTTATTATTAGGAATTTTATCTGTTTTAGAAAAATGTAGTAAATTTTTAATACTATATTTATTTTGAGAAACTAAAGTTATACCAACTTATTTAAAAAAAAAAAAATTGAAAATGTTTATTAACCCAAGGATGGTAAGTAATTCTTTTTTAAGGGTATCTATTTTATTTTATTAAGGGTAGAAATATCACTAACAGTTTTCTGATATTTAAATTTTTCAATCTTCTAAGAATTAACACCATTTTCTTAAGATAAGTGAAGTTTTTTGTTACAAATATTTACATTTGTGTAATATTGCTATTCACAGATTTTTATTATATTCACTTAACACAAGTGGTATCCATGTGCCCAAATATTGCACCTTACCTAAAGAACACAAATAGCAGACAATGGTTGTGTTATACCAATCCATAAAGTGTGCCAATTTTCATTTTGTTTGACAACAATCACCATAAACCAACAGGTATAGATGGTTTTCATTTTAAAAAATAAAAAATAAAAATAAAGGATCTTCCAGGAATGTGCATCATCAAATGAGTTGAATTTTCTTCTCAGAAACAAGATAACTATTTTCTATATCTCTGATTAAATTTGAACAGTAAAATGTGTGAAAAGCTTCTATTTTTCTCCACTTGATACTCCATATGATTTGCCTTAAAAGTGGCTAAACCGAGCTTATAACAACATACAAGCTCCTAATTGCAACAATCAAATTCCAATAAAATAATTAAATAATGAGGGTTCACAATGCAGTGATGCCGATCCCTTGAAACTTATGTACTAACCCAACATAGTCAGTAATTCAGTATTTTGTTAAACAATTATTAAATGTTAAACACAACACATGCAATGGTCAACAGTATTCATGTCTCCACTTTATCCACTTTGACAGATTGTTTCACACTCCTACATATGAAAATGTTCAACAATAGCTCAATTTTCTTAAGCAAAAGAAGGCACAAACTGCCACTGCTATATTTAACATTATTTGTAAATAAGTATAAATTAGCAATGAGTCACCAGAGTTTGAAATGCCAAGTTTTCATTTTATATACTTAGACTATCAAATTTAAATAGAATTCTATTTAAATAAAGTAACAATGAAAAATATGCAATGAACAATAATTATTATAAAAGGTGTGACTATCAAAGTTACCACTGCACTGTACTCTTATTGACATACACAGTAAAGTAAGGGGCAAATGGCTTAGCTCTTATTCTTTGCAAATGTTATACATAAGTCTCATTTCATTCTTTCACTCCATGTTTTATTTTTCATTGCAATGTGCTACTTCATTCTGTTTTATAACTTGTGTTTCCCTAACCAGAAGCTTTAGCTTTTATCCTAACCTTTTCCCCAACTGTCTTCTCTCAGAACCTATCTCTTACCAGCGTTACAGAATTTTGTAATTAATAATGTAGCTTTATCCTTTTTCAGTAATGCAGTACAATCATTAGGCTTTATTGTATATGAAGCTCACTTATTCCCGGCCCATGTTGGCAGGGGACTGCAGTCAAACCAGTCAGCCGGAGGACCTGCCCTAGTCTGTGGCGGCTGTAACGCTCCCCGTCCAAACCATCACCAGGGCTCCTTACATCACAGTAGCCAAGATATTACGTAGACTACAGAAAATGCAATATTTTTCGTATCATTTTCGTACAAGGTCAACATCACATTTAATACATATAAGATTCCAACTTTCAAATTTTCTAACAGAACAGGTAATTGTTGACAAGGGAATTTTCCTTTTATGAAACTTTTATTTCTTTGATGTTCCTAATGATGGATGGAAATCTGTGAGACGATTTGGCTTCACGATTTATGTTTTTGTGGAAAATTGTTCAGCATAAAACCATTTTTATTTTTGTTTTGTTATAAATATATGTTATAAAACAATCATGGAAATATAACTTTGTTTTGATAAGTTGAGTTTAGCATATTCTTTCATCAATTATTCTTAACAAGCAATGTATTTTTGGATTGAAATGTCCCTAAACTTAAAGATCTGCTGAACTATTGAAGATTTGCCTGGCAAAATTTGCTGACTGAGAGATTTTAAGAATTAAAAAAAAATAAGTTTTTAGAGAATTAAAAAATGTATCATTCCTAATATTTGTGAACATACAGTGTATTCCCTAATGTAATGTAATTTCAAACTTTCAGCTTTATGACATTAACAGAGTTAATTAGTGTTAAAATTGTTATAATCTAAGGCAATTCTAAAATTGTTGTAGAATACATGTGAATAGATGGTCGGTGTCTGGTTACTTTTACCAAATGTCAATTTGGTTCTTTTCTTGAATAGAATGTTTCACAGAGTACCATGACCTGGATAATTTAGATTAATTGGTTTAATTCTGTGTGTTTGGAGGAATTAAGTAACAGTGACATCAAAATTAATCGTAAAACTATTTGTAGTCGGTTTGAGTGTCAATAAACCGACTACAAATAGTTTTATGATTAGTTTAATTATTTTGCCCAATTTATTTTTGACTGTAGTAATCAGCTGAAAAATTAATTTAAGCTGATAAACCACTTGCAATAAGAGCATTCATAATGGTGCTAGCCTTTCCATCCTCTTGCTTCTACCCCAGCAGTAAGAAAGAACAGAATTCAGCATGTTAAGAAGTGTACTCAGTTGTCGAAAATTGTGAGAATATGCAAAACAAGTTTTTATTTGTTGGGGGTACTGCTATAGGGATTTCTTCAACTATTCTTACTGTCCTTTAACTCATATACTTAACTTACTTAACTCAAAGGTCTGGAGATAGGTAACAGTAACTAAATAAACTGACTCACTATTGCTCACTATTTTATATATAGCAGTATGACCATATACAATGCATTATTAGTGGCAGAAGAAGTAGATAAGATGACAGAGGATGCCTAGCACCTTAATCTACAGTTGGATCTTTTGTGCATACAGCCCTAGAAGGAATGGTTGAGATGAAGGAAGTGCAGTAGATGTATGGGCTGCAGGAACAGATGAAGTAAGTGCTCAGGATATACTGAACTCCCTAACAATTACTAGATTGACCACACAGCTGGGAGCTACTCAGTGGTGACCCTCTCAAATCCTCAGTGTGACTAAGAGATCCATGTCCCTTTCAGCAGAAACTGGAGAAAGGTCAACCCACAGTGGAAATTCAAACAATCTCCTGATGATGGAGTTAAGAAGAAGTTCTAAATCACAAGTTTCAGTGGCATCTGCCTGTTTTCAACTAACATAGTTCTATAACATGAAAGATGGAAAAAATCATGAGAAAATGGGCAAGAGGAGCGCTGTGGTATGCTGACTGGGGAAAAACCTGTGTCAGAGCAGATGGCTGCCAGAGATCAAACTTGGAATCTTCCAAATGTGGGCTTCACACATTGCTCTGTTAAAAGCAATATTACATTTCATGTTACATCCAGGTAAATTATTCCAAATGTATAAATGGATTATTGAAGTATTAAATATATTTAACAAATTTTAGAGCAGAGTAAGATGTGAGTAGTGGAATACATTTAATTATTTATCATCATAATGATACTGTTTCACTTTCCCTCAAAAACTAAAATAAAGTATAAATTATACAACCAGGTTACTGGATATAGAAGCTGTAAACTTACAAAGATAATGAAACACCACTATAGGGTACCAAATACACAAACTGACTAAAATCTAAAATGCACAATTAAGTTTGCAAGCAATAATTTTAATTTTTTTGTGAGCTAGTAAAGAATTTTGAATAGTTGGGGCAGCTCCAACAAGCTTAATGATCACATATGTGTACAATTCATGATGAGTTTAAAGATGACCCAAGGAAGTTCAGACACCTACTGATTCTCCATTTGAACATTTCCCCAAAGAGGTGGAAGGAAACCATAATGCCATAAAAAAGTAAATAGTGCCAGAGCACCATGTGTGCACCATGTGTGAGATATTTACCAGTTAGAAGGAAAAAATCAATATTTTGAGGCATGGTAAAGACAACTGCAGAAATAAAGCTAATGCTTGTGATAGGAAAAATAAATGGCTCATTACAGAGTCATTGATGGCAGTTATATTCATAATTAATCAATATGAGGATACCTTCAAAGTGTTTTCACAAGTTAGTATTCCACTGTTCCCCCCCCCCCCTCCCTCCCTCTTTTTTTGTATTAGAACTCGGCTTACACAGATTCTGGGTGTACGTGACATGTTGTTTCTAATTGAGGACCATTAGCAGTTGAGAAATATGTGACATTTCCTACTGGTTTTCATGGCAATATGAAAGATGAATTTAATTTAACTTTTGTCATGTATTAAATTTAAAGGGAGTCGATTAATGACACTTGAAACCTCATTGCAGGTGATGTTTGTTTTGAGGAACATGCTTTTAAGGTTTGTCAATTTGCTTCTATTTTCAGAAGAAACTATAATGGATAAAATGAAAGAGCAGCACGAATCCATTACTTAATAAAAGTCATACAAATCTGTAAAAGGAAAAAGGTTGCAAATTGTTTTGGTCTTCAATTAAAAGTAAAGTCTTTAGTGCAGGAAAAATTTGACATCCGTTCTAGTTATCCTTTATATTTCAAAATTTTGCTTTATAGCTACAAAAATAAGAATGAATTTAAAAATTATATATAAGTCCATTTAATGCTGCTGTATCAAAGATATTTACATCTGTCCTTCTTCATGGTACTTCATAGCTTCAAGCTAGGCACAAAAAACAGGAATTATCATCTGAAAATTCCAAGAATCAAATTGCCAATACCATCACAACCACAGCATTAGGGCTACCGTTCAATAAAAGATTCTGGGCTAAAAGACTGTGGTCCACCAGGCTTCCTCATCTCTCTCCCAGACGTTTCACTTGCAAATGCGGCAAGTGTCATCAGTGGTGTAGAAAAGTTCTCAGGAGAGAGATGAGGAAGCCCAGTGGACCACGGTCTTTAGTCTGGAATCTTTCATTGAACAAGACGCTGGCCATGAAAGCCTTTGTTTATTAATTAGGGTTACTCCTTTCCTAGGATTTGTAGCTAGTGCTTAATGGTTAAAACACATGTACTATTTGCTGATGGAGGTTAGGTAGTTTCACCTCCTCATTGTGAAAATTCTTAACCATATGGTCCTTTACGATTGTCCTTCTGAAAACCTACAGACAGATGGAATGAAATGAAACACTCAAAGATGACAGATCCAGGATATTAGACAAAGTTCCTGACACCTCCAACTATTACATCTGGATGTCTACCTCTATCCATGGGAAGGTCTCTCAGAGGGGCTGTCTCACACCTTTTCACCCCCACATGTGTCATCTACTGTTCAGTCACATGATCCTTTGACCCTAAAACATAATAGAAATGGGAATCAAACCTAGGATGTCCCACTCAGAATACATGTACTGCAGTTAAACAATTGGTGTGCAAGAAAATCAAGGAGTTCATATAGCAGAAGATAATAAAACAGTTTAAGAATAAAAGAAAATATCCTACAAATTAGATACCATCCTACAAGGATGACCCTATGTAGGGGTCAACAACAATCAATGTATGAAATATTTAATATAAAAAATAGTAAATCTACTATTTCCTTGAGTAAGATCATAACTTAGAAAGCTATTTAATACTATTGAAATTAATGAATAGAAAGATACCTAAGGGTGTTTGGGAAAAAAGGCATTTGTAAGGAAGTATAAAGAAAAGGAAATGAATTGTGAACTATCAGCACAGGACAAGCTAATACAGAAGTTTTATCAAATGAAACCAATGCAGGTAACCGAGGTTGTTAAGGCCTGAGATTCAGCAGTCTGGTATGTAAATGACAGCGCAGGATGATACTATTGCATAAATTATATGTAAGTGAACCTTTCACTGTTTAGTCTAATGATATAAATACGTAATCCTGCTTGTTCTGTACTACTCTTTCCTAGAGTGCTAGTCTTTTTTCCATTATTAAAATGGTCTTGCAAGAAAGGCAAGATTATTATAACTTAATAATTCCACAAGAGGTTAGATGAAAAAATATAGTAGATCCTGTAACTAAAAATAAATATCAGCAGTTACTTCAAATTCTTAATGTTTAAGTTGAACCTATTTTTCCAGGTGTATCTTCAAGCCAATTTTACCAGGCATATCTTCAATTAAGCATTATATTTTAGATTTAGAGAGAGGAATACACTTGGTATCCATTTGAAATTCTATAACCTCAGTGCATTAACAAACATATCGTTTATACAAGATAATCACGTGATTCCAAATTTTTATATTTCTTAAAGACTGAAGAGTCAAATATTAAGTAATCAAAAATATGATTTTCATGTTTCTATAAAACAGCAATACAGTTAGATAAATACTGTAGATTCTAGACCTACAAGATTGCAAGGAACCAAGCACATTTGAAACAGAAATCCTAATCCTATTTAATTTCAGAATTAAATAGGAATCACGCAACTTATATGAATTTTATTTTATACAATTACTTTGTTTATGCTAAAAAAATATATAATGACATTCTCTGAAATTGCTTATTTAAGTAAAACTGTTAACTGAAACCAAACTAGCAATGGGAAAATGGTGATGCATTATACATTCTGAAAGGACAGTTAAAATTCTTTAAAGATGATTTAAGAACACTTTAAATACTGTGGCATATATCTATATTATTGAGCTTCTCTAAAGAGTAACATGCAGTGCATCAAAGCCACCTGAGAAAATGAAAGTGCAAAGTTATGGAAAATGCAACCTTATCATGTTATATCATGACAACATACATTTCACACATCTTTTCCATACAGCCAAATCTATATTCCTGGCTATTCCTACATTTTCAACACTTTGCAAACACCTTAGAGAGAGAGAGAGAGAGAGAGAGAGAGAGAGAGAGAGAGAGAGAGAGAGAGAGAGAGAGAGAGAGAGAGAGAGAGAGAGAGAGAGACATATTCTGGGTGTTTTCAGCATCCAGCAAATATTAGCTCAATAGAATTGAGACAACAATGATATGGCAGTAATCTGAGAAGTTTATGATCATTATATATGGGAATGGTGGTGTAGCACTTCAATGTTACAATGCTGTAAACTTCAAACAAACAACGACAAATGTACCAGAAAATGCCACAAAAATTATATGAGACACAAAATTGTACATTTTAATAAGAAAATAATTCTTGCTGTGGGTTTTTCTCTATCTTTTGTGGTGTCCCAGCTATATAAAATTCAGTTGGGATGAAGAGAAGTTCATAATCTATTTGCTAAAAGTTCAAAATATATCTGTATTATTCTTTTGGACTGTAATTTAAAAATATTATATATTTTATTCAAAATGTTAAAGCTATTTTTGAGAAGTAATGAAATGTATCCATGTATAGGACAGTTTGAAGTGGGAGGCTCTGCAAAGACTTGTTTCTATAAATGCTTTTTTGTTGGTAACAGTGGACCTCAGAATGTATATAAAAGTTTTGGGTGAAATACATTGCTTCCTCTGTCAGCTATAGGTAAGTGGAGAACATAAAAAATATTTAAATAGTTATAAACAAGAGCGCTGCTAAAAGTGAGGCTAATTTCATGTTGAAAGACTTAAAATTGAGTCATACCTTATATAACTTGAAACTTCACTCACGTCTATTTAAAAAATCAAGAACGTTTTTGGAACTGTTGCAGTCCCATCCTCAAGTGATTAGTGACTGGCCACTATCATGACAATTGGTTGTTGTCTGCATCTCTTGTAATTGACTCCCTCTCTCTGATTTTTTTACGTAAGTTAAACTTTTATGTCATAAGGTCCCTTTCAAGAAAGGTCAGTGTTTGTGTAGGTATGTTTAAGAGGTACAACTTGGAATCTCTATGGGGCTCAACCTGTATAAACACAATTTGCATCATCTTAAATAATTTTATCTGAAAGCAGCCAGAGCCTTTATTATAAAAAAAATCGACATAAATCTACATTTTTGCATACTTTTACTGAAAAAATAATCCCTTGAAATGACAAACATTTCTTGTTAAGTTGATGTGCATCCAGGAATTTTCCATTGACAGTTCTCTTTTTTCTTAACATGTTTCAGATTGTAAATTGTTTTTAAAAATGTCACTTAAAATGTAATATTTATTTTCAGTTTAGTATCCTTAAAATGTGGAACACAAAGCTATAGAATTTAGAAACCAATGTATTAGCTTTAAATGAAGTCAGAAGTATAGAGAAGGTCATCATTCATGCTTAAGTTCCAAAGTCAAACCAGTGCTTGATTCCTTGCATATTAGTTAAAAGACAAAGCTTTAATGATGTTCATGATGTACAGTTATATTAAACTCCGGAGTTGAAAATAAGTAGATACATTTTGCTCAGGTATGGTCTTTCATTCATGATGTTGATTGTAAATTTTCAGCATTAAGTTTCTCTCTGGTTTTTAGCATTACATACTGCTGCCAAATCATCCACAGTACTTTCCTAAGTATAGATTTTACTGAAGTATTTAAACATTTCTAGTATAGATAATTATTCATTTATTTAAAGCTTTCATTGATATTGATCCTCAATAACCAATCCAAAGATGGATTAAAATACTCTTTCTGTTCCAGATTATCTGTTTCCAACATTTATTTGACTACTAAATATCAGCTGTTGAGTAAATTACTAGAATTTCTGTGTTTCCAGCATTCTTAATAAAAGTCTGTAATTAGCTCATTTAGGTAACTATCAGTGTAGTCCCTCAACATAAGGGTCATTCACTAATTATAATATTAAAAGCCGCAAAAAAGAAAAATGTGTTTAAATAGTTGTTAATGTATCATTAGATGTATTTCCATAAAAGCCTAAAATTTGAACATTGCAAAATAAAAACTTAAATTGGCTGACTTGAGTGGCCCTTATAACTTTTTACGGAGTTCTTGGCCTTATATTTATTTGTTAATTACCAGAGTAAAGGTTAGGTGAAAATTCATGAAGTAGAGAGGAACCAAAGCAGTGAAACATTTATATAATTGAATCTAGCTGAGGCAACTTTTTTACTCTTTTGCTTCACACACTTAGAATATTTAGGACATGTTTCACAGAGCATTGTCTGCATCATTAGCTATTCATTGACTGGCAGTGGTGGAAGATCTGTTTTCTAAGACATTTTATGCATCCTTACAGAGGCTCGAAGAACTTGAAGATCGGTGGCAATTTTATAAAACTAAACAAAATGGATACTGATTACACAGAAAATGAAGCTAGTTACAGTGGAGTAATAAATATTACACAAATAAAAATATTTGTTAATTAATGTCCACTTATCTTAAGAAGTTGATGTTAAAGAAAGAAGTATTAACATCAACTTCTTAAGATAAGTGGACATTAATTAACAAATATTTTTATTTGTATAAAATGGATACTATTTCCCAGAAAGATTATCTTGCATTATTCAAGCTTAACTGCTTGGATGTTAAAAAACTGTACATCAGGAAAACAATAAAAAATACATCACAACGTCAGTTATGTTTTCAAGCAGCAGCTAAATTGAAGTATAAGAGAGGAAATGTAAAAGATAATTTCTTATGAAATTGAAGCTGTTTTATTAGATCATTACTCAAACTAATTATGTATTAATATAAGAAAGCACTAAGTGAAACAAAGACATAAATAAGAAACACTTTCCAGTATTATTTTAAAACTAAAAAGATTCAAAAAAGATTCAGAACTGCTCTCTACATTGTGGACAGAAATGCTCATCATCCAGGTTTTACAATCGTGTTGTGGCCGAGTGGTTATACCGCTCGCAAGGATACACTCTAAAGAAATCAATCATAGTATATCTTAACATAGCACAAACATAAAATATAAATAACTAAGTAAATTAATATATTTTGTGCATGCGGTGAGAAGAATGTGGCATGTTAGTGTGCAAACGTTTATCTGAGAAACATAATAGGTACCAATATAGGCTAAATATTAATGGACAAACTTTGGTACCTAAAAAATTTATCATACCTGTATCTATGAAAAATGTAGAAGTGAATAACTTATAAGTGAGGTTTAAATGCTCTGATATTCATATAAAAAACATTTCAGAAATATTGCTCATAAATAGACTGGTAAGTCAGCAGTAGCAGATAAGAACTGTTAAATCATCAGAAATGAGCCATCTTAAAATTTACTCAAAATCATCAAACTTGGCAGCAGAAGAAATTTAGTTATAAATTGAACAACATATGAAGGTGGCAATTTATTGACCTAATAGTAGTTAACTATGAAGCCTGGGATTTAAATTACTTGCAAGATTATAAGCTGCCATTGGGTGTATTATCTCAAAATGAATTTGAGAATGCTTTGTGGTTTATTAAAAAGAAAGTGCCAGGTAGCTGGAAAATTTAATGTTGTATTGATATATTCACATGAGTACTCCGTTGGTAGAGCAATGGCATACAAAGCTAACATCTGCAATTGAAATCCCAAATATGGTTCATCTGTTTAGTCTTGATTCCATCTTTCCTATACCATATGAAATTCAGCATTCCATAAGTTTACAGTTTAAAATTAACCTCATGAAATCATCATTACAAGTACTTAGATGTCTCACCATGTAGATCCTTCCAGTTACTTTAGTCTACATTTAGCTGGTGATGCAGTTCTTAATAATCTAGGTAAGTGAAGCAAAAGTTTGTTTTGAAAGTCATTTAAACTAGAGTCAGTTAGATAGGTAAAGACCTTTGTAACATAATTCCATCTGCAGGGATATGAATCAATAAGAAATAGAGCAACTTTTATTTAATTGAATAATAGACATCATTATCAATTTTGGTTTGGGAAAATTCTTAGTCATGCAACAAAACTATTTAGAAAAATAATTAAACTAAAATATAATTATAACATCAAAAGGTAACGGTCTGAAATTTTTGTACTTTTAACTATTTTTGGGTAGTTTTATTTTTAATACATTCCACAACAATCAGCCAAGGCCATTATGTGTGTCAGCAGAACTGTTAATAATGACTGACTTTAAGGATGTATAATCATCCATTTTGTATACGCTTAAATTTTCCAATAACCTGTAATGATAATGAGGGAAACAATAATAAGTATAATAATGAGGTGTAAAAGTATGTCAATAATGATCGGTTAGTAGGTATAAACATAAACTGCGGCTTTTTGAACTCATTTCACATACCTACCTAAATGTTTTTCATCCTACATTTGTTGAACATGGAAATAAACATACACTTTACCTACTGTGATTGTTAGAACTGTTACTATCCATGGAAGTAATAAACTTAAAATATAATTATGACAAGTTCACCTACAGGAGTTAAAATATTGCATCACATAAGTTAATTTCTGTTTTCAAAAATTAGAATTGATTATCATTTTAATGCTCCAACAGCATTAATAGATAAGATTTGACTTTTTTTTTCTTTTTTATTATCTTTGAGTTTTTATTAAGTTTGTAGCCAAAGGTAATACTGGCCATTTGACAGGGATTCTCATTATTGGGGCTGTGCTTGTTTGACAGCATATTGCATATTGTTTAATCAAACCTGACACCTAGTACAATATTAATTTTATTCTATTTACCACATTGTTTTAATTTTTATAAGATGTTTGTCGCCATTAAAGTAAATGTACAACAAATATAGAAAATAAACTTATTTTTATTAATTTTTTGAAGAGATCTATAGTACATTTGTATATTTTATTTGTCATGAATAAAGTATCATCATCATTACTATTATTATTACTATTATTATTATTATTATTATTATTATTATTATTATTATTATTATTATTATTATTATTATTATTATTATTATTATTATTATTATTATTATTATTATTATTATTATTATTATTAATTATGGAAGGACAAAGTCCCTTGTGCCTTTTGGTATGTTGCACTTCTGGTCAGACTATCATAATATTGAAAAAAAAAAGAACAGAAACACATGTTTAGGAGTTAAAAAGATAACAAAAATTACAATACATCTATGTTATTGATTCTTTTATAAACACTCATTGATTCAGACTATCATAACTGAATCACTTTAAGGTCCCATGCAATTTGGTATAATGGTTGCCTGTACTAGAGTAACGTTTCTTCCAGTTTTCACTTAACCCAACAAAAATTGTTATAATTGTTGCATACAGATACCATAATGATTCTGAATAATTTATGTATTCATTTCAACAATTCACCATTTCTAATTAATCTGGCAGTTCCTATTAAATTAAACTAGTTCCAAAAATGGTAGAATTATTTTTAATGTTTTTACTATCAGTTCTTGTTTTAACAGGACTTCTTACTTCTTTTAATTTTTTTTTTTTTTTTTTTTTTTTTGTTTTTTTTTTTTGTTTTTGTTTATAGAAATTCTGAGAAACACCTCTATTGCGGATTTTATAATTATTTTCAGAATAAAATTTAGTTCCTATAACCATTTTATTATGTTGCTATTCATTTGTTTTTATTTCCTTTATTTCTTCTCTACTGTGTACCTATATTCCTTGAACCTGCAGTCAGTTTAGAGCACTTTTATGTGTTCATTGTCTCTATTGGGTATCAGGTTTGCATATTAGGTTTATTTTACACTGTAATCATCAGTAATATTTTCAAGGTATTAGTCTAGCTGAAAAATTGCTCCTAGGGCTCTTGCTGTAATTGTGTGATGCAAAATGTAAAAAAAAAAAAAAAAAAAACTGCAAATAAAAGAAATAGTGGCTCCCAGTTTTCAAGTTAAGATTGTGAAAACCATTTTTAAATTGAAATACCCGCTAGATAAAAACATTATATTTTGTAACTTTAGAAATAAGTGGCCATAAAAGTTCTGTTCAGGAAAACTAGTTGATAATTTTGTAGTATGCTGAACATATTTTAAGCACATTGTTCCAAAATAATGAATTTTCCTCCCACTTTTGATTCCTTGTTTTACAAAAACAATATATAATGAGAAATGAAACTAAGTTTCTGTACATAGAGGTTTATACATACAAACCATGCTCCTTGCTACTAAACTAAAAGCATAATTTAGGACTTAGCTTTAGAGGAGCACTGCAATATGCATGCTACAAATATAGAAACTAGCTGGTAAGAAAATAATGTTTGCTACAAGCGCTATTGTGACCTTGATCATGTCTTGTTCTCAGTGAACAATTAACCAGTATGTAACAATACAGTATGCCTCAACTGTTTGAGAGATACTTGATCTTCCTTTACCTACTCCACAAGCCATAACTGGTAGATGTTGAATGATGGGAGCCACTGTTCTTAGTGCATCTGTGTTATTGCAGTATTAACTGTTCAACTTTTGGTGCTCCTACCTCACTGCCTTTCTTCTCTCTTCTAAATGACTCGTATCAAGTTGGAAATCCCAACTAAATATGTACTTCACTATGTCTATTCTAAATATGTGCTACACACACTTTTTCATATGTGTAAATTTACACTAAAGCCTTTTATATTCCATAGAATGTAAGAACTAAATGTCCTACCTCCACACACAAATGCACTGACATCATTTCCAAGCGTTATGTTTAATGTAACCTCACTTCAGTGTAACTTCAACAAATTTAATGTAAAAGAAACATGATGAAAGGTGTTCCATAGTTTCAGTATTAATCTCTTCTTGCCCTAACTGATGTATCTTTAAATTGTTCTAAAACTTGATCCATCAACTGCACAAGTTGGAATGAACGTATGCTGAAAACTTCTGAATGGCAGAACAATAAAAGATGAATTTTATAAGCTTTTGGTTCTTATTATTCCCTTATTTAATCCATTTCTGTTATATTTGAACCATTGATCACAATCACGGATGTTAAAGGTAAGTGCTGATCTGCAAAATATGTTTCTACAAATTCTGCAAAAGATTACATACAGAGCCTTCATTTGGACATATGGCCAGCCTAACAGGAATTTGCTTTATAGTTGAAATTGTGCTGGCAGAGTTGGATATTCATAACGTAACCACTGGCGCGACAGCCCTAAGAGGGCCAAGGCCTACCAACCCGACTGCCTGCCTCACGCCCACTTACGCACGGCAGACATGGGCGATCATCCAACCGATACGGGGAGGAGATGTGGTCAGTATCTCGGCAACCCCCAGCCAGAACGTTGGTTTTTGTGACCAGCGCTGCTTACCTATCGTAAGCTCCTCACTTTCTCACGATGCTGAGTGGGCACCGGTCCTATACTTGGGACCAAAAATCTGCACCCCATGGGTGGGATCGAACTTGGGCCGCTTTCCATGACCAGGGACCAAGGCATGCTGCCTTAGCCTGCTACACCACAGCGCAGGATAGTTGGATATTCATAGCCCTTTAAATTCAACCTCCTAGATTTCTCAACCATACAGCTTTTGTTCATAGGGGACCTTTAAAGAATAAATTTTATGAGAATAACCCACACATATTGAAACATAGTATAATAATTGCAGTTTCAGGGGGGAAAAAATTAATGAGTGTTGATGGAACTTTTTTTTTTTTTTTGAAGTTGTGAGTGATGTATAAGGATATAATTTCCAACATCTCCTGTATTTATTTATTTATTTAGCATTTAATTTCTGTACAGAAATATTTGCTTTTTCAAGATACAGTACAAACAATACAAACTAGAAATTCAGAAAATACAGAATTAATTCTACATGCAATAATCAGATTAAATTGTATCAATGTCAACAAATACAGAAAACTTACATGAATTGTCAACCATTAGTATCATAAAATTATTCTTATGTAATCATTTACTCTACTTAATCTGGTACCTAAAATATTCAAAGAACTCTTGAGTACTATAGAAGCACTGATTTATTAAAAATGATTTCACATCTCTTCTGAATCTTTTCTTATCATTGTTTTCGATTTTCTTTAAGATTAAGTTATACATGTGAACCCCTTTATGAAGTACTGAGTTAAGTTTTTTATTTGATCTTGATCCCAGTATATGTAATTTAGCACCATTCCTAGTATAATGTTCATGAATAGTGTTATTTGTTTGAAAATATTGTATGTTGTTGTTTATAAAGCATACGGTTTCTAAGATATACAGACATGGCAGAGTTAGTATATTATTTTCCTTAAAATATTTCATACAATGAGTCCTTTTGCTTAGATTAAACATTCTTCTTATTATTTTCTTTTGTGTTACAAATAAATCTTTTATTTCGGTAGCTGATCCCCAGATAAAGATACCATATGCAAGATAAGACTGCACATATGAATAGTAAATCAGCATTAATGTTTGTGTATTACAAATTTTCCTTAGCACTGATATTATGTAGTGGGCTTTATTAATTTTTGCAGTAATATACTGAATATGCGGCTTCCAGGTTAAAAATTTGTCAATAATTACCCCCAAAAATTTTGTTTCATTGGTATATTGTATTACCTCATTGCCAAAAGCGATTACAGGAGCTATATTAGCTTCATTTCTATTTGATAGTGAAATATGCATACTTTGTGTCTTTTTAATATTAAGTAGTAATTTATTATTAGTTAGCCAATGCATCATATTTGTCATCACAGTATTAGCATAATGTTGCAATTCAGAATTATTGCAGCCTTTGATAATTATATTAGTGTCGTCAGCATATAGAATAGTTTCTGCATGGGGAATATTAAGTGGAAGGTCATTAATATATACTAGAAAAAGCAGTGGTCCCAGGATAGAACCCTGTGGAACCCCACATCTCACAATTTCAATATTGGAATTAATATTATGACCATTTAATTCATTATTAACTACAGTATACTGTCTTCTACCCTCAAGGTAGGATTCAAACCAATCATGAGATACCCCTCTTATACCATAGGCTTCAAGTTTGGATAATAGAATATTATGGTCAACCAGATCAAATGCCTTAGACAAATCCATAAAAATCCCAATAGTATAATTATTTGCATCAAACCCTTCTAATGTTTGTTTCATAAAGGAGTATAGTGCATTAGAAATTGATTTATTTTTCCTAAATCCATTTTGTTTATCACTGAATACATATTTTTCAAGAAAAGGAGATATCCTGTTGAACATAACAGTTTCCAAGATTTTTGAAAACCCCAATTGAACTGAGATAGGTCTATAATTATCAACATTTTTTGTATCTCCCTTCTTAAATACTGGTACAACTTTTATTAATTTTAAGACATTAGGAAATTTGCCAGTTGATATAGAACAATTACATATATCCATTAATGGTGCTACTATATATTCTTTGCAAGATTTGATTATACACTCTGGTACATCATCAAATCCAGCAGAGAATGTGTTCTTTTTTGAATGTATTATTTTAAGAATCTCCTCAGAAGTTACTGGTTTGAGAAATACACTTTTATCGTTTCTGATTAATTTGATAGGAGTATTTGTTATATTGGGATGAGTCAAAGGTACTCTATCAGCAACACTAATAAAGTGTTTATTAAGGATATTTGATACCTCAGCAGGATTATCTAATTTTGTATTATCAACTATTAAAGTAATTTTGTCTCTAGTTCTGACCATGTTGTTAGTGCTTTCATTTTTTACTATATTCCAGATAGCCTTATTTTTATTCGACGAATTTGAAATGCAAGTATCTATATATTGCTTTTTTGCAGCTTTTATTACCTTATTATATATTTGCTTATACTTCTTATGATATTCTATAAATGCTTCAGTTTTGTTTACTTTACTCAACTGATTTAGATAGCGTTTTCTTTTGCTAGAGATAATAATTCCCTTTGTTATCCATTTCTTCCTTTTACTAGTTTGCTTCTGTTTAACAACTGTATAAGGAAAAGCTGTATTAAAATAATGCAAAAATGTCAGTAAAAACTTTTGCAATTTTTCATCTATTCTTTTTTCATTGTAGACATCAGTCCAGTCTTCAAGGTTTAAGAGCGTATTGAAATATTGAATATTTGCAGTAGAAAATACCCTTTTATAACATGTTTGGGGAGTTATTTTAGCATTATTAGTCCTAAAGTTTGTTAAATTGGATACAATAGCATTATGATCTGAGTAACCAGTGTTAATATTCTCCAGCTTGACAGTAATGATAGATTTGTCTAGAATTATAACATCAATTGCCGTATTTGACTGTAAAGTTAATCTTGTGGGGTTACTAATTACATTTGAGAGATTGAACAATGCTAGTAAGTTTTTTAATTTATGTACTGATGGGTTGTCTTTTAAGAAGTCAACATTAAAGTCTCCACATATAAAGATTTGTCGAGAGTGTTTTTGGAGTGTATTAATCAAACTCTCAAGTTTATCTAGGAAAGTAGCATAACACCCATTTGGAGAGCGATAGATACATACAATAAATAATTTTAGTTCCTGTATATCAATTATAGAGTGTTCAAATATCAGTTCTTCATTTAGCATATTGGTTTTTAAATACCTCTTATATTTGATTCCTTTTTTTACTGCAATCATGGTACCCCCATGTGTGTAGTTTTCTCTACAGAACAAGTCTGCAACTATAAAGTTTGAAAAGATATGCGAATCTAGGCTAATGCAGGTTTTTTTAATCCAATGTTCTGTAAAACAACATACCTGAATATTTTCCATTGAGTTTAAGAAAATTTCAATTTCAAGAAGCTTATTGCCAAGGGACTGTACATTATGATACACTATACTCAAGTCATTTATGTCTGTTATTTTGCTAATACTTGACTCATATTTTGCATGACAATACATTCTGCAGTCATCATTTAATTTGTTATAATTTCTTATTTGTTTGGAATCCTTAATTGCTTTATATTTTACTCTGCCAAAATTATTATTAATATTAGATATTGCTCTTAACTTTATAAGATCACAACTACCATTTAATATGAGTTTTTTGGTTTGCAGCATACAATGTATCTATTAAACAATTTACCAATAATTAGTGAACCCCTTCTACCTGGGACAAAGGTATGTGGTTATTGTAATACTTCACATGAGAAACCTGTGCACTGGAATTTAAGAGGCTATGCTGGCAAACATTATGCTTCTCGTCCTGAGCAAATTCTTGTTGGGCTGACCTGTGTCCTATCGAAGACTATGTAGATACCATTATCCCTAATAATACTAACTCTGTAGAAGTCTTATAAACAGAATGTTATTGGATACTAACAATTCAGTATCTTGCAAATTGGTTCATGTTTTCTGAAACCCCAAAAACAGTTGACATAATTCAGTGACAATAACACTTACATAAGTCAGGACTTCAGCAAGAAATTTAAATATGGAATTTTTTCTTGTTACACATGATCTGTTCTTTGATATGTAATTCAGAAAGCATTCATTATCAAAATAAATGTAGGTTTTAGTTAATTGATGGAAATTGATAATTTCTTCACGCTAGCCGTATATAGGCTAAGATTTTTTATAGATAGAGTCAACATGAAAAATTCAATGCCATGCCTAGGATTAGAGCCACGGATCTCCTAGTTTCCGTCCAGTCGCTCTAACTCATTGAGCTACCATAGCCAACGTGCTGTCCTGACACTAAATTCTCCATTTGACTCATATATCGTGTATATTTGACTCACAATCATAAGTACTTATTGTAAGTCGCCACAAATGGTGTATCTCGGATGCGAGAGCCCCTAGTGGTCTACCGGGGAAATATGGCACATTGGCCATGGTAGCTCAATGAGTTAGAGCAACTGGATGGAAACCAGGAGATCCATGGTTCAAATCCTGGCCATGGCATTGAATTTTTCATGTTGACTCTATCTATAAAATGTCTTAGCCTATATACGGCTAGTGAAGAAATGATTAATTTCCATCAATTAACTAAAATAAGAGTTAAATGATGAAGCCTGGGACTCAAGTACTTACGATTGTAAGTCACCACAAACGGTGTATCTCGGATGCGAGAACCCCTAGTAGTTTACCGGGGAAATATATGAGTCAAATGGAGAATTTAGTGTCAGGACGGCACGTTGGCCATGGTAGCTCAGTGAGTTAGAGTGACTGGACGGAAACCAGGAGATCCGTGGTTCAAATCTCGGCCATGGCATTGAATTTTTCATGTTGACTCTATCTATAAATGTAGGTTGTTTGTGATTCAGCAAGTGCCTATGGACAGATTACAGAGGTATTACTTGTAGTACATACTTCTTAATGTTATTCTTTATTATACGTTTAAGTATGGTACCAAATTACCTAGCTGTCGACAGTCCTTAAAACCTCACTCACTCACTCACTCACTCACTCACTCACTCACTCACTCACTCACTCACTCACTCACTCACTCACTCACTCGCATGTTCAAGTATGATTTAGTGTACATTTAATTCAACTGTTCTTACCTTATTGTTTTGTAATCAGATGTATTTAGTACATACATTAAGATATATCTGGACAAAAACAAATTGAATTCAATCTGTCATGAAACTTGTCAGAATCAGTACATTCTTATAACAGTAAAATCTAACCAATGGCATAATAACCCAAAGCGGGCGTCAGCCTGCCAACCCAACTGCCGGTCTCACACCCACTGAGGTGGATGATCATCCAACTGATACAGGAAGGATATGTGGTCAGCATCTCGGCACCCCCAGCCAGAAATTTGGCCTTCTAGACCAGGGTTCGCTACCTAGCATAACTCCTCAATTTCCTCATGATGCTCAGCAGGCACCAGTCCCATACCTGGGACTTAAAATCTGCAGCCCCAGATTCGGATCAATTCTGGACACATTCTGGACTCAGGGAATTCTTATAACTGTATTTGTCCAAAATGGCAAATAGACCTGTGTTGTATTTCATCAACGTAAACAGTTTATTAAGCAGAAAATGAAGCTAGCTACAGTGAAGCAATAAATATTACACAAATGTAAAAATGTGTTACTAAGGCTTCACTTATCTTAAGAAATTGGTGTTAATACTTCTTTCTAATGGAGATCGATTTCACAAACAGATCATTTGTATCTTCAGTGCACAAACAAGCTCTGTTGTTTGTTTTTTTAACACCAATTTCTTAAGATAAGTGAAGCCTTAGTAACAAATTTTTATATTTGTGTAATATAAACAGTTTATGTCTTGCCTAACTGGAGTCAGTACATGAGAGTTTTACGTGCCCCAAAAGAAAAAATATAGGAGTGCTGACAATAGCATTGTCATGAAATAGATTCTCTTTATCTATTACTCTCCTCTGGACAGAGGTTTTGTACAACTCCAAGTGTGTTTGTAAAATAAATATTTTATTAATATAGTGTCACAAATGCTGTTTTCTTTGAATACATAGGCCTTCTAATTGCACATTAGAGAACATGCTGTTTGACAGAAAATAATAGGAACTCTCTCTCTCTTTCTCTCTCTCCCTCCCCTCTTTCCTCCTGCAGATATAAACCTAATTCCAGTCTCATTTTGTATATATTAGCAGCTCAGTATAAATGAATAATTACCTACCTACTGCTTATGAAAAGAGAAGGGCTAAATCTATATTGTCTTTTATTATAGTTAGTAAGTTATCTGTGAGATATTCAGAACTGAAGTGGATTCAGGTACAAGCTTTTAGAAATTCTTCACCTCATCTTTGCATTCATAAAACATGTGGATTATTTATTATATTATGTTCAGTTTAGGTTATATTGTTTGGAAGCAAAAGTCTCCAAAAAATATTTGTAGCAGTTGAATCTTCTCTATGTAAGTTTAAAAAATGCTAGATCTACCTAGCATACATAATTTTTCTTAACATTTTTTAACCAACAAGATTATCCCAGATCTAGAGAGTATGAAAGAAACCAAAGGTCTTGACATTATTATACCTCTTGCTATTTTTATAATAATGTTCTTTTTTTTTTTTACCACATGGTTTAACGTCCTTTAGCTGGTTAGGTCATATTGGACAATAAATAAAATGGATGAAATGATGCTCAAATAAGTCCAAGGTTCAAAAATCTTAGAATTACCTGACATCTCATCACACCACAAAAGTTAACCAAAATATTGTTGTTCAGCATTATATCTTTCACACTTTTATAAATGTGACTTTGGTAAAATTAACTAAACAAGGGTGCAACAAGTAAAATTGCATTCCACAAATCCAATTTTGAAATTGCAATACTTAAATCTAATAACTTAGTTCATGCTTTCTGGAATAATTTTGAATAGTTTAATTTAAAAGCTAGTGCAGATAAACTGGATGCTGGATATTACGGTCATGTACAGTTAGGTGAAACAACCATGCAGAGTTTACCAAAGGTAAAAACAATGTATGAATAGTGATACTTTATTTTTATATAGTGATTGAATACAGAACAAAAATAAACAAAATATGAATTAGATTGATTTTAAACATTCCAAAATTCATATTTATATTATTTTATTATTATTAATTTTATTTTGAAATTTTTGTGAAAACAAAACGCAGTTTTAACAATTTTCGTTCAAAATTGACATATAGATGTGCTTCATGATGCTATAAGGTAAAACTGTCTGAAGAAAAATTCATGAATGAGTACAAGATATTAAGACACTGAATCAATACCAACACAATCTGTCTTTTAGTTAGAGATGCCACAAATACTTATTTTGACACTTTAAATGTGTAGCATAACTACATCTTCGTTAATGTGTTTAAGACTAATTAGTATTGTTGTTTAAAAATTCCTGTGAATTGTAAAAGCAGTGTGTTAGTAGATATTTCTTGAGTCCTTTCTTAAACAGTTTTATATCAGTTAATTCTTTTAGACCTGTTGGTAGTACATTAAAATATTTAGAACCTGCGTTAATTATATTTTTATTAGCAAAAGTACCCCTGCATGAACTCAGAAAAAAGTAATTTTGTCTGCGAGTAAAATAAGTATGTACATCTTTGTTTAGTTGAGGGGATTCACTTGATGTTTTATCATACAAAATAGTGAAGAATACATATATACAAAATAAAGGAAGTATTTTAAGTTGCTTAAAGTATGGCCTGCAAGACTGCAATCTGCTAACTTTGGCCATAGTTCTTACAGCTCTTTTTTGGGGTAAGAATATCTGCATGAAAGAAGTTTCAGGCAAAGTTCACCATATCATCGCTCTGTATTCTAAATGGGAATGAAACAATGCAAAGTATACTGAACAAACCATTTGAAATGGTAACATGTTGGTAAGCTGCTGCAGCAGGAATATAGTTTTGTTTGAGTTTGGAGTAAGTCATCAGGACATGATTCTGAAATGAAAGATTATCATCAATATGGATGCCTAGAAACTTTGTGTTTTGAACCCCTGATATTACTTGATTGCTGTACATCAATTTTAACTCTTCATTACTGAGATTGCTTCATTTATTTTTCAGGCTAAGGGAAAATACCGGGAAAGAACCTTACACAGATAACTCATCCTGATCAAGATTCCAACGTGGGACTCTTGAACATGAGGCAAATATGCTACCCCTACATCTCAGAGGCTGGCAAATAACTTACTCAGTAGATATGTCAGACCCATTTGAAAATCATTTTATTCATTACCCCTCCAATACTCCACATTACTGATTATTATAGCAGCCAATAAAAGTTATTCTGTAGTTAAGTACTAAATACAAAGTAGGTATTATTTACAGTACCTACTTCTGATTATAAAATTTTCTTAATGTGTTATACGACGTGGTTTGGTGTTCTGTATGGTATGCTAAGTTTCAGTGATAATACAATCTCTTTAACTTTCCAAAGATTTGCTATTCATATAGTAGCTAATAATATGACAAACTAATTAAATCAGACCAAAAGTGAAACTAAATAATTTTCTGCAGTCACATTAATATTATTCCAAAGTTTTCATGATTGTTGCTTATTAAAGGTAATTTTACACCCCAATCTATTCATAAGGTGTAAATCTGAAATACATAAAATAATTTTAATATATAAATACATTTTAATATAAAAATTAAATAGAAATTGAAAATAATTTTAAAATAATTAAATAATTTTAAAATAATTAAATTTTAACATATTGAACGAAGATTATATTACGGATCATACAAATTTTATTATACATGAATAGTATTATATTAGTATTATTATACATTCTAGTTATAAATGAAAAGTGAGGTACGGATTTTTGTTTAATAAAATTAAAAAGACAATTTTTTTCATTCTAAATTTCTACTTATGTCAATCGAATTAGACAGCAATGGAAACCATTATTTCAAACACGCATAAATTATCTTTTTAACCCAAAAGATGTAGCAAATTTTATCTGCGTGAATTTCAAGCTTAAGCTCGGTTTCTATGCTTGTTTTAGAAGAGGTAACATATTCCGGAATTCTCGCAATACTCCAGACATTGGATTCAAACAAGGGAACTTCGTTCCAAAGAGTAAAGTTTTAGTTTTCAAATGTTGTTTCCTTGTTTAATACAGTGTTGGAGTTGTCAACTCTATAAAATGTGTGATGGAATATAAGCGCGAGAAATCAAAATAAATTATAAGTGATATTGAGTGAAGTGTTAATTTGTGTGTTTTGTGCCTTTAAAACGTAGTGCCAGAGCAAGAAATATAATTTACACCAGGTAAGAGCGCCTCTTTTAAGCGGGATAATCTTAAACGCAGTACTAACGTTCGACGAAATACCCGCGTGTGATATTTTGAATGAATTTAGCAATTTGTTGGCAGAAACGTATTGTAGAATGAAAAAGCTATCATTGCAAATTTTTTGTGATTTTATTTCATACAGACTATTTACTGAAAACAAATATTGGATAAGCTGGTTGCATAACCTCAAACAAGTAAAATAAATTATAAATTCTACTTAGATTTGGGTAAGAGTAGACCTCTTATCGAAAGTCGCGTTGTTTTATTATCACGCAGAGTTGGCACGTTAATAGTGTGTGGATCTTGTTAACTTTTCCTTCATTTTGTTCTAAGCTTGAAACCACATGTTCAGTCAAAAGTAGACTAACCTTTACTGACAACACGATTAAGATAAGTTAATTACATCTTTTTAATATTGTTACTCGTATACTATATCAAAGTTAAATTTTTAAGCACTATGTTGTGTTTGTTTTTCTAAATCTAAACATAGTTTTAACTATACACATAACTCTTTTTATAATTATTAGGTGTAGAGTTTAAATTTTATCAAAATGTATGATGTTAACTTGACACTAATTTTGTATGTAACCTCTATTTCAGAATGGCCAGTTAATTAAGGCTCATAATTTTAAACTATGATATTTATTGATTTTCAACCAGGTTATTTACACTGTTGTATTTTTTATTTTATGACACAAACGATATCCCAGGCATTTACTTCAGTAGCTGAAATATATCCATATTAAGTCTTTACTTGATATTTACAGGTAACTCATCAAGTTATGTTGGGTGATGCCTTCATCCACAGTGCGACCAAAGGGATCCCATGACTCCCCTCGTTTAGGGGTGCCTATGTCAGAGCGACAACAATTGGCACTTTTGAAACAACTAACATCAAATGCAGAACAAGGTGTGTTGCTTTTATTTTTATTCTAGCTACCTAAAATCAGTAAGATATTGTGAAAATATTTCCTAGAGGTAAGCTTGAACTTTTTTCTTACCTGGCTGTAGAAAATGAAGTGTAAAGGAAAACAAGTAAAATGAATAAGGTTCCCTAAGGAATTGTTTAGTGAAATGTTACCACTTGGAAATTCTGTATTCATCCACTAGCACTATTTAGGATATTTTCTTTTATAATTATGGTTTGAGAATAGTGCAAACTGCCATGGTGACAATACTGTATATGTAGGAACGAGCAGAAAAAACCTACAGGAAGGAGTGAGTGAAATCTAATATTTGGGCATGATTGTAAAGTTTCTTTAATTAAACCATTATCTAATTTTGCTTCTCTTCTCCTGCTATCCTGGATCATTGTGGTTTAGTTAACCTACTGTTTCAGCTATGCTTTGTCACCCCTGTTCTTGTAAAAAACATTTCTTGACAATGCTTTGTGGGTTGTATATCATTTGTTAATCATGTAAGGGTGACAATGTTGTTAGTTTGGTTTGATGTTGGCAGTTGTGACGTCAATAAGTAGCGTAAATGCAGGAGATAGTGAATAGAGCAAGTACTTGATATCTCAAGCCAAGTAAGAAAATTTAGTGATTTGTAATTATAAAACAGCTCAGAAAATTACATTAGTTCAATGTCAGAATAAAAGGTACATTTGTAGGTAACTTCGATTCCATATTTTGCAGAAATAGGTGAAAAATAAAGTAGAAGATATTACTTGCTCTGTATAAATATTTCATATTTGAAACATTGTCAAATAAGAGAACCTAATTTTAAGACATGAATAGCTGCACTTAACTCTCCTTACCTTAATACGTAAAAAATATAAGCTAGCAGCAATGAAGTAGCAAATTTTGCACAAAATATAATTATTTGTAACAAAATTTCACTTATCTTTAAGGAAATTGATGAAAATATCAAAGAATTGTTTACTTCAATTTGTGTATACTTATTTATTTGTATATGTGATATTCTGGTTTCTTCTAGTATAACATTCTTACTCGTTAAACTAGCATTAACTTCAGCATTGGAAATCCAGGTACTCTAAAAGTAAATAGCATGGTGCTCAGAAAGTAGTACTAAAGTGACAGTTTTTGCATGGTAACTTCCACAAATAAGGTAGAGTCTGTAGTTCATCCATTGAACTGGACAAGGGTGCCCAACTTAAGCTTCACAGTAATGTATACTTTATTAATAGTTTATTCAGAATAACGTCCAGTCATTTTGAAGAAATTTGTTATGCAGTTGCACTAATTATTAAGTCTGTTATGATTTACTAAAATTATCAAACTAACTTTACATTTTTTGTATAACAGAAATTAATACCATTTTTCTAATTTGTTAATATTTGCACAAGCACCACTTTAAGCTACGTGATATAGGAAAACCAATGGTCTTAAAGTGCAACGAAATTCTAATATCAACTAGATTTAATTATGCTTTTGGATAAGTAGTCAGACTGAAAAATTAAATTCTATAGCCAGGATTAATTATACTGTTGAACTTGTGCAGTATGAGTATCATCCTCTTACTTGTTTTAAAGTGATTTGTTGTTGTTGCTGTTGTTGTACTTAATATTTCTAAAATCATTATATTTTGTACAAATAGATGAAGGTGGTGGTTATCGTCTTCTTAAAGATTGACTAATTGAGTAATAATATATGTATCTACATATACTATACACTGGTGACAAATGTTAAAATCCTTCCCCTTTTTATGGCAATGTTTATGTAAACATAGCCATGATCAAATATGTATTTGATTGTGCAACAAACTACAGTAGACATGGAAATTAATTATTCTTTCACACTGACCATGTGTAGGCTATAGTATGGAAAGGTAGAGTCAGACTGAAAAATTCAATACCATAGCTGGGATTTGAACCACGGATCTTCTGGTCTCCATCCAGCCGCTCTAACCATTGAGCTACTATGACCAATGTGCCAATATGACATTAAATTCTCCAACTGACTCGTATTTTTCCCAGTAAGTGTGAAAGAATAATAAATTTCCATTTACACACGGCCAGTGTGAAAGAATAATTATTTTCCATTAATTGACCTAATAGTTGTTAACTATAAAGCCCGGGCCTTAAGGTACTTACACGTTGTAAGTTGCCATTAAGGTAGTTGTCTCATGTGTTTATGAGAACTTCTAAGTGGTTTACTGGGAAAAATGAAAAATATGAGTCAGTTGGAGAATTTAATGTCATATCGGCATGTTGGCCATAGTAGCTCAATGGTTAAAGCGGCTGGACGGAGACCAGAAGATCGGTGGTTCAGATCCTGGCTATGGCATTGAATTTTACAGTCTGACTCTACCTTTCCATACAGTAAGATATGTTATGAACTATATAAAAATCATTCACATAAAACATGTTTTTCTACTGTAATGTTTTTTAATGCAACAAGGAACTATTTCAAAGTTTTTGCTCATCAAAATGATATCCTCTTGCTTTGATGATGGCGTTATAGATTGGGGACATCCTTGCAGTCAGGTTTTGTAACTTTTCGGGATTTGTATTACCCTAGACTTGCAAAGTGTCACAGCTCATCCACATTATTAGGTACCATCTGTTTTGCTTTCCCATAAAATCCTCCCAATTGAGATAGATCCTTGCCTCTTAGATAGCACTGTTGCCTCTTCTTTACCATTCACATAGTTCTTATACAACTCTGATGTATGTTTTAGGGCATTATCTTGCAGAGGAACAAAACCATATCCAGTAAGCTTTATGCTAGATTTATGCATGGCATCAAAAATTCTGATGGTTCTGTTTTTTCTTCAAAATACCATCCACTTTTGTATTTCAAGATGGTCGAGACATGCTATAAGCATTCTCTGTCAAGAATAATGGTAGATGTACTGTCAACCATTTTAATCAAATTCCTCTGCATTCTTTTTTATTATTATTAATATTTTTACTTGAACCCTTAAAATGAAGTGCTTACTTCATCTCTAGTTTTCTTTGTTTGCACTAATGGCTATCTCATTTAGAGCCCCAGAGCTGCCAACACGAGACTAAGAAACCTGCAATCCCTAAGTTGCAAAGCTTAGCTGAGGGATTGAATGTGTAAGCTTTGCAGCCAAAACATCAATGTAGCTAAATTTCAGTGATATTCAGGATATTAAATAAGATTTCAAAACTACCCAAACTGGCAGATTTTACCCCCCCCCCCCCCCCCCTCTTAGATTGGCACTCTCATCCCAGCATGCACAGCAATGTCACCATGCCATGTTTGCTGTCCTCATGCTGTAATTGTGGTATAAAAAATGCCTAAGTAGGCCAGGTGGTTACAGGATTCTGAAGTGGTAATATCTTCTCCCTATGCACTAAGATAGTCTCATTCATTTTATTCACTTTTATTACACTTGATTTTAAGTAAAAGTAGAAGGATATTCCCCATTTTTCTAGTTGAATTTTGTTTCTCTGCTCTTTGGCCTATTGTAATCTTTCAAGCTTATGTTGACAGGTTAACCATAGTTTCTTCACAGACATGTCCAAACAAACAAAACTGACACTCAGCATTTGCTTGTCCTGGTAATATTTGTTTTACTGCAAGTGGAAGTTGATC
Source organism: Mantis religiosa (assembly GCA_030765055.1). NCBI lineage: Eukaryota > Metazoa > Arthropoda > Insecta > Mantodea > Mantidae > Mantis > Mantis religiosa. The sequence continues at coordinate 217,502,612 of CM060947.1, read as the reverse complement.
TGTTTTATGTTAACCAAGATAAATGTTTGCATAAATACTTCCACAAAACATTTTGCTATACATGCAAGGGAATACAAACTGAGGGATGATTTCCTTCGGACCGAAGATAAAGTTAGTGGTGCTGTGGGATATTTGCATATAAGCAAGCCTCATAGTCTGAGAAAAGGATCCAATCCGTAAGCCATTTCATAACCAACATGTCTTGCTTCTAAAGGCAACTCGTCATATTGGACTCTGTTGCAGACAGCATGTTCTACAAAAAATTGAATACAGAAAATGTTATGCTCTTCTCAAAATAAGAAACATTTGAGCTAAACAAAGGTCAAGATTATGGTGGCAGTTATCTCATTGACCCTGACCACAATAGTCCAGCTAAGTGTAGATAATGGATCTCATCTTTTCTTTATGTTATTACTTTAAAAATCCAAGGGCGGTATCTTGCAGTATTTGATTTTCCCTTTTATTTGGAAATAGAAATAACTCTGTACACTGAAACTGAGCAGTTATTGCATATCAATTACATATGCAGTGCACTGTTTCCACAGTAATACGAAAGTATGTTTCTTAGAGTGAATCTGGTATAAATGTTCACAACTGAAGCAAAGATAAAGTCAGTTGTTCTATGTAAAGATTATGAGACTCAAGCTTTTTTGTTTAACTCCTAGCATCATTGCTTCAAATGAATTTTTATTTGTCTCTTATTTGTAGCAACAAAATAAAATAATGTTATCCATAAGTCATAAAATTAGAGATCATGATTGTATTGAAATTATTTTGAGGTATAATTATGATAATTAAACTGATTTGTTTTTGTTGTGATCTGGGTTGAGTTGTATTCTGGTGAAATATCAGCAGCTGTCATACTTAATATAATGGCTTTGTCTCACATACAAAATAATTCACTAATAATAAAATGTCCTCCTATGCAGTTATCCTGGTAGACTGCATATGCGGGGACTGTGTTATAAATATGTGCACGTAAGGATTAGGAGTATTCTTTAATAAGGTTGAATAATACCAAGCAGTCATTTTAGCTTTCCCTACATGAAGCAAAGAAAGTATATTACATTGAAACCAAACATTTGTCAGGATTTTATGAGAAATGCATGTTTTGATAGCTCTTGAGGTTGGAAATGATGCTTGCACATACCTAAAAAATTAAATGTATGGCAGCTCCATTTGGAAAATTCTTATTTTCATGAATGTGTCAGAGTTAAAACAGATTTTCCAGTGTCATATAAAAAATATTATAAGTATATTTCTAATGCACCTTCATTTATCTCGAACTACCACATTCTTAAAAATTATTTTTAAATTCTCTTCATTCAAGTTTCTTTCAACTGGGAAATCGTGAGAGACAAAAGCTTAGGTAAAAAAAAGTGTGAATCTTGGAAGATATTTGATCTCTTGCTGAAGTATTCGTCACTGTACATTTGTTCACCTTTTGTAGATCCTGTTCATTTAGTTCTTTATGATCTCAAGGTATCTATTACCATATCCATTGTATCAACTCTGTAAAGCATTTCTATGTTATACTGTGGATAGAAATTATGCACATAAGCAGTCTGTGATTGATGAATTAGCAGTCTTATAGAGTCTGCCTCGGTAGTGTGGTGGTAGCATGTCTGCCTCACGTTCAAGAGGTCTCAAGTTCGAATATCGGCCAGGGTGAGTTATCTGGGTAAGGTTTTGCCCGGGGTTTTCCCTTATCCTGAAGAACGAATGTCAGGTAACTCTGGGCCCTATGGAACCTGGGCTCATTTGAGCATAATTTCACCCATTCCATTCATCGTCTGATATGACTTAACATTGGAGGACGTAAATTACAACAACAACAAAAAAGTCTTGTAATCTTAGGCCATAACTATAATTCAGTATTGTTTAGCATAACTTGTCATACAGGAACTTATTTTAGTAAAAGTTACTATTATTCATATAGGCAAGTTTTATCATGGAAAAATCCCACAGTGTAATAGTGTAAAGCTCACATAAATATAATTCAGATTCCTCATTTTAATATTACAATTTTATATACTAAATAAATTAAAATTTTACTAATTAAATCATAATTTCCCTGGCCTTGAAATAAATGCTCTGCATTTTATCAAAGAAGTGGACATTCATAGGTTTAATTTGTGTTGTTTACTATCCATGATATGCTAGTTAATTCACTTTTATATACAGAAGTATTGCAATTTAAAAAATAATGTTTTCATTGCTTCAGTTCCATTGCATTTTACTTAGGGAGAGACATGGTTAAAGTATAGTTTTTTTATTTATATTATATCCAATAATTGCATTACTACACGGGCATGTTCTATGTGGCTTTAAAGTCTTATAATGTTTAAATAAGATGTAGTGTTTTTATTTCTTCCAATTATATTTAAAACAAAAGTCATGTGATATGAAATTTAGAATTCTATGATATTTAAAGCTGTTATGCATCTCAGGTTTCTTATATATCTCAAGCCATAAATGTCTGTATGTTGAATAGCTATTCAGGTTGTGTGCAACATCAGGCAGTTCATTGGGATATTCTCAGCAGTTGGTGGCCGCCACCTTTCTATATCTTTGACCATATTCTTTGTCCATATGATTGTTACATCTTGTATTCTAAGGAAACAAATTTCACTAAATTTTTGAGTTTCGGTTATATTAGTTTCTTGTCACGACTTTTACAGCACTGATTGTGCACCCTTCATTTTAATTGCTGTGTATTTATCTTTAGTAGGTAAGTATTGGATTCCAATCAAATGTTTCATGTGAAGGCTTCACTGGATATGTATGTTCTAAACTCTCCTGAATCAATAAAAGAAAGCTTTTAGAAAAAGTTGTGCATCTCTTACATAGAAAATGTGTTGCTATGTTTTATTTTCTCAAATATGGTTCACAATTTTTATTAAGCTGTCATGATATTTACATGATAAATAAAATGCATGTCATGTACAGCATGAGTTTTCCAGGAATGGCTTACGAAGTCTTCTGCATTGGAAGTTCATTTTGTATAACTGACAGATAAGATAGATCACACAATTTCTTCAAATAACTCATATCTTATATCTCAATACCAAGATATCCCCAAGGCCAGCATGTAGTGACACATTTGAAACATTTCATTCGCCTTGGTTTCCTGTAGTCCATTGCATGTATAAAGAAATCTTTCATGGAAATATTTATGCAAACTTTTATCTGGGTTAACATTTAATAGATAAACTTATTAACTTTTTAATAGTGTATATACAGGGTGTCTCTAAAATCACTATCCATTTCAATGAAGGAAGACAGTGATTGAAAAATCAATATTATTTTATTTTAAAGTGTTAGACATATTCTAGTGCCCTTCTACATGACCTCCATCTAGCTCAAAATACATACGCCATCTTTCAGTAGTGGAACGAAATGTAGATTGTAACATGTCAACTGTAATTCGACCTGCTACTTCCCTGATACGATTCCGTAACTCAGGCAGACCATTCATTTTGCTAGTGTACACTTTAGATTTGATGTACCCCCATGCAAAATAGTCTGGGTAAGGTCCGGTGAACGGGAAGCCCACAGCCGAGGTGAACCTCTGCCTATCCATCTCCCCAGAAAGAATCTGTTCAGGTAATCACGGACGATGTTTGCAAAATGTGGAGGCGCACAATCTTGCTGAAACACAACTGTATCCAGTATGCCATCCTCTTGAAGCTGCGGTTCAAGGAACAGTTCTAACATGTTGAGGTAGATGTTACCTGTTATTGACTTTCGGCAAAGAAAAATGGGCCATACAATTTTGCGTTTGTCATACCCAACCAAACATTGACTTTCGGTGTATCACGTTCCCACTCCGATACCTCATGTGGTTCCTCATATGCCCATATTCGGCTGTTGTGTCTGTGCACTTTCCCACAAACATGGAAAGTGGCCACATCGGAGAATAAAATGTTGTCCATTAAATTCTCATTCTCTACACATTCCAGGAGGTCATTACACATTGCCCGACGACAGGCAAAATCCTCGTCCTCAAGATGGTGCAGAACTTGAATGTGATACGGACGTTTTCGTAGAGTGAAACGTAGAATTTTCCACACTGTATTGCGAAGGACTTTCAATTCCCTACGGAGGCGTCGAATTGATGCCTTCGGACTGCTATCACTGGCAATTTGAACCTGCTGCACTGTTTCTGCCAAGACGTGGGGGGGTTCCAGGACGTGTCTCATCACACACACTGCCGGTACGCTTAAATTTGTTCACAAGCAGACGAATGTGTGCCCTTGGTGGGGCTGGTTTGTGGAATTTAGAGGTAAATTCCGCTCTGGTGTCTTCATATGACAATCTGCGTACTCGTGCACAAACAATGGCAACGCGTTCTTCTGTGCTATACATCTTGCACTAAGATACCAGCATCTGAAAAGAAAAGAAACAAAATATTGCGTTTTCATTGAAATAGATAGTGACTTTAGAGACATCTTGTATATAAATTATAATAGGGAGAGAAAATCGTGTGAATGCAACATCAGACCATTTTTCTTAGTGATGCCAAATATGTTACCCCATGATCTTCCATTACACGTAACCTGTGAAAATAGTGTTTTATTTGCTGACCACTTAAAAATCATAGTAAAACTTCATTACAGTTAAATATAAATAACTCAATGCTTAAACTGAATCACTGGCTAAAACGTAATATGCTGGTTATAAATTTAATATTGATGCAACTAGCTACATAGACTTCAGTGAGTCGAGAACTTGCTGATGGTGGGAGCAAGACACGTTCTTGAAACGTGTCCTGTGAAAAACAGTGTTAGTGAAGCAATGTGTAATATCTTCTCGATTCACTTTTATTTTAAAATAGCACTAGTTTCCTAGGCATTACTGTTGATGCAACTCTATCCTGGAATTAACATATTTTAACCTTATGTAAAAAGTTAAGCCGTACATGTGCAATGCGAATGCTGACCCATTGTGTAACATAGAGATAATGAGGATTATATACTTGGGGTATGTTTACTCACTACTGGCCTCTGTGATACCTTTCTGGACCTACTCCTACCCCAGCCTTTACCTCAAGTAAACCAGTTTTTGAGAACTTGGCATATTACCACTGACATGTATATATGTATTCTAGAAACTGTTTCTTTTATTCATAATAATATGCGTTGCTTTAAACAAATAGACCATCATTGAACTGATAAATCTGCACCATCACCAATTGTCCACAACAGTCAACAGTATTTCCCACAAAGAGGTAATTTTGTACAATATATCCAAATCTATCCAGGCATTCTCAGGCAAAATGTTAGAAGAGTCAAGCAACTATTGTTAAAACATAAATTCTGCAGTGTAAATGATTTTCTTGAATTCAAACTGTAATCTATTGTTTGTGATTTCTTCCGTTATATACATACTGTAAATAATATAATGTAAGATTGACGAAGTCATATATACTTATTGTATATCATTTGGTGAATAAAAGTTCTATTCTATTTGTTTTTCCACTGGGCAGCCGTGATTGCTAGCTAATCCAGCTTATGAATACATTATTTGATTTCTGTAAGAGCAAGTAAATGCAAGTCGTGCTCCACATTCTCCTAAGATAAATTCTGCAGTTCTTATTCTATTAGAATAAAATTATTTGTCAGAGCAGATGCATTCTATTGCAAATATTCCGTCGATCTATTTTGCGAGCAGTTTTTAGAGTATTGCGTCAGCCTGCGTTGAGAGTAGTAGAAGAATTGAAGATCAATAACTCTTAGCGCTGGCCGGAATTCCAGTTTATTTTTGTTTTGTAGGTCGGATGTTACTCTTTCAATTAGCACTGACTCACGTTAATTTCCTCTGATGGTTTTGTTTACGCTAGTGCACAAGCAGTAGTAAGTTGCTTCCTTTGTCCACAGATGGCGATGGCGTGTGAAGTCGTTCTCCAATGTGACCTCCAAGAGGTCAAGTACCCTATCGGAACTGGGTTGTTCATCAGCTGATCAGTGCATGTTGCCAGGAGCAAGTTGATGCAATAAAACCAAAAATTCCGCGTTTGCTTTAATCTCTGCTTTAGCTCATTAAAAACCACCGAGTCTAAAGACTAAGTAAATCGGCAGTTTCATTTTTTTCTTGTGTTAATTACTGCCAAGCTCAAAACGGATGACAGTTTTGAGGTCTTGGAACCTTGAAAGTTTTTGAATGCTTATAGTACAATGCAAACAGTATATAATAGTTCACTATCTCGCGTATTATATTCTACACATTCATAATAAAAAAGTAATTTTATCCGTTCACGATAAAAATGCCCTGGATCAAGAAATGTCGACAGAAAATCACGTCATTGTGCATGTTGTAACATTACAAATTATTCAGGCTAGTTCATGAGAAAAGTAAGGGATTAATCTCTCTAAAATTGTTCTGTATACATTTTATGTTTTGACGATAAAATGTTCTTTTTAATATGTTCATTTGTCCCAGTTATACGAAACTAAGTAAGAATTAAAAATGTTTCCAGATTATTTGCAGAACATTAAAAATGTAGTTTAATCGATTAACGTAACACTAAAGGGTATCATCTGACATAAATTTTCCGTTATGCATTTGAAACGCACACACACAAAAAATTACACATTTTAGTAAAAATTTCCTCGTTTTCTCTCCTTCATAACTCTCCTGATGTGAATTCTGAGTGAAAACCCAGCATGAAACTTACTTCTGTCTTACGTAAACTACAGAGAATTAAAAAAGAGTACGATGTAACACTTTTTTTACACATTCACATTTATTTTTAAGATGTTCTATTACCATTCTGATAGAGGCTTTTGTTCTCTTCCTGTTAATCATAATAAGCGATTGCAGAAGTTCTTTCCACGTTTTGCTTTGTGTGCGCAGTAACATAGGTATAGGAGATTGAAAAGTTGCTTAAAATTTTTGCTTTTTGCTTTTTGTACCTCATGCTTACTGTAAGTATACCAAGTATTGTATTCCAATCCAAAGTTCTATGTTTATAGTTCACAGGAAAGGTATCTTAAAAGCTGCCTGTATCCTAAGAAAGCCTATTTGGAGGACCTTTTGTATATGTGGTATGAGAAAAATAGATCTAATTAAAAAAAAAAAAAAAAAAAACAAAGTTCAAAGCTTATATTTAAGTTCAGTATCTCCCGAGATGTAGCACGAAGATTTTCAAAAAATTTCCTCCCTAACGAAAACTGCTCTTTAACTAAAGCATTTTCGGAATATTTTATTTTCTCATTAATGGTTCTAATGATTTTAACATGCCATATATTTAAAATAACTACATGGCAAATAAAATTTATAAGTTCAGTATATAATTTATTGAATTTTCTGATTGCTATAGTTACGGTTTCAGTGTTTCTCATTTACGTGTTAAAGCTTCACTTCCATTTCAGCAACTACCAGAATAGCTTAGAACGTATTGTGACTAAATACTTTCTTCACACTGCAATGACATTTAAAATGTTTCCCTCCATCGCGTTATATCCGAAATTCCGTATGTGCAGGGTCAGTTTTCTGTAGTTAATCTGTATATCCATATCTTGTATCTCAGTTGAGGATACTGTCATTTTCCAAGCTTCTCTTTTATCCTAAAAATGAATGTTCGACAGTCAAAGCATCATTCATCTCCAGTAATATTTGCCCGACCTAAAGATATTAAAATAAAATAATAAACATAAACACATCGACACACAATGACTGCTTTTATCTTTATACGAATCAGATTATATACTTTAATTTAAAATTTTCTTTGTTTTGTTTATTTAATTAACCCTTAGAAGCTTTTTGGTATTACCTCTTACGTTTTAGGGCTAAGTAGATTTTAGCGAAAAAAAGTATTGGACCTTTTGCGCATCACAACAAATTTCTCTGGCAACGCCCACTTCGAGGGCAGAGAGCACGGAAAAAAAAAGTGGTTGAATTTTTCAATACGCAAAATGAGATCGCTAGTGGAATTAATCCGTAATAAATACGAGGGCTTTTAAATTAAAAAGACCACATTACAACGACACCAAGAGCATCCCCCCTCCATTTTGTTGCCATGCCAACAGTATGTTATTGACAACTTTTTATAAGACCTGCTATAAAACTGAAACTGCCTGAGAGGAATGTAAATCAAGCCCTGAGCCAATAGCTCAGGATACAGTTTACAACTTGTTTTTCTTTCTTCCCTAACAAGAAGATTATATACAACAGCTGTATTGAGGATTTTCTATTATATCTCAAAACCACTTCACATCCAAGTCCAACATTTCCAAACATGCAGGGAAAGATTGTTAAAAATTTCTTGACAACATATAACCCTTTGTGTTGCAGATGATGTTTTTATCTGCTTAAAACAGAACGATCCTGTTGTAAACCCCATATGGGAGGGGAGAAAGAGAGGGCCAGAGACACTACGGAACACTCCTAGGATGCGGATTGGTGTAGGGAAGTTCACATCAGGGGCCCCTTTATAAACACAAGAGAAAGCCGAAACACGTTTTTAATTTTCGATTTACTTTTACTTAAAATAAATCGCGATCGATAACATGAAAGTGACAATGGCGTCTTGTAAGTAATTTAAGCATACAGCATGCGAAAACAATATTCAAGTAATGTGAAAAAGAACAAATTGAGGATTTATAATAACGAGCTCCAGCTAAGAAAAGAGTAGTAAACGTTTAATCTTCACGTAGGATGACGCACTTTACAAAATTTAACATACAACGTTTCCAAAACGACCTTACGCTACGAAAAAAGGGGAGGGGGACTTCACACAACTTGTGTGTTGCTCTTTGGAAGCTGCTATATTTAAATATCATGGTTGGTTATCCTCATTTTTAGCAATGCTGTTCATATGCGTGGAGAACTTTCTCTAAAAATGCTGTTTTTGGATCATGGTGCCTCAGAACGTCTATTTTTTGTGGAATTTCAAATCGAATTTTTAGGTAATATACCATAAACGTAAGGTACGTTTAGTGTTAAGTTCCATCAACTATAACATGCAAGCGTTTTTCAGCCACTGTACTGTTCACCAATTATTCTACAATCGAACTTATTTGATGCTATTTATGTGCCAAAAAAACTTGATAACTGATCGTTTTTGCCCTATATTCAATTTAATTTTCTCTGGCACGCACATAGTAGGTGGAAAACGTGGTGCATTCCACCCAAAAATTCGGTATCGTGATATCGGTAGAAATGCATGTTTTCTGACCCCCTGAATCTTGTTTTTAAAGCGTTTTAGAGAGAAAAATATGTGTAAATAACACCGTAACTCAAAAACAAAAAATCAATACCGTATTTTGTATTTTAGTTCATCATCTAAGGCTGAAACATTTTCGAGAAACTGCCCCCACCCTAGATGGAATCCCCATTACCAGTTGTTAGAAAGGTCTTATTTTGCCAGTAATGGCACTGTTTTTTTTTAATTACCATGTTTTAAATGTTTTCAAGGGAAATGAAATGAATATCCTGATTTTTTTATTTGCGAATTTGCTAAAAATTCTCATGTTGGATGAGTTTTGCATAACTGGGAAACCGTAAGAGACAAATTCTTACCTCAGAAAAGTAGAGCCCTTTAAAATACACAAATTGTGTCAAATACCTTCCTGATATATTCCTTGCCATTTCTTTGAATTTTCCAATAAAGCTTCTCTGAAATGGGAAGTCCTTATTAATTTTTTCTCTTGGCCATGCAAAGAAAACGAAATTTTAAAAGCATCAGACAATGAAAGTTCGGATTTTCTCAAAAACGTCTCTTAACAATTTTGATTAAAAGTCCATGCTTTAAAGATATTTTCTGGTCATTGAAATGTATATGACATTCCTGGATTGGCTTCTGAAGTTCTCTGATTCTGTATAACCTTTAATTTGTGAATCATAAGAAACATACAAAATCATATATTTTGTACAAGAATGTGCAGAGAGTGCACTATAGAATTTTTCTGATAATACAGCAAGACCTCTCCAAAACGGAACGCGATCTTTCCGGCGTTTATTTTATTTTTACGCAGGTTTCCGTCTTACAGAGTTTGTGTTTGAATACAAAGAAATTACAGAAGCTATAGTCGTACCGGCTTACAGTAAAGGAATAATGCAGGTGTAAAGCATGTCTGCCTCACGTTCAAGAGGTCCCGAGTTCGAATCTCGGTCAGGGTGAGTTACCTAAAAGACGAATGTCAGGTAACTCTAAGCTCCATGGACCCCGGGCTCATTTGAGCATCATTTCACCCATTTCATTCATCGTCCGTTATGACTGAACGTTGGAGGACGTAAATTACACACAAAAAATGAAGCAATGGCCCAGAAATGGTAATTCCTTTAGCGCGCGCACTAACTCGAACACAAAACGATTTAGCCCATCATACTTTGTAAATTTTGTGATACGTTTCACATGCTCTGCTTCCGTTTATAGTCTCATCTTTAATTATTATTTTGTTTTTCAAAATATCATTAATCTGTCTTATTCTCACTTTAAACACAGTTAATTCTTTCTAGTTTTTTTTCGTATTCTTCAATAAACTTAATTTTTTGCTCCAGTGATAATGTCTTATGTTTAGAACTCAAAAAAATCACCGCAGTTCACAGTTTTCTCACACTTGCACTTGATCACTGAGAATGAACGCACTGCAAAACAGTTGTAACCTTACCGTGTGTGTTGGAAGAGAGTTAAGAGAGCTAATGGTTTGTTTTCCCTTTTCCTGAAGGATTACAGTTTGACTTTATGGTTCATAGAACATAGATGCAAGTACAGTCGCCCTCAAAGTTATTGCACTGTTTAATGTACGTACGTTGTAACCCATTAAACATAAACTAATCCGTTTTAATCAGTTTATTTATACAAATGGTTGCCAAAAATATTTCCTTTTTCCGTAAGGCAGTTTTTCGGCTTATAGTATAATCTTACATGGAAAATAGCTCTATTCCAAAATTTATTTTCGTTTTCCCAGGTTTCCGGCATATAAGGGGTCCGTTTTACGCAGGTGCTATTGTATCAGCTTCAGCTGGACTAGGGATTTGTAGAATGCTATTCTCGTGCATTTCCCTGTTCACTTATAAAGTGAGATTTGGTGATCTGTGAGTTGAAAATGTGAAAGAACGGTTATAAGATCTAACGTCACCTAATGTAAGATGAAATAAGAAAACCACTTATGAAATGGCATCTTTCTTGCGTTACGAATGTCTCATTGATTCCACCTTTTGTTTACAATTAAGAAATTGAGCTGACAACACGCATTCGTAAAAGCTGATAACTGCGCAATTAAAAATCATATTTAAGAATGCCGATCTGTGAAAAATCTATAATTTTGCTTGGATTTACTTGTAACTTTAACACAATTACTGTATTAACAATAGGTCACACACCAATTTTCAGACCTTTGTGCAAAATAGTTCTTGTGATATTAATATATTTATAATCTTTTATTGCCATTTAATTAAACTGTTCCACACGATCCAATTTTAGTTTGAGAAAAATAATACTTTGCAGTTATACTCATAAATACATTATTAGTAAATTTATGAGATGAAATTTTAATCTGACCCGTGTTTTAGGATAAAAGTTATTCAATTTTCATTTTATTAATATTTAATATTTGCTTGTGAAATGTGTGCTTTGCTATGTAATTGCACAAACACTGGTGACATAAAAAGAAAATCATCTCTTCAATTTCCTTTGGTACTGTTTTTATCCAAGCACAAAAAATTTTTAACTTCTAGTTTCAAAACTCCATCGTGTGGAGCAATTTATATTCTGAAAAGCGCTGAAAATTAAAAACACGAGAAAATCACCAAAATATGTGATATAAAGCACTGTGCCCCCTTACAGCGAACCACTTAAATAGTCATGTGCCACAGTTTTTAAAGGGTTGCATGGCATTAAAAATAATAGAAAATTGAAGTACAAGGATTACTCTAATTAGGCAAAAATGGTTTTTGCCATTTTTGTACTTTTTGACCAATTTTCACAGATGGGTGTCCTTAAGCGTTTTAATTTATTATTAATTTATTACAAATTAGTATTACTAAATAACGTGACTATTTAAATAATTCTGAGTGTGGTATTTGACTTCTGATGTTTCTCACATTATTTCCAAAAGTTTCTAAACGATTTTACATCTACTGCAGATATGTTAAAGAATTTCTAAATTATGGATTTAAAATAATAGTACATGCTATTTTAAATAAAAAGCTGATTGTTGCACTTACATGACTTTTTCTACACATTCTTGTACAAACTATTCTTACAAGGGCTTATTCTGGTATCTGTTTCATGTTAATTTTGTAGAAATTGTTTTGTATTTACTTGTAACATACAACATAAGTAGGGGAAGACAGTAGGCTTAAGTGAATGACAGATCTTTTATGGGCTGGTTGCTGTTAGAAGGCTTTGGATTCCGTTCTTTTTGCACAACCAGAAAAAAAAACCTCAAAACAACTAGAAGGAATATCTTAGAAAATTTTAACTGCACAAAGGAATGTATTTCTGATAAATTGTGTGCTGTAATGAGATTTACATTTCCTGTGGAGTAAGATATTGTTTACTTATAGTTCACCATTTATACAAGTGAAATTAAGAATGAAGAGGCTATTTCTAGAAGATTCAAGACATGCATTTTACTTGTCATGAAAATACTTTTAACATACGATAACTTAATAAAAATCTTTAGAGACATTTTTAGAAACTCCAAAATGTTTAAAAAGAGCCTGTGTAAACGTAGTTAGGAATTTTGTTTAATCTTCGTGGCATTCTTGAAAGACATTGTTTGGTATTTAATCGAAGTTTTGTTTTTATCCGTTTTCATACACACATAAAGACTTTTTTTTTCTAAAAATGTAGTTTCAAAACTAATTGGAACACAATACTTTCTCTTCGTCTAAGTACATAGTAGAGAAAGTAAAACTACAAAAGCAGAATTTGAGTCTATTTAATATGAGCAAGGTTTCTAATGCGTTTTTCTAGTTGTAATATTTTAAAACATTTTAAGCATTTAAGATGCTCTTACGATGCAATTTTAAGTTATAAGGATGTAGTTTTTCCAGTAAATGGTAACTAATACTTAGTCATTTGTGTGGAGCAAATGTGCTACTCACTAAGCTCGCGCGATTTTGATAAGTATATATATTGCAAAAGTGAAAACTCGCAATATTTTTAAACCGACTTTTTAGCTTAATAAGGAACATAGAAAATGCTATGAAAGGGTAGAGTTAGAGTGAAAAATTCAATGCCATAGCCGGGATTTGAACCACGGATCTTCTGGTTTCCGTCCAGCACTCTAACCATTTGAGCTATTATGGCCAACGTGCCGACATGACATTAAATTCTCCAACTGACTCGTGTTTCTCCCGGTAAACTACTAGGAGTTCTCATAAACACATGAGACAACTACCTTAATGGCGACTTACTATGCTGTATTTTAAGGCCCGGGCTTAATAGTTCGGACCACTATTACGTCCTAGCCCTGTGTAGGACGCACTATGAAAGGGTACAGCCAGACTGAAAAATTCAATGCCATAGCCGGGATTTGAAATTTAAAATCTATGAAAATCGCATCACAGTGATCATTTTTATAAAATAGCTTAACTTTGTGTTTTAAAATGAATAATCCAGAGAGGATTTAAAATGTATGCACCAAATGTTTGTAGTCAAAACTTCTTTATGCAGACATAAAAATCTGTGAAAGGTTCTAAAAGCTCAGCAGAGTATTTTGTTTACTAAAAAATTTATAGGACGTGCCCATTTCTCAAACTATTGTAAAACCGTCGCCATAACCGGTATTAGTGAGGAGAGGTTTTAACGAGGTAAACTTATATTAATTTTTGGGAGGAGAGGGTTTCATGACAGATTTTGCCACGTTAGCACCTGGGCACATTTCGCGACCACGTGAGTAGGGCGGTTATTTTTTGTGCATGTCAGAAGACAGCCAGGGATTCCTTGTAGTTAATAGCGGGTGTCTGGAAATCCGCCTTGTTGAAATGCCATAGCTTTCACACCAGCATCTTAACAGCTTGCTGCACAAACGTGGGTTTCCACATCCGCCAGTTTCTCTGAGAATAAAAAACCGTGACCCAGATGAAAAACAGTTCTCGCTCTTTCTGAAACAGCTTTTGTAGAAATACAATACCCGCACCGCTTCGAGGCCTGCTCTCTACCGTATTTACTTTTTGCAAGTAATAAGAAATTGCAGCGCTGGTAACTTTAGTACGGTTGAGGTTTCACAAAGCTTGTAATATTCCGTTCCTCTCTGACGACAAAAGATCTATCTCAAAGCATTCCCAAATCTCCAAATGTATATCTTTCTAAAAGTGTGTGGGCTCTTTCAAACTCACTTCAAACCGTGAAATATAAAGCACAAGATTTTAACCAAGACCCACTTTAACAAATAGTAGCAATATCATTGTTAATATGTAGAAAGAACAAGGCTATTTTTCCAAACTTTACATTTCAATGACTTTTTTTTTTTTCATTTTTATGTGGTTTTACACTATTTTACATAGAGTTAATATATATTATGTTTATAATATGTAACAATATCATCATGTGACAAAATGACGGGGAAAAAAACATTATGAAGCCATAAAAATTGAAGTGGTAGTGAGGAAGTTCAATAAAAATATTGATTTTTTTCCCGATATATTTGATAATTATGTGTTTGCATGGAGTCTACATTTTTTGTATAGTAAGATTTCGTATCTCTTATGGTTTAGTAGTAATGCAAAAAACATCCAGAATAAGGACTTTGTATGAGGACATTTTCAGAAAATTTGAGGTACTCATTTAATTTTCATAAAAGTATGTTAAACGTATGGTATTTTAATCGAAATCGTTAGAGCTATTTTTGAGAAAATCAAAATTTGCCTTGTAAAGAGTATTTTGGTTTAGGAGTATTTTATTGAAAATCTTCATGGCTAATCCTTAAATAACAAATTTTGTCTTTATCGGACGTTTGTTATTCTGCTGTCGTCGTATTTGTCCATCCACTCTATCTGCTGAACTTTGAAATCTGAGATAGTAGTCTAAGCTCTGCTCTGCCCTGCCCTTCACCTTTCTGTTATATGAAACAGCTCCCAAACTATTGTCATTGGTATGTTATTCAAGTCTTGGGAATATTTTAGCGTGAGGATATATTTCAGTTTCGTTGAAATAACGAAGAACTTAAAAATGTTGGCGATTATTTCTGAAGAACATCAAATTTCGTCTTCTCACAATTTTTTTTTTTTAAATTTACGTCCTCTAATGTTAAGTCATATCGGACGATGAAGGGAATGGGTGTAATTATGCTCAAATGGGCCCAGGGTTCATAGAACTCAGAGTTACCCGACATTCGTCTGTCATGATAAGAGAAAACCCGGGAAAAATCTTATACAAGTAACTTGCCCTGACCGAGATTCGAACTCGGGACCTCTCGAAGGTAAGGTAGACACGCTACCATCTACACTAACGAGGCGGGCATCTTCGCACAGTATTAGGAAGCTTACGTTCTGTAATTTTATTCGCTGTTGAAACGTAATTCCACCTGCCTTGGTCATCTCTGTTGTATACCTATGGTATGCTGAAGCAAATAAAAAAAAAACATTTGCAATCAAATTTCAGATTGCAACTTTGCGTCTCAAAGAGAGAGAGGGAGAGGGAGGAAACAAAGAATATAATTCGAAAACGATAAATCGAAGAAATGCTTAATTCTGTATATAAAGTACTGTCGAACATTATAGAACCGGAATCGCATTTAGGATTTCTTCCCTCCAGGCATTTAAAACTTATATGTAATTTTTAAATTCATGTGCATGGTGTGTGAAATAGCGTGGAAATGGTAAAAATGTTTTCATGTCGTAATTAGTGCTCGGTTTCTCTTTAAAACTTTTAACTTTTTTTTTTTTTTTTTTTTGAAGGCACTTAGATGTATCTCAAGAGATTTTTCGTGAATCCGTGTTAAGTTTTTAGTTTGCAATTGTAATAATTAAAACCACGATTGTAATTTTGTCTATTTTCGTAAAGAAATTAAATATATTATTGTTAAGTACTGTGTATGCAAAAGTTATAAGCTTAAAATGTAGAGCTTTCCACATGACTTAGCTTTGCTACCACTATTATTGTTATTATTATTATTATTATTATTATTATTATTATTATTATTATTATTATTATTATTATTATTATTATTATTATTATTATTATTATTATTATTATTATTATTATTATTATTATTATTATTATTATTATTATTATTATTATTATATCCTTGAAAAGTTATGTACTTATATTGGGATCAAAAAATGTAATATTGTTATAATTATGTTCAACAAATGTCATTAATTATGTATGAAATCTCCATTGTTTTATTTTACTTCAGAACAGACATTCAAACACTGTACAATACCAAAACTAGCATCTAGCGAGTTGCATTTTAAACATCTAGTCTCTTATGTGCTCAGTGTAGCTACAGTAAAATAATTTAACATGAAGTAGATTGTAGAACCTGTATGAAAATAGAATTTACAATTATGCGACTAACATTCAATATTAAATATAGCGCACGTGGTGCGTTGTCCAAGCGGAAAACTACCCAAAAAACAAGTAACAGGCACCGGGCAAAATATTTGCATGGAAAACGTAGTACTTGTTCCTGGATCTGTCTGCCTGTGGGCCAAGGCAGGATTCTTATGTAAGGCTATAAATAGTGTGTTTTTATTGCAAGTGCCACCATAAATGGAACCTTCAGTTCCAAATAAGCCAAAGTTACTGCAGTTTTACGGTCAGCATAAACATCGGAATTCAGAAGCACTAGCAATCCATTTCTATTGCGCATTAAAAGGCAAACAGTTTATGTGCAAATACGTGGTCCAGTGGTCAGCATTTTTTCTTCTCAACGCAGAGGTTTGAGGTTCTATTCGTGGCGTGGGATGACCTCCACAGGGTCTGGAAGTATAAATATAGGTGTGTGTGTGTGTGTGTGTGTGTGTGTGTGTGTGTGTGTGTGTGTGTGTGTGTGTGTGTGTGTTTAATAGTAAAAATAGTAAAAAGTTCACATGACTACCTCAACTCAGTCTTCTAAAACTGTTAGATGCATTACTTTTTCACTGCCCTAAACGAAAGCAGTTTTACCAGCTGTACAATAGATTTATTAGGACAGAACACTAATTTTAGACCAACGTCTAAATAATATGCATTATGTCAACTTGTAATACACAGATTATAAAATAATGAAACTTTAACCCCATTGTTTCCCTCATATTGTTTATTGCAAACGTCGCTCGTATTTTATATGTTATAGTTTAACATTATTAGATCGGACTGGGTCGGACAAAGCAGTGAGTTGTTTATATCGTTTATATTTTTAAATACTTTTGCCGCATGAATATGTTTCTATAAGCAATGAATCACAAATAACGGGGGTTGTTTCTATAGCAATGTTGCGGTTTATATTGTGCAATCGCCCTGGCTGCAGAACCATGCTCCAAAACACTTTTTATCTACCACATAGATGTACGTAGTGCATTCCACTAAAAATTCGATATTGAGATTTTGCCGTAATACATGTTTCGAGACCCCCTGAATAATACATATTAACAGCATTAACCCATTAACGGTTAAGTATGAAACTGTATTATGTTCAACCTTTATGCGACACGAAGTTTCTCAACAAAATCCACGTACCCTAGAGTACCCCTTTCATAGAACCTCCTTCGAACATTTTGATTTTCTCAAAATTAGCTAACGATTTAAATTGAATTACTAGATCTTTGAAATAATAAATGAAATATATTTATTGAATTTCCTAGAAATATCTTCAGAGGTGCTCATCATTCTGGTTGACTGATTAACCTTAAGAAATAGTCGAACTTATACTGCACAAAAAAAATGTATATCTCGTTGACATACAAAATGTCAAACATTTCCGAGCTGTTCTTTGTTATTTGTTTTAATTTTTTAAACACTTATATTTTCTATCAAATGGGAATTCATACCTTTTTAGCCCGCCTCAGTAGCGTAGATGGTAGTGTGTCTGCTTCACGTTCAAGAGGTCACGAGTTCGAATCTCGGTCAGTGTGAGTTACCTGGATAAGGTTTTTTCCGGGGTTTTCCCTTATCCTTCAAGACGAATGTTGGATAGCTCTAAGCTCCATGGACCCCGGATTCATTTGAGCATAATTTCACCAATTTCATCCATCGTCGTTGGAGGACGTAAATTACAAAGAAAAAAGCAAGAAGTCATATCCTTTTATTCTCTGAACATGCAAAGAGGATGCAGTTTCAAAATCTTATCATAGGAACCAGCACTTAACTGATTTGACTATCGCTTATGCACACAGTATTCTTTTACCTTTGTAAAAGCTATAAAGAAATACATTATAAGACGATTTTATTAACGTCTGTACATAAAATAAATGAGCAGTTTTAAGAATATTCTGTACAAGACTGCCTAGAGATTGTGATGTCGGTGCAGACATTTTTTTTTTTCTCATTTCCTATGGCGCTAGAGATAAAACGTTGGCGGTTGGCTTCTGAAAAGGCACTCATCGGTTGCCAAGACTACTCCCTGTATGATGAAATCTCTTATCTAGAAAACTCACAAAGGAATGTGTTCTTTAAGAGAGACAGGATGGCGAAAACAATGTACGTACTGTGTCGTATTTACGTTACGTAAATTCTTTAAGAGTGCTGTAATTTATTTTCCTTGGTGCTTGACTTTTGGTATGTGCCTAAGTCCAAAGTGCAACCGTTTTATCGAAGGTGATCCTGTGTTTGTTTTGAACGCCTCTTGATCTCAGATCTCAGAAATTTAACGTGTACAATCACTGCAGTATCACTGCCCATTATAGTTTACTATTTTAGCTGGTTTTTCAATAGGTATATTATGCTAATATAATTACCGTTAATATTAATAATTGCTTGTCAGAATATATCACTATATATGTTATGATACACGCAAAGCTTATTTATGAGAAACAAATGAACCATCTGTCAGCATTTTAGTATGTATTTCACTTATGCCCGATTTCACCAACAGATGTTTAACACTTAACACGGGTTTAACAATACTTTAACAAAAATTGCATTTCACCAAGTGTTAGCTTAGCACTCGTGTTAAATCTCTTGTTAAACTAACAAGTCAAATTTCTGATGTTAAGTGCTTAACAATTGTAAATAGTCAAGAAGGCGGGCGTGAACGCAGCTTTTGTTGTCGATTTGCTATGTTTAAGACTGTCTAAATGACATTGGTAATAGAGTACGGCCTATGAGGAGAAATCATTTTAAGGAGCTATCAGAAGAACATTTTCTACAGAGGTACAGACTGTCCAAACAAGTTGCTATGAAGGTTACTGCGGAAGTACAAGAGAGGTTAGTACATGCATCGAAAAGAATATGCGAATCTCGCCTTTGCATTAAGTATTAATAACTTTGCGATTTTATAATTCACTGAATTGTGTGGATAATACGCTGTCCACCTTCCGCCTTGAAACGTTCAAGTCACTCGTCACTTGTACTTCGCAATTCGTTTTAAATTTACGTAATACGTTTCGCGATTCTAGTAATGATACACATTTGAATTAAATTCGTTTCCAATTTTTTCACACGTGACGTCTTTCTCTTCTACATTCACCGCATCCGCCCTATATTCCACGATATCCTTATACTTCGTCACCAATTCAATTAACAATTCTTTCTCCATCGACGAGAAGTTTGTTTCACGGCTTTTGTTTACGATTTTGTTTATCCGCCATTTTTTTAGCTGTGTGCAGACTGCGGTGCAGACGAAAATGAAAACAAAAACGCATCGCAGTACGTTCAGAAAATAATACGACTCATCCATAGGATTCTATAGCTGTAATATTTACAAGTTTCTTGGCGTTAACACGTGGTTGTTAACATTTTCAGAAAACTGGTTGGTGAAATGCAAGAAATTTAACAGCTTTGTTAGCGCTGTTACAATTGTTACGTTGCATTTGTTAACGTCGATTTTAACATCTGTTGGTGAAATCGGGCATTAAGAATTCTATATCGGTGTTAAATCACTAGAAATACACGTTTAGGAAACCCAGAGAGAAAGTGAGATTAAACAAACTGTCGAATACTGTTGTTATTTAACCGACATTTTAGTTCCAAATATTCTGCACAAAGATTTCTCAAGTGTGAAATGTTTCGATTTATTCTTTACATTCTTATTACATTTATACAGTAAAACCTTTCTTAAACGGAACGCGATCGTTCCGGCATTTATTTTCTGTTTTCACAGGTTTCCGTCTTACAGAGAGTTGTGTTTGAATACAAAGAAACTACAAAACAATCGCACGGATTTACAGTGAACAAATAATATAGAATTAAGTGTAAATAGTAATAATGGGCTGATATGTATTGTGTACTATATTATTAACTTACATACAATAATTATAGTTTATCGCCGAGTTTCTCTGTTTTCAATTTCCCCTTTCCAATCTGCAACTGTCTGCTTATCATCATCCTTTGCTTCACCATACACAGCATTTAAAACAGAGTTATGGCGATGTCTGAAACTCTCGAAGCATCCATTGGAAGCTCTGAAATTGTTTTTGCCTAATTTTCTTGCTATCTCTAAAACTTGGAGTCTGAAGCAATGATCCAGAAATGGGAATTCCTTTAGCGCACGCAAACTAACAAACCACTCGAACAACTCGTCATACTCTCTAGATTTTGTGATGCTTTTCACATGCCCTGCTGTTCGCTTTAAGTACTTCTCTTTAATTTTTATTGTTTAAAAATCTCATAAATAGTTTTTCCCACTTTAAACAACACAGATAGTTCAAAAGCTGGACGTTTGTCCTTTTTGTGTTCTCCAATAACCTTTCTTCCCCTCCAGTGATGTCTTATGTTTAGAACTGGGGCTGCCCATTGTCGTCGAGTCATCCTAACTCGACACCTCATAATTTGTGTTACGTGAATGGATGATGCTTAGGGATATCAGGATTTTTTCTTGGGGTTGCTCTAGCTTTAAGACCTCTATCTATGGATCAGGGTGTGGGACGTCCTGGATTTGATGTAGGGTTCTACTGAGGAAACACACACACGACTATTTTAGCACAATTTAATGTTTTGAAAACTTAACGTTCATTCACTCGCTGCTGGATAACTTGTGTATTTTGTTTGTTGAGTCAGCAAGTGTATGTGACTTTAAGAAGTTGCTTGTTCCCTGTCAGGTGTATGAGTGTTCCCTTCCGTGGGCTGTGGCTATTATAAATGTTCGCAGAAATATTTGTTCCATTGTCAGATACATTCCTCTGTTCCCAGGAAAAACCCTTTGATTGTCTACACAAGCACTGGTCCCGTTTGAAAGGGGTCCGTTTTCTATTACACTGGGGCCTTTTGCTTTGGCGTTCCTAAATTACAAGCTCCACAAATCTTAACCTGCCCATATGTATGTAACTTTATGTATATGTATTTATTTAAACTTATTCTAATGTTACTTTATTAGGCACTGCAAGAACGGTTTCATAACTCATTTTACAGAATTTGTTGTAGACACAATGTTTTTAAAAATCGCCGAATTTCACAGTTTTCTTCCATTCGCACTTGACCATTTGTAACAACGAAACTGAGAATGAACACATTGCAGAACAGTTGTACCATGTGTGTTGGAATATAGTTGTCTGTTTTCCTGAAAGGATTACAGTTTATGACTTTATGGTTTTTGTAAGTTCGATGAAAGTGCAGTCGCCCTTAAAATGATTGCACTTTTTAAAATACGTACGTTGTAACCCATTAAACAAAGTAATCCGTTAACAGGTTAACCGCAAAATATTACCGTTTCCATGTTAGGCAGATTTCTGGCTTATAGCATAATTTTACATGGGAAATAGCTCCGTGCTCAGGGTAAGGACGTAATCTTCATATGGATACCGTCTCACAGAGGTATATCAGGTAATGAGGAAGCTGACAAGAATCCAGAGCTATTGCGAAGGATCCATCCCTACACCTCATCGAGACCTTGCATCAGTCATAGCCATCAAATTCAAAGCAACATGGGAAAACCATTGGAACAACACATCCACCAGCAAACTTCATGAAATAAGGTTAATAAACAGCTAGAGTGTATTCTACAACAAATTCCAGAGAAAAGATCAAGTTAAAATACTAAGACTAAGAATAGGACATATAAAATACATTCCTTCTTACTGTCAAAAGATGCACCACCATCTTGTGATATATGTACTTGCCCTCTTACAATTAAACATAATGTATTTCAGTGCACAAAATACAGTTATGCCAGAAAAAGGCACAATATTTCAAGTAACATGTTATTAACGCTTACAGTCACAATCTAGTTAATTTGTTAATGTTCTTTAAGGAACAGAATTCAAGTTGCTGTCATCTTATGTCAAATTGATTTTTGGTTCTCACAGTGTGTTATAATATTATTGTAATATTGCAATGTTCAGTGTGTTCTCCATAAGACGTAGGAGTTCTGCGACCTAAAATAAACTGTTTAAGAAAGCTCCGTTCCGAAATCTATTTTCCGTTTTTCCAGGTTTCTGGCATATAAGGGGTCCGTTTTAGGCAGGTTTTACTGTAGTTTCTTTCGTGCTACAGAATTTTTGGCATAAATTTTAGTCACAATATTTGGTCGCTTCTTTAGGAAAACCACCGCCTTTAATTTTAAACTAAGTTTTACTTAGTTCCCCCCCTTTTTTTTACCATTTTTAATTTGTCAGAACGCTTCTTGGATCACCATTTATAAATTATTAGCTAGTAATTCTTAGAACACGTGTAATTCTCCAGGATTTAACCGTTATGATAGACTGGTTAAAATTATTAAATACCACAATTGAATTACTTTTCATAGGTAACTCACCTACAATAGTTAAAAAAAATTAAAAATGCATGTAATGTATATTTTCTTAAACTAATTAAACTTAACAAATGCCTGCCCAACAGTTTCTTTAAGTTTGTATACTAAGTTCAAATTAACAATTTGAAAGCGATACGGTAAATATGTATTTGACTTTACCATAATAAAAAGTGATTATGTTGTTTAAATGTTTTGAATGCTTGGCAAAAATATCAAGGCAATTAAAGGAAACTAAAATTTTAGATTTTTACAAATATTATTGCCTTAAGAAAATTCTCCAACCGGTTGCTCTTTACATTGCAAATATTTCTTTTGTTTACTGTCTCAAACCAAAGTTCTGAGAATATTAAAATGCCATGTATTGTTTTAAACTATTTTAATAAAATGAAGATGCCTTGGTTTTTCTGTGAATAGTCCGTGAAGCCCTTTTTATTTCAAATTGACTTTATAGAGGCAATGAACTATTAGTATTTAATATTTACTTGCATAGTTTCCATTACAGTTTCACTACAATGACTGCAACATCGAACATGCACTCTTATACATCCTGTACAAATATATGAGAAATTGCTGACCCAAGATTTGCTGACTCAGGTCCCCTGGCCAATAAGCCTTTGGTTTTCCTGAGCAGCTTGGTGTCATTTCTTCTTGACCTTCGCTTCTTTTACCCTAATCCACAGAACTATTAGTACAAAACTCTAAACATACTTTATCATAACTATTTGTTGTAATTACAAAATTTCAAATCTAGCATATAATCATAGCTTTTTAAACATTTGACTATCGCTTCGGTCTCCTATATCCTCTTGTAATTGCAAGGAAATTGTAACTAAGCAAATAGTGCAAACATTTCTCTCGATTAATACGAGCTGGATAAAGTAATAGGAATTTGTAAGAGTGATTAGTAGAAGGGATGATGAAAATACTGAGTAAAGAATTACTTAGAATGTAACACCTGTATTTAATATGTTATGTTTTAATGAGTTCCAAAATAACCTGTGATCTTGCTTCCAGGCAAGACGAATGTGTTTTATTTATCATGTTAATATCTCAGATGTTGTAATCATGATCCTTAGTTTTAAAAACTAAAAACATTTTTGTATTACAGAATATTGAGATGTGTGGAATTATTTTTTAAAATATATTTTTGGTAATTAAAACCTTATGTGTCTTGTTTTCTAAACATGCTTTTGTTCAGTTTCAGATAGAAAAATAAAGTTGTAATAGTTATATGTAGAAGCTATTTAAAACGAAAGTTATGTTAACTCTCCAATGAAAGACTTGCCGCACGATTTGAACGTCCTTTAAACGGGATTTTAAAGAAGCAATGAGAATACATATGTAGAGTTTCAAAGTTCAGTTTGACTTGACATATACAACGTGGAATAAAAATCGATTGCACGGAATTCTGGGTCACGGACGAACAAACGTGACTTCACATACATAAATACATAGGACCCTGTCTGCCTGCTTCCTTATTCGGCAGGCAAGTCTGATCACGTGTTTCAGTAGAGCGCAAGCGCGGCATTCGCAGCCATGCGTAATGGAAGTAGCGTCGCCAAACTTTAATTATTATGGCTCTAGGATTCGTTATCGACTGAGGTTAGATATTGGTCTTTCAAAAGTCGCTTCCATAATATGAGCTTAACAACACGACTTCCCTTTGCACATGGTTCACATTTATCAGCTTAAGAGATAGCTGTCTCTGCGGTGCGAGACTCGCATTCGGGAGGTCCTGGTTCGAAAGCCGACGGCCGCACATTCCTTTCAATCCGTTTCCTTTTCATGTTTCAGGTGTACCTCTAGGTTTCATGGCGTAAGCCGGAGCCCAATAGCTGACGTGAATGCTTGCTTGAAGGAAAGAAGAGTACTTACTCGCCGTGGACACTAGAGAGCTGCTTGGTCGACGGGTCGTTCATCGCCCTCTTCTAGGCAGCTCCAACAGTGGAACGGACGGATCTTCAAGTCTGGAAGTGTTGGAAACTTCCGCGCGTCTCTTGTGCCCCCATCATTTCATTCCCTTCTATGGAGTGTAGCCACCATATATTTATGACGTCGTATAACCTGAAAAATACTTATTGCAACACAAATATTTGAGAGCCGAAGTATGTGCCACTGTAAAACAAAAGGAGCTCATCCAGCGGAAAAAAGAATTAAGAGTATTTAATCAGAGTGCCAAACGCTTGCTCCTAGTGTATAGATCGTTGTATACAGTTTTTATTCACTGAAACAAAATTTTAATTTAAATCACGTTATATGTCTTTCATAAAGACGCTAGGTATGACGTAGAAATTCTGTAACACGTACTAAGAGTTGTTTTACTCATTTTAAAATAATTTATGTCCAGAATGATCCAGAAACTTTTAAAGTATATTAATTTTACCCATAAATGACCATAAAATACCAAATGTGTTGCATTTGCAAGATTTTGTCTGCTCATTCTTTTGCAACCTATTTATGCGAAATTTATCTAGTCCATGTCAATCCACTTAAATATTCATTACTCTTTACACTTTTGTTGTAGGTATAAGAAGAAGCAGTGGGCAGATTAAAAGAATCAGCATTATTTTGAACATGCAATGTTTCATCAAAATCTTAGCGCCTAATTTTGCGAAAATCAAAACTAACGAAAAAGGTTACTAGTAAATGTAGTTGATACTTTTGAAAATCTTGACCTTAAATTCAAGGAAGACACTGAACTTCCTAAATACCCCGTAAAATTTAATCAAGTTTTCATTTTCAGGTTATTCTGTTTTCTGGCACATAAAGAGATTTTGTAAAAGCTCCTGTTATATATACCCAAGCGAACTTATACGGAAAGAAAGTCAAAAGTTGGGGTCGGTGGTGCATAGATTGTTCATCATCTAAATTTCAGATAATTTTTAATTTTGAATGTTAATAGGAAATGCAGTCGAATACAAACGTGGTATAGTTGTGAAATTCCAAAGGTTAAGAGTGTAACTGTCCTGAAGGTCTTCGTTTATCTTGAAGTTTCTGTATTTATTTGAGAAGGTACTTTAAACTTGTAGCAGAGTAATGGGCACTATATAACAGCATGATTGTTTTCATAAAAGGAAGTGCTGTGTTATAAATAAACAGCACTTTGTGACGAAATTGAATTTACAAAGGTTGGTTACAAACTGTTGTAGTTTATGTATAATATTTGTATTGCTTCACTGTGAGTAGCTTCAGGTTTTTACAAAATAAAAGAAATGCTATATCGTCAATTTAGATTTTTGAATTGTTTACCGTTACTGAATAAGTGCAACTGAACATGACTTAACATTTTAACTTTGGAAATTGTTTAGACTCTGTTTGTAATCGTAACTGTCTTTCAAAATTAATGGTTTCAATATTGTATATGAGAAGTTGTGATTGGGTTTCTAAATACTAGTAAGACCGTGGGGAAAGAGATTTGTAGCAAAACCAACTGAAAATCACAGCTAATAAAGATTTGAATTATTCACTGGCTTCATTATCACACTTAGAAACAGCAACTAATTCAGGATAAAGTTAATAAAATTATATCAAGGTGCTAGAAGTAAATGTGACATTTTTATTAAGAAGTTTCAAATTACTGGAGTGAAACTTACAGCTTCGAATGGGATTTATTAAGACTATTCCATGAATACAATGTAGCACATTATATAAACAAGAATTGGTTTCTTGGTTTTAAATCCAATCACCATAGTATCAGCTTTAAGATCACGATACGTCTCTTCAAATGAATGAACTATCCCAGGTATTATGAAGATTAATCACGTGGAAATGGGAAAATTTGTTAACTTCAGAATTAGAATAAGCTAAAATCAGAATACAGTACATATGGTTTTTCCAAAAGCTAATTTATTTGGAAGTTGACACCATTTAACTGTGCGTTAATTAAAGCAATTATTAGATAATGTATCCTAATATTAGTACCTAATCACCATTCCGGTTCAGTGATGACCTGACGTTTCATCCGATAAAATTGCACCAAAAAACGGCTGAGATTGGCAGGCCTCGAATTCATGCAGATAATTTTAACGCAACCCCCCCCCCCCCTTCCCAGTGTACCTCCAGACTGCGGAAAATGGGGAATCATCTTGGTTGGAGAAAAATCCCTACCCCCAGCCGAGAATCCTTCCCGGGAGAAGAGATTATTCATTTCGATCAAAATAGTAGAATCTGGTGGACTTAAAACTTAAATTGTAATTTAAGCTAAAACTGCACACAGGCTATTGCCAGGAAAATCTAATATTTGCAAATATATTCACATGAAAGTTGTTTGAAAGGAAATTTAATGGATAGTATTGATGAATTGATTTGCCTAAGACATTTTCGTCTAACTCACTGTACGTCAAGCATTTGTTACTAAAAAAAAAGTGTCGGTTGTTAACAGAAATATGGACTACGTATTTTTTGAGCCATAACTTAAAAAAAAATATATATCGATTTGCTAATATGTTATTCGGCCATGCAGAAGATAGAGATTTGGTTTATTGTGAATGTATCTTAAACCAGGATTTATAGAACATGAGCTTTTGCAATACTAGTAGTAAAGGAAATGTACAGCTGTAATAAATATGTTTCTTACGACTGCGAGGATGCTCTGATGAAAGATTCTCTTCGTGAATTACAAGAAAGGTCGTATTGCACAGCCTATTGGAAAGAATACCCTCCAGGAAAGTATAAAATATATAGTGACAGTATCTGAACTTGGTTATTGTGACAAATACGCAAGTCACAAGTCACTTCCACAACTCTGCTACCACATGCTGAAGCAGTTATACAATTTTAAAGCTTCATCAGACATGTCTGTCGCTGAAAAATTTTTGAAACATGAATTACATGTTATGGTCAAAATCACCGTCAGGGATGCATATAATTATTGTAATGCCTATTTCTGCTATAATGACTATGTATAAATTCAGGCTTTCACGGCCAGCGTCAACGCGCCTTTTAATGGATCACTATTACCCTGAAGATGCCAAACGTA
Organism: Mantis religiosa; assembly: GCA_030765055.1. Lineage (NCBI taxonomy): Eukaryota > Metazoa > Arthropoda > Insecta > Mantodea > Mantidae > Mantis > Mantis religiosa. The sequence continues at coordinate 217,474,850 of CM060947.1, read as the reverse complement.
ATCCATGGCGAAACGTCGGTATCTTCGGTAACTTCTTTATCACGATCAACAAGCCCGGGAAACAATAATGCATTTATTCATAATTAATTATAAAAAATGTGCTTGAAAATATAAAGTTTGTAACATGTTTTCTTAGAATTGCATAAATTAAATACATAAAATTAGTTTTGTCTTTTGTTGTGTTACTTCCAGTCTGTAGATATAAAACATCCTAAAGATATATTATCAATTCTATAATAAACCGTAAAATTAAACAGCAAGCATTTAGTAACAAGGTTATATACCATAAAATATAAAAATTATAAATACAACATAAAATATATTTATATTTGTTTGGCATACTTTAGTTGCTAGCTTCCAAATTACTGGTATAAGTAGAACAATATTTTAAGAAAAATTTAAAGATTGGCTTGCATAAAATATCTTAAATTTAACGTTAAAGAATTAAAAATTTAAGTTCCTGGTAAACTGTATCTTAAATATGTAACGTTAGATCAAGATATTGGAATGCCCGCCTCGGTAGCATAGTGGTAGCATGTCTGCCTCACGTTCAAGAGGTCCCGAGTTGGAATCTCGGTCAGGGTGAGTTATCTGGATACGGTTTTTTCCGGGGTTTTCCCTTATCCTGAAAGACGAATGTCTGGTAACTAAGCTGTATGGACCCTGTGCTCATTTGAGCATCATTTCACCCATTCCATTCATCGTCCCATATAACTTGACGTTGGAGGACGTAAATTACACACACACAAAAAAGGAACAATAAACATTCACACTTTATGGTATTTAATGAAAAGCTGGCTAAAATGCCCACTTTATCTCCTCGTGAACTTCTCCCTTTTAAAGATATATTGAAAGCTAGTTGGCTGCTTAAGAGTCTTGCTGCTTAACACTCGTGCTTCCTGAAAAGCAGAAATGTGGACATGTGATTTGAAATTTATTGGAACAATAGTAGAGGTTCATAATAGTAATTTATGTAACAACTGGACAACCTTGATTATGTTTTAGTAGTTTCGTGTTAAATTTGGGCCGTGCTGTAGCTGAGTGGTTAGATCGCTCGGTTCTCTCCAAGGTGACCCGGGTTCGATCCCAGGCGACCGCAAAATGAGATTTGTGGTGGACAACATGGCGCTGGGGCGGGTTTTCTCCGAGTTCTCCGGTTTCCTCTGTCAGCAGCCCACCAATTGCTCCATCATCTTTCTTATCACTCATCTCTTCCTCATAACACCATCCACTTTACTCTCACACCAGGCATCGGGCTGATCCCCCATCCTGGTTCTCTATCAAGATTCAGAGCTTCGGTTCCTCAGGCCTGCCTTAATGGGATAGAGGAACAAGAATCCCCTAACACTATGATAGTGGTACAACTAGGGAGATGAAGTGTTAAGATTTTCCAAGAGTTGGACATAATATTTTATGCAATGTGAGCATTGAAAACAGTGGGAAAGTAAATAATTGTGTATCCTTAAGCTTAATTTTTCTCAGGGACCTCGCTATCAGGCCTGGGGTTTTTTATATGGCGTATATCTACGACAACCGGAAGCCATGCTAAGGATTTTTGGGTCCCAAAAATTCCTTCGCCCTCCGCCCGGTTTGAACTTTCAACCTTGGGAAGCAGAGGCTAGCATGTTGCCCCTAGAACATGTAGGATCCCTCTTGAGTGCTTAACCTTCTCGGGAGAGAAGGTAATTATAAAATTAGATCTGTATCTAATGTACGGATGTTTTTGTATCTTCGTTGCGCACAGTAAAGATATCCAAAATAGTTTTATCGTCTCTATAAGCCCGGCATTTTGAACTACATCATTGCGTCATTGCTATTATTGTCACGCATGTCATAATGAGCTTGTTATGCAGGATATTGAATTCATAACACTGTTTATAACGGAACGATTTTATAAAGATGTGTTAAAACTAAATTTTGTCGCCATATCTTTTACCGTTATCGCTTGGCAGTTTTACTTTTGATGTTTATTGTGTATCCAAGCGCTTTGTTGTACGCACATTCTGGAATATTCACTGGGCTTATTTTCTTATTCTAATCTTTACAGATATAAAGTATATTGTGTAGCGCAAAGAGTTGTGTCTTCTTCAGAATTCCGTATTTATTTTGCTTTCCGAGAAATGCTAAGCACTTCCTCAGAGCTGGCAGGCATGAAAAGCAAAAAACAACCGGTTTGGAAAGTAGAAACGGAAATGTACTGCTGAGCAAACATTTATACGGCCAGTCCATAAAGTCGGAAGATGTATTGGAGCAGGCGAGAAAATAAAAATATCGCAGTAGCAATTTGTGTGTTCCACCTGCAAACTTAAATTATTCCCTTGACTTAGCCTACATTTTTAAAATTAATGGTGTCGTTTAACACGTTCTTACGATTCGCAGTAATGTTCTTAAGGCGATTTTTATAAAAACTCACTGTTAAACATATTCTGATTTATTATATACTTACATTTTCTTAACGCATCATCGTCTCTTTTCACTGAACATTGTGTGTATGATTGAAGGAATAATCTCATCTTCTCGGACGATTTTCATAATCTTTCCACCATTGAAAACAGGTGCAGACATGGACCATAATCGGCTTCTAATTCTACTTTTTAAATGAAGGACTTATAAACACTTATAAATGGCTGCGCCGTGGCCGAGCGGTTAGACCGCTTGACTCTCACGACGGCGGTCCGTGTTCTATCGCATGTGAGATTTGTGATGGACAACACTGCGCAGGGGCGGGTTATCTCCGGTTTTCCCCGCCATCATTCCACCAATTGCTCAATTATCATATTTCCTTTCATTCATTTCGCCTTCATTCTGTCATGTACTTCTCTCGCTCTCGTACGAGGCATCGGGCTGATTACCCATCGTGGGTACTCTATCTGATCCAGAGTTCCTGCTCCTCATCCCGACGCCTAAAAAGGCATAAGGATTAGAGGAATAAGAAGAAACATTTGAAGCAAAAAGTATGGTGGCGCAGGGTAGAGCAAAGAGTTCCACGTTGGCGCGACAGTTTGTAGCAAATAAGTTAGAGCAGGGTTGAGCGATTTATCCTCAGGGTATGCGTGGATATGTATGTGAGTAAGGATAGTTCTAATGACACTGGAATGCACGTTTCAGACTGGTTTAATGAATGCTTCTTTTTATCATCACATCAAACTCGAAGTTGCCGACCAAGGGTTACCGATATATCAATGTTCAGAGTTCTCGTATGTAGACTGCTTAGTACGCGATAACACTTAATTCGTTACTCGCGTATGAACCATACAGATATATTTTATCATCGCTTCTGGTCTGCCTTCGCCCAAGACAGAACCAGAGGACCGTCGTAATCGGCCACCAGCCACGGACTGTGTGTCACTTTCACCTCTGGAAGCCCTGTCTTTTCACACCAAGATTCCCTTTGTGACTATTTTGTCCACTGTGATTATTAGTCTCGGTCATGCTATTTTTAAGGGTCCGAACAATTCTGTTAAAACGGAGTCAAGTGCTACCCACTGAGAATTCTGTTTCTCCCGTGTCTTTTGTTACAGGGCTCAACCACCTGCCCCTGCACGTGTTGTAACAAAGATACACGATTTCTTTGAAATCCATCACGATTCTTTACTTATTGCAATCCTTTAATTTCGGTATCACATTTATAAGGCTTGTTACTCCAAATTTAACGGTAAGGCAAAAACCGTGGACATTTCATTCCAATTGGTCACGATTTAGCAGATAAGTCATTAAAAAAGCAAAAGACAGTCGCATAGCTTTTGTGTGCTCTTTTTGTTTCTTATCCCATTTACCACCTTTAACTCCAATGTCCATTTTGGGTGCTTTAACTTGATAAACAACTATAAATTCATGAAGTTTGTTTTTAAAAGTTTTAACATTAAACACATGTACACATTCATTCGTCTAGTCTTTGCAGAGAACAGAGAAAGATTCAAAGTAAAGAAAAATTTCCTCACTCCAACCAGGAATTGAACCGGGATCCCTGTGTTCAGATGCCATAATGCTGATAACTCAATAACACTACAATATGTATGCTATAGTTCTTAATTTACGTTTTGTATAAATACTGTAGATGGATACTGATAGTTTATTTGTGGAGCTGTAAGTAATAAAGCTTATGGATGCTAAAATACTGTAATAAATATGCAAAAAAAGTTTTGCGCTGTTATAAACGAGTTCTTTACTAGCCTATCCTTAATACTTATACATAGAGAATATATGTTGACTATAAATTCAGAAATTGCTTTATAACTAACAATCCAGGTTGGTTGTTAGTTGCATTGGTTACCTGCGTGTCATTTCCGTGTTTAAATCATTAGTAAGACTTTAACTATATCTTATAATATTGCAGTTAGGCAGAATTATACAAAATTCAGTCAACATGAAGAAGACTTGATAGTCTTTTCAGAGAAGGTGAACATTTTATTAGCACATTATGTTTCACATTATGTGAAATATATTTTTGCTCTACCAACAATAGATGTAGATTTTACAGAAAGTAATAAGCATTTTTGAGAATAATTTGTACAGTGGGCACTAAACTAAGTGGTAGGAAATATAGAAAGTCATAACTGTAATAAACTTTATTTTCATTTTTAAAGTCATAGCAGATCCATGTATTACTGAATCTTTTATAAATGTTTCATTTACACTAAATGTTGTGCTTTTAGTCATATTTATTCCAAATTAAAGCAACTCAAGAATAATAATTGCCTTATCAGCATACCATTACGACAAGCCCTAGCTGAAAATTTTGCTGATGTATAAATCTATAAATAAATAATCTACAAAAGGAACTGCTTATCTGTCAACCCAGACAAGCTAATGTGCTTGTGCTGAGAAAACCAGTTCCTGGTGAGATTCCAAAAGACTAATTAGTATGCGTAACAGAAATGACCAAAATGTCACCTTGTATGATAAAAATCTGGGCGTGGCTTCCTGCATCCAAATGGAGTACCTTAAATTCCTACTGTTGAGCCTGAATTTCAAAATAAGTGAAAAACAATGTAGTCTGTAGATATCTTGATAAATGGTCTCAAATTTCAAAGTGAATGTTTACCAAATAGAAGAGTTAGTTAATTGGTAAATGTCTGGCTGCAATTCTTGATAGGCCACTGACCTTTATACTTAATTGCCAGTGTAGAAATTAGCTGATTTTGAATAACTTGTGAAACCATTGACTAAGTTATTAAATAGATTGTACAGTATGTATAGTGAAACATATTTAGAATTCTATTAAAATAGAATTCATACATTTCGATCTTGTTATAAATATATTTATAAATCAGCACCTTCTTCATCTTCTAACATCAAGGATTAGGCTAAAGCCTGTTCCGATCTCACATCCCTCCATTTCTTTCTAGTCCTCTTAGTCTATAATTAATTTTCTGGGGGGGGGGGGGATTATATCAGGTTGCACTCCATTTTTCCCTATACTGTAATATTCGGTTTACCACCGGTTCAATCCTTCACTTTCTTCTAATATCCACATTTTTCAAATGGTCCTGTCTTGTACATCCCTTCACTGAAAATCAACACTTTGCAATTTAAGTGAAAAAAAAAAACCCTGAATATTTCCTTTTTAAAATATATGTTTCCCAATCATGTAAATGTGAATTTATTTCCATAGAATAAATTATGTAGGTGAATGAATATGATTATTTCTTATGCGCATACCATAAAAGTTCTAAAAATAATTGTGTACGTTTAGTTTTCAAATCTTAACCAGATAAACAAGTAATCAAAATACTTTAGTAAGTGTGCAACTCATTTGTTTGAAATGATGGCTTTGAACCTTCTTGTAAGTAGAGAAGTATTGAATCCTATCCAAGCCTGCCTGTATAGCGTAGGTGGTAACGTGTCTGCCACCGAGTTCGAATCTCTGGGGTGTTACTGGACACTCGACTTACTTGGAACGCCCACATCTGTCGGTCTGTTACGCTTGCGTTTGCCCGGCTATCAAAACTGTACCCTCTACTCAACAGGCGCACTTCACTTGGTTATGAATCCTCCCTGCTTGTGTACACATCTCTAGTCCGTCCCATTTTTACCTATGCAGCTCCAGTCTGGGGTGGCACCAGTAAGACTAATCTCCGCCGACTGCAGGTACTACAAAACAGGGTGCTTCGCACAGTTACAAACGCTCCATGGTTCATCCGAAACCAGCAGCTTCACCATGAGTTTGGTCTTCTACCCGTTCACCAATACATCCGACGCCTGGCACGTCCATTCTTTTACAATCTCCAGGAGGTCCCTGGAGCTGTTACCTACCGTCTCGGCTGTCGCACTCGCCAGCCAACTCGCCTAAAGCGCAGACTGCCCCAAGATCTTCTCCTGAGTGACGTCTCCAGCACAGATGACTCAGACACGTGATTACTACCATCAGACTTTAAGTTCTCAATTGTGTTACAGTTATCCTCCATATTTAGTTAGAGGAGTCGTTCATGGCTACCTCCATTGTTATGTATCCTGTTCCTATATATGTTATACCAAACATCTGTAAAGCATAATTGCTGATCGATGGATAAAATAAATAAATAAAAAAAAAAAAGAGTTCGAATCTCGGTCAGGGTGAGATATCGATAAGATTTTTTCCAAGTTTTTCTCTTATCCTGAAAGATGAATGTCAAATAACTAAGCTCTTTGGACCTTGACTCATTTGAACATCATTTCACCCATTTCATTCATCGGCCGGTATGAAAACGATGGAAGACTAAATAATAATAATAATAATAATAATAATAATAATAATAATAATAATAATAATAATAATAATAAACCAATCTTCCAAAAATTCGAAACCGAAATTTCATCGTAAATCCCTAGTTTGAAGCTCCTCGAGTCAAAAACTAAGCTTAGGAGTGACCATCGTAAGTAAGGAAAGCACAGCGGCAATACGATTGATTTTTTTTTTCAAGAAAATCTATAAGTGTTCTTTTCCCCGTTCAAAAATGGCTCTAAGGGTTTTGATCAAAATACCATATGTATATTTAGAATTTATATGACAAAATAATAAGAGTTTTATGGGAATAGCCTGTGAAATCTTCCTTCTGAATGGCTTAATTAATAAACTCAATAAATACAATTAATACAAAAAGGTATAGCTCGTTGATGTATACAATTTGTCAAGTAAGGATACAGCTTTAACCATTTCACAGGCATTCTTTGTTTGAGTCATCATTTGAGCACATAGCGATCCACGTTTTGAAAACCCTTTTAGGTTGCATCTATAATGAAAATGTGTAAATGCATAAGGAAGGTTTATATCGCTGTTGGTATATAGAAGTTAGTAATAAAAATTAGCTGAAATATATCTTGAAGGTATTGATATACTGTTTATTTTTTATTGTGCGATTTATAGCCCACCTTTTAACTGTAATGATCATATCGCGCCATTTTCCTTTGAAATATGTCTATCGGCAATGCTAACTCATACACAGTGGTTTTATTTCCATTTTATACATTATATATATATCCCTCCCGCTCCACACACTCGCTCTATTCGCTCACTTTAGAGGATATTGGCTAGAGCAAAATTTCAGCAGCCGGGAACCGAACACGCGATCCCTCGCACAACAGGTAGGTGCATTACAGACTGAGCTATGAAACCAAATCACGATAATATAGAAGTTAATTAAGCAACCCATGCAACGCTGGACAAGCAAGTTCCATATTTTGGTAATGTTTTCTATTGTAGTGAACAACACCTTGTACGGAATTGCGACCAGGTGCGATGACTGAGAGTTGCATCCGGATGGATACCAGTATAAGGAAACCCGTATGCAGTTACGGCTCCGTGACCACGTCGCCACGTAATATTGTTTACACGTGGGGGATTTCCTTTCCTCAACCTTAAGAGTCACCAAGGTGAACCTGCCAAGACACACCTTCCCAACTTCTGGCATTCTGCCAGCACACTTAATTTGCGCAGATGTTTATCTTTGCTTGCCATTTCTGGCCTAGTTTTTATCGCTGGGTGCTTGAACGCATTACCCTATTACCGTTACAGTTAGAGGACAGGTATTTTCAGCATGTGTTGATATCGACCTCACTGAAGCCCATTGGTTCTCTTCCAATGCCCACATAAAAGGAGTATAGTGCATTCTCAATTATCAACAGCGTTTAAATTACAACTATTGTTGAAAACTCTAAAAAAAGAATTGAAATCTTAGTTAAATGTAATAGACTTCGGCTGAGAACAGCTACTGCATTACTCACAGGAAAAAGCATCTTAGCACAATCGGAGTGTTTCAGAGTAACTTAAGATAGCAAATCGTTCAAGAAAGAAACCGAAACAGTCCGCATTATAGAGGCTTTGGAGATATATTGTATTTGAGAAACTGTTTTTAGAAACGGTATTAGCATAGCAAGGTGTATAGATCATGTGTGTATATGAGATCTGCTGTATTACTGGGGTATTAGAGAATTTAATGTAGCCATGATAGCTCAGTGGCACGGGGACCGGGACAACCGTGGTTCATATCTCAGCTGTGGCATTGAATCTTCCTTTCGAAATAAACGGGAATACTTCTTATTCATACCTCAAAAGTCCTCCACTGAAGTAAATGCTCATCTTTTCTTTATCAGTATACTTCAGGCGGTTTGTCTGGGCAGAATGAAAATTGAATCAGTCAGTGTAGCAGATTCCTCACTTGCAAGATTTTAATCTTATAATTGGACTTTTTTTATGTCTCCACCTTTCCCTTCCTCCCTCACTCTCTCCTTCCCTACTAGCTTGATAATTGAACAAAAATGAGTCATAAACTCTTAACGTTGAAAATTGTCAGTTTTCCTCCACGTTTTCATTGCATCATAATGCATCATAAAAAAAGACTCAACCAAGATTCAAACAAAGTATAATTTGCGTAAAATTGCGCAGAAGGTAATTTAGCTTGTTGTGCCCTTTTTGCAGCTGTGTTCCGTGCCATAAAGAAGATGACATTTAAATTTATGTATTTGAATCAATAGCTAATTCACAGATGAAATTTAAGGTTATGTATTAGAAAACCGAGCGGGATGGCTCAGGCGGTCGTCTGTAGCTCACATTCCGGAGGCCCAGGTTTGATTCCCGTGTCCTCTACCTGACCCATTGGTTTTTATCCGCGTTGCTAGGTGAATGCTGGGCATGTTAATTACATTCCCCGAATTTCCTGTCTTTCATCTTTTAAATATTTCAGTGTTCAAGAACCATTGCGCCACCTATAGAAAAGGTCTGCGAAGTGCTCGTTTACAAAACTGAACATTCCCATGAGGTGGAGTTGTAATCACACCATACACGACATATCATTTCATCATTATCATTCCATGTCACATCTCATCCGATGTCTTTCAGAGTAGCAAGTGTCGGTGGGAGTCTCGGCGGTGCATGTTGGAATTATATGCTCTGAGGAAAACGCTTTCCTCTCCGGCGGGATGGATTTCGGTCTCTGAACCGGTCAAGTGGGGCGATTTAGAAACGCGGCAGGCGGGATGAGTATCCTGCTCTGGGGGGTGGGGGCCTCTGGTCTCCAAACCGGCCTCGTGACTGTGTGGGGGCCATGGCAGGTGGGATGCCGATTGTCCTAAGCCCACCGCCGGGGAGTTTCTATCTGGTAAAGTGTAGGAACCTCGCCCTCTGTATTGTAGTGACTCCCTGGGGTCGGCTGCCCTCTGTCTCCTCTCACCTCATCCTCCCTCCCCGGGTCGTCCCACTTGGAGCATAGTACAATAGATCTCGTCTGGTCGACGTGCCGAATACCCTCAGTATCCACTACCACTACTGAATACTTAGTTTACAGATTGACTTAAACAAAAACTGATAGCAAATATAACATGCAGATGTGCAGTTATTAACACTACTTTGGCAGTACAACATAGTAGAGGTTTCATTATCCTGGAATATAATGTAAAAAGTATATGATCCCATTATTTGTTTAGTAGAAAGAACTATGTTGAATTTTATGCAATATCGAATCATGCGGATATATCAACAAATCAGTAAAATCGTTACAAAAACAAGATACAAATGCAATTTTTTTTTTCCTGGAACGCGAATATGCAGTATGGAAATCAAATCATACAACGTAAGCATTTAATGTGGAAATTAGTTTTCTACGGATATTCCTTCCCCGGTTGATTTTAGTGAAACATTTGTAAGAATATTTCTAAAAACATTAAAAAAGAAATAAAATCCAAACGGAAGTTTCTTTGTTCTAGAGAAAATAATATGACAGTGTTTATTGAATGGCTACATCATTAAAATTTTGTTTTATTATCGTGGACCATGAAACCTAATTGCAAATAAAAATCACTATATGAAAAACAAATAATGGGAGTTTAGATTACACATATGTCTGTCATAGAAAGTAGCTGAAGCTGTTAACACTATACTGAATCATTTGTTAATGAAAATTGTTATGTAATTACGATTTACTTTTTGGTTCATTTCAATATACTGTAAGATTAATAGAGTGAAAGTTTTATAGAAAGACTTATTTCCTATGTTATATTACCACATTACGCACATTATATACCATATATTACGCACAAAGAGACAGATAGTGTAGCGCGGAGATAGATAACTGGAAGGTTCGTCTTTCTAGTGACATCTTGATTGACAGAGAACATTCCACAAACGTCTGGAATCATGAATAGACGTAAAAAAGGAAGCCGCGGTTACTTGAGTAGTCAGTGGTAATTGGACTCGTGCAGCTGTTTTGAAAGTGAACTCTTTGTGGGAAATGAAATGTGTAGTGTTTAACGCCAGCTTTTACTACATACGGCACCGCAGGCGGTGACACTGATCATACATGAGATGAAGATGGAGCACCGGTGGAATGAGATGGCGGGGGAAACCGGAGGTCCCGGAGAAAACCCGCCCCAGCGTCGTGTTGTCCACCACAAATCTCACTTTGCTGTCGCCTGGGATCGAACCCGGGCCGCCTTGGTGAGAGCCAAGCGGTCTAACCACTGAGCCACAGCGCGGCCAATATTGTTTGTGGGTGTGGCAGACAAACTTGAAGGCTGTATTTGTGTATGTTACGTAATTCTGCTACTGTAAGGGTTGACCAAAGTGTATTTTTACAGAAATAAAGAACATTTTGAATTTCTGCAAATTGGATTTTTAATGCTACGAACCCACAAAGTCACAATATCCAGTGATATATTTTCCACTGTCTACGTTGGAGATAAATAAAAAGTCCTATCCCACCAGTATTAAAGCTTTTAAATTTACTACCCATTGACTCCGAAACTAGTTAACATATCAGACTGAAGCGTTTAAGATTACTTAATAGAATAATTTTATTAAGGAAGAGTAAGTAACTATGTTGTTAACATTACTTTAGAAGCATAATAGCATTTGTTTAAATCGTCCTGAAATTTAAGTTAGCTCTCTCTTGTAGTTATTAAAACAAGCTATGCATTTATACCAGATATTAAAATATGAAGCTATTAACAATGAAACAAACAAATATATACAAATATAATACTTTGTAGCTTAAAACTTCACTTGTAAGAAATGATGATAATTCTTATAAATTCTCCGGGATCGCGATTTCATGTAAACTTATGCACATCTTCAGCCGAAAACAAAGGTGTCGCATTTAAAAACAGAATCGACTGCCGGTATTTCAAAATTCACTACGCGATATTTGTTTTTTTAAAATAAATATATTTTCCCAAACCATTAAATCTATCGGACCATGTAACTGTTAACTTCTGGATATATTTCATGGATAAATGACCAAAAATGATCTGCTACGGCCGATTTATCAGTTTGTTTATACTTAATGTTACGAAAATGTTCTTTCGTTCTGGTTTCTAATTTACGTTTTGTCTTTAACTTTTTTTTTTTTTTTTTGTCTTCTGTCTTTTCTAGATCTAAAGTTAATAAGAAATAATAATAAATTAAATTTTGGTATTTATAGGAAGTCTGCTCATATTGATAATTACATAAATAATAAAAGTTTTAGCCCTTTTTCACATAAATTTGCTGGTTTCAATAGAGATTTTATAAATAAAAATATTGAAAAAATCAAATATCTAAAAACTGTTAGTTATTTCTACCCTTAGAAAAATAAAAGACATTTATAATTTTAAAAAAAATTACTTACCATCCTCGGGGTTAATAAACATTTTCAAATTTTTTTTAAAGAGTTTGGTATAACTTTAGTTCCTCAAAATAGATATAGTATTAAAAGTTTATTGCATTTCTCTATAAAGGATAAAACTCCTAATAATAAAAAAATCTGGTAGTTATTAGTTTAATTGTTTCGATTGTGATAAAGTTTATATTGGAAAGAGGAACCGTAATTTGGAAACCAGAACGAAAGAACATTTTCGTAACATTAAGTATAAACAAACTGATAAATCGGCCGTAGCAGATCATTTTTAGTCATTTAACCATGAAATATATCCAGAAGTTAAATTATTGAACAATTAAATGGTCCGATAGATATAATGATTTGGGAAAATATATTTATAAAAAAAAACATCGTGTAATGAATTTTGAAATACCGGCAGTCGATTCTGTTTTTAAATTTGTTTTACTTTCAGATTTTGGTAATACTAACAACATAACGACATTTAGCGTTCGTAACGATGGCGACAGCTTTGTTTTCGGCTGAAGATGTGATTCTCGCGATCCTGGAGAATTTATAAGAATTATAATAGTAATAATTTGAATCGCGCACAACGTGCAAACAAGAGTGTTCTTAGTCTGTACAAATTTTACCTATGACTGTTCTCATCTTACAGTGCAACACATGATATCTCTCACACTGGTCGTCGCATCTTATACACACACAATCTGGGCCGGGGTCGTGGAATCTCTGGGAATCTCTAATTTATAAGAATTATCATCATTTCTTATAAGTGAAGTTTTAAGTTACAAATTATTATATTTGTATATATTTATACCAGATACTGTCATCCATAGAAAATGTCTTTCAAATTCCCAGAAAATGGAAAAAACAAACTCGCATATATTTTCAAAGCGAACCATATGACTTGAGCACAAAGAAGCTGCCGTAACTTAACAGAACAATTTGCAGGGGGAAAGAAACACCTAAAATATGTTTAAATGTTACCTCTATATTTTAATGTATGTAGGACTACCCTTATATAGGGTAATTAAAATACGTGGTAGCGCATTCATAGTTTCTCTCTACTGTGCAAGGGAACCGAGAGACGCACCAAGGCGGCCCGGGTTCGATCCCAGGCGACCGCAAAGTGAGATTAGTGGTGGACAACACGGCGCCGGGGCAGGTTTTCTCCGGGATCTCCGGTTTCCCCCGCCATCTCATTCCACCGGTGCTCCATCTTCATTTCATGTGTCATCAGTGTCATCGCCTGCGGTGCCGTATGTAGTAAAAGCGGGCGTTAAACACTACACTACACCGAGAGACGCCGGGAATACTGCAGGCAGAGGCGTACTAAAATCCTTAGCTCACATAGTTTCACTAAACAAGTATTGTGTATTATTATTTTCTTTCAGTTATCTCACACTACATTCCAATTTTCAGATCATAATACATACATATTTTTTGTGTGTGAAATGGGACAGAATTTCCTTTTCAACATGGCAGATGCACTACCATTTAAATGTATTTCAGCTGAAAGTCGTTTGTGTTTCTCGTAGATGGTTCGACTTATGTGCAAGATGTTATGGCTTGAAGGGATATCTACAGAATAATAATGTGGTTAGCAACAAGAAGTTGCCACGTACTTGAGAAACATATAATTAACAATCTTCTGCTGTCTGCAAACCTCCATTTGCAGATTCGTCTTAACTGGTAAATCTGCAAACTGAACCTACTTCGCAATCTTGAGAATCATTTTGCGGGATACTTTCTATCAATAATTGCCAGTGTGTTGATCTTTCATGATAGGTAAATTCTAATTATACATAATAAGGGACGGAACTGGCAAAATGGTAAAAGTACTTGTACTCAAACATTTTACGTTATCCTTTTGAAACATAAGCCTGATTCCCTAATAAATGTATTATCTGTGTGAGATTGAACGAGTTATTCAGCGATTTAAATAATCCTGACATGAAGCATAGTACTGCATTTGCTGCTTTCTTAAACTTAGTTACAACTGTTGAAGTGTTGCAAAGTTTCAATTTTTCCATTGTTTACGTTTTAACTAAACTTTTAAAATATTTAATAAAATAGGTATAGGAGATTTTCAAATTAGTTAATATGTAGGAATTTTCCTATCTTTTTTTTCTGGATTCTAATATTTTATTTCTTTTACAGAATTTGAATTGCTCCTTGCGATAAGTGTAATATTACGAAGGTCACCTTAGTGATAAGCATATATATTTTCAAAATTTGAGATTGGCAGTTTAACAAAGATTGAATTAAAAGCGTGATTAATTTTAGAAGTTTATTTGTTAACAAACTGTTTCCTTTTGGATAGATAGAATCAAATTGAAAAATTCAAAAACCACGGCTGGGATTTGAACCACGGATCTCTTGGTTTCCGTCCAGTCGCTGTTACCCATTGAGCCAACGTGTTAGCTGGCCGTGGCATTGAATTTTTCAGTTGGATTATCAATCCAAAACCTTAGCCTGTACACGGCTAGTGTATTTGAAGGATTAATTTCCATCAATTAATTAAACTGTTTCCTTGTTGAACTATAAAATGTGTTTATTAACTTTTGTTTGAAAGTTTGAAGACATAGTTAAGTTTGTTTATAAAATGCCGAATCCATAAATAAGACATTTGTAACAAAATTGGCTACAGCGCTTCTTTATGCAGATGTAAGAAGTAAAAAAATTTGGAATGGCTCAGCTGATTACTTTAGGATTTGGAACATTTAAAGAGCAATCCCTCTAAACAAGATTAATTTTATGATCTAGGGCAAAGATTTCAACGCAGTATTAACACAAGATTGTTTATATAGAAAATTGTTTACTTACATATCCTTTCCAATGTGATTGCATTCTTTAACTGCAAAATATACATGTGAATGTACTCCAAATACATTTTATATGGTCACAGATAGTACGTACAGATGGACATACGCACACGAATCCTTTGCTAGATTTTTTTTTTTTTTTTTTTTTTTTTTTTTTTTTTTTTTTTTTTTAATTCTAGGTATTGTAGTAGCTGTAGTTCTAGTGAAAATCTGTATCTAATATTTGCATAGGACGCAAACACTACGTACTGTAGATGACTATTAGCTAGTATTAGGGAAATTAAATTGTGGACTTCATTATGTTAGCTAAATTTGCTACTGATTGTTTTAATTTTGGAAGATTTTAATGCTTCCGGAAAACTTTTTATCCCAATATATTATTATACCGGTGAACTAGAGCATTGTAAATGTTATTCAAAAATAATGAAATAAATTATTAATTGGCTACAAATCCGGCTGTTAATATTATCACCATAATGTATAAAGGCAGACATTTTGAACTTAATAAAGTGAGCCGTAGGCGAAGAGTCCATTAGCTCTGTGTTGCATGAAGTCCGGTTAATGGTCGCATGACGTCATTGCTGTACAGAATTTTCCCTTCACCTTGTCAGGTAATCAACAAGACATGTTAGTCATAGAGCTTAATGAGCTAGGCACACATGACTTGCAAGGCCTTCTCTTAATTACTTCGCCATCTTATACGGTTTTGGACTTGAGTTTTTTTGCAAGCACCTTCTTTCATTCTGTAAGTGGGAACGGGGATGGATGTCTTAGCGGTATTTATGTTGCTAACAGCATCTTAAAAACAAAAGAGGCCGTGACGGACGCTATACCTTGAGAGGTTTTCATTTTATTCAGCTGCAAAACTGGGGCGACCAGTGCTTGACAAATTTCTGAAGTAGTGAAACGAAAACTTGGTAATTGCATTTCCATGCATTCCCCGTTATGGTGCAAATAAATAAAGTATAATTTTTATACTTGCTATGGGCCCTCCTATCGAAATGACACCTCGACAGCAACATAGATTCTGTCCAAATGTATCAGTTAAAATGAAAGGAACTTTCGCAGATTGTGCGTCATGCATGTATCATGTGCATCAGAAAAATTGTTGAAAAAAAAATCCGTTTACGGCCGATTAGTGTTAAGTGGAGCTCCAGCTTCAAGTAAAATGCATTTGGGAGGGGTGCCAATAAATAACAAATTATATTATCGTGTTTTTTGTTACTTGGAAGTGTTTGCTTGAGCTCAAATAGGCGAAAATTACTCCTTTTGTTTCTCATAGCTAAAGAACAGAATTTCAAATTCAGCACTTAGAAACTAACGCTTAAAAAGTCTACTTACTGTATTGCACCCACAAGAAATATGCAAAAAGACAATTTCTAAAAATGCCGATCTGAATTGAAGTATATAAAAGAGTAGGTAAGCATTTGGCCGCGCCGCGCCGTGGCTCAGTGGTTAGACCGCTTGGCTCTCACCAAAGCGGCCCGGGTTCGATCCCAGGCGACCGGAAAGTGAGATTTGTAGTGGACAACACGGCGCTGGGGCGGGTTTTCTCCGGAATCTCCGGTTTCCCCCGCCATCTCATTCCACGGGTGCTCCATCTTCATCTCATGTATCATTAGTGTCATCGTCTGCGGTGCCGTATGTAGTAAAAGCGGGCGTTAAACACTACACACTTCCACTTCATTTGGAAAACAGAAAATTCACTGCCACAGCTGGGATTTGAACCACGATCTCACGGTCTCCGTACGGCTTTTCTTTACCATTAAGCCATATGCCAGCACGATATTAAATTTTCCAACTAACTCGACAATTTAGTGTCAGCCATGGTAGCTTAATGGTTACGGGAAACCGAACGGAGACCGGGAGATCCGTGGTTCAGATGTGACAGTGGCATTGAATTTTTCCTTCTGACTCTACCTATCCAAACCTTAGCCTACACGGCTAGTGTTGCAGGACTATTGATTTCCATTTCTAAGACGAGTTTATACAAACGTAAGAGAATATTTAAGTTCAACACATATTTTTAAATTTATTTATTTTCAAGTTTTCTGTTAGATTCAGAATCTAGAATCTAGATGAATGAGCAGCACTTGGGCATTCTTTAGGTGGGAATTAAATATTCTGTACGAAACTGTTTGCTACTGCTAAGCGTTCAGGATTTCTCTGAGCACCTCAGAATCAGGAAGTGTTGCACGAAACGTTTTGATGAATTGTAATGGCCAGTTATTGATCAGTGAAGAAAGACGGAACAATACATCGTTCAACTGTGATATCTAAATGTCTAATGAAAAGTAAATTTGACAGTTTCTTAGCATGTTTGTTGACCATGTGTTTACAAGAACAGTTTTATGTGTAAGGATTGTGAAAAGACAAACATGAAAAGAGCCAGTTTATCAATCAACCCATGTTGGCAACAAAGCTAAATCTGTTTTCGTTTCAAAGAGCAGTGACAAAAGAACTCCAGACAGTTGTTGCCACATTTGCAGGCTCCATTAAATCTATGTAAATCATCACTTGATGTCCAAGTACAATACAAGAACGTTTACAGCAATACTTGTGGTAATGAGCACAATAACAATGTACGACGTATGATTTTAAACCAAGCATTGCGTATTAAATGTATTTTGACGATGACACCTTGAGGCAGTGGTCAAACCATTTCTGATCAAGGCGAACCGGATTCGATCTTTATGGAAAAGGCTGGCGGTTTCCCCAGCTATCAATTGCTTCATAATCACCTTTGCTACCATCTCTTCTTCACTCATACCAGACTGATGCCCCATCCCGGATATTCTTTCATATTCCTAATATATTGCATCTAGGGAGAAGTGAGAATCGGAAGAATGTCGTCAGATGACGTATAGTCGAGACCACGGAAGCATGCCGAGGTTTTTGGCTTCTTTAGAGCAAGTCCGACGTACACAAAGGTCAGGCCTGCGGAGGACTACTGCCAACTTGACTACTTTAATTCCCTTAAGCTAATGTTAGCGGCATATTTACTCTTTAAGCGCTCAACGACAAATATGACCGACCACATTTGGTTTAAGCGCGGTGAAACTTCAAATTCGTCATCGGTAAATCCCCTAATGCATTTGTGATCACATTTATATTACGTTGATTATAATTGTTAAATGTAAGCGTTTACCGTGCTCATACTACACAATTTACAAACGAGATTTAAACCAACCCACTTTATTTGTGACTGGATAAGATGCCTTGTATCCCACTCTCCTACATCTCATTGGAAACGCGGTTCATTCTGTCAGAAGTACACAATAGACGTTTATAAGTCCTTATTCCTGTTTCTGATATGAGTCTAAACCAGTGTATTTCAATGTTTTTGCAAGAATCCCGAAAGGGATAGCTCAGGTGGTGGCGTCTGTGGCCCGCAATTGGGAGGTAGTGAGTTCAATTCCCATGACGATGTTCCTGACCCAAGTTTTTTTTTCTCTCTTGTTCGCTCGGCGAATGCCGAGAAGGTTCACATCTCCTAAATTTTCCCCCCTCCATTTCACCTCACTTCTTATTTCACTTCACCCTTTATCCACTTGATACTTTCAGGGCGCTGCATGGCAGAGAAAAAGATATATATCTCCATACCCTCTCCTTCCGTCATCGGGGTATCCAAGATAACCCAGGAGCTAATCCTAACAGCAGCTAAAGCTGAGCTCCACATAATCTCCTAAGTTGTTTGACAACAAAATTCTCCCCAACCCAAAACTAAATTAAAAACACCAGGGTGCAGGGAATTGCATCCTGTCCTTTCATCCCGAAGGTACAAATTGTAACCTCACAAAATTCTTCAAATCTCAAAACCTACACCATATCCATCCTACAAAATCCCGTTCAAATACCTTACCTGCGGTAAAACCCTTAACGGGTGGGCACGCAGCAAAAACCTTCTGGCTATATACAGCCTGCACGTCATGGTCATGGTCCGTACCCAAGAAGAGGTGAGGTTGTACTTGACGACACCAGGGAGGTTCAATCCGAATTTAGGGAACCTGCCGTCCCTCTCTTGTCACCCCTCTCTTAGGGGCACACGCACAAAAGTCCAAATCGCGAGCTGCCAAGTACCATCCATAATACCTTATTGTAAGAAAAATTATTTGACACAAGAAGAATTTCAAATGTGTACTAAAGCTGCTTTTCAACTCAGTATGTGCATTCATATGATGAAGCATTTAAATTTCATTCAGTGCTATAAGTAAAATTGATTTACAGTGTTCAATGCAGTGTAACACACTTAATATCTAAGTATTCTTGTTACTGTCAAGAGAATCAAAACTACGGACAGCACTAGAGGAATGATGAGGAAATGATCCTAAACTCCGAAAATTGTTGCAAACTGCAAATATTCAATCGTCAGAAGCATATTCTCAAATCGAACTGAAGTACACAGAAAAACACTTGACACTTTGGAGCACAAAGGAATTCTGAACACATACAATAACAAAAAATTAAAAAAAAAAAAACTTCTCTAGAGAGTAATGATTACAAAGTAATGATTACGATTCATGACTACAAAGCTATTGCAAATTAAATCAGTCACTGCAAAGACAAAGTACTAGCGTTGTAGAAAACACATTTAAAATTAAGAAAGAAATTATTGTTGTATGATACTCTATTTTTAAAACTGACTAAAAATATAAATTTTTATTAGTAGATTGCTGAAAATTCGCGGAGATTTTTTTAATCCTCTAAGGGGTCATATCGCACGATGGACATATCATATAGGACTGCAATGGTTCTATCGGCTGCCGTTCTCCTTTGGAACATATCTCGATGGTGTTAACTCGCAGATGTTGGGTTGCTGGACTTTGAATTTTTCTTTTTTTAATCATTATATCACACACATTCACATTCGCATTCATACATCTAGACTCTGGTGAAGATGGAAAATCATCCTGGTTGAAGAAAAATCCCCCACCCAAGCCGGTAATCCAACCCGGGACCCATCGCATGGCAGTCAGATATTCTACCGGGCGATGAATGAAATGGATGAAATAATGCCCAAATGCGCCAGAGATCATAGAGCTTAGAGTTGCCCATATTCATCTCTCAGGATAAGGGAAAACCCCGAAGAAATCCTTATCCTGATGACTCGCCCTAACCGAGATTCGAACTCGCGACCTCTTGAACATGTGATAGGCACCTACCTCCTGCGTTACAGCGTAGCATGAATTTTAGATAAGAAAATGCCTCTAAGATTTAAAACGAAAAGCGTGCAATTGATATAATGATTGCATGGATAGTTCACCTAAGTTACTAACAGTTTTATTGCACTGCAAAAGATATGAACTCAATTCCAGTTACTCCGTATACTCTTAACTGTCGTGTTATCTATTGCATGCGCCAAACATTTTTCATGCTAAATCTTGCAGGTAATTCCATTGCTATTAGGTCGCAATCACAAAATTTCGTGAGATTATAAATCTGCATGGGACTAGGAGAAATTATTTTATGCCTTTTTATTTCATTCTATAAGTGTGTTGTATTCCATTTTTATTTAATTATTCAAATTAAAATAATAATTGAAATTGCCTGTCGTTTTTTCACCCAGCAGTGAGCTACGTAAAGTGTCAAAGTACTTCTGAGGCTACCACCATGAAGTTCAAAATAATTCAAGTGAAGATTAGTTTTTTTTGGGGGGAGGGGGGGGGGCTTTCTTAAAAACGCTTAATATTACATTGCTGTTTGTTCTCAGATGTTTTTATAAGGTTTAGTCTCTAGTTCATCGTGAAGGTTTTTGGAGAGAAAATTTTCTTGAAAGAACTGTATTATCATCCAGTTCTGAGCTATTTTAAAGTTTAAAGTCTCCAAATCATCGTGTAGTTATAGTTTCCATGTGAAGTTAGTGTGGGAAATTATTTGAAAGCAGTTAATATGGCGTTGTCTCCATTTTTTGAGCTATATTTAAAATTTAAATTCTCGAGCTCATCAGGAAATTAGTTTGAATTTATTTCCGTATAAGGAGTATGTGGCGGTTTTCTCTCTCTCCCTCTCGAAAGCGAGTTAGTCTACATTGTAATCCAGTTCTGAGCTATGTTTAAAGTTTAAAGTCTCCAGCTCATCGGGAAATTAGTTTAAACATGTTTCCATGTAAAGGGAAGTTTATGGGTGGGGGATTTTCTTGAAAGCGGATTAATGCATTGTCTTTCAGTTCTGATCTGTGTGTAAATTTTCAAGTCTCCAACTTGTAAAGTTAAAAAGTTTTCCATATAAAGGGTAGTTTGCGGTGGGTGGATTTTTTCAGGCCGCGCCGTGGCTGAGTGGTTAGACCGTTCAACTCTCACCAACGCATCGAGGGCGCTGGGATGCGTTTTCACCGGGATATCCTGTTTCCTTGGCCATCTCATTCCACCGGTGATCCATCCTCATCTCATGTATAATAAGTGTCAACACCTGCGGTGCCGCACGTAGTAAACACTGCATATTTCATTTCATAGGTGGATTTTCTTGGACGTGAATTAATATTTCTTTGCCATCTAATTCTGAGCTACCGGGAACTCTAATTCATCGGGAAATTAAGTTTAAAATCTATTGCAAATTTTGTGTCGAACAGAAAAACAAGAAAGCGGGTTAGTAAAAACGTTTTTGAAACGGAAAGAAAGCTAATGAAGGGAACAGAAGCGGAAAAGAAGTATTATTATGATGCCGATGTTGCAGTTTATCCTCTCCGACAGCGAGTAGATATGTACATAAACAAAACATAACATTGTAAATCTAATGTTTTTAATCATCTTCTCCTTTTTTGACTAATTGTTAGCGACTTTCTAACATAAAGATGGAGACAAATGTTTACTTGTTGGCAATTTTTGCACTGGAGTGCTGTGTTTACACTAGCCCCTGGGCAGGTCATTTTTATATTAACTTAATATTTGGCACTCACTATAGCCTACGGACATGTGTCATCACACTGAGCAACCAGGAAAACACGAATTGAAATTTAAAATAAAAAAAGAAATTAATGTTGTATCATAGCATATTTTTAAATCTTGACTAAAAATATAAATTAATTTATATTAGTCCCATTATTGATTGTTTATTAAGACGAGCAAGTGGAATGCTGAAATCAGGAGCCTGGGCGTGGCAGAGACGGGCTAAGGTTCCTTGCCAACATAAAAAAACTGCGGCACGGTTCTTTGCACTCGACTGTATAGGCAATTTTATAATTGGACTGAAATCCCAACTAAGGTATTCACAGTAATAAGATGGGATCAGCTGTAATACGTGATTTACTCCACCTGGTCAAGATATTCTGGCTAACTTTCGGTAATTATTGATTCCTATTTAACTAGCCATTCAGGGGCACCAGTCTACGCTTGTGAAAAGAAATAAGGTGAGAAGGTACTGCCTATAGGTGAACTTATCTCTTTTGTCATTCGAAATGCATATTGTGGTGAATGAGCTTAACAGTAAAGCTCATGCCCGCCTCGGTAGCGTGTCTGCCTCACGTTCAAGAGGTCCCGAGTTCGAATCTCGGTCAGGGTGAGTTACCAGGGTTTTCCCTTATCCTAAAAACGAATGTCCGGTAACTCTTAAGCTCTATGGACCCTGGGTTCATTTGAACATCATTTCACCCATTCCATTAATCGTCCAATATGACAACGTTGGAAGACGTACATTGCAAAAATAAATAAATAAAAATTAAAACTCATACATGTCTGCAGTAATATTTACAACCTGGATCACTTTATCATAAGCATGTTAACAGTTTCTGCGAAAACTGCACAATACAACTCGGAAGATTTCGAAGTCAACTTCGAAATCGTTTTTTGCAATTTACGTCCTCCAACATTTAGTCATATCGGACGATGAATGAAGTGGGTGAAATGGTGCTCAAATGAGTCCGGCGTACATGGAGCTTAGAGTTACCGGACATTCGTCTTTCAGGATAAGGGAAAACCCCGGAAAAAGCCTTACCCAGGTAACTCACCCTCACCGAGATTCGAACTCGGGACCTCTTGAACGTGCGGCAGACACGCTACCATCTACGCTACCGAGGCGGGCTTCGAAATCGAATATTGTCGGAAAAAGTAATGTCGCGAACCCGTATCTACGATCGCGCGGCTTGTTTACACATAAGGAACTGATAGGCGGGCAGTGTGAAAACCAAGAGCCGGGAGACAAAGATAACATGCAGATAAAGATCTGCCGAAACAGAGATAAATGGAAACTTCTAGTTTCTTCTTGACTGATAGAGACTGTTCGGGTTCTGGTTTATTTTCGAATAATCTAGAAACTATCAGTGAAGTATTTAAAGAGGCGACGATTGGCCAAGAGGGAGTTGCAAGTTGTGAAACAAGAGCTGTTGTTGTAAGACATGTAATAAGAGTGAGTGAGTCGCGAGAGGTAAGCAGAGAACAGCTGAGAGTGTTGTAAACTGAACGCTGTTATTGTCATCTACCTTGGAAGATTGTGTTGTGATATGTGACGTAATTTTGCTGCTACAGAGTGTATTTCTATGCAAATAACGAACATTTAGAATTTCGGCAAATTGGACTACGAACCCACAAAGTAATAGTATGTCTCATTCTAGTCTACTCGCCCTTGTACAAACTAGTCTTAAAACGCTTTTTTTAAGGGGAAGGATGACCAAAATTAGTCCATATAAATACTGGATTTATATACAAAGTTTGGGATTTATGAAATATTTTAGTTACTTTGTTCATGCGTGAGAAAATTTCCTAAACATGCTGACCCTCAGCGTATTAATTCTCTTTTAAATATCAGTATCAAATTATTGGTAGAACACAGTACTTTTTCTCCAAACAATGCAGATATTAGAGAAAGTTATTATTATTATTATTATTATTATTATTATTATTATTATTATTATTATTATTATTATTATTATTATTATTATTATTATTATTATTATTATTATTATTATTATTATTATTATTATTATTATTATTAAACGTGTAAACTTAAAATATAAATAAAAATTGGAGACCTTAGTTTAAAAGTTGTTGATGGTAAATGATAATCATTAAAAGTGATTCCCATCGTCATGGAATTGGTGACGATACATATCACTGTTGTAGGTATCTGCTATGTGTTCACTAATGCCACACATAAGTCTATTGTAGTTGTAATTCAAGGACTGTAAGCATGTTCTAGGCAACACGTTCATACAGTAATACAATCCGAGGCTCCGTCTGCGTTGTTTAGTTAACCACCGCGATTCTTCCTTCTTTTTCCCTCGCCCCTTCTTTCCCCGCCGGTCAACCCCACCCTCTCCAGGCCCGTACCGCGAGAGGCAAGAACAGTCATCAAACGGGTGTGTGCACACTCGTGTGCATGGAAACGTGCCGAGGTATCTGGTTTGTGTCTTTCGTTATCATTTTGCTGGTAGAACCTCGTTATCGTTCGGTGTCCAAATCAGACTCTTGTTGGGTTGAGGTAAATTCCATGCACAGATATTAACCTGTGGACAAAGGACAGTTCTAGCTAAGACAGCTGGAACATCCTGCTCTGTACTCAGTGAGTATGGACAAGAAAGAGCGTGTTATTGCACTCATTGAAAAGGGCTACAGCGCTGCAAGGGCTGGTGAGGAATGTGGTATACCCCGAAGAACTGCGTCAAACTGGTGGAAAAAATACCAGGAGCGTGGATACTGGACGCGTAAACCAGGTAAGGAATTTTCTTTTAAATGGTTGATTTTAGGTCAGTTCTATAATTATATTGTGTCATAGAAGATATAAACATCAAATCTGTATTTCCTATTGACGTATGTTCTGCAGAAGAGAGTAAAACTAATACTTTTTTTCCCGCTGTAGCTATAGTCCATAAGAAACGTAGGAGTCTCAATATAAAAGAGGTTTTCTAGGTTAGGTTATCTTTGGTACAGAATTGAAATTTTACTTCAGAAGATAAACTTCAGATGATGACACGAAGACGTTATGGCAGGTATTTGCGAACCGGAGATCTGCGGTTCGAATTTTGCCATAACCATCCTCCCTGACTGAAGTGTGTTCCACATTTTTCTCAGTTACAGCTGACATATCAGGGAGTTACTTCAATTTAGATTTGGAACTTTTCTTTCCACACTTATCAGTTCATTTCATATATCATAGTTTGGAATAAGAAGGGTCTGTAAACACAACTGAAAAAATAGTAGCACATTTTCATTGTGTGAACGCTTTGGGTTTACTGTCAGTGGTTTGCAGTGCGGTTTTTCGGTTCCCAGCCTGTGTTCGAGCCCACCCTTTGGGTTGCGGATATTTCAGGTCCATAAATAGGAGGGGTATTCCCATAGAATCGTCAGAAATATGAGAAGCAACAATTGGTAACGATTTGTGGGACAGCAAAAATTAAAATTGTCATTGGGAGAAGCGAGATGTTGACAGGTATTTCTGTTGGATGAATGTGCATCTGTGCCTTTGGTTATAGACGTGAGACGGCAATCGAGATAAGCAGATCTTAAACCCTTCACGTGTTGTCATAAAATTAAATTAGAGTAAATACCTCTGGGTACTCTACAGTGATAAGTGGATTGCTGAGTGCATGTCTTAATATTCCATCTCAGTATTCTGAACTTTCCTTTCTTCTCTAACGAAAGTGTCCCTAATTTTGAATGCCTTGCTGGCCCGTTTTAAAATATCCAGTTCCGTTGATATTAACTTTGATGTTAAATCTTGTTGGGTTTCAAATTTTAGACCCATATGTGACTGTATTTCTCATCATTGCAGTTTTGTTTCCTTGGTTATGTTTATAGCTGGTAAGTTCCCACTTAACATGCCTGTTGTTCTTCTTTTATTAATTCTCTTATGTCCCTCGCCTAAATTAATAACTATGGTATACGTTTTGCTAAAATCCAGAGGCTTTGTTTGCGAAATTGTATTTTATGGCTCCTAAAAATGAGAAATACTTAAAAAGCTGACTGATGACTAAACCTCATTAGAGGCAACTTAAATCTAACACTAGAACTACAGAAATTAATGTGGCGATTTAATCATTGTACTTTTAGTGTCGGGAATTGCTGCTTTCTGCAGTAAATAGTCATATCAAACACTTGGTCTTAGCCACCATATTGTTCATTCTAAATTGTTTATCTCTCCTTTTATCTATTGATGTTCAAAAATCAAAATCTATGTTTACTGAGGTCTGAGGTAAAGCACGAAAATTAACTGTAGATATAAAAATCAGATTGCGAGAACATGAACTTCATAGCGACGTTACGAATGGTAGCACAGACATTCTAAGCCACCCTGCTGCAAGTACAGTGCTGATATGTGTTAGATGCCAGTCTTATACATTCCAGCAGACTTATGCATACACTAGAAACTGAATTACTGGTATCAGTAAATCAGTTACGAACAGTGCTGGTTGGTAAATGTGGCATGAAGCCAGACTTAACATCGTTTAGCTGCAATGCTTTAAACTCAGGTAGCCAATGAAAAGTAAACTACACAGCTTTGTTGCCTGTGTTTTCAACAATACAGCAGTTGTAATGTGTGAAAATACAATCACAAAAATGTATTATATCAATCAAGACATCTTCAAAGACAGGTGGATTGGTGAAAAGAAAATAGGCTAGTTTTTTATTTTTTTATTTTACGTTTTCCAGCGTTAAGTCATATCGGACGGTGAATGAGATGGCTGAAATGATGCTCAAATGTGTCTAGGGTCCATGGAGCTTAGAGCTACCCGACAATCGTCTTTAAGGATAAGAGAAACCCCCGGAAAAATCTTATCCAGGTAGTTCACCCTGACTGAGATTCGAACTCGGGACCTCTTGAACGTGAGGCAGACACGCTACCATCTACGCTACTGAGGCGGGCTAGGCTAGTTGGTACACTTTTCATTATGTTTGCGTAAGTCAGTTGATACCGGCAGAATGTAACCCAAGAGCATATACAGCAACATTTTGTCTAATGTGCAACAGTAAAAAGTATATAACTTATATGATTTTAAACCAGTATTGGTTATTTAATGTAGTACTATTATGGCTATAGCTATCATTGTAAATCATCCTTTCCTTAAATGAGTATAGTTATTCTCTTCTGCAGAACGTATTTCAACAGCTATTCCGTGATATCTTTATCTATAAATATCCACTGGCGCACAGACCTAACACAGTGTAGGTAGTGTAGTAATGTTCAATTTTCCACCAACAGGTAGCGGAGGTCACTGGGTCTCTACACCGGAGCAAGATCAAGCGCTGATCAATGCTGCAAGACAATCTCCTTTCAACCCATCGAAAACGTTGGTGAAAAACACAAAGTTTCCTGGATCCACTTGGACAGCCCGTCGGAGGCTTAAGACACTTGGCTGCATCGTAAATAGAGAGACTCCCGCACGAGAGATATTAATTGACTCTCAGAAGGTGGACCGCGTTGCCTTTTGTGAAGAATACCTGGACTATCCTTGGCATAACACAGTGTTTTCTGGTGAAAAAGTGTTTGCAAACACAAGTTCAGGTGCAGTGCGGGCGCATCGGCCGAAACACTCTTCCAGATCTGACCCACAATACACTGCACAGCTACAATACACGGGTGGCATAGCCATTGCAGTGTGGGGATGGATTTCCTGTAAAGGCGGCATGGTGTACAGAATTGAGGAAGATCTATCTAGTCAGCAGTATATTTCCACACTGGAGGACGCCATGCTCCCAAGCGCACGCATATTATTTGAGAATGGCCCTATCAGATTCCAGCAGGACGTAAACGGCGTCTACGCCTCGGACTCTGTTCAAGAGTGGTTTTCTCAACATGAAGAGGAGATTGAGCTTGCACCTTGGGTGCCCAAGGGTTTCGATCTAAACCCAATTGAAGACGTGTGGACGCAGATGCAGGAATCGATTAATAGTTTTGTCGTTCAGAAAAGACCTATCAGAAATGATCAGTTGTGGGATACCGTTGAGACTGCTTGGGGTAACATCGCAAGTTCACAAGATTACCTTAAGCAATTGATTGACTCAGTACCCACAAGGATGAGTGTTGTTGTGAACAACGGAGGCCATTGGGCAAATTAAGTTGGGTATACTCGGAAGTGATTGGTTTCTGTAAAATTTGCTACCTGTAATATGTAAATAAGTTCTTTTTAAATCAAGAATTTCGATTCGTAAGCTACAGGTGAGGCTTAAGTTAGATTAACCGCTGAAGAAACTTAAGAACACTGGTTGGATTCTATAGAATGTACAGGATTGATTTGGGAAGCTGACAAGATGTCTTGGCTTCATCTGTACATAGAGTTGTGAGCAGCTTACATTAAACGTAAATAATTAAAGTGTTTTCTTTTCCATTCCCTTTTATGTTATTATTTCCAAATCTAAACTCGATAAAGGATTTGATTTACTAGATGCAGAAATTACATTCTAATATATTTGCCTGTGAACAAGAAAGTTAATAAAAATAAATTGGATACGTGGACACAAAATTATTCAGGATAGCGAAATGGACACTTTTGCAAATCAAGTTAGATAATATGATGCAACTTTCCATCAGTGATACACGAAGACGCTTTATTCAAGAGAGAGAGAGAGAGAGAGAGAGAGAGAGAGAGAGAGAGAGAGAGAGAGAGAGAGAGAGAGAGAGAGAGAGAGAGAGAGAGAGAGAGAGAGAGAGAGAGAGAGAGATGAACATTAGAATAATTATTTTGGAGAAGAAAGAATGAAAGAGAAATAGATCCATATATGGTTTTGACATATTTGTTTTGATTATTCTGACTAAAATTAAACTGATTCTGGCAGATAATTCATGTTATACGCAAAACATATGACTCGAACAATGTAAATGTCGTAAAATATCTACTCCAGAACACTTGTCATTTGGTCATTAAAATCATGAGTACGAAAATAGTTTACATTTATTTACTTGATCCAAGCAAAATCAAATGCTTTCAATTTTAATATAGTTAAAGTTTACAAATAAATTCCAAAACCTGTCGAACAATCTAACCTGAAGTTGTAACGACTCATACAAAACTAATATCACAGATGCTGGCAGCGCAGTTGTACAGAAGTAGTGGCTATATGAATGAAACAATGAAGATGTAAGGGAATCTTTAGATAAAGACTTCCCACATACTTGGCTAGCGCTGCAAAACAAATAAACGATTATAGACTCTCTAGAATCAATAACCTCAGACGCAAATTATAGAACCTTGAGGCATCTATTACTTAAACCTTCCAAGAACTGGGTTTTGATAGTGATACGTGATCCAAGTGAAGGTAACTATAATTTTATATACATTTTGAAATGTTCATGTGTTCTACATTTTTTCTCCAAATAAGTTCGCTTTCTCTCTCATGATTTGCCATTTACATAAAATTAAATTTGAAAGAGCAGGTTTGACAGTGTATTTATAGAATGTAAATACATCTCTCATGTCGGTATCTCGAGCATATTTAAACAATGCTGAAACTTTTTTCATTTGCCCTCCCACATAAAGGTGAGACGAGGGAATTTCCTGCAACCCTTGCACCTTGCATTCTCCAGACGTACCAGGCTTGAGTGGAAATATGTTTGTTGACATTATTTTCGAGTTAATGCCGTTCGAAGATACACTCAAACTGGACTGTTTTTTTTTTTTTTTTTTTTTTTAAAAGACTTAAAATTGTTCATATTATTTTGATGGATTTTTGATGTGATCTTACTAGCTCTCTTAAACTTCTTTGATCACATTGAGGGCTTTCAGTTGGGAAACACCATTACACTGACTGGTCATTTGGTTGTGTTGCCGCTGTGATCCCTCTACCCGCCAGCTGTACCACCTGTAGTAAAAGCGGACGTTAAACACTATAGTTTTTTTTTCTCACTATGAATTTTAAACCTATTTATTGTCAAAACCTTTTCTGACATTGTTCGAATGGTTATTGTGTTAAAATTGTGGACAATATTTGCTTGATAAAACAAATGTGTACTACACATTAAAAAGATCTTCTAATTTTATATCCATAGGCATTCAAAAAAGTGTAACTAAGTGGGTAGAATTATCTCTTTCTTCTAAACACATAGATTTTGCACAATATTATACTTAATTTTCTTAAAGGAAAAATGTGTTCTAAACGTGGAAGAGCACCCAGCCGCCTTTCTTTATGTTGGATCAAGAAATAAAAACGAAATTACTTCTAGTCAAGGCAAATTTAATGATGCACTACCTAGCTTGAAAGGGATTCATTCAATCGCCATCATTGGTACCAAACTTAAATTAAGTTAAATTATTTATGTAGTAAAACTTAACGGACTAAAGTACATTTTGTGTTGATAAGTTTATATTATCTGAAGATTGTAAGATCTGCCAGACTAATTAAAAAAACAACTACTATTGCATCTTCAGCATTACTGAGCATGGAAATCGGAAAAAAAATTATTTAAATTGTCTTGTGGACCTATTTCTCTTATGTTACGAGAGATAAAAAGTTGCACTTTATATCTTGGAAACTTTTACGAGGGCTGTTCAATAAAGAATAATCATAATTTTTTACGGACATAATTTTGTACTAAAATTCAATCTCATTATATTCTGTTAGCTTAATGTGAAACAAACACGCTGTAGTAGTTTCATTGTAGCTACTCCTGGTTCCCGTCTGTGAGAACCAGGCAAGTTCAGACATGTTCAGTATCGCCTACCGCTGCAATGGAGGTACCATGCAGTTAAAGTTGATTTTCAAGGAATATCCGGAGTTTCTTTCAAACGCAATCACTGCTGATGAAACTTGGCTAAATCATTTTGATCTTGAGAGAAAACAGCAAAGCTCAGTGTGGAAATCTCCTTCATCACCAACCCCCAAAAATACAAAAGTGGTTGCTTCTGCTGGGAAAGTTATGGTCATGTCATTCTTTGATATTCGTCATATGGTTTATCAGCATGTTGTACCTGCACACACAAGTAACTGGACAATACTACAGGTATGTTCTGAAAACATTGCAAGTCCATATCAGGCGCATAAGACCACATTTTCGTGAAGCAGGCTAAGATGCTGCAACACAAAAATCCGCGGCCGCATATTGCCAATGTTGCTGAATATCCTGCAAAAATCAACGTGAAGTGCATCCCTCACCCTCCCTATAGTCCTGATTTAGGCCCATGTGACTTTCTTCTATTCCCTAACTTGAAGAAACGCCTTCGTGGGAGGCATTATCCATCATGAGAAGCAGTGGTGAAGGCTGCGGATTTGATTTTGAAGGATCTCTCAAAAATTGTTTCCAGCCTGTGTTTGAAGACCTGCAGAAACGCTGGGACAAGCGCATCGCATTTAGGGAAGACTATTTTGAGAAGGACCATCAAAATTATGAGAATAAGTAAAGGTACATTGCCCAAAAGAAATTGTGATCATTCTTTATTGAACAGCCCTTTATTTGCTGTGCAGCAACTCAGTTTGACTTATTTCCTGTTATTCCTAAGTGGAACATAGGGCAGCAGTAAAGTTCCTCCAGCTTACTCTGTTTCCAGCCAGCCATTTTACTTCTTTCCAGCTTTTCCCTCCTTCCTTGGCTTCCTCCTCTACTGATCGCTTCCATGTCTTCTTAGGTCGTCCCCTCTTTCTTACTCCTTGAGGATTCCAATCTAATGCAGTCTTCTCAACGGCTCCATCTGGTTTTCTCAACGTATGGCCTATCCAGTTCCACTTTCTTTGTTTTATGCCAACTCAGTTTACCTTTGGTTATTTATGGTATTTTCATGTACTGACCTAGCGCTGGCCCCTCATTCCCATTGTCTGTGGGCTTCTTGCTTTGCTTACCTTTTCCCTCAACACTTAATATAGTCTCCAAAATCGGAAGTGGGAGAAAGGCTAAACTATATGATGGATTTGCAAGCTGTAACTGCTGTTCTCGGCGTGGAGGCGGCGTCGTGGTTCCCTGTCTCCCTGGGGACTGCTAGAAAAAATTCTGGCATCATGATGGAAAATACTATACGTTAGGGACCCCGTACTCCTTGCCCGGATTCTGACACTCACTTCTCCTTTCTCTTGAAATTTGACAGTCAGAGTATAGGCTCAGTGTGGCATTCACCCCAGATGTGCTCTGGCTATCTATCTTATATTGCAAGAAATTATAGACAAAGTAATTATTATTCTGGAATATTTTCAAGTGCTGCGACTTTGTAAACTTACTCTTGCCATAAAATGGTCTTTTTTCTGAACCTTGAAATATTACATCGCCTTGAAAAGCTACGTACATGCAGCAGAGCGGATTCGGAGTACCAGGACCTAAAATTATTTTTGTTAATTAATCTGTAACTTTCTTAAATGATTAGAACACAATCGAATGTCATTACCGTTGTCTTCTAAATTTGAAAAGAACGAAAACAATAGAACACGAATATCTGTATTTCACACAATTTATGGTAATGTCTGTAACATTCAGTGACTTTGTCATTAATCATATGTATTTATCATTATTAGTCTTTTATTTAAATAGAATTAGCTTTGTTCCAAACTATACTTAAAATGACAGTTGCGTAGTTCTTTTGTTTAAGAAATTCGTCTTATGTTTAAATTTTCCTACGTAACAATGTAGAGCTATAAAAATAAAGAGCATACATACAAGAAACAAGCATAATTAATGCGTCAGAAATTAGATGCATCAGAATTATTAAAGTATCCACAGTAGTTGATGAAATAAGAAGATGAATTCAGAGAGAAATTAGATATGTGTTTTTAAATGTCAAAATAAAACAAGATAAAACACATTTGTAATGTACAAAACCCAATATCCCAAAATGGCATATGAACACAAACCATGTGATAAAAGAGATTTTGGAAGATCCATGAACAAGTGGAAACAGACATTAGGAACTGTGCATCCATGAAGAGATGATGATATTGATGATTATGCGGAACTGTCTGTCGTAAGGATTAAGGTAGCATTAGATGCCTAGAGCACCGTTAGCCATTGGACGAAATGATTAAGTACGTGCTTTTTTTGTTTTTCTTGTAATTTACGTCCTCCAACGTTAAGTCATAACGGACGATGTATTAAATGATGCTCAAATGAGTCCAGGGTCCGTAGAGCTTAGAGTTACCTGACATTCGCCTTTCAGGATAAGGGAAACTCGCGAAAGAAAAACGTTATCCAGGTAACTCACCCTGACCGATATTCGCACTCGGGACCTCTTGAACGTGAGGCAGACACGCTACCATCTACGCTACCGAGGTGGGCAAGTATGTGCTTAGAAAAGATATAGTATATATATATATATATATATATATATATATATATATATATATATATATATATATAGTACAAAATTAATGGCACCTTGGTTAAACAGCTTTTACATTCATTCACACAACTTAAATACATCTTTATATTTCTTTTTCTTTTTTTCAGTTAAAGTATAACTACACAGAGTATATGCAAAATGAATAAAAATAGGAGCAAAAGGAAAAAAATTAATGACATAAAATCTAAGTAAAGCGTAAAAGCAAATTTAATTACATTTCTGAACTATTTTTATCTATACTTGCTAGAAATCAGCAAAACAAGCTTTTACATTTCGATGTAAGAAAGGTAATTGAGTGTTTAATGTGGTTCAAAAGTAGGAAGTTTCGTCAATGTTTTGCTAATGACGCGGTAAATTGTTACGCTTATATCAGCGCTGCCGGTGTACCGCCACCAGATTTCATTCCGCTGAAGTTGTTTTTAATTATTTTATGCCAATAAATCTACTGCCATGAGATTGTCTGAACAGGTTCGAAACAGCAACCTTGTGATTAGTAGCCCATCACCTAAGCAACTGAGCCACCCAGATGTAAGGATAACGGAATATGAAATTCCATTTCAAATCACAAGAGTCTGGTGCCCCCGTAGCTCAGTCGGTAGAGCACCTGCCTGCCCTGCTAGGGGTCCCGGGTTCGATTCCCGGCGGTGGGGTTGGGGATTTTTCCAAGATAATTCCCCATCTTTCCCAGGGTCTGGAGGTATGAATGATAGTGTGAATGTGTGCGTGATCTAATGATTAAAAACCAAACGATGACGAGTTAACACCTTCAGTATGTTCCAAAAGAGAACGGCCGCCGATATGACCATAGCAGTTAAAGGCGGGGTACAAATGGAACAAAGAAAAAAAAAAGTCTGCTGCAAGCATGGATGTAGGAGCATGCATTTCAGCAATGATTCAAAAGTTAATTCTGACCTTGTACAGCTGTAAGCCATTTGCTAAACCTATCTGCGAAAAGATTGAAATACACAACTCTACAAAGTATTTATTTATTAATTAGTTTTTTTTTTTTTTTTTTTTTTTTTTCATTTAGCATAAGGACTTTTGGTCTTAATTGGCCAATCAGTATTAGCTTTCTTTCATATTTCTTTAGTCAGAAATCAGAAGCTGGCACTATCACATTTACTTCGAACATTTTTCATCTTCTCCAATGTGCCAGCGTATTTGATTTTATTTCAGATATTTTCAGCTCAATCCTTTTTTTCGCATATCGATTTTAAATTCAAATATTTTTGCTTATCTATATCAACAATTGATGAAATTATAAAAAAATCTAGATATTCCACAGTTAGCTGCGCCTGTTGCTGTTTACTATGCTCCACGTTGTAAATGGTTTAGCGACTTCTAAAACCTCACTTAATCGTACAAAAGAGCTACAGGTGCTATCTCTGCGCAGGCGTGTCCACTATTACTTTCAATATCGCTATAAAATTGTTCAACAGGTTTGGTGGCCATAAAAATCACACCAGCTTGCTTTTAACAGGTTCACAGAAACAATTAAGTTTGATAGCCCAACTTCGCTTTGGTTTTGATTGAGGCAGCAATAAATGCACGCCTTTAACATCACATTGGTTGGCGGTCCAGCCCTTCAGGTGTAGGAAGTCTCATTTCGTAAGAACATCATCTGTCACCCCAAAGCTTACTGGTTTATTATGTTAAAACTAAAAATTAGAAATATTTTACGTGGAATAGTTTACCATTTTGTCATAAGATACCCTTGGATTCTCTTTTCAGAGTCTGCAGCTCACAATATCTCTCAAATAAATAAACTGCCTTTTTCAATATAAGGAAGAATTAAATAATCAAACATCTAAGTGAGCTGTAAATATTGAGTAATTGTTGTAACTATTATGTGTTTCAAATGAGAAGGGTTCTGGAGTCCAGCCAATCAGATGCCGTATCACACTCAGCGTTGCCAGCTTGTTACCCAACTCTTTTTATATTTCCCTCTCTCTCTCTCTCTCTCTCTCTCTCTCTCTCTCTCTCTCTCTCTCTCTCTCTCTCTCTCGCACGCTCATACAACATGCAGGTCTGCTTGGCGCTAGATGTAAGGGTAAGCAAATTACATTTTACAAACTTTTACAATGATGCAGTTGCCAAAATCAAAATTGGAAAAAGTATTTTCGCAAAGTATGTATATTTTTAAATACTATAACTATAATTATAGTTTATGAATTACCTATTTTTCTATTCTATATGCGGGACACACTTGTTTTACCTACACCACACGCTTCAGCAGTAAGCCGTTGAGCCTTTTTGAAATAGAGTTGGTTTCTATATTCCTCTTTGCCCAATTTTTTGAAGAACATGTACACCTTAAAAACAATACTTCGAGCCTGACTTCGCCTTTTTGACTCGCCACTAAATTCACAGCCAGAAGCCATTGCACTATTTAACTCATACTCTACTGTTGTGTAAAGAACAACTGAATGATATTCATCTGAACTCTCCACAGTAAATAAACACTTCTTATCCAGCATTCATTCATAAACATAAGCATACAACATTCCACGGGTTAACAGGAAATGGAGTATTTGCTCTTTCTCGAATTTAACACCTTGATTTATTCACAGTAATTCTTTTAAATTCTTTTAAATAGAGATTACGAACCATTCATAAACATAGGTATAATGTGACCAGACACGTTCTGCCAGGGCAGCAGGAAATTTATTGTTTCCTCTCGCGCGAATTGGCTTATTCAAAGCAATTCTTTTATCACGTCATGTCAAATATTTACGTTTCATTTCTGAGTAATTACAAATATACGTACACATATACATCCCAACCAATAATGATATTTATACAGTGCTTACGTCGCGATTTATTGTTATAATACAGGTAATAGTGTTTTATTTATTTGTATTAGAAAAACTATTTGAGCTAAAAATATGGGTTTTTCATGGTTATGTTAGATACATTACTCTCTACCTTCCACATGGATCAGTTTTGGCGAAATCTGAATTTTTGTCTTAGTGCAAATAGTATTTCATACAGATTGATTAGACTGGCGCTCCTCACACACCACTTAGCGGGAATGCAATACGACAACACCGCAGAACTCCGATTGGTTGCTCACCTAGTAGCGCTGAAGGACAAACACCTTGCCATTTGAAACACATAATAAACCTTTCGGTCCTTTCATACAAACTGACATCATTACTATAAAAGGTTAAGTTTATTCGAAATGAAATGAAAATATGTATTGGGCTTCTTGAATGAGAGAACTGGAAGAATCCTTTTATTCATCAATAATATAATGAATATAAGTGAACTTGTTATTGCTGAAGCATGTTTTTTGGACCTCATCAGATTTTGATTTAACATTGTTGTTTGTACGTTTCTAGCATAAACATAAGCTATATCCAAAATAAGAGAGGCCATATATATGTTGCTCTCGTTATAAACTTCAAGTTTACAAACTTTAAAATTGAACAATTCGGAATTGAAAAGTGGCCTCGAACGTGAACTTCAGAAGTGATATCCAAATACTCGTTCGTGCAAAGTATTATATTAGCATTAATTTTCTTTTTGAATATTAGGACTAGGATTACTACGGAAGGGATTCGGCACTGAAACCCGTGCTTTATTGTACCTAAGCCCCAAGTGGGACATCCCCGGGATGAAGGATGAGGTGAGAGGAGACAGGATGGCCGACCCAAGGAGTCACGACGGCGCCGACACTTCTAACCTGAAACAGACCACCAGATTAGAGATGATGTGAAATATTTGGGGTGATGAAATGGAGAGACAGGAAATTCGGGGAATGCAAATAACTAGGGCCCTGAAGTTGTTGACCTAAAAATTGTCTAAAAATGAGCTATATAATGCCCTTTAAATGTTAAAAAAATGTACATAAAATGTAAAAAAAAATTACCTAATAAAATTAACAATTTCTGTCATAATAAATTAATAGCTGTCACAGACAAAAAATGAATATATGTTTCGAATAACCACATTTTAAAATTAACTTTCTTTGTAAATAATGCAATTATTGCTACTAAATAATAAATTCAAAATTCATAAGGTCGTTTTCAATTTTATAAAGTAAAAAATAAGTTATTGTACCCATTATTGTACCCATTAGGCAAAACATACCTTACTTAGCATTGGTCATCTTCAAGTTATCAAAAGTCAAGGAACGGCGGTGGTCAGCTAAAACTATTTTATACTTTGAGAAACTTCTCTCCAATTCCACAGATGTTACAGGTACATATTTGAAAAACACTGTCACAACCTGTTAAATCCTGCTCAAAAGTATCAGTTCTGAAGTTTTCTCCTGACACGATATCGGCTTACACGATATGAACTTTTAATCACAGATTATTTTAAAAAAACCCAGGGTCAGGGTCAGGTCCGCGACGGGAATCGAATCCGGGCCTCCGGAATGTGAGCTACAGATGAAAATGCCCAATAGATTCGTGAAAAAGAAATAAAATGACCAGAAAATGCATCTAAATGTTAAAAAATTACTTTATTATAAAAATGTGGAAAAATGTATTTTGATGACTTATAAAAACCACATATATCTAACGTATTTGTTCCAGAATGCACTTAATTTCCAATAAGCATCGTCTGTGACTACTCAGAGAAAATAGACTTTTCATCAAAATCCGGGCCCCTACAGATAACCTACCCAGCATTTGCCTGGCGACCCAGGAAAACCTCGAAAAACCCATTTATCAGTTAGGTCGGTGACGGGAATTGAGCCCGGACCGCCTGAGTCATCCCGCTCGGTTTTTTTAATATAATATGGGATAATTTGAACTATCGAACACTAAGATGTGGTTCAAATCAGACGAGTAGTTTCGGGATATCTTTGAAGAAGCAAGTGATATTCACTATTTATATGTAGGCAGTACAGATATTGAACAATAAGTTATTATTTTAAACGACTGCATTATACCGTTCTTACAGCGTTTTATGACTTACGCCACTCTGGCATTGTTAAATCTCTAAAAGGCTACAGAGAATGCCTTCCCGTGTACTTTTTGCCAGAGTACTCACAATGACTTCCTAGAAAAAGAGTCAGGCTGTACCCACTCGTGATCGCTCTAATGCATCCACGTTGGCACTTCTAAAAACACTTGCTGAAACATCCATCATCTCGAGGAAGCAGACATGCATGTATTACTATCTACTTATTATTGCAAGAACCCAGCCAAAAATACCATACGTTTCTGCAGAGGCGTTTTTAGTTTATGGTTGGGGGAAGTATACACATACGAAAATGTTCGCGCACGCCCATGTGTGTGTGTAAGAATAACTCCCAAATGAGACTTCATTTACATACCAAAAGAGGTAGTTTTGCTTACTCTATAATCACTTTAATAGCTTGCTGTCTTGACTGCATAATATTTAAAACAATTCAAGAAATACTTTCAACTTAAACAGAATTTATAAAGTATTCTTAACAGTACACTAGTTTCAAATCAAGTTTTATACTTTTGAGAAACAGTAGAGTTTTACTAGAATGTAGGAGTATTCGGTATTGTGGATAGACCCCCCCCCCTCTCGTTCTGTAGTCTATCGTCTAAAATCTTGCAAATATGTTTTTAATGGTACTGTCCTCCACAGGAGAGAAAGTCTCCGAGGCCTGAGACGCAGGGGCATTGCAGAAGGTTCCCACACTCTCCCTGGACAGGTTTATGACACCTCATGTCAGATCAGTTACAGACCATTCAAAAACATTCTGATGGCTTCTACTTTTTGAATGAATCTTCTCGGTTTTAGTGTACAGAGTGAATAGGGCGCATGTTTTTTAACAGTCCTGCTCCTTGTGTAGCATGCGTTCCCTGTCGTCCTTGTCCCACTGTGTAAGGTTGGCACATTCCTTTCAGGGACCTTCTTTGCGTTCCTGGACAGTAGGTGTGTGTTGCAGAATTCACAGAGACGGGAGTTCTTTGTTTTGTTTTCCATCCAACAATTAATGCCAAGATTTCGCTGGTAATATATGGTTTGAGGCCCTGCGAAAGAAAACAGAAAAATCCGTTTGTGTGTGTGTGTGTGTGTGTGTGTGTGTGTGTGTGTGTGTGTGTGTGTGTGTGTGTGTGTGTGTGTGTGTGTGTGTGTGTGTGTGTGAGAGAGAGAGTGTGTGTGTTTGCGTGTGTATGTGTGCAAATTTAAAAGCGAACAAAAAAGTTGATTTCCGAGGAAGCAACACGAAAATGTTGAAGAAAATCCCTCATCCCATACTGCCGTATACATGGAAATGTTCCATTTTTTCCTTCTTTGAAAAAATGATTAAAAGAAGTCTCAAATATTTGGAAGAAATGTACATATATCTTGAATTTTCTGAAAAGCCTCTGAAGTCCTTTTTATCCTCATTTGACTGGATAGAGAGAAAATGTAGACCTCGTTAGCATACACATTCTCGAATGCTCTATTTCCGAGATATTACTTGTTATTGTTTAAATTTTCAGATATGGAGGAACTTTCTCTCGGTTGTACACAGGTCTAAATGGCCTGGCTTTCGATGGGCCCTTAAAGCCCACGCATACACTCACTCGCTCATTCACTCAAGGCAGCGGAATTTGAAAGTCCTAACCTAGCGACCCAGTCTTAAAAGATTTGAATATCGCTTATGCCTTACTGTATTCGCATTGTGTAATACAAGGAGATATAACAATTACTGCAAATGTTTACCTCGATTAACATGAACTAAATGGAAGAGTAAACGTTTATAAGAATAATTTGTACAAGAGTGAATAGAGAAAGTCATGTGAGCGCACCCAGTATGTTGTTCCAGAATTGCGACACTTAAGTTTTTCAGGAAAATCTCTCTAGCCAAAACTACCTTATGCATGGAAAATCCGCCCTTGTTTATCTTCTTAAAATGGCTCAGTGATTTGGTTTAAATGGTAAACCAGGTACACTAAAACATACCGCACAGAAATGCATTCTGCTTTAAAGGGTTGTGTGTTATTTTAGAGTTAACAATTTCCGAGGAATTAGTGTTAAGTCGCTTTTTTTTCCTGGTGGTTGTGGTATTTCAAAGCATATCACATAGCGATATGCTTTTTGACCATGGCTTTTATCTAATATTTCTTGTTATACCTGAAACAAAAGTCAAAATGTCTAATGAAAGCTTGTCTCGATTAACAAGTAGATAGAAAGAATAGTTTTCAGAGGAGTAAGTAGAAAATGCAACACATTCAATTTGTTTTTACGTTAGCAAAATATGAAATATCCTGTTCCACCAAGAAACGGTTTGTATGCTTGAGGCATTGACTGAAAATGTGGTCGGGAAGGTAGTTAAGTTTGTGGTAATTGCCCACGTGATAGAATATTTTCACGTAGAAATCCTGTAGCGCTATTAATCCCAGCAAACTGGAAGTAATTTCTGCAACCTGTACAAGTACGCAGCCTTCACCGCACCCACAAAATGTTTAAAACAGTTGGGTATGTTGGAAAGCAGCTATTAAACTGCGGTTGTTTGTGGTAATTTTTTAACAAAGCAGATTTGCAACTGTCTCAGATGGCAAAGAGAGATTGAAGTACTGAAAATAACTGTTGAATATATTATCCATATATTCTTATGTGGAGAATCACATGTTTGAAGAGCAAACAGAATCTTACATCTAACAAGACCAGGTTTAGAGAATTTCAAACTGTGGGGAGGAAAATGTCATTTTATGCTTTTTTTGAACAAGCTAATAACTTCAGTGTATGTGATTAATGGCTTGTTTTTAGCAGCATTACCGTAATAATCAGATTTCTAGTTGCTTTCTCTACCACTGCACATATTGGATAGAGGAGCTGTTGCATTCCATGCATAAACTCATACCAAGATTTCCTGAAAATACAGATTTTAAATTCCCTGAACGTTCCCGCCCCGCTCCTCCCCCCCAAAAAATAGAAAAAGTCCGGGCACATATTTTGTATGTATGAACAGCTAAACTCAAAAACGAAAATTTGGTTAAATAAAATATTTGGTATTTAAGGTCAGCATTTTCCAAGGATGCGACACGCAGACGTTCAAGAAAAGAGGCCAGTACAAGCTATCCTTTGCA
This sequence comes from Mantis religiosa, assembly GCA_030765055.1. Classification (NCBI taxonomy): domain Eukaryota; kingdom Metazoa; phylum Arthropoda; class Insecta; order Mantodea; family Mantidae; genus Mantis; species Mantis religiosa. Next base: position 217,433,773 of record CM060947.1, on the reverse strand, counting down.
AGGAGTATTTTTCCGAAAATGTAAATGTTCTGAAAAATTACTACAGATTTTGATTAAAATATTGTATGTTTAAAATATTCCCATTAGAACTGAAATGTGTATGGTGAATTTTTTGGGATCGGCGTCCCAAGTTCTGTTAGTTCTGGATAGCTTTTGCATGATTGCTAAACTGTAAGAGGTAGACTAAATTATTAAAAAATGTAGGTCTTATTAAAAAACCGATAAAACCAGATATCCCTTGTTATTCATTTGGATTTTAAATACACGTGTTTCTCAAATAGAAGTTCTTTTTGTTTACTTTTGTGGTATCATCACGCAATACACCGCCGGGACTCTCGCCGACACTTCTACCGTGTAAGAACCCACCAGATGAGAGATAATATGAAATGATAATAGAGGTGAAATGGAGGGACAGGACATTCGCGGGAAGTAATTAACCTACCCAGAATTCACCTGACGATTCGAAAAACCCCATGGGTCAGGTAGGTCACGGAAATCAAACCCGGTCCTCCCTATTGTGGGCTACAGACGAAACTGCCTGAGCCATTCCGCTCGGTATGGGAATAGAAAAATGTAAGTATGAATAACGCGAAACACAAAGGATCGTGTGAAATTGTAATGGGCAAAGTGCCAGTGTGACACATGTAGCCAACCTTAGAAGACTAGGTATCGAAAATCATTGGTAGTGATTTTCCTGTTCACTTTCTGTTTTTTCATATTGTTTCGTTCTGCTTTCTTTATTCTCTTATGATATTACATACCGTCCAAAACTTTGATACCGATATTTCGCCGGAAATAGAGGTTTTGAGCTCCCTTGAATAAAAACTGTTAACATGATTTTGTACTCATGTAAAACTATACTTACAAATTCCTGTTTCCTTATATACTTCATGTTAATCGAGATAAGCGTTACTTTATTGCTAATTTTCATCTTTTAAGTAGCGACTTGGCATTTGAGAAAACTGTATGTATGTATTGAGAAATTCCAAACAAACAAAGAAATATCCGAAATGCTTAACTCAAAAAATGTATGACAATTTGAGTTTTATGTACTGAGATTTTGTCTATATTTTACGGTTTTTGAATTATGAGGACATTTCCAGAAAAGTTTCTTGATTTATTCAAAATCTCTAGAGCCATTTTTTGAGAAAATCAAAATTTTCGAAAAGTGCTCCCTGCTGTGGATAGCCTGATGTGCGGGATTTTCTTTGATAATCCTAGTGTTACATCCATAAAAGATGCTGAACTTAAATACCAAGTTTGGTATTTAAATGAATTTTTTTAGACATGCGCTTGCGCGCGCGTACACGCTCACATATGGACTTATTTTTCTTCTAAAAATGTATTTTATTCAGGGATCCCAAAATTTGCATTTGCAATGAAAACTTCGGCATCGACTTTTTGGGGTGGAATGCAGTGCTATACTTACAAAAAAAATTAAAACAGAAAGAAACAAAAACTTTTAGAAAGAAGCCGTGATGTGTGTGTCTGTGCGAGCGTAGGTGTGTGTGTGTGTGTGTGTGTGTGTGTGTGTGTGTGTGTGTGTGTGTGTGTGTGTGTGTGTGTGTGTGTGTGGGTGGGTGGGTGTGTGGGTGTGTGTGTGTGTGTGTGTGTGTGTGTGTGTGTGTGTGTGTGTAAACAGCACAACTCAAAAAGGAAAAGTTGAGTAAATACCAAAATTGGTATTTAAATGTAGCACGTTACAAAGTTATATGATTTTCCAGAAAATCTCTGCACTCCAACATTTTTCAAAAGCTCTTATTTTCTAAAAAGTCACTAATGATTTTGATTAAAATAATGTATATTAAAGGGTATTTATATGACAATGTGCATCTTAAAATGTTTATTAGCCTTTGGAGTACTGTTCATTGGGAAATAGTTTTATATAATCTGGTACAATCTTTAAAACACAATTTATTTCAATAATTTTTGTAGCATAAGTCATGTCCAGAATATCTGCATTAATAGCTCGATACTTTGTCCTTGCTTTTAATTCCTGTACAAATTTTCAGTTAAAATACCTGAAAATAAGTTTTTAGTTGTTCCTGCAAGTGCATGAAAACAGTTTGAAATGTTAACGCGAGTATAGCGTCCAGCTCCTTCAACATCTGACTATCGATATTACCTTTGTGTTTATAAGAAATGAAATGTAGGCCTGGTTGGTTCAGTTGGTTAGTCGCCGGGCTACCGATCCGAAGGACGTGGGTTCATACGCGGCCCCTGCGGGTCGAAATTCTGGCGCTTATATGATCCTGGTAATTGACAGCATCGTTAACAAAGTGTCTATTTATTTATTTATTTATTTATTTATTTATTTATTTATTTATTTATTTATTTATTTATTTATTTATTTTTCGATTACAGTGATGTGGGTAAAAAAATGAACTGTCATATGGATAATTTATACAGGGTGTATAGACAGTCATGTTTATGTAACACATCAGACTTTTGTTCCTTTCCTTCTTTTTCAGTTTTCTCAAATTTGTATTGGGGTTATGTATTTCAAAAACACATAGAAAATGTGAAGAGATGTGATTTAAATGAATTAGTAATATACTTCTACATTGAAAGATATGGCAAGGAATCCTCTACACTCACAATATTTCCAGTAGTATTCATTAGAATAAATTGATAGTGCTAAACTTCTTCAATATTTCCGTTTAAATGTTCCAGTAAAGAGTATTTTCCTCATACTAATTGAAAAATCCTTCGAAGAAGTATGAACCAGTAGTTATGTAAATATTATTCCAAAGTCAACTTTCAAATTGAGTAGCTTAGAAACAAACGAACACGTATAGAAGTAGATTATTTAGGAGAACAGAACAGAAACAGTTGGGCTCGATACATTTAGATAAAGAGGGGGCTGTGCTACATACAAACGATTTTCTCTGCTCATGACAGATTCAAATATACGTTTATATTATGGTGAGAAAGCTATGTGACTGCAGCGTACGACGTATGTTATAACTCGGGCTTATACAGGAAGCATCCATTTACCCATGTATATCGAACCCAACCATGAAAATTGCTTCTCTACTTTTCAGAGTTACAAACACCGAGCGGTATGCTCCATTTTGATTGTTAAAATGATCAGATTTCCCCTTGTATAGCTGACTCCAAAAATACAAAACTTGAAGGATAGTGAGAGAAATGGAAATGTTTTTAATTTCGAATTACTGAGGTGCTGTAAACTTTCAAGAAGGTCTTGAGTATTGATGTATTCAACCCGTTCTAACGGTACTTGGGGTAAAGGTTTTACGATCCAAGCTTTAACATTTTCTTTTCTATTTTTATTCTAAGCCATTAGTGAAGGCTTCTTTCTTTGATGCATAAACCTGCCTTAATGAGCACTCATAAAGGCTTTTTTTGTTGCCTTCCTCGACAGCCAGCGTTGAGGTTCCAACCCTACTCCTTTTATCTCCTAATCCTGAAGGTACCAGGTATAAAGCCACGTTGCCACATCTCACCAAGGGCCCAGGTGATGATGCATCCTTAACTTTTGTACATAATACAAAACTAGCCCTTCTTGAGCCACAACAAATGGAGTAATAATGAAACAGGTTTAAAACTAAATTTGCAACCTCAGGACATGCAGATTGCAAATGATTACAGTAGAAATTAAAATTAGTGCTGCGTGATTTAATCGATTGACCGAGTCGATTAAAATGAATCGATTACAATAAATATTAATCAAAACTCTTTTAGCCAAATTTGGCCCTCTTTGTTTTGATGAATTGCTTCCAACCTAAACAGCCTTTCCAACAGATCAAACTTTCACTAGACACATTAATCTTCTTTGAACTTTGATATAATATAACTCCTGATAGCTAAAAGAAATCACTCTGAAGCCCCAGAGAGTCTAAATAACACTTCTGTTGTGAAATATTCTAAAAGGTACCTACATAACTACATGCAGATGCTGACAGAGAGGTTTCTTTCCTTACAGCTTGTGTGTGGCAACATATCGTATACAACTGATTATTTATCGCTTGCTAGCATAAACTGAACTGTACAACCTTGAACCGAACACTTCGATTACGCAGCTATGTAAACAATAGCTGATCGCTCTTCTCAGATCTTGTGGTGGTGGTGGTGGTGGTGGTGGTGGTGGTGGTGGTGGTGGTGGTGGTGGTGGTGGTGGTGGTGGTGGTGGTGGTGGTGGTGGTGGTGTAACTGTGCTGTTAACTGCAGTAAGCCAGTAACGTTTCTGAGTTCGTGACAGTGAGTGAAAGTTTTCTGTTAAAAAAAAGTTAAAATAAGCAAAAACATAAAAAACAACTGCATGACATTCTCACAAATCTTAGTAGATATTGATATAATACGTTACTAAATAATTACTCACAAAGATATTGTAGATCTAATTCAATACATATATAAAGCATGTTCACTTAATGCAAACACAAATTTTGAATCTAAATATTTAAAAGTTTCATAAATAATGAAATGTACAGAGTATTGAAGTACTTTATATAATTCTTACACCTAATTTTTGAACAGATAATATCTCGATTAATCGATTAAAGTAACACGGTTAATCTATTAAAATATTGATCTCTCTACATCACTAATTAAAATACATTTGATGTGATGAAAGAACTCTCCTTTATAATTTTATTACCTTTTTTAATTGCCAAATTAAATTACTTGAATTTCCAATGAATGGCGTATGAGTGAAATACTCTTTATAATGCTTAGTTTTATACATTTTGTATTACTAGAAATACATAGAAAAAGGGCAAAAGATTAATACAGGAAAAAAGAGTAAAAATTCTCTAAAATAAATTTTGTCTTCACGTTAGCGGTTTCCAAAAATATGTCATGTTTCATATTTATATTTTTTTCCAGGTGTGCCGTTTCTGAACGTTATATACATACAACTTGAAGTTATTTCTGGGCAAAAGTATATTGTGCAACTTGAATAGAAACTTTCTTGTGTCACATTCAATTATTTTAATTTAGTAACGTATTTCATAAAAGTTTGGGCTGAATAGCTATTCGATACTGCTTAGTTTTTGGAAAACTTTACAGTAGTCACTGAAAACACTATGAACTACATATGTCCAATTTGGTAGTCTTCATAGTAAAAGCGTGGCCTTAAATCTGTCAAAATAATAGAGCAATGTCTGAAAAATTACATTGCTTACTTTTTAAATCCCATTGTTGTTAAGAAAATATGCAGCTATTTGCAAGGCATGAGCATCGAAACAAAGTAAAACACTTGCAGAGAGAAACTGCAGTTAGGTTACAGATTTGTCTGCAAAAGCAGCTTTGAACTCTTGAAAGGATCTGTCAACAGGCACTGTCAGTTGACTTCCGTTGGAGCATCTGGTGTGTGTTTACTTCACTGACAGATGGCCATTTGTTACGTTTTACAGAATTCATAGATCCAAGGCGATGGAGAAACTGCGCACAGATTAAGTCGTAAAACGAAAAGTCGTTAAATACAAACTTGGCATGTGAGTTAAGCGTCTTCCAGCTATTGAAACGCAAAATCTCCAGAAAATCTACCATTCCAAATTAAATTGTACGTGAAAAAAATTGTTCGTTATTTTGCATTATTCAAAAGAATGCCTGTAAGGTTTTGATATTTTATAACTTTCGAAGTATTTTTAATTTTGAATGGCATTTAGTCTGCTGATAAACCTAAGATGTGGACATAATTATACTGCACAGAAAATGCAGATTCGTTAGAGGCACTTATGAAAGTCAGTATCTTTATTATTGTGTTGAATTTTCAAATACTTATATCCTTTTCAAGTAGTAAATAGCAATTCTTTTTTTTTTCTTTTTTTTTCTGTGGTTGTACAAAGAGCATGGGATTTCAGATATGTATTGCAGCAATCCGCATTTTTAAAAAGCTAACTCGATTTTGTTCACTTTATGCTTATCATACAGCTAAATCTGTATTGAAAGTTTGTCTCTATTAGAGATAATTTTTTATAAAAGTAATTTGTTAAAGAGCGATTAGAGAATGTAACACATAGAAAGCCCGCCTTGGTAGCGTGGTGGTAGCATGTCTGTCTCACGTTCAAGAGGTCCCAAGTTCAAATCTCGGTCAGGGTGAGTTACCATGATAAGTTTTTTCCGGGGTTTTCCCTTATCCTGTAAGACGAATGTTGGGTAACTCTAAGCTCCATGGACCCCGGACCCATTTGAGCATCATTTCATCCATTCCATTCATCGTCCGATATGACTTAACGTTGGAGGACGTAAATTACAACAACAACAACAAAAGTCGAAAATGTTAACGTTTATTTTTGTAAAAGTTTACTAACATCATGAGTGTTCATTCGCATCCTAGCTGGCACGTGGAAAATTTAAAGCAGCAAAACTGGCTATATCTGGTTTTTCTGTGTCATCTGGTCAGTTTCTGGCGCTTTTTAATGGTATTTTAAGCAAAGGCATAAAGAAAAGCAGCGATCATTTCCCTCCATAGAATACTTATGTAACAGGTCTTCTGTTTTGTAATGCTTTCTGATATAGTGACATCTGCCGCTGTTTATCACGAAACATCTGCCAAGCTTTTATTCTTTGCGATACGTTGTGCATGTTTCCATCCATTGTCTCGCACCCTTCTCCTTTTTCGGACTTTATTTTTGTACTATCATAGTGAATAAAAAATGTTGTATTCCACCTAAAAATTCCATGCGGAAATTTCATTGAAAAGTGTTTTTTTGAGGGGAGTGGGATTCTCTGAATCCAAAAACAGCATTTTTAGAACCAAACTTACTATTCAACGATACGACAGAAAGGGTTTCAAGAAAATCTCCCACCCTTTAACGGTTTTTATTAAAATACTATATTTAAGATATGTTCATAACTAATGAATTGCATGTGACTTTTTTTTAGCGAATCATTTAGGAAATATTCCTTGTTGCAGGTTAGAATTGTCCAATACTTAATCCTTTCTCAAATGGGAAGTCATTATGTTTTTAGCTCTGCAAAAAGAAAGAAATTTCAAAGTTATCACATAGCCAACCGTTATTAAAAGATATGACTATCACTTAAAGCATAGAGTATTTCCATATTCCACTTGTCCTCAAACGAGGTTAGCAATAAGATAATTTCTGCAAATATTTATCTGGATTAACATTAGATAAAGGAATAAGTGTTTGTAAGGTTAATTTATGTAGGAGTAGAAGACTAATAGAGAAAGTCTAATAGAGAAAACTAATAGAGTTCAGCGTATCAGATTTTTAAAATAAATTTACCGTGTGTAGAATTTATATTATATCTCTAGATAGAACTTTTATGTACAATTAATAGAAATCAATTGTTCTTTCACACTAGCCGTGTGTAGAGCGCACTATGAAGGGGTAGAGCCAGACTGAAAAATTCAATGCCATAGCCGGGATTTGAACCACGGATCTTCTGGTCTCCGTCCAGCCGCTCTAACCATTGAGCTGCTATGGCCAACGTGCCAATATAACATTAAATTCTCCAACTGACTCATGTTTTTCCCGGTAAACCACTAGGAGATGGCATTGAACTTTTCAGTCTGGCTCTACCTAATAGTGGTCCGAACTATAAAGCCCGGGCCTTGAAGTACTTACAGCATAGTAAGTCGTCATTAAGGTAGTTAGTTGTCTCATGTGTTTATGAGAACTCCTAAGTGGTTTACCGGAAAAAATACGAGTCAGTTGGAGAATATAATGTCATGTCGGCACTTTGGCCATAGTAGCTCAGTGGTTAGAGCGGCTGGACGGAAACCAGAAGATCCGTGGTTCAAATCCGCCCATGGCATTGAATCTTTGTCTGATTCTACCCCTTCAAAGAACTTTTATGTTGAATCTTAGTGTTTTTTAATAACACACCAATTTGTTGTTTCGCATATCCAGTAACTTACGATTGTGCTCCAGTATGCTTCTGAAGCTCACAGGACAATACCACGTTTGTGCTAACGTCCGGTGTCCCGGCAAGTTGCTGTCCGGAACGGCGAGCAGTTCATACCCCGTATTTTCCTATGTTTTGAACCTGGAAAGAAATATGCCAAGGGCAAAAAGTATGCAGAAATTCATTTTCCAAAATAGATTTCGGAGGTCCAGTTCATAACATGGATCATAGAAAATAGCTAATAAAATCAAAATTACTTTTTTTATTTTTTTATTTTTAGAAGTTTGTTTTACATATGATATTTTAAAGAAAAACAGTTTAAACATCAGTTACACAAAGTTCAGGTTTGTAGCGATACTAGTGTTCTTTGATAACGACCGATAACGTCATTACAACCAGCACTTCTAAATCTTTTTAAAACATTTAACCCCATTTGCTGTCTTACGTAACTTTTCAATAAAAAGGAACATAATGTTGCTTAATATTACCTGATGCATCTAAACCTTATTCAACATATTTCCATAGGCCATCATACGAAAATTTCGTAACACAATACTGTAAATGTCGACCACCCTTGTGGTGTGGGGGGGGGGGGGGGGTTGCGTCACTTGGTCACATTCAAGAGCTTCCGAGTACAAATCTCGGAATTACTTGGATGTGGGTTTATCTGGAGCTTTCCTTTATCCTGTAAAATGAATATTGGGTAACTGGAAGCTCTGTGGACCGCGGACTCCTATGAGCATTTCAACCATTTCATTCTTGTCTAATATTACATAACCGGTTAAAGGATGACAAACCTTTAAAATATATCTAAACGTTCAAATACGAGAATTGTTCTTGTTTAAGTTGTTTACTTTTAAAATTTACCTGTAATGTTTTGAAAATGTGTTTATTAAATTGATAAAATGTAAAATGCTTAAGGCTATTCGGACGCAAAAAGTTATATCGGAACTGAGTGATTTTATATTAAAATATAAAATAAAAGAACATTTTGAGGTATTTTAATCACAACTCATCCATTAATAAATTGCATTATGAATGTAATGTAACAATTGTATTATTCTGAAATGATCTTTACCAAGTATGGTTTAGGAAGTCACGGGTTCAAACGTAGCGCAGAGCGATGGAATTTTTCGGGCGTAAAAAGAATTGGCATGGCTTCCCTCGGAAGGGAAGTAAAGCCGGTGGTCCTGTGTAAGATAGCATGGAAAAGAACCGCAAACTTCAAAAAGAGGACTCTGAGCTAAATTAAACGGTCTTTCAGGTCCAGTATAGAATGGGATATTGAGCACAACAGCAGTTTACAGAGAACCTTCATAACCAAAACAAAATATCATTTTTTTTATTTACGTATAGTAAATGAGAGCCTTAGATTTCCTTGACAGCACATTTCACATCGTATTTTGATTTCAGATAACTAGCAGCCTTGCTTTATTGTTTGTGTTGCCATGAAATAGTATATAACTCCTATTAAATTCCTTGTCCACAATTCAACTTTTATAAGGCTTTCTAAGAATTATCGCAACTTCATAACTCTTCTTGTCAGACTGCTGCCAATGCTTTTGGTCTTTGAAACCAAGTTCTGCACTAAATGGCTGAAGATTTGACTTCCTTTGGTCAATAAAACGAGAATATTTACATGCAATCTGCAACATGGGTGAAAATGAAAATGAACAGAATGGCTGATGAGCAAGAGATGTTTTATACAAGCTGTTATAGGAAAGCTGACCATGTCTATTAAGTTTTGAGCTCTGTGAATTATCATAAGATGAAACCAGGGCAGATCATATTGTCAGGCTGATTTCCAAAGTAGACAAGAATGCATTAATGCCACGTTATACGTACGTACAGTGCAGTGTTCGTCTATTGCTGTTATTTCCATACCATTGCTGACTTAATGGGTCATATGTAACTATGTGAATAAAAATGTTTCATTGCAAATTGTTATACCGCATGGCTAATAGTAGATTACTTTGCAGATCGTAAATTATAACTGTGTTGTGAAGGATTCGAGTACAGCAAAAAGACAAGAGTTTAAATATATATTTATGGCATCTATGTTTTTCAATATTTGAAAATTTATCGTGAAATCTCTTGAATTGGAAAAAGAAAATTTGATCGTGTATAAGGAGCATTAATTGCCAAAACGTAAAAACTTATCCAACTGTCAGATAAAGCACTACAGAAAACAAATCAGGTTGAACCATCAACTTTTAAGGTTGCTTGTGAGTTCGAAACATCCCATCTTTTTTACTATGTGATTATTAGCTCAATGAAATCGGTTCATCGCTGTTTCTAAGAATTCTGCATAGGTTATTATTCAGTGCGGCAAATCCTTAGGTTTTATTACCTGAAGTTACGAGGGCTGTTCAATAAAGAATGATCACCTTTTTTTTTTTTTTTTTTTTTTTTTTTTTTTTTTTTTTTTTTTTTTTTTGACAACGTACCTTTGCTCATCCTCATAATTTTGATGACAATTCTCTAAATAGTCTCCCCTGAATGCGATGCACTTGTCCCGCGTTTCTGTCAGTCTTCAAAGACATGCTGGAAACCATTTTTGAGAGATCCTTCAAAATCGCCTCCGCAGCCTTCACCACTGCTTCTAATGATGGATAATGCATCCCACGAAGGCGTTTCTTCAAGTTAGGGAATAGAAAAAGTCACATGGGGCTAAATCCGGACTATAGGGAGGGTGAGGGATGCATTTCACGTTGATTTTTGCAAGACATTCAGCAACAACATTGGCAATATGTGGCGGCGCATTACCGTGTAGCCTGCTTCACGGAAATGTGGTCTTTTGCGCCTGATATGTACCTGCAATGTTTTCAAGACATCCCTGTAGTATTGTCCAGTTACTTATGTGTGTGCAGGTACAACATGCTGATAAACCATTCCATGAATATCAAAGAATGAGATGACTATAACTTTCCCAGCAGAAGCAACCACTTTTGCTTTTCTGGGGGTTGGTGATGGAGATTTCCACATTGAGCTTTGCTGTTTGCTCTCAGGATGAAAATGATGTAGCCAAGTTTCATCAGCAGTGATTACGTTTGAAAGAAACTGCGGATGTTCCTCTAACATCAACTCTAACCGCATGCAGACCTGCATGCGAATGTCCTTTTGTTCGGGAGTCAGCAGTCTTGGAACCCATCGCGCACTAACACGTCTCATGTGTAATGTTTCTGTCACCAACGTGTGGGTGGTACTCAATGAAATGTTCAGTATTTCAGAAAGTGATCTTAAGGTAATTCGTCGATCCTCTCTCACAATGGCAGTAGCAGTGTTGATGTTTTCTTCCCTACGAGCAGTAACTGGAGCACCGGGTCCACCTTCCTTTGAAATTGATTGTCTCCCCTCTTTAAAGATTTTAAGCACCTTCGAGCTGTGCTGTAGGGAAGAACAGACTCTCCATAGGCCTCCTGTAACACTGTATAGGCCTCAAATGAAGATCTGTTGAGACGAAAGCAGAATTTCAAAGCCGCATATTGTTCCTCGGGTGTTACCTCCATTTCAGCGGTAGGCGATACTGAACATGTCTGAACTTGCCTGGTTCTCACAGGCGGGAACCAGGAGTACCAACAACGAAACTACTATGGCGTGTTTGTTTCACATTAAGCTAACAGAATATAAGATTGAACTTTAGTGCGAAAAATTATGATCATTCTTTATTGAACAGCCCTCGTAGTTAATGCAATTGCCGGAAGTAATCGATAACTGTAAGATCATGTTCAGCATTTGTTAATTATGTTCTGATAAAACAATAGAAGCAAGATGCAAATTATTTTCAGTGATGGGGCACATTTCCACTTAAATGGATGCATGAGAAATGGCTTTGTAGGTTACAGGATAAAAAAAAGTAAAGCTTTAAGACGGAGTGCTACATTGAGAGCGAAATTGTACGATGATAATTTTTTGGCCTCATTGCGATGTAGTCGACAATACCGCCGTGTTTTCAGTCGCTTCATATCGTGTAATAGCGCCAATAATATAATTTAATTTTATCACTTGTAATAATTTTCATTAAGGTTATGTTTATCGCCCAAGAGATGCGCATTAAAGAAGAAATTCCATGATTTGTTGGCACGTTCAAACTTCAAGTAGTGTGAGGCTCTCATCCTGAATTTCATTTCATGCAGCAACGTAGAAAATGGCATTTCTCATGTCTGAAATGGTAAGATGTGATGAACAACTCATGTCCTGGTTTAATGGTAAATAATTCTTACGTTATAAAAAAAAATCTTCATTCCGCTTTACGTTAATTACGATAAGTGTTTGCCTCTAAAATTGTTACAAATTACGTAACACTTAACATAGAAGACGTGGAGACACCTACCATCTTGTGTGGTTTTATAAAAACTCACATTTAGTATGTGTTCGCATTCCTTTTGAGTGTGCGTGCGTGCGTGGGTGGGTGCGTGTGTGTGTAATTTTACATCCTCCAACGTTAAGTCATATCGGACGGTGAATGAGATGGCTGAAATGATGTTCAAATATGTCCAGGGTCCATGGAGCTTAGAGCTACCCGACATTCGTCTTTAGGGATAAGGGGAAACCTCAGACAAAACCTTATCCAGGTAGCTCACCCTGACCGAGATTCGAACTCGGGACCTCTTCGTATTCCTTTGTTTTGAAATAATACAAGGAAAGCAAGGCAATAAACACCTATACTTTAAAAGGATAGCAGAGGACAATTGTCACAGTAAGGCATAACATTTTATTTATTTTAAAGCAACAGTAGAGGTAACTGTGAGTTAGCATGGGGAAGGAGTACATTTTAGTTTCTTTTTACAAAGGAATAGGACAAATAAATGAGAGCTTACAGGAGGAAAGAATACAGTTTTAATATATTTATTTTAAAGAAAAGTACATGGAGAAGGACATGAGTTTGCATGAAAGAATACTTCATTTATTTTTTGGAAAAGAATTGACAAGGGATAGAGAATTTGCAGGAGGGAGGAGCACATTTATTTTAAAGGACTGGGCCAAGGAGAGAAGTAAAGGAATGTTCACATGATGAAAGAATACGTCTTTATTTATTTTAAAGGAATAGAAAAGGAATAGAGAGTTCGCAGGAGGAAGAAATACTTTTAAAGTATTTATTGGGATAGGGCCAGAAAAAGACTATGGAGAACAAGGAAAGGAGAGTTTACTTTAGGAAGGAATACATTTATTTATTTTATAGGACGAGGAATGGAGAATTGGCATGAGGAAAGAATGCATATTAATTTTTATTTTATATTAAGGTATTAAACATTGAATGTATTATGTTTTGCAGACAATGTTGTATTAATCTTTGACAGAGAGGACAGGATATAAAAAGCAGTTAAATTATTATTATAATATGATTATTGCAAAATAAAAAAGCTGAAGTAATGCCGTTGTATGGAAGATACTCAATAAGGACAAAAATAGCAACAGAAGATAAATTGTTGGAATAAGTTTGAGACTTACAGTACTTGAGCTATGATATAAAGTATGAAGAACAAGATATAAATAAGAACATGAAAAATTTCAGCATAAATATTTGTGGAACAATCAGTCGAACACTTAGGAACAAAGGAAAGATACGCAGCAAAGATTTTATTCAACTATGGCACTACCAGCGGAAATGTGCTTCCTAGGGCTGTGAAAAGTTGTACAAGATAAGAACACATTAGAAATAGAATATTAGAGAGGATCTAAAAATAGCCCGCCTCGGTAGCGTAGATGGTAACATGTCCGCCTCACGTTCAAGAGGTCCCAAGTTCGAATCTCGGTTAGGGTGAGTTACCTGGATAGGGTTTTTTCAGGGGTTTTCCCTTATCCTGGAAGACGAATGTCGGGTAACTCTAAGCTCCATGGACCCCAGGCTAATATGAGCATCATTTCACCCATTCCATTCATCGTCCTATATGACAACGTTGGAGGACGTAAATTAAAAAGAAAAACTCTTCTTCAATAAGTATAAGAACATAGGAACCACTGGATAGAGCATCTAAAAAGAATGTCAGAGGATAGGATGGCATTGATGTATAAACCTGGAGGAAGATCAATAGGAAGACCAAGAAAGCGCTGGGCTGATCAGATGTGAGATAAGAACAAAGACCTAATCCGTGAAAGAAAAAGACGATTATGATGATTTTAAAATATTATTGGATACATAGAGCAATGAAAAGAGAATTTGCGCGGGGAAGGAATACGTGTACTTTCTTTTAAGCTCAAAATTATTTGTTTATTTTTACTTATTGTACTGGTCATATTTGGGCGGGGTGTTATTTCGTTTTACTTTCAATGTTGATGTTTTGTGAGTATTAATTTAAGGTTTCCCTAGATTCGTTGTACTGTTGTGTTTACAGCAGGCTCTTAAGGAGAAGGAAAACTGCATTGGAACCCTTTACTGGATAGAATGTTAGATGAACTCCTACCAAAAAAAAATAAATTTCATTTTTCCCAGCCTGTTCCGGATGCAGAACAGAAATCTGATGAATAATGGTTTTTTAAGGCTTCGATGTAATTCTCCCCATTGCTTCGCAATAGCATATTCAAGTTGGATGGAAGTTTAGCTGCACAGGTGTTGGCGTTCTTCCAGAAGCTTACTAACTTATAAGTATACCCTCCTGTCCCAGGACGTACAAGATGTCGTGTGATTTACTGCTCGGTGATATCACTGGTACAGCTGGTAGTGCAAAATACGGCGTCCAGTAATAACACTGGGCAACAATGAAAATGTTTTGGGCTTAAAAATAGTGAATTTACATGCATTTCCATCTGTTGAATTAAAAGATCACCACAAAAATGATAGATTGGCTATTGTTTTGAAGATAAAGTGACATTTCATTGTTTAGAGTGAAGATTTTAAATTTGGGGGGAATTTTTTTGGGAGTTGGATCACCTGTCAAATTACAAAACACAATCCGAGAGATATTTTGGAAAGTAAGTGGTGCAAAAGTTACGGAAGGCATTTTTGTCGGACCACAAATAAGAGAACTTGTAATGGATCCTGCATTTGAGCAAATTTTGGAGGGGAAAGAAAAGGAAGCTTGGGAAGCCTTCAAGGGTGTTGTTCATGGATTTTTAGGCAACAAAAGAGATGACAACTATACTCCTCCACAAGAGAGTAAGTCTCCGAGTGATGAGACGCAGGAGTTTGGCGAAGGTTCCCACACCCTCCCTGGACAGGTTCATGACACCCCATGTCAGTACAGTTACAGACCATTCAAAAACATTCTGACGGCTTCTACTTTTATGAATGAATCTTCTCGGTTTTAATGTACAGTGTGAATAGGGCGCATGTTTTTTAACGGTCTGCTCCTTGTGTAGCATGCGTTCTCTGCCACATACATTCGCTGTCCTTGTCCCTCAGCACATTCCTTACAATAACCTTTGCGTTGCTGAACTATACAAGCATTTGGTAACAGTGTTCCTGCAAAAATACCGTAACCTTGGATGCAACATGTCCCTTAAGATCCATTTTCTCCACTGCCACCTAGACTTTTTCCCTCCTAGTTGTGGAGCTGTTAGTGATGAACATGGAGAGAGATTCCATCAGGACATTTCTGTTATAGAACAAAGATATCAGGGCCGTTGGAATGAAGTAATGCTTGCGGATTACTGTTGGTCTTTGTATAGGCATTCTGCGGAACTCCATCACAAGAGGCAAGCTAAAAGACGACGAAGTCAATAGGCCACCACATGATTCTCTTCAGACACGACTATCTGCGAAGTATTTTTCCAGAAATTTAGAACTCTTAGCATGTATGTAATTAAAATGTATCCTTTTCTCTCAATCCGTTAATATGTGTATATCATAGAAACTAGAGCTAATAAAAAAATTTTCATTGTCATATTTTTTTTTCCAACCCCAAATTAGTAGGAATTGCCTCAAGAAGTGCTCGAAACATTCAAAAATTACTTTTTGTTGCCCAGTGTAATCAGTATGTATTTCCGTACCTGGAAGTGAATGCCTAAGTATGGTACGCCCCAAAATATCCCAGATTCCTACAGTCTTAAATACCAAAAATCCAGCTACCTGCCAGAACAACCTGCTCCCATGTATCCTGACTGTTAGTCTTCTGTCTGCTTGAACTACGGTACCAGTTCCTGCAAGTTTAACAGGACCAGCCACAGCGGTAAACATCTCGTAACTACTGATACCACTGCATCGCTGTTTTATTAGAAAACTTGAACCAGCTCCTATACTGTATCTGTAAGCCCAATAGTACGCAATAGTTTTGAAGGCAAACGTCCTGACTGTACAGGGAAAACCATTTCTTAAACATCTTTTACACCCTTTGCGTTTAGCACACCACATTCCTACGCCGTCGTGCACATCCTCGACGAACCTCTGCCATTAACTTTTTTTTATTTTAATTAACGTCCTCCAATATTAGGTCATTACGGAGGATGAATAAAATAGGTGAAATGATGCTCAAATGAGTCCAAGCCATAGAGCTTAGAATTACCTGACATGCATTTTTCAGGATAAGGGAAACCCCCAGTAAAATCTTACCTAGATACTCACCCTGGCCGAGATTCGAACTCGAGACCTCTTGAAGTATATATACGCTACCTACCACCTACGCTACAGAGGCAGGCTGTTGTCAATTTGCCACATTAATTCATATCACAATTCTGTAAACTCGAAGAAATGTTATTGTCGTTTCGGTAGTTGAGAACAGGTCCGGCGCCTCTGAATGGTTCATGCCGTTCCCTATTGCTCATTTTGTTGCAGTCAACCAAAAATATCTCCAAGAATGAGACGAATTTGAGAGGGGAAGGCGGTGGCAGTCCATGGTCAGCGGAGGTAATAGAAGGGGGCTAAGCAAATGGCTGCAAAAAATAGGACCCAACACCGTTCTTCCCTTAAAAAATAAAATATATTGTATAAAAATCACTTTTGGAAAAATTTAAATTAATCTTTTCTAAACTACAGTTGCAGTTGAAAAATTATTTAGCAAGTTATTTCCTACAGCAACCATTTTTTTTTTTTAAATTAGCGTTTTCTCTGTATCTTTGCGAAATAAGAAGGCTGCATATTTTCTTCGTCAAATGTCTCAAACATACGATTGCAGTTATTTGTATTGAAATTAGTGGCATTAGACTTCTCAACGAATGTATTTTAATGCAAACCGCCGAATGAATTGAGGTACATAAAACGACATAAATAATTAAGGAAAGTATCTAGGAACCTGTGCAGAATAGTGGGTGCCACTAAAATGTTAAGACTATGATTTACAAGTCGATTCCGATTTTGCAACCTGGAAGAGGCAAGAATTGAGGTAAAATTGACAGTGGCTCTCATAACGCTGCTGCAAAATTTCCCCTCTGTATCGTTAACGTAGAAAATAACTGAGTGTTTCTATCCAACTGGGGATTGATAGTCACATAATCTGTTAAAAGCATGAACCACACACGTGATGTTTATTAAATCATTTCAGGAAAACTCATGCAAGGGTATTTTTATTTTTATTATAATGGTGCACTGTATGTGACAAGGAGCCATATTTTATACCATATTAACACATTTTATACATAATTTGATGAATCACCTAACAACCATACGATTTTCTGTAGATAGTTGTTTACAAACCACTTCTCAGTACACCAACTCACTTGTTATTTTTCTGAAACTTGAACTCTAATTTCAGCAACGCTCTCCTAAAGCATTTCATTTTCTGAAGTTTCATCTAAGGCTCTAAGCACTCAAGAAGAACTTTTCTGTAATATTGATTTAGGAAGCTTGTAAAATCTCGTATATGGATACTGAAATCGTAAGACTGATATTATTTATACATATGTACTTTATCCCAAGCGTTCTTCCAATAAAATTGTGTCTGTCAAGTTTATTGTGTCTACCTTATGTACCAAGATATGTTGAACATCCTCTAATGGAGTACAAGTAATTCGTAAATACGAGGGTGGTCCGAAAAGTTTCCGCCCTAATAAGATACACACTTTTACAGATTTCTTTTTATCTTTATTTTTCAACAGTCTCCTTGTAATTCAACACGCTTCTCCCAGGGATGCTCCCATCTCTGTAACCCGTCCAAATAGTACTCACCGTTTTTCTCTGCAAAACAATTGTTCACGAAGGTGATTTGCCTCTAAATTCGCTTTGGACTAGATCTGGTGAGTAAGGCGGATGGTCAAGCAGTTCAAACCGTAATTCATGAATTTTCGCCATTGCAACCGCTGAGTAGTGAGACGGTGCGTTGTCTTGGTGAAACAGGATTTTCTTTTTCTGCAAATGTGGCCGTTTTTCCGCAAGTACTGCCTTCAGCTTGTCAAGAAATGATGCATAGTATGCTTCTGTAATGGTTTTTCCTTTCTGAAGATAATGGATTAAAATAGCTCTATGACTATCCCAAAAAGCAGTCGCCATCACTTTCCCAGCCGTTTTTTTTTTTTTTTTTTTTTTTTTTTTTTTTTTTTTTTTTTTTTTTTTTTTTTTTGAGCCGGATCCCCCTTTGCAGTCTACTGTTTGGACTGTATTTTTGTTTCGGGCGTATAATGGTGTATCCAAGTTTGATCTACAGTAATTAATCGGCGCAAAAACTCGGATTTATTTCGCCTAAACTGCGCCAACAGAGGTTTGGAAATGTTCATTCGCACACGTTTTTGGTCTAACGTGAGCAAACGCGGTACCCCACGTGCGGACAGGTCTCTCATGTCTAAATGTTGATTTAATATGTGACAAACACGTTCTTTTAACATGTTCATAGCCTCGGCTATTTCTCTCACTTTAATTCGGCGGTGGTCTAACACTATTTGGTGAACTTTGACGAGGTTTTCGTCGGTAGTTGCAGTTTTTGGACGTCCCGAACGTTCATCGTCTCCCAAGCTCTTACGGCCACGTTTAAATTCAGCTGCCCGAGATTTCACTGTGGTAAATGATGGTGCAGAGTCCCCATACACAGAATCCAACTCATCTTTGATTTGCGTAGGCGTATTACCTTTCAAAAACAAATATTTAATGCCAGCTCGATACTCGATTTTGTCCATTTTCATAAAAACACTCATATCAACTCACTCAAACGACTGTTACATAACAACTGAGCGTCCACCACTGGGTTGTCAGTGCACGTATAGTAACTGAGACTCAGTTATGAGTCAATTATGATACTCAATTTTTCGCACACATTATTGTATGCGGAAAAAAAAAGAGGATTGCCTATGTGAAACAAGACAGTGTCTAAAAATTCTCATTATTCTTACAATTATGAAAGGATTCAGCAGGACGAAGCTAAAGAGACGCGTTCCGTGACACCATTATAGTCAAGCCGTGGACACAATGTAGACTTAGAAAAATATACGCTTCCAGAGTCTGCTTTTTTATGTCCAAGTGTGTATCTATGTGTTTTTTCATTCTCAAGAATATATGTTTGTGTGCTAAATAAGATTTCATATTTCCGTTCATATCCTTTATTCAGCTTTTCCCTTTTTTTTGGGACATGTACGTGTTTGCATAAATAAATTATTTACCTAAGAATCATTCCCTACTAATTAGTTGAAACGCCTATAAACTTCGCTCCAATGCTGAGCCATGATAATTGGCTCTTGCAGCAGAAAAAGGGAATTGCAAAGTTTCAAGATGATCATTGGGTGACGTACTATACTTTGGAGAAATATCTGCTTGCGACATAAATTATTTAAAAACATGACTAACGCCACGAAAAAGGTAACTTAAATTGTATTGTCGCGAGGCATTGTTGCGACGGGTGCGACCGGCGCGCGCAAAGAGACACGTAGTGCAGCGCGCAGTTAAAAGCTTGCCGAAACGAAGAAAGAGACAGGTTAGTCTTTCTTCTGGTGCCTTCTTGATTGTTAGAGAACATTCCACTAATTTCTAGAACAATGAGTGGATATATAAAAGAAGCCCTGGCTAGTCTTTCGGGGGACAGTCATAATTGGACTTGTGTAGTGAGTTGAAAGTGGAGAACTGTTAATTATGGACCTCTAAAGTGTACCGCGAGTGATTTTGTTCGTTTTTGTGGTGAAGCAAGCAGAGACTACTGTGTGTATGACACGTTACTCTTAGAACCTGTGAGGGGTGTACAAAAGTGCCTTTGTACGGAAGTAAAGAACATTTTGAATTCCTGCAAACTTGGCTTTTAATTTTAGGAACCCACAAAGTCACAGTATATATTTTTATTGCAAAAAGTGCTTCCCGATCTCTTATGGCACAATTATGACTCTAGGCTAATTACAAATATGATGCATTGATGTCAAATGGGATGTGTATTTTGTTCAACATTGTTTCAGCAGTTTTTCAGAAAACCAAAAGCAGCGAAAAACGTTACATATAAAAGGCAGTTTGATGTTTGGAACTCACACATACACTGCACGAGATTTTGCTCCAAAATGCTATTTCTACTTTTTAAATGCATGTTTTGAGACTCCCTAAATATGAAAGAAAAAAATAAAGAAAATTAGGGAAAAGATCTATGTGAGAGAGAGAGAGAGAGAGAGAGAGAGAGAGAGAGAGAGAGAGAGAGAGAGAGAGAGAGAGAGAGAGAGCGTGTGTGTGAATATAATCCGTTAAATAGCAAAGGAGGCGACTGGAAGTTTGCAAATCTTGATTTTCTCAAATATAGCTTAAGATTTTTAAAAATATCGCACGTTTAAGATACAAGGGGTATCTAGAAAATAAGTTCTGTTTCAGTTTATCTCCGCCGCAGCGCTGCAATTGCAATTCCGCACATGTGCGGTAGACGTACTCTGCATCAAGGAGAAGAAACGTGCGCCATTGTGAGATCGCTGTCAGCCACGTACGCTTTGTTGTGCTTGTTTACAATGTCAGTGTTGATTGAAAATCCTTGCGCTTGTGAGATCAGATCTGTGATTCATTTTCTGAATGCTAGGAAAGTGAAACCAATTGAAATTTATCGGCAAATTTGCAGTGTCAGAAGGTGTTGTGTTTCTTCACGACAACGCACGACCACACACTGCAAATGCGACGAAAAACATCCTACAGGGATTTGGCTGGGACGTGTTTGACCACCCCCCGTACAGCCCTGACCTCGCTCCTAGCGACTTTCATCTGTTTTTGCATCTCAAATCTTTCCTTGGCGGTCAACACTTCTGCGACAAACTTCTATGAAGAAATAATACAAAAACTTCTGCCTCGCTATGACAAATGCCTGCAAAATTTCGCCAATTTAATGTGGAAAAGTAGTATAAGAGTTGTAGAACTTTTTGCAATAAATATTTTTTCTGTATCTGTACACAATTTAATTTTACTTTCTGGACGTACCTCATATTTTCGTGACAAATGAGCAGTAGGATATATTTAATTTTCTCGGAATAGCCTTTGAAATCTTCTTTTTTCTGGATTATTTTTGTATATCACTAGTTAACCGCAAGAGATAAAAAAAAAAAAAAGATTACCACACAAGAAATGTAGAAATTGTTACAGCATACACTTTATGCCAAGTAATTTTTATTTGGAGTTAACATTTCCGAGCTATTTTATATTATACTTAAATTAGAAAATCAACCGCAATTGTAAAACACAGCTATGATAGCCTGTGAAACATTTTAAATTATTAGCTTTATATGCATCAAATCATACAAAGCAGCTACATCTTTTTTTAATCATTGGTAAATAATGCGCTGACTATGAATTAGAGCCATGTAAGGCAGCAAATAGGATAAAATTGCTATTGTGACTTTGTGGGTTCGTAGAATTGAAAGTCCAACTTGTAGAAATTCAAAATGTTCTTTATTTCCGTAGAAATACACTCTGTTCAATCCTACAGTAACAGCGTTACGTCACATACACAATTACAGTCTGCCAAGGTCGATGACCACAACAAACAGCGTTCTGATTACATCTGTTTACAACATCAAACCTCGTTACAACACTTTACAGCTGTTTACTCCTGTTTACGACTGAGCCGATAAACTAGCTACGACTTCTTTTTATGCACGACCATCCAGGATTCTAGACTGTTCGGTAACAAACAAGAAATTGAATGTCCTATCACTAGACGAAACAGGAACGTTCCAGAAGTCTCACGTTATCTGTGCCGGCAAGCCTTTTATCTCCGCAATACCTTTATCTGAAGGCTCTTTATCTCTGCTTTGGATTGTTTGCGCGCGTCGCCGCCTATCGTAAATGGGTCCGCGACAGTATTTCCTGTTATTTTTTAAATTAAATGTTTTTAAAAATTACAATTTAATAGTGATAGCCATGTTGAGTTAATCTTCGCTATCAATGAAGAAGCTTGCACTTGGTGTTACCATGGGTGTTTACTAGACTTTTAAGGTCGATAGGTTTCAAACAATCCATTTTTTGTTTTAATGTTAAAAAATTATATAATTCTTCAGCTTTAAAATGATATATACGCCCACTTCCTGAGAATGGTGCTTAATAACTACAAAAGATATTGACGCAAAATTTGTAGTGATTATTTGTCAATGTTCCTTGAACACATTCGGCTAACATTTATGTTCATGTGATTTATAAAATGGATGAAAACAAATATTCAGTCCTTGAAAATATTATCTTCTTTTTTATTCAAAACTAATTAATTTTTCATGTTCATAGTATAAACTATATGTGATTTTCATTTATCCGATGTTATAAAACTGTATCTTAGGTTATTTAGGATAAAACTTAGTGCATGTAACTTTAAATTCCTACAAGTAAAGTGCATCTGAAATATAGGGTGCAATATTTTTTTCAGGACACACGGTGTGATTTATGCCCCTTTTGCATGGACCTTTTGAACGTAATTTAAATATTATACAGTAGTTAAATGCACACATCCTTATACAGTAATCATACCGAATTTCAATTTCTGATGATAATGTTTAGTTTTCTATATATTCAAAGTTTAATATTGGTAAAAATTAGCCTTATCTGGGTAAAAATAACCTCCCAGTGCCCTTAAGGCCAAGAGATGTTAGGTTGGCAAAAATGTTTTTCAAAGTATTTACTTCATGGATCAAACAACCGCAAGTCATCTGCTCAAAGTCGACATGGTGGCATTAAAATTTTCAGTATTTAATAAAAAATAGATATGGAGAAATAATAACACATTTACAAACTTCTATATTACGTTAAGTGTAACTGAAAGAAAAACCTTGTACAAAGTTCAAAAATAGTGAATATCAGAAAAATAAGCATTACAATTCATAATGCTCCACCTTAAGTTATGTCTGCCATAAACTAAATTGAGTGAATAACATTTCATATATTGAAAACAAAGTTTTTAAGAAAAGAATTTTTAGTTTTAGCTATTTTCACCGATTTACCTCCCCCTAGAAATGTATTACTGAATATGTCTCATTCAAAGTTTGTTTCTGACTTTGGGATTAATTTTCCATACTTTTAAACTTTCAAGTTTTACATTATTGAGAGTTTTTGTGTTTATGTTAAAGGATGAACGGAGTCGAGATTACCCGTTATTCTCTTGCGCGTGACTTAACCCATTGATAGACCTTGACTGCAATATTCCATAGATACATGTGTCTAAATTGAAACTTGCAAAATAATAGGAAAGGTAGAGGTACTGAAGGAGCATGCAGCAGTATGAAGAAAGTTGATTTAGCTGACACATTAAATCAGCGCTGTTGGTGACCCATGCTCTAGTGATCAAAGTCTGTGAATCCAGCAGAAACAAATCGGGAGGCACTATAGCGCATGGAAATATTTGTCCTTTCCGTTTGTTTGTCCTTCACAAGTCAAACTCGGGCACGAGCGAGCGGTACAGATATCTCTCTTGACTTGATTCCCATAAATATTTTGCTTTACACCAGTCATATTGAGTAAAATGTTTTGAAGCAGACATACTCATAACAACAGAACAGTGTGTCAAATAGCCAGAAAGAAATTTTTTATGGATTGTGGTAGGTCACACAATACAACAGTTTAAAGAAGCATGTTTACAATCATACTCAGAGTGAAGTTTACAGAACCGCTATTGAGAAAGCATACACGAGTTTCTAGTCGCCGTCGGAACATGATGCAGCGACATCTGGAAATAAAATTATTTATCCATGCATTTATATTTTGAAAACTACCAACAACATAATTCTGTGAACAAGCTGTATCGAGTATCGGTGCTTAAACATCAATATCTGAATGAGTATCGATAAGTGTAATGGTATAGTCTCGTTACTACTTTGTTATATGTAATGCTTTTCTCGAATGAAAAGTGATTTTTGGGAGGGAGTGCCCTGCAAAAAGAATGGCATTTCAAAGACATCATATAGCAATCACTTTTAAAGGATGTGTCAATCAATCTTACTCAACTACAAGCAAATATGTAATAAAGGCATTTCTGCTAATGTTTACCGGGATTAACGTAGAGCAGATAGAAGAATAGACAAAATTGCTTGTTAAAATGAAAATGCGTAGTGTTTTACGCCCGCTTTTACTACATGTGGATAATGGAATGAGAACGCGGGGGAAACCGGAGATCCCAGAGAAAACTCGCCCCAGCGCCGTGTAGTCCACCACAAATATCACTTTGTGATCGCCTGGAATCGCACCCGGGCCTCCTGGTAAGAGTCCGGCGGTCCAACCACTCAGACATGGTGCAGCCTTGCTTGACTGTGAATGACTTCGGTGTTTCTCAAAACGTGCTTGCTTTGATATATCGATATGAATTCATTTGGGGTGGGGTGTTAAAATGCAACGGACAGAGTATATATATCCAAAACTTCAGGAGTATTGGACTTTGTGTCCGGAGCTGCATTGTACTGTCAGGCTTGCCAGGAGAGACGACCGAAATCCACAAAACTTTAAACTTCGTGACAGAGAATAATGGGAACCCCTGGAAAATATACCTTCGGTAGGCAGCTATTATCAGCCGAAAATAGAATTCGAGCCTTTTTAATGTGGAGCAAACACAATGGAAAATTGAATTCACATATTAGCAAGCATGTGGAAACGGCATACAAAAGCTGAAAGTTGTAGCTTTACGTGCTACCGTTTACGAAATGGCATTTTGACTGTGCAACAACTCGAGGTAGGGTAAACTACTCCCGCTGGAGCATTAAAAATTAATAACTGCAAGTTGGAAAAGTCTTCAAGAGCCCAGGGAATCATAACCATGTTTCTGTTTAAACATGCATTGCATTGCTACACACAGCAATGAAACATTTCACTTTTTGTCATTGTTTTTAATTCAGAGAATATCATTAGTATTATCTCGCCTAAGAGATATTACACATGAGCAGGAGAGAATAATTATTTACCCCACATAACAGGTCGGAAGCATGCACCACGTTTCCATGGTTACTGTGTGTTATTTCTTTCCCGTGTGCCGTTCCCATAGTAATCAGGTCAACTTTATTTGCGCATGTGAAGATTATTTACCCGCGTATGGCTTGTTCGCGAGGATCACTATAATCTTAGGTCCTTATAGTTGCTTTTTCTTTTTAGTACTGCGTATGGTAATATTGCATTCCATCAAAGAATTCGATATTTCATTGGAAATATCGGTTTGGAACTTCCTGAATATAGAAAGGTCTGCGCGCGGGTACCTAACGCAAAGTCGGTTAAATACAAAATTTGGGATTGAGGCTCAGCATCTTTCAAGGATGCGACACGACTCGTTTACATTGAATATTTTTCTAAAATTTTGATTTTCTAAAAAAATGGCTAACAATTTTGATAAACGCATCATATGTTTAATACGAGTATACTGTCATTCAAAATAAAATTTGTATCTTGGACTTTCTAGAAATGTCCTCAGAAATATTCTTCAATCTGGATAACTTTTGCGTAACTGGTAAACCGTAAGAGATAGGCAAAATGTTACTGCATAAAAATACCGCAGTTCTCGTTAAAACACACAATTTGTCATATTTTTGTGAAGGAAATATTACTTTATTAGTTTTTACTTTAGGAAATATTACTGGTTATTTGTCTGAATTTTGCAATTCTAACTTTTCTTAAATGAAAAGTGTATTTTCGGTTTTGTGTTCTCTCTCTCTCTCTCTCTCTCTCTCTCTCTCTCTCTCTCTCTCTCTCTCTCTCTCTCTCTCTCTCTCTCTCTCTCTCTCTCTCTCTCTCTCTCTCTCTCGGCCAAGCAAAGAGAACGGAGTTTTAAATCCATTACATAGCGACCAGTTCCATTCTAAGTCATATCGGACGATGAATGAAATGGGTGAAATGATGCTCAAATTAGTCCAGGATCCATAGCACTTAAGTTACCTGACATTCATCTTACAGGATAGGGGAAAACCCCGGAAAAACCTTATGCAGATAAGTCGCACTGATCGAGCTTCGAATTCGGGATCTGTTCAACAAATATAATAATTTGAGCAACAAGAATATTTTTTTCTGCATGAGGTAGACACGCTACCACTACGTTACAGGCGCGGGCAGCAGAAAATAAAACCAATGCTTTAAAAATGAGAACAGAATCGAAAAATTTTAAATTTTGAACCAGATCAAAAAACCACAATTTCTTTAATATATTTAATTAATATTGATTTTTTTGTTGAACAAATTTAAGATATATATTTAAGATATGTATATATATACATATATATATGTTGTGCAAAATCAGATTTCATTCTGTAGATTAGAAAGGAGCGTAAACATCTTGAGCAAAGTTGGTGTTCTGTTGTATTTTCAACAGGAAAAAAAAATACATTGAAAGACATCAAAATGTGTTTATGGATGAATTTGATACGTGGATTATCCGTAAAGTTGTTCAGGAATTCTACAAAATACAGGGAGTAATTCCAAAAGCAGAAAAACACTATTGTCGCGGCGACGGGCATAAAAGGTTCGGCGCAAATATATAACAGACGGATAGTGTTTCACGGAGATAAAGAGCTTACATAAGCAGATAAACATAGCGCCTGAGATAAAGGACGTGCCGGCACAGATTAAGTTGGGCTTCTGGAAGATGATAGAACATTCGATTTCTTGATTGTTACGGAACAGTCTCGAATTATCAATGAGGTATTTAAGGGAGCGACGACTCGCCAAGAGGCAGTCGTAAACAGAAGAAAACAGCTGTAAAGATATTGTAACAGGAGTGTTGTAAACCCTGTTTGTTATGGTCATCGACCTTGGTAGATTGTGACTGTGTATGTGATAGAATACTGCTACTGTCAGTGTATTTCTACGGAAATAAAGAAAATTTGGAATATCTGCAACTCGGACTTTTAGTTCTGCGAACTATCCGGTTGTTAAGCAAAGGATTTTGGGTCACAAAATCTTTGATAAGAGTTTTAAATACTGTTGGCCTTAAGTGCAAAAAATGTGGAAGCAAACGGAAGATGTTAATTGAGAAATCTGAAATTCTACAGTGACATGAGTACTTGTAAATATCCTATATCTTGTGCATATAAAAATTTTGCGGAAATATGACAGAAACCTATTTATTTAGATGAAACTTGGTTGGACAGTAACAACCGAGAATTACGTTTTGAATTAAGTTAAATTAAATGTACACTATAGTTTAAAAAATCATCCTTTAAATGCTTTCATACTTCACTATTAAACAGATAGTGCCAGTTAATGTGGTTTTGGCATTTATTTGCACTGTTCAGTTTTACGCATTCATCAGAAACACCAAAACACCACTGTCTATCTTTTTTTTTTTTTTTTTTTTTTATTTTATTTTATTTTATCCATCGATCAGCAATTATGCTTTACAGATGTTTGTTATAAGATACATAGGAACAGGACACATAACAATGGAGGTAGCCATGAACGACTCCTCTAACTAAATATGGAGGATAACTGTAACACAAATTGAGAACTTAAAGTCAACTGTCTATCTGGCAGCCAGCATTTCCCTCCCCTCTCTAATGCTATTGTTAGAAACTTGATTGCATTCCTCCCAACCACACAGAGTTTGATGCCATACAGTACATGAGCTGTTTTCTTAGAAGCAATTGAGGTTAGCTAAATTAAATTTTGAAAATGATAAAAATAACCTGTAATTGCCGCCGTAAATGTACTTTGGTGTTAATGGCATGGTCATTTATTGTTTTAGAAAAGTAAGTGCTAATATATACTTTTTAATCAAAAGGATAAACAAACATGAGGTAAAATTAGGTCAGTGTAATAGTTTGATTATATTTGAACGGTTTTCCAGATAACCTGTCATGAATTTAGCACAGTAGCCTTTAGCGTCTCTTGAAATTGTTTACCTACGCATACAAGGGAGTTTTTTCTGGGAATTCCCGGTACCTTTAAACATTTGTTTTCGATGAAATCTCCTTACAGAATGCTTGGGTGGAATACAATGCAGCTTTATTTCTGTACCTTAGGTAAGTAGAAGTACACAAAAGAAAGGGAACAAGGAAAATCCTGTTGAAGTTATGAGGGTAAAGGGAGGGCCTTCCCTAAGAAAAAGAAAGCAAAAAGAACAGATTTATGTAGACATGATAAAATCCAAACTCTTGGAAAATAGGCAGACTACCCACTTGCAGTTTTAAACGGCATCCAAACTTGTTTTGGGGACACTAACAGTTTAAGTATGAATTGAGCACATTTAATAAAAGATGCAAAATTATTTGTGAAGTACCGTATAACTAGGTACAAGTAACATTGAAAAGTAACATGATTTATATGGACATTTACGCCTTAGTGAAGTTTTCACGTAGGCCACCTTTAAACGTTGACCAAAGATGCATCCATTGGGGAAAAGTCACGTCGTAGACAGAATACTTCTACTTGCAGGGTTGCCATACCGACATTCCAAGTACGTGACTGAACATGTCATTTCCAAGGTGTTCACCACGTGCGCCCACATAGCTGATATCATCAAATTTCTAGCTGTCGGAACAGGCGTAGTTAACAAACGCTAAATAAATGTGCAATGTTGTGGGAGAGACACAACTAAAATTGTTTATGATAAATGCTTGCTTTTTCCTGGAATTCCCACTTGTATGCACGAAGCACTTCCTTCAAAAGAGATGTGATGTACTTCTATCTTACATGGCTTATTAATCAGAGTAGTAATTTAATTAACTTCATTTGCCCTCCCCACAAACTCTCCCCTTATTTTTATGAAATTCTAGTGCTATATTTCTGAGAATGGCCAGACAATATAATCCCATGGTATATTTAATCGTGATTCAGAAATACTCCGATATTCACGTAAAGGACAATGTACTCGTAATATAGGCAGATGTGTTTCTGATTTCCTGGTCTCCCAAAATGAGGAAACCTTTTGTTAGGTATGGCCTGTATCTTTTAATGGTGAAATAATTTGTTGAATGGTACAATATTTTATGAATAAGCAGAGTAGAATTTTAGTTAATTGATGGAAATTAATCATTTCTTCATACTAACCGTATATAGGCTAAGGTCTTTGATAGATGGAGTCAGCATGAAAAACTCAAATAGAGTCAAATGGAGAATTTAATGTCAGAACGGCACGTTGGCCATGGTAGCTCAGTGAGTTAGAGCGACTGGACGTAAACCAGGAGATCCGTGGATCAAATCCCGGCCACGGCACTTAAATTTGAGTTTTTCATGTTGACTCTATCAAAGACCTTAGCCGATATACGGCTAGTGTAAAGAAATGATTAATTTCCATCAATTAACTAAAATATTAAGAGTTAAATGATGAAGCCTGGGACTCAAGTACTTACGATAGTAAGTCGCCACAAACGGTGTATCTCGGATGCGAGATCCCCTAGTGGTCTACCGGGAAAATATATGAGTCAAATGGAGAATTTAATGTCAGGACGGCACGTTGACCATGGTAGCTCAATGGACGGAAGCACTGGACGGAAACCAGGAGATCATTGGTTCAAATCCCGGCCATGGCATTGAGTTTTTCATGTTGACTATCAAAGCAGAGTAGAAATTTGAAGCGTTGTATACCTTCTGTTCGGCACCTACGTTTTTAAAACATAAAGATTCCACAGTTTTTATATTAAAATACTTTGTAGAGGTTTCTAGCCTTCAACAGTTAACGAAACGGTGATGAACCTGACTAATACAAAACGTCCTACTTCTTAGATAGGACAAATTAACAGTTTGAACATGACACTATAGTCCAACCATCCAAAAAACTGATCTTGTTAATTATAAATATTGGTTGATATGTACTCGAGGTCCTCTGGGTTAAAAAGGGCCTTTTAAGAAAAATTGTGTGTGTGTGTGTGTGTGTGTGTGTGTGTGTGTGTGTGTGTGTGTGTGTGAGTGAGTAAGTGAGTGAGAGAGAGAGAGAGAGAGAGAGAGAGAGTGGGTGGGTGTCATAATTCAAAAACGAAAAATGGTTGAATTCCTAACTTGATATCCAAGGATACAACACCAAGATTTTCAATGATATTTATTACATGGCAAAGCTTATCGCACATAACACGGTGGGTCCAGTGTATGTATACTCTGTTTATATATAATCATTTCTTCTGGACAGCAGCGTGTCATACATACATTGGCAGGCGCGAGACACAACGCAGGTTCCAATCGCTCTATTTATGTTTCGTAACTTAGTGTACGTAAACTTACTAATATTTCACTCTTCTAATCGACCAGATAAGACTCGATAAGAAACGATCACAGCGCTGATCACCTGAAGGTCAATACGCCTCAACTCTCTGTCGAGTAATACATAGATACGTTTAGTACATTTGTTTTTTTTTTTTTTTTTTTTTTTTCAAAAGCTGCTCTAATGGTTCTTTTGTTAAAATAACTTGCAAAAGTTACTAAAAATGTGTATATCGTTAAAGCACGCAAATATGTGTAAAATATATATGTTTATTTCAGATAGCTTCTTTCTGAGATATGCCAAGCTATTGGTTTGAATTTACAAATACTCATTAGGATTAGTATTACTACGCAGGGGATTCGGTGCCGAAATCTGTGGTTTATTGTACCTAAGCCCCAAGTGGGGCATCCCCGGGAGGAAGGATGAGGCGAGAGGAGACAGAGGGCGGCCGACCCAAGTAGTCACGACGCGGTGAGGCACCCGCCGACACTTCTACCCCTGAAAGAGATACCAGATGAGAGATGATGTCAAATGATAATGGAGATGAAATGGACAGGAAATTCGGGGAAGATAATTAACCTACCCAGTATTCGCCTGACGACTCGGGGAAAAAAAAAACCGAAAAAAAAAACATTGGGTCAAGTAGGTAGGTGGGCCATGGAAGTCGAATCCGGGCCTTCCTAATGCGGACCACAGACGAAACCGTTTGAGCCATCCGGCTCGTTTCTACAAATTCTAATACTTTTCTCAAATAGTTTTTTTCGATGACAATATCTGCGGCATGTTATCTATGGAGCATAATGCCGCATATGCTGCAATGATGTAAGCTACTGTTTTTTTTAGAGAGAGAGAGAGAGAGAGAGAGAGAGAGAGGGATGGGGTATCATATCCATGCTCTTCTTATTCATACTATGACTCTAGGGAGGATAGGAAGTAATCTTGGCTGGAGAATAATTCTCATTCGCAGGCGGGAACCGAACTGGGACCCCTCTTACAGTCTTCAAAATTTTACTTTAACTTAAGGTTACAGTATTCTCCTATTCCCATTGTGCCTACAAGAAGTATATATAATAAAAAAAAAATTCTGCAAACCTTATCTCGATTAACATGCATATAGAAGAATAGGCGTTTTTATGGATAGTTTGCACAAGAGTGGGTAGGGAAAGCCGTGTGAGTGCAGAATCTTTTTAATGTGAATTTTTGATGTTCCTGATAGTCATTAGGACTATAAACTGGAAGCTTGCCTTATAGTTCGCTTTTCAGCTGTGAAAGAATTCTAACTGTATTTGAGTGACTTTTCGTATTGCTTTGGGGTAGGTGTTATCTAATAAGATAAATTATCTACTAAATGCACCGCAGGCTTTGTTGCATATAATCTTAGAACAGCAACTGCCATGTGACTGCTACACGTCAGAGCTTTTATGCTACTGGAATGTTTAGGTTAGTGTATAATTTAATTTGTGAGTGTATTGGTTAAAATAACGGTACTTTGGTGTCAGGTGTGGAGTGGATGCTCTACTTTAAGCAGAAAGAAGGCAAGTCTGAAAAGAGGTTCCATATCCGAGCTGCGTGAGGCCGTATTGATTGGCCGGGCTAGGGCGGCCTGCCTGCCCGCCCAAGTTCGCGGCCCAATTATCTTGCAGATCTCACTTCACGACCCTCGGAGAGCTTCCTGTTTACCACAAGATCCCACCATTCCAAATATTTTTCCAATATGCTCTGTTCGTTTAGCCATTGCTGTTGACGGAAAAGTTCCAGAAGATCATGCTTCATTAGTTTACTTCTGCCGCACAATGCGCCACTGAGAGAATAAGCCCAGCAAAATATGGGCGTTTTTATTTTATTTTTTAAAAAATTATCATTTGCTTCAAAGTTAATGAGCTCTATACATAATCCAGATTTTGTTATTTCAGTGCTTTCAACTGATATAAGTTGACGAAAAAGAGGTTACTTTTAATTTTTATTCTTGTTTACATCCGAAGCAGTTTGTGTAAAGATTCTAAATTGCATGCAAACAGCACCAATTTGAGTTTTTTAACCTTCACCTTTTGGCTCAAACAGACTTTATTTTCGTTATAGTTTGCTGAATAACTTTTCTTTTGCATGGGTAGCATTTTAAACGATTTTATTAATTTTATTTAGCTTCCGCTTTTTGTGTAATTATTGTGTAGTGATCTAAAATACTGTTACGGTGAATCCTTATGTTTTACCCCTTATAATTGTAATTTCATAAAGTTCCGGCTATACCTAATGACGTATGGAAAATCCCCTGCTATTTACCTAAACGAATGTCATGAAATTGAGGAACGTCTTACTTCACCTTCCCCCGATATTCTTCCTAGTTCTGGAAGTGCTGATATATTGAGGCATTCTTTACGTATTAAATAATCATATGGGAATTGTCAATAATTTTTTAGCCTCTTCTGTTGCAAAAAGCTGTACAGTTTTATTTAACATGATACAGAAACGCTTATTACATATATATATATATATATATATATACGACGAAATAGATACGAAGCTGTTGAATAGAAGATTCCCTATTTTTTGAGGGAAGAAAAGAGTATGAGTATCCTGTAAAATGCAGTTTGCCACTACAAAATATTGGTTAAATGATGTTAGGTGGAATTTTCTGTCTTCATATAATTTATTACTCAGTATACCCTGTGTTAAACTTGTTTACAGTGTGCAAGGGAAGTGTTTCTTATACAAGAAAGTTTTGCAACATTATTATTATTATTATTATTATTATTATTATTATTATTATTATTATTATTATTATTATTATTATTATTATTATTATTATTATTATTATTATTATTATTATTATTATTATTATTATTATTATTATTATTATTATTATTATTAAGGCCACGCCGTGGCTCAGTGGTTAGACCGCTTGGCTCTCACCAAGGCGGCCCGGGTTCGATCCCAGGCGACCGCAAAGTGAGATTTGTGGTGGACAACACGCCGTTGGGGCGGGTTTTCTCCGGGACCTCCGGTTTCCCCCGCCATCTCATTCCACCGGTGCTCCATCTTCATCTCATGCATCATCAGTGTCACCGCCTGCGGTGCCGTATGTAGTAAAAGCGGGCGTTAAACACTACACATTTCATATTATTATTATTATTATTATTATTATTATTATTATTATTATTATTATTATTATTATTATTATTATTATTATTATTATTATTATCATCATCATCATCATCATTATTGTTATTTATCTCCCATCGTAATAAGCAGATTCGATGTTCTTTCCCTTAGCTGTGTGCTTGCTTTCTGGCATTTGTTGTATTTTACACGTATTTGCTGTGAAATAACTATTTTCTACTCCATCGTACATCTCTCAATCTTGTGTCAATCTGTGAATTGAAATTACGTTTTGTATAGCCTATCCTCAGAAAGAATAGAGCAGGGCTTGGAAAGGAATTATTGAAACCGATGGAGAGTGTTTGATATTAACATAAACACACACGCTCTCTCTCTCTCTCTCTCTCTCTCTCTCTCTCTCTCTCTCTCTCTCTCTCTCTCTCTCTCTCTCTCTCTCTCTCTCTCTCTCTCTCTCTCTCTCTCTCTCTCTCTCTCTCTCTCTCTCTCTCTCTCTCTCTCTCTCTCTCTCTCTCTCTCTCTTTCTTTCGAATACGACTTAAACAATGTTTAGTTCTATTCAGTTTTAATTCAAATGTATTAAGCTGCAAGATACTATAAATTTCTGTCTCAACTTTCTTCTATGAATCCCTCTGTAAGCGTGTTTTGATGGGATCTGAGTATCTAGGTTTTGATAGTGTTGTTTATTTGAAAAAATAGCAGAAATATAATATTTCATCTGCCCCTTGCATATCTAAGACAGGCCATTCTACCCAAAATTCCCATATTAAGATTTCGCCGAAAATGCATGAGGGAAAAGGTTCCTGTTCTCTCTCTGTTTCAAATTGCTGAACCTTGACTACAATAACATTTCCATTTCTTTAAAGTATATACAGCTACGCGAAATAAAAAAGGGTACTGTAGCAATGCCCATGTCCAAGTCTGAATTTCCCAATATGTTACGTCGCGTTGCTTTGAAGTGTCAAATCACCATTATTTTGTTTCTCGCGAAATCAAATACAAGAAGAGCCTAGTATCAAGGCCAGCATACAGCAAGCAACCTGCTTTATAAAAGTTATACCTCAACCTCCTACGCACTTGCAACAAAATTTGTTTAGAAACCATTTCTGTATTCATTTGGATTTGCTGGAAAAGCAAGCTACGCTTTTATGAAAATAAATTATGTTGGGTACAAAAAGTCATACGACCATAACATATATATTTTTCTTTATGTGTGTAGTTTTGTTTTATGGGACAGCGAAAATTGTCCAGGAAAGAAGAAATGTTTAGCATTTTGTACAGTGTTACTGAGTCGATTTTTCTCTGAAATTGAATATGTATTTTATGATTGTAGAACCAATGCTAATATTTAAAATCTTTGTTTAAATTGTGCTGTTTTATATTGTAAATTCTACTGCACTTTATAAAACAAAGAAAACCTAATAACTTGTGTATACATTTTGTAACAGCAAATGTCAGTTTAGGGAAAGTTGGTCTACATTGGTACTGCTTTTAAATCTGATGGCTTCTGTGATATAGTTAAGATACGTAGTTTCTTTCTTTACAAATGTATACAGTTTACTTCTTTTTTCCTATTCATTATTACTTTGAACAGCTTATTCATTTTGTGAATTATTATTTTTGCCATAAATGATTTTTCTTTTTTAAACAAATGATAGAAACAGCCTTTTAAGCGCTGTTCTGGATTTACTTAGGGTTAAAAAGTTGCTTAAAAAAGATTAATTGCAAATTTTAATCAAAAAGGGCTATAGTTAAGAAAATGTGCCATCTTTTTTAATCAACAGTCATAATGTATAAAGGAAGAGAATCCGAGTTTTTAAATAGTTTCTGGTAATGGGTCACAAATTTAGCAGATTTAATGCTGGCATAAGGGCCATGTTTATGGTTAACACTGTGTTTGCTAAATGATTAGATATTGCATTGTGAAAGGGAAAGAGTTTTGTAAAATGTGAAAATGTTGTGGACTGCCCATTTTAATGCAACAACTAACTGGATACACGGATAACAAAATTCACTTGGTTATGAATTGTATATTTGCAAGAAAATACCTCAATTCGTAACAAAAACAAAACTCTTGGTAAGCTGGTACCATCTTTAACATAATGCATTTATGAAAAACTTTTGGTTAACGTGATTTTTTTTAATCAGTATGCAGAACTAAACCTTATAAATGTTTAATAAACTACGTCCAGCCACTTTGAAAAGGAAAACATTCTAATATTATTATAAGAAGTTTTTCAATTCTACCAATTTGAGTTATGAAACATATTTATATGTTAATAAACTAGCAGTAAATACGTAAAATATGAAGCTATTAACAGTGAAGCAAATATAATAATTTGTAACTAAAAAACTTCTCTTATAAGGAATGATGGATGTTTTCTTATAAATTGATTAGGATCGCGATTTCATGAACATTTTATTCACATCATCAGCTACAGCCATCAACAATCTTGTTGTTAACGTCACAGTCTCTAGATGTCACTAAGTTTTTGTCAGTACTACCAAAATCTGAAAATAAAACAAGTTTAAAAACAGAGTCGACTGCCAGTATTTCAAAATTCACTACGCGATGTTTATTTTTTTAAATAAATATCTTGTCCCAAACCATTAAATCTATCTGACCATTTAATTGTTTTAATTAACGTCTGGATTTATTTCATGGTTAAATGGCTAAAATGATCTGCTACGGCCGTTTTATCAGTTTGTTTATGCTTAATGTTACGAAAATGCTCTTTTGTTCTGGTTTCCAAATTACGTTTTGCCTTTCCAATATAAACTTTATCAGAATCGAAACAATTAAATTGATAGATTTTTTACTATCAGGAATTTTATCTGTTTTAGAGAACTGCGGTAAATTTTTAATACTATATTTTTTGAGGAACTATAGATATACAAACTCTTTAAAATGTTTTGAAAATGTGTATTAACTCAAGGATGGTAAGTACATTTTTTAAAATTATAATCGTCTTTTTTTAAGGGTAGAAATGTCATTAACAGTTTTTGGATACTTGAATTTTTCAATTTTTTTATGGGTTAATAACATGGGTTAGTAAACATTTTCAAAAAATGTTTAAAGAGTTTGGTATAACTTTAAATATTCAAAATAAATATAGTAGTAACAATTTACTGCAGTTCTCTAAAAAAAAAAAAAAAAAAAAAAAAAAAAAAAAAAAAAAAAAAAAAAAAAATTCCTGATAGTAAAAAATCTGGTATTTATCAATTTAATTGTTTAGATTGTGATAAAATTTACATTGGAAAGACAAAACGTAATTTGGAAACCAGAACGAAAGAGCATTTTCGTAACATTAAGTATAAAGAAATTGAAACAGATCATTTTTCATTTAACCATGAAATAAATCTAGAAGTTAAATTATTAAAGCAATTAAATGGTCCGATAGATTTAATGGTTTGGGAAATGATATTTATTTAAAGAAATGAACTTCATGTAATGAATTGTGAAATACCGGCAGTCGATTCTGTTTTTAAATTTGTTTCATTTTCAGATTTTGGTAGTACTGACAAAAACATAGTGACATCTAGCGACTCTAACTTTAAAGACGAGATTGTTGATTGCTGTAGCTGATGATGTGAATAAAATGTTCACGAAATCGCGATCCTAATCAATTTATAAGAAAACATCCATCATTTCTTATAAGTGAAGTTTTTAAGTGACGAGTTATTTATGTTTGTATATAAACTAGCAGTATTTTAACTACAGTCTTTAAAATCTTGGAATCTGAAATCTTACTGTGAATTTGAAACATTTAAATAGATTTTAGTTTTGAAGTTTAACACGGCTTTGCTTAAAAAGATGGCATGGGACTACTTAAATGGCTATTATTAATAAAATAAGTATATCACATGGAATAATAATAATTAATCTTATGCATAATTTAATCTTGAGCTGTTCAACAGAATTTATAGTAAGAAAAAATTCTGTATTGCACTCACATTCTAACCATGTAGAAATTATTCTTATAAACACTTATTCCTCTATCTACTTCATAGTAATCAGGCACAAAAGATGTAGCTGTCAACAAGCCCTTAAACCCCACCCACTTACTTCATGTTAATGAAGAAAACATTTGCAGCTATGATTTTATTACTAATTGACTTGTAGGTGGAAAGGGAATATGGAAATTGTGAACACCTTACTTGTAATGTCATCTAATTATAAAACTATAGCTAGGAAATGACTACTGTTTAAGTACCTTGAATCAAATGCTAAAGGTTTAACATCTGGTGGTTTAATTCTGTGAAAGGAAGACATTACACATTGTTTTGAACAGTTTTATTGTTTACAATCAAGCACCTTTATTGAAAAAATGGCCACTTCATCACAGGTGAATAACAAAAGGACTCAGCAATAAATACTAGCAATGAATATTAAGGATATTTTAAAAAGTGAGTAAAACACGTTTTCGGAAATGTTGGTAATTTATAAACACTTTTACTCCACATTCCCAGCTGTCATTCTGTAATGTTATTATTTTGTTAAGAACTAAAACAATACCCTATGCTTTTGTGCAGTTGGGTCATATATAGTATCAAATTTAATGTAATAAATATGGTTACATGTATTGAAAACTAACTTTTATAACTTTTGTTTTTATGTTTTAATAATTTTAATGATCTGTTTAATGAATTGGAACTCCATCCCTTTGTGGAAATGGATTTCTGAACGCGTGCCTGCTTATAATTTTTACTGACCCCTAATGTGCACAAGTTGGTCAGTTTTAGACATACTTATGTATGTGTGATTTACTTTTTAAAAGCTTATGACAATATGGGCATGAAAATGAGGTTTGGAACTTATAGGTTAATCTATGATGTTTGTCAGCTCTGGTTTTACAGTGTTTTGACCAAATAGTTGAAAACTCCACATTTTTACTAAGGAGTTAAAATGAACTAGAGGTTGTTTGATTGATGTAAGCTTGGATGCAGTAGTGTCCAGTTTCATTTTGATGCTTCAAATTGTACTATTTGTAGCATAACTATTACTGCGACCTTGTCCTCAGTCCCACATAAATCTTTCTTTGAAGAAAGAAAAGGTGAAGGAACCACAGAAGGCTTTCCTGTTTTTTATTATTATTTTTTCATATTTGTTGATAACTTATTGAGTTGCTATCAAAGGCTTCAATAGAAATTAATAAAACTGGTTTTAAAATTTTGAATTTCCTTATTAGTGCTATGTACGAGTGTTAGTGCATTGATAATATGCTTATATGTGTTTCAAATGGGAGGGTGTTCGTCCTTGAGCGCTGCTAGGTGTTTGTCGTATTGCATTCCCCCAACGGGGTGTGTGACGACCGCCAAACTAATCAATCTCTAATAAATACTATTCGCGCTAAGACAAAAATTCAGATTTTGCCAAAAGTGATCGATGAGAAAGCAGAGAGTAGTGTATTTAACATAACCGTAAAAACGCCATATGTTTAGCTCAAATAGTTTTCCTAATACCAATAAATAAAGTTTATTTATTATAGCTATATTATAACAATGCATTGCGACGTAAGCACTGTAATGAATATCATTATTGGTTGGCATGTATGCGTGAACGTGCATTTGAATTTACTCAGAATTGAAACTAAACATTTGACATGACGTGGTAAAAGAAATATGTTCTTTGAATAAACCAAGGTGTTTGTAGGATTCGATGAGAGGAAGCAATACACTTCTTGCTTGTCTGGCAGAACTTGTCTGGTCACAATATATCTTTGTTTATGAATGGTTCATAATCTCTATTTACTCAAGAGAGTTCAAAGCAGCATTATTCATTTACCCTTCCATGAAAAAGTGTATCAGCTGGATGAATGAGACACGATATCCACCTTCCCCCCTACTACTGCTAGAACAATCCAATAGAAATGATATTTTTAAACTTACTGACGTTGAACGATTTACTCACGAAGAAATTGCCAAGGGACACAACACGACTGGGAAAACTGCGTGAGACATCAGATAAAGTACAAGAAGACGACCTTTGGAAAGAAATAGCACGTAACGAGATTTTGAAACCTATCATCATAAATTTACAGTACTCAGGCGTTGAAGACAATGACGAATTATCTCTTAACATAACATTCACAGCTATACGGATGCACCTCTGGTATTTTCGTAGGATTAGAAAAATAAGTAATTCATAAACTATAATTAATTTTAAACTAAATATTTAAACCATTTGTGTAATATATGAGTATTCATGTTACAATTGTGATTTCAGCAACTGCATTATTATAAAACTTTGGAAAATTCTGTTTTCGTTCCCTTAGGTCTAGCGCCACGTACACTCGGAAGTGTGCGAGAGAGAGAGGGAAATATAAAAAGAGTGGGGATAACGAGGTGGCAATGGTGAAGGCTCTAACGCATCTGATTTGCTACAGGCGAGAACTCTTCCCATTTGAAACACATAATAGAAATACAAAATGGCCGCAAAGTGTGCACGAAGTTATTCTTATGTCGTAGAATTCCAATAGTTCTGAAAAAAAAAAAAAAACTTTGGAATTAAATTAATATGAGTTAACGGTTGTTTGCTTATTTAAACTTTGCATTAAGTCTCTACTTCAGCCCTGTTCAACTGTGATGATCATAATGTGTTAGTGTAGAATAATTTTTATTTACTTAAATATGCGGTGTTGTCTCAAACTCACATCCTGCAGTTGTGTTAAAAGTTAGTCACTGTAATGTTGTGGGTTTAGGAACACTAATTTCTTCTCCAATTTCCAAAAATATTTTACAGTAATTTAGCTATAGTTATTGTAGCGCTAACAAAGAGATTATCAGCTGCAAAAGTTAGCAATTAGATACAATTTTATCATCCATACAGAATGTGATTTATCCACTTCACTTTTTGTAGTGCATTGCATTTCAATTTTTATGGGGATTTTATGTCACTGAAGATCTCTGAAGAAATATATTTCCATAAGTTGATGAATCTTGATTACACTTGTTTGCAAACAATATTAGTGGCATGCATCGTTTTGATATGGAAGCTTCCATGGTTTTATACTTAATCTAATATTAATTTCTACAGGAATGTTCAACATTTTTTATTACTGAGCACTTCAAATCACATTTCTCACAGCCACTGTTCAGGAAATTAACAAGTTAACTCTTGCATCAATAACTTAAATAATAAGGGCATATTTCAACTTGTAAATATTCAACAAGTGAGTGACGTCTCATATCCATAAATTATGAAATTTTTTTTGAGCTATTTACTTAATATTTCAAAAGTTATGAACTTCATGAAAATATCTACATATATACTATGTATGTCAAACATAACTAACCACATTACATGTTATTTAGTGCATTTTCTTCAATTTCATTAACAATTGCCCGTATAGTTTTTCTAAATTCAAATTTTAACCTAGGACTTTTAAGAGATTTTAATGCAGAATAAACAGAGAGTGCAAGTGTGTAGTCACAGTCTTTTTCAAGTTCTTTGGTTGGCTCCAAAGAATCACTTAATTGCTTTAGCTGTTCTTGCACTTCAGGAATTATACCTATTTTACTGTCTGAGATATAAGAAGTAGTTGGTGTTGAAAGTATACTTGTATTATCTGGATCAGTGTACGTACGCAGCAAATCGTGATCATTAAACTGCAGGTTTTGTTGATCCTGTTGAACATCTTCATGGTTTGTTTCTTCATACCAGTGCCTGTAATAACAAATGTTGGAAGGTTAATTACATAGAGAAGTATTGTCACCGGTCCTAACTTGAGAGGTCAGATTTGTTCAATTACTTGTAATTATTTGGTCTGTGAAGCAGTAATATTCAAGATCTAAATGTGTTATACTAGATCATGACTTTTTTTCTCAATGCTTCTTAATTTTTTAAGATGCACAACACAACATATTATGTACCTTTTCTTCAAAAGAGGCTGCACTACACTATTTTTCTTTTTTAACTAAAGCAATAGTCCCTGAGTGCACAGAGTCTGTACAGACGTGATGAAAGAGATACATAAATAAAACGAAGCAGGTCAAATAACTAATAGATTTTGTGAATAGTATGAAACATGTTTTAAATAGTTAATTTAATGAATTCATTTCCATATAACTGTCCTTTACTTATTTACTTTGCAAGTAATTTATGCATGTTCAAAATTAAAGTGTAGCACTTTCTATTTTAAACCGTTTTACTTTCTCTAACACCTAATGCAGAGGAAGTATTGCATTCCACTCAAATGTTTCAGTAACAGAAATATCTAAAATATATGTTTTGAGGTCACATAAATAAAAAATCTGATGTGCTGAACTCATATGTCTGCTCGCATCCTGTATTGGCTGAAGTAAAGTTTGTTGCTACGCCGCTTCCATCCGGTAAGAAGCAATTAATATCCAACTTTAACCATTCAGACATCGGAATATCTTATCCGCGTGAAGATCACGTGATAGCATACGGTTTCGCTTTAGTAAACAACATAGTTGCAATGGCAGTTTAATTAAAAAATACTTGGTGTAACTCCGTTTTCAATAAAATGTGGCGAAAGAGCAGACCACATCAGAAAGAAAATCATAAAGCTGCAAGGTTACCATTATAATTTTTTTAAGCCCATTGTTTGCGTGGAAAAAATAAGGTAAGTTGTTGCAGAGAATGGTTTAATAATTTATACACCGTTAAGCAATAATACATTCCGTTCTATGAAATGCACTTCTTCAGTTGAAAGATTTTTAACCGAGGCAATCTTACTTTCAGCCGTACCAATTACGACATGAACTTGTTGGCCCCTTTTGCTTGAAAAGAGTTGTTGACTTCTGCTAGCTCATTCCTGTGTTGATTGATTCCTCCAATCATAAGCAATTACAAAGTGTTCCTGCTTGTAAATACTTCATTCCTACTTGGGCAACAAGGTCAAGATCATTGGATTTAACAATCTCGTAAACGAAACGGCATAAAACTCGAGAAGTATATCTGATATATTGACTAAATATAATTTACTGGAACAACCGTTGTGCAGATCTGCTGACGCAGAAACGAAGGGAAGAAATAGTGTCTATTACAAATTAGGAAATAAAATTCATAAACAATTAATGAGGATAGAGTCCAGTGCACACGTACTTCACCACAGCACTCAAACTCCCGCGTAATTTGAAGATGCATAAACTAAGTTACATATTTCCATACTTATTTATGCTGTTAGAACAGAATCTGTTAATTCGAAGAGGTGGAATATAAGAACCATCTTAACCATATAAAACAATACCGTCAAATATAAATGAGTATAAATCGATATCAAATGTTGTCAAGGGCTTCTCTGCTGAAGTTTTGGCAAGTTAACTGAATATTTATCAAGAACCCATCAAATCTCTTCAGTCTGATGGCATTTCGATTGTTTGAAATG
Source organism: Mantis religiosa (assembly GCA_030765055.1). Taxonomy (NCBI): domain Eukaryota; kingdom Metazoa; phylum Arthropoda; class Insecta; order Mantodea; family Mantidae; genus Mantis; species Mantis religiosa. Next base: position 217,391,076 of record CM060947.1, on the reverse strand, counting down.
GAGCAACTTGTCAATAAAAGTTTATACAGCCGTTGCGAAACACTTATTTGCAAAATTAAAGGAAGACGGTGTGATTACATCGCAACTGATTCGTCGCATTGTGTTATGAAATGCAAGGATTTAATGTTTGACTGGTTTACTCAGAAGAAGAAGAAGAAGAAGAAGAAGAAGAAGAAGAAGAAGAAGAAGAAGAAGAAGAAGAAGAAGAAGAAGAAGAAGAAGAAGAAGAAGAAGAAGAAGAAGAAGAAGAAGAAGAAGAAGAAGGAGGAGAAGGAGAAGGAGAAGGAGAAGGAGAAGGAGAAGGAGAAGGAGAAGGAGAAGAAGAAGAAGAAGACTGTGTGAATTTGAAGATTTCTAAAAAGAACAAAAAGCTTCCAGAGCAATTTAGAATATCATAAAAACCAAAACTTAATTATTAACTCAATTAATTACTAAACTTATTAAACTCTATAGGGTCTTCTCGTTTCTTAATAACATTTAAGTATTTTTACTTAAATTCTAAATTCAATTTCAATTAACATAAAACAGTATTTACCTCGTCCAACCACCAATACACTTTTGATGACTGATGATGTTTATAGAAGTTATGAATATGTACGGAAAGAACGAACAGTGAAACATTATAAGTAGATAACGTTTGGAGAAATGCAAAGGAAATGTCATATCCATGCACCAACTATTAGTTTTTATAGAATTTTATTTAAGCAGGGCATTTAATCTTATGAACGTTTACCGTAATGCTGAGAAAATCAGGGCTTCACTTGATTCAGTTAGTTAACAAGGATCTGTAAAGCAGATCGATCATTGAATAAAAAAAAAAGGGGGGGGGGCTTCACTTGTTCAGTTAAGTCAGTGAAAAAGTCACTTTGATCTTAACTGCAGTAGATTTTTTGGGAATAGATTCGAAAAGACAGTTATAAAATATGCATGGTACCAAAAATACAAAACAGAAAATGTTGAGTTAATTGAATTTTATAGTGTAAGTGTATAAATATATTTTTCCACTACCGTAGTATGTAGCACGGCAGGCAGGTGCTCTACCGACTGAGCTACGGGGCCAGCCTGTCCTGGATTTTGTTTTCTAAAACTCGTTACCCTGTTTAACATGAATTTTCCAGAAAATTCAAGATATACTTACATTTCATTTGTTATAAAAATAGCTTAAACTATGGTATTTAAGTAGAAATGATTATAGCCTATTTTGAGAAATAATTTTTTTTTCTAAAAAATTTCTACGCAACCTTAGTCTGGGCTGGGGAGATTTTCTTGCAAATCGTCTTGTCACATCGTTGGCAAATGCTGAAGCTAAATACTTTTGAGTAATGCTGTTTCTCCCCTCCCTCTAGGAACAAAAATATGAGTGACTGAACATTTTATATTAGGTATATAAATATATATTAATTTAAAAGCCGCTAGAAGTAGCACTAAATTGATAAATTTGGCTACACGTCTTTACTTCACGCTAAAGATGCTTGCATCCGCCATTTCCAATTTTATTATTGACTACCAAAACTAAACCCTTGGCGCAACAATCAACTGCGGCTTGGCTTTACATTATTGTGGTTTCCTATCATTTCTGGCCGAATATCACGGTACAAATTTGCTCTGCAGAAGTGTATTGGGACGTTTCCCCCCGTTTCTCCATTCTATACAAGTTCTGATGAAAAATATGTCATGTTTCCTGGTTATTACGGATGTGCTGATTGACAGATTAAAAGCATATTTTGGACAAATTTGAAACTGTTATTTGTATTGTGTGAATTAACCTTCTGCTCCCCTCCACTTCAAGCCGGCGTGTCCGTCCACCTCTACCACATTCTACTAACCTTTTCAATATTACAACTGCGATTTCGTTTCGTTGTTCTTAAATTATTTTGGATAGTCAGTCATATTGGTTTACAAGGTACGTTACAGTGGTACTAAGCCGTGTTCAGGTACAGTTAAGCCATATCGGACGATTAATGAAATGATGCTCAAATGAGTCCAGGGTCCATAGAGCTTAAAGTTACCGTACATTCGTTTCCCAGGATAACGGAAAATCCTGGGAGAAACCTTATCTAGGTAATTTAACCTGACCGAGATTCGAACTCGGGACCTTTTAAACGCTACAGCGGCGGACGGAGCTACTTACTTTCTATGGTGAACACAAGGTTCCAAGAAGGACAAGGACTCCATTAAACGCCACGGTGTCCTTGCCTCGGTAGATGTTCCATTTGCTTGTTCCATTTTTCTGATCCGTAGCTCTCTGGTGAACCTGTCTCTCAGGGATACCCATCTTACCAAGCATGCCCTTGGTGGACCTGTAAATGAAGTAGATAAAAGTGTGTTATTTTCTTTCAAACTGTGTCAGGTTTACTGCTAAGAGTTCGAAAAATGGAATTTCGCGCTTTAGTAGTTATTTTCCACATTACACTGCAATATTTTAGATTACAGCTGAAGAATTATATAATATGCATGTCACGTTTTTAAAGCGGGCAAAAAGTATAATTTTTTTTTAACTCCGTACAGATCACCCTATACATTTGTGAATTTGAATATTTAATACTTATGAAAATGCTTGATAAGATTTAAAATGAAAAGTGTGGGTTGCATGCAATAGAAAACAGGAGTAGAGGGTGTAGATGATAAAACCCATACAGCACTCATACGAAAGTCACCAAATGTGCATTGAGACAGCAAAATACGAATCAGAAAAGTACTATTTGTGCCATTTTTTCAAGTACCCCCCCCCCCCCCCCAGCACTATATGCAGTGCTTCATCCTCTAGAATCATCTTTACATCCACGCCATTCCGGCACTTTGGATAAACCCTCCTCGTATGCTGAAACAGCTTCTTTGACGCTAGAAAATAAGCGACTTTATAGTCGATTATTCACAGTTGGGAATCTCATAGCGCTAAGTTGCTATAAGGTAGATGAATCAATAGTCTTAGTTCCTTGCAGAAACTCCAGTACGTTGATTCATGGTCATTGAACAACAAAATGTTCCTTAATCCTTTCTTTGGACGCTTTTCTTGTATTTTCTGAAACGTTTTTATGCGGAAAACTTCTGTGTGTCATTTTGCAGTAACATTTCTTTGATTTTCGAGTGCAGTGATTGCCACGTGACCACTTGTAGAGAAGAAAGTAACATTCCGTTTCTTTCCTCACTCCTTGATCTCTTGTCTTGGAAGGTTAGCCATCTGAAAACACCCGAATTGAGGCCTGATTGTTTGGTGGTAAAATAAACATATCCATGTTTCAGTGCCCCCAACAATATGTGAAACACGGCGAAACTGTTCAGTCACCTCTTGACACTGTTCAACCTGGGGTGCTTCCAAAAATTTGGACCATCCATTTTCCAGGCTCCGCCCTCTTTTTTCATTCTTTCTAAGCTAATGAAGGATGCTTAAAGCACTCGGCGACCTAATGCTTAATCCCACCTCAATGGCCTGGTAGGTTAGTCTCCTAATCATTGTTTCAACAATGGTAATGTTTTTCTCGGTTACTATTGTTAGCCTGGCACTCCACTTCGTCTTTAAGAAGACATTGTATTAGGTGTACAAGACATTATACATTTAGAATAACATCACCTAAGTTTTAGTTTCTTCTAATATATATATATATATATATATATATATATATATATATATCCAGCAACTTTAATTGTATATAATTGACGACTTGCCTGTTTTCAACAATGCTTGTAAAACATAAGGTGATAATAAAGTATTATTATTATTATTATTATTATTATTATTATTATTATTATTATTATTATTATTATTATTATTATTATTATTATTATTATTATTATTATTATTATTATTATTAGTGTGTATGGATTTATTAAAGCAAGTTAGTATATAGCTGTGTTCTTAAACTGTATAAATTCATATGACGTGGTTCTTTTGTGTATTTAACACTATACTGAACTGAAAATAAATAAAAAAAAATAAGACATTCTCGCCCACTCTCAAATTTTTCAAACTAGAGAACACAGTAATACGCGAAGGAGAAAGTTTTACGAAAGCTTCCTTCAAACTTTGAAGAGTCTGCTTTTCATTTAAGCCGCATTAGAAATACAGTTTTCGCACGAAAGTGCCCTCTTTTAATCATCATTGCGTTTGAAGAAAGTTTCACACTTTCCAGGATATAAATATAAGCAACGTTTGTTCTAGGAGTGTCCAAAATTCTTTGATTAGTACTTATCTGATCCTTTTATTATTTGCAGTACAATACCATTGTTAATGACTTGAATAAACTATTCATACTTATCTGTTGCACATTCCCGACGTTATATAATACAAGGGTCACTAGATAGGTAATAGTGAATATTCATGGGAACGCTTTGTTTATCTCAGTTTCTCCAAGTATTCTATTGGCTCTGTATACAGCGTTCCATCCTCTGAAACCACTTCTGGAAGTATTCATGTCACTCATTTTTTGGCACTGGAAATAAATCCTTCAAATGCTGCAATGGCTTCTTCAGGGCTAGAAAATCGATGACCTTGAAGCCGATTCTTCACCATAGAAGATCTTGGACTCAAGAGGTTATTCTCCGAAAGTTAAGGATATATTTCACATATGTAATGACAAAACCTTAAGCTTAGGTATGGTATTTTAAAACAAATGTTTTGAGCTCTTATTGGAAAACCAACATTTTCGGATAGTTCCCATGTAAAAAGTAAATCGGAATAAGATGATTTGCAACATTTTACTTTTTAAATAGCTGCTTAGAGAGAAATTTTACTTAAACTATTACGTTAACACATAATTCAATTCTCATATTCTGAACTTAACTGTTAATAGATCAACCCAAATAACCATAAGTGAAAAGGGGAGGGGACGTGAACGTTGTCTGCACATAAATTGAGCTATTTTATAAGAATTCGAAGTTGCATGGCGGAAAATATGTTGAATAAATACCAATTTCTCTAGACTATAATTGTAGAATATTGTGCTCATTTGGAGTCAAAAGACATGTACTTACATCGCAAAATATTTGCTATCTCCTTCCAAGCAGCTTCTTTTTTCTGTGCGTTTTTGTAATCCGGATGCTTTTTATTGAAAATAAATTCGTGTGATTTCACATAATTTATAAGTACATCGTCCCTCATTGTTGAGGTTGTAATAAAACAGCTTGCTTAAAACAAATCACGAGTCACGTCAACTCTATTGCTCAACCTTCAGCTTGCGTTGCTTTACGTTGCGAAGCTGGACGGTACTCCGCCACGCGGTGTAGGCCGGAATTACGATCGACGTTCGTTGACTTCGCGTAACGTTGCGTTTCACTTCAAGCGAAGTTGCAGTACTGGCTTGCCAACTGTGTACGTTTCAGGTTACTACTAACTCACTCTATAGCCGATAATAAACGTTACAAATGCTCAGTCAGCTATTTATCTTTACAGCGGAAAGATCAGTTGAACGCGAATGCTATTGAACGTAATATCTATTTTCTGTATCATGTTTTGTTTTGGAAATAAAAGTACAGCTGCAAAGAGGGTTAAACATTTGCAAAGTAATATCACTACAGGAAATGGAGGCATGTTAACTGAAGGTCAATGTCTGGAATAAAAGAGAACTTAGAATATTTCCGCGATTTTGTCATAGATTCTCAAAAATAAAATGATGTACATATTTTCTACCACAAAGTAATGGTTAGCGGAGAAAATATTGTACTCTACACAAAAATTAGATATGGAGATTTAAGAGGTACGTGTTTCATAGAGCCCAACGTAAGGACTGTGTGCCTTAGGTAATCACAAGTACACTAAATAATTTAGCATTTTTAGTTATTATTTCTGGTAAACTGCCTAGGTAATATATTGCAAATCTACATCACATTAAAGAAGAAAACGTTATGAGTGCACGTATCTATGAACAGCATAACGAAAAGTGAAATATAACATTTGGTATTTCAGTGTAAAATGTTCCAGCGATACAATATGAGGATTTTAAGAAAGATCTCCTCTTCCATTTATCCTTAATGTGGGTAATTTTTGCTTTTCTTAAAAGTTATTTCAACATCTTTGATTAAAGTAGTATAGGCTTGTTCTACATGCCTAATAAACTGTATATCTATTTTCTATGAAATCAATCTAATGTAGTGTAATTCTACATTATTGTTAAAGTTAAAAGTATGCAGCAAAACTTACCACACATGTAATTTCGTGTACATTTTATTTATTCCTTGTTTGAGTTTTCCCACACTTGGAAATTATATGTCATCATCATTTTGTTTCTCGCGATGTCCTTCAAACTCACTTTTTAAATATTTATAGACCATCGCTTCAGCCTCCTGTGTTCTTTAAACAGCGAAATTTTATGTGTAAAAAGAACCATTTCTTGAAGTAAATAGAAAACAAAATTACCGTGCGGTACGTTCAGATGACTTCCTCTACTCTTCTACTAACAGTTACAAAAGCGTATAATTTAATGTACTTCTTGTTAATCCACATAAAAGTTTACATTTACAAATTCGGTATATATAGTTTTATTTTCTGGGATTTTCCCTTATCTTGAAAGATGATGTCGAGTAACTCTTAAGCTATAGATTCCTGGGCTCATTTGAACATCATTTCATCCATATCATTCATCAGCCAATATGACTTAACGTTGGATGACGTAAAAGAAATAAATAGGTCATTCACAATTTGGTTCTGAATAAAGCTACTGTCTATTTTTTTAAAGAATGTGTCGTTATGTTATTCCTTTGAAAATCCATACTCTTGTATAACCCTAAGAAAAAAAAAAAAAAAAGGGAAAAATTAAATTAAAATGGCTTCCTCAAATTCAATAAATTGAAACCAATAATAAGGAAATAAGGAATAAGGAAATAATAAGGCTCCAGATAAAAGTACATACATTACTTAATTTATATACGAGGGCTATCCAGAAAGTAGATTACGTTTTCGTCTGTTTCCGCTAGGGGCGGGGCTAGCGCGGCCATCTTGGGGTCAGAGCGTTGCGCAGCTCAGTCGGCATCTAGCCGTGCTAGTGAGAGGTTCGTGCTGTGCTCCGTTCAGATACTGTGACGGTTTGAAATGTCTGCGTTAATTGAAAATCCCGCGAGCTGCGAGGTGCGTGCAGTAATAAGGTTTCTGACTGCAAAAAACTGTAAACCGATAGAAATTTATCGGCAGCTTTGTGAAGTGTATGGGGACAACATTATCACTGAAGGTGGAGTGCTTCAGTGGGTCATCAGATTTAAAAATGGCCGAACCAATGTTCACGACGAAGATCGAAGTGGGAGACCCAGCATAGTGTCTGCCGAACTTGTCGAAAAAGTCGATGCTAAAGTCCGTGAAAATCGAAGGTTCACAATAACGGAACTTTCTTTGAGTTTTCCACAAATTTCGCGAAGTTTGTTGCACGAAATCATCAGCGAAAAGCTTGGTTACCACAAGTTTTGTGCAAGATGGATTCCAAAAATCTTGACAGAGGACCACAAAAATCAGCGAATGGCTGCAGCGTTGAACTTTTTGGACGTTTACCATAAGGATGGTGACTCTTTACTCGATCGCATCGTTACTGGTGACGAAACATGGGTGAAACACGTGAACTGTGAAACGAAATTGCAATCAATGCAGTGGGGGCTCTCCCCAAAAACCCAAGAAATGCATGCAAACAATGTCGGCAAGGAAGATGATGGCGACTGTTTTTTGGGACAGAAAAGGTGTGATTTTGGTGGACTTCCTGGAAAGAGGCACTACAATAAACTCTCAAAGGTATTGCCAAACTCTCCAAAAACTCAGAAGAGCCATTCAAAACAAGCGCAGAGGAATGTTGAGCTCTAAGATCTTGTTGATTCACGACAACGCCCGGCCCCACACGGCAAATGTCACTCGTGAAGTTTTTTAATCTTTTAAGTGGGAGTTGTTTCCTCATCCGCCGTACAGTCCCGACCTGGCACCGAGCGACTTCCACCTATTCCCAGCAATGAAGAAGTGGCTGGCTATGCAGCGTTTTGATGACGACGCACAGCTGCAAGAAGAGGTAACGAAGTGGTTGAAGGCGCAGGCGGCCGAATTTTTCGACGAAGGAATTTCCAAGCTGGTACATCGCTACGATAAATGCCTTAATTTGAATGGTGACTATGTCGAAAAGTAGTATTTGAGTGTGGCTTTCATCTGTATATAATAAAATTTGTTTCCTATACTTTGTTTACTTTTTATTCCAAAACGTAATCTACTTTCTGGATAGCCCTCGTAGTTTAATGAGATCTAATTTTTTGCTAGTGAAATTTTGTCTTACCTGTTATGATTTACCAGTTATACAAGTCATTCGAACGAAGAGAGCTTAAGAGACTATTCCCAAAACATCAAGAAACACGTTTATTTGTTAAACGTCTATTTTAATCAAAATTTAGTCATAGTTTGAAAAATTAAAAATTTCGAAATGTTTGCCATTTAAAACTTTGCTTGTAATGGAGGGCTGTGCTTTTCGGAATCTTAGAGTCACAACCTTGGAAGAACGTTGAACCTGAAAGATCAAATTTTGTGCAGCCGACTTTTGATTTTTGTATTATGCTGTTCACCCAGACACTACGCATTGGTCTTTTTGTTTTCTAAATGCCCCGTTTTTAAAAGTTCAGGAAGCCTCAAAATATTTCCATTTGAAAACTACGCATTTTCTTTTAAACTTACGTACTTAACGTAGGTAATAGTTGATAAAATATGTTGGGTCCCATTCGTCCCTAACTACTGGATTGTCATGACGTTAAGTTTGGTTTGATTGATGGTCGTAGGTTCGATTCCGAATGGACTAAAGCTCGTATATCGCTTCTGGTCTCCAAGCTCATATATAATGCATTCTTGATAAACATCAATCCATCATCATGAAGATCTGAGGTAGAGAACATTCTGTTAATTAGACCACTGCAACAGCTCCTTTACTGTCTGCTATTTAGTACTTTGTTACGCTAATGAGTAAGACGGTTTCTGCGGGAGATCACAGCTTCAAATCTTATGTATCGCCTCTGGAGTTTTGTTATTGCCAAGTGAATCCGGATTGTAGTTTAAGTAACATAGCCTTAAATTAATTTCAACAAATCATGTATCAACAAATTACTTTAATAGTCTGTTGAAAAGCTAGAATAATATTTTCAAACTCTCTTCTATTATCACTTATATTTAACTCTTTCGTGAATATTAAACCTTTTTTTATTCAATGATCGATAAGTAGTTACATGCTTTACAGATCCTTGTTAACTAATTGAATGTTTATTAAATATATAAGAACATGTAAGGAAAACCAATTTGGCTCCTATAAACTTAGACTGAAGCGCTGTTTCACTGCCTATCTTTTACCATTTCTACTATATTCACCTATCTACCTAGAGGAAACACTGTATTCCGTCCAACAAGCTTAATTTATCTGAAAATCGTCTTTCCAGACAAAAAAAAAAAAAAAAAAAAAAAGACTTATAAAAATGTAAAGAGAAAGGCTGGCAGTATCAACTGTCAATTTTGAGTTGGCCATTACTTATGCCAGGCAAAGATTTTCAACAAAATCCCTCTATCCTAAATCACTCTTTTTATGTAAAAATAACGTCCATTATTCCTTAGATCTTGATTAAAACAAAATGTATGTGAGATATTAATGCGACAAATTCAAAATCATGTTGAATTTATGTTCTAATATCCTGTAAGCTGCTCTTCACAAAGATTTAATTATTTGCAAATTGACAAACATGCAAAATCTTAAGAATATACACAGAAACTTGCCCACAATTTTTGTCATATACTTTCTTGCATTAGCCTGTCTCGAAATATTTCGTATTTCATTTGATTGCTTGAAAGTTTGCGGTTATTGCTTTGTTTGATAATTTCTAGATCGTGAATAGAAGAATCACTTATATATGATCATGTGACATTTAAAAGACAATGAAAGTTTTATGAATGTGAGTTACTTTACATCTCAGAAAAGATAAATGTACTTAAGTATGTACACATAATGTACTGTATAACTTATAATCACAAGCTCTTTATAGTGTCATAAATAAGATATTTAGATCCGATACCATGCTTTTCATAAATGACTAATGAAATATTCGTACAAACAGGGTCAGTAACCAAAGCCTCGTTCCAGTAAACAGTGTTTCAAGAGTGGTTTCATTTCTAAAGTCCCCTTGAACTGCTATGGCTATATCGGGAGTTTCGTCAGAAACATTTGATGATTTCAATACCCCCCGACCACATTCATATTCGTAAATTCTATGCAGGGTATGGAATAATAACATTCAGAAGAAGAATTTTCAAATCCCAAGCAGGAATCGAACTCGGAACCTCTGATGAGTTCAGAAGATCACACGACCAGAAAGAAGTTGACTGAAGGGTTTATTCGTTTATATTTTGTGATTTGAATTAACTAAAGCAAGTACTATACTGATACTATTAATAGAGTTACACCGTTTTTATTTTCGCTGTTATTCTTGCTAGGAAGAGGAAGAATCCACATTGAAATTTTAAAAATTTTGAAAAATCTTAATTATAAGAAATACATTGATCCGTGTTTTGGAATAGCATAATTCTATAGGAAATAGAAATAGGAAATGCAACGCTTAGAATTTTCTGAACTGGTTTCGTTACTTGGATTAAACTATAATTTAAGTTAATTGATTGAAATTAATCATTTTTTCCTACTAGCCGTATATAGGCTAAGATTTTAGAGAGAGTCATTTTTTGTTGTAATTTACGTCCTCCAACGTTGTCATATCGGACGATGAATGGAATGGGTGAAATGATGCTCAAATGAGCCCAGGATCCATAGAGCTTAGAATTACCCGACATTCGTCTTTCAGGATAAGGGAAACCCCGGAAAAAACTTATCCAGGTAACTCACCCTGACCGAGATTCGAACTCGGGACATCTTGAACGTGAGGCAGACACGCTACCACCACGCTATCAAGGCGGACAGTCAACATGAAAAATTCAATGTCAAGGTTGGGATTTAAACCACGGATCGCCTGGTTTCCGTCCAATCGCTTTTGCCCATTGAGCTACCTCGACCAACGTGCCGTGCTGACATTAAATTCTCAAATTGACTCATATATTTTCCTGGTAAACCACTTGGGGCTCTCGTATTCGAGATACATTGCTTGTGGCGACTACTATCGTAAGTAATTGAATCCTAGGCTTCATCATTAAACTCCTATTATATAAATTAATTGATGGAAATTGATAATTTCTTCTATCATTTGATATGAGTCAATTGGAGAATGAGATCCGTGGTTCAAATCCCGACCATGACATTGAATTTTTCATGTTGACTCTGTCTCCCTAAAATATTTGACAGTTTATCATAACAAATACATTTAGATCATTACACCGTTATGCATGATTCTGGGCTTTCCTCCAAAATAGGTCTACTTTACTAAATTTGATGTGATTTCAAAACTGTAATCAGTTTTTTCTACCACGTACCATTTTTGCACAATTAGTAGTTACACCTAAAATGTTTTAATGTAGTTCTGTGCATAAATATATTGTATGGAACTGAAAAGAAACCAGTAAACGAAGAAACAATACTGATTTCATTGTTGAAATTAAAGTGCTTCACAACAATATAACAGTGTAACAGACAACAATACATGCCTTATTTAAAATAAGGCATGTATTGTTGTCCGATCCCTGAAAATTTAGCTCCTTCTATAACTGCTTTTCAAATAATGAGGATCTGTTTTTTGTGATAGATAGGCAGTTGTATGTCATACATATTTTGAGAATGTGAAGCAATTGTCTTCCAGAATGTGTAAAAATAACCGTGATATATTTTGCTATATCTGTGGCAACTTTGTTGTTCAAGCACTGGACAAGAAAAATTGGAAGCAGAGAGACAGTCTCGTGTCAGGAATGAAAAATGTAATTCATGACTGTCTTGTGGATCCCAAAAATGTCCTTTTACCACATTTTCACATAAAATTAGGCTTAATGAAGCACTATATGAAGGCTTTGAATAAGGATGGCAACTGCTACAAATATATCTGCAAGAAGTTCCCTGGAATATCTGATGCTAAAATTAAAGCGGAAGTATTTGTTGGGCCACAAATTAGGAAGTTGATTTCTGATATCATATTTGAAGAAACAGTGACAGATACTGAAAAGAAGCCATGGATTGGTTGTAAGAGTGTCATCAAAAACTTTCTGTGAAATTACAAGGATCCAAATTACAAAAATGGAAAGACGCTACCAGGGAAAGTGGAATGTGAATATGATAGCTGATTATTGCTGGTCGGTGAAAAGAGATGTATCAAGTTCTTTGCATAATAGGAACTCTACAAAACTTTCATTTCATTTCAAGGCAGAATGTAAAAAAACTGCTTAAATGTTCAAATGTAAGTGATGATGTGAAACATTAGTTAATTCTGAAGAGTGTTGTGTTCGCAGTTATGAATTTATTAACTTATATTTAATAATATAACATGAATTCGATAGAGGCTAGTATGAAAATGCATATTTTACTATTTCCTATATTGTGAAAATTGGTATGTGATGGAGAAACTAAGTTAATATTCTGATACAGCACACTCAACTCAGGGAGAATGACAAATTAAAATAAAAAAGACCAGAGGAAAAGTTAAATTTTGCACATCAGTGTTATTTATTTTTAATGTATGGACGCACTTTAACTGCTAAAGTTCTCAGTTTCCCATTCTGCATTGAGCGTGATAAAACGTTCAATTCATATTCATATTTATTGGAACTTAATACAGTGTTTGAACACAATTAAGCCATGTCATTTGTAATACATACTCTCTCTTAAAAGTAAACGATTAGAAATGTCAAAAAATTGTCATTCATCTTCTCTCTCTCTCTCTCTCTCTCTCTCTCTCTCTCTCTCTCTCTCTCTCTCTCTCTCTCTCACACACACACACACACACACACACACACACACACACACACGTGTACACACACACACACACACACACACACACACACACACACACATACAAAACAGAATTATTCAAAATCATCGAAATTGTCATCAAAATATTCATCTATACTGTAATAGGCTCTGCTTAACAAGAATTTAGTCAGTTTAGATTTAAACTTAACAGCTGACACAGTATTTTTTAGGCTTTCCGGAAGCTTATTAAGTAGTTTTGGACCAAAGAATGGGACTTGTGTTCAAGAAGTTTTAGCCGGTGACCTTTAACTATATAGTTATTCTTTCCCCTTGTTTCATATGTGTGGACATCGGAATTTGTGGAGATTATATTCCTGTTATGTGCAAAAACTATTGTTCGCAGAATAAATATGCAGGGAAGAGTAAGTATGTTTAATTTTTTAAAATACGGCCTGCATGAACTCGTACGTGTTATTTTTGCCAGGTATCTGATAGCTCTTTTCTGGAGGAGAAAAATTCTGTTTAAGTTTAATTTGGAAGTGTGTCCCCACAACTCGATGCCATAAGAAATGTGTGAATATATTAATGCAAAAATATACTAACTTACTAGTATCTACTGAGAGAAAATTGGCTAAATATCGCAACACAAAAAGTCCTGAGCTTAATTTACTTTCTAGATTTTCAATGTGGTTGTTCCAAGTTAACTTGTCATCAAGGATTAAACCTAAAATATTTACACTTTTTACTCACTGGACTAAATTATTGCCTATATTAAGCTGAGGTTCGAAAGGATGTCTCTTAAAATCAAATAGAATTAATTCGCTTTTTTGTGCATTAGTACATATCCTGATATCATTCAAATACTGTGCCACGATATTGGAGGTCAAATTTGCATCGATTTCTAGATTTAGTAAGTTGCTGTTGCTGAAACCCAGTGTGGCATCACCTGCATACAAACTTAAAGCTACATTACCCTGGACCACAGTTTTTATGTCGTTAATATACAGAATAAACAATAATGGTCCCAAAATAGATCCCTGGGGCACGCCAGACTGTACCTCTACAGGTTTTGAAATAAAGTCACCTTGTTTACATTTCAGTTGTACATATTGTGTTCTGTTAGTCATGTAGGATTGTATCAGGTTATTACTTAGACCTCTGAGTCCAATACGTTCTAGTTTATTTAATAGAGTTTTTGTATCGACACAATGTAAAGCTTTTGATAGATCTAATAAAATCCCAGCTGCAAAATTACCTGCATCAATGCTATCAATTATGTACTCAAGAAATGTTGAAGCTGCGGATATTGTTCACAGGTATGTTTACCAGGCCTGAAGTTCTTCTAAATCTTACGATACGGGCTCTGAACTTATTTGCCATCTGAATTACAGCATGTATACTTAGAACTTATGAATGGCGTGAAGAAGTCGTCTTCATGATCACTGAAAGCCATATAGAAACTGCAAAATATACTATACGAAAAGCTAATAAAGAAAAATGTAAACCTCATCAAAACAATTATCCCAATAATGATTTTAGAGAGAAAATCTTCTGAAATAGGTAATCGATTTTGTGATGCCGTTATTTTCTGATGTAGTATAATCTTGCTAGGTGTCACCATGGTAAATACACCATAAATGTCTTCCATCTCTGGTAGCTGATTAGATAAAACAGACTTATTTTAAAACAATTTTTAAGATTTATCTTCCTATTTTTAGAAAAGTAATTCAGTATCCAAGAGTGAAGCATTCAAGACCAATTAAGGGAGGAGGAATGTCCACCGATTTTGGGTTTCAAACGAGAGTTTTAATCGTTTTGAAGTGTGGTTATATCAGCAGACTAATGTACAAGATTACGCTTTTCTTTCCGCCACTAATATAATAGTTTAGCTTGGAATGAAATATTTTACAATTCTCTGCCGTAAACCTTTGCTGAAGTCACAGCGAAATTCGGCAATGTTAGAATATCGGTCAAATAATTTTATCGATTACGTTAACTGAAAGCAAGATTTTGCAAAAACTCTATTCTTTGTACGTTTACGGGTTTAGCGTTTCTCTTTTTTCTTTACCTTCGTATGATCGTTACTGTACGTTATGATATAAACAGTTTTACATGTAATGTATATATGTATTTTTTAATTTATTTATTATATAGATACATGCCCCATTACCTTGGTAACATTACGTGTATTATTTACATAATGTTTTCACATCTGTGATAATTACAGTTTGTTTTAGAACAATTACAATAAGTATGTATGTAGTTCAGTCCGTGTTATAAATTGTAGGACTAATAAATTCATAACTGAATCCCAGAGGTAAGACCACAGATGCACATTAAGTTTTGGAGAAAGAACCTTCCTTATTGGTAGTGTTTGAATCTAGATTATAGTAATTTTAATGTCCCACCCAGATATCTGGGAATCCCAACATTGCTCTTTTTCGCTATAAAAACAAGCATGGTGTGCTCATCGATGCGCAAATGTTGGGTTAACCGAACTTTCTCGCATCGTTGGGAATGAGATCCTTGAAATTGTTGCGACATTTCTTGGAAAAGGAAAGGTAGAAAGCTCTGGAACGTTGACTTAACGGTATCTAATTACGTTCACCCGTTACAAGGTGCTCTGTTTGTACAAGGCTATGCAGGTTCACTCACCTAACACAGGCGCAGGTTGACCTTCACATGTTTCTGAAAGCTATTGAACTGGTTTTGAGCCGGCCTTTTTACCTTACAGCGGTATACATAGTCATTCAGATTTTTAATTTTTTAAAAATGAAACGCCGCGGCGTTAATAATTTATTAGATAAAAAGGAATAACTAGTAACTTGGAACTGATTTTCACAAATAAATGACTAAATTCGTATCAAAGAAATGTTTAATGCTCTTGTTTTTACTTTAGATATAAGTTAGAGGAACAGTTGCATTGAACACAAAAATTGACATGAGATTTGCAAGAAATAGTTCATAAAAGGAATTTTTAATTATTTCGTGTCTTCTTGTTTCTGGTAAGTTTTTTTTTTTTTTTTAATTTTATTAGCAGTTTCTAAGAAAGAAAAAAGATGCCATACGTGTTTGTTTGGTACTGTCGTGGCAAAATGCATTTCTTAAATATTGTTTTTCTATATCTGGGAAACCATTCAATGTAAGGCAAAACATATACTACAGGGAATATTTACATTACAGTTTACACTGTTTACACGTTCGTGCCGTAAATAACACCGGAACCTTGTTCTCTATATTTTTAGCACATACCTATGGATAGTTTGAGAAAGTGATGTATTCCATACAAAAAGTCGGTACCGAGATTCACTAAAAATACATGTTTTGAGATACCATAAATGATGAGTTACATTCAATTATGTTCTGTATCATTTCTTCAGCAAATTATTATTTAAAAAGAAAGAAAAGTAAACAGTGTGCTTCTATTTCAGATTAATGGAGATACTTTTTGTAGAATATGTTATATTACATATTCCTTGTAATTGCAACGGGGAAAAGTGAATGTAGTAGGTCTTGTTGGTGTGTAATGACTTTGAAAGCCATCCTCTATGTATTTTCCGACGTGGGGGGATAACTGCTTCCCGTTTGAGAAAAATCCTACATGTGGAAAAATTCAAATCAATAAGAAGAAATGTCTCGGAAATGGTTAACTCCACAAAAATGCATTTCATATAAATTGTGTTGTTTAACAAGATCTGCATTTGTTGTATAGCAAGTTTAGCCTGTCCGTTTATGTCTCCCTCTATGCAAAAGCCTTCCAGAATGAAGAAGAACTAAGGCTATTCTCAGAAAATTATATAGGTATATATTTCAATTCTCATTCAGATATCTTAAACATATGATGCTTCAATCAAAATCGTTAGTCATGTTTGAGTACATTTTGTCGGATCCTTGTAAGAGGAAAATTTAAATGCCAAGTTCCTTATTTAAGCAACTTTTCATTTTTGTGTTATGTTAATATCTCTCTCTCTCTCTCTCTCTCTCTCTCTCTCTCTCTCTCTCTCTCTCTCTCTCTCTCTCTCTCTCTCACACACACACACACCACATATATGAACGGACCTTTTTTCTAAAATACTATTTTCGGATTCAGGAACTTCGAAATTTTTGGTAAAATACAATACCTGCTTTCTCATCTACTATGTGCATGGTAAAGAAAGCGTTAATAAAAAACAGAACACCACTCAAATACGAATATGTGACTAATGACTAAGTTGAACATAATCTTAAGATGTGAGAAGAAGATTTTAAAGAAAATATCTCACTCCAAACTACGTTCTCTATCGAAAATGTTTGTCTTTTTTATTTTCTCTAAAATGGCTCATATAAATTTGATTAAAATGATATATCTTTTAATATTTCCTCAAGTAATAAAATGCATTTTCTTGATTTTTGAGATTCACTGGAATGAATGTGGTGTAATTTTGTATAATTATCAAACCGTAAAAAAAAAGACGTAAAAACTTACAACGTAAAATGTATGCTTCATCAAAACGCCAGTATTATGTAAAATATTGCAGTGGCATTTTCAAGATATCGTTGCTATCGCTTTTTATTTTTGTACTGGTTAATCACCATTTTAGTTATGGGTTGTTACATTAAATGGGATTTGAAAGCCAGCATAATAGTACATACAATTTTGTTACTACCTCGTTGCGCACTCTCTCTCTCTCTCTCTCTCTCTCTCTCTCTCTCTCTCTCTCTCTCTCTCTCTCTCTCTCTCTCTCTCTCTCTCTCTCTCTCTCTCTCTCTCTCTCTCTCTTTTTTTTTTATCTTTAGGAAAAACCCACATGGCTATCGAAGAAAAAATGTATTTATATCTATACCATGTTACCATATGAAATTAAAGAATGGCATCTTAAACATTTGAACGTCTACATGAAAATCTGCAAAATATTAACTTTTACATAACCAATATTTCTGTATTGAATAGTACAAATATTATTTAGCATAGTTTCATTTTTAATATGGTGGTTAAGTTTTCGTTTCTCTTTTATGATTTTTCAATTTAATGGAATGCTGTAAGAGTTGACATTTTACATACGAGTCATACAGAACTGAATTAAATGAATCGCATGTCACTGGCAAACCAACGCTTTGAAATGTCCGTTTCGCTGTCAGACAAATGTTGATGATTGGTTGTAACCCAGTCTCAATTCAACTTTTACAGCACTTTGTCCACTTCAGTTAAAAATCCATTGTTGGCCGGTTCCAATCACCAAGAGAGCAGAATGTCGAAAAGCTTCCTAAATCTAAGGAACGTAGCTGCATGGTCCAGCAAAGTCATAGAATCTGTGACGACAATAGCTTAAAGATCAAGCGTGATAAAGCGCGGATGTAAACTATGGTTTAGGATAAAGCGGAATGTGGATGTGTAAAATATAGTTTTAACAATTTCAACAACTAAAATAGTGAATTATGAAATTATGAGCATTTCTTATTACAGCGATTGCTATCATTGGACACATAGAAAGTGTTCATATTTACATCTGGAGTTAAAGCACACCGTCATGTATAAGAAAATGTTGCGATATAAAATGATGTTCTAAATAAATTAGTTTGAAGAATGTAAAAAATGTTAGTAGTGCCACCAAATATGGGATTCTTTACTAACATGTCATTCTAGTTCTTTTTTAAACATACTTTCGCACAAAAACTTTTGTTTCACAGTATTTTTTTAATTCTAAGCTTAACGTTCTTTAATCTGGTAAGTCACATCGGACGATAAATGAATGAAATGGATTAAGTGATGCTCTAGTGATTTTATGTAATTGACATATCTTCTCAGAAGAAGTGAAACCCCGAAAGCGGATAATTCACCGTAACCGAGATTAGAATTCGGATATCTTGAATGTGAGACAGACAAGCTACCCGTACACCAGTTTATTGTAGAAAACAAAATATCCCAAAGTGAGAAGTGGACGAATCATCATGTTTACGTTATGTTATTGAATTATTTCAATTCATTTATATCTTACATATACATATAATATATAGCGTCATCATAACATTAAAATCGTGCTTTATACATTCATTTGATAAAATTCGTCAATTTTAAGATGAAGAATAAGATGTTTGGTGTCAGACCAAATCGTATTCAAGATGAATGGCTTGAAAGTTTGAGTTGTCTGATGTAGTATTCTGCTGAGATTAATATTTTCAGTTTTATTTTATTCGAAGATAAAGATTGAACTTTGGATACTGGAAGATGTTTTACATTATAAATAAATGCTATTAGTAGTGCTAGGTTAATCAGTTTGATTTAAAATTAACAGTTAAACTTTACAGAGAAGACACAAATACAGAGAATGTAAATCATACTGTATTTTGTTAATTTTGAGCAGAAATACAGGCTAAATATACAATTTTAAATTTTTTATTCTTGAGATAGGAGATTTTCAACACGCTTTATGTTTTGCTTCTTTGCAGAATGTGATTTAGAGTGATGTTTCCTTTGAAAAACATCCTTGCAATTCATAAAAACTATAAGAAGGTTATGAATTTTGTAAATGTTAAATGTGAGCGCATTTGTTTTTCAGGGTATCTTAAGAAAACAATTCTTATATTCCATTTGTTTTTCTTCGACAGGTTATTCGGAACTCAAGTGCCTTGGGCTATAATTACAGTTCAGTGTATGAGCCAAAATAAATGTGATGCCTTCAGTATATGCAATATGCTAAAGGGTTATGTTGTGATGGTTGCAGGAAACCCGGGTACATCGCGTACGCGCAACGAGCGCGGAGAAACCCCTCTCCATTTGGCGGCCATCCGGGGAGACGAGGTCCAGGTCCGCCAACTACTGGCCCTCGGTGCCGAAGTTAACGCCACCGACTTTGCAGGTAAGTCCTTTATTATAATAGCATTTTGTTTTGCAGCTAGGAGAATTCGTTACAATACAAAAATAATCCATATACTGCTTCATCCTCCTTAAGGTCCGTTCACATAGAAAACCAAATGTAATAAAGAAGTGTGTGGTCAAGTTAATAAATGAGGCTGTTCACAATGATTTTCGTAATAAATTATCAATGGATGTTTACATTAATGTCCCAGTGCACAGAAAACTAGAACCTTTGAGTGATGATACATATGTTACACGAAGTGAAATGCTAATTTAGAAAGGAATAGCTGTGTTTAGAGTTTTTCTGAGTTATGAGGTCTAAGGAATACCTGGGGAAAAACTTTTGGAGGTGATAGTCCTGGCAGGATTTGAACTGCAGACCTTAGTTCGCGAGTCCATACTTAAATGACCTCGGATATCCGTGTGGATGGACTGTTTTGAGTTCCATATCTATATACATTATCATTGGGTTTTCAAGTAACATATACGAATAAAAGTAAAATTACCTTTTTGTTTTGATGCTTCGAGGATTGGCGGTAAGTTACCATAGGGACAATTTTATTGAACAACTATGCATGTTTCTTGTTGTGTACGTCTTTTGTCACCATTTCCTTTACATGAAAATAAGCCTTTATATTTCTAAAGTAATTTTAAACTATCAGAAATAAACTGAAGGTTTACAATTTCAATGTGTCGTATTCTGTAAAATAATTCTCTCCCCCCCCCCTCCTAGAAATCATTCCTCTCAGAATGTTAAATTTGACATGAGCAGTTTTTTAAAAGTAAGATAATTATAGGTTTATTGGGAATGTGCATTCTTGTGATGCATGTAAGAAGTAACATTCAATAAGGGGATAGCACCGAATTTATACTTTATTAGGCTCCTGAATAAATGTGTTTAGAAAATGGTCTTCCTTTCTGAAATGCAACCCAAAAACAAATATGGGTAAAAAAATGTTCACATTTTTAAGTATGCCAGACGAAGATTTTCATGGACCTTCCTCCACTCCAAACCATACTTTACCTGATAAAATCTTCATTTATAAGTTTATTTACTCAAAATAAAAATTCATAAAATTTCTCATATATAAAAGAAAAAAACTAAATAATTTAAATTATTATAAACGTATATCATATGTGTGAGATATAAGCATGACAGATCAAACCTAATCTTTTATTCTCTGAGAATATTCTGGAAGTCCTCTTGATTCTTAATACAATTAAAGTTCCTTTTTTTTTTTTTTTTTTTTTTTCATGATATATACATCGGGGACAGGGTCCTATCTGTGGTAAGGAAAAACTTGCATTAAGGAAAATGAAGAGCCATTAAAACACATAATATACGGCGAATGTCTTTTTTCCCATCATTTCGTGTTGTAAATTTACACTTTACCAAGCACGTCAACTGACGCACGTGGTTAAAGTTTTCAGTTTTTCTCTTTTATTTTTATCTTTACAGCTTATCACGCAAAAGGAAGGAAGCATCACACACACACACACACACACACACACACACACACACACACACACACACACACACACACACACACACACGCACACACACACGCACACACGCACACACACGCACACACACACACACACTTACATGGTTGAAAATTGCAGTGTTTTTGTATGCAATAATAAGTCAGTGCTTGAATTATTAAGGGCTTATAATTTGTTTTTCAAAATGTAAAATATAAGCTGTAAGAAACGTGTGTAACATCTTTGTGAGCTTTTGGTGTAACAACACAGGCATAATTTGGATATTTAACCGTAAAGATCGGAAAAAGGATTAAACCAGGGATTTCAGGATATTCATCTAGATGCCTCATTTTAGTTTTTCATCCTGAAACCATTTGTTTATGAGTGAGTGAGTGATGATGAGTATAAGGGCGCTCAACTACAGAGGTCATCAGCGCCCTTTTTAAATGAAACTGGTCATGGCAAAAGCCAGATATAAATTATTCTAAAAACAGTATATGTTAAAAAAGACAAAAAATACATACGCCTTGAAAAAAAAATAAATAAAATAAAAATGTCATCCAAAAACTTTAAATTCTATTTGCTAAATCCTAAAATCTAATCTCGAAAAGAACCTAAAAACCTTCTTCACTACTGCGTTATCGTCCGCTAATATTTCTGCAAAGCTGACCGGCAGCTGCAGAGACGTCCTAAGGTCTGCTAGGTGAAAACACTCTAGCAGCACGTGTCGTACAGACAACGCTTCATTACAAAACGGACACAGTGGAGAAGGCTCCTTTTTAAAAAGAAAACTATGAGTAAAAATGCAGTGCCCAATTCGTAACCGAGCCAAACTCACCTCCTCGCGACGAGATGACCGACAGGAGGTAACCCAGGGAATCGGAAGTTCTTTGACAGATCTAAGTTTATTATTGCGGAGAGCAGACCACTCTTCCTGCCAGCAGGTTTGCACAGCTCTCCGCAATTCGGCCCTAAAGTCTTCCGATGTCACAGATGGTATTCGAACCCTGGGCTTCATGATAGCCGTCTTGGCTGCTGAATCCGCCATTTCATTCCCCCGCAAGCCTACGTGACCAGGGATCCATGCACACACCACGTTAACGCCAGAAGCGTGTAAAACGTGGAGGGCATCCTGTATACGCTGCACAATAGGGTGGTAGTTGTACAGCTGCCGTAGGCTTTGAAGAGCACTGAGGGAATCACTCAGGATTAAGCAGTCCCCCAACTTTCGTCGGCGTACGTGTAAAATGGCCCGGTATATTGCATAAAGCTCTGCAGTAAAAATGGAAGTGCTAGTGTGGAATCCGAATGTATAGGGTTCGGTTCCACACACGTAAGCACAACCAACGCCATTTGAGTTCTTGGAGCCATCAGTATAAATTACAAAATGGTCCTCATATCGCGATAAAAATTCTAAAAAACATGTGCGGATACTAGACATAGACATGGTAGATTTATCATATTTAGTCATGCCCAGATCAACCGGGGACGCTCTGCACAACCAAGGAGGGTATGTCCTCTCCCCCCTAGGATACATCTTGGGCATGTCAGTATCAAGATGTCTAAGGAGCTCCCGGAAACGAAAACCAGGTGGCTTTGGTTTAATAGTAGTGTTCCTATAACGCACGTCCATGAAGGTATTAAAGAACGGCGTAAACGATGGATGTGTGGGCATGCAATTAAGTCCACAGCCATAATTGGCTAATAACATGTTGCGCCTGTAGTGCAAAGGAGGTTCTGCAGACTCAGCATACAGGCTTATAACTTGGCTCGTTGGAAATGCCCCAACAGCTATACGTATGCCACAGTTATGGACTGTGTCTAATCTCTTCAGCACAGATGGTCGTGCTGAGCCATAAACGATACTACCATAGTCTAATTTGGAACGGATGAGTGCCCGATAAAGTCGCAATAACACTGCACGATCCGCTCCCCACGATTTTCCACTTAGTACCCGCAAGATATTCAAAGATCGGTCACATCGTGCTTTCAGTTGTGCTATATGCGACGACCAACTAAGTTTTCTATCAAATATCAATCCAAGGAACCTCGTCTCATCTGCAAAAGGTAGTAGATCAGCGCCTAGCCGGAGCCTTGGAGGTAGTCGACTCTGCTGACGCCAGAAGTTTACACAGATGGTTTTCTCAGCGGAAAAACGGAAGCCGTTTTTTAAACTCCAACTCTTAAGGTTGTCCAAGGTGGTCTGAAGACGGCGCTCTAAAAACGGAGTGCGCTGAGATGTACAGTAGACGGCAAAGTCGTCTACAAATAGGCATGACGAGACACCTGGAGGTACACATTTCGAGATAGAATTAATCGCAATAGCAAACAACGTAACACTTAGTACCGACCCCTGTGGTACACCGTTCTCCTGAACAAAAAGGTTCGAAAAAACCGAGCCAACCCTTACTCGGAATACGCGGTCTTTCAGGAATTCCTGAAGGAAGAGTGGTAGGCGTCCACGTATATTCCAGGTGTGCAGAGTACGTAGCAACCCTGCCCGCCAACACGTATCATAAGCCTTTTCGAGGTCAAAAAATATTCCGACTGTTTGACAGTTCTTAAGAAATCCGTTCATAATCTGTGTCGACATGGACACAAGATGATCCACTGTTGAACGGCGTCGTCGGAAACCGCACTGGATGTTATTCAGTAGGTTGTGCGTTTCCAGCCACCATACCAACCGCCCATTTATCATGCGTTCCATCACCTTGCATACGCAACTGGTGAGGGAAATAGGGCGGTAGCTAGAAGGGAGGTGACGGTCCTTGCCAGCTTTCAAGATAGGTATAATGGTAGCTTCTCGCCACTTTTCAGGAAACGTGGCATCAACCCAAACACGGTTATACACCTCGAGCAGGAATGCCTTACCTTCAGGTGAGAGCTGTTGTAACATTTGAACGTGGATTCCGTCCGGTCCTGGTGCTGTCAGTCGTGATGACGAAAGAGCATGTTCTAGCTCTGCCAAGATGAAGAGGCGGTTATAGTCTTCAAGGTTTCTGGAACTAAACACGAAACCTTGAGATTCTACCTGAGTCTTAATTGAGATAAACTCAGGAGCATAATTGCATGAGCTAGACACCTGAGCGAAAGCACAGCCGAAGGTGTTAGCCACAACAAACGGATCAACAACAACTCCTGCAGCTGTTTTCAGACCAGCGATTGGCAAGTGGGTTGATTTTCCGGCCACGCGCCTTAATTTATCCCATACAACAGATGAGGGTGTACATCTGTTGAAAGATGATACAAATTTGTTCCATGAGGTCTTTTTGCTATCCTTAATTATTTGCCTAGATTTTGCGCGCGCTTTCTTGTACTCAATTAGATTACTTAGCGTAGGGTGTCGTTGGAATACCCTTAGAGCACGTCTACGAGCACGAATAGCATTCCGGCAGTCGTTGGTCCACCATGGGACAGGAAATCGACCGGGTTGGGTAGCCGAACGTGGAATAGACTGTTCTGCAGCGGAAAGAATTTTCTCTGTGAGATGATCGACTAAATCATTCACAGAATCGTGCTCGTTGTATTCAAAGACAGCCAACTGGGTGTAAAGATTCCAGTTGGCACGATCAAAGCGCCATCTAGGGATACGTGAGGGAGACACATCTTGTGCTAAGAGACTAAGAAGACATGGAAAGTGGTCGCTGGAATGTAAATCAGAGATGACATTCCACTGTAATGAAACAGCTAAATGGGATGAACACACTGCCAAATCGATGTGCGAATAGGTGTTAAACGCGTCTGAGAGGAATGTGGGCTCTCCGGTGTTCAGGAGAACCAAGTTATTGCTCTCCAGGAATTTTGCAATGAGGTTGCCTCTCGAACATGCCCGATTTGAGCCCCAAAGTGGGTGATGGGCATTAAAGTCTCCAACTATTAGAAATGGTGTTGAAAGTTGGGAAACCAGATCTTCAAGGTCAACTAACGAGAGGTCATCTGATGGCGGGAGATATACAGTGCAAATGCAAAATTCTATTGATGGCAGCTTAATCCTTACAGCTACAGATTGTAAATCAGACTGTAGCTGTAACGGATCTACAAATATGTCATCCCTGAGGAGCATCATAGTACCCCCGTGTGCAGGAATGCCCTCTTCTGTTTCAACATCACACCTCAGTGGTGTGTAGCGTCTGATTTTAAAGTTGTCTTGTGGTCGTAGCTTAGTCTCTTGTAAGCATACCACTAAGGGGTGATGCTTACTGAGCAAAAGTTCCAATTCTGGTCGATGCGCTCTTAATCCTCGTATGTTCCATTGTAGGATAGCCATTGGAACTATGGGATATAAGATGTAAAGGTAGTCTACATTAAGACGACTTCATGGGTGGCCGAATCAATTTGCCCTTTTTCTTTGGTGTAGGGCTAGTTTCGGCAGGTTTATCCTGCCTCTTCTTTGCTGCAGATTTAGCAGCGTGGTCAGCTGTTTCATGCTCCATATCCTCTATGGAAGAGGACGGTTTTCCTTCTAGAACCTTCGATTCGAGGGGCTCGAAGCGATTGGAAATTCCGACCGACGTAGATGACGGTCGCCGGTCGTAGTCCTCCCCAGAAGATGACTCCGACGATGATCTCGGAGACGCTCTAGGGCTACGTTTCTTGGACTTTTCTGGAGCAGACTTTGTGCTTTCTTTCAGGAAGGCAGTTCTATCATACTGCGTCTTGAACTTGATCTCTGGTGCTTGGTATACAATGGGCAATTTCGTCCTGTTGTTAGACGTGGATGCTTTGTCAGGCGACTTCACTGACTTGTTATTTTCAGTAGTCTGTGTTCTCGGAGTTTTAGATGGTGTTACTGATGCTCTTGGTTGCGATCTAGGCACTAGAACTTTCTCGGATATTGTTGCCCCATTTATATCAGATGTTTGGGTACCAGCCTCCCGTTTCGGTGACGGAGTAGCCGCCACAGAGCTATAGGTACGGGAGGTGGTTGAAGAGGGCTTGAGGATACATAGAAGTTTCCGGGCTTCCGAAAAGGAAACCTTTTCCTTAACCCGGATCTCCTGAATAGCTCGCTCTTCAATATAACGGGGACATTCTCGTGAACTTGATGGATGTTCACCGCTACAATTTACGCATGCTGGAGGTGATGTACATGCATTTTCATGCATGCCGGCTCCGCAGCTGACACATGTAGGTGCGCCTTTACAGAATGCACTAGTGTGACCGAACCGCTGACATTGGTAGCATCTCAGAGGGTTAGGTATGTATGGTCTAACCTCAATCACTTCATATCCTGCCCTGATTCTTTGAGGGAGATCTACCCGATCAAAGGTCAGGAACAGGGTACGAGTGGGAACCATATCCCCTCGTTCTCTCCTTTGGACACGATAGACCGCAGTTACGCCTTGTTCCTGGAGGTTCTCCTGAATATCCTCGTTGGACATTCCATCCAACGCGCTAGTGTTTACAACACCGCGCGAGGTATTCAGGGTCCTATGCATCTCCACTTTGACTGGATAACTGCCCAGCATGTTGGCTTTCAGTATCTTTGCTGCTTGGGATGCTGTAGTTGCTTCCACCAGCAGCGTGCCATTTCTGGATTTTGTACATGATTTAACAGCACCAGCTATTTTGTCAAGACCTTTCTGTATAATAAACGGATTAACCGTAGAAAACGTTCTACCTTCCTCCGTTCGTTTAATAACTAAGTAGCGAGGACCACACTCAACTACTTGCTTAACACTGTTTTCAACTAAATCCTTTCCACGTTTATTGTGTTTTGGGGGGTGTTGTTTAGCCATAAATGTTGGTCTAAATTTCATCCCCCAGTGCTCCCCACCCACCACGGAGTCCAACAAGGGGTCACCCCACTGGGATGACAGGGCTACACAGGGGATATAGCGAGCTCGCCGTCCCACTCACCCTGGAGGTCGGTACAATACCTAGTCCTGGCCGATTGATTAGGGGTGGGTTAGTCCCTAACCTCCCGTTTAGGCGAAGCAGAAGCCAAAGTAGTGTATTAGAAATGCGCACCCTCCCCGAATTCAGAAAAAACTGTTACGAGCTCAGATACGCATCCCTCAACCACCAGGACAAACCTTTCCACCGACACGGGTCTCCACGCACGGCCTACACGTGGGTGGGCCTGTTGACCGTCTCCCTCAACCACGAAGAGGAGCCCACACGAGGGAGACTGTTGGCTCGGGACCCCGGGTTCGCCAAACCCGTACCTACCGAAGTAGGCCCCTGGGGGGATTTGTTTATACAAAATACGCTCTGTAGATTTATTAACCATAACTTTCAAAGCACGCAGTCGAATTTCAGCTTGTTAAGAGTGATTGTAGCAGCCTGTAGCATTTGAATAGAGAGAAATGAAGATGCCGAAAACGGAGGTAAAGTAATTAAAGTGCACGGACTTTAAAATGTGACGTTTTAGTCCCTTAGATTCTGAGCCATTAAATAACTTTGGAGCTCGCAATAAATATTCAACGAAACATGATTGAAATATTATTGCATGGATATGATAATTCCCCTTGTAGCTTTTAATAGTATATAGCCTTGTACATTTGGAAGAAGAATTATCAAAATATATTGAATGGTTATTAAGATTACCACTGTCTCTCTCCCACAAAGACACACAAACTAGGCAATCGACCTCACATATTCGAACACAAAAAATATACATTGTACTAGCCATTCCAATAAGAGACCTATAAATCTTAAATTTTTTGAGAAAATGACAAAAATAGTATATCTAGCGTGGTGTGTGGTGTCTGAGAATTTTTGCCCCCTAAGTAGCTCATTGACAAATTCCTGCACGTGGTTCTTTTTATCAAAATATTTTATAATAACGATCATACGGTATCTTAGGGATCCTATTAAAGTAAAAACTATTACTGGAATAAGCAGTAAGTCTTACAGAAAAACTAATCACAAAGCACTTGAAGTGATTCTTAGAAAAGGTTCTTCGTGTGGTGAAACTGTACCAGCGGAAGTTTTTCTTTCCGCTTTCATAATGTAACTACTCGTTATTTTCACAATGCTGCTGGAAACAATGTGCTTCCTATTTATATAAAAAAAGGAAAGTGCATACAACTGCTGCTCGTTCAGCTTGAACAACAACAACAGCGCATCAAAAGCTGTCAAACAAAAAACATCCTGAAGCTGACACATCTTATGCCTTCATCCTGACAAGGTTTTGTGAGGCAGAAAAACTGCCTATCAACGTGGAGACCAATAGCATCAGAGTATGTGTGCGCCGGCGCTGGGGCTAAAGCCTTCAGCGTGAACTAACGCGTGTTCAACCCTTGTCCCCATCTCCTTTTGTGTACTAAGGAATTAGACCAAACATTTTTATTCAAGTTTTAACTTGAGGGACTATACGTAGAATAATGCATACGTTATTGTATATTTCTGTATTAAGCAAAGGCATAGAAAACATTTCGATTCCATTTATTTTATTTCCTAAACCACAACTGAAAAAATGTATAACGTGCGTAATCCACAGATGTCTATACTGAACATTGAAAACCGGAAATGTTCTTGGAATTTTCTTATCGGCTTGGAAAACCTAAAAAAAAAAAAAAAAAAAAAAAAAAGAAACGTAAAATGGGGGGGGGGGGGAATACTACACGTTGTTCTTTAAACATTTTCCAAGATCTAGTTGTCCCGAGTTCGAATCTAGGTCTGGGTGAGTTACCTGGATAAGGATTTTTCCGGGGTTTTCCCTTTCCTAGAAGACGAATGTCGGGTAACTCAAAGCTCCATGGACCCTGGGCCCATTTGAGCATCATTTCACCCATTCCATTCATCGTTCGATATGTCTTAAAAAGCTAAAGGACGTAAATAACAACAAAAGAAATGTCAGTAATTTTACAACATCTATGTTTTGGTAGAAATAGTGATTGTCCATCATGAAACCTTAAATGGGTACAATTGTTTTCTTCAAAATTAGAACAAATTTAAGTATTTTAATTTTGTTATGAAAAATATGCTCATGTGTAAAGCTTATGTTCGTTTTATATAATTATATTAACATTGTAACTAAGGTGTCCACAGTAGTAAAGCAGAACCTCTCCCATCACGTGATTTAGTCCACGTGGAGAAGATATTGTGTTGTTTCTGATTGGCTAAAGTTAAATATGAATCGAGTCCTACTGGGATCCTTCTTGGCTGGGGCAGATTTCGTTACTAGGAATACGCTACATTTAAGCGATAATCAAATCTTTGAAGAGATGCTCACTATGTGATCTCCGCTATCATTTCACATCATTTCTCATTTTGTGCTTTCTTTCAGGGTGGAAGTATCGGCGGGTGTCTCGGCGTTACATGACATACTCCTGGAAAACACTTCCTACTCCGATGGGACGGTCTCCTGGGCTGACTTTCGAAATACCAGTCCCTTTGTATATTTTATTTCGCAGAAGTGTAAGTGTTTGAACATTCAAGCTAATAAGGAATACCCCCAATATGGTTAACTCAAAAAAGCAGGTATTGTCGCGAACCCATTATTTACGATAGCGCGGCGCTGAGCGATAATGGACAGATAGTGCCGTGTGGAGATAAAGAGCTTGCCTAAGCAGATAAACTTAGCGCGGAGATAAAAGGCGTGCCAAAACAGATAAAGTGAGGTAAATGGAACATTCTAGTGACATCTTGATTGTCTTACAGAACATTTGATTTCTTGTTTGTTACAGAATATTCGAGAAATGTCTAGTAATGTGAGTCGTGTTATATTTAAGGAAGCCGCGACTCGCCTAGGGACAGTTGTAAAGACAGCCATAAACAGTTGTAAAGAGAGTCGTAACGAGAGCTGTAATTGAAACTGGTGTTTTGGAAGTGAACTCTTTGTTGTGGTCAACGACCTTGGAAGCTTGTGTGTAATTCTGCTGGTGGCAAAATTGTATTTCTACGCAAATAAAGAGCGATTTTGAATTTCTGCAAGTTGGACTTTTAATTCTATGAACCCATAAAGTCACAATATACTTAATATAACTTGTCTGCTTTAACCATTGAATTGAAGTGAAGGGTCTTGGTTAATACAGCTTCTCTATTGTAGAGGAGTTACAGATCCCACTGTTGGTAGTAGAGCCACAAATAGTTGTAATCCTGCTGTGTTGTCTTTACTTCAAATAAGAATTTTCTTAACAGAAAAGTAGCAATAATAAATTCGTTAGCCGACCGTTTTTCTTTTTGCCAGTTTTCGTCTATGCATCACGCTACCCCGCCCCCTTCATTTAATTATTCTGCCCATTGTTTTTGTTTCTTTGTGTTTAATGTAGTTGGCAGCCATGTTTGTCCCTTTTTTCCACCCTTCTTCTTTATTATCGTTTTCTTTCCATGGGCTTGCTTCCGTTTGTTTACGTTTACTTCTGCTTCATGTCATTTACATTCTTGTAACTGCTCAGTTTTACTTGTTTCTCTTTGAGTACATTCATTTCTTGAGTTAATTATTTTCGCGGTTATCCAAGAACCGTTTTAGCAAAACACAGCACATACTACGTATACGAAATGAAATTAAAGGCACACACTAGCGACTCAGAAGCAAAACTTCTCATGGAGGAGATAAAATATGGACCCCCCTCCCCCCCCCCACTTGCAAAGTGTTTATATGCCCAAACGATAGTTATAAGCCGAGTGGAATTAATTACTTATTTGGATGTTAATTAGAGCAGAGGACGGGATAATGTTTGGTTTTATGTAAAAAGAAATGCAATTTCGTACCGGCATTGAAGCTTATGGAGAACACATCACATCTGCAAATGTAATGTGTTTTGTTATATATGAAATTTACCGGTAAGTATGTTGGAAAATTCAAATAAAGAATGTCTCGGAAAAGGTTCATTCCAGTATATATTGTACTTAATATAAATTGCGACTTATCATTTGAGAAAAGGATACCTACGTTCAGCATATTTACAGAACTCTCCCAGAATTAAGAGAACCGTGCTGCAGTAAGTTTCGGAAAAGTAAAAACATAACAAGAAATATCTGGAAACAAAATAGCTCACTCCACAAAAAGGAGTATTTGACAAAGATTGCCCCCCCCCCCCCCGATATCGTTTACATGGAACATTTTCGAAAAGGTTGAAGTTTTCAAACTGCTTTAACAATGTTTATGGAAGTGCTATATGTTTAAGATATTCTCATGAAAATAAAAATGTCAGTACAATTTTTTAGCATATTTTGCATTAGGAGTGAACTTTTCAGTAAGCTTCAACATCCTGAGAATGCCAGCAGTTCCTTTCTCCTTGATTTCAACGCGCAAACCAGTACGATTAGCAGGACTATCAGTACCAAAACCAACGGACTATGTTTTAAGAAAAGTTCTGTGTTCGATTCTCCAGCGAACCTTCCGGAAGTAGAGGCTACGTCATGGATATTGAATTTCCCCCTTGGAAAGTTATGTTAATTACAATGAGAACTTAGCGAGTTGACAGTTAATAAAAACCGGATGAGATGGCTATATTATTTCTCTTCAGAATATTCAGTTTTGAATGCTTTCTTCGTTCACCACTCCCTCTAATGTAGACATTTTTGTTCCATCTTAACCAATTTCTTTTCCTCGTGTATGCTTCTCCCTTCGACCTTATTTTTATCCTTTTACTTATTTTGTCTGCGCACTTCAATTGCTCGGTTATTTTTCATCCATATTTCAGAATACTCCGGTTATTTTTTCTCGCTTCTTAGCTTTGTGCAATATTCTGCACTATAAATTGCACAAGCACATATTTAAGTTGCTTCTTTTTTCGATAAAGGTTTTTGGTGCCATGGATATGTTTGTCTGACAACAGCTTATGTCAATACCCATATAAACGAATATACAGATCTTAAACTTTCCATTTGCTTCTCTATCTCATCCCGAAACTCAAATTGTATCTTATGGTCTTTTCTTCCAGTAACCACAATAATTTAATTAATTCTTACACCACTTACCTGAAATAAGCAAAGAAAGTTTTGCATTGCACTCAGAACTTGTGAGCCCTTCTGAATTAAAATGAAAATTATAACTATCACTTTTTTATGCGAAAGCTCATGTGTTGTGACAAAGAGAGGGGAGGAAGAGAAAGCGTAAGTCAGCGACATGTATGTTAAATATCAAATTTATGTTTGAATCAGAAGATACTTAAGTATGCCAGGCTGAGGTTTTCTAGAAAATTCCGCCAGCATGCTATCATTTATGTCGGAGAATTTTCCTTATTTTTTGTCTCAAAAATGTCAACTGATTTTAATTAAAATACTGTACGT
The DNA here is from genome assembly GCA_030765055.1 of Mantis religiosa. Lineage (NCBI taxonomy): Eukaryota > Metazoa > Arthropoda > Insecta > Mantodea > Mantidae > Mantis > Mantis religiosa. Next base: position 217,358,748 of record CM060947.1, on the reverse strand, counting down.
TTAGATATTAACATGACTAATGAAACGAATATATTATATTACTAATAAACCATGAGGCAAGAGGTAAAAGAAAGAAAAATTCATTGCCCAGTAGTGTTTAATGACCATTGTTACAGACTTGCGTATTTCGTGGGAAAGCATATTTGCGAAGGAAATGTTTCAGGATAGCTTGCTCCCCGGCATTTGGAGCTATGATTGAGGAAAACCTGGTTGGAGTAAAGCTCGTTGAAATATTCAATTTATGCCAAATAACCCTCTTAAAAGCATAAACTGAGTGAAGGATAGCGTAAGGTTGTGACGTGAATTTAAATTCGCGAATAAAGTTTTTGTTAAGGATAACACGGTTCAAACGAAAACTCACTCAGAAACAAAAAAATATTGCACGTTAATCTAGTAGATAATGCGGGAAATATTTCATTGAAAATTATTTTGATGTAAAAGTAGAACTAGGAGTTATGCGGTATAGAGGATATCATGTTTTGAGGTGTATTGTGTAATTAGTTCCGTGGTTCTATTAAATGAAACGGTATGATATTCAGTAAAATAGATTCCTTAAAAGCGAAAGCTTCTGTAGAGCTGTTCTTTGGGTATATCTTAATTGCTTTTCTTCTGCATTCCCGTGTCGACATTCAGACAAAAGCAGGTGGTGACAACTGAAAGCCATGGTGCGAGCTACGTGGCAACGTTGTTTCCGCGTGAACTGGACAGGAAAATGTCAAAGTGGAGAAGATGGGTAATCTAATTGCTTAAGAGCGCGGATAGGGGAATGAGTGACGAGACAGCTAGGGACAGCAGCAACAGGGAAATGCGTCCTTTGTTAAAACATTGTCAGCGTTTTACCACATGGTGCAAGTTTCGAGAAAGTTTCGACAACAGTTTGAGACGAACATTTAAAAAGTTGTATGGTAACAGCCACATAACTTCATCTTTTGGTGAATGAAGATTGTATCCATTTTACGTTTATCGTGCCAAGTTTTTACAGAAAACAATGCTACACATTCACATACACATATTACGTTAGACGCCGATTGAGAAATACTAACTTGGGAAAAAAGTGAAGAGATATCTCGTATAGGCTAATGCTATTAGAGCATTATGTCTCATAAAGTACCACAGTATTTATAAGGATTTAAACGCTGATATTTCGAATACAATTTAATGATTTTAATAAACCTCTTAAAGCAAGCTTTGATACAATAAAAGTACTTACTTTCTCGTTCTTCTTTCAGGTTGTATGAAATGAAGCTAATTCTATGAAAATATTTAAATTATATTGCCTACACGCATACTGCGGTGATTTTTGAGAAAATAGTATTGTTCTTCACAAAAAAAAAAAAAAAATGAAAATTAGTGCTTTGGGATCAAATGCTTCTCTCTTTCTCAAAGATAAATGGTACGAAAAATAAATACTTGTGATCCACTCTGCCGACATATGGCCGAAAAAAGATATTTTTCACCAAAAAAATACGGTAGCGAGATTTCGTGGAAGTTCACGTTAAAAACTTTTCTGAGTACAAAATCAAGTTAGAGCATAAATAGAAAATACATTAAATTCGAATGGCAATAAACACTGAACTTTACACAGACTGCCTCTATAAGCAGTTTAGCTTTTACTTTCTCAAGAATTACTCAAATAATTTCGATAAAAACAGAAAATATTGATAGTAAAAAGAGAAATAAAGTTTACATCATGAATTGTCTGCAAAGTCCACTTTATTCTCCTTGAAGTTTATGTAACTGGGAAACTGCAATAAAATACTCTATGGAAACTTAGAACTCGCGTAATTTTAGTCAGATAATTTGTTTTACGAAACATTCGCAGCCGTTCATGTGAATTCTGCTTATGTGTACTGAACACATCAAATTAAGATGTACGTAAAAACAGTTGAATGTCTGGTCAGCCTCACCTCCGTCCTTCTGCATCTTTTAAATGCGCATTGAAATCATTACTGCGCACATGTATTATAATTAACACTTTTCTATAGACAATTTGCAAAATGCATTGGGAATCAAAATACAATAATAAATTTTAAAATTCCTTAGTTTTTACACAGATTGGAAATAAAGTCAATTATTAAGCAAAATATGCACAATGAAAATAAACAAAATAGCTGCTGCCTATAGCTGTACTTGCCTCACAATTAGCAACCTCAATAACTTTCCTATCCTTTCACGCAAAAAATTAAGTTTCAGATATAAAAGGAATGAAGTTCGAGATTCTTGTGTAAACGAGGGAAAAAAAAAAAAAAAAAATTAAACAATTATTGTGTATTTCTAATTCCTGGAAAGAGTAATTTTAATTTTGGGACATATTCCATCTGCTATCGTAATATACATTTGCATTTATAAATACTAACAAAACTGTTGAATTTAAATATCTTCTATAAGTGGTCATTTCAGCGTTTGGAGCATATATTGGCAACTAATATACACCTATCATTAGATTTCTGGATATTCTTTGGGTTGGATACGTTAGATTATACTCACACAACACTTACAGACTCTGGTGAAGATAGGAATAGTCTTGGCTGAGAAAAATTCCCACTCCCCAGCCGAGAAACGAACCCGGGACCCCTTGTACAGTAAGCAGATGCTCTACCGACTGAGCTTAGTTGCCAAGTTGTTTTTTACGAAGCTCCAAAGAGTGCTATAATACAAAATTATTCGCCTTTCCTTTATGGTATATGGTACCTCGATTATATTTTCGCCTTCAACAAACAAAATGCTTATTTGCTGTTGGTCAGAGTAATGCAACCGATCATAAATATTTCAATGTTTTTGAAAATTCTGAAAGTCTTGGTAGCGGAAAGAATCAAATATGTATACCGAAAGTTGTTTTTCTCACAACTCGCCTACTGCGGTTCGTTCTGGAAATTTCTTGCCGCATGCAAAAAGTAGCGCTTTTTGAACTAGTTGCATAAATAATTATTCATGAATATGTAGATGGTTTTAGCTTTCCATCTTAAAATGCATAATGACATGCTGTCATGTGGGATTTGGGGCAGGGATTCGTGGAACTGAGAATTTTGTAAAGCACTGTGCAAAGCGCCTTTATAGAATCGTTTCCACGGTTTACAGGTCGTTTCCAGAATCGTTTGAAAATATTACGTATATTAAATTATTAAGGGAAACCTTGTAGCGGCATCAATTGAGCTACGGTAAGTTAACATTAGCAATGCAAATTAATAAATATCATTATAGAGAACAAGATCCTCAATAACTATTTTTGTGATGCTTCACTATTTGACTGGCTTTTTTTAATCCATTGAAATTCTTTGTGCTCTTTGAAACGCTCACAGAAAAGAGGTAAAAGAGGCCAAACAAAAACACGTTTATCTCTGCTTTGTATGCATCCACCTAAACAGAAAAGGTACTTTGCCTCCTTTCAAGCCCTACCGATAATGTAATGGATTAACTGAGAGGAGCTCACTACATGGTTTGCGTATTCATTGGTGTTCCAATGATGCAAAAATAATTTCCTCTAATTGCATTCTACAATTATTATAAGGAACAAACACCAGCTGTGATATAGTTCCCTTATTATAGTGTTATCTGGTTACTTTTATTTACTTTCTGTTTGTTTTTCCAGTGGGCATCACTACCAGCAACTGCTTCGAAAATAGTATTATTGGTATATTTAACACCTGGAATTAATAGCAATTACGACAAAAGCTTCAAGATGTGTACACATTGCAAGATTGTTAGTATTATAGATTAGCTTAAAATTGGATACTTTGCAAAAATTTTTAATGGCTGTTGAATTGCTCTGATATATTTAACATGAACGTCGTCTTTATCATATTTGTAGCAACTTGAGTTTGAAGCTCAAACTCCTGTTTTGACAATCATTCTTCACGGTAGAGTTAAACAAGTCTTTCAACTGTTTCCTGCCTCGATCGTGGTCTATATGATGTAAACTTAAATGAACAGCGCGAAGTCATGTGACGTTGCAAAGTCATTGTGAGGTCCCGGCTCGACTCCAGTTGAGCAGTGTGGCACAGCTAACCTGTTCATAGCTTGAAAAAAATATTTATAACAGATTGTATTTCTTTGTCTTAAGTAAGGTGGAGGAAATATTGTACTCCAACCGATAACTGGGTGAGAAAACATAAATGAGACCATAAATGAAAAACGAACTTTCAAATGAAGCAGATATTTCTTCATGATTGCCAAAGAAAGCTTCTCGGATAGGAGGCTTGGATGATTATTTGAAAGGTGCAAGTTTTGTTTATTCCTCAGTATTTAAGAGTTTTAAAATGTATATGTTCTGTTATTCTTGTGCTACGAACCCAGTCCGGGTTCGACACGGGCCGCTTGGATTTTAACAAAAACCTGCAACAAACTAAGGTAACCTAAAATGCCTTCTCAAACGATTAACCCAACTCAATTGCTAAGAGTGGACCCACTAAAGATCAGGCCATTGTAATTGAAGCACATGATAGTATCTCTCTTAAAGAATATATTTATGCTATTGGCGAACACACTGATCCTTCTCAAATTCGTTTTGTATCCGAATCTCAAATAACAGAATTTGCATTTACTTAGCGAGTAAACAACTGGCTGAAACTCTTGAACTGTTTATCTGCTCCGGTAACGGATCCGTTTACTATAGGAAATGAGTGTATGAGAGTGCATATGAGTCACCCATGCTGCCAGATCTGATATATTTTGTTACATTTAATGCAGCGATAGGTATTATATATGGGTGAGTTATGTGACAAAACTTCACATCCTTGTCATACTGGGAAGGTGAGCAGGAACACCGTTGGGACAGCAAAAGTGATTACCCTACACACTCCTCTATCTTGCCTTCTTGTAACCAACATCCCAAAATTAAAGTTAGCAACGTTACATTGACGTTGCGGCCACTTCTGACTAAACAACGTAGGATCATACTGTCAAACGTATGTCCAGTTATCCCAAACTGTATTCTTGAACGTGCTTTAAGCAACTTTGGAATTAACACCACCTCTGCAATAATGCATATTGGAGCAGGTTTAACATCCCAAGTTACTCTCACATACTGAGCTTTCGGCGTCAACTCTATGTTCAACCTGAGGATTTTGAAAAGCTTCCAGATAGCTTTGAGGTGCATCATGAGGGCACTGCACACTGGATATATGCATCTTCAAATGCCCCAATGTTCTTTGTGTGTAAGATGGAGGGTCATTTGGCTAAACAATGCACTCAACAAATTACTGAACTGCCAATACCTACCACTATCAACTCTGAATTTTCAGCACTAGGTGAGAAAACTGTTAATCAGCATAACCCAGAAGCACAAAACACTGTCAATACACAATGTGCTCCTAGTGAATATAATACTCAACGTGGTGAAACAGAGCTTCCTAACCTCAATACTCAGAGCATATCTATTCCGAATCAAATGAGCATCAACTCCAAGACTCCTTCTAAACAGACAACTAAAAATCAAGTACCAACTCATCCCATAAAACGAGCACACTCACCAAGTAACTCCATTTCCACCTCTCACACTGAAAATGAATGTTGATACTACTTCAGAAGAAGACTCTGAGAGAGAAGATTGTAAGATAATCCCTAAACCTGTCAGTAAGAAACCAAAGCCTTCAGACATAAAAACTGAAATGCTCGAAGGAATGCTTCCATTGAAGCAAATCATAGAAGAGAAACCAGAGGACCATATCCTTTGATTCATAGCTTGCTGGTTTCATCACCATCTTGTGATATATGTACATGCCTTCTTACAATTAAACATATTGTATTTCAGTGCACAAAATACAGTTACGCCAGAAAAAGGCACAATATTTCAAGCAACATGTTGTAAACACTTATAGATACAAAACAAATTAGTTAATTTGTTAATATCCTTTAAAGAAATTTGTCTTTATGACTATTGCGACTTAACGGGTTTGTAGAATTAAAAGTCCAATTTGCAGAATTCAAAATATTCTTTATTCCCGTAGAAATACACTTTGGTCAACCCTTACAGTAACAGAATACAAATACAATCTTCCAAAGTCGTCGATCACAAAGTGTTCACTTTCAAAACACAGCTGTACGAGTCCAAGTCAATTGTCAAGTTCCATTTCGACTCTGTAATTACGACTGTGTCCCTAACTGGCGACCGTGGCTCCTTTTTATAGCTCACTCGTATTTCTAGACATTTGTAGAATGTTCTCTATTCACTCTTCCAGAAATTACCAGAAGAAACACGAACATTTCAGTCATCTAACTTTATCTGTCTCGGCAAGCTTTTTATCTCCGCGATGCACTATCTGCCCTTTTGTGTACGTAGGCCACAGTCGCGACAGTATGTAAAGTCGTGCTGCTCGAACGGTTACCATGGATTTATCTTTGGTAATAGATACCTCTCATATAAAGCACTGATTACTCCACGTGGAGTGAACATCTATCTGCCATTTGTGATTCCTGCGAATTCCATTGTTTGAAGTGATGCGTTCATTGGTGTTTAGCACAGGGTCAGGAAGCGCGGCAGTTCCGCTTTCACTCTTACAAGAATAATCAGTGTATTATCTGAGAGATTTTTATTAACAAAGATAAAGCCATGGTAACCGTTCCAGCAGCACGACTATAACTCTCAGAATTCAAGTTGCTGTCATGTTATGTCAAATTAATTTTTGGTTCTCACAGTGTATTGTAATATTATTGTAAATTTGTAATTTTCAATGTGGTCGCTATAAAACCTACGAGTTCTGCGACCTAAAGCAAGCTTTTCGATAAAATTCCAAACATATTTTCTCAACTGTGATTCTCATCATTTGTTTAAAATGTAGTAAGATTGAGATAATGCTTTAAAATGAAATATTCTTATAGAAAAATCTGTAAAATAGCTATGTTAAGTAGTAATCATTCTTATGGAACGCTCAGTTTACCTTTCTTTAGTGCCCATTCTTTATTTGCCATGAATTCCTGGCTATCTGGTTTTATAAACATTTAATGCGTATGATAAATAGAGAACGGATTCTTAGGTAAATAAATGTTCTTTTTTCTGCAAATCACCCATGTCCACACAAAGGGAAGAATGAATAAAAGTTCATGAGCATAAATATAAAATCTTATTTCACTTAAAAATACATATTTTGAAAGAAAATTACATAAATAAATATTTTTATAGGCCTTCACAAATGCACAAACGTTCATATTTTCACTATTATTTATACCGCATAGTTTTAAATTCTTTCTGTTGTAAATATATACGATTATTTACGAACTACTTGTACTGCGTCAGAGAATGTTCGCCATATCTTGGTGCGTAAGGCAGAAACAATAAACTTGGTAGACATAATTTTATTCGAAGAACATTTGCGATAAGATATGTATAATTAATATGATTTGGGATTACAGCATCCATGTGAGAGTGTTCACAAGCCTCCTAAATCAACATTGAAAAAACACATCCTTCCTAAGTGCTAAGATGAAACTTGGCAAAATGAAATGCCTTGAGTGAGCGTTTGGGTTTCTGCAATGCTCACCCAAGGTTCGAGTTTCAAAAACTGCAAACACGAGGGCTATTCAATAAAGAACGATCATATTTTTTTTACCGTCATAATTTTTCGCACTAAAATTCAAACTTATCATATTTTGTTAGCTTAATGTAAAACAAACACGCCGTAGTAGTTTCATTGTTGGTATTCCTGGTTCCCGCCTGTGAGAACCAGCCAAGTTCAGACATGTTCAGTATCGCCTACCGCTGCAATGGAGGTAACGTGCAGTTAAATTTTATGTTAGAGGAAGATCCGGAGTTTCTTTCAAACGTAATCACTGCTAATGAAACTTGGCTACATCATTTTGATCCTGAGAGCAGACAGCAAAACTCAGTGTGGAAATCTCCTTCATCACCAACCCCCAAGAAAGCAAAAGTGGTTGCCTCTGCTGGGAAAGTATGGTCATCTTATTCTTTGATTTTTATGTAATGGTTTATCAGCATGTTGTACCTGCACACACATCAGTAAGTGCACAATACTACAGGGATGTCCTGAAAACATTGCAAGCTCATATCAGGCGCAAAAGACCACATTTCCATGAAGCAGGCTGGATGCTGCACCACATTGATGCGCGGCCACATATTGCCAATGTTGTTGCTGAATATTTTACAAAAATCAACGTGAAGTGCATCCCTCACCCTCCCTATAGTCCGGATTTAGGCCCATGTGACTTTTTTCTATTCCCTAACTTGAAGAAACGCCTTCGTGTGAGGCATTATCCATCATCAGAAGCAGTGGTGAAGGCTGCGGAGGCGATTTTGAAGTATCTCTCAAAAAATGGTTTCCAGTATGTCTTTGAAGACTGGCAGAAATGCTGGGACAAGTGCATCGCATTCAGGGGACACTATTTTGAGAAGGACCATCAAAATTATGAGGATGAGTAAAGGTACGTTGTCAAAAAAAGATTGTGGTCATTCTTTATTGAACAGCCCTCGTAATATTGTTGGTGTATTGAGAAATTGTGGAATGAGAAGTGGCTTGTAAACAACTATCTTCAGCAAATTTATTTGGTGATTTATCACACTATGCATAAAATTGGTTACAAATGGTGCCCCATTATGATAAAAACATGCTTGCATGAGTTTTCCTTAAATTGTTCACTAAGTATCATATGTGTAGTTCATTATTTTAACAGATTATCTAAATGTATCAGACTCCCATAGAGTTGCTTCAGATGGGAAAGGGAAATATTTTTTTCTTAAATCACCATTGGAGATTGAGTTCTTCACTGAAAGAAAAAAACTCAGTCTGCCTAGTCTCCCTCTGTTGGTGCAATTGGCCAAGTGCATTTTGTGCAATAGAGCAAATTTTGAAAGTTTTGCATCTGTTGTAAATGAATCGGAGAAAAATAATAAGTCATCCTGGCGTTAGGATTTATTGAAAGATGTCTAACTAAACATGATTTGGGCTTCACATCTACAAATCTGAACTTTTTATGATTACTAGTTTCTACATACAAAAGGTAAGAAAATAAATCGGTTAAGTGAAACATCTAAGGAGGTGCGGGCTGTTGACATGAATCCCAATTCGTTACCAGGCTGAAGCTGCTAAACCACAACTTCAAAAATTTGTTTAAGAAAGCAAGGTTTTCAAAAACTGTAGAGTAGCCCAAGTTCGGAAGATAAGTGAGTAGAATATACGGGTGTTAGTGATACCTCCTTTTTAATTTAACATCCTCCAACGTAAGTCATGTTGGATGATGAACAAAATGACTGAAATAATGCTCGAGCATAGAGCTGGGAATTATCGGATATTCGTCTAGGATAAGGGAAAACCCTGAACAAAAATCCTCATGCGGATAACTCTCACCGCGGTTTGAACTCGGAACATCTTGAACGTGAGGCAGACAGGATACCACCTATGCTACAGAGACTGGCATCTGTGTTGGTGGTACCAGTAACAGTACTAAATTATTATTTTTTTTATTTCCGTGAATTTTGTTAAAATATTTTAATATTCTGTCAAATATTTCCCTCTTTTCTAGCCCATAAAAATAAATATACATAACTATTTTAACACATAAATATCCGCTCCCAAATAATAATTGCTTGTTCGCACAAACCTGTGTAGGACAAGGTTTGAAAGATAGGAACTGATTGAAAGAGTCAGTGTCACAACTAGAATTTGAAACGGATCTTTTTAACCTTGTCCTACATATACCTTGAGTGAAAGAACAATTTCGGCAGTTAATTATAATTCATTCACCTAATAGTTGGTTAACATCTACGTCAGACTCCTGAATAAATACGATATGCCCAATGGGGAGGTCATAGCATGTTTTTAACTTGTTCGTAATATTACTGTAACGTTTTTAATTGATTGCAGCTATTTGAAAAATGTCTCTCTTTTTTCCAAAACGAAGCCTTATGAAGAAAAATCCTAAGGGGAACTTCGTATACGAAAAGAAAAAATGTCGTCTGGTGTAAGGGTTTTCCTACAATACATTCGTAAGAAAAAATCATCTCTTTGTGTGTTTTGCTTCCGGTATAATATGAACTCAGTAAAGTAAGCATTTGAAGAAATTTTGATGCTCTCTTCTAATATTTTCCCCGTCGCATATTTGTAGAAGTATTTGTTTAGATTTTAGTACTGGTCTGGTGCCTTTGAAGCTAAAACTCTTTTGTGTTACACTCGCATGACAATTTCTATTCTTGTACAACCTTAAATTAATGTTACAAACTTTATTCCTCTAACTTTAAGTAGATATAAACATTTGCAGAAATTATATTATTGTTAATTTTCTTGTAGGTGCAAGGGGATATGGAACACAGCAGGCTTTAAGCGGTAGTCAGGTGTTTAAGAACAAGTCGTTATGGTATAGCTTTGATGTTCGTTCTCTTGGCATGGCTTTTGTATTTTATATATTTTCACACAAAGCAGTGGGAATAACTAATGTTAGTAATGTAGGTGCGATAACAAAAGTCCATTTCTGTTAAAACTTTTTTCCCTTCGCTTTCCTTTTCCCGTGCAGTGAACTCGAAGAACAGGAAAGTTTGCATGCCATGCCACCGCTGTCTGTGAGAAAGAACCCAGAAAACTAGTAATTGCATTGTTTCCGCAATGTAACAGCTGGGCTGACGGGACGAGTTGCTTCAGTAAAGGATATCGTGTCAGCGTATCAGATCGTACTACACGGATGTTAGTAGGTCACAGAGGCACGTGTTTTGTTTACTTTATTGCTCCCTCTTCTATTATTTTGACCAAATTTCATTAACCAGTGCTGCATATTGACTATGACTTCCCGTAAAATCTTTAAAAATATACAGTTATGTCCATATCTTATTGTAATAGTTTGAATTATGTATCGGAAATCTGAAATTATGATTAGCTAAGATTAATAATTTTATGAAGAAGTGATATGAAGATAAAGCATTACAATAAATAATTTCTCTATGTTAAAATTAATGAATAACAAAGAAACATGAATTAAGATTTTCCATGAGACAATTTGTCTTATAAAAAGACAATAGCTCTAGACCTTCCTGGAATTTATTTTCGCTTGTTGTATACATCGTTAGGCGCGTAGGACAAAGTTCTGAAAATTAGAAAAGAAATTCGTTGAACAATAGCGTTTTAGATGCAAATAAGAGTTTTACAATTGTACTGCTTAAATCCAATACAAACATTGGTAGAGAGTAATGCTTAGCAAGCGGTATAGTACTTCACTTGACATAGAGTGTGCATTTTTAAAATTCGGGCCTTCGTGTTCTACTTCTAGTCTTACAGAAGTGCCGGCCCTCTAGCCGTGTTCGCTGGAGTGTAAGTCTTTGGCGGTCCACCGCACTTAGGGTCGCAGGTTCGAGTCCCACCTTGGGCATGGTTGTTTGTGTGAAATGTAACTTAAGTAAAACAACAAGAAAAAAGTAAACATAAAGCGCTGAAGCCTAAACTGGCGAAAGAACGGGGAGAGAAAGAAAAAACAAGAGTGATTTTTAAGATTCGCGTCTTTCGTCCTTGTACTTCCACTGTGATCGATTATCTGCATCCACGGCGGTTAAGGATTTCATTAGGGTTATGTGCATATGTAGATTAAGGATTACTGCAAGGGAACCTTTAGCTTAGCATTTCTGCGACTCACATATTATTGTTCAAAATTATTTTTGTTGGAGTCTGAATATCTCAGAAGTTAGCAGATATAGTTTAGTAGTTACAGTTTGAGTGGTAAGATTCAGAAAGATTTAATTCTTGAACCTCAAACAGCGCCCTTGTCCTCTGTGGTCCTGTGGTGACATACTAGCATCTCGTTCCTGAAGTCGTGTGTTCAAAGCCAACTATGGATTTTTTTCGGGAGTATAAATGGCGTTATAATTCTGAAGGCGTGGCTTCCTTCTAAAGGGGAGAAAAGTCAGTCGTCCCATGTAAATTTTAGGCACGTAAAGGCATCTCACGGCCATTAAAGAGGACTCTGAGCAAAATTAAGCTGTCTCTCGTAGAATGGGACGCTGAGAACCGTAACGGTTAAGAGTGTCCATAAATAAGTCAGCAATCGAACAGTCAGCAACACTACAAATACATCAATATTACTCTACGTGGTGTTTATTTTCACACACACCCAGGCGTACTCTGAGAAAAAGGTCTTGTAAGTTAATACTGGAGCAGCTGGTAACAATATCATCGGACAATGATATTGCGAACGGCGTAAGAGATGACAAACACATTTCATTGTCAACTAACAGAAACATAATGTACTTATACTACATAGCAAAGCGTCGAAGCGTATTCACCGTCATTGACAAAGAAACTTGTTTCTTTGTTTACTAGAAGAGCCAAATGTTAGTAACTTCGTACAGTAAGTGGCACAACTCAAATTGAGCACTCGGGAGCTGTGTGTCTGATATGAAAGGTCAATCAATTAATTATTATATGCAAATTACCATTGCAGCCGTCCGTTTTGTCCCTTGATACAAAGGTATTTTGAATCCCTTTCTTTCTGCTTGTCATAATATTCAATCATGGTATGTATATATGACATACATGTATATAATATATATTATTAATTTCTCACGCCTGCCGATGTATGACACGTTGCTGTCCAGGAGACATGATTGCATCTGAACGAGTGTATTGTCCACCAACGCAAAGTAAGTCCCTGAGAGGAATGTGCCACCCTTACACAATGGGACAAGGACAGCAAATGCGTGTGATAGAGAACGCATGCTACACAAGGAGTAGAACCGTTAAGAAACATGTGTCCTTTTCACTCAGTACTCTAAAACAGAGAATATTTATTCACAAAAGTAGAAGCCGTCAGAATTTTTTTGAACGATCAGTAAAATGAACTGACATGGGGTGTCATAAACCTGTCGAGGGACGGTGTAAGAACCTTCTCCAACCCCGCTGCGTCTGATTCCCCGGGACTTTCTTTCCTGTACCAAATAGTATATGCACTGACTCGTCGTATATGTGCGATAGGTTCGCGTAAACAGCTCCGTTATTTCACATATTTTCCTGTATACCTACTTCCATGCTTTGCCACGTAGTATAGGATGCTGACTTTTAGCATTTTGATTTGTACGATTACCCCATGTTGTAGCGTTTATACACTGGCGGTTATAAGTGTTCACACACAATTTTGCAGTACATATTCCTGTCATTATGATCAAGGTCTGTCGCCTTTTTACATCCATTATCATTCGTTAAAAGCCAGAGACCAAAATGCAGACATAAGTATTCACAAGCTGGGGATAAAATGTTAACTAAACTTCAGTTCCAAACTGAGGGTCGCAGAGCTAGGATAGCAGCAAGGTCCGTGTGCCAGAGCAAATATACATATGCTGCCTGTGTTGTTATAGTGTGTGCAATGTTGATAAAAATTATCAAAAAATTAATAAATGCATTGGAAGACCATGTAACTTGCAAAACAAGTTCATCTAAAGACTGTCAGAAGGATTTTCATCGAGTTCGAGCTCAAAGAAAGAAGCCCTATATCAACAAGGAAAATAGTAAGAAAAGGGGCTGCAGATGAATCTGTGACCAACGACTCAAGGGTTCTGAAATATTTTAATGTTTTCTTAGGAGAGCAAAGTACATAACGACGCACGTATTTAAGTGTGTAGACACCCAAATATCAGCTGGGATCTAATATGGAATAAGCCGTGAAAGTGGCGGCGCCGTAAACTCATGATATAGGCGTGCATGCCTGCTTCAGCTGTGAGACAATTAGTATATATTGATAGAACTATGGACCAATATAATCTGGATATTTTAAAGAGAAATTTGAAAACCAATTTCGAAAAACTTGGTTTGATATTAACTATCGTTTCAATAGGACAGTGATCCAAGTATACAGCATACATTGTGGTCCGCCTCTACAGCGTAGGTGGTAGCGTGTCTGCCTCACGTTCAAGAGGGCCAGATCAATAATCTGTCAGGGTGAGTTATCTGGGAAAGTTTTTTCCGGGGTTTTCCCTTAACCTGAAAGATGAATTTTGCATAACTAAGGTCTATGGCTTAAACAACATTTCACCCATTTTGTTCATCGTCCGATATGGCTAAACGTTGGAGAACGTAATTTAAATAAATAAATAAATAAATAAAAAGTTACAATGTTTAGGCTTGGATTCTGTTTATTACTCTTTACATTCTAGGAGCGCCACATCCGACGAACATAAATCCTATTGAGTATTTGTTGTAGGAATGGAGCGAAGAATAAAGAAAGCATGAAATAGTGAAGATATGGGGACCCTATTGCGCTACGCTGTCACTCATTGCTTCCTCGAGAAGCTTTAATAGTTCAAATAAGTTTATTCTTGAACATAGTGCTGAAATCATCATGTTTATAATGAAAATATGTTACAACACTATTATAATTCTTCTTCAGTAATTCCAATTATTATTATTATTATTATTATTATTATTATTATTATTATTATTATTATTATTATTATTATTATTATTATTATTATTATTATTATTATTATTATTATTATTATTATTATTATTATTCGTCTACTTATATCTTTAAAGACTGCATTGAGATACATCCATTCTTTTATATGGTGCGTTTTGTTCTTTATTCTGTTATCGTAAGTACAACAATGTGCTTTCAGATCCGGAAGGAAAGATTTACTTTTCCATTTAGCACATAATAATGAACAGTATATTAGAAAAATTGCGCATTTGAAAACATTATTGGAAGATTATAATGATACAGTAAAAATCTTGTAACTTATTATTTGATTGCTCTAGGCTAAAACTAGTTCTTATCTTCGTTACAGATAAAATTGTGCTTATGAGTTTCGTGGATAGTTAAATCATAATTTATATGTTTTATACGGTTATTTCGAGTTTAACACATTTTTTGACATTTTATGTTTCCAATCCTAAAAAAGAGCCTATTTCAAATTTAACTCTGCTTTCAGAGAATTGGTATTACTTCCAAAACAATGAGAGCATTGTTTTATTTGAGGTAATTAAATAGAGAATATAAAATGAAAAAAAAAGTTCGCACAAAAATGCCAAAACTTATTGCAGAAGAGCAATGGCTTGAAGCACTTGTGCGTAGCAGCAAACATTCTTATGGGAAAATTCCAGCTCGCCTGATTGAAGCATTCCAACATGTGCCGAAGGTCACATTATTTTTTTTTATTTCAGCATATAAACTAATATTGACTGAGAAGAACCGTAGTTAATGTCTTGGAAATGTTTCAAAGGTTTTGATGACATTGTATAGATGGAATGTTTGTTTATTCCATTAATTGTAGATTTAATGTTATGTATTTCAACACAGGCCTATCTATATGTGTGTTATATTGTATTTTTAACTTGATAAATGCGGAATGTTTTCAGGAGCAGTTTGAACACGAGCAGTATAAGTTTTTATATGCAATTGTATCTCATATTGTAATTTTTTTATTGTTTTAATCACCAACAATGTGTTTTTTTCTCTCTCTCTCTCTCTCTCTCTCTCACAAACCGTTGTAAGACTTAAGTTGAAAAGGTAGAACCTGATTAAAAATTAAGGCTGAATTTTGCACCTCAGATCCTCCAGGTTCCGTCTGGTAGCTCTAACCAACTGACCTACCATGAAGACATGCTGGAATGAAATTGAAGTTACCGCAGTTTTCCCTGTGATTTTGACATGGCATGATACACCGTCGCCGTTTGTGTGGGTAGGTCTTCTCAAATAAATTTGAAATCTCCTTGAGGTCATCTTCTTGCGAGTCATTTGGGAAAATTTAACGTTGTGCCGGCATGTTGCCATAGTGGTTCATTTAGTTGGACAAACTGGACAGTTACTGGAAGGTCCGTGATTCAAATTCCGGACACTACATTGAAATTTTCATTTCTTGTGTATCCTTACAATATTCTCGTTTATCAAAATTGTATATTTGTATGTTATGCTTACAGTTTTACTCAATATTTTAGATTTTACATAGTCTAAATGAACATGTGGTTTAAATAACCTACACTATATATCTGTTTAATGCATTGTGCGTTCAGTTTTGAAATGTGTTGCGTTGAAGTGATTATTCATTATTATTCCAGTACATTTCTGAAGTTACCCAGGGGAGGATCGGCTCATCAAAGCATGATCTTATGAAACAAAAGAGTTAGTTCCTCCTATTCAAGGAAAACGTCTGGCCAGCATTCCCAAGCTGGCAAGCGTGGAAACTTAACATCAGCTGACACACATCCCGCCACCGGAAACAGGCTTTTTTCTCAGAATCCATATCTAAGCATTCGTCATACTCCGTATCAGCAAGCCAAGCTGAAACGTGTTTTTTTTTTTCAGCATAATTATGGAAGTTTTACAGGGATTATGAGTAAAACGAAATGTTCATTCTTGAATTCTTGATTCTATTAAGAATCATGAATATACCCAGGTTGTTGCATACAAACATTTTTACTATTTATATTTACTAAAAGTCAATATCGAGGTTTCGCCGGAAATACGTTTTTTGAGAACCCTTGAATCCAAACAAAAATATAACAAGGAACATCTGCATTGTTGGCACTTCACGTAAGAAAGGATGAGGCAATGGTTGTGCACCTTGTTTTATATACATGGAGCTCAAAACTATTTTCGGTGAGAAAGTAAAAATAATTTTGTTTTTGGCTATTCAGGAGGGTTAAAATATTTCCGGTAAACTCCCGACATGATGTTTTGGGTGGAATACAATACTTCCTCTGCTTATAATATATCAAATGAAAAGAATTTATTATCTTTTAAAAGTGATCAGTGGCTGTTACTGTGGAACGACGGCTGAATAGTTTAGTGCTGTTAAATATTCCTCTCAAAATATAACATTTTATTATTCAGTCACATAAAATAATTGCGTACTGGCTACCCACCACAAGAAGGCAAGAGACGAATGAAGGGGAGAGGGTTTTTAACTGTTTATCTGCTCTGTTAGTGGATCTGTTTACTAGGAAATGAGTGTGTGAGAGTGCATAATGTTTGTTGCAGTAATTGTAGTGATAGGCATTATGCATTGGCAAGTTATGTTACAACACTTTATGTATTTTAAACGAATCTAGCATCCTTGTCATGCTGGGAAGGCGAGCATAAACACCGTGGGGACAGCAAAAGTGATTACGTTACACATTCCTCTAGTTTGCCTTCTTTTGGTGGGTAGACAGTAGGTGCAGTATGATCTGCTAGGAAGCTCTCCAAATGAAATTAAATCTAAATTAAATATAAAACATGTTTAAATTTTGTACAAAAGTGCAACTCAGTAATTGCAGCGCCTCGCATTAAATAAAATGCACAAATCTTTAAGAAATGTCGCCGTAAGTATACTTTCTCTAAATTATGTCGACAAAGGTTTTTGTTCTATGTTTGAGTACAAATAAATTAATTAACTTAACTAACTATATGTACACGATTTGCGTGACATTTCACGTGATTTGATAGCTCCATTTGTGTATTTAAAGAATCTGGTTGTGCTGTTATTTTGGTATTTGCACCGTGCTTGTTATCTGAACATTTTTTGTTTTCTCCTTACATGGTTATCAAACACGCCAAGACTTTGCTTGGCAAAAACGTCAACAACCTCTTGCTACGCTGGAATTCATCACTTTCGATACTTTACCAAAGAATATTTTGAATACATTAATGCATTAAAGTATTATGTGCTATTTTCACTTTGTTTTACAAAATTATTATTATTATTATTATTATTATTATTATTATTATTATTATTATTATTATTATTATTATTATTATTATTATTATTATTATTATTATTATTATTATTATTATTATTATTATTATTATTATTATTATTATCATCATCATCATCATTATCATTTAGATATAGTTATCTATTTCATTTTTAATGTCCCACTTTTAGCCACCTTTAACATTTAAGTGCACATCGTCAGCTGTTTACCTTTGGAAAAATTGTTCATCGACATTGAGGTATTTACGTACGAAATTAATAATACATAATATGTCGTATCGTTTGGAGGGCTATTAGCATTGAAAGGAGGAGGGAAATATACATGTGGTATATTTTAATAATTCCTAAAATATACATTTGCTAATAATTTAGCAAAACAAAAACAAAACAAAATTTGGGATTAATGTTTAAACATCCAGATTTGTACCTGCTAGTTCTCAGCCGTCATTGCCATCTTCTCCACTTGGCCACAGCTCCATTGCAGATAAACTTCTAGGTGCAGATTATGCACACATGGAATACAACACAACATACGAAATACTGTCTCATTTCGGCATTGAAAAATAATGTTTCAAAGAGCGTACACATCAATTTACCTTTATGCAACCTTGGAACTTCTTACTCATATGCTTCTCCTTTAGCGCTTAATAGCAGTAACGATTCTTATCGCGGGTTATGGGATGTCTGATTTACGAGTTTTAGACTTGTATATAACTTGCAATCGCCTTTCCTTTCTTTGCTGTTCAGGTACTTTATAGTAGAAACATTACAATTCTGTCCAAAAACGTAACGTTGAAACTAAACGAAAATACACTATTTTAGGCCAGTGGATCATAAAAAGTAATTTAATGCATATATTTATGTCGCACTGTGACATCAAAGCTTCGAATACTGGGCTAAATTTAAATGATATACTCCACTAAATAGAGGCGCTTTCTGAGGCCAAGAAAGCTCAGCATATGCCGACAAGCTTTTTCAAAATTTATCTTCGTTTCAGCTTTCTATATACCTCTGTGCAACGAAAAACAAAATGCAGTTATTGTGATTAATGACTTCTATAGATCATTTCTAGATCTGTCTACAGAAACTCCTGTGATTTTAACACGTTTTAATTGTTGCTTGCTCCAAATAGGGATTTGATTCATTTAATGTAACCCTGCCCACCAACTCAGGAGACCATAATTCTCCTCAGTCATCTTTTTAATATCTAAGGCCCAGTAAATCCTAGGCTGAAAAGCGTCCCGAGCAATGACGGAAATCCATGTTGGAAAAGACAAGGATATATATTGGAACTGTCGCACAAACTTTCAGAGTATTAAGGAGGATAGAAAATAATCCGGGGGAAAAAAATCCCCACGTTCCAGCCGGGAATCAAACTGGAAGATCTGGATTTAGGGAAGCTGGTATAGAAACATTCCTGAAATAATAATTGTACAAAGGCGTAGAAGATATTTTTATCCCAAGAATTGTAATTTATGATACTCCAAATTTTGGAAACGCATTCTCCCTGTTTCAGAAGTGAAAGACTTATCTAAATAGTGGGATAGTTAAATAAAAAATATCTTCTTTGCTAAGATGTGATAGTATAAAATAACAAACACGAACTTGGCGTTTCGTGAACACTAGATTACCAGAACACGTTTTTTTTCAATTTCTCTGTGTAGGGGAGCATTGTATTTCACCCAAAAGGTTAATAAGACTTATCTAAATAGTGGGATAGTTAAATAAAAATATCTTCTTTGCTAAGATGTGACAGTATAAAATAACAAACACGAACTTGGCGTTTCGTGAACACTAGATTACCAGAACACGTTTTTTTCAATTTCTCTGTGTAGGGGAGCATTGTATTTCACCCAAAAGGTTAATGCCGAGATTTCATTAGAAATACATGTTTTGGTAATCCCTGAATAAAAAAAAAAAGATATTTAAAAAAGCAGAGAGAGAGAGAGAGAGAGAGAACAGCATAACTCGAAAGATCGATAGCAAAAACTGGTATTAAAGTCCAACATATTTCAAGGACGCGACACGAATATTTTCAAGAAAATCTCTCCACTCCAGACTACCATATACATGCAACATTTGTCGACAGTTTTAATGCTCTAAAAAATGGCTCTCAACGATTTTAATTAAAATAACAAGTATTTTCACGGCAAAAGACTTCGGAGTACTCAGCTTATACTTGCACTTACTATTTTGATTGAACATTTTCGAGAAATTACTTCATTGAATTTAATTTTTCAATAATTATTATCTCAAATGCGAAGTCTTTCGTTTTCTAATTATGTTCTAGACTTACAAAAATAATGGAATTTCAAGCCATCATGTAGCAATCAGCTTTTATGAAATCTGTCACTTAAACTTATACTGTTCCCCTATTCCCACTGTACCTACAAGGAAATGATGTAATTAAACAATTTCTACAAACGTTTAACTTGATTAACGTGAAGTAAATACTAGAACAAGCTGTTTAATAATAACAATAACACAATTTTAAACCTTTGTATCTTTTCTGCGACCCTATAATTACATAACACTAAGAATGTCCCAGTATTCCATTATGGAAAAGCCAAGGATTCTTTAACTGCCTCTTTACTAGTAAGTCAGAAACTGAAAAACCTTTGGCTTCTAACATTACAGTTTTTGAATATGTGATTTTGCCTAAAATTAGAATTCTTATACATTGCCAACTTGCTTGTTAAATTGCATTCCTGTATTACAAAACGTGTTTTGCAAAGAGCATTTTACAGGAAGAAAACGCTGCAAATATAAATGATGAAAACATGGCCTTTAAAGCTTTTGAGTGAAAAATTTAATTTAAAATCCATCAGGTTCATAGGTTGGGCCCTCAGATTTCATTTTCCTTGCCTCTTCTGCTTTTTCGTTCTCCTTCTTAGTTGTTGCATTTCTTTTGCAGAATTTTCTTCTTGCTTTGCTTGATGTAAATGTAATCAAATTAAACACATTTGTAGCTTATAATTAACTGCGTTTTTTGAAAGAGAATACAGCCTTAGGTTACAAAGATTGCATTTTAAAAGAAATCTTCACGGGCTTTAAAATGGTGGAGCATAGTGAAAAATACTATATTCTGTTAAAACTAGAACTGAATGCTCTAAATCCTGAAACAAGAAATGCAATCTTTGACCCAAGTTCTTAAATATAAACAGAGCACGTTTTGTAATGACATGTTCTCCTTTAATTGTTGTATCATAGCTTTGTTGTTTACATACATTCGTATGGTGCCTGGTTATGAGAACACATAATTAGGTCACTTTTTGTTATTCGTTGTTTTAGATGTTTTTCAATTTTACGGCATTATTTTATCACTTTCTTATCTTTACGCCTCAATGTAGAAATGTTATGGGTCGCTTTTCAAATATTTTTGAGGCACCAGAATTCAACTGAACAATTTAGAACCTTAGACTGGCACCATTTGCTCTTTAGTGTAGTATACCAATACATAGATGTAACATAAAGAGTACCTATATACCATAATACTTCGTACTCTCTGGTCACTCCAAGATTTGTATACTGCTTCATTACATACTTAGGTAGTAAGTAGCGATTGTGTGTTTCGCTCTGCCTTAAGGCCTAGTCCACACCTGAATGCAACTGCTTACAAACAAAAGTATGAGTACAAGTGTTTGTGAACCTGCACGAATTTTAAAAGACTCGCAAATATGCCTTGTGAGAAATAACTGAAACTATTAGTACTACTTCCATATTATACCTCGTTCATTGTGTACATTTATCTAATGAGTCTACAATTTACTTTTAAGGCACTTAAAATTTTAATGATGGTGCCATATATTTAAAAATGTCGTCCAAACTGTTTTGAAGTACTGATTTAAACTTAGGTCCTCAATTCTACAAAATGACAGTAGTACAGAATGGTTTTAGATTAGTAACTGTAAGATTCTTTGCAAATTGTCATTCTTATCCTAGCCTTCGTACATATTTCAAATTTCAAAACAATCATATCAGTGATTGTGCAAGTGGTTTGGGAAACTATCATAGAAGCTTCAATAGGTTTAATAGAAGTATCATGCATATTTTATGAAACTTTTATTGAACACACAATGTCGAAAAATACAGGAATCGGCATCATTGACAACAATAATTATAATTAATTAATATATATTAATATATAATAATATATGCATTTACTCTTTCAAGGGTAGCTATACATAATGTAAATTCATTCTAAATAACTATAGAGTTTATCTTCTTTCAAACAAATCACTGTTTCTTATAACCTTGCCTCCCTGACATAAATTCTGCCATGCTTAATTTCCTTTCCCTTTCCCCGATTGGTTAATGTACAACCTTTGAACGGCTATGTGCAAGCCCTTTTCAGACTCGAATAACTTAAGAAAAATTATCATATTAAATAAGGAACTATTTTATATTGTACAAAAACCTATTCCACATAGCAAATAAACAAATGACTTGAGCACATGACAAAGTTATATGGAACAGACATAAGTTAAGGATACCCATCTGCGAAGTTTCAAACATCCACAGTTTTAGCTCTGTCCACTAAAATTTCAATACAGCAAGAGGCTTTATTATATAACTAAACCATGACCATGCATATTTGTAAATTGGTTTAGCGATTTTTTTCTTCTGTTTTGAAAAGTTGATTCACACTATGCATAATTTTTTTAAACTTTAAATATTTAATTGTAAACTGATAGATAAATGTTAGAAATGAGTTTTAAATTGTTTTGTTAGCTTGAGGTGTGAGAAATTTTAAATATGAGAATTCAGTTTGTTTTGTTAAAAAATGTACACAATATAAATATTATTCTTTAATAGGGTCAAAAATCGGCATGCTAACAAAAACACAATTTTATCCTTTCTTTTCGGATACAGAAGTTCGTTAATGTAAACCAAAAACTACATTATATGGAATAATTTGAAAATGAGAATTTGTCGAGAAATGAAGACGCGATGAAACAATATTAAAAAATTATAATGCTAAAATAATACTGTTTCGGACTTTGTTGTTTTAGTGTTGCTACAGTATGGGTGAAAAATCGGGATCAGATGTTTTCTAAATGTGTGTGGCAGTAATAGAGTTTCACAAGTAACGTAAACACGTTATTTATTGATTACTGCATTAATAAGATTGGAAATATAGAAATAATACTGTTTCTGACTTTTGTTTTAGTGTTACTACAGGCTTTCTTTGTCCTGTTCTGCTCCTTGGAACTAAATTACTATTGAAGATTCCCCTTGAGTGGTTTGTTCACTTCTATATAAGCTAATTGTATTGTTTTGGACTATTAAAATTTCATAGGAATATAGGCTCCCACACATTTAAATCGTTCTTTTACATGCTTTAAACCGTCATGCTCCGCAGATGCTTATCCTTAAGGAACAATTTATATTTATCTAATTAATACAAATGTTAACCCTGTGAAGGTGGTGAAGTGAATGGAGACAGTTAATATCTCCTCATTGTGGTGGAAAAGGTTTATCTGGGGAAAATCCACCCATTATTAGTTTGAAACATATGTTGTCAATTTCATTTTGTGCAATTGCTATTTCTATATTCGATCTTCCACTGTTTCTCAGTTTACTGGCAATGTGTTCGCCGTAAACAGAGAAATCATCACGAGTACAAACTTTCTCAATTAAAGTTTCCATGCAGTTCAGTGCTTCCTTTGCGCAAGATTCATCTGTCATCTTGATCTTCTTTCTTGTCGGGGCAGAAAAATTTATTTTCCTTTTTGTGCTACAATCGTTGACGTGCTCGTTTTCGGTGTCTCCACTCCCTCCTTCTTCCTCCGTAACGTCTTCCTACGAATTCAGAAATATTGTAAGTTACCTAAAACCTAAATTAATATCATACATGTACAAACTCACCCACTCATATATACTACGTATAGCAAGTAGCTATTCCACCAAAAATTAATATCAAAATTTCATCAGAAATAATTGTTTCGAAGCCTCTTGAATAACTCCCCGCCCCCCAAAAGAGCGTTTTTTCTTGAGAAAAGTTCCTTTCTATGTGTGTCTGAACAGTATACTGAAAATTCGATTAAAAGCCAAACTTGGCATCCAAATTCAGCATCTTATAAGGATGCGACTCGAAGATCTTTAAGAAAACCCCGCTCCCAAGTTACAGTTTACTTGTAACATTTTCCGAAAATTTTGATTTTCTGAAAATGGCTCTAAAGATTTTGATTAAAGTATCATCTGCTCAAGGTTTCTTCTAACAAGTGTAAGAAATATCTCGTATTTTCTTGAAATAACCTGTAAGTCCTCTTACTTTGGATGACTTGCATTATTGGTAAACCGTAAAAGATAGCCAAAATCTTAGTAGACAAAAATGCAGACCCCATTTGAGTATGTAACTTATGTCAAGCTATTAGAAACCTATATCAGGGTATGGTCGGTGCGTATTATTCAGTGAAATACGGTTCTGACAGTTTATATATATATATATATATATATATATATATATATATATATATATATATATATATATATATATACAGTCTACACTTCAGCGGACCAATGGAAACTACTATATGAATGTCCGGTGTTAAAATA
This sequence comes from Mantis religiosa, assembly GCA_030765055.1. Lineage (NCBI taxonomy): Eukaryota > Metazoa > Arthropoda > Insecta > Mantodea > Mantidae > Mantis > Mantis religiosa. Next base: position 217,334,579 of record CM060947.1, on the reverse strand, counting down.
CTTGACTCCATATCTGACGATAACAAGTGATTCTGCCATTGACGCAAGAATGATGCCCAATAACGTCTACAGCTAGTGTTATATTATGCATGTGTTCTTATAACTAGGGGGCGGATTTTGCCCTACATATTGATTTAGCTTTCTTAAGAATTGCTCATATTTGTGTATTTTATTCCTTTGTTCAGAAACGTAGGCTATTAAGTTATAAGCACGTTTCCTACAATTGTTAGCCTAATTTCTTAGTTTTATAGTGCCTATAAATGCCTATTTCATACGTTTGTGCCTATTCTGCTTATTAGTGCCTAAAACTGCTGTTTTAGCCAATTTCTTCTGCTTGAAATTTGTGACTACAGCTTTTGCATTTGTTGGTTTCAACGTGCAGTTTTCGGGGAAGAGAAATTTCTTACTGCTACACATAGAATTTACAAAAAGGGGTTTAGCCTGTCTTACATCGTGTCACAATGCGCTAATGACGTCATGGAAAAATCTTAGAATTCGCTCAAAGATGAGTAGCAAAGACGAGCTAAATGATATTTCAATGGATTGACAAACGGCCACTCTTTATGTAGGGAATGGAAAGCCCATTCTGTAAGCAGTGTTTCCAAGTGCACACATAGATCATTTTCCTACGCAAATATGCCAAAAGAGAGAAGCAACAGAAGTGTACTAAAACAGTGGATAAATGTTGATCCATCGTTCAGCACAGATGGGAAAGTGATTTTTTGTCAGCCTTGTGTGAAACAGGCGAGTTTAATCATTCATGTTCGTATTAATACTATGTTAATCCTAATTTCAAAAACCTTGTAAAGTACTTCTCAGAAACTACTGGAGATAAAAACATGAAACTTTCACAGATTGTCAGTAAAGCTGTGATCTACGAAAACAAGTGTTTTGCTTTATGAGAAGAACGTTTAGGCTGACTTTCTATTAAAAATCAAGGGAAAAATAATATGATGCAAATTATAAATGATTTTGAACAGTAAATAAGAGCATAATAATTTGTACTACTAGCTATAGTGCATTTTACGAGTCATTTTATTAACATCATGTATTTCTAAGTGTTTACTTAGCAAATTTTTAGTGCCTATTTAAATGCCTATTTCACATAATTTTAGTGCCTATAAATCCGCTCCCTACTTATAACATAGGTTGTGTTATTAAGCTTCAGGATCTCCTGATAACCACCGCTTGGTAATAACTCTAGGACCCCCTTATACTCCTAGCTTCTAATCCAATATTACAACTTCATTTCTAGTATTCTGATATTTGCTGCTTTACAACTCAAGAGTCCGTCTGTAAATTTCTAAGAAATTCTACCTCACATTCCAATTATTCCAAGCAGCCTTCCTTAATCTGACAACCTTGGATAGCAACCTTCTTCTTTCAATGGAGTAACCGTCCGAACTACTTTTCCGAATTTGCTTTAAAAAAGCCCTCGGTAATTATTATCGTACTTAATTCCGTCTTACCCCGAAGCAATATATTGTGACTTTGTGCGTTCTTAGAATTAAAAGTCCAATTTGCAGACATTCAAAGTGTTCTTTATTTCCATAGAAATACACTTTGGTCAACCATTACAGTAACAGAATTACGTCTTATACACAATTACAATCTTCCAAGGTCACCGTCCACAAACAAAAGCATTCACTTTCAAAATACAGCTGCAGGCACACGATTTAGTTCTGATTACACTCTCCCATTACCACTCACCTCCAACTAACCGCGGCTTCCTTTTATACGACCATTCATGATTACAGACGGTTGTGGAATGTTCTTTATCAATCAAGATATCACTAGAAGTTTCCGAGTTATCTAACTTTATCTGTTTCGGCAAGCCCTTTGTGTGTGTCGGCCGCGCTATCGCAATAATGGGGTTCGCAACAGTATACTCATAATCTTTTGCCAAACCCATAACATTTAACATAACTTTACAAAATATTTCATTTTATTAAAAGTTTTAATTTATTTAATTGACCCACATTTTCTGTATCAAACGAGAGCGAAAAGTCATCACTAGCAGGGACTTAGCAAAATGCTCAGTGGCTTGTAGTCGTTTGTAAAGTTTTATAAACGCATTATACGCTTATCAGGGAGAGGATGTAAGCACAACAAAATAGCTATCTGAATAAAACGCACAATAAAACACTGTAAAGTAATCGTAGTTACCTTTTAATATCTATCAAGAAAAGCGTCACATCGGACTGACGTTTATGCACTCAGCATTTCTGCTCAAAAATAGCATTCCAACATGTAGGCAGGTCTAGATTTAAGGTCCTTTTAACCGGTTAGGTCATATCGGACACTGAATAAAATGAGTGAAGTGATGCCCAAATCAGTACAGTGTCCATAGAGCTTAGAGTGACCCGACATTCTTCTTTCAGGATAAAGGAAAACCCTGGGAAGAAACTTTATTCAGATAACTAGCCATGAGATTCGAACTCCAGACTTGTTGAACGAGTGCAGACCCGCTGCCACAGGCTGCAGAGGCGGGGTACCCATATATTGTCAGGTTCCAGTGTCCTTTTACTAGTGAAGATATGCTGGTCCTACTCAGAGATCTGGAAAATACTTGTTTCTATATCATGCAGACATGTTTGAGGGATGCCCTCATGGATTAGTCTTTTAAAACCCTATTAGAATTGTCTTGCAACATAGGTTTCATCAGTCATGCATTATATAAAATGTAGGTTTTCATGGACAAAAGATTGAATAATTTTTCAACCATTTATTGTTTTCTTTCTCTTTATTTTTTGACACACCACACACTAACTCCATTTAGAACAAAAACATAATGTCCAAATCAGCAATAATTTTATTTTAAATGCGGTTCTACATTCTTAGAGATAGCTTGACCAGATTCAACCAATTTAATAGTTGTAGTGTATATATTTCCCATTTACTGGAGAAACTATTGTCACTGCAACTGGCAACAGTAATAATGTAAAATATATCAAAAGAATAATTAGGTAATTATTAAAAAGTTATAAAGATTAGACTTTCCCGCTTGCAGCCATAGAAACGTTCGGTAAAACTTATGCTATTGGGACAAGCTGTGTTTTTTAAACTGCTAGAGCATACTTCTTGACCCAATAGCCGAACTCTCTTTTTTATTTAAAAAAGTATATATCTGTATATTTTTCTTTACCGTGTTTTATTGTTTCCATTTGGTTACTGTTTGTTTTCTGTACTTTGTATACATTTACATTATAAACACCCATGCCCAAGGCAGGACTCGAACCCGCGACCCTCTACGCGGCGGAACGCTAGAGACATAGTTCTAGCGACCACGGCTGCGAGGGCCGGCCTAAACTATTAAGCAAAATTTTCATATTATGAATATCAGTGGTATTATGTACATAACTTTTACTGTGACTTTACATGTACATATAAATCTATCCATTTAACATCTAGCCCTTTTATTGTATCATATACTTACATACAATGTATCTGCCTTGAGCTGCCTTACCAACGTAGCTCGCTCTTCTCCAACAACCTCACCGTATGCTGCCTGGTGCTTCAGTTCATAATGTCTTTGTATATTGTACTTCTTCAGTACAACATACTGATGGCATACTAGACACTGTATATTTTTGCCAACGGCTTTACATAGAAATTGATTTTCCCATTGTGGTTTAAAAAACCTACGTGGAGAAGGCGAATCTGGACGACTTTCCGACACATCCATTGCTATGTGTATTGCAAGGACACCTGCGCTGTACTGGTTGCTAGCGTACTGGCCCGCTATGCACTGGGCATGGCGAATGGCCCGCTGCGACGCTCTGCCACGCAGGGCCACGTTTGGCACGACTGATCTACGTTATTGCTTGAAATCAGTGGTGACTTCTCTCTTGTTGGTAACGGGATGTAATGATTAAACAAAATATGAAAGAAAATCAACGTAGTGGCCGGTTAATATCAAAATTCCCTATATCAAATTATAAAACGAATCAATCAATAAAGTTGCAGTATTTGTATTTATATTTTTTGGTAAAACGTGTACCAAATGGCTGTTTAATTCGGTCAGTTGCACAATGGACACAATTTACTTTTAAATTCACGTCCTGCTGCCTGATGCCTTGTGTGAACTACGAGGTGTGTTCGCAAAGTAGAAACTGTTTGAAACGAGTTACGAACTATTAGAAGTTATAGAAGGTTTTGGAATCTTAGAACAAGAAACTGTAACTATTATAGCTTATTTATGATGCATAACTGTATCCGCAGTAGCAGAGAAGTGTGAATTGCTGAAGGTTTCCTGCTTAAGTATGTATAACCCGAACGCGGTCTTTACTTCTGCTAACTACTAAACTATGACTGCAAGCATTTATGTAAGTCTGTCATTTTCGAAGGAAAATAATACGAATTTCAGAAATACACGCCGTTTTATCAACGTAACTCATAACACGAAACATCAATATCATTTAAAGACGGAGGAGGGGGGCGAGGGGAATCTCTCAGTATCTTTGCCTTAATACTTCCACGCCTAAAGCTTCATTCAACTGTTAGTTTGTCAGTCTAGCGATTGGAGCTTAGCACGAAAGTGGGTGCCTGGAATATCGTACGTTTCCAATTGCCGTTTCAAATTTTTTTTTTTTTTTTTTTTTTTTTTTTTTTTTTTTTTTTTTTTTTTGCCTGATAGAATGTGATACGCGCGAAATCTGTTTTATTTTTCAGTTATATTATGAAGGAACCTGAGAGAGAGAGAGAGACGAGAACATCTCAGCACAACATTTTTAAAGAAGAAATGCTGCATTAAAGTCGACTTTTGAGGCAAACCCTACTAAATCTCAAATATAGGGAAAAAAAAGGGGGGGGGCGCAAAGTTGCATACCTCAAGTAATCCATCCAGTTACACAGTTTGTACTGAAATCAAAAGCTTTACACCTGCTGTAATGGTGACTTCAGTATTCAAATCATGTGATGAAGATGTGTTCACTCTTTTCGAAAGAAAAAAAAAAACACCTGACTGGTCGTCCTATATTTGTAACGACTAAACTACCTTTGTCACTACCTCTAAATAGCTGAAATTTGACACTGTAACTGCTAGAGAAGAATGAAAAAAAAATCAGATAGCGTAGCTGCTACACCATACCTTATTTTTGATAAATTCAGCAACTATACCGTGTAAAAGCCAACGTTACAGTGGATGAAATTTTAGTCCACGTTTATATTTGTACAAGCCGGCCAAATAGACATAAAAACGATGTGCATAGCAGATTCTGGCAGTGCTTATGTTTTCGATGCCTATATATACACAGAGAAAGAGTAATGGATGCGTCCTGACAGATGTTTACGACGACGAGGTACTGGCAGGCTGTTTTCAGCCCGAAGAATTTTGCTGCGTGCCCACCACGTTGGGTTAAACCGCAGGAAGTATTTTCTTTCACCAATGATGGGTTAACGATGGGTTGTTGTGAATGAGGATGGTAGAATTGTGAATAGTAATTTTACTCCTGCAGATATTGCCATACCAACTCAGGTTGTTATACGTTTGTGCAAAGCAATAGAAACAAGTAACAAAAATATTACCACTGATAATTGGTTTACATATGCTGTACCGTGGCGTAGTGGGCTATGGCGTCACGCTTTGTTTCCCTGTCACGGAAGTCCCGATTCCCACTCAGCATCGTGAGGAAATTGAGGAGCTTACGATAGGTAAGCGGCCCTGGTCAAGAAAGCCAACATTCCGGCTGGGGGATGCCGAGATGCTGACCACATCTCCTCCCCGTATCGGTTGGATGATCGCCCACCTTTACCTTGCATATGTGGACATAGGCCGGCAGTCGGGTTGGCAGGCCTCGGCCCTCTATGGGCTCTCGTGCCATAGGTTATTATTATTAATTGGTTTACATAAATAGAACTCATTGGTGAGCTAAGAAAGAAAAAACTAACGTACGTTTGAAGTCCGAAAAAGGCTTGAAATTTTCGCAGAGTTTTTTACTCATTAAGGCCAATCAGATTGGCATCTCCTACTCTACAACACTAGTTTCTTTTGTTTTAAGGGAAGCAGAGTAATGATTCATGTATCTTCAATGCATAATTCAGTTGAAACTGATAGCTTAAATTATTTGTTACACTTCAACCTAATCTGGCGTATATTTGCCCGACTTTAACTATGTCAAATATTCGTCAAACAGGCCTACAAGACACTGGTGTATAGCATCTTTTATACACTACTAAACATCACTTATGTAAACAGATTTATTCTGTATTTAAGTTGCAAACTCTTCTCAAATGCACCAAGCGCGTAGCCATGAAATAGATAGAGCTTTAAGGTCAAAACACTAACTCTAAAACTCTCACTACTGCCCTGTCCTCCAGGCCTCGCGTCGGTTTTAGATACCTGTTGGGCGCAGTCAGAAGCTTCTGGCGATAGAATCTTCTCGAATTACCGTTTAGAGCGTATTGGAAAGATGTGCAACGGCATCTGCGCAGTAACAGCACAGCCCACCCCTGGCTCGTGGCCCGTCGAAGGGAGGTGGGTCTCTGCGGCCTCTCCCAATGGCCTCGTAACCCCACGCATGTATCACGAATGCCGATGTGACAGTACTTTCCACATCTTAGTTCCTTTGATTATTACCTTCAATAACATTTTCTGCAATTTCTCATATTCATGATCATAGTGGCTGTGTAACAATACTAACATTTTAGTTAATTGATGGAAATTAATCATTTCTTCACATTAGCCGTATATAGGCTAATGTTTTTGATGGATAGAGTCAACATGAAAAATTCAATACCATGGCATTTTTCAAGTTAACTCTATCCGTCAAAAACCTTAGCCTATATACGGCTAGTGTGAAGAAATGATTAATTTTCATCAATTAACTAAAATAATAAGAGTTAAATGATGAAGCCTGGGACTCAAGTACTTACGATAGTAAGTCGCCACAAACCGTGTATCTCGGATGCGAAAGCCCCTAGTCGTTTACCGGGGAAATATACGAGTCAAATGGAGAATTTAATGTCAGGACGGCACGTTGGCCATGGTAGCTCAATAGGTTAGAGCGACTGGACAGAAACCAGGAGATCCTGGTTCAAATCCCGGCCATGGCATTGTATTTTTTATGTTGACTATCCATCAAAATACTAACATTTATTTCAACACATATTAAATAACACACATACTCATATTTGGTATTAATATTAAATAATGTAAATCAAATTATTTATAAAGGCTGAATAGTTTTTGATTAAGGCTTCACGGGTGATCAGCTGCGTCAAATTTATGAAGATTGAGCTTTCGGCCATAGAGCGTAAAATGGCCGAAAGCTCGATCTTCATAAATTTGACGCGGCTGATCACCCGTGAAGCCTTAATCAATAACGCTTGCCACGAAAGCTTCAAGTCTTACAGGCTGAATAGTATCAAATGTACTTATATGAAATAACGGGCTATTTACTTAGGTGTTGTTAAGTAATGTGAAGTTATGTTGAGAAAAAAACTATATTGTGAGATCCAAGAAGTCCCGAAGTCCCATGGCTCTAGTCAGGCATATTTCTGAGATGTTTCAGGTTCAGTACCACCTACAACCTGAATGAGCAAGCTACTACGTTCGCCTTTCTCCTTTTTAGAACTGAGCTACCTACCCTAGTAAGTTCCTGATTTTTAATCACCTGAAGGTTGTAACTAATGATTTTCTCGTCTACAAAATTTTGCAGCAGCCTTTAACATGAAACTCACTAATAATCTCTTGTTCAGTGAAGTTTTTAAACTAAATCTTATTGCCTTATGCATTGATTTTAGCAATTTGGAATTATTTCTTGCAAAGTATGTACGTAGTTATCTCACAATAATGTATTTAATAATTATTAATTGTACCCGTTAATAATTCCTACAGCTGTGCTTATACTAGACTGAACATAACATCTTTTCACATTTTAATGCTCTCTTATTTACTCTTTACACAATGCGTACTTTTGTGTGCAATCGCATTAAAAACTAAACAGCCAACTATCTTTTTTAAGACGAATTAAAAGCGCATTTATAAGCACGTTCATATGTATGAGACGTCCAATTATGAGTACTAAACATCTACCGTATTCCGTTATCACCTTAATATAACCTGCGATACACAGTTCCGCATACGTAACTGTGATCATTTCAGATTTAAGAGATATCTCCACATGTGTCTATGCGTCTTCTTATCGGTCTTCTTATATCTCTTACCGTGTTGTTGGTGTTCATATGTTATTTTGGGATATGGAATTTGCATGTCCTCTGCAAATGCTTCCTCCATCTTTCTCTATGTTGCTTTATTTTGACATTTATAAGATCATTACTTTATTCCTCTCTAATAGCTTCATTTTTAATGTTATCCATTGTTAACACACTTCAATAGCTCTGAGTTATCTAACTGCTGTAATAAAAAATAAAACTTTATAAAATATTTCTTTATTTATAATACATTTTCTTTATATTTCGATATTCTTAGCACGAAAATGTTTAATACCAGGCAAATTTCTGTTTCGTGTAACTCTTAACATGCTGCCTACACCATCTTATCTATACATTTAGCCAAAACATGACAACTTTAAAACGGAAGCGCTCTCCTTTGTTGTTGGGTTGTAACCATTAGCCAACAAAAGGTGACCCTCACAAACCCAGTAACGGGAGTTTCGAATGATAAGTGCTATATCAAAACTAATTTTATTAGTTAAAAATAATACATAACGAGAAATACATAATGAATAATTGAGCACCCGCATGCAATAATAGGGTAAGTCTGGTTGCCCCATTTATGCCGAGTATATGAAATTCGAAATCCTCAATGTCTGTTCTGTAATAATGGGTCAGTATTATACTTCTAAGAACAGCCGGTAGACTGTAGCACGTGTTACAGTGCTGCATGTTTCTATGAGTCACGCGCTCAGTATTTCATCATATTTCTAAGAAACAACAGATTGTAGTAGTGTTTTGTTACACTGCTGCATAGTTTCTACGAGTCATGTGCTCGTGTTTCATTATTCGTCAGCTGATGTTACACAGTCGTAACAAAGGAAATGAACTCAGATTCAGATGTTATAGGTGATTTGTCCCTTGCTGGAGAAAAAACAAAAGAAATAAGGAGAAAGGAAGGAAAGGCATACATACATTATAAACTTTGTTAATGAAGTAACATATGAACTGTACTGGAGTATAATAATATAATTTAATAATATAATATATATTTGTTCCTTGAAGAAATGCTGTAATAAAATGTGTTGTATAACAATCTCTAAAAAGAAGCAAGAAGAAATTTTCATATATTTTTGGGATATTGGAGACTATAATCAGCAGAACTATTTTCTAGCTGGGTTAATGAAGAAGAGTGAGTCTAAGGCTAAAACAAGTCCAAAAACAAAAAATCGAAGATGAAGTTGGAAATATTTCATAGATGTAAGAGGTGAAAAATGTGGTGTATGTAAAACATTTGTGTATGAACTATTGCAAGTGAATAGCCAATAGCATCTGTTCTTTTGTGTCTTGTTTTGGAACAGAAGCTTCCACACCAGACAAATCTTACAGTGTTTTCTGATGCTTGCAGTGGGCAAAACTGGAATCAGACTGTAGTTAGATTTTTTCTGTATATTTCTGTGACGTTGGGAATCACCGTTAGACATGTTTTTCCTTTTCGGGGGCATAGTTATTGCCAGTGTGATCAAAGTTTTGCTACATATTCACAAAAAATTAAGAAAAGAGAAGTCATTGAAACACCTAGCGATTTCATCAACATAATAAAAATGCTAAGAAGCCTTCCTTCATTGTTCTTAAGGGAATTGTGTTAGATTATGATACAGCACTAATGCACAGTAATCAGTTGAAACTACCGAGTAAAGGACTTAACCTTTCCAAGGCTCAAATTACTTTAGTTCAAGAAAATTACTCTTAACATTGGATTATTAAAAACATACAAGGTATTTTCTAATAAGAAGAAGCTTCAAGCTGTACAATTTGTGACAGCTCCGAATATTGGTGTTAAGAAGGCCAATTTAGATGACGTCAAATCCCTATCATGTTACTTATTAGAAAAAGGCAAAATGTTTATGAGCAAATCTATTGAACAAGTAACCAAACCTCAATCACAACAAGCTGACAGCATTTCAAGTGAGAGTGACTAGTGAAACATGCTTATGTGACTAGTAGACATATGATTGATTTAATTATATTGATTGTGATTGAATTATAATATTCTTTATCCCTGTAATTAAGTTTCTGGCTTCTAATTGGTGGTGAAAGTCAAAGTGTATCTAAAAGTGCAGAGAAATTAATGTTTTATTTCATTATTTGGAATAAAGTTAAATTTTTCTGAACATTCATGCAATAATGGGGTAAGTCATTTTTCACTATTATTATTATATAATCTTACAATTCAGTTCAGGTACCATTAATATATCAGTAAATATATTCCCAAATGTTGCCAGATAAAGATCTGTGAGGTCTTGAAATATTGTAGACATCTTTATTCAAATATTATAATCTGAAATGTTAATTTGACTGTAGCACAATTAGGTGTTTTAAGATTTACCCCATTATTGCATGTGGGATTATTATCATAAGTGTTGCAATACATCAATCGCATAAATATTAAAGCAGTTATCCCTGAAGTAAAATTTAGCAGGCATTTGGTTTTACAGGCATTCGCTATGAAGCAACAGCTCGAAAATTCAAACTCATCTTTGTAAATATATTTTATTTTCGCCAAAGCACGTTTATATTTTAATATCCCAACGTTTAAATCCGTTTTTAGTCATCTATCACCAAAATAGGTTTTTTTATTGTCTGTGTCGATCACACGCTTTTCACTGTTTGTTCTTCTTTTATTAATTTACCTGCGTCCTCCAACGTTAAGGCATACCGGAGGATGGATGAAATGGGTGCAATGATGCTCCAATTAACCCAGGGTCCATATGGCTTAGATTTTCTTGATAAGAGGAAAAAACCTTGTCCAGATAACTCACCCTCACCGAGATTCGAACTCGGGACCTCTTGAACGTGAGGCAGACACGCTACCATCTGCGTTACGATGCCGGCCTTGTCAGTGATAAACGAATTATGGAAATCAGTTTAGTAATTTTCTAGATTCACACACACGAATATATGAAAACTTTCTATGTTGTCAGTAGGGTTAAACGCTGTTTACCGGATACAGTTTGAATTTTACCATTACGACAGCAGAAGGATTGTCCAAATATCAGATCTGACACAAAAAAGCAGGTGAGCCTAATTTGTACGTAGGTATTCTTGTTGTTGGTTTACGTTATTCTGGACCGCTGGTTTAACTACAGGCTAATGACTGGGAGCTGGTGCGCCATTAAGTGTAATGGAAAATAGATGATAGAGTAGAGCCTTCCAAGAAATTGGAGTTATTAAAAACCACTTAATCTTGCTACAGACGCTTGATTAGGGTCGTCTAGCTCATGACCTGCAGGTTGTAAATAGTTTCACACGTAAGCACACACTTGCAATGCTCATTAGTATTTAGGAGCCGTTTTCAAGCTGTCATTTTGCTGTTACTTTTCTATTTTTACATACACTTAAGTAGAGGAAGGTTCCATTGTATTGCACCCAAAAATTCGATATCGAGATTTGATAGGAAATGCCTTAAGGCATATAAGTATCCAAAGAAATGCGACTCCTAAAATGTAGGTATCGTTTTTTTAATTTAATTTATTTAAAGTCGCTTTAACAGCAAGGCCATTTCGCGACTACGTGATTAAATATACAATATATGAAATGCAATAACAGTAGATAGAACACTGAAGTTTACACACAGAGATACAATATTATGTTACAATTACAATACAAAACAGCGTTAATGAAACTATATATAAGATATATATATATAAGATAATATAAAAATACACTTGTAAGTTATTATATATTTACATATTAATAGTATAAACACTAGATTTTTGTATTTTTGAGGAAGAGCAGTACTTGCTGGAAATGTAATGGTTTGTTGAGTATAGTAGGTAAGTTTCCAGCGATCTCGTGAATCCGTCGTTGTTGTATCTTAATATATAGCATTTTAATCAAAATGCTGAAGTCATTTTTTATTTTTATGTCGGCACACGCAAGACTTTCTCGACTTTTGTACAAACTGTTCTTAAAACCATTTATTCTTCTATCTACTTCATCTTAATCGAGATGTTTTTTTGACGGTTTTCCTTGTAGCTACAATGGGAATGGGTGAATACAGTAAGTTTAAGCGATAATATTTTAAGACCTGTTCACTGTGATGACTTTGACATTTCATTCTCTTTGCTTGGCCACGTCATAGGAAAAACTAATAACGACTTCATTTTGAGAAAAATTTGAGGCCCGGTTGCATAAAAGATAATCTAAGTTCAAGCATATGAAAATGATCTTCAGTCAAGCTGAACTTAGAATTTTGGTTGTATAAACATTGATCTAAGTTCATGCCCTCTTGATCTGGTGAATTTTCTCCAGTTAACTTGATTGAACTTGGATCAGCAGAACTGCAGAATTAACACAATAGTTCCTGAGAAGAAATGAGTAGTGCAGCTTTAAATAAATAGTAAATAAAGCATTTTTTGTGGTTCCTTGTATAAATAATTAGGCCTCTTTATTTCACAAACGTTCGTTAAAGATGCATTGTTTATGTTCATAACCTATACATTTTTATTATTTTCAGAATTCAGATTACTCTGATATCTCTGATGATTAGAATTTTCAATTTGAAAGGTCTCCTCGTATTTTCCAACATAAAGGAAATCCCATCTCAGAACTAAATGACAGAAAATTCAAAATGAGATGTCGACTGTCCAAGCATGTAGTTGAAGAACTGGATCATAGTTAAGAACATAAACCCTGAGGAATTATGCACTCAATCCAATATTTATGATCCTACTCACATTACGGTTCTATGCAACTGAAATCTTCCAAATGGTGATTAGGAATACATTCAATATAAATAGAGGGACTGCGTTTAGAACAATACACAAAGTTACAAGGGAGATTGCAGCTTTAAGATCACATTTCATCAGGATGACTATGGAAAAGGGTGAAATAAGAAGGGTTATGCGAGATTTAAAGTTAGCGGAACACATGTTCTCCTTTGCTTGAACTTCCATTTTTTATATACAAAATATTATAATTTGTAACTTAAAACTTCACTTATCTTCCATTTTTTGTTTATGTTTTCCAGCTCACAGTATTGTTAACAGACGAAAATGAAAAAGACATACATTGGGCATGCAATGGGGATAAAGTAAGCGAAATGATTAACTTTTGATAAATGCTGTTTCAATATGGTGTGAATTCTTATACTGTTTATTTAAAATAACATTATTTCTAGGACAAATAACCATAAAGCGAAAGATTGATTTAGTTTTTGTTATGTCTAGATTGGCTACTCTGTGCACTTGAATTAAACAGAGTGGAGTAATTCCAAAAATTCTCGAATTCTTTGGATACAACACGAAAGTTGTAAAATGTTTGGCGATGTTGCCCCATTTGTTTTTGTGATCTCAGATCAGTACTGAACGGCGTTCATTTGATCTAAGATCAGCATTTTACAACCCACGCGGGTTTGCAAACTTAGTTCATTTTTGATCTTCGATTATAAATGAACTACAGTTAGCGATATTTATGCAACCGGGCCTAAGTATTTCAAAATTTAACCAAATAGAATGGCTTAAGGAATTCAATGAATTCTACATTTTTTATGCAGTAAGATTTTGTCTAGCTCTCACGGTTTACGTGTTATGTAAGTCAGTCAGAATGAAGAAGACTTATTTCCATTAAATTCAAGATATACATTTCAATTGACAGGAAAATTTCTGAAACAATATGTGGAGTCATTTTGCAGAAATGAAAATTTCTAAAACTTCTTCGATGTAAAGAGTAATTTGGGGTAAGGAGATTTTTTAAAATAAATGTGTTATTTGAAGTGCTTCAACCTAAAAGTCATATCGCGACTAAACACAGTCAGAAATACATTGAAAATACAAAATAAATAAAAATGCACAGCTACATTTTTTTCATACATGAAGTTTATTGTGAATTTAAATATTAACATTACGTGCCTTGATGAAGTTGATAATTTTCCTGTGATATTGTTGATCATCCAAAGCTACTTGAAGGTTTTCAGGAACTCCATACTGAATCAATCAGCCAAGGCCTCCTGTGTAAGAAGATTTCTTTGAAAATGTTGGTATCACATCCTTGACAGATATTGAACTTGCATACCAAGTTTGGTATTTAATCGACTTCTCGCTTTTGAGTTATGCGAATCAGACATGTTAATACTGGACTGGACTGGAGTATGCTGAGGGGATTCGGCATAGAGGTCTAAATTAGGTCTAATGTACCTATGCCCCAAAGTTGGGCACCCCTCGGAGGAAGAATGAAGTAACAGGAGACAGAGGACGGTCCAAGAAGCCACGATGGTGCAGAGGACATAGTCCATGCAATTAACCAATTGGAAACTCCCCGTCGGGCCAATCATTCCACCTACCGTGGCCCTGAAACGGCCCACTAGGCCGGACCGGAAACCGTTCTACTGGAGGAGGAACCGTTTACCAGAAGCACATCACCCTGCCATGCAACGCCGAGACTCCCGCTGACAGTTCTAACCTAAAAGAAACCACAGATAAGAAATGATGTAACATGATAATGGAGATGTAAGTAACCTAACTAGCATTCGCCTTGTGAGACGGGAAAACCCCCGAAAAACCCCATGGATCAGGTAGGTTCGCCACGGAAATCATATCCGGAGCCTGAGCCTTAGCGCTCGGTGACATGTCGATACTCTCACGGTCCCTTTTCAAAAAATTTTATTCAGAGGTTTTCGAAACATGTATTTCCAGTGAAGTTTCGTACCGAATTTTTTGTTGGAATACAATACTTTCTCTATCTGCTATGCAGTAAGTGGTAGAGAAAATAAATATAAAAAGTAACGTACATTTTTTCCACATAATGGGTAGTTAATATGGAGGTTTTTTTATTTTAATTGCTATATATTCAACATTTCGTTTTAGAACTATACTGTTCACACAAGCGCAGTTTTCTCTCATGTTAATTAGCATAGAACTGTGGATAATAATATACACCATGAAAATCTTGTATATCGTCCTTCATTAAAATTTGCTCGAAGTATTGCGCCGTGCATGAATGTCATATTTGCAAAGACAATTATAATTTTGTTAACAGGTTCTCAGACAAAATTATTACAGATAAGGTTATAAACGCAGAGGAATGCGATGACCACGTTTGAGCAGCCGCAATCTTTAAACAAGAGAGGTCTATATTTCAAACCTCACAGTCCCTGTCAGGTTATTTCCAGGGTCTAGTCTTTACTCATAATGAATCTATGGCCTGAAACCTTTTCTTCCAAACTTTTTCTACCAATTATCATTATATCAGTGTCATCAACCTTTGCTGTTGTATATCGCTCTTTTTTTTATTTACGTCTTCCAACGTTAAGTCATATCGGACGTAGAATGATATGGGTGAAATGGTGCTCAAATGAGCCCAGGGTCCGTAGAGCTTAGTTGGCTGACATTCGTCTTTAAGGATAAGGGAAACCCTCGGAAAAAGCCTTATCCAGGTAACTCACTCTGACCGAGATTAGAACTCGGAACCTCTTAAACATGAGGCAGAAAGACTACAATCTACGCTACCAAGGCACGTTGTATGTCGTATGAAAGGGCATAAAACATTTAAAATTAAAAAACAGACACAGAAAAAGTGAGTTATTAGAGGTTCAGTATTGTATAAATTTTTAATATTTAATTCACAAAATGTAGTTTTTAATAGTAAACTACTTGCTGCTAGATGTTTTATTTAACATCAAATGCCCTTTCGATTGAATTCCCGCTATCTCTATAAAATATTTGGTACTGTCTTATGCAGATATTTATTCAGATTAACATGAAATGAGAGAAAAAAAAATCCTTCTTCCAGGAATAATCTGTGGAATAGCTGCTATGAAATGGTAATGAAGGGAGAAAGTCGTCTTGCTCTGCTAGCAAGGCTTGGTGTGAATGCCCGTTATATCGTGCGACTTGGCAACGCTGGGAAGGAAAGACAAGGCTGGCAGGATGTGGCGCCGAGAGGGTCGTAAAAGTGGTAGCAAACAAAACGAGAAGGGATCCCAACTAGTCCTGACCCACCCAAACCGCCCCTCTGTCCATGAACAAGAGAAAGGGACGATCCCACCCCACCTGTACTATAACCTGCTCACAATGTGGAGGGTCATGCATTCGAGTCTCGTCGTCTAGACATTTTTCACTGGTCAAACGAGCATGATAACAAAGGAAGCATTTATGTCTGCCTCTCTTGTGTGCATCCAACTGCTCCTAGAAATGCCCCAGTAATGTAAAAACTTATCGGGTGCGTAACGGTCATACTTTACTTTGTGACTACATATATTATTCAGCATTATGATTTTCTTCTTGAATTGCTAAAGTCGGAGGGCGTATTTTAGACAGAGATACAAAAAATTTCATCAGGAATGTGGATTCTGAGACCCAGTAGCATTTTTAGAAACAAATTATCTTTGTGTGTGTTTGTCCCTAACTAAAAGCTTAGTTGCAACGATGTACTGATACATTGTCTTATGCTTCGATGTATCCTCAGTAATTGGGTAGACAATTCTCACTTTATTGTGAACTATCGAAAAACATTGCGACCATTTCTTTAGCGGTTCTCGAAAACTACGTACGTGAATTCTGCACTTCAATTCTAACAATGTAGGATAAGATGTTTCCTGTTCTGATTTTAACACGTCAATTATCTTTGTATAAATAATTCATATATATTTACTAAAAATAATATTTATCAGCTACGAGTACGTGGTCTTATCTGTAAGTAGATGTTTATGCAAGTAAATGAAGTACAGTATACTATTGTGTGCTGAACAAAAATATGTGAATTGTTTCTAATAGTGGTGCAACTTGCTGTAACGGACGTTTATTGAGAAAAAAGAACATTCAAATTAACATACTTGCATAATGTAATGCCCGTTAAATTCATGTGTGCATTCTAGGAGTAAAAAAATAAACTATTTATTATACTCCTGACGTCCTAAGAATTACACGTTCCTGTAAGCAATTCCGCGAACAAAACTTACTGGTAAGCTGCTGTTGTGCATACAACTTGTTTTAATGTAATATGGCGTAACACATGGGCGAAAGTGTCACTGTCTGTCAGGCTTGTGCACGTGGTCGCGCAGTAATACAAAAACTATGTTTCTTAAAACGGATGCGGTATAAGTTTCATCATAAGTAGATTGTTTTTAAGCTCTCAAAGCAAAGAAAGATTATCAAGTAATTACCTCCTCTACGCACCATGTTTAATATTATACAGTCACGAGTTAATTATATTTTCTCAGAAGGCTTTCCAACGCTCGTATGTTCAAAGTAGTTTTAGGAAGAATAAAATGTGCGCTGAAATTTCCACGAAAAAATCGAAGAAAGAAAAATATAAAAGTCAGGAATTATCAATGTGTTTACTGAACTTCCTTAATATCTCAGTGTATACGTGATCAATAATTTGTTTACCTCTGTGAGTTTAAATTGTTTAGGCATTACATAAAAGCTACCTTACTAAAAGTATATAAAATAATTTTGTAAACACCACATATACAAGTTGAAAGAAAGGTACAGTTTAAAAATAAAATTATAAAACTAACATAACACCGGGGGGGGGGGGGGCTTAAGTTACCATAATACGTAAACTACAATTTATTTTTCGTTCTTTTGCATGTTAAAATTATACTTTCCCTTTTTTTTAAATTGACTGATAGTTGAAAGGAATGCTTTCTGAAGCCTCTTTAAGTAGTCGTTATATACTTTTAGCTGAGTTTTATAAAATTGCAAAACCTTTAGAAATATCCAAGAATTACAACAGGGAAAGTATAAATCTGGACAACCCTACCCCTTCTGCCCGTAAACTATTTGAATTGTTTGGTACTTTAAGGGATGACATTTGGTGAAAATCTCGGGAAACGGTCCTTAGTATGTAATATCGTCCATGTGATTATTATAGTTTCGTTTGTGATATTGTAAATGTTTACCTTTATAATCAATAAGCAACCAACTGACCATTTTTCCACTCCAAAATTTCAAGTGTTTTCTTCGTTTCTTTTCCTTCTTTTGAATTACCGTATTTTTGTGAAGTGTGTGTACATTCGATAGTTCTAAGTAAAACTGTAATACATTAAGAGGGTTGTGGAGAATTTTTAAGTTATTTTTACTGCCAAAAGAAAGGAGCTGGGAAAAATAGACATTTATATTTTTTGTTTTGAACTAAAATTGTATTTCAAATTAATATTCTATTATTTAGATGGAATACATATTAAAGTAAATATTATTTTTATCATCTCTCTTTGAAAAATAACATTTTGGGTTTTACCATTAAGCAGTACACTTCGAAAGGTTGTGAGCTTTGTTTTAGTTCTCATGAGTTCACCTAAGGAGTAATTGTAAGCATAAAATAAGTTTTTAAGTGGTTGAGCATAGGAAACACTTCAGTCACGATTATGAGAGGATAGCTGGCTGATATTCAAACTCCTGAATAGGATAACTGCATCGCTTGGAACAAGCAAAATTTGCAAAAAGAAAAAAAGAAGAAAACCTTAAAATTTTATAGTGGAAAACATATTAATTTCAGAGTTGTCTTTTTGTTTACAAAGTTAGACATTTGCAATATCAAAAGCAGGAAACAAATAAACCGTATTTCTGGGATGTTCACGGTTTTACTCTGAATTATTTTTATGGTTATTGCGACAATTATTGGATTGACAGGTGACTTTAATAAGATAGTTTTTACTAAAGGAAAACAGAGAGAAGTTATACAAACTGTCGTTTGTAAAAACCAAAACTAATTTGTGAATTTCTCAGGCACAAAAAGTATTTGTGCACCAAACGTCACTACATTAAAAATAGTGGTTACGTCAATGCTACACGTTGTTGAATAGCCTGCATTGGTATATCTCACATGTGACCTGCATGCACAGACTGATATCAAGCGTATTGATTTGCGGAAGTGAAGTAAAATGGGTCGAAGAAGGAATAAATAATTTTCTCTTGAATAAAGAAAAATTATAGTTAGTATTTTTACAATAATCTCAAAACTCTCCGAGACATCGCAGATAGTAGGGAAATCATACAACATCATTGAAAGGGTAGGAGCTAGGAAATTGGTCTTGAAACAAACCTAGAAGTGTTCGGCTCCAAATCCACAGCTAGAGATGAGAGCAGTGTTCTTGGCTGCATTAAAAAGAATCCGCGAACGACTGCTCCCCATGTTTCTGAGCTATACACTGCAGATATTTCTGTTTCAGCAAGGGCCGTAAGATCTGTTTGCACTAAGAATACAACGGCAGGGTACCAAGGAAGACTTACGTCAACTCACATAACAGGAAAAACGCATACCGTCTGCCACAGCAAAGAAAGTCCCCGGGGAATGTGACGCTGAGGGTTGCAGAAGGTTCCAACACCCTGCCTCGTCATGTTATGACACTTGGGTCAGTTTAGTTACAGCCCATTTGAAAACATTTTGACCCCTTCTACTTTTCTGAATAAATCTCCTCGGTTTTAGTACACTGAGAGAATTGGACGGGCGTTTTCTTTAACGGTTCTACTCCTTGTGTAGCATGCGTTCTCTGTCACACATTCACTGTCCTTGTTCCACTGTGTAAGGGTGGCACATTCGTCTTACAGACTTTCTTTGCGTTGGCAAACAGTAGAATTCGCTCGAAAGTACCATAAAGAGATCTTTGATATCTGTTTAAAATGTTTGGCTCGGGCTGCAGCCGGAAAATGTGAAGGAAAACAAATACGAAACTGGAGCCAACAAATCTGATTCCCACAGTGAAACATGGTGGAGGATCCTACGTTGTTTGCGGTTGTTTGATATGTCAGGTGTCGGCAATCTCCATATTATCGGTGGACTAATGTATCACAGGAGGTATATGGGCATTCTGAGCAAGAGTTTACCATTGTGGAGAAAAGGGACCTCTATGTTATGGTCCAAAGTATACTGCGCTTAATCCGCAACTGCGGTTATTATATCACGTTCCTAAACATTTGGTTTATAAATTATTTTTGTTTTCATATAGAAGAAAAATGTTATTAAAGCTGTCGTCTGTCGGTCCAAGGAATGTTGCTATTTTCCTTCAATATTCCGCAGAATATATATTTTATTTAGATATTTAGTGGTGTACTAATACTTTCTGTGCTGACAGTAGTTATGACAAGCTTTTTTTGGTAGTGTAGTAAAGGAGATTCGAACTTGGGAACGCCTAATGTTGTACTGTTTTTCTAAGCTTATATGGGAGGCTTTCATTTCAGACAGGACTGCGGAAAGCTGTTTTTGCCAGACAGGAAGGATTTCAGCACATGTCATGAATCATCACGTCCGCGTCACAAGCAAATGGCTGTTCCTTCCTTGTTTAGTTTGACCTTGGGTGACGTGGCTTATGCGTCGGTTAGTAGACTGAATCCAAGCCTCGAGATCTGCACAAGGATAACACATTCCTTCCAGAATTATTTACTCTGTTTTATTTTTCATAAAATTCGATAAAAATGTGAGCGAAAATACACGTTGATGTTACACGATTAAAAAATACTTTATAAGTATCTGGAAACGTCTTATGTAGAAAACTTTTAAGCCAAGTCGGCGGTGTTTAAAGATGTATACCGATCATTGTTCGTTGTTTTTATTTTTAAAAGGTTCTTGATGTACCTGTTATTTGCTACATGACATTTATGCACTGAATTTTCAGTTACTACCTGCCAATTATTTGTTGTCTTGCTGTTAACCCGAAACTGGTATACCAAAACATACTCAAGGGAAAATATAGAACTCACTTGAATATACGATAGCTTTTTTTCGTAGCATTAGGTGTTCCTGAAATTATCGCTACTTATGTTTTCTCGGAATGAATGCTACATTCATCGTTCTTGCATGTAGTCAAGTCATTCATGACAAACAAAAACCGCCTTCTGATATAAACAGCTAATTATCGTTTCCGCCCTTGCATGTTATCGTGCAGGAATGCTAGTAACTAGTATAGCCTAATTTGGAATTACAATTTCTAGATATTCATTGTTATCGCAATTTA
Organism: Mantis religiosa; assembly: GCA_030765055.1. NCBI lineage: Eukaryota > Metazoa > Arthropoda > Insecta > Mantodea > Mantidae > Mantis > Mantis religiosa. The sequence goes on along the minus strand of CM060947.1, from coordinate 217,313,509 downwards.
GACAAAGTAGATGGAAGAATCGCGTGTTATATAATACTTATGCGCGGTTTATCTTGAAATGCCATTGTGCTGACTCATACTGTATGTATCTGGTGTTCAACACCGCGCTGCTGTTGTAGTTGCATACAATCTTTTGGCATGAATTGGTATAGTCGTGCTGCTGGAACGATTACCGTCGCTTTATCTTTGTTAATGGAAACCTATCAGATAACGCACTGATTATTCTTAGAGTGAGAGCGGAACTTCTGCGCTTCCCGGCCATGTGCAGGAATCACAAATGACAGATACATGTTCACTCCACGTGGAACCCGCCTCGGTAGCGCAGATGGTAGCATGTCTGCCTCACGTTCAAGGGGTCCCGAGTTCGAATCTCGATCAGGGTGAGTTACCTGGATAAGGTTTTTCCGGGGTTTTCCGTTATCCTGAAAGACGAATGTCGTGTAACTCTAAGCTCCATGGACCCTGCATTCATTTGAGCATCCTTTCACCAAATTCATTCACCGTCCGATATGACTTAACGTTGGAGGACGTAAATTGAAAAAAGAAGGAAAGAAAGAAAGAAAAAAGAAACTCCACGTAGAGCAATCAGTGCGTTATTTGAGGTATCTATTACCAAAGATAAATCCATGGTAACCGTTCGAGTAGCACGACTATACTCAAATTCCCTGATATCAAATGTTTTATCAAATTTACAATTTATAGGCTATTGTTAAAATCTAAACACACTGAGTGCGTTTTAGACACAAAGAAACATAAAAGTTAGCAATTCTAAACGAGGAGCTATGTAAGCTGTCTTGGAAAAGAATTTTAAAAAATCAATGCCTCACATTAACAAGCCAAAGCCCAATTACATCATAAATGTGTGTATACATACAGTAGTAGCATAGCAAGACGCCAAAAACAAAAAAAAAAAGGAAAATATAGGGGAAGGGTACCCAGTATCGGACACTTAAGCTTTTTGTTCCATAATGACTTTGGAAATGGGCACAGTCTATTAAAATTATTTTTAAACACATGTTTTGTATACCTTTAATTTTACCAAAAATGTTAGCCACAGTAAGTACTGACTGGAGAGAATCTTAAATATTTATAAATCTCAGTTTCCCCAATTTGAAAACAAGGAACCCTGTATCGGACTGTCTGAATATTATTAGACCACTTCATTATTTAATGTATATTTGTATTACTTTTCAAGACAAATGTCACATTTACAATAACGGGGATCCCCCTTCAAAACTTGGCGCAGTTTTCATGGACGCAAACCGCACATATGCGGTAATGGATCCAGTCTTCATGAAATTTTCGTTTTTTTCATATTCATAGCTCAGTGCTTTTCTTATTCTTTGTGCGTGTAATCGCTAAAAATGTTGCGGTTCAAGGAGTACATGCCACAACAAGGAAATGCTGACCTGAAAGCTCCGTTCTGCACAATTTGCTGCTAATTTCAGAAATTCCTCGTTTTTTTTTTTTTTTTTCTGCAGTGGCAGAAGTTAACACATTTAAACAAAAGCAATGCTTTATCCATATTTTTAGATTAATATACAGTAAATAATTTGCAGTGCTTAAAAGTATATTTGACTGGTCAGTATTGTAGTATCAGGTTCACAAAATTATCTTCCTGCAGCAAGAAACAGGTCAGAAATAAGAAACTTTTTTTTTGGGGGGGGGGGGGCCTTTAACTTCTAAGGTCATATCGGCGGCCGTTCTCCTTAGGAACATACTGAAGGTGTTAACTCGTTATCTTTGGGTGTTTTTTTTTTTTTTTTTTTTTTTTTTTTATCATTCCATCACGCACACATTCATACTTCCAGACTCTGGAGAAGATGGGGAATTATCATGGTCGGAGAAAAATCCCCACCCCCAACGCCGGGAATCGAACCCGGGACCCCTAGCACGGCAGGCAGGTACTCTACCGACTGAGAAACTTCTCTTTTACGTGATGAATTGTTTGCTCAGTAACACAATGCTCCCTTCCCGGCTTGACTCTGGAAGGTATAACACTACCTGAGCTAAATTTGCTGACACATCGTACGGAAAACTAGAAACTGATACTGTCGGATGTAGAGTTCCATCCTCTCCCCTAAATAAAGACAAAATACTCTAAAACTGGAAAAATAAGAAATAGAAACAGTTATATAAAGATGAACTAGAAATATGAAGCTGGCATTGGTAATTGTACTGTTGTTTCTAATTACAATATTATTACTATTTTGCAATTATACTGTTCTACAAAAAAGTAGTTAATTATGGTATTTTTAATTAAGTTCGAGATATGTTGAAGATATCAACATATGGATATAACGAAAATTCTATACAAAGGTGCAGTTTTATGGATTTCTATATTCGCTCTGGAGGTGAAAAAAAAACTCTTGAATCTGCTTTTATATGCTTGAATCTTGATGTCAAAAATCATGGCTGCCGTAACGTTATGAGGTAATTCACGAGCACATAGATGTGTTCAGTTTAAAAGCATAGAAAATGCAAATTATTGTTGTTTATTTGGACATAAAATTGTATTGAAAGTTTTATGCCCGATTTCTCCAACAGATGTTAAGATTTAACACCAGTTTAGCAATAGTTAAAACAAACATTGCATTTCACCAACAAGTGTTGGAGTAACAATCGTGTTAAATCTCTTGTTAAACTAACAAGCCAAATTTCTGATGTTAAGTCCTTAACAATTGTAAACAGTCAAGATGGCGAGCATGAACTCAGCTGTTGATGTAGATTTGCTATATTTAAGACCGTGTAAATGGCATTCGTAATAGAGTAGGGCCTATGAGGAGAAATGATTTTGAGGAGCTATCCGAAGAAAATTTTTTACAGAGGTCTAGACTGTCGAAACATGTTGCTATGAAGGTTACTGCGGAAATACAAGAGAGGTTAGGACATGCATCGAAAGGAATATGCCGATCTCGCCTTTGCTTCAAGCATTAATAACGTTGCGATTTTATAATTCACTGAATTATGTGGACAATACACTGTCCACCTGCCGTCTTGAAACGTTCAAGTCAGTTATCCTTCTTCGCACCTCGTTTTAAATTTACGTAATAATGAGTTAGAACATGCATTGAAAGGAATATGTCGATCTCGCCTTTGCTTCAAGTATAAATAACTTTGCGATTTTATAATTCATTGAATTATGTAGATAATACACTGTCCACCTCCCGTCTTGAAACGTTTAAGTCACTTGTCCTTCGCACCTTGTTTTAAATTTACGTGATACTGACAAGTTGTTTGGTGCTTGTAGTAGTGACACATGCATTTGAATTAAACTCGTTTACAATATTTTCCCCGTGACATCTTTCTCTTTTACGTTCACCGCATTCGTCCTCCTATTTTCCATGATATCCTTACACTTCGTCACCAATTCAATTAACAATTCTTTCTCCATCAATGAGAAATTTGTCTCGCGGTTTTATTTATGATTTTGTTCATCCGAAATTTTTCAGCTTGTGCAGACGAAAATGAAAACAAAAGCGCATCGCAGTACGTTCAGAAAATAATACGACGCATCCATAGCCTTCTCTAGCTGAGATATTTGCAAGTTTCTTGGGGTTAACACAGGTTTGTTAACATTTTCAGAAAACAGGTTGGTGAAATGCAAGAAATTTAACATTAGTGTTGGCGCTGTGACAATTGGTACGTTACATTTGTTAACATCGATTTTAACATCTGTCGGTGAAATCGGGCATTAGTGCTGTATGGTTTTGCAACATTATAACATTTAGTTACAACTCTAACAGTTTGAAGAAATTGTTTGGACACAGTTTTCTTATAATAAGTCTTACGACATTTTGGGTAGTTTACATGTAGAGCCTCTTATTTGAACAATCCACAATAAATTCTAGCAGTTAGTGTAGCGCAGATATCTCCGGGTGTAACGCAAGACTATTATTTCATTATTAATCCAGAATTTCAGACGCTTTCTCATTAAACTTCAACATAAAGCTGCAATTTTATTCTAACAACTAAATAGAACCTCTGCAACCCTAATGTAGTTTCCATGGAATTGGCCCAACAGCGCTTGTTTGTCTTCACTTGTCTCTTGAAGCAATATATTAATTCAAAGAGGCATCCAGATGTTTTGTTGGCTTAACAACTGTCTGTTTGTTCACTCAAGTTGCCTTTAATGCGGCATAATGACTTGTTTACTTCTGTCAGTTCCCCGCTATTCTGCTCAATATTTGCGTCACAAGATGTTTTAAGTAGTAATCTGCAGACTAGATGTGGTCCTTAGTATGCTCGATAGTATCAAAAGGGTTAATTCTCTTTGCTTTACAAAGTACGAATACAAGGTAGGAAGTAAATTCGTTAGTTCCTGCATATATTCATATCATGACAAAGGATCCCTCCCCCCCAAAAAAGGTTTGCTTCAAACTGCTTTATTACCACCAAAATCGTTAGCTCGGTACTGATGCACAAACAGCCTTTCTGTTATACAAATGCAACACTTCGGATCGTTTCTACAGTGTTCCTTTAAGTTTTTGTGCTGCTATGGTCTTTCTGGCCTACACACTGGTTCACCTCTCACAGAGCTGCTCACCAATTCTAAACACAACTCCGATATTCGCACGTACACTGCTTCGCCGCCGGTTCTACAGCTCGGCGATCACTCACCCGGAGCCACATTTACTGTCCCGTAAACTGTTTCTTGCCCGTTTCTTGGCCTCCAGGCTCCTTATCACGAACTTGGAACTCACCGTATCGACTCTGACTCTTGCCAGCTCACTAGTAACACACACTGACTCTCTCGGACTTGAATCGGCTTTTATATACCCGCCGGGCATGGTAGATCTTTCTGGAATTGGATCCTTCTTGATGCACGGTCTAGAAAGGTCTGCGTAGTAGTAACACAGTTATTGTCATACCGCTCGAACCGTTACCATGGATTTATCTTTGGTAATAGATACCTCTCAGATAACGTACTGATCATTCTTGTAAGAGTGAGAGGGGAACAGCCGCCACTTCCCGCCTGTGCTAAGCTCCAATGAACGCATCACTTCAGCCAATGGAATTCGCAGGGATCACAAATGACAGATATATGTTCACTTCACGTGGAGTAATGAGTGCGTTATCTGAGAGGTATCTATTACCAAAGATAAATCCATGGTAACGGTTCGAGCAGCGCAACTATCCGCTCCAGCCTGATGACGTCAGCTCGTGATTGAACTTGAAGGTTTCCCACTCCCGCTCCACTAGCATAAGCAACGAAATTTCTCTGCGCCCGCTTCTTCCTGATGGCGGCTAAGTTGCCTCAAAAGTAGACAGAAGTGGCGACATAATCTCCCGGTAGGCCACGTGAACGCAGACTTGACAATACGCTCACTTGAGTTAGCCCTAGCATCAGTTTGTCGCGACTCATTGTAGTTATTGAATATTTAAATATAAAGAAAGTTCCACTCATCAAACTGCGGCTCAAGTTCTATTTTGTGCTAAAGAGAAGACTCTAGAAAGGGCTTGCACTAAGGCATTTGAGAATGATCAGGAGGTGACAGCAAATATATTTAGCACTGCTTATGAAGTCTTGAAAAAAATCAGTTGTTCAATGATTTTGAGACCAAAGTTGATTGATCTGCAAGAACTTAATGGTGTTGACATGGGCCACAATTTACATTTCAGAAATGCATGTGCTAACATTAACTTTATCATTTAAAACGCATGACCTTGCTAAAAGTATTTTGAAGTGCATAACGCTAAAAATAAAAATATCATGTTGCTTGTGCCAATGTTATCAAAGACTCGGTTTAATATATGCGAGTAGTGAATCTTTTTCTGAATTATGATGCTGAACAGCTGTATCGAAGGAGCACTTAGAAGCGCCTTACGCACCAAACAACTATCAACCACTACAAGAATGGAAATATATACATAGTTTAAAGACAACTTGTCAACCATTTTCCAACTTTTCAACCTTTCGGTTGAATTTGGCACAAAATTAAGGGCAGTTATGAGCCACAGAATCGAGACTGTAATTTTGAAAAAGAAGTTAGTTCTTTATTTATTATACTCGTAATGGACTTCAAGGTTGTGTGGACGATTTGAAATATCATTGCTCCTCATTGCCCCCAAAGAACGTAATTTGGAATTTGTAGGCCATCAACCTACAGTTTTCGAGATGTCTACATTCCCAAAGAACAGGCCCAAAGTTACCATGAAAATTCTAGCTGTATACGATGGCACCAACTTGCTGGAATCTTTTTGGCTGTATTCATGTGGACTTAAAAAAAAAAAAAAAAAAAAAAAAAAAAAAAAAAAAATAAAGAAAGAAGGGGAAAAAAGAAAACATAGGGAAATCAATGTTGATTCTGGTTTAAAACGAATCAAAAATTATTTGATGATCAAAGGGTGTCAGATGTTCGTCACACTTTATAGGGCATCTTGGGATATAATTTTTAAGACATTAAATATTTTACTGTTGCACAAAATGCCACATTGGCGTTGCTCTCGTTTATATAAGTATTACAATGCATACTGCATAAGTGCTTAGCTTTCTAGTAGGCGGTTAAAGTCATGTTAATTTAAAACTTTTGTGTTAATTGCTCATGGTTTATGTTCAGCTGGTTTATTTTGTTTAGCTAATATTAGATATGAACATTTAGGGGTTTTACATATTATTATTGGAACAACATTTCTTATTACATGGTTATCACGTATATTATTTATACATTTTACATCAAATCAATTAAATTATTATGATAATTATATTTTAAAAAGTTAATCCATTTTAAAATTAGGTGTTTTCAAAGTGTTTTCAAGTGGAAAGTCGGTACTTGTTTATAGCCGTGGCCATAAAAAAAATTGGAATTTCAAAGGCACCATATAGCACTGTTTGTAAGTCTGATTATAGCTTTCTGCGTTCTATTTACAAGATGTGTAGATAGTTTAGCTTGGTTTTATTTTAATTTCCTAAAAAAATTGGAGAAATCTTTAAAATTGCTTCCTGGATTTTACCAATTTAATGTAACATATTTTAATCTAACTTTGTTTCTTTCATTTTCAGGTACGTTATGTAACCACGGAAATCACTTTGGGATAATGAGTTTTATACTCTGATGGCAAGTATTGTGGGTATATTTTCTTTTCAGCACTTAAATAAAGTACATTTCTCTATCTCTTCTGGTATGAGAAAGAATTTTTTTTTTAATTTTATTTTATCCATCGATCAGCAATTATGCTTTACAGATGTTTGTTATAAGATACATAGGAACAGGACACATAACAATGGAGGTAGCCATGAACGACTCCTCTAACTAAATATAGAGGATAACTGTAACACAAATTGAGAACTTAAAGTCTGATGGTAGTAATCACGTGTCTGAGTCGTCTGTGCTGGAGACGTCACTCAGGAGAAGATCTTGGGGCAGTCTGCGCTTCAGGCGAGTTGGCTGGCGAGTGCGAGCACCGAGACGGTAGGTAACAGCTCCAGGGACCTCCTGGAGATGGTAAAAGAATGGACGTGCCAGGCGTTGGATGTATTGGTGAACGGGTAAAAGACCAAACTCATGATGAAGCTGCTGGTTTCGGATGAACCATGGAGCGTTTGTAACTGTACGAAGCACCCGAGAAAGAAAAATGATGTCCATACCCTCAACCCTACAGCTTATTAGGAGAAATAGGAAATTATGTTTGGGAGACAATAATTTATGAATATAGTACTTTCTTTCAAACTGGACCGTGGTTAAAGCGCAAAGTACGATTTAAAATTTGAAAGTGCCTGCACGAGTAAATTGGAAAAGAAGACGGTAGAAGCATTCAAAGGCCTGCTTATCCCATTTCAACATTGTAAAACCGCATCGAAAATTACTGAATAAAAATAATAAAGGCACATGAGATGTATTAGATTAAGGTTACTTGCTGGTTTAAAAAAAATCTGGTTTTCGATAGTTGCATTATTTTTTGTTAAAGTGTTAACCCCAGATTCTTTAATACCCATGTACGATGGTGACGTTTTCCTGTTTGAACCCTTGGAGCAGGTATCTGCGTTATAGGGCATTTGTTGCACTCACAAAGGTTCTTGCTGCATCGTAAGAGTTAATTGAAAGTAGACAGGCTAGCTTGTGATCCTGAGATCCCGGGTTCGATTCCCGGCTGAGTGTATTTTTTTTTTTTTTTTTTTTTTAGAAAAGCAAGAATTATTCCGCGTCCTTCTTAGCGTCTGGAAGTATGAGAGTGTATATGTTCACGTATGCGTTAATTTAATCAGTGTTTGTTCCAATAAAAAGCCGCTGATTTGAGCTCAGTGTTAAAGGCGACATACACATACATAAATAACAGTATCAGTCAAAATATGAGACTGCCTATAACCTGTATCAAACTAAAACGATCCTGGGAGGGGAGATAGAGACAAACATACTTTAAAAGGACTGGTTGGTGTTGGCCTCGGTGGACAACTGCTTCATAAATACCTCCGAATTTTTATCCACTAACCATCAGTCTAAGAACGTTCCGTTTAAGTATATTTGTCTCTGTCTCTCCCCTCCTATATGTTTACTACAGGATCATTTTAGTGTGAGACAAATTTAGTCTCTTCTGTTTTCGTTAACAAGAATGATACCTGATGCCCCATAGAATCTGGAAGTATGAATGTGAATGTGTTTTCTTGAAAGTTAATAAAAACAACGCTCTTCAACGTGATTCTGCTAGTTTTCTTTCAAGTCAAAGGTTCTGATAGAAGTCAATGGGAAAATACAGACAAAATGCTACGTGTACCACAGAAATCAATCTGTAAATCATAGTAAAATCAGAGTACTAGGAAAACAGCTAGTTCTAGTTAACAAAGTACAATAGGCGAATTGTAATTTTGAGGAGTGAAACTACTCCCTATTCCCTTAAAGGTACTCTACAAATTCATTCAACATAATTAGAGAATAACATTCATGCACATGTTACTATATACCTAAATTTACAATAAAATAACTCTAAAAAAAAATAGAAAATTGAAACGTCTTGTAAAATTTCCCACATGATGAATATTTGGAACTTAAAGAGTTTTAAATAATCCATTTCATTTCTGGAATTTAGATTTCCTAGTCATGGAATAAATTTTGTGCATCTCCCTACACACAATACTCCAAAAATTAATAGCATATTAATTATTAAAATTATAAATCCAAACTATATTTCAGGACCCTTCTAGTTATTCTTATGATAGACATATGACCCATCTATATTTCTATTTATTTTTCTCTGATGGTGGAACTGTGGTTCGTGGTATTTAATATCTAAGCCGATATTTACAGGCAACTGAGGCAAACAAAGAAAAAATAGCGCAGTCATTTGATGAGGTTCAAACTCGCGATCTGCAGGACAGACGCTTGCGTCTGGGCAATCTCCCTCCCTGAAAGAAACTTTATAATCTTGAGAGCAATTAAAATTGCAAATTTCTTTGCTATTATGATAATCGGAATATTTTTAAACAAATTGGAAAGCAGCTGAAGAACGTAGGCAACGGATGTGGATTTTATAAGAAACTGCTCCTTCCTTCGTCTACTTTAAAAATAAGTTAATACAGTTCAAATTTAATATTGTCGTATATAAACATTGTATAGATTTATTTCCATCACCAAATTTTTCCATCGATTCCGGATTAGAAAGCTCCAAAAATAGTGTTGCCTTAGTAATAAAATGGATTCCATTGTTGTTAATTGAAGTTTAAGGAAACACGCTTTCACAGGCCTTCAACCAGCTTTGTGATCACTGGTCAAGTTATCAATAATCTATGAATCAATATCTTTTAATAACTGGGAACTGGACGGCCTTTAAATCTCTGAAGGCAAACAAAAACTTGCTTGCGGCATTGCGATAAAAATAGGGTGGGGATATTATTATTATTATTATTATTATTATTATTATTATTATTATTATTATTATTATTATTATTATTATTATTATTATTATTATTATCATTATCATCATCATCATCATCATCATCATCATCATCATCATCATCATCATCATCATCATCATTATTATTATTATTATTATTATTATTATTATTATTATTATTATAAATTGGTTGAAGCACGAGCAGCGGACTTTCACTCAGAATAACTTCTAGATATAAATTAATATGGATCAAACCACACCAATTTACTCCAGATTAAACTTTTAATTATAATATATGAACAAATAGAACAGAAAATACCTTAAGACACTAATTGTAGCAGGCATAGTGATTGAAATGATATGCCTTTAATATGTGTAAACACACACACACACACACACACACACACACACACACACACACACACACACACACACACACACACACACACAGTGTTTAGGTGTTCTGGTGGTTTTCAAAACTTCGCATTTTTTGAGTTTTGTAGTTTTACTGAAATGACTCTTTTTACATGTGGCATTTTCAAAATTAACTTAAATGTATTTAGTAGATAGTGTGTGTTATTAATAAATGAAATTTTCATATAATAAACGCAGAAATAAATTAATGACAACGAATAAACAACCTTTGTCATAGATAGAGTCAACATGAAAAATTCAATGCCATGGCTTATGGCTTCATGTTGACTCTTATCAAAAAAAAAAAAAAAAAAAAAAAAAAACTTAGCGTATATACGGCTAGTGTGAAAAAAATGTTTAATTTCTATCAATTATCTAAAACGTTTGTCATTGTCTTAGAACTTGAGAAGTTAATTTTACCGCCAGCACTTCAAAATATATTCTGGAACAAACAACAAACGCGTGTGATGAACATGTAGGGTAAGTTTGAACAGACCACACATTATGAAACTTTCCATAAAATGCTACATATTGAAAATCGTCTACACAGTTCAACTTATTATCGTTTGCCTTTTATACATATTTATAATTTTCCTTATCAGTTTGGTGACTAGCACTTTTTAAATTCATATAGGAATACGTTTGCAACTAGATTTTAAAGAGATGTAGTTTCCTTCATTAATTTCGCCAGCAACCAGTTTATATATATATATATTTATTTATTTATTTATTTATTTATTAGAGGTGGGGGTAGCAGTTATAATTATGGCTTGCCATTATATTATTTGAAATGGCCCAAACCTTTCACGAGAGAACAGAGAAGTGTGTACTTATGCATATACATATTTTTTTAATTGACGTCATCCAATGTAAGTCATATCGGAGGATGAATAAAATGAAAAAATAATGTTCAAGGAACCGAGAGTCCATAGAGGTTAGAGCTACCCGACATTCATATGTCAATAAGAGAAAACCCCTTATCCAGTTAGCTCACATTGACCGAGATTCGAACTCGGGAGCTTTTGAACATGAGGCAGTAGCGTGGATATAGACGTCTGTGTTCTCGGAAAATTCCTAGAAACATTCACATATTTTTAGCACAGTAATATCTATTACGAAAATATGTATTATTGTGCACTCATTATACTTTACTAATAAAATTCAGGAAAGTAAACAGTGGTTCCATTCTACAAACCAGCTTATTTACGAGGGCTGTTCAATAAAGAATGATCACTTTTTTGACAGCCTACCTTTACTCATCCTCATAATTTTGATGGCCCTTCTCAAAGTAGTCTTCCCTGAATGCGATGCACTTGTCCCAGCGTTTCTGCCAGTCTACAAAGACATGCTGGAAACAGTATTTTCAGAGATCCTTCAAAATCGCCTCCGCAGCCTTCACCACTGCTTCTGATTTTGGAAAACGCCTCCCACGAAGGCGTTTCTTTAAGATAGGAAATAGAAAAAAGTCACATGGGGCTAAATCCGGACTATAGGGAGGGTGAGGGATTCACTTCACGTTGATTTTTGTAAGATATTCAGCAACAACATTGGCAATATGCGGCCGCGCATTATTGGGGTGCAGCATCTAGCCTGCTTCACGGAAATGTGGTCTTTTGCGCCTGCTATGGACTTGCAATGTTTTCAGGATATCCCTGTAGTATTATCCAGTTACTGATGTGTGTGCAGGTACAACACGTTGATAAACCATTCCATGAATATCAAAGAATGAGATGACCATAAGCAGCAACCACTTTTGCTTTTTGGGGGGTTGGTGATGAAGGAGATTTCCACACTGAGCTTTGCTGTTTGCTTTCAGGATCAACATGATGTAGCCAAGTTTCATCAGCAGTGATTACGTTTGAAAGAAACTCCGGATCTTCCTCTAACATCAACTTTAACTGCATGCAGACCTGCATGGGAATGTCCTTTTGTTCGGAAGTCAACAGTCTTGGAACACATCGCGCACAAACACGTCTCATGTGTAATGTTTCTGTCACCAACGTGTGAGTGGCACCCAATGAAATGTTCAATATTTCAGAAAGTGTTCTTAAGGTAATTCGTGGATCCTCTCTCACAATGGCAGCAGCAATGTTGATGTTTTCTTCCGTAAGAGCAATAAGTGGAGCACCGGGTCCACCTTCCTTTAAAATTGATTGTCTCCCCTCTTTAAACATTTTAAACCACCTTCGAGCTGTGCTGTAGGGCAGAACAGACTCTCCATAGGCCTCCTGTAATACTGTATAGGTCTCAAATAAAGATTTTTTTGAGACGAAAGCAGAATTTCAAAGCCGCATATTGTTCCTCGCGTGTTACCTCCATTGCAGGGGTAGGCGATACTGAACATGTCTGAACTTGCCTGGTTCTCACAGGCGGGAACCAGGAGTACCAGCAATGGAACTACTACGGCGTGTTTGTTTCACATTAAGCTAACAGAATATAATAAGACTCGATTTTAGTGCGAAAAATTATGACCGTAAAAAAATTATGATCATTCTTTATTGAACAGCCCTCGTGTTTTGTTTTCAAATTCACATGCTTCAATGTTGCCATGCGAGAATCAACAGTAAAGGATGTTGAAATTAATTTTTTAAAATTATAAACAACGCAGCCACTCAAATTAGAAGAACATCTTAATGCCCAAAATGCAGGGCCGTATTCCTAACAGAAAAAGTGGGCGGACGCACACCTAAAAATTTTCGAGATACTGGAGAACCGATCAGAATTCTGCACTTGTAGATTCCCCTTCCTGCTTTGGTTGTCCTCAGCATGCGTACGACGAGTTTTTATCCATTCTTTTATGTAATCCTCTGAGTTCTACATATGTACTGGAGGTCCGTAAATAGTCATAAACATTATTTGAATGTATTTTGAATGTATATATTTTGTATTTTTGCAGTACCTTGAATGTTAAGTTATGAAAGGTAATGAATTTAAAAAAGTTTAAATAATATTAGTAGTAAGGGGACTGCGTCCCCCTCCGAAAAATACTGGGGAGACGGCGTACATCCGCGTTCTCTCTCCACTACGGCCCTGCAAAAATGTGATAAAAGTGAACCTGATTTGAAATTAAGCCAAATTCCTCATATGAAATAATATGGTACTGTCATTTGAAATGTGAAAGTGCGGATTGCTGGAATTAAAATCTATAATGCGAACTTTACACACTGGTTCTGTTAAAATTTCACTTTAATGGGGTTGTTTAGAAACGTTTTTATTTTAACGGGTATTGAGATGACAGGAGAGTGTTTTCACTCGTTGGAGTGAGTGTGTGATGTTTTAGGGCCCGTCGACAGCGAGGTCATTTGGGTTCTCACTCGTTGGATTGTGTAACCATTAGCCATAAGAGATTCTGCTAAGTGACGTTTATATCTGGTTTCGCTCGTTTTGCAGAAAAATGGAGACGTGATAAACTCCAGTGGACTAAAAAGTAGTGCGGGTTTTATTTATTTAGACTGCATTAAGCTTTAGCACATTGTAATTAATTTTATTTAATTGTGGTAAATTTAATTCATATACTGACGATTTTAATTATGTAACTTTTAAAAATGTGTATGTAGGAAAATAGAGAACAAACTCGACGAAAACATTAGAATATACTGAATAATAATGCCCAAAAAAGGAATTGCCATGAAATTAAAACTAAAGCAAATATTTTCCTACCATAATTTGCTTCAAATTTATTTTAAACATCCCTAGCACAAAAATCAGAATGGTTAATGAAACTAGAGGTTCTGATGGTGTCCCATCGAGTATTGAATGCGAATTTTAGCCAATTAACGAATGGGGAGGGGTACACAGAGTAAAGTGCTCTGCCTCCTTCTAAACGAGTAGTAGTTAAAAATAGGTGATCTTGGTAAAGCGAATTAATCATCCAGGTTCCACTTCCTCAATATTCGTGTTTACGCTAACACTGGCCCTTGACGCAATAACAACTGTTTACCAGGAACTGCTGTCGCACGTGATCGGTCTCACGTGGTGGGAGGGGACTCTTTTGGCAGCACCTGCGTAGAAGGCAAAGGGTCTTCTCGCTTGCGCAGTATCATCCAATATGGGAGCCGATACCACTACAATGATGGAATGTGGACATTAATTTGCATGTTGAAAAGAAGAAAAAAATATGGTTGGTGACTGCATCGATGACCGCTGCGTAATGTTTTGTTAATACACCGCGATGGAGACGGACATGTCGCAAATAATTTGGTAATGTTGACAAGGATCATTGCGACAAAAGCAATATGTGAAAAGACACTTGGTGGCAGTCATAGTCGAATTTGACAGTTAAAAATGACGATTTGGTTGCGGTAGCCCATCAGTAATAACGTCAATTATTAAGGAGCCGTTTCTGTTGAAATCTGCAGAAGAGTGAGTGCTTTGTTGTGTAGAATTATTAGAGCGATGATTTGGGCTAGTACTTCCGTCTCTAGTTTTTAATATTCCAGCAGCCAAGTTCTCACTTAATGAAAGGAACAACAAATCATATTGTTTATGTGTAATGGTTTTTTAGAATTTTTCGTTTTATTGCTTTTATATTTTTACTTTCTCTTCCACCTGTTTTATAGGTAGAAATAGTTTGTCGACTGACTAATCCTGATTATACTGAAAGTATAGGTTCTAGAAACGGCCTATGTGTATAGGTAGGTATCCATGGGGGGAAAAAGGACCTCAAAAACGAAAGTTTCCGAATAATTACCATATTTGTGATATAACTCCAGTAGTTGCCAAAGACTTCGACAAGAAGGCTTATGGAAAATCCCCACTTCCCAAACTATCCTTATATGCAAAATGTTTCGAATTTTTTTTTTCTTAAAAGTGGCTCTGGAAAGTTGAATAGAATAACGACTATTTTAGATATTTGTATCACCAATGCATTGTATATCTGGGAATAAAATAAAATTCCCTCCTTCTTAAAGGAATTTTGGATTATTGGTTTGTATAAAGAATTAACATGAAGTAGCAGAAAAGAAAGCTTTCGTAAGTCTTTACTAAACCCAGGATAAATTATTCCTTGTATGATTTCTCTGCTCGACTGGCCCGCTTTAAAGTACCTGAGATCTTCACATGGTTTATCGGTATGAAATACGACAGTTGGTGAATTTAATGATGTACTGATACGTTGCCATGGTAGCTTAGTTTCAGTAACCTGAATAACCTTGGTTTAAACACCGGTTATAGCATTGAACTTTTCATTGTTTCTGACCTTTCCTGCTTTGTCCTACACACAACTACTGTGTAAGAACAATTAAAATACGTACGTGATGTAATTCTCTATTAGGGTGTGTCATTTTAAAACATTTTTGAGATCATTGTGGTTTACCAGGGGAAAAGCAAGTCAGTTCGGGCATTTAATAGCTTACTGAAATGGTAACTCATTTACAGCAACCGGACGGAAACAGGAATATTTGTGGTTCAGATTCCAACTGTGACATTGGATTTTAAAGAACCACAGTTTGCATGAAAATATTACTGCAATGTAGTTCTACTTTTCTTTTGTTTGGGAAAATGCTTTGCATCATGGCCTATGATGGTTTGTCTTGGCGTAAGAGAAGATTCCAGTAACCCGTAAGAATTACACGAGAACTTAGAAAGAAATTCAGTATTCAGTTTAAGATAAGAAAAATCGCTTCCGTTAAAAATCTAGGATATATCCTTTATAAGTTTCAAGCTTAGTAATATCTTATGCACTTTGAATTATTTTTGTACGCAGAACTTAACTGACCATAAATAAAATAATTTCCCAGAATTATAATCAGCATAGGCATCATAGATAAAATATACACAGAGATAAAGTTGCACGTGTTTGAGAAATAAATCGTATGCAAAAGAATACAAGATACGCTTAAAAACAAACATGCTGAACGCTAAATTGATATCGACGAGAAACAACTACTTACTATGAAAAATATTTTAGGTTCATTTAACTTGCCCAAGACAATATCGTTTATTTTCTTTATAGTTTCTACAAATTGCTTGCAAAAGCCTATACTTCTATCCACTTTGTTCTTCCAGACAAATCTTTCCAGTACTGCTTAATCACGTTTCACATTTCCTTGCAGATACCAGGAGATAAACTGAGACCGAAGTGATTGTTAAATGTTTTAAAGGGATCTTAAATTGCTTGAGATTTGCACACTCGTTTTGATGACATCCCGAGAAACAACTGAGTAATTACTACTTCAAAAATGATTGAATTGTTGACAGATTGAAATCAATAACAGGGAATGCCTCGGATTTTGCTCTTGCTACAAAAAATGCGTGGAATAAATTGTATATTTTAAAGAGATCTGAATTTTTTAAATATGTCTTTGTCTTTTTGTTTTCTAGTTACACAAACTTAACGAAATTTCTTCTGAATGAAGAGAAAAGCATTTATTTGACATGCAAATATCTTAAATGTGTGCTATTTAATCAAAACTGTTAAAGAGGCACTTTTGAGAAAATAAATTACTAAAATGTTTTACTACAAAGGTTAGTTTGGGGTAAATTTTGGAAGAAACTAAAACTTAAAATCGGTTGATATGTATTTGATTTTAATTATGGCATTCATAAGTACCGCCATGCACATTCTAAATTACGAGGGCTGTTCAATAAAGAATGATCACCATTTTTTTTATTTTGAAAACCTACCTTTACTCATCCTCATAATTTTGATGGTCCTTCTCAAAATAGTCTCCCCTGAATGCGATGCACTTGTCCCAGTGTTTCTGCCAGTCTTAAAAGACATGCTGGAAACCATTTTTTGAGAGATCCTTCAAAATCGCCTCCGCAGCCTTCACCACTGCTTCTGATGATGGATAATGCCTCTCACGAAGGCAAGTAGGGAATAGACAAAAGTCACATGAGGCTAAATGCGGACTATAGGGAGAGTGAGGGATGCACTTCACGTTGATTTTTGTAAGATATTCAGCAACAACATTGGCAATATGCGGCCGCGCATTATCATGGGGCAGCATCCAGCCTGCTTCATGGAAATGTGGTCTTTTGCGCCTGATATGGACTTGCAATGTTTTCAGGACATCCCTGAGTACTGTCCAGTTACTGATGTGTGTGCAGGTAAAACATGCTGATAAACCATTCCATGTATAACAAAGAATGAGATGACCATAACTTTCCCAGCAGAAGCAACCACTTTTGCTTTTTTGGCGGTTGGTGATGAAGGAGATTTCCACACTGAGCTTTGCTGTTTGCTCTCAGGATCAAAATGAGGTAGCCAAGTTTCATCAGCAGTGGTTATGTTTGAAAAAAGCTCCGGATCTTCCTCTAACATCAACTTTAACTGCATGTTACCTCCATTGCAGCGGTAGGCGATACTGAACATGTCTGAACTTGCCTGGTTTTCACAGGTGGGATCCAGGAGTACCAACAATTTAACTACTACGACGTGTTTTTTTTTTTTTTTTTTTTTTTTTTTTTTTTTTTTTTTTTCCCACATAAAGCTAACAGAATATAATAAGATTGAATTTTGGTGCGAAAAATTATGATCATTCTTTATTGAACAGCCCTCGTATTTTTATTCTCTAAAGCTGCGTGATAAATTATTTTGAGCACATATTTTTATTTTTTCAGCGGAACAATAATCTGAAGTTCAACAGAAACTAAATTGGCAAAAATCAGACGTGTTCATAATGTAATTAGCTTACGTCTGCATCACTATTGAATGTTTATACCGTATCAAAGGGATATAAACATTGATGTGTAAATTGACAAAGTTAGTTAAAACTGTTGTTCTTTCTTCCATTTATTTATAGAAAAACGAATGGTGTTTTTCCATGTAGATGAAAAATACCACTTGACGGTTGAAGTCGTTTCATCTGTTCAGACTACAATGCGCGCTGTTGTTCAGTGCCGCAGTGAAGATATGCCATTTTAACGTGCTCTGGGTGTTGAATCCTCGAGTGTTGTTTGGAAGTTTGAATTAAACAATAAAAGAAATTACATGGTTTACACGTTCCCTCATTATGGAGTAAAAATAAATATCGTGTTTCTTAGCGAAGTATTCTACGAGAGCAAGTAAAGTAAAATTGATATTTTTGTGTTTAAACATTCATTAAACTAAGTTGAAAACCACGTGCAGCAACGATGTTTGTACCAAAACTACGAATGAATGATAAAGCGAAAGATGTTATAGCAGTGTGAAGTGTAGGCGTGTTTGTGGTCCATTGTTCCAATGTCCAACATAAACTTTTATTGTTACATACAAAACAGCCATGAAACAAGCAGCACTTTAGAGAGAAAGTAAAGATTCAAAGTCTTCTATTGAATATTTGACCCTTTTCGTATTTGAAATATGAAAGAACATTAGTTCCCTTTATTTAAATAAGCGTTCAGAGATAACATGTGTTATTAGTTTCTCCGCTGCTTACAGTAAGTAGAGAATGTGTTGCATCAAAATTTCCCCTGAAATACACGATTTAAAGTCCCGTCATTTTATTTAAAAATGAAAATGTATGGGTGGTGACTATTTGTCTGTAAACAATGTAAGTCCCAAACGAAAAGTTGATTAATGTACTTTACTTAGTAATTTAAGTTCAACACATTACAAAGTGTGAGGAAAAATTTCTAAACCATCTCTCACCCCAAACTATCCCTTATATGAAACAATTTTCGCTACCGTATAACCTTTCAAATTTACTAGACTTGAATATACGAGGGTCGTTTGATAAGTCTGGTAAAAAACCAAGAATATATATATTTTTTTCCTAGAACATCTCGCCGTATTTCTCGACATAGTCTCCATTGATGGCTATACACTCGGTCCAGCAATGTTCCAGGCTTTTCAAATCCCAACTCATGCACTTTCGCCATTGCGATTGTGGATGTGTGCGATGGTGCATTATTCTGATGAAGGAACACTGAAGGTCTCTTTTCAGTCAACTCATGTTGCAAATGGTCCAACAATTAAGTGTAATCGGTTCCAGTTATGGTTCTGCCCTTTTCCAAGTAGTCTATGAGAATTATTCCTTGAAACCCCCCCCCCCCCAAAAAAAAAACAAAAAAAACTGGCCATCACCTTACCAGCGTACATAATGGTCCTTGCATTCTTTGGTGCACTTTGTCCATTGTTTTGACTGCTGTTTTGACTCTGGTGTGTAATGATCGATCCAAATTGCATCCACGGTCAAGTCTTGTGGATTGCGATCAAACATCGCCAGACACTCGTTAGAAGTATTCTTACTGGTGCGCTTTTGGTCGACTGTGAGCAATCGCGGCACTCATCTTGCACACAGCTTTTTCCTTGCCAATTTTTCATGCACGATATTATGCACTCGCTCAATTGAGATGACCACAGCCTCAGCAATCTCACGAATTTTGATTCGGCGTAACTTGCATAACCTGATCATAGATTTTCTTTTCAATGGTGACCTGTGTGGTGACCTCAATTGGGCGACCGGAGCGCTGTTCATCTTCGGTGCTTCTACGACCACGTTTAAATTCATTGATCGAAAAGTAAATGGTCTTCAATGTTGGTGCAGAGTCGTATGAACTTCATCCAATTCAGTTTTGACTTGTGTGACAGTCCAGCCCTTCAAATGAACATGTTTAATAACAGCACGAAACTCCGTTTTTTTACATTTTCAGTTGCAGCTATCCTACTGACTAGTTCTGATGGCTGTCAACAATGAACTGTATATTGTAACACAGTATTCTGTAAATATTCTGTACAATCTTTTCTATAATCAAAGTTGCTACAAAAAATATTCATCCCTTCATGAATGCCTTCCCATTTCCATTCCTTACCAGACTTATCAAACGACCTTTGCAATCTTGAAATCCACCATTTATGACAATTACAATTTTTTTTGTGCAGTTTTATCATTTTCCAGATATTGTTTTTTATTGGATAAGTTGAGTTAGACTGAAAAATTCAATGCCATAGGCTGGATTTGAACCACGGATTTTCCTGTCTCCATCCGGTTGTTCTTAACCATTGAGCTATCATGGCCAACATGCCAGCAGGATGCTGAATTCCTCAAATCACTCATACTTTCCCGGTGAACCACTAGGGGTTCTCCTATATAATGACACAGCCCCGTTTGTGGCGATTTACCTACCATGCTGTAAGTACATAAGTCCCACACTTTATAGTTACTACTATCATTTAACTGATGGAAATTAATCGTTCTTTCACACTAGCAGTGTGTAGGCTAAGGTTTGGATAGAGACTGAAAAATTCAATGCCTTAGGCAGGATTTAAACCACGGATCTCCCAATCTTCCTCCTGTTGCATTAAACCATTGAGCTACCATGGCGAATATGCCAGAATGACACTAAATTCTCCAACTGACTGGTATTTTCCAGGTAAAGTATTGGGGGTTCACATTTATAATAAGATGCACACCATTTGTAGTGACTTACTATACCTTAGCCTACATACTGCTTGTGTGAAACAAACAATTTACATTGTTTGTTATTGCCTTGAATTTTCAAATACTAATAGTTTTTTCAAATGGTAAGTTACTATTGATATTTTCACATTGTCATGTATAGATCACAATAATTCAAATATGTCACATAACTCATTTTAAAAATCTGTCTATTCCATTGGTTTACTGTATATTTTTATATCAACAATAAAAACAAATATTGAATTTTCAACTTTAAATTATCTACAAGCAACAACTTTAGAAGAAAATCACTGAAAAGACATCAGAGAACAACATTAGCACTGTCTCCAGAAAAGGACACCATGTTCCAGCAGGCAGCTTCAGGTTGATGATGGGACCATTAGAGCTCTCAAAATATATAATGTAAATTGTGGTGTTAGGATATCATGTTACTGTAATTGCTGATACAACGCTTTTTAAAATTTAGTATTTCCTTTATACAGTAAAACTCCAGCAGCAATCCAGTAATATGCATGGCATTTAACAGAATAGTCCTAAGTTTTCATGGCTGGAGTCTAATTTGTAGATGGAAGAATTCAACTTAACTGTTCTGAATGATATCATAGATTTATGACTCAAGGATACTTTGAAGAGCACCTTACTCCTTTGGTGAATCCACTGCAGAAAATGCAGAATTCACCTTATCCAATATGAAATATAGATTTAGCTAACATACTATCTGTTATTATTTATGCAAGATTAATACCTTTGGGCGAAAATAACAGTGTTCAAATAATTTATACAATTATAATAGTTTATAGTGGTTGATACTGTTGTGTGGGGGGGGGGGGGGAAGAAAAATAAGGAATTGCTTTACCTGGAAAAGGAGCATTTTGTGCCTTTGCTCATTATTACTAACAAATCAACTGGATTTAAAAGGTTGACATTAAGATATATAAAGGGAATCAAGGAATCAGATAGAAAGCTTGTCATTTGGTGAAAAAATAATTGTACTCTACTAGGAACTTTGAAAATAATTGGATTTATTTTAAAAACGTTTACTGTTCTATGTGTAATTGAAAATGATGAATCTTTATGAAGCATAAAATTACTGTTATTATATACATTCCCACAGTATCTAAATGAGTGATGTTTAGCATGACTGGAGACTCAGGAATACTTAGCATAGTAATCCAACATTTTTAGTATTGCCATTTAATCTCTCTGTGAGAGAAACACAGTGCATGACATTCAGCCAATATAAACAAATCAGCAAACTGTTCAAATATTTACCAAAACAAGTGATTCAAGAACATTATAACTAGCTTCACAAAATTAAACTGTTTACCCCCCTCATAATGTTCTTATATAAAAAATGGAATGAGCTGGTGTAGCATATTTATTTTTATCTTTTATTGCTTATATGATAATTTTCACTCTCCTTGCACTCTTTTTACTTAAATATTATAGGAACATTATTTCAGACATTTACCCAAACTCATTTACACCTTTTAACATCCTTTATAATTATGAACCAGGAGTACACAAAACACAAATTCCGTATTTGAATCAAAATTGTTGAAAATAATTGAAATGCAGAATAGCAAAAAGAGCTGTCTCTCATTGCAGAAGTAATTGGATTTGTTTCACTAAAGGCTACAATGAGAACCAAAATAGTACACAAAGTAACATTTATAACATGACAAGTCCGAAATCCTGTAAGTATTGTCGACATAGAACTGTTATGATTCAACATTGATCATAGTATGGTAGTTGTATTCAAAAGTATTATAATAAATCAGCGTTACTAAAGAAGATAGGTGTGTGCATTACAATGAATACAAATAGTTTACATTAACTGCTCAGTATAATTATTTCTTTCAATTAATGGCATTAAAACATTTCTTTTCACTCTATAAAATATGGAAAAGCTGGCTTTGTAAGCGTTGCAGTATTCTGAATATCTTGGCTTCAATTAATCATTGTAGCTATAATCCAAATTATGGGCACTTTTAGGAAAAATACATTTTGGACTTCTTTTTGCAGTTTCCTGGTTCAAACATAACATTTTAATAAACTATGCATCGCGTTTGTTATCTTTGACTTGGTCCATTGCCTTTTTGAGGCCCTTGGAAGTACAAGTTAATACTAAAAGGAACAATTAAACTGGAAAATATGTACATTTGAAAGAAAACACAAATATGAGATCTTGAGGTAACACAGTCAACGTTATTTCTCACTCGTTAGTCACTAAGTTCCTCTTGCTTCACAGTGTTACAATTATTGCTCATCATATGGGCATTTTCATTGGAAATCGAATCCTCAAAGTGCGTACTATAAACGGGAGGCGTAGGGGAGGTCTGAGAGGAAGTTCGTGGGGAAGCTTGGGGATTATCATACATTCCCATCTGAGCATCATAGATTATATTGTTAATGAGGTGTTTTACTTTGATCTGCGCTCGATGCGAGAGTTTCCTTATTTCGTTAGCAATGTGTTCACCATATACGCTGCAGTCGTCTCTGGGCAGAACCTCGAAGGATCTTGTTTCCAGAACGTCATCATCCGTGGGCGGCTTTCTCTTCCTCGGTGGATACTCAGATTCAGAAGGTGATCTCTTTTTGAGCATGACATGCTTGAAATCAGGGGTCGTCTTGTTACCGTCTTCCTCCAGGACCTCCAACTTCATTTCCATCACACCCTCGATGTTCTGCTGTTCTTCAGGATCCTCACACTGAAACACATAAGAAGAGTTTCGTTATTTTTAGTTGTGTCACTATCGCTGACACTTTCTTAGTTCTGAAAATAAATATTAAATTAACTATAAGAGACCTGAAATACCTGAACTATTTTGCTTCGCACACAAAACTTTTATATATAACATAAAGGAAACGACATACAAAACACAGAATAAAAGATTGAATAGTCAGAACACATTGAAGCACTTGAGCTGAGAGAAAGCAAACTGTTAAACATATAAAAATCATAAGTACAGTGTACCAACGCAAGGTTCCACCACTCCAAATTCATGGACTGGCAAAAACATACCTGCAGTTCATCAATGCTTTCGACGTAAATTACCTTATTTCACAAAGATTGGTGGTTACAACGATTTCAGACAGTTTTATATCGAAGCATTTTTTACATTATTACATAAAGCATCAACATTTTGAGCAGCATCCTTGGGAATTGCAGGAACTCGTTAAATAATTGCTTTCTGTAAGATGTGCACACCTTCATCCTCATTTGAACACGATAATATAAAACACGCTCCTAATCTATCACATTTTTTAAGTCTTTGCTTTTGGGATAGATCACAAGAATACTTTACTCCATTGTCTATATACTAAAATGTAAATGTGGTGTTATTTTTATAAAACATTGTTAATGATCACTTTGTAGAAAAGAAAGGAATTATATCATCTTTCACATAGCTTTACAACGCACTGTGAACTCAGTTGCAAATGAACCACTCACTGGTTCAGGGAAGTAACGCTAGAGTTAACACAAGCCAGATAAGCAGAACATTTGTCCCAGCAATGCATGGTGCAAACATATTCTGTAATGTCTATGTGCATGTAAGTAGGATTAAGGATACAAAACAAACTAATTCATCACACATCAATTAGTCGTTTATAACTTATTCAATCTATTTGTTCACATGGAAACAATACATAAGTAACAAACTTA
This sequence comes from Mantis religiosa, assembly GCA_030765055.1. NCBI lineage: Eukaryota > Metazoa > Arthropoda > Insecta > Mantodea > Mantidae > Mantis > Mantis religiosa. The sequence goes on along the minus strand of CM060947.1, from coordinate 217,289,257 downwards.
TACTAGCTCGAGCAAGATTGGCTAAGCTCTACCCTCTTCTCCACAAAAGATCTTCACTCGAATTAAAAAACTGCACACTACTCTACACGACTTTATTAAGACCACTCCTACTATATGCCATCCCAGTCTGGGGAGGGACAAGTCCTTCCGAAATCAAACGTATGCAGACATTTCAAAACAAAGTATTACGAATCTCAACAAATGCACCATGGTTTGTCAGAAAACGTCAACTACATAGAGAAACTGGAATCAGCATCATTCAACAGTCAATTTCTTCACAAGCCTAAAAGTTCTACAGCAACTAAAACACGTCTCATGAGCCATTGACTATTCCCTTGCCAGAAAATCCTTCCAACCTGAATCCGGAGTCGTCTACCACTGGATCAGCTCTCATAACCAGATCTTCTGTAATACTTAAAACAATAATGTACCTACTTATGGGGAACCCAATTGGGCTTTCCTCATTTCATTGTTATTGTGATGCGCTGATCATTCTATAAATGAGTTTAAAAGAATTGTTTGTTGAGAAGTGCTCTACTTTCTCTTTGTTTTACCTTAAACATTCCAGTCCAGTATGATTCCATTTAGATCCCATTGTGTCCTTGCATTGTATGCTTAAAAACATTGATAAGTACTCCATTTAGTATACATACTTCTTCAAGTATTTTTCTTTTTGTCAGAAAGAGCCTGTACATTTTAAACTGATACGAAATGCTTAACGTTACATGCAATTTGAGATAGTAAGGTTCAAAACCCTTGTTGTTTATTGGACTATAAAGCATTAAATAAAGAAGTAAAAAAGCTACTATAAAATTGACACTAGTATGGAAATCACTATCATTTAATACACTGACAAATGGAGGGATTGTCTCAAGCTTTTGAGAGAACTGTGTAGTTCTTTGATCCAACAGTATCCATTAATGCCACCTGATGTATTTAACAAAAATCATATTAAATTAGTCTGAACAACATTCCTCGTCTGAACTTCCATGTCCAGTAATTAAAAAAGTTTCTTTGTTTTGGACAAAATACAAGAACAGATTGACTTTGGGATATGGACATTGCAGTTCAGAACCGGGTAAAGATGAGATCCTTGAATACGAAAGGTGAAAATGTTTACGCGCATTAGAGAATATCCAAGCTGTCAGCAAAAAAAAAGTGTCTATATCTTGAGAATTAAGGATTGCCGGTGCACTAACCTGTAAGTGGGGAGTGGCAGAAGGGAGTTGCGGCTGGTCTGTATTGCAAACATTGAAGGTGTTAAACCGCATGAACGGTTCCGAAGTCTGCATACCTTCTGCATTACTCAAGTAATGTCGAGATACGAATGTGGTTAACTTCCGACTCTTTATATTGTGCACTTTCTTGAAGCGTCCGAGCCAAGCCGGAGTGGCAAAGGAAGCAGTGACAAGCCCCTTTGATATTTCCAAGGCCCACTGCTCAAGATCTGCATCTCTAACGTGTCGCAACGTTCGCTTGGCTTCCATGAAGCGGGAATAGAGTTTCTCGTACATCACTTTTTTATATTCAATCGGGTTAGATGGCATTTTTTCTACCTGTTTTCTCCACAAGTACAGCTGACGTATTGACGTCACGAAACGGAAGTGTCTGTTAACCGTTTTTAACGATAAATGTTTCTTACCGCCTTCATTTAACCAATACTTAACAGCTCTTCGTTTATAATCGTTGCTGACGATCTGATTCGGATTTACCGGCACTTCAGTTATGTCACTAGGACCCGCAGTTTCATCGACAGCAAATGGATCGTACTCACTCGAATCACTGTCACTTCCATCTTCTGTTATATCCAGAAAAGTGTCTACGTAACGTTCAACTCCTAATGGGTTGTTTTCTAGCAGCTCGATTAAATAACCACCCATTTCTTTTTCTGTATCGCTAGTTGCCGCTGAAGAATGACAACCCTTATCTCGGAAGTGATTCATGATAAATTCCAGAACATTAGCCGGATTTATTACAGCTTGCTGACCAGTTGTGGAACCCATTGTTACAATTATGTTCACGTAATTAGGATTTAAATATCATTATGATCGGCAATTTCCGTCATAGTATCGATACTGTATAATAAAGCCGAGTGCTAATTGACAGCCCGACTCTTACAGTGAAATGCTGGACATCCCTGCAGGTGTCTGGAAGATGCGAGCTCCATGCGCGCGCAACGCGCTCCCCCTGCCAGACATCCGCTGGCACTGTCAAGGCTGTCCAGTTCACCCTAGCAACCGTGAGTCACTCGATGCGCTAAATTAATTTTCTGATTAGCTTTGCATTACATCTCTTAGTTTCAAAGCCGGATTCACAAACACTTCATTTGTACACCACTGTGAAAGCTTACCAGAATCCATACAAGTGTGGATGAAATGTTCTCCTCCTTAAAGCACCAAAGTGAACAAACTAGTTCCTGAAAATAAACATAAGTATTTGTTCATTCCTGTAGATTTCCACACCAAATATTTGCAATTATTTAGTATGCAGCCGAATAATTGAAACTCGATAATTTTCTATGTTTTAACTTTAGAAAGTTTTTCAAGCTGCATACTGCATAAGGAATACCAAAACCGAAAACTATAAAAGTATAAAATAGAAATGCAGTTGTGAATGCATGGAAAAGAAAATGTTGCACAATTTGAAAATTATAGAAAAAATATCTTGCATTCTCGAATTATTGATGAGTTCACAAAAAATGTGAAATAGCCAAACGTCATGCTTACTTTTGGAATCCAACTTAACCTACGAATAATTAAAGTCTGTCTAATCAACGGGAGTGCAGTTTGGCCGCCTTCTTTGACGAACCGTTATAATTGTTTTACAACACTGGCCCTCCTCCCAGTCCTTTCTGCAAGATTGCCACCTTTCTCGATATGTCACGGGTATCGTACGAGGTTTCGTCTAAATAAATTATCTTATGTCCATTACTGCGAAACTTCCTTAGTTTTGACAAATACAATTCTACTGAATTCCATAATAACCCTTATCTTATTCAAAGTGCGGTATTTGAAACCCAGCTCCTTTAGGAAGCCGCGCAAACTGCAGTGTCCATAAGGGAAATCACAAATATCTTGCATATGTGCAACCAATTCTTCAATGGTGGACGCTCTCGATTTTGCATAGAATTTATAACTTTCTCGGCGAATTAAATTGCATGTGAAATTATCCATTTTAGAGAAACGTATCCTTTTGATTTCACACTTGATCGGCGTCTTTGGCATTTCTTTCGTCACAATTTTTCTTACTGTATTTCTGTGAATACCCAGAATATTTGCAGGTTCATTGCATGACCCCTTACCAAGATTATTTTTCACCACATATTTATATCTGTTCAAAACAAACGCTTGAATTTTCTTATAAAGAGTTCCCGTTATAACTTTGTTTTTTGAGACTTCTCCAGTAAAAGAACTCGGCCCAGCAACACTTCCCAATTTATTCACACTTCACTTCACTTTGATTATTTTCACTTGACTGAAAGTTATCTACTACTTCAATTGCATTTACCACTGCATTTGCCTCCCACGGTCCTCACATCGTGACACACAACGAATTTCTGCACGTAATAAAACAGATCACCTGGAAGTTGGAACTTTGGCAACTGAGACTCCACATGGAGTAAACATGCGACTGTCATTTCCAAAAATTCAGGGTTGCTGTTGGTCTTCAACGACATGTTCCATTTCTGAAGTGTGGAGATAGACTTATGACGAACATTAGTCGGCGGTAGGATCTGTTTTCTTTGTGATGCAACTCCACTCGCGTTGACTAGACAGACTTTACGAAGGTGCTGCGAAAACTTACGTTTTCATTCATTTTCAACGCTGTAGGGCATCATTGCATTTCCGAGCATGGCTAATTGTAATCAGAGGCTTGTGGGTAGTAAGTACACTATTTAAAACATTTCAGACAAAATGTGTTTGCTTTAGAATTAGAATCTAGTTAAGTCTTAACGATATGTACCCACGTGTTGAACCAATACACCTATCTCGAATTTTCTTTAAGAATGACCTGTGAAGACTACGTCATTCTAGCTCAGAACTTAAAAACAGTGAAACAAAAAAGAATCTAGTTTAACAATTTTGTCTCCCCCCCCCCCCCCTAGTGGCTTTAGCATCTTCAGTTCGAAATTTCCAGCATTTGAAGTTACAGTTTCCTATGTTATCGCAGTCTTTTGTTTCCCATAAGGCGATGGAAGTATTCATACGAGTTACTTAGTCTACCATACATAAAGCGATTCCTTTTAATAATAAGCATTTGGCTGTCGCGATGGTGTACTGTGCTTTTCAATCTAGTTACAACAAAATATGAGTTGAAATCATTGCAGAAAACATTTTATCGCTAACAGGAATAATATAAAACAAGACAATGCACAAAATGGATGAGTTATTGTACGTTGTACGCTGTACATCCCTGGTTGTTCAAACAGCGCAAGACGCCGTGGTTGCCTTAGAAGGGGGAGCTTCTCTTCAAGGCTTCACGGTGCCAGCCCGAACTGAGCAAGTCACATTAACACTACAGAGGGTTTAGTGTTCCTGTAAATTTGGATCTTGATCTCTGAAACTTGCACATAAAAAGAGTACCCAATTTCTTATATTTGATGTTTCTACGGTAATTACTATATATCAGTGAAGTTTGGGCCGACGTTAAACCCATGATCATGTTTTTAAAAGGAACTGGACATGTATATATTTGCAAACTGTTTAAAAAGCATTTTTCCATATCCAAAATTCTCATACCATGACATTCTTAAATAATTAGTTTCAAAACTTTTTTACCAACTACCAAGGACTGGCACAGTAAAAAAAAAAAAAAAAAAAAAAAAAAAAAAAAAAGCCTTATAATGGTTTAAAATAAGATTCCAATTTTGAGACATTTTTAATTTATGCAAACTTAAGACATTTTAAGACTAAAAGCAGTAATCATTTTTCTAGAACAATTTTAATATGATAGATATTTCTCTCAACTTATTTATTGTAATTAATATGTTTTTAAAGTACACGACATGGAATATTTTTATTGGGACAATGAATTTACACGAACATCTGATACTTGTACTTATATGACAAGTATAAGTCTTCTCCTCTGCGGGAGAAAGAGGAAGTCCCGGAGAAAACCCACCCCAGTGCCGTGTTTTCCACCACAAATCTCACTTTGCTGTAGCCTGGAATCGAACCCGGGCCGCCTTGGTGAGAGTCGAGAGGGTCTAACCACTCAGCTACGACGCGGCCCGCTTTCTGTACTACTCATAGTAAGTAGGTGAAGTACCGAGATGTTACTAAAATATATGCTTTGAGGTCTAGGCCCCTTCCCCCAGGGAAAAAAAAAATACATTTTTACTTCTACTTCGAGTTTTAAGTGCGGTTGTACTTTCAAACGCTTGGTGCTTAAGGGGTGGCTGTCTCAATTCTGTGCGCCCCATAAAATTGGCATTGTTATCGTGTTAAGTCATTACAGGTACAGTTCCTGAGCATGAAGCCTATTTGAATTCAAAGGAAAATAAAAGTGCTATATGAATAAATATATAAATAAAAACATTGGCTTGATCCTGACCTTAGGATCTCCTTGAATGGCCTTCTTGAGCTCCGCGATCAAGATGTTACGTCTATCCACTGTGAGGTCCTTAAATTCCTCGCCATGGTTAACTGTGTAATGCCGACGTATGTTATAACTTCTGTTGATGATGTACTTCTTACACACGAGGCACCTGGCATGCTTTTCGTCGTTACAGTCCACGAACAGGTATTCCGTTTCCCAGAAAGACTTGAAATGCTTGCCGAAATCGTCGCCCCTAGCTCGTCTACGGTGCGCCTGGGACATGGTGCGACTGGACGGGTAATGCAAACACCCGCGGGTAAGCTTTGAGCAAGTTTGTGCGGCGGGGAGATGGAGGGGCACATCTGCCCCTCCAGACGTTAGAGCCGAGCAAATTCGTGCATATTACCCGCACGAACTGACAGATAAACTGGTTCGTTCTTTTTGCTTGCTCTTTTCTTACTGAATGTGTCATAAATTTAATCAGATACGGACAGCTTTGAGTTTTAGGTATGTTCTAATTATTTCAAATTGAAGCCAATAACAAAGAATATCTGGGAAATAGTTAAAGCCACAAAAATGTGTTTACAAGCCTTCTCTGCCTCTTTAGGTTTACTAAATATACAAAAATAATTCAAATGAGAATTTCACTACTTTTCTCAGAAAGTTCAAAATATATATTTTGTTATGAAAATATAAACATGTATTGCTTCAGTCAATATGGTTAGACATTTTTCATAACATAAAAAATTACTGAACGTATGTAGTGGGAGGGTTTTCTTTAAAACCTTTACGTCGGTCTTTGGAAGGTTTAAATACGAAATCTCGTACTTAACTGACTTGTTGTTTCAGTTATGTAGTTTTAACACATATTTTGCTATTTTTTATTCGGAGAGCCTTAAAACGTGTACTTAATGCCAACTGTTAAAGAATTTTTGTGTGGAATAAGTATTTACTTCTCTACGTGCTAGAATTTGACTTTTTTTTTTTTTTTTTTTTTTGTAATTTACTTACTCCAACATTAAGTCATAACGGACGATATATGGAATGGGTGAAATGATGCTCAAATGAGCCCAGGGTCCATAGAGCTTAGAGTTACCCGATATTCGTCTTTCAGGATAAGGGAAAACCCCGGGTAAACCTCATCCAGGTAACTCACCCTGACCGAGATTCAAACTCGGGACCTCTTGAACGTGAGGCAGACACGCTACCAAGGCGGGCGTATAAAAATTTTGATATAAATGTTTTTCAATCATGGTAAGAGCAGCATTTTTGCCTAAATCTTGCATATTTTTGGGTTCCTGTATAAAAAATAGGTAACAGTAATCATATCCCGGTGATATATTGATAAATATACTCAACGTCTTATAATAAGAGTTTAACTCCGGTTTGCCTAAAAGTAGCAAAGTCGCCATGGAAGCTACGTTTAAAGCAAATATATTTCAACCCGTCAGCAAATGCTCTTAAATGAACTAGTTTGATATCCAAGTTTTCAACCTTCAATTTTCAGCATTATTTTTGTAAATAAAAAAATACATGACGGTTTCAGTGACATATTTTAGTGTATAATTTAAAATAATTATATATAAACTTAAAATGATAAGTATATTATTGGAGTGCAAAGAAAAGCAGCTACAGATTTTAATCCGAAAGTTGTTTACCTGCCACAAGCAACTATGAATTTGATAGAATCAACATGAAAAATTCAATGCCATGGCCGGGATTTGAACCACGGAACTCCTGGTTTCCGTCCAATCGCTCTAACCCATTGAGCTATCATGGCCAACTTGCCGTCACGACATTAAATTCTCCATTTGACTAATATATTTCTCCGGTAGACCACTAGGGGCTCTTGTATTCGAGATACACCGGGGAAATATGTGAGTCAAATGGAGAATTTAATGCCATGACGGCAAGTTGGCCATGGTAGCTCACTGGGTTAGAGCGACTGGACGGAAAGCAGGAGATCTGTGGTTGAAATCCCGGCCATGGCATTGAATTTTTCATGTTGACTCTATCTATCAAAGACCTTATAGCCTATATACAGCTAGTGTGAATTCCATCGATTAACCAAAGTAATAGGAGTTAAGTGATAAAGCCTGGGTTTCAAGTACCTACTTACTATAATAAGTCGCCACAAACGGTGTACCTCGGAGCGTGAGCCCCTAGTGGTCTACAGGGGAAATACGTTTCAGATGGAGAATTTGTCGTGACGGCAAGTTGGCCATGGTAGCTCAATGGGTTAGAGCGACTGGGCGGAAACCAGGAGATTCGTGGTTCAAATCCCGGCCATGGCATTGAATTTTTCATGTTGACTGTATCAAAGTGTACTAGTGTAAAGAAATGATTGATTTCCATCAATTAACTAAAACGACGAATTGTTTTTCGTAAAGAAATTAATCATAATGGATTAATCCCGGCTATGGCGTTAAATTTTTCAATCTGACTCTACCTTTCCATACTTTAGCATACATACGGCCAGTGTGAAAGAACAATTAATTTCCATTAATTGACCTAATAGTGGTTAACTATAAAGCCCGGGTCTTAAGGTATTTGCACGCCATTAAGGTAGTTGTCTCATGTGTTTATGAGAGTTCCGAAGTGGTTTACTGGGAAAAACATGAGTCAGTTGGAGAATTTAATGTCATATCGGCACGTTGGCCATAGTAGCTCAATGGTTAGCGCGGCTGGACGGAGACCAGAAGATCCGTGGTTCAAATCCCGGCTATGGCATTGAATTTTTCAGTGTGACTCTACCTTTCCATGTATTAATCATAAGTTAGAATTAATAAAAGTTCAATAAAGTTTTTAATCTTTTTATTCAAACTGATGACCCTTGTTTGCATCCGTTAATCGCTAAATCTTCGTAATATGGATGTAATCTCTCTTGGGTTTTTCTTGGATTTGTAAGGCTTTTGGGAGGAGGGGGAGGGACCAAGTGACATATGCAGACATATTTTTGCTAATAAACCGTTATCTTAGCACTGGCTATAACTTTGCCGCCGCTTATTAAGTTTTACAGTTGTATTAATGTCATATGATATTTAATAACTAAACAAAAAGACGGCGATGGTTTTGTTCCGAACGAAAATAGCTCCAATAATGTACGGACTACAACTGATATGGGAACGTCTGACGAAAAGAAATTTAGTGAATATAGAGACAACAACTTTGTACCTATCCAAATACACACCTACAAGGTTAACGTACAAAATGCACAGAGAAACATTGTGGATAGAAGATTTGTGATTACAAATGCTGCTGCCGGCAACATATGAAGAAAACAGAAATCTGGGAAGAGTTCTACATCATAGACGCTATGACCAAGGGAGAATGGAAGGGGCCAAACTTGAACTGAGGCATTTTGTAACGAGATACGCACATGGTTTCCATCACCTGATCTGTAAAGAGAAAACCCAAGCGAAGAATGCGTGTGCGCGTTATGTAGAAAACAATGCTAGGGATCCCATGTAGAAGTATGTGAAAAGACAACAGTCTCTATGAAAAAATTGTGTTGTGGTAAGTGGAAGTGAAGTGAAACTAACAGAGGTCACAGACATAAGAAATATCAAATGGCCAGGACAAGGGACTATATGGAATACACATTGTGCGACTTCCTCATATTATTAATGTCATGTTCATAAAGTCGCTGTGGGGGCAGATTAAAAGAAAGATATTTATTTATGATTCGTACACGAAGTCGTGGGAAAATTAGAATGCTATATTTCACGAATTTACAGATGCCCTTGCTTTTAGCTCACAGGAACCGTTATGGATGGAAAAACAAGAAGAATGAAGCCGCTTGCTAGCAAAAGCAAGGCAAAATCGAAGGAAACACTGCTGTCCACCCTCACCCAGTTGAAAAAAGTTATACAAAATGCCAAGCAAGGATTCATTCTTAAATACATGTCCAACACCTGTGTGAAAGTAGGTCCTTATTCAAGTTGCAGTGGTGAGATCTGGAATCTGTTGTACGCATATTATTTCCGTTGTTCCTCTGACAACAGCAAGAAACAAATATCGCATTAACTCAGTGTCTCGAACACAGTTTATCCCTTCACATCCGAACTTGTCTTGACCGCTGGATGATAGGCAAGTCTAGGTGTGGCCTCAGTGTACCTGCCCCATGCTCGCCAGCTTTTATGGTTTGCCCATAAAATGTACGGCAGCAGATACCTTTTACGACTTTACAGCAAAGGAGGCGTTTTTACGACTTTGTGGGGAGATTCAAAATGCTACAGATTTTCACCATAGACATGACAAAGAATTAATTCTAAACTTAAAATTGTAGACTGAATGTAACTCGCTGATTGGCTTGTTTACGACAGAGATTATCTGTGCTTTGTTTCATATGATCACAGTGCACAACAAAATGCATAGCTTGAGCAATTAAAATCTAATTGCACCACTGGTGAGCTCCAGCAACCAGCAGTAAATGGGCGCGAATTTCAGCAATGGACTATGTAATAATAATTGTGATGACGACACCCTCACTAAACTGTTACTATTCGCATTTTAATGCTACGGTTCATAACTAGTGACTTCGGTAAGTATGTTTATAGTTCAAGTTACGAAGGGCAACATGCGAAAAAGAAAACTGGTGGTCTTCTTTGCATTAATTTTTTCTCCCTTTCTCGTTAGGAGGCGTTTGGGTTCCCTCAGAGCGAGGGAGCCGAAGAATCTGAGCTGAGATGGAATCAGGATTGAGGGGTCGGTCCAACGCCTGAGATGAATGATTGATGGAGCAGTTGGTGGAATGATGGTGGGGGAAACAGGAGGACCCGGAGGAAATCCCACCCCAGCGCCACCACAAATCCTACTTCGCGGTCGCCTGGGATCGAACCCGGGTCGCCTAGGTGAGGGCCAAGCCGTCTAACCACTCAGCCATGGCGCAGCCATTTCTTTGCATAAATACATGGATAATTTCAGTACTACCTTCAGATCTTTAGATACTCTTATAAAACTGAATTCCCGTTTATTTTATACAACATGTTTCACGTTCTAAAAAGTCATGTCATGACAAAATTAAGCTCTTCTGGAAAAGGGAAAGTTTTAAGAGCTTCAGTTTTAGAGAGTTGACAAGTTTGCTACCCCTTTACTACCGTGTGAGGTGGTAAGATCCTCAAAAGTTGCCTTTTTAGGGACCGCATTCTCGAGTTCCAACGTTGGTTTAAATTTTTTTTTCCCTAAACAAAAAGTATAATTTTAATTGATTTTTCGACTTCTTGCCACGTTTCCTTTTACTTCCAAATGCAAGGAACTAGACTGCTCTATTGAGAAGCACGAGTAGACTGTAGCCACAATGTGTTGCAATTAACAACTATTACCCGAGGAAAAGTTTCAATGGAGGAAGGACACTACGTCTTTAAGCATTACTGGTAAGTATAAGAAAGGTTTATTCACTGAAATTAGCCTAAATGATAAAATTTCATCCCATTGCTGTCCATACATAACTGACACCTCTTTAAGAAGTTGTCCATGGCTAGCTGTAGTTCCGTCCGAGATATGGAGGCAATGTTTTCAGAAATTCTGTTTTTCAGCTCATCAACAGTATTTAAATGTGTTCTCTACACTTTCTGCTTTAAGTGTTCCCAGAGATAATAAGCACATGGTGACAAATCGGGTGATTTACGAGGCCATAGGTCCTTTCCCATGTTTCGCTCACCAAATACTTCACTAACTGCTTGCAGAGAAACATCGGCAACGTGTGCTGGCGAACAATCTTGTTGGAAGTAACCGAATGTACCCTCTGTCTCTGATAGATCAAAAAATGGTTGCAAGATGTTAGTTACATATCTGCGAGCATCAAGAGTTATTTTCTAAGAAAATTGGACCTATGATTTCATGTCTATGCCTACTTTGCACTCCTCGAAGCGAAACCAAGCTTCACCCGAAAAGAAGTTAGCGTCAAGGTTCCCGTCGGCTGACCTTTGCTTAGTATCCAGTCACAAAATTGATGCCTAGCTTCTCGATAATCACGTTCGAGCTCTTGTTGGAAAGTCGATACATATGGCTTTAAATTGACTAGTGCCGTAGCTCTTTGTACAGCACCGTAAGAAATACCCGTCTCTGGCAAGAAGTCGGAGCGATTTCTGTGGGCAATGTTCTGGAAGGGATATCCAAAGTCATCCAATATTTCCTCTGAGAACTCTGCGATGTCTGGGTTTCTTGTAGATATTTCCTGTCTCGCGACACCTGTCAACAACTTTATGAATTAAGTTGCGACTGGGGGCACTCTCACCAGGATATCTCTGTTTGTATAGCTTTATGACCTCACGTGCTGATTCCGTTCTCTCACAAGAATCATACATGAACAGTTTGTGTAATTGAATACTTATTCTGGGACATTTCAACGTTAAACTACTGAAGGATAATAGTACTTAGATATACACTGCTAGAAAAGGATTTGTTACGCGCCGGGTGAACACTGAGGGAAAAAAATCGGTTATCCTGAGCGAGGCCGGGGAGACGCAGGCGGCCACCTAGTGGTCACCCATCATTCCAATTGGTCACTCGAGACATTGGCGTTGAATTGCTAAATTGGCGCTAGATTAACCTTAAATGACCACTAGCATAGCTTCCTTTCTCGCTCTGAGTTTCGGCTAATTTTCCTTACAGCTCGCAATCACATTGTGTAACACTTTGTCATAAAGCATAACTGGAATTTTCTACGAATGTTCTTTGAATACCCGTGTTTTATATAGGATTTTAAAACCTACTTCAGAAAATGTAGTATTTTTAATACTTGCAATGTGCTTTAAGAATATCTTTGTGTAATGTTATGGTCAGCCATTTGTTTCTCATTAGGCAGTGCAAAATCTATTCAAAATATCTGGCGTGCATATTAGCTTCATTTTATAATAAATAAGCAGTTTGACATATTGGCGTACGCATGTTTCTTTGTTGCTACAAGAACGTGTGAGTTGATAACAGTCGGACAGTAAAAATCGGGGTTAAACTTCTAACTGAGGCTTGAAGTTTTCTTTAACCAGAATCATTCCGTCCCCTACAGCGTCTAAAATTACGAACGTTGGCCGATTTGTTTTTAATTTACGTCCTCCAACGTTGTCATATCGGACAATGACATGGATGAAATGATGCTCAAAGGAGCCGAGGATGCATAGAGCTTAGAGTTACCGATATTTATATTTTAAGGATAAGGAAAAACCCCGGATAAAGCCTTTATCCAAGTAAGTCGCCCTGACCGAAATTCAAACTCGGGACCTCTTGAACGTCAGGTAGATACTACCACCTACGCCATAGGCCGAATGTTACTGCATTTAGTGGCTATAAGCTGATAGAAACATTAGGGGAAAAAACATACGGGAAACTGTTTATTTTATACAAGAAATAGAGAAGCGGATTTATTGAAAGAGTAGATAAAAAAATTAAAATTGTTTGAGAAAGGCATGGACTTTTCTTACAAGAGATGTGTTTAGTTTTCCCTCCGAAGCCATTCCCGAACAGAAGTTGTTTTTAAGGAGTGGTTAAAACTAAATAAATTCTATTATGTGTTTTGTGAACGTATTATCTCATTAAAGCATATTTAACAATTGTGTTTGAATAATTGCAATTTTACTAGTAATACTTGAAGCAAAGAAACATTTCAGACGGTTTGAAAGTAATTCGTGCATAGGCTTGCTTCAGTTTATGAAGGCTATACTGTAAGAGGTTAGTTAAATAATGTAATATTATTTAAAATGCACACACACAGGTGCTAGATCTGACGCTGGTGAGAATTTAATCGCACAACAAGACACTTATTGGACATCCATGCTTGGGGATAGAGAGAGCTCCAACATTTTCCAAGGCTGAACGTTGCCAGCCGAGCTGTGCAAAGCGGAGTAAATTTGCAGCCTAGTGCTGACAATTTCCTGGCGGATATTTTGTTTTAATTCTTCAGGGTTTGTGGGTTTGTCTTGTAGATTTTATGCTTTAAGTTACCCCAGATATAGAATAGCAGGGGAAGGTCGGCGGACCGAGGTTTCTACAAATCTCTACGAATAATTCTGTCCTGAAACACATTTTCAACTGTCCTCATCGAAAGATTGGCTGTATGACTTGTTGCAGTGTTGTTGAAAAAAGGCAAAATCAGCTCCCTGTCTGTTAATTCTGTACAAAAGGGGGGGGGGCAAAGTTGTATTCACGTACGTACGGGCGTCAGCTCTTGACTCGAAAAAACAAATTGGTCCTATAACTCTTTCTCAACGTGAACTACGGCGAGTACTGTATAATTTCCTAAAGAGGTGCCAAACATGTATGATCATTGACGATGGCCAGCTTCAGCATCTCCTTTAATAACATGAGTATGCAAAGTCTTCAAAAGTAGTTTAAAATGTTGCATGGTTTAATCCGCGCCTTTCTATGATAGCTGCAGATTGCACGGAGAGTTGAGGGCGCGGGCAGGCATAACACCGAGCAGCCGGTTAGGATGTTTTTGGGTCACTCGGTGCAATTCCTTATAGGAAATTTAACTTGAGCTTGGTTAACTTTTTTTTTTTTTTAAGTACACTTAGGTCGCAATGATTATGTGGGTTAGCATACTTGAAGTGTGTCAACTGGGTGGATTTTAGCTCCCCAGCTGATGTACATTTTTCTCTCATAAAGATTGCTTTATGACCTCATGTGCGGATTTCGTTCACGCATATGAGTCGTACATGAGCACTTGCGTAATTGAATACTTATACTGGGACATTTTAGCCTAAAATCACTGAAGGAAAGTTATGTCTTTGGCACAGAATAGTCCAGTGATGTGCGAAAACGTAAGTGCACAGCGTTTTATCACTCCTATTTTGACTGACCAATTACGATGCCTAAGCTTTGAATAGTAAACCAATCACTGTTAATCTCTACTGCAATTTCCTGTCGTTATGCTCATTTGTTAAATTGGTTTATAGAAAAGATTAGATTAACCATAGAGGGTAGAGAAAACGTTTGAATCTAACACTTTTTTTTAACTTTCTCTACGACTACATTTCACCCAAATTCCATACTTAGATTTCACTGGAAATACTTGTTTTGAGGATATCTGAACGTAATAAACCTCTTGAGAGAAGGCCCATTTTGTGTGTCGATGTGTAGCATAACTCAAAAATGAAAAGTGGTTGAACAGCAAGCATGATACAATATTTTTAAAACATTCTCCTGACCCATCCTCAAACACAACTTTACATGGTCTTTTTTTCAGACTTTGAATAATGTTTCAAAAATATATCTAACGATTTTGATTTATACATCATAATTATGTTGAAAGTATTTTCATAAATAACTACACGAATGTCTTCAATTTACTTGGAAAAACCTGTGCAGTCCTGTTCATTCTAAATGACTTGCTTAACTGGTACACCGTAAGGAACAGACACAATTTACTACATAAAAACGTAGATCTCGTTAAAGCAATCAAATACTTTCAGTTCCTAAAAGATTCTACTGTCGCTTTAGCCTTCTGTATACCCATTGCATCTACACGTAATAAAATCATTGATACAAATTTTATCTCGATCCACATACAGCAGAACTGTTGTAATAGCTTATTCATTGGATAGAAAATATCATGTGAATATAACTTCACTTTTCTTTCTTGCCCGCCTTGGTAGAGTGGTGGTAGCGTGTCTGCCTCACGTTCAAGAGGTCCCAAGTTCGAATCTCGGTCGGGGTGAGTTACCTGGATAAGGTTTTCCCGGGGTTTTCCCTTATCCTGAAAGACGAATGTCGGGTAACTCTAAGCTCTATGGACCCTGGACTCATTTGAGCATCATTTCACCCACTCCATTCATCGTTCGATATGATTTAACGTTGGAGGACGTAAATATATAACTTTTCTTTCTTTCTGTCGCATGAGCTTGTTTTAATACCACGAGTAATGACTACAGTGCTGTTTCCGTACTTTGTTAGCCCTTTTTGCTTTTAATGTTTAATAATTTATAACTGAAAATACATCGTGCATAATGCAACGTAGATAACAAGGATTAACTTTTTATTTGAATATCCTGACATACGATAAATGTCCTGGTACATTTGGCTCAGTCATGAAAGCATTTTGGATCGTCTGGTTGCATCTGTCCCATTTTTCTCATTTTTCATCCTTAATTCCAAATCTGTCATATCATCCACAAAATCGGAGCATCGCCAGATTTAATTTTTTATTCCTCTCTCACTCGTTTCCAGCCAAACCACAATATGATGGGAATTCAACACGCTACCAACTTCCTGGTTAATGTTTTTTGGGATAGTAGGGCTTCTATGGAATGGAGGGGGCTGCACCTCCAGGTGAATTCAAAATCATTTTCGTGGCTCACAACCGGTTTCAGCTTCAAGCTGTGCTATAAAAATATGAAATATTCGACTTTATCTAACCATTAAACAATACAATTCTATAACATTTTTCACTATCGCCTTGTAGTGAGGCTGTTTATTCTAACCGAGAAATGACATATATTTTTAACTTCTCCAAGTTTGCTGTACAGTTTTGGTTATTTACTTTTGAAGTGATGAGAAGATCGACTTTTGTGTATCCGGTCGGTCCTTGTTTCAGCTGTGCAGGTTTTAGGGATCGTAAGTTATCAAAGCGAAGGAATCGCAAACACTTCCACTTTTAGTTTACAGCAAAAACTGAATTTTCAGCATTTTGTCACTGGGCGTTTTGGTACTAGAGGCAGCTGTTGATTTCTGTGCTGATAACGCCAACTTTCTCTTTCCAAATACTACATATAAGGGACGTTGCCAAATTTAGACACGATGTTTCAGTAACGTGAGTTTTCTGAGAAAACTGATTTTATTTTCATGTTGACAAGTGCCACATCGCCTACTTTCCAAAATCCGGAACTATGTTTTCGTGTTTACATACAAAAGTATTATTCGCCTTATATGCTCCAAGTAAGGGTTTCACCCCCACCCCCCAAAAAAATCGGTCTTGTTCATCAAAAGGCTATTTTTGTTATTAGTCAGCAACATGGGAAAGAAGACTCGCATACAGACATGTAGCTCTCCGAAAATGTAATACACAAGTAATTTTTCGGAAACGGGTAATGCTGCAGAAAAATTTACATAACACGTTTTAATGAGGTATTTGTTCTTTTATTTTCCTGCTGTACCCTTTGGCATATCTCTTAGAATTTCCCAAACAAAGAAAATTCGGTAACCTCACGGGCTATTTACGCATTTTTTCGGCCATTTTTTAGAAATAAGTGTAGCAGATAAAATAAGACAACTCTTTCTTTGAAATTTTAGGCTTACATATTTATTTAACGTTTCCTTTTTGATATTGGGCTGTTATTTATGATAATCTATCCCGAACTAGAGAGATCCTGTTATAAATTATATGGGAACCGCGAAAGAGAGCCAGAAATACTTTAATGGAACGCTTCGGGAACGATGTCTGTAAACACGCATAAATTTCTCTCCACCAATCGTCAAAGTAAGCGCGTACCGCTAAAGCTATCTTCTTTGCCTCCCAATGTTTACAAGAGGATCATTCTAATTTTAGACAGATTATAGGATATTGGAGACTTTCCGGCGAAATCTGGATATCTTACATACTTGAATTTAAGGTTTTGGAGTGTTATGATGGAGATTGTAAAGAAAACCCAGAACAAATGAAAATCACTGGCGCCTCTTACAGAGCGGTCGCGTATATGGGTGCTGTACATCACCGAGGGGGCCTAATATACTCATGAGTAGAGCAGGAATTTATATGCACTATCAAATATGAATATATGCATGCATCTATGCACTAAAATATGGTAAATATGCTCTAAAACATGATAATATGCATTTAAAATAAAGTAAATTATTTCAACTTTCTCACATTTATTAATCTTGATGAATTAATGAAATTTATAAATTTATTCTGAAATTCAGGTACTAACAGAGTTAACATGTATCGGTCCCTTTTTCAGTCTATTTTAGCATTAGTAGTTTTTATTACAATTGTCTAACTTTTTTTCACGTTTTCTGGAACAAACTAATTTCTTCTATCGCTTAAAATGTTTTTATATGGCGTGAAAGATCCCTCTGCTTCACAGAAAGCCTCAGGACGGTATCGAAAAGAGCCTTTGTCACTTACAAATTAAGTTCTTTCTCAGATTCACCTTGTAGCATCTTATTCACATCAGAAGGAACATTAAACTTGAATTCCTTGTTTCAGTTTTCTCAATTTTGTTTCGAAGATACTTTTCTATTTTCTCCTGGTATGAGATTGGCTTTAGGGATAGACGAGTGTCTTGTATCATTAAGTAAATAATTTCACTCTTGATGACGCCTTCATGAACACTTTTTTCATAGAAGAAATTAAGGCATTTACTTATGTAAAATTAGCTTGAATTTCCGCTGCCAACAAGTGAACATCTACTAAACAACCCATATGAACTGCTTTACAATAAAATGTGTGCAAAGCTTTAAATAGCCTATAAGCATGCAACATCAACCCGAGTTCTCTCAATTTCGCTGATATCGTCTCTTATTTCTTGTATTAGAGATTAATAGAGACTAGAGATAGCCTATTGTATCCCATTAGGGTAGCTATGTTGACTTCAAACACGGTAAGTCATTCCATTTTGGGCTTTTGTCGGTTTTTGTCGTTTTCTTTTGTTAATATTCGGACTTATTCAACTGCCACGTCTACTCTTGGATTACCTGAATAGAATTACTGAACATTGGTAAAAATCATGGGAGTAATTTGGGTCTCATTTTAGGAGAACAAATGCAAAAAAAAAAAAAAAAAAAAAAAAAAAAAAAAAAAAAAAAAACATTTGTTGATCATAAGCTAAATAAGTTAAACTCCGTGGCATTTGCAGACCATACATAATTTTGCTCTCATTTGAAAATATTTGTGTATAATACATTTAAAAGTTTTCAATAATTGACAAGTTTTTATGAAGCTCAAAATGTCGCCGAGGGGGTTGGGGTATTGATAAACTAATTTCATTAAATCACCTCTTCATAAACTTTTAAGGCAGTTTTTCCTTGTTGATTCATGAGGACTTTTTCGTCCGGAATATTTCTTCAAGAAATTTCGAAATTCTGCATTCTTTACCATTATCTACTTCTACTTGAAGAAATGCTGCTGGTAAGGTTGTTTAGATCTCGGAAACTAGCATTTTTAATAGCTGTTTGTATAAGTTGCATAATCTACACGTTCTTGTCGCAAGGCATCTATAACAGTTGTATGAAAATAATAAAAGTGTATTTTTATTTAATAAAACGAAAAATCACTAATTCGAAAATCACATTGATTTTTAAAATATTCTGAGAATACAAACACAGTTGGCCAACTACTATATTTCCATTTGTAGGGTAGGATTTACTGTCGAAGGAAATCAGTTTTATCGCTCTTGTCCTTCCACATTTTGATATTTTGTTTCTTAGTGCTCAAACTTCAGAAATTGCGATTAGCAGCGGATTAGTATAAGTTTAAAAGTTGATGAAAATGGCACTATTTAATTCATGGATATGTTGTCGTTTGGGCAGACGGCTTAGTTTGCAATCGTAATATAAACCGTATCGAATTTTATGATGCAACGGCCGCACCGTTGATATAGTCGCGCTGCTCGAACTGTTACCATGGCCTTTATCTTTCTTAATATCTTTGTTGTTGTTATTATTCTTGTAAGAGTGACAGGGGAACTGCTGCGCTTCGTCGACCTGTGCTAAGCACCAATGAACGCATCACGTGAGCCAATGGAATTCGCAGGAATCTCAAATGGCAGATAGATGTTTACTCCACGTGGAGTAATCGGTGTGTTATCTTAGAGGTATCTATTACCAAAGATAAATCCATGGTAACGGTTAGAGCAGCACGACTATAACTTTTCATAATGATAACTTATCACTGTTGATAACTATGTAAATGTAAGAATCAGTGCTGAAAAAGTAAAATATATGTATAAGTATGCCTGACACCTTCTATATGCATTTATATGCACTATAAAGCTCTTTACAATGTGGAATAAACTGAATACTTGCATACGCTTAACTGTCAAAGAATAAAAATGCAAAATATGCAGCAATCCGAGCTCTCCTCATGAGTAGTAATATGCACTTTGACTACTAACCTTATTACATGTTGTGTAGAAAGTGATGTCCATCTGCATTGAGACATTCCTGGCATCTTCGGATGAAATTCCCATTCACGCTCATAAGTTCTTCTTGCGTAATTTTCCTTATTTCTGTTCTTATATTGTCCTTAAGTTCGTCTATGGTATGGGCATTGTTCCTGTAAACTTTATTTTTTAAGGTTCCCCATAAATAGAAGTTGCACACAGCAAGATACGGGGAACGTGGAGGCCATAACCCATTTGAAATGATCCTGTCATCAAACACCGCCTTCAAGTCCTCTAAGTAGTTTTGAGCAGTATGGGCGGTGGTAGAATCATGTTGAAAATATCCATTTTCTCTCTCATCATCAGACAACATCTGATAAAACTGTACAAGAACATTTCTGCGGTAGTCATATGAATTTACGGTATCGCTGAAAAAGATGGGCCCTATTATGCGTTTTGCTGTTACAGCACACCACACACCAATTTTTGCATCATGAAATAAATTAGGCTTCTCTGTACTGCAGTAGCTATTGTTGAGTGAGGCAACTTGACCATGTAAATGAAACCATGCCTCGTCTGAGAAGATTATTAGATGTGGGTCAATAGTACCATCAACGATACTTTGTAAAATCCAGCTACAGAAATGCACTCGCTTTTCGTTGTCACGAGGTTGTATTCCATGAACTATAGTCACTCTGTAAGGTTTCAATTTTAAAAGTTTAACAGCTGTAAGAACAGAGGTTTTCGACACACCCACTTGCTGTGCAACAAGTCTTAGAGATTGCTTTGAAGAGCGTTCCAATGATGCACCAATTTCGTCAAGTTTTTCTTCCGTTAGAACATGTCTTTTTCGTTTCTTAGGTACAGCGTTTAACGAACCCGTTTCCCTACATTTTTTAACCAGACATCTGACAGTATCTCTGTTTGGAACTGGAACCCCGGGAAATATCTCTGGAAATTGTCGACACACCTGTCTACAGGATTCGGTTTTTAGGTATGTATCGTACATAAAAATTCGTTGTTCAAGCGTGAATTTTTCAGTACGCATTTCAGCGGAACAATACAAGAACACCAATAATAATTAAAATTACACAACAATAATTCGCATACAATATAGATGTTTAAATAGACTTTCACTTAAATGCGCACGAACAGAAGGCACTAACTGGAAGTTGACAATCACAGACGATATTGTATAGCCTTGAGCAGGACTTTCACCTCTAGTCGTCTAGCCGAATAATACCAGGTCACTGCAGTGCCAGCGAATCACGCATACACGCGATCGTGGCCGGGACACAAAACGACCTCTCGGTAGCTTCCCCCTTCCTCAGGAACCGGCAGGCGCCGTCAAGGTCGATGTGTTTGTTACATTCTGCCTCACTGCCTTCTCATTCGCCTGCGAAGCTACAACGGATATGACATTCTCATGCACAAATACGCAGTTACTTCTACGGCAAACACTTACGTAATGGAAAAAAAAAAAAAAAAAAAAAACTGGCGTTAACATTCATATTGCTGTCCCTACCGATTCTTCTATAAAATATTCTTTAAAAATATCCATTTACTTCATCTTACTTGACATAAACATTTGCAGAATTTTTTTATAATACATTTCGCTGCAGGCTCACGTGGAATAGATAGTCAACTTCATCACTATATGATGTCTTTGAAATTCCGCTTTCTTTGCAAGACCACGTGGGAAAACGAATAGCGACTTATCACTTAAAATAAAAACTAAAAGTAAACCCAAACTAGTAAGAAAAACATTTCACCATGGTTAACGTCACACGCGCGCGCACGCACACACACACACACACACACACACACACACACACACACACACACACACACACACACACACACACACACACACAGAGAAAATCGATTGCTAAACTGTGCATACTTTAATGAACTCCACATTTTTTGTGTAGTAGGCTTTTGTCTATTTCTTTGTGTTCATTCAGAATGAAAAGGCCTTCACAGAAAAAATTGAAGAAAATTACATAAAAATTTCAAGGCATAAATTTTATTTATCATGTAAATAGCGTAAATGTTTATCAAAATCGCTGGTCATTCAGCTTCTACCAAATATTCATGTTAATTCGACACGTGGAATCGATAGTCAACTTCATTACTATATGATGTCTTTGAAATTCCGCTTTCTTTGCAAGACCACGTGGGAAAACGAATAGCGACTTATCACTTAAAATAGAAACTAAATGTAAACCCAAACTAGCAACAAAGAATATTTCAGCGTGGTTGACGTCACAAAAAATCGATTGAAAAACTGTGCATACTTTAACGAACTCTACATTTTTTAGTAGGCTTTTGTTTATCTCTTAGTGTTCATTCAGAATGAAAACGACTTCACAGAAAAATTGAAGAAAATTACATGAAAATTTCAATGCATAGATTTTATTTATCATGTAAATAGCGTGAATATGTTTATGAAAATCGCCAGTCATTTACCTTCTACCAAATATTCATATTAATTCGTTCGTTACACATGAACGAAAACGTCAGTCAAATGTTTTTGAAAGCGCTTTATAGGTACTGGACTAAACATCCATATTTTCTCATGACATTGCGAGAAAAACTGAAGTGATAAAATATTGAAAAATTACAATATCAGATAACACAAACATGGTGTTCCAAGCTTTTGTTTACACCTTATGGTGCAACAGCTTACACACAAATCCATTTAGAATTAAGAGGACTTTACGGGTTATTCATAGCAAACTAAAAAAGATTACTCTTAATGATAAGTATTGTAAACCTGTTCTATTTTAGTCCAAATCGCTTGGCCCACTTTTTCCCATTCATTGCAAAAATTTGTTTTAGGGTAAGGAAATTTTCTTGGAAAAATTCGTGTTAACATTCTTCAAAGATGAACCTTATGAATTAATTATTTATTTGGAATTTCATTTCTTGGTACTTAATGCCACCACGTAGACACATCTAAGCATGGAAGTTTCTCTAGAAATGCTATTTTACTACGCAATAGAAGTCCTAGGACTACAAATCCAGTTTTTTTTCGCTCTATTTTTAATTATAAAATTTCTGCAATAGGAATGCGGATATTTTTGTGAATTTCAGTTATACGGAAAGAGAACACATCCAAATGGACAACATAGTAAACGTTAGAAAGAGTGTGAGTGAGTGTGTGGTGTTTTAGGGCCCGTCGACAACCAGGTCATTTGGGCCCGACATTAGAAAGATGTTTGCAAATTATTAAAACTTTTATCCCATTGGAATTAAAAAAAAACTGAATTTGCACTATCACAACATGAAAAATGTACGGTGTGGAGGGAGTGACGTATCTTCCTGACGTATTAACCCTATTTATATATTTCTAACAAAGAAAGGTGCCTTTACTATTGATTTGGCTATCTCTTATGGTTTAGCTCTAAGCTAATTCGGAATTAAGAGGACTTTATGTGTTATTTCTAGGAATCTCTAGATTCATTTTACTTGTTAGTTGCCTTATAATATATTTATGGTATTTTAATCAAAACTGTTAGAAACATTTTGAGAAAAAAATAAAAACGTAAGTGTAAGTTGGGGTGGTGGAAGTTATTGAATGGATATATACAATTTGAATTATGCAGTTCACAGACATGCATACTCGTATATTATTTTTGTTCTCCCTAAAGATTCATCTTTTTTGGTCCAAGATTCTGAAAACATGCATTTTCTGTGATAGCATTGTTTAGTGGAAAGGAATACTTCCTCAATCTACTAGGTAAACGGCTGAGAGAAAGTAATTAATTTAGCAGAAAAATCAGTTGTCTTTAACAGAATTTTGATGGCGTGGTAAACTCAAGGTTACGAGTGGACGTGAAAGAATGAGGTGAAGGTTAGTACGTTCCCTCCTGTTTTCTATTTTTGCTCTTCCTTATCCCCCCATCCCTCGACCGTGGGCGATGTAATTGATCACCGGCTGATTGTGTTGACGCTGCCGATGGACGATTCATAGTCAGTAATAACAAAAGAATGATGCTTGTTCCTTCACAGAGGTTATCTATACTAACATCCGGGAGATAAAATATGAACAACGAGCTTTCTCGAAGGTTTATCGATAAATCTGGGAATAAAGCACGAGGCATACTCTAAAGCATAAGTTCAAAATATCTGATGTGTAAATTCATATGACTTTCTTCACCCACCATAGTTTGTTTATATGAACTATTCTTACTAATTCCTTTCTCTACCGCGTACATAGTAAGGTAGAGAAGGCATTGCATTCCACACACACACACAAAACGAGAATGCACCAGACATGCATATTTTGGAGGAAAAAAAAACACACAACAGACATGCACAAAAAACATTTTGAACCAGTCATTTACACCTTTGTCTAGAAGTCATTAGAACTGCCAAGTTTGCAAAAGACTAAAATATTCCCATAAATTCATATCTGTTCAATAAAACATGACATTATTGATAGTCTTTGTCCGACGGGAAGAAATTGCTTTATGCCGAAAGCATTATCAGAATCTGTGGAGTGATTTCTAAAATTACATCCTTTCCACATGCGCGTTTCTCTTTCTTTATAATATTATTACACATTACAGAGTGTTTATCGGACAACAGTAACATTCACCATAATGAAATTTGGTCACAAATTATATTTATAAACGTATTATATAATGTTTTCCGCAAAACTCGCTAATCGAGATTGTATAATAGCCCTTAGGGGTTGAAGAAATAAAGTAGTTATGTAGCCTGTTCTCCACAAGGAGTGTAATTTATTAAGTCTCATAGAGATCAGCTGTATGTGTAATAATAATAATAATAATAATAATAATAATAATAATAATAATAATAATAATAATAATAATAATAATAATAATAATAATAATAATAATAATAATAATAATAATGATGATGTTTCCTCCAGAATACCCCTAATAAAAATGCATACAACATTATTAGAACACATTTAGTTACCGATCTGTTATACATACAAATAATGATTGTGTTAAATTTACGTTTTACTTGTGAAATGGCATTCTTATATTTCATCCAGTTTTGACTTCGTTAAATAAATTTACTCGTAATTGTATAGTATGTTTTTCTGTGTGGAAAATGATATGAGGCAGAAGTCAATTTGTTAAATGGCGATGGACACGTTATCATAGTGTCTGTTCACAGAGGGGTTCCGAGAAAAGAAATTCGTTCATGTTTGTTGAAATTACCTTTAGCACGCTTCATTAGTTCCACGTGCTTCGTAATTAAAACGAAATGAAATATAGGTGTAAAACTGAAGGAACAATGTTTGAGATGTCATCTTTTGAAATTTGCTCATTTTGTGCTGAATATTTCAATGTACAATTTAGAAAATAACAATAAATAAAATGAAAAGAATTAAAATGGCAATGGTATTTCTCCTAGAAATCTGTCTGCAAGTTACGCAGAGATACCTTCTGGAAATGCTTTACCATCGTATGTTTATGACAGAGATGTCTTAAGTAGGAAGACGTTAGCTCAGTATACAAGATGTGGTCTTAAGTATTACAGTAACATACAACTCACCTCTTGCCGTAAGTTGAAATCCAAAGTGCCCTGTTTTCTGCTGCACAACTTATCAATGACTCTGCTGTTGAATGCTTCTGTGCCTGACACCAACTGCTTCTCAAGCGAGAGCATAGCAAATGCAGTGGGGTTATCCTGGGACTTGGTGCTCCCGAGGAACGTTTTGATCCTCCTCAGAGAAGAGAAGCATCTTTCCGGTTCCGAAGTCATCATTGGCGTTGTAACCAGAATCTTCAGTAGCTTCGTCACTTCGCTGAACGTATACTGCAAGTTGTTTGTTAACAAATACTGCAACAATGGAACAGCACCTTCGGTATTTCTGAAATCCTTCATCTCGTAGAGAACGCGTAGCTCCTTTCTTAGCTTGCTTTTTTCCAGGATTAAATAATTCTGAACAGCTGCTTCAAGATCACTTTCTGGAAATTTCTGTGAGAAGTCGCTGAAGTTGACAGGGTTTAGCAGGTTTGCCGCATTAAGATGGATTAATGATTTGAAGCGATGTTGAACCTCATCAATAATTCTGTCGCATACTTCTCTAGCAGCATGTTGCCTCTCTGCGGTTATTTTCTTCTCGTTAAGAGACTCTGCTTCAATGGAGTCAACGTTAGTGGATTCTCTGATGTGGCGGATCACCCCCAAGAACAGCGACACGGAAGTCCTTGCGTAAATAGGGTCAGTCGGTCTTGCTTGTAGCTGCTTTTCCAGAATATCTACATGCTGCTCTATTTCACTGACAAAGGTTAACCAGAACAGAAAGTCATCATTCTCCAAATAAGACCGTAAAATAGCAGCTTCTTGAAAAGTGTCGTCTTTCAGTTCCAGTAAATAATGTTTGAAACTTTCTTTGTTTTCAGAAATCAGGTTAACCGTTCTTGAGCTGAAGTCTCCTGTGGTCACAGAACATGTGGGATTTGTACTAGCCACCAAAGACCCCAATGCTGATGTACGTTGCGTTGACTTTGAGAAGTATGCAGTAAATTCCGATATTTGGCCGAAGAACCTTGCTGTTCTGTTCTGTGAAGCAGCTCGTTCTATGAGTGGCTTCAGATGGTGAGCATAACAGTGTATGAAGTGCGCAATGGGATACTCAGCTTTAATTTTTGCTTCAATTTCCCCCGTTGTACCGCTCGTCACGCCATTTCCATGAAACGTTTGAGCAACTACTTTTTGCGGATGTTCTTTAAACAGAAAATTTATTTCATTTAATATGCATTCAGAAATTCCATCTACTCCCAGACACTTCGGTTTAAAAAGTCCCCAAAACCTTTCAAATGGAACGCCTTTAATCTCGTAACGAAAAAACAGTGCCAACTGTGATTGCTGGGAAACATCAGTTATTATTTCTATCATTACTGCCACAAAGTTGGCTTTTTCAATTTCTTGCATTATGGTTTCACGGCAGACTTCCAACATACAATCCAAGAGCTCATTGTATATTCTTCTGTTGATTTCGCCGTGCATTCCGTTCGATATCAAGTATTTCCTTACAGCATCTTCTACACTCGCCTGGAGATCTACCACTTCACCAGGATCATTATTATCTCTTAAAGCAAACTCGAAAGCGTCGCAAGAGTTAATACAATCTATGATTTTGGAAATCATATTCCTACTTTTTTCTTCCTGCTGATGGTGTTTCAGTGTTTCATAATGGTAAGCGCGACTTAGCCGTTCAGTTACACAAGTTTGACCAACAAGAGTGAGTTTCAATACGTTTTTCATGTGTCTAATATTAGTTTCATGATTTGCAATGAATTCCCGAAGGTGACCCAGATCAGTGACTCCTGTTCTGCTCCAAGAAGGGGTGTGGACGTTACGAAAGAGAAGACAAGGGAAGCAGAAGATCGCGTTTCTCACTTCACACCCACACACCCAACTATTGTCATACACTTTCCTATGGAACTGTCTGTTGTACACGCTGTTTTTCGCGCCCTTTGCTCTCTGATTTATTATCAGGTCAGGTGTAGGTCTTCCTAAAAGTTTTACTTGCATTTTTTCTTCCATACTTCGCAAGTAAAATGGATACTTCAACAAACTACTCACAGAGTTCATTGTCACTATATATGCACTCGCAACACCAGCACGTCTACAACTGAGGGAGCGCTGCTGCCATAGTAGCACGGTGAAGCACAAACCGACAGTTGAATGCTGGGAAATGGCTGGGACGGAGAGCTGCTGTCTGAGTAGCACAGTGAAGCACAAATCGGACAGTTGAATGCTGGGGAATCACATATCCGAACAGATTCATATCTTCTTGCTTTATAACCTTGATTTACGCGTAATGTTAACTAATGTCGCTTAATAAATAATACATTGATTCAGACCACTATGTAAATAAATTATAAGTTACATTCATATGACTTTTTCTGTTCTTTTACTTCTTGTTAGTAAAGAAAAACTTGCCTGTCACATTTACACAGTCATTTGATACAGGAGGCTAAAACAATAGTGACATCTTTTGTCGCTAGGAAATGGCTTTGAAATGTTGTTCTCTTTGCGCACTGTAAAAACATGAACAGGGATTTGCAGTTCAGAAAAGTATAAAGTGTTTGAAAATGAAAACCAACAAATAATACATAGGGAATTATTAACGATACGAGATATACAATTGTTGTGCAGTGAGATTTCCTCTATCTCTTACGGTTTACTAATTGTTCAAAAATCATTCTGAATGAAGACATCATAAGCAGTACCCAGAAAATTCGAAATATATGTTATTGCCATGCAAATGTCTAAAACATATGGTAGTTTAATCCAAATCCTTACAGCCATTACATTTTTTCCGTATAAACAATAGGTTGGAATAGGTGGATTTTTTTTTAATTGTGTTGTATCCTCGGAAGTGATATTTTACTGATTTTGGTTATTGTTGATTTTTTTTTAATGTTTTGCTGTTCACATGCATGCGCGCAAGTTTTACAAAAATTACTTTTTTTTAATTCAGGAAGGTTCAGCCTTCTATTTCCAGCGAAACATTTTTATGTGGAATTCAATACTTGTCTTATAAGTAGCAGATTTAACAGTGATATGTTACGTTCAAACGAGTTTCTATGCTACTGACCTTAAGTTTTGTCTACTTCCCGGTAATCAGTATAAACTTTGGCAGATCCAGGGAGGTGCTAAGGGAAGCTATAATCCCCCTTAATTAAATGAACACAAAAAAAAACATGGCATTTGCAATACTAAAGGTTATGGTATTGCTTTGCTTTGATAAAATGAATTATATGATATGATAGAACATGAGCATCTATGTATTTCTTGAAAGTAAATGAATGTATATCTCACCATATACTTCACTAATTTGGGAACAAAATGAAAGAAAGAAAAAAAAAAAACAACAGAATGCTTGCCTTTCGCTAGTATAAACAACTTCTGGATGAGAATTACATAAGCTTTGAAAAAATGGGAATACATTGTTACAGTAAAACTGATAAATCGAACTATGCCCTTAATATTAAAAATACAAGTTTATTTAATAAATATTTTAATACATGTGCTCAAAATTTAAATTACTATTTCCATCCAAAGGAATATCCGTAGATCACATATATGAAGTGCTGATAGAAAATCTTTAAAGGTAGAGTGCTCTTATTGACCGTATTTTGCTCACTGTATTTCTAAATGTGTTAGCTTAGCCTTAAAGAAATCCAAACTCTCCACCTTATGAGAACAGTGTAATTTAATACATTTTAATTATGAAGACTTCTATTTTGTTTTTCATAAAAAAATGAACGTTAATTGGTAAATCAATGCAAATATTAGCATTTGGATCGCAGATTAATTAAATTGAGATTAAAATATAATCAAAATAAAATGTTCTTTTATATCAAATCATACCAAAAAGATGATGTCAAGGATTTATCGGAAACTTGCGTTTTATGATTTATAAAGGAAGCACTTTTGAAAAAAATAAAGTAAAACTCCAGTGCCCGCGAGTGCACTTGTCAGTAATAAGGCTAAGATACAGACTTTTATAAGCACTTGGTATTCACGATGCAAGCCAAATGTTTTCATACATTTCTCCCCCATCTTTAATATTTTTATTTTGTTCGATATATAATGAAATTCTGAAATGATGCTCAAATGAGCCCGGAGTCCATAGAGCTTAAGGGAAAACCTTGGAAAACCGTTTCCGGTTAACTCACTCTGAGATTCGAAGTCAGGACTTCTAAAACCTTACTGCAGTTAAAAGTTTAACCTGGTTAGAAATTTTAATTTATTTCAGTGGCAGTAATGTTGGCAAGTTCCCATTTGCTCATTCATATTTTCTTTTGATGTTATCAGCAAATGTTATATTTTAAGGAGAACTTCGCGGAATGCTCAGTTAAAATGCAGGATGTATTATTAAATTTGTTATGCGAGCATCGTAAACTCAAAATTGTGAGGCCGTTTTTGGAAAACATAGACAAAAAATGCATTCCACAAAAACATGTTTTGTGTCGCAAAACGTTTAGCCTTGAATCTGAACTTAAACGCCTAGACATGCATCTGCTTTTCATTTTTGAATTGCGGTATTCAAGATATAAAAGCTTGATGGAATTTCTGTTAGCTGATGAGTTATAGGAGAGAGGGGGCCGGAAACTACTTAACCGATTTTATACGAAAAATGCTTTTATTCCAGAAGTACATAGGCTATACAATTCTTCTAAATCTTTTAAGATTTAGGATTATTATTCATATCAATCAGTTTCAAACTTGTTTCGAACTTTCTTGCAAACTTTGCCTGTGTTTAATAGCCTCCCGAAGGAGTACAGGACGTGTTAAGTTGTTGAAGGGGAGTTAATATCAAATGTCACCAAATTTTCCTCGGCACATAGTTATCAAGAAGCATTTTTGGTATAAGATTGACAAAACTATCTAAAAAATAATGTATTTTTATTATTAAGCATTTAAAATAATAATAAAAAAGCTTCCAAGTGCGAGAAGTACCGATTTAAAGTTCAGTGTTCATAGGAACTTCCGTTGTATAAGCCATTCTGCTGTTTATATTCAATATGCGCTCTAAACTTTTATCTGCCAATATATTTCCATTTTGATTTAGCATTTTAAGGATTTGTTATATCTGTGAATATAATCCTATATGCATCTCAAAGAATGTGGGACTTATTTTTATTTTATTTTCGCTCGTGAAAGAATTTACTTAAGCCAGTTGCTTAAATAATATTACAACCTTGCTGTGGAAAAATGAACTATTTTCATTTCATTCTAAGTATTTCATGTATTTCTTAACTCCCTGAAGCAAAGCTGCCCAATAGCATGACTACTTCCGCTTGAACACCGGATGAGTCAAGTAGCGTGAGCCACACAGCAACATGCCGCACACCGGTCTGTGATGTCATCAGCATCGTAATACAACCCGAGCGATAGACACTGGGTGCTCCATTTCTATGCGTCACGTCTTTAACAAAGTGTTGTGTTTTCTGAGCATCTTGGTCACCAAGAGTGGCAGTGAACAGGGTTAATGTGCCAGGATGAGTGAACAACAAATCAACATTCAATTAGTGGAATGTGAAGAGAAGTATACTGTAATATTCGATTGTACGCTGCCAGGGAATTCGAATAGGAAGAGGCTAGGTAATGCGTGGCGGAAATTTTCTAAAGAATTAAATTAAGTAGTAATTCACATCGAATAACATCTATTAATTATTCAATAGTATGCATTAATCATGTAATAATAAACACTTTTTGCGCAACCGGAAGAAATGATAATAGTATAGCAAAATTTATGTTCATTTTGTAGTGAACTTATTCTGGCAAGAATGAGCTACATTTGGTTTCATAAAGTAAGAACACTACTACTGCTACTGCTACTGCTACTACTACTACTACTACTACTACTACTACTACTACTACTACTACTACTACTACTACTACTACTACTACTACTACTACTACTACTACTACTACTACTACTACTACTACTACTACTACTACTACTACTACTAATAATAATAATAATAATAATAATAATAATAATTAGTTGTCTCATTACAGTGAATATGTAAATACAAATTGAGAAACTGTAGGAACTGTTGGGTTGCATATATAAGGCAAGTTCGTATCAATGGTTCAGCAGAAGTAACTTGTAGACTACATGGCATTTCTGGCACTATTTACAAAGCCAGGGAGACAAGTGGAAAACTCAGGAAAGTCTTATGAAGAGGAGCAATCAGCCATCGCCGGTAATGGTAGAAGAAAACAGTGAGGATGATGATGATGATGATGATGATGATGTACAAGAAATTAAACAGCCGATACCTCCAGTACGTACTAGATGTACAAAAGGAAATGCTTTGGAAGTGAATGTTGTCCAAGTGTTCCCTTCATGTACCCCAATGTAAATGATGAGTAAGGCTGAAGCAGAGTCTGATAATCCAGATGCGTTGGTTTTTAAAAGCCTGCTACCGGAAGTGGCTGAATTATCACCTGCAGCTAAAAGTTCATTTAAGTTGTTTGTGCAGCAAACATTAAATGACATGCTCTACGGATCAGCCAGCTATGTTTAGTGCACTGATAGTACGCGTTAATATCCTTCAACTCCCATGTTGCTGTATAGTGGTCAACATCCTGGCTGCCCGCCTCGGTAGCGTGGTGGTAGCGTGTCTACCTCACGTTGAAGAGGTCCCGAGTTCGAATCTCTGAGTTACCTGGATAAGGTTTTTTCCAGGGTTTTCCCTTATCCTGAAAGACGAATGTCGGGTAACTCTAAGCTCTATGGACACTGGGCACATTGAGCATCATTTCATTCATTCCAAACATCCTGGCTCTCCACATATTGTTACACCATTAGCCTTTGCCAGTACAAATAGTGACATATACTGACGATGTGGCAATTCTCGCAAGGAAATAAGAGCTCTTGAGGAAAGTTATGTAGTGTTGGAAGAAAAAGCACAGGATTTAGGATTGGTAATGAACGTTAGTAAAACCAAATATATGAAGGAGGTGATGGGGATGCAAGAAGAAGAGAACCTACAGTTAAATTACACGAGAAAGAATATCAAAGAGTGGAAACATTTAAATACCTGGGATCTGTAGTAACAGTAGATAATAAAACATCAGTAGAAATTCAAGAAAGAATAGCAAGTGGTAGCAGATGTTTCTATGCCTTGCAGAATATGTTTAAATCAAGGAACGTCAGTAGGAATATTAAAATTAAAATATATACAACTGCACTGAGACCAATAGTAATGTATGGTTCAGAAAATTGGGTGTTCACAACCAGAGAAGAACAATGGTTATTACGGTGGGAAAGGAAGATTTTGAGAAATATATTTGGAGCGAGGAGGGACTTGGACGGATGGAGAATGCGGACTAACTTGGAGTTAACAGCGCCTATTTGGACACAAATATAGTAGTGAAAATTAAAAAAAGGAAGAATAAGGTGGATTGGCCATGTGCAGAGAATGCCGGAAATCAGTGTAGTTAAGATATTCATAGGAAAACTGAATGGCAGAAGGAGAAGAGGAAGACCCAGGAAAAGATGGGTAGATGATGTAGAAGATGACTTGAGAAAGTTGGGAGTTAAAGGCTGGAGAAGGAAAGAGGCCCGAGTAAAATGGAAGAGGATGGTTAGGGAGGCCAAGGGCCTACATGACTTGTAATGCCAACTATCATCACCTCGTGAATTAAGGTGAAAACGAGGAAGAAAAACAGGGACATACTGATATGCGTATTCCAAATATAGCTGTGTGTGATAACTATATAAAAAACTCAATTATTTATATTCCTTGCCAACATTGTTTAAAGCTGTGTTTAATACGCTTTAAACTTGCCTTAATTTTATAAGTAGCTTTAAATCAGGACCTACAGCCTTTCTGTAGTTTGTCTTGCTTTCATAATAATGGAGGAAATCTCTTAAGAATTGTTTGTGTAACTATAACAAATGAATAACTGTTTTATAAATTCGAAAACAAATTCATGTTTATAATACTGAGACACTATTGATTTTCGAGCATATGGTATATAAAACGTGGCATAGTTGTCTATATGTAAAGTCCTATTGAAAACAGTTTCAAAATAAAAATAAGTATATTGTACTAATAATTCATACATAGCATAATATATACATTTAGTATTATTGATATAAATTGCATTTATGGGAAAGTTTCGTGAACAAACTTTTTATTTTCAGAATATTGAAATGGAATCTAGCAAATTTATTTCATGTTATATTCATATATCTTAACGGCTGATAGGTTAACAAAAAAGTTCGTAAACAAAAAGGAATGAAATTATCATGCTGTGTTTCTAAACCTTTCATAAACAACATTTTATGCACTTTAACGGCATTTGGACGTCACTTAAAATGTCTTTACATTCCAGTACCTTCAATCCCACCCGGAAGGAAAAATTTTCACCCAAGAAATGTAAGAAGAATTAGAATATCACCAAAGAATCTGGACAAAATTAAGCGATTGAGAGTGCTTTACACATAGTCACGATAATCTTAAAGAGAAACATGTGAGAGCACTAACATTTTGATACTAAGCGTCGTATTCTCCGTACAACATTTGAAATAAAAGTTCATGGTTAGCAGTGTGTGACCAGTATCCGAGAACTTGTTTTCGAATACTAGCAAGTGTTCTCGAATAGCAGTATGTGACAGTATCCGAGAATTTGCATTCGAATGCAAACAAAATGTTTTCGTTTGTAGTATCCAAGAAGTTATTTTCGAATGAAAGTTTCGATTCTTCAAAGTATTCGAATATAGAATATTCGATTCTTAAAAAGGATTTGATGTTGCCCATCATAGTGATAAGTACAATACGTTAGTTCTAATAATTAATTTTAGGGCCTTGTCCCCCCACCAACTTTCATCACTTCACACTTCCTCTTTTGCGCATATGGAGTTCACGACGTAATACACAAGCGGCTCACTACTTTCTGTGGGACTCTTGACGAGAAAAAGTCTGAAAGGCTGTTGTGCTTTCTGGAGGAGAACGGGAGAACATGCTACATGGCAGTTCATAAATACATCTACAATAATCAACATTTAACTACTGTGTGCCTGGCTAGAGCATATGACAAGAGGGAATCTGAGAAATGATCACGGCTAGAGTTTCAAATGTTCATAAGGCTCAGGTCTTGTGCTAGATGTAATAATTTTTGTTGGAAAATCAGAAGAAGGAAGTATTTCTGTATGTCTGTTTTGGGGATTGCTATTGAAATAATCTGGCAGTATTTTTATTTTCTGAAAATTCTGAAAATTATCTAATTAAGCAGTACAGTAAAGAAATGCATTTTTTTTTTTTCTAAAGAACATTTTAATGAATTTCCATGAAATTTCAAGCAACACTGAAAAAGGTGGTACAGCAGCACATTTAGAAAAACTTCTAAAATTTCACCTATTGGTACTCTTTAATTGAGGAAGTTTTTAAACATAAATGTTTCGTAGTCAACGAAGTTGAATAGTAAATGTGCTAGTAGTGGAAACGACAGACGGAAACATTGTCCTCAAGTGGTATACCCAACATTAGAAATAGACTGATTGACGACGCTGCTGTTGATGTGGTTATCAGTCTTAAAGAGGAGCTTAATATCAAAGATATCACATTCTGAGGGGTGAAACCAATCGAATTGTTATAACCTCCATATTGTCGCCGATCGCATTGTTGGTTGGAGCCGCCGCAAAGGCAGTGCAGGGCATGCGTGGGCAGGAAAGAAAGAGACAGATAGTGGCGCGTGAGCTGGACGCTTGCCGAGAGAGAGAAACAAGTCTGGAATTTCCTGCTGCTATCGTGATTGTTATCGTGTCACTTCATTTTTACTGCTGCAAGGGATGTACAAATCGTCATTTTACTGCAATAAAGAGCATTTTAAATTTCTGTAAACAAGACTTTTAATTCTACGAACCCGCGGAGTCACAATATCGAGTAGCAAGAAGAGTGAAAGATGCTTTCGCCTGCGGTGCCATGTGTAGTAAAAGCGGGCGTTAAACACTACACATTTCATTTCATGAAAGATGCTTGATCTACAGTTCCTTCAACATTAGCATTACACCGTAGCATTCAAGAGAGATAAAGAAAGGTTGGTTCAAATAAAGAAGATACGAGAAGGAAATATTACGAAAAACTTTTTTCAAAAGTAATCTTTTCTTTTAATGTGTGTAATCGTTTATCTTTATATTTAAACCGGCCGCGCCGTGGCTAAGTGATTAGACCGCTTGGCTGTCACCAAGGCGGCCCGGGTTCGATCCCGCAAAGTGAGATTTGTGGTGGACAACACGGCGCCGGGGTGGGTTTTCTCCGGGATCTCCGGTTTCCCCCGCCATCTCATTCCACCGGTGCTCCATCTTCGTCTCATGTATCATCAGTGTCATCGCCTGCGCTGCCGTATGTAGTAAAAGCGGGCGTTAAACACTACACATTTACATTTATATTTAAACTGAATAAAGGCAAAGAATGATCCCTTGACCAGGGCGGACCATGGACCACCGTCAATCGGCCGTCCTTGGTGAAGCATTGTTATTTTGAGGTCTTATAGACCACGATCTGCACGCCCAAGAAATAAAAATGTATAATTATTCATCTGGTCGCCGGCCCTGAAACTTAAGTTCATGGGTACGTTATCAGTGCACATTTTAAGAAATTATGTTGTAATAAAGAACTACTTTCGGACTCCCCCTTTTTGTAATTTAAGAACCTATTAGCACATCTTCAGTGCATCATCAGCTATTTTCGGTATACAAGGTAGTGCTTTTCCCAATTACCTTGCAAAATCGCATTTTTGGTGTAACATGTTGAGAAGTCAGGTAAAACTCACCGGTTTCACAGACGTTGTTGAAACTGCTGACCCGCTGCTTCTATGCACTTTTGACATCTACGAAGGAAACTGTCAATCATTAGCTTCAGCTCCTCGCTCGTGATGCCGAGAATTACATGACGTATGGATTCCTGCAGATCCTCCAAAGAATATGGGTCAGTTCTATAAATTTTTTCTTTGATGTTGCCCCAAAGATAGAAATCGCAAGGTGTGAGATCCGGGGAACGAGGTGGCCATAGGTTTGTGCTTATTATTCGGTTTTCGAATACACTTTCTAAAGCCGTTAGAGTTATAGTGTTTGTATGAACGGCGGATGAATCCTGTTGGAAGACTGCACTAGTTCGTTCTTCCTCAGTGAGCTCCTCAAAAAAAGGAATCAGGATGTCGCGGACATAGCGCTCTGGTGTCATGGGTTCGTAAAAAAATATTGGGCTGATGATTCTTTCACCTCGAAGACCACACCACACGCCGACTTTGGAGTCCTCGCACCTCCAAAGTTCATAATTGTCATCACTTTTCAAATAAAACCATGTCTCATCACAGAAGAAAACGAGGAAAGGATTGATTTCCCCTTGAGCTACTTGATGTAGCACCCACTGACTGAACTGATATCTTTTGTGGGTATCTTCAGGACGAAAATGACGTGCCACGGTAGGTCTAAGTTTCAATAATTTAAGGGCGATGTGTGCGGAAGCTTTCGAAATCCCCAGCTCTTTTGCGAGTTGACGGGTTGATTTCCGCGGAGAGCTTTCCATGTGAAACGCAATATCATCAAGAGTTTGCTCAGTTAGGACACGACGACGCTGCCTACGTTTCTTGTCTAGCACGCTGCAAGTTTCTCTGCATTTTCGAACAAGATCGTGTGTTGTAGAACGACTGGGAACTTTGACACCGGGAAATTTCTCGGTGAACCGCTTTTGGACCTGTCTCGCAGAGCCGGTGATGATGTAGCTGTCATAAATAAAGACCCGGTGTTTGATGCTGAACCGGAGAGTTTCCATTTGGATCGCTTTGCAGGGGAAACGCAGCACAACTGCACGATTGATTGCTGCCTTGGCAGAACCGCTTGCGCATCAGGAGCGGTAGGGGAACAAAATAGGCGCACTGCAAAGATACAGTGCAGCTAGAAAGTATTCCTCTCTAGTTAGCAATTCCAGAGTCAAATATTCATTTTGTATATGCAGAAGCAATTAACAATATTACAGTTTGCATGTTTTGCAGTAATTCTTATTTATAATTTTACAATTTTTTAAGTACACCGATTTTCAAGCTTCTCGTGTGAGGTGCTTATAAAATTATTTTATATACATTTAGTGAAGCAAGGGTTTGGTTATTATATCTAAATTTCTGTGATACTAAAAGCGAGAGACTTTACTGTTTTGCGATTTTCCACAT
Organism: Mantis religiosa; assembly: GCA_030765055.1. NCBI lineage: Eukaryota > Metazoa > Arthropoda > Insecta > Mantodea > Mantidae > Mantis > Mantis religiosa. The sequence continues at coordinate 217,251,995 of CM060947.1, read as the reverse complement.
TTATGTTTTACTCGATTTTAATTATAATTGTGGCACTTAGAAATTGTATACTAATTCTGCAAATCTTACAACTAAAAAAGTTAAAACATTTTCGCACTTACAGAAAGTTATAATACATTTAAAAATCTGGAATAATGCCACAACTCATGCCAGAACTCGCAAACTGTAGCCTGGTTGTCCTTAAATTTCAGAATTTTCTTTCCATTATTCGGCTATTAAAATGTACTCTGGGCCTTTTGTGCTTACTTAAACTCCGAAAGGAAGCGAATGGAGTGAGCAAGGACGGATCGTGACTGGTGCAACGCAATATCCGTAACAATGATCATCTGGCTATATCGTCATTTTGATACCCCTCCTTTTGTAAGGGCAAATTGGGGCAGAAGGTTCTATGCCAAAATAGTAAGCCTCTTACCTCAAAACCACATGAACCATAAACCTGTATAGTTCTGTCCAAGCAATAACCTTATCACCAGGTCGGTCACCTCGAGTTTTCAATCTGGAACCTTCCGAAAACAGCCTCAGCAGCTGCTAAGTCATATGGAAATTTCGACCAAATATGTTTATTAAATCCATGTTTTAGAAAAGAAGCGCGGGAAAAATTGTATGGCTGGTAATATGGGATAAAGCCATTTAAAAAATCTTCGCCTTATCTGTCATTACTTGGCTACCTTAAGAATAATTTGATTTTACTTCACGTTACGTACGCGCACACGCACGCACACGATTTTTCTATTAAAAAGTTTTCTTTCCTTGACTCAAAGTACTTAAAATTACACGAAGCTCTTAAATCTTGAATTCAGATTTCTGTGCGGAATATGTACAGTATTTCATCTATCATAGACAAGTGGTAAAATAGGCCAACATTTAAGGCCATAATTAAATTTAGCACTCAGTTTAAGTCATTCTTTAGTTTAGCTAAAAATATAGTTGTACTTGTAATTCAATATCCATTTCTCTTTTTGTATATCTGATTAATTTTAGCATCCTCTTCCCTAAACGAAAAATCCTGTGTTTTAGGGCCGGTCATTCCTGGCAGTCAAGTATGCATATAGCTCAAACATACAAATGTAGGTACAGGGAAGGCCAATATTAAACAATACTGCACAAAATTACTTTTAGAAATGAAATCTGATTTAGTTGCTGACACTTGAAAGAAATAATATTGTACTAACTATGATAATATTTTATAATAAGCAAGTAACTTTGATCCAATTAAATTATGCAAATAAAATTTTCGTTAAGGAACTTATATACTGATGATACACTTTTAATTGATTTTTTTTTTAATTTACTAGTGTTGATTTTAAAAAACAGCAACTATAAAAACAAATTAAACTAACAGGTCTTAACGATTATTTTTTTTTATCTGCAGAGGATCTACGGAAAACTCCGGGTCTCTTTCCTGGGGCAATACCTTGTAGCCTAAAAAGCACCCCCGCCATCGACAACTACGTCAAGACGGGATGGAAGTCAATACGCCACTTACGCGCGTCAACCCCGCAGGGAAGACTACCGATTAACCTCGGTGGGGCCACCTGGTGATCTAGCACACCTACTAGCTCTGCAGGCTAGTACCTGGGACCTTTTAGGCAACCCTCTACCCCCTGCGAGCGGCCGAGACCTGGCTGATGGTACCCGATCTCCCGCGGGTGTCGGGAACACACTGCCCCCTCGAGTCCAACCCAATCCGAACAGCTCCCCGATGGAAGGGGCTCGAATATTCGGTCCGAGGTTCTTCTAGTAGCGTCAGAGGTACCACGAGTGCTAAGGGTTTGCAGCGCCTGCACCACGGCAGCTGAAGGGGACGGATCACCTCCCCTATGGAGCTTTCTTTACAGATTAATAATAAAATAAAAATAAAAGTTTGATGTATATCTTGCATAAGGTATTTACTTACCGAACTTAACTAAGCAAATGTTGAAACTGCATGCCATCGTTGTCTAGACATTTTTGACACCTCTTTATTAGATTATCCATGACTTGGAGCAATTGTTTTCTGGATATAGATGCAATAATCTCACAGATATTGATTTTAAGTTCTTCTAACGTACTTGATTCTATACTGTACACTTTCTCTTTTAAGTGCTCCCATAGAAAATAGGCACACGGGGTCAAATCGGGGGACTTACGGGGCCACAGATCCTTGTCGATGATTCTGTCACCGAACACTTCACAAATTAATTGCTGGCAAACATCAGTAGAGTGTGTTCTGGCGCAGTCTTGTTGGAAATAACCGAACTTACACTCCGTCTCCGACAGTTCACCAAAAAACGGTTGCAAGATGTTAGTGACATATCTGTCAGCAGTAAGAGTGTTTTGGAAGAAAAACGGGCCCACTATTTTGTGACCGCTAATGGCGCACCAAATTCCTAATTTAGAGTTCTGAAAGTGGAACCAAGTTTCGTCCGAAAAGAATATAAGATTGCGGTCAATGTTCTCAGAATTAATCTTAGTTATGATCCATTTACAGAACTTGGTTCTAGCCTCACGAAAGCCTGGTGTGATTTCCCGTTCCACAGCAACTTCACATGCCTTTAATCCTAATAACTGAGTGGCTCTCTGCATAGAACCATAGGAGATTCCTTTTTGTTTGGCGAGAAGCGTAAGCGATGTATTCGGGTACCTTTCAAACTGACAACCGATTTCGTCCAGTATTTCTTCGGTGAGAACTGTACGACGGCGATTACGCTTTCTGTCGTGGACATTACCAGTCTCGCGAAATTTGTCTACGAGTCTATGAATCAAACGGCGACTAGGAATATTTTCACCCGGAAACTTTAAGCGATACAGTTTTACAACCTCACGAGCTGAGTTCGTTTTAATATAGGAATCGAACATGAACACCTTTTGTGGGAGAGAGTACCTGTACGTTGTCATTTTAGCGCTTTAAGAGCACACGGCAACTTCCCCGCGCAGAGCCAGACGGGCACTGGGCGATTGCGTTCGGTATACCGCCCGCCGAGGTTCGCGCCGTCTGGTGGGCAACTTAGATGGTCGACCGTTTGTTAAATGTAGAGTGTTAAAACAAATCACTTCAACTACTGCTGCGTGTGTTTGTTAACAATTGAGAACAGGTGCATTTGCTAAAGGTGGTACTCACAAACTAATTTCTTAAAATTTGTAATATAATCAGCAATATCAATACTTCTAAAATATCCATGTGGCGTACTTTAGTATTATACAACAGATAACTCCTTTTGGGATGCCAAACATACTCATTTTTACCACAGGTGTCATAACACTAAAGTTTTGGTTTCTGCACCATCTACCCAATACAAGAAAGTAAATGTGGCATTGCAGCATAATATTAGATTTAAAAAAGACAACGGAAATACATGTTTTGATTGTCCTTGGATTTCCCTAAAAAGTGTGTGAGCGTGCTTGGGATGTAGCCAATATTTGGTTATTTTTTTATTTTTATTTATTTATTTTGCAGTTTTAAGAACTGTATTCCAGAGTAGTTAATGATGTCAATACATATAAATATCCATATCACCTTAAAGACCCTGACCTGCTGCAGTAGTAACATTACGGTTTATAAAATTGTTATTAAATTAATGAAAGAATTAATATTTGTAGGAATATTCCTTTTTTTAAGTAGAACTTAATGATAAGATGTACGAGAAAGTACATAGCAAGGTTGGAGTACGAATGTAACTGTGATAGGAGTTTTGGATATATGTATCTTGAATTTGATATCTAAGCTCAGCGTGGCCCGCCTCGGTAGCGTAGTGGTAGCATGTCTGCCTTACGTTCAAGAGGTACCAAGTTCGAATCTCGGCCAGGGTGTTACCTGGATCAGGTTTTTTCCTGGGTATTCCCTTATCATTCAAGACAAATGTCGGATAACTAAGCTCTATGGACCATGGGCTCATTTGAGCATCATTTCACCTATTCCATTGACGTCCGATATGACTTAACGTTGGAGGAAGTAAAATGTATACAAAACAAGAAAGAAACTCAGCGTCTTCCAAAACGGCGACGGAAAGACTGAAGAATCCGTGGGCCCCAATCGTGTTTACTTCAAACATTTTTCACTTTTTAGAAACAACTAATGCTTTTTATTAAAACATAGTGTGTTGACGATAATTACTTACAATATAAAATCTGATTCATGAGTTGCCTGAATAGTCTGCGAAATCTGCTTCATGCTGACTGAATTTTGCGTTACTGGTAAAATCGTTAACAGATAAAAGTAATTACTACAGCAAACGGCACAATAGGCGGTGGACACTAATAGTATATGAAATGATAATTAAAGAGTATTTCTCCGACACCATCAATTATGAGGACTGAGAAAAGCTACCCAGGAAGGGAAGGGAAGCGGGGGGGCGGGGGAGGGCAAAAACAACTCAGTTTAACCGGACGACTCTGACGGGATTTAAATAGCAGACTTCCGCTTAAAAGTCCATGGCTTGACGACCTTGGCGATCCTGCTAGTATAATAGTTACTTTTAAAATACACAGTTTATTCCAAATAGTTTGTAATAGTATTAACCATTTACAATATATCCTTTGTTAATTTGTCTTTTCAAATTCTTATATATTTTGAAGTCTTAAATCATCATCGTGATGGAATGCAAACTGTTACTATTGCAAAGCTAGCATAGAGCAACTTGCTTTTAAACATCTGACGATAGTTTCCACCTTCTGTATCACCTTACTACATCCTATGCAATATGTAATGCTACCAATTAATATATGTGATAATACCTAGAATATATTAACCTTAATGCATACGTAAGTTTTTATAGATCTGCCTACATTTTTGCGGGGGATGAGTAATTCTGGACATAAATTCTGCTTTTTTTTTTTTTTTAATTAACGTCCTCCAACCTTAAGTCATATCGGACGATGAATTAAATGGGTGAAATGATGCTCAAATGAGTCCGGAGTCCATGGAGCTGAGAGCTAACCGACATTCGTCTTCTAGGGTAAGGGAAAACCCCGGGAAAAAACCTTATCCAGGTAACTCACCCTGACCGAGATTGGAACTCGGAACCTTTTGAACGTGAGGCAGACACGCTACCGAGGCGGGCAATAAACTCTGAAGTTTGTTGTAGTTTTCCATGTAATGTATACCAGCAATCCATAGCATACAGATCCGGAGTTGGTGGTTCTAATCCGGGCAGAGATGTGCTTAACACAGCCCATATTTGTAGATTTACCGGCATGTAAACTAACTCGTACGAGACGTACTTCCGGTGCATATGATCCTGGTAATTAGCAGTATTGTTAACAAACAAAATATTTATCACCTTTTATAGCAAACCCGAACATTTTCAGTTCCTACAATGGTAAGCCAAATGACGCCAAAATTCAAACCTACATTTGATTCAGTCCAGTACTTACAGTGCACTGTTATTTAGTAAATACACATCGAAAAAAAAAAGATTAAAAGGTTTTATTGCTGTTAAAGCACTTCTGTAAGGTTGAATTTATAAGAGAAATCCATAAAAGCAGCTTGACATTATGTAAATTAAAAATGGCTGGCGGGAGTTCATTTCTATGGTCGCTCTATCAGCCATGGGTTATACGAGAGCTTTGACTAAAACATTTGCTGGTGTTCTTATTCTTTGAGCTCTTGGGTTAATTACTTAGGTTTTTCTTCTTTCTAACTACTTTCACGTGCCCATTCATTTTCACATCCACACTTCCAATGCCTATTGAGAGTAGGGTATAATCCTAATTACAGAAAAATTTCCCGGCCGAGAATCTAAACCAGGTCCTCTAGCTGAGAAGCTCACTGACCACTCGACCATGGAGGTGTCTATAAAGTTTTATATTTATCTGATCCTTTGGTTTGAAGCAAAACTTCAAAACGTGCACATATTTCTGCCCAAATCTGGATATCATCCTTTTGTATGTGATGTAACAGCTATTCTAGTTAAAGTCGCGCTGCTCGAACGGTTACCATGGATTTATCTTTGGGAATAGATACCTCTCAGATAACGCACTGATTACTCCACGTGGAGTGAACATATATCTTCATATGTGATTTCTGCGAATTCCATTGGTTGAAGTGATGCGTTCATTGGTGCTTAGCATACGAACGAGGCGCGTCAGTTCCCCTCTCACTCTTTACAGGAATGACAGTGCGTTATCTGAGAAGTTTCTGTTAACAAAGATAAATCCATGTTAACCGTTCCAGCAGCGTGACTATACTTAACCACTGAAGAAAAAATTCAAAAAAAAAAAAAAAAAAGCTATTCGTCGCTAGTACATATAATTACTTTACTTTTTTCAATAAAGTAATTTAAAACACCGACTATTTTATATTTAAATTTTAATTAATTAAAAAGCCAACTTAAGCTATCATTTCATTTAGTTTTAGTTTTCTTAAAAAATAAACAAATATAACGAGAATTGTACTAGCAGATCCTTCCACATTGATAATGGTCTTAGGAACAAACGACCCTACTTGAAGCAATTACTTACCAAATTTAATTAAGAAGATGTTGAAACTGCAAACCATCACAGTCCAGACATTTTTGACACCTCTTTATTAGATTATCCATTGCTTTGACCAGTTGTTTCCTGGATATAGATCCAATAATTTCACAGATATTGATTTTAAGTTCTTCAAACGTACTTGATTCTATACTGTGCAATTTCCGTTTTAAGTGTTCCCATAGAAAATAGGCACACGGGGTCAAATCGGGTGACTTACGAGGCCACAGATCCTTGTCGATGATTCTGTCACCGAACACTTCACGAATTGATTGCAGGCAAACCACAGCAGAGTGTGCTATGGTGCAGTCTTGTTGGAAATAACCGAACTTACACTCCGTCTCCGATAATTCACAAAGAAACGGTTGCAAGATGTTAGTGACGTATTTGTCAGCATTAAGAGTGTCTTGGAAGAAAAACGGGCCCACTATTTTGTGACCACTAATGGCGCACCAAATTCCTAATTTAGAGTTCTGAAAGTGGAACCAAGTTTCGTCCGAAAAGAATATAAGGTTCCGGTCAATGTTATCAGTATTGACCTTAGTTATAACCCATTCACAGAACTTGGTTCTAGCCCTGCGAAAGTCTAGGCTAATTTCCCGTTCTACAGCGGCTTCGTATGCCTTTAGTCCCAATAAATGCTTAGCAATTTGCATAGAACTGTAAGAGATTCCCTTTTGTTTAGCGAAAAGTGTAAGCGATGTATTCGGGTACCTTTCAAACTGACATCCGATATCGTCCAGAGTTTCTTCGGTGAGAACCGTACGACGGCGACTGCGCTTTCTGTCGTGAATATTACCTGTCTCACGAATTTTGTTTACGAGTGCATGGACCAGTTTCCGACTAGGGATATGTTCACCAGGAAACTTTAAGCGATACAGTTTCACAACCTCACGTGCTGAGTTCGTTTTAATATAGGAATCAAACATGAACACCTTTTGTGGGAGAGAGTATCTGCACTTTTTCATTTTAACGCCTTAAGAGCAACCGGCAACTTCCTCGCGCTGAGCCAGACAGGCACTGGACGATTTCGTTCGGTAACCGCCCGCCGAGGTTCACGCCGCCTGGTGGTCAACTTAGATGGTCTACCGTGTGTTAATACTAGAAGAACCAAGAGCCAAATTTAGACACTTTACCAACTTTTCATTTGTATTTTGACCTAACTGCTAGCTTGTTGACGTAATATTTTGTAGCTTATCATCAATGTAGCTTTGGAATGTCTTACTTGTATTGTCAAATATAACGGTGACTAGCGGTCCTTAAAGGCGCCTGCATAGAGAGCTAGAATGAATTCCTCCTACTGCCGTCATTTTAACATCGTTACCTATTTCAGCGCAGGTTTGTAGTTGACAGTTGGTGCATGGTCCGATAATGTAACTTGTGGATATAGTTTTGTTATAAAGTAGCAATTCGCTTAAAAGTTAACCATTTATTTATATAAATAATATACTCACGAACTATGTATACCGTAACTATAATCAACGATATCAGCACTTCTAAATATATCTCTGTATGTAGCTTACTTTACCGTTATAAATAGATATGTTATCTACCAGCCCCGGATTCTTAGGTTTCGCTTAGTTTATTCCTGGTCTCATACTCTCGAAATTTCAGTTTGTCTTATTTCTAGGCATCAACGAGTCATATCGCTCAATTTTAGCAGCCTAAATTGACTTAATTTTACTTTAGGAGCTAATAAGTTCAAACTATTTTCGCGATAGAACGTAGTTTACTATCTAATTCGGTTATTTAAGCAAATAGAGGATATTTATGTGTATATAAAATATTTTCAAAGCTAAAGGAAACCGTTTGAGTAAAGAAAATTTTGAATATTATGTTCGTAAGATATAATAATGTTCCGGCATAATACAATAATAAACTAATTCGAACATCTGCATATAGTTTATAACATTTTACCAACTTAGGTCACAGGCACACGTGTTTATTAAGCAACAGCAGATCAAAATTTTAGGGTGTCTTTAATATCTATTGATGGTAATCGTATCTTTCATTCAAAGAAGCATCAATTATAATGAAATACATTTTATAATTCGGAGGAAATATTCATTCCTCTCGCCATCAGTTACATTAGAAAACTATCGCACCATGCCCATCAAAAAGAGCTCTGCTCCACGAATTAATCCTGATTGACAAAAACGTTTTCACAGATAGAAAGGGGTTGTTTATATGTCAGAAACAACATCAATAATTTATTGTATTTTCCCCTTTTGTTATTTCTGAAGTTTTTATTACATAATAGTGGAGTACAGCTTAAAATAGTCTCTGGACTACAATCGTGGTTAATTATTATATAAATTATTATTTGTTGCTGGTGGTTATTTAAAGTGACTAGTTTTCCTTTCTACATTTAATTTACAGATGCCAGCAGAAAAAAGGGGTTCACTTGGGTAACATAAACAATCTATAAATATATCTGTGGGTTTACTGTACACCATAAAATTTGATTAGGTTTGGGTAACAATTGGTAGACAGTTGCCGGGGTAGTTGTGGGCGAAAGATTTCTGAGGACCCGGTACTGTCTGCCCACCCCAAGAAGGTAAGGCAAAGTAATGTTTAACGTAATAACTTTTGCTGTCCGCATGATGTTTTACTCGTCTTCGAGATATAAGGATGATAGGTTCATCTAAAATACACAATGTTGCCACATAACTCACCCATGCATAATATCTATCACTGCTGTTACAGAAGCGAGCATTAGATCTGGCAACATGGGTGACTCATGCACTCTGATAAACTCATTTCGTAGTAAACAGATCCACTACCAGAGCAGAAAAACAGTTCAAGCTCCTCTCTATCTTCATGCCCCACTTGCCGTCTTGTGGGCAGACATATTACTTGAGCGTTGAGGCATATGGACCTTCAGGTGACCAGCGCTTCCATCGTTCCTTATCAGGTCTTATCTGGTCGATTTGAGGAGTGAAATATTAGTAAGTTTACGTACAGTAAGTTACGAAACGCAAATAGAGCGATTGGATGCTGCGTGTGTCTATATGATATGATTTCTCGTGCCTGCCGATGTATGCCACGTTGCTGACCAGAAGATATGATTATATTTGAATCAGGTGACCAGTGCTGCCATCGTTCCATATCAGCTCTTATCTGGTCGATTTGAGGAATGAAATATTAGTAAGTTTAAGTACAGTAAGTTACAAAACGCAAATAAAGCGATTAGACACTGCGGATGTCTATATGATTATGATTTCTCGTGCCTGCCGATGTATGCCCGTTGCTGACCAGAAGATATGATTATATCTGAACAGAGGATACATACACTGGACTACCGTATATATGCGATAAGTTCAGGTAAACATCTCTATGTTGCGAATTTTTTCCGATACGCCGTATATATGCGATAAGCTCAGGTAAACCTCTCTGTGTTGTGAATTGTTTCCAATACGCCTTCTCGCTTTGCCATGTACTAGTACTCTTGACGAGAAAACGTATGAAGGAGTGTTCTGCTCTCTGGAGGGGAAAGGGAGAACGTGCTACATGGCAGTTCATAAATACATCTACAATAATCAACAGTTAACTAATGTGTCCCTCCCACGAGAATATGACTATAAGGAATCTATCTGAGAAATGATCACGGCTAGTTTTAACATGTCTATACGTCTAAGGTCTTAAAACATACGCTCTTGTGCTAGATGTAATTATTTTTGCTGGAAAATCAGAAGGAAGTATTTCTATATATCTGTTTTGGGGATTGCTATTGAAATAATCTGGCAGTATTTTTATTTTCTGAAAATTACACTTTGTGTAACGCATGCATTACTTGATTAGTATAATAAAAGTATAAGCATTTTTTTTTCTAAAGAAAATTATAAGGCATCTGCATGAAATTTCAAGTACGCCTTCAAAGGTGGAACAGTAACACATTTAGAAAAACTTAAAATTTCACTTGTTGGTACTCTTAATTGAGGTAGTTTTTAAAATTAAACATACATGTTTCGTGGTCAATGTAGTGGAAACGAGTGTCGAAAACATTGTCCTCAAGTGGTGTAACCAACATTAGAAGTAGACTGATAGTAAACGCTGCTGTTGATATGGTCATCATAAAGAGGAGCTCAGTATCAAAGATATCACATTCTAAGGGATGAAACCAATCAAATTGCTGTAACCTCCATATCGAGTAGCAAGAACTTGATCTACTATTCCTACAACGTTAGTATTGCATCTCAAGAGAGATAAAGGTTAATTCAAACAAAGAAGATAGAAGGAGAGAGAAATTTACGAAAGACTTTTTCGAAGTAATCTCTTTCAATGTTTGTCTTTAAGTTAAACGGAATGCACAGAATGAGCCCTTGACCAGGGCGGACCACGGACCACCGTCACTCAGCAGATGCCAAGGTGAAGCATAATTATTTTCAGTCCTACAGACCTTCTAGACCACGATCTGCACGTCCAAGAAGTAAAAATGTATAATTATTTATGTGAACGCCGGTCCTGAAACTCAAGTTTATGGATACGTTATCAGTGCACAGTTTAGGAAATTATGTTGTAATAAAGAACTTTCAGCCCTCCCCCCCCTTTTTTTTTTTTTTGTAATTTAAGACCTATTAGCACATCTTCAGTGCATCATCAGCTATTTTCGGTATACAAGGTAGTTACTTGTCCTAACTACCTCGCAAATCGGTCATTCTACTGTAACATGTTGAGAAGTCAGGTAAAACTCACCTGTTTCACAGAACTAGTTAAAACTGCTGACCTGCTGCTTTTATGTACTTCTGACATATGCAAAGGAAACTGTGCCACCAGATAAACATAGCAGGGGGTTACATCAGGAGAACGAGGGGCAATATGTTAGTGATAACTCTATTTTGAAACGCATCATGAATTTCCTGTAATGAAAAGTTGGTTCGCTGCTTTCCAACAGCGAATGCAACCAGCAATTTGGGTGTGTAGAACATTTTGTTCACTTTGCACTTTTAATGCTACATATAAATTTTCTTGTGCTTGAAGTTTTGCTTTTGTTTTGCTATACCATCTGCATGGATTTAGGTTGAATGTTAGATTTGTGCTACAGCTGGCATTTGGTACATTCCAATAATGTTGTCTTGAAGATCCTGAAGTACTTGAACTTCGTTTTCTTGAAGAGTTCTTCTTGTTTTGTAAATAAATGTTGTTGCAATAATTGATCCAGCCATGGATGTGTTTTTGAAGTCTAAGTGAAGCTTCCATCCTAGAAGTGTTCCTGCTTGCCCTGCTTCCCAAAGTTTTATGGTGTAGCATCGGTCCTATCACAATTCTGCTGAAACATTGCGACGGTACGTTTTCTTCACAGATAAAACGTAGTCATAGAAAATTGTTCATAAAAATGTTTTACACATAGCATTCACAAAGGAGCAACCATTTTGCAGGCCTACCCGGTTTAATTTCACACACTAGAGTAATTGTTTAGGTACTTAACGTAAGTTAACTTCGCAGCATTTGGACAAAGCATTGGAAATTCCCATTTAATGAAAAAGACGTCGCATTGATTTCCTAGGATACCTTTCCAGGGGGCATGTCCAATATTATCCAGGGTTTATTTTGTGAGCACTGCATGTGGTTGTCTTCGTTTCTCCTCAGGACCACCTCCCAGTTCACGAAATTTATTTACTTAATCGACGAATGGAACTCCAATTTGGAACGGCAACATCAGAAACTTTCTCTTGAAATGATCGTACAGCATGTACAGTACGCACGTATGAATCATGGTTATTTATGGAATGCTCGTATCGTCCCATTTCACTTCATACACTTTCATTCAATACGCTGCATTGCGTCGACTACGTAGTAGTTACTACTTGCGCCAGATTTCAATTTACAATCTCCTCGAAGAATAAATGCAGACGGCGCCATACCCTGTACCGTTCGGCAATACTGAAATGCAGCCATTGAGTCTCTTATAGTGCCAGATTCGCATCAAGTGGAAATATGTATACGTCATACGCCCACAAAGTAAAAAATTAATATTCAATGCATTACAGATTTAAGTAGAGAAAGATAAAGGTCTAATTGTTCAGTTAAATAATTCTATAAAAAGGATAGCTACGGCATTGGGAAAAACGTAACGAACTGCGCATAATATAGTGCAAGAGGTTCAAAATGCCCGCCTCGGTAGCGTGGTGGTAGCATGTCTGCCTCACGTTCAAGAGGTCCCCAGTTTGAATCTCCGTCAGGGTGAGTTACTTGGATAAGGTTTTTCCGAGGTTTTCCCTTATCCTGAAAGACGAATGTTGGGTAACTCTAAGCTCTATGGACCCTGGGCTCATTTGAGCATCATTTCACCCATTCCATTCATCGTCCGATATGACTTAATGTTGGAGGACGTAAATTAAAAAAAAAGTTCAAAATTCAGAGTGAGGGAGAAAAACTTGCAACCCCTGTAAACATCGCCGACATCCAAAAAGGTTCTAATTCGATTAGTTTGGAAAATGTGATGTGAGCAGAACTTTTCTGGAGTTCAGGAACAGAAGAAAAATTCTTTAAGTACGTAACTTATGTACTTTACATAAGTACATAATTCTTAAGAGCAGATCCCTTAAAGATCCCTTTTGAAGATAGAGGGACACATTTTGGAGAATACTTAAAGGCATGGGATTTCGATTCGCAAGAAAATAAATTTGCGTCACGTTAGTGCACTGTGCTGATGGTCAGACTGTACTGCACTGTATTCCCGCCTTTTCTGACCACTGTAAACCTCCACAAACAACTGCATTCATTCGTCAGGTGCATACACTGAAGCTTCGTGCAGCGTAAAGGAGATATTCTTCCAGCCCCTGCCAACATAGCGGCGGGTCCTTCTATTGCGTCAAGCATTGCTTACCCAGTGTAACAGAAAATGCAAAACGAAAAATTACGAGGGCTGTTCAATAAAGAATGATCACAATTCTTTTTGACAACGTACCTTTACTCATTCTTGATGGTCCTTCTCAAAATAGTCTCCCTAAATGCGATTCACTTGTCCCAGTGTTTCTGCCAGTCTTCAAACACATGCTGGAGACCATTTTTGAGAGGTCCTTCAAAATCGTTTCCGCAGCCTTCACCACTGCTTCTGATGATGGATAATGCCTCCCACGAAGAAGTTTCTTCAAGTTAGGGAATAGAAAAAGTCACATGGGGCTAAATCCGCACAATAGGGAGTGTGAGGGATGCACTTCACGTTGATTATTGCCAGATATTCAGCAACAGCATTGGCAATATGCGGCCGCGCATTATCATGGTGCAGCATCCAGCCTGCTCCATGGAAATGTGGTCTTTTACGCCTGATGTGGACTTGCAATGTTTTCAGGACGTCCCTGTAGTATTGTCCAGTTACTGATGTGTGTGCAGGTACAACATGCTGATAAACCATTCCATGAATATCAAAGAATGAGATGACCATACCTTCCCCAGCAGAAGCAACCACTTTAGCTTTTTGGGGGGTTGGTGATGAAGGAGATTTCCACACTAAGCTTTGCTGTTTGCTAACAGGATGAAAATGATGTAGCCAAGTTTCATCAGCAGTGATTACGTTTGATAGAAACTTCGGATCTTTCTCTAACATCAACTTTAACTGCATGTTACCTCCACTGCAGCGGTAGGCGATACTGAAGATGTCTGAACTTGCCTGCTTCTCACAGGCGGGAACCAGGAGTACTAACAATGAAACTACTACGGCGTATTTGTTTCACATTAAGCTAACAGAACACAATAAGATTGAATTTTGGTGCGAAAAATTATGACCGTAAAAAGATTATGATCATTCTTTATTGAACAGCCCTTGTATAAGTATTTGATTTGCGTGGAACACTTTTTACATTATTTTTTAAGTATTTAACACAGTTTGCTTTAAATTTACGCTATTTTGTCATATGCTTTGTAATGTTAAGCGGCAATTCTTATTTTCCATGAGCTGTTACAAAAAGTATCCTGCACCTTGGCGTAATGGGCTACAGCGTGTGCTTTGGTTGCCTGCGTCCGCAATGCGCCAGGGATCAATCCCACACCTGGATGCGGATTTTAAGTCCCTGGAAGAGGACTGGTGTCCCCTAGCATCGCGAGGAAATTGAGGAGTTACGCTAGGTAACGAACTCTAGTCTAGAAAGCCAACTTTCCGGATTTGTGTGTATATATAAAAAGTCTGAACTTGATTTGTTCTTACCTAATTCATACAAGATGTTTAAATAGACCTCCTTTTGCTTCAATACATTGACATCTGTGAAGGTTGTCTTCCAACACTCTACTGAGATGATGTTGGGAAATGTTAGCAATTATTTGGTGTATGTGTTGATCCAACTCCTTCAAGTTGTGGGGTTTGCTAGTATATACCCTTCGTTTCACTGTGCCCCAAAGGTAAAAATCGCAGGGATGTAGATCCGGGGAGCGGATCTTACTTACAATGCTTACAATGTCGACTAGCTTTGTGAGACACGACGTTATCTTACATAAAACTCCTTTGTGTTTTTTCTTCCTCTGTTAATTGTAAGAAATGGTTGTAGTATTTTTACAACATAGAGTGCAGAATTTAGCCTTTTGTAAAACAATATGGGCCCGATGATTCTCTTGGAAGACATAGCACACCAAAGTCGGACTACGGTGTCACGATGAGCTAAGTTGATCCGTGTTTCGTCTGTGAAGAACATTGATTTTGGATCAAGTGTTATCGTGCACTATCTTGAGCAACCAATTACAGTAGCCAGTTCTTGCTGGATAATTGAGAAGTGTTAAATCTGTGGGCAACCATTGCATCACATAGTTTCAAATTTAATAGTTTTGTAGCCTCATGCGCCGTTTTTTTTTTTGGGGGGGGGGGATGCTTGCTTGCACAGCTAAACGGGACAGAGATGCACCTCGTTCCCTCAACTCCCTTATTTCTTCCAGTTTTTCTTTGGTGAGTATGCGACGTTTCCTACGTCTCGTCTGCTTTAATACAACCGATCTCGTTTCACGGAATTGCTTTATCAATCGTATAATCAATGGATTACTAGGTACGGTCGCCTCCGGAAATCGGCGACGAAATTTCTGACGACATTTTCGATATGACTCGCATTTTACGAAAGTTGTAATCATATAAACTCGCTGTGGAAGACTGTACACCTTTGCTATTTCACACCAATCCCCATCGGTAGTTCACAACTGACTGGCCGGCTAACGCTTTGTTATAATTGCAGAGCGGCGCTTACATACGCCAGTGAGGTATTATCCGGAGGACCAATACATGCCTAAGGTTAAGGTTTACACATATACTTTTGTAGAAACTATATCTTCTGAAACTTGCTCATTATTCGATTTTTCCCTAAAACAATGCATCTTTGTTAAATCTACTTCATGTTAATTGAAAGTACCTGTTGTAGAAATGACTAATGAATGTGTGTAGTGTTTAACGCCCGCTTTTACTACATACGGCACCGCAGGCGGTGACACTGATGATACATGAGATGAAGATGGAGCAACGGTGGAATGAGATGGCGGGGGAAACCGCAGGTCCCGGAGAAAACCCGCCCCAACGCCGTGTTGCCCATCACAAATCTCACTTTGCGGTCGCCTGGGATGGAACCAAGCTTAACTTGGTGAGAGCCAAGCGGTCTAACCACTGAGCCACGGCGTATGACTAATGAATGCTTTCGGTTTTTCGTGTAAGAGGAATGTAGTCTAGTGGTCAACATTCTGGTTTCTCATTCCAAAAGTCTCGAGTTCGATTCGCAGCTGTGATGGAACTTTTCTTTTCAGAATGTCCTCTTCTACAAAGTTTAGGAGTATATATGTGGAGCGAATGTGTCTGTTTCAAGGTATAAATAACTACAATGCAACGTTAACTATCATCGACTCTATGAAATCAAAGCCGCCATTTTTAGATTACAGGTTAAAAAACATAAAAGGGGGATATAATCTTTAAAATCTTTAAAAAGCGGGTCACTAAGTGCTGGTTTTGACATTATATACAATTCTCATGACCTCACAGGAAACAAAAGAATGCTGAGTATGTACCGATGAAGAATTTGAGAATTCAGACCATTAGCAACAAAATAGCTCGAAAAGTACTAATGCCGCAAACAAAATCTACATTTTTGTGCTGAATTTTGCTCTTTATCTTATCTTTAATTATATAGATGCATTCAGAATGGAGAATCTTCACAGACATTCAAAGATACACATTGTGTTATCCGTGCAATTATGTTGTGTGTGTCCGCCTCGGTAGCGTAGATGGTAGCATGTCTGCCTCACGTGCAAGAGGTCCCGAGTTCTAATCTCGGTCAGGGTGAGTTACCTGGATAAGGCTTTTTCCAGGGGTTTTCCTAATCCTTAAAGGCGAATGTCGGGTAAATATAAGTTCTATGGACCCTGGACTTATTTGAGCATCATTTCACTAATTTCATTCATCGTCCGATATGACTTAACGTTGGAGGACGTAAATTTAAAAAAAAAAAAAAAAAAATGTGTGTTCGCCACAATGATGCCATTTTTGAGACCACGAAAGGTAACAACAATTTTTCATCTAAAGGGTAGTTAGAAGTGGGGAATGTTTTAAAAACCTTATGTAAAGAAGCTGAACCAGGTTTGTTATTTATAGCTTTTTAGTCAATCTATTCAAAGACAAATACAAATTGGAACAGAGCTGTATAGTCAACTATAAAAAAATTCTATAAATAGAGACACATATGAAGGCCCTAATGCTGAAAAGGTTTTGTCAGTTTGTCTTACGGAAACTAACATGTTGAGCTCCTTACTTGTAAAACAAGGGGATAAAATACATCTCCAATAATATTTTTGTCTTATAGAAGGTATTGGTGATATTTGCTTAAAGATACAGGTCCCTTTCCTTTTCTATTTGTTTACCGGTATAGCCTGTAGATATGCTCATGGTATTCTGTAAGTGTAGTTTCCGATCTATTTCGTTTTCCCTGTCATTTCTTCAGCTTCCCTCTCTCTCTGTGCAATGTAAATGTCATACGACGTTTTCAAAACCGGTCATTATACTGCGTTTTCCTAAGTTTTAATAGAAATTAAAACATAATATGTAAAAAAAAAAAAAAAAAAAAAAAAAAAAAAAAAAAAAAAAAAAATTCAACAGAACACGAGTTTGTTCATTTTCGTAATGTTTGCAGTAAGATTGGAATTAATGACAATGCACCCAGTTAACGTTTACAAGTGATAGTCAAAATTCTGTGTAAATTCTTAAACACTCAACCAATAAAATACTTACAAACGTTTAATATGCAAAATGCTTGAAAAATCACATAGCCCATTTTCTAAGGTATGATAAGTTGCATTAGTCGTGTTTCCTTGAAAAGTTAACATTCAGGCACGCACATAGGATAGAATAAAAAAGTTACTGAAAATATTTGGTAAGTTTGTTATGTGCATAGATTTTATTAGTGAAATTTGTTTTATAAAAATTGCTGAAAATGCAAATTCAAGCAGCATTCGAAAATTTTGGTGTATTTGATGCATATATTGTTAGAAATACCAAGGATAACAGATAACACATTGACAATACAGTATACATTTATTAAGATTTATTTTTTATCTGCATGAAGTGGCAAAATTAAAACGAAAAAAAATGTTTTTTCAGTTAATTTATGTTATATAAAACAAATATAGCCAGTCCTCCAAAAAGAAATAAAGATGAACATGATTTAATTGCTTTGATTTGTTATGTAGATCAAATTAAAGTTAAACTCGTGATAGTTTATTAGCAAGTCGCTGATTTTTATGAGTGAAAACTATCTAAAATCTTAATCTTCATTTCGGAGTATGAAAGAACAGCACATTTCTGTAACGTTAGGACTGAAATTAAAAATGAATATTAATTTAGACTTAAGAATTTATGTTCTAGAAAGAAGGAACTTATAAAAAATCTTACTTATTCAGCAATTTCCTTAGATTAAAAATAAACATTGAATAATTTAATAATTTTAGTTGATGTGCTTTCGTGCACAAAAAAGAAGAAAAAATTGTGTATCATAAAAAAAAGACACAAAATTAAAAAAAAAATTAAAAATATGATGAAGAAATGTCCAATAAAATCAATATTTTTATAAGCAAAGATTACTCTTGAAATTTTAATCCTCGGCATAACTGAAAAAAAAATCAAGTCATCAAAATTTGGGCCCTGGTTATTGGTTATAAATCAAAATTGTTTTTCCGTGTGATCTTTGATTAGTTAATAAAACACTACTCATTAAAGTTAAATAAGATGCTGAAACTGCATGCCATTGTTTTCCAGACATTTTTTACATCTCTCTAACAAATCGTCCATAGCTTGGTCCAACTGTGTTGTAGATATAGATGCAATGATTTCACATATAATCTCTTTAAGTTCTTCAAGACCATTAGGGACTGATGTATACACTTTACGTTTTACATGTTCCCACAGATAATAAGCACAAGGAGTCAAATCGGGTGACTTACGAGGCCACAGATCTTTGCCAATGATTCTGTTCCCAAACACCTCACGAAGGGATTGCAGGCTAACATCAGCAGTGTGTGCTGCGGTGTAATCTTGTTGGAAATAGCTGAAATTACATTCTATCTCCGATAGCTTATTACGAAACGGTTGCAAGATTGTAGTTATGTAATTATCGGCATTAAGAGTGTGCTCGAAGAAAAATGGTCCTATCACTTTGTGCCCATTAATTGCACACCAGATTCCGATCTTGAAGTCCTCGAAATGGAACCAAGCTTCATCCGAAAAGAATATAAGCTTATGGTCAATTTTTTTAGAATTAACCATAGCAAAGAGCCACTCACAAAACCTCCTCCTAGCTTCACGATATCCGGGGTTCAGTTCTTCGTCTGCAGTAAATGCGTACACTTTTAATCCTAGGAGCTCCGTGGCTTTTCGCACAGAACCGTAAGAGATTCCTCTGTGCTTGGCAAGACGATTGATCGACATTTGTGGACACTGTTCGAAATGGTAACCAATGTCGTCCAGTGTTTCTTCGGTAAGAACTGTACGACGACGTTTGTGCTTTCTATCGTGAACGTTACCGGTCTCGCGACATTTGTCTACCAATTTATGAATCAAAGTACGACTTGGAACACTTTCGCCAGGAAATTTCTTGCGATAAAGTTTTATAACTTCACGAGCTGACCTTGTTATCACATAGGAATCGTACATAAATACTTTTTGTGGGACGGAATACCTAATTTTAGACATAACACAGCTTGTCGAGCACACGACTCTCCCACGCGCAGCTTTCCCTGGTACTGGGCGAAGGGGTTGGCCGCCGCGTTTCGTGCTGCTTGCTGGTCAGCTGATAATTTGTCAGCGTTGCTTCCTCACGTAGGGAAACGTACAAATACAAAACTAAATAAATTATTAAATAACTGCTTTTTCTCCGCGATTAAAACCGTCCACCATACAGGTATCACCTTGGCACCAAATCTGCAATATTCACAGATAGTGAATGTATTGTTTTTGATTAATTCTTATTATGGATATAATTTGATTCAATTCAATATTGTATACATATTCCTAATAGTAAGCTAAAATACATTAAATATTCTAATAACAAGTCTAATAGTGGGAAATACTAGCAGTTCTTTCAACATCTACTTCTCTTAATTTTTATCTGATTTAAAAATCGAACCAATAGTAAGTACTTCAGCTAAACGCCCGCCTTTGTAGCGTCTGTGCTTCACGTTCAAGACGTCCCGAGTTCGAATCTCGGTCAGGGTGAGTTATCTGAATAAGGTTTCTTCCGGGGTTTCCCCTTCTCCTGAAATATGAATGTCGGATAGCTCTGATCTCTATGTACCCGGGACTCATTTGAGCATCATTTCACCTATTTCATTAATTATCCGATATGACTTAAGTTGGAGAACATTAAAAAATATCTATATATGCATTTAGTTAATTTAACTTTTATTGCACGTTAGTTGTTTTAATAGTCCAACTAGTTTATATAATTATAAATTCTTTTAAAAATGGGCATTTTAAGACAGCAGGAATGAGACAATGGTGTTGTACCTCACCCACTTTGTTTAATTTATATTTAGACAACGCAATCCGAGAATCGAAACAGCAGCTAAATTTGAAATATAACTTCTGATATTAGGAACAATTTTGTAATGACACTCCTATATGCAGATGACCAAGCAGTCATATCTGATAACTATTACACACTACAAAGGGCACTATAAGGGTACATAAAATAATCCTTAATTGTAATTTTGACATCTCAAAAAATAAAACTAATGGCATTGCAATGAACTCGTCCGTTAAGATGTTAACTTGTATTAGACATTAACATAATTGAACAAGTAAGTGCATTTAATTTAGGATCTATAGTATCATACATTAAAAAGTAGATATTGGAACTAAAGTTGTAAGTTTTTCAAAAATATATGGAACAAATAGAACACTTTTAAAAAAAAAGTAAAAATAGAAAAAATAATGAAATTCTATAAAGCTATGGCAGTTCCAATAGCTCTATACAGAAACGAAACTTGGACAGTGGCAAGCAAAGTTAAAAGCAGATTACAGGCGACAGAAATGAGATGTTTAAAATCAGTTTTGGGAGTCACGAAGAGACAATAAAGAATGAGGATATAAGAAATTAATTACAGATCTTAAACATAAACGAAGAGATAGTCCGTAACAGACAAGTAGGAACGATGCCCGAAGAAAATATTAAATTACAAACCCAAAGGAAAGCGAAACATCGGAAGGCTCAAAAAACGATGGATAACCCAATGAAATAAATACGCATTTGGAGCACGCAACGAGCCTCTGGAGCTTTAATACTTTGAGGAGGAGGAGAAGAAGAAAAAGAAGAAATTCTTTTAATACAAATACGTCACATTAATCTTAAAGTTCATAAATATTTCTTTGCGTCCTTATTTATCATCATTGGAACTAGAAACGTTACGAAAACGGGTAATGTCATACCTTTACAGCTCCTTCACGTTGTATCGCCTCCAAAGAAACAAATTTCGTTTCATGTTGCATCACTGTCGGAATTTTATGAAACCTCATAGCTGTCGTATTATTATGCATTTAGATAATGAATGTAAAAAGAAAATCTTAAAATTTGGCGGAAAAGTTTAAAAGATCATGGCATTGGTCTGTTGCAATGAAAACATACTATATGCGCAAGATTTCTTGAGCGCTCCATTTACGGTGTAGTGCGGGCAGAGGGAAAGAAACGAGAGCTAACACGCTTTTGTTTCTGCAGTGTGGTCAACCTAGAAAAACACAATTCAGCCAAATTGCGGTAACATAAGCGAAGATATGCGCCGAAGGTGTGTGATGTGTTAACAAACAATTGAATTCCATCCAATCTGCTGTATGCTTATATATTTACTGTTATAAAACACATAAAAGTATTAAACAAATATTATGACGCCTATAACAACACTCACTCGCTTTGTGATTCTTTGATTTCCAAGTCTACTGCGTCACTTTCATCGCTGGTATCTTCATTAATTGCATTTTCTATTACACCATCGTTTCTCCAATATTGCATTTCCAGCTCTTGGACCTTCTTAGCGTATCCTTCCCGATCCGTCGCTTCTATAGCAAGTTTCCGCAGATTTGTGGCTCTCGTTAACATTACGTACTTTGTAAATATTCTTTATTGTTGCCCACGCCAGCTCAGTTGCATTCAGATTAGTTTTACGGAGGTAGACGAATAATAGTGTGTCCCATTTTGAGAGCCATATCATCGACAACATACGTGTTTAAGTTTGATTTATGAGTCACTATGTTTACACTCAAACTTCACTTACTTGTTGTTGTAAAATTGAAACGTTTTCAAGATCATTCGATCTCATCCTCAGCTGTTTGGTGACTAAATGAACCTTCCTCTTCTTCCACTACTACGGAGCTCCGATCACTCTGCCATCTGGTGTTAGGGGCACTAAGTTTTAATACTTCATTTAATGCCGGGATTTCAAAATTTATAACTTTATCACGGCTAGCTGCCTTTAGAAGTCTAATTCACCGGCTATACAACATCCCACTGAGTAAGGATGAACTTTTGAAAGAACAACAACACATAAAAGACATAGCGGTATTAGATGGATTCAACCCAGCCATCATAAGGAACATGATGAAGAGAAAAGAAAAACTGAAGATAATATCAAAAAATACCACTCTCACACCACTTAAAAACACAAATTGGCAATATAGAAAATTCGCCTACCATTCATGGGCTTTTAGAAAATTTGAACGAATCTTCAAACGACTAAACTTAAAACTAGCACCCCAAAACAAATTCAGTCAGAGGAACCTGCTAAATAAACCACTGAAAAATACAATCCCCAACATTTTGAAATCAGGAATTTATCAGATTAATTGTGAAACCTGTGAAAAAAAAGCTACATAGGAAAAACTAAGAGAAACTTGTTAACCAGGCAAAAAGAACACCAGAGGAACATTAAGTTGAAACAAACAGAAAAATCTGCAGTTTCACACCATTTTTTTTAAACAGAAAACCACAACATTGGCCACAACATTCAACTGTTAAAATCTTTAAGTACACCCATAGAATTGGATATTTGGGAAAAAATATTCATAAATAAAAACCGTGATAAGGTTATAATTTTTGAAATCCCGGCATTAAATGAAGTATTAAAACTTAGTGACCCTAACAACAGATGGCAGAGTGATTGGAGCTTCGTAGTAGTGGAAGAAGAGGAAGGTTCATTTAGTCACCAAACAGCTGAGGATGAGATCGAATGGTCTTGAAAACGTTTCAATTTTACAACAACAAGTAAGTGAAGTTTGAGTGTAAACATAGTGACTCATAAATCAAACTTAAATATGAAGAATACTTCACTATTAATAATGCTTCTGCTTTTAATATTTATAACATACGTGTTGCTTTTAGATTTGTTGTAAACTGCTTAGCTAATAATTATCCTCAAAATTGCTCAAAATGAAATGGCGTAAGTGTGAAAGCTTAGCATATTACCCACTAGATGTCACAGTGTGTAGCGCATGTCCTGTTTCAAAGTTGTCAGCTGTGTTTACGGAAATAAGCGAAACCTACCGAATGAGGACTTGGGACCCGAACGCTCAAGAAATCTTGCGCATTTAGTATATGCCATATTACCAAGAATAAAAGACAATGCCTTAAGAAAACAATGTCTACAAAAATCAGTTCTTTTGTTCACTTCATGTTAATCGAGCTAAACATTTGCACGTATGTTTTTACTGCATATTGTAGAGAAAGGCTTATATCTAATGCTACAGCTAGGCTGTATCTTTCCAGTTGCCAACATCTGAATATCGCCAGATTGACGAGTATATCCAATCCATCTCCCAGGGTATGGTTCATTTTATAAACGTTTTTAATAAACATCCTCCAAAGTAAGTCATATCGCAAGATGAGTGAAATGATGCTTAAATGAGCCCAGGGTACCTAGAGCTTAGTTACCCAATATTCATCTTTCAGGATAAGGGAAAACCCTGGAAAAACCTTATCTCGAGATTCGAACTCAGGACCTCTTGAATGTGAGGCAGTCTTGCTGCTATTCCCACACCACCTAGGCGGACCATATAATAGGACTAACATCGCAACTACAGAGTTCTCAGCACTAAAGGGAAACCAGCTGCTATCACGTAATTTACTGCACGTGGGGGAAGGTATTCCGCTGTCTGAGTGACTCAAGTTAGAATATGAATCGATTCCTACTGTGGGGAAGCGGGGTAGCGGTCGCATCCCTCATTGCTTGGAGTAGAGTTCATTGCTCTGTCTCTCTCTATCTCTCTCTAACGTATAAATAGGTGTATACTTTTACCCAGTACCGTCAACATATGACCATTTTCCTTGTTTGTGAAAACCACCACTTTTAACAATGCTGTTGTATCGTACGATGAATGAAATGATGCTGAAATGAGCCCAGGGTCCACAAAGCTTAGAGTTACCCGATATTCATGTTTCAGCATAAGGAAAAATCCCGAAAAAACCTTATCCAGGTAACACACCCTGACTGATATTCGAATTCGTTACCTCTTGAACATGAGGCAGATACGCTGCTACTAAGCTACCAAGACGGCCATATGGAAGGGGAGAAAGAGAGAGACAGACACTTAAACGGATCGCTGTTGGCTGCTGATTGGTGGAGAGTTAACGGCCTCTGTAGTTTCCTTCGCCAATCAACAGTTTAAGAAACTTTTGTTGCATTATGCCCTGTGCCTTGTTCTCCACTCCCATATGTTTAAAACAGGATTTCGTACACCACAAAAATAAAAGTAAAACATGTCGTTGTAATTATGCCTAGCCATGTAAGCTGCTTTTGCCAAATTAATATTAATCTTCGTTTTCTAACATATCTGTAAATTGCTATCTCTATATCTGCGATTCGGGTGTGCTCTTCTTGAAAAAGTACAAATTAAATAAAATAATTTCTTGCAAAGGTACCACACTCATTCTAAATTTCAAAGGACATACTGACCGCACTGGGTGATGAAATCGAGCTCAAATGAATGATGACATATTATGCTTTATTTACAATTTTAATGCCATATTTTCCGAAACGAATTACTTTTGTGGGAATAAGCGAATCTTAATTGGCTATAATGATGTGAGTCTAGAGTAAGATTAGTCCTACTGCGTAACGGCCTTGGCCTGGCCAGAAATTACAGTCGGCAAGTGAGGGGGAAATGCATAAACACAATTGCTTGGCTTACCTGTGTTACAATTGGTATTGAAAATGATGACCTTGATTTTGAACACATTCCTTGTATCTTCGACAAAGAGTTTGGTTTACTCGAATAAGTTCTGGTTGACCGATTGCCTGTATTTCTGTCCTGATACAGTCCTTTAACTCATCTAATGTGTCCGGCCTTTTTGCATAGACATTTTTCTTTAACGTTTCCCATAAATAAAAAGCACACGGATTCAAGTCTGGAGAGCGTGGCGGCCACAGTCCCCGACTAATTATTCGCTCACCAAACACACATCGCAGTTCCTGCATAGATGCATTGGCAGTGTGAGCTGTAGCTGAATCCAGCTGAAGCCAGCCAAACAATTTTTCGTCTTCTGTTAACTGGGGCAAGAAATTCTTTAAAATTTTATCTATATACACTTCTGAATCAAGAGTTGTCTCATAAAAAATAGGACCGATTATTCTATTCGCGTTTATTGCGCACCATACACCAACTTTGTCATGGTCTTCGCTTCTCCAGTATCTACTGCCCTGAGAAGGAATGTAGCTATGAAGATGGAACCAAGCTTCATCCGTGAAAATGGTTAAGTCTGAGTCCATATTACCATCTTGGAGGGACTGCAAAAACCAGTTGCAAAAATGAGCTCGGCTACTAGGGTCTTGTGGTTGTGATGCACGAACTTCAGTCCTCCTGTATGGTTTAAGCTTTAGAAGTTTGGTTGCCACAGCAGCTGTAGCTTTCGATATGCCAGTTTCTTGTGCCACACTTCTCAGTGATTTTTGGGGGGAATGTTGCAACATGGCCCCAATTTCCTCCAGTTTTTCTTCAGTCAACATCCGGCGTTGCCGAACTCGTCTTTTGTTCAAAACGGATCCTGTGCTTCTCACTTTATTCACCAAATGATAGATAGCGCTTCTGCTAGGAACTTTGACGTCTGGAAACTTACGATGGAATTCCATCCTACATTCTCTTGCAGAAGAAGATTTCACATAAGCGTTAAACAGAAAAATTCGCTGCTGTACGGAATACTCAGTCATACTGAATAATTATTAACACTCAACGTATACGATGGATGAAGTTACTAGAACACAACTGATAACAAAGCAAATGCACCTTTGTCGTGAATTTGAGAACGAACCTTTCGGTACGAGTGGCAACTATATACAAGGCCGCCCGCTCGGCTCAACCTACAGTTCGTCTGGTTTATCTTGAAACATGGGAATTAGAGAGAGAGCGCGCACTGTTGCCCGCGCTGTTGTAGGAAACCCATGACTGCCTAATCCCACATCGCATCACTTCTATGTAGTTTGTCTGGCTTATCTTGAAACATGGGAATGAGAGAGAGAGAGAGAGAGAGAGAGAGAGAGAGAGAGAGAGAGAGAGAGAGAGAGAGGGCAGGGGAGGGGGAGAACGCAGTATTGCCTGCGTAGGTAACCTATGACTGCTTAATCCCACACCGAATTACTTCCATGCAATATTCCGATTGATTCCGCGTGATTATATTGTAGCTATCCCTTTAATACTTTGAAGCGCCGCGTTTTAAAGACTACTGGTAGATGGCGGTAGTGTAGATATACCGCCCATTAGGGATTTTTTGGAGTCACTTTTTCTAAAATTATGAATATATATCACGCAATGATTTGACATAGACTCAGTTTACCTTTATTTTTAATTTCTGTTTTTGGAAAATTAGGTACATAGTTAATTTTCTGCTACAAATGAGCAGATCTGTGGCACGACTTTTGGAAAAATAAGAACAAGTTTTTGCTGTTGGAGATTTTCTTCACTGGGTTTGACCTGGATAAAGAATTTGTTACTCATTCTAACTTTTGTCGTGATGCTGTTCACAAAACGGTAGTTTTGCCATTTCGGAGTGGTCGGAGCTTCAGTGCCCTCAAAATGTGCATGACCTGTGAAATTTTGATACAACATTTTGAATGAAATACAAAAACATTTCTGTTTATAATATAGAAAGTAAAAACAATGTTTCTCTATGAATTTGGGTGATAAAATCAGCGGTCATTAGAGTTCAGCGTTTTGTACATTCGTTGTGTGATACGTGTTCACTTTACGGTAAACGAACAGCTACAGAATAAAAACAAAACTGTAGATACGAAGCTGGGCTACCAGGGGGAAAGAAAGGAAGCAAGTTCAAAAATCTCACTGCTGGCTTCGAGCTGCTGATCAATAATAATGTTCCAGTTTCTGTTGCGCGGGGAAAGTGCTGCCAGACTCACAAAATTTACAGTCCCCAAATATAATCAGCTTGGTTTATTTATTACCGTAAGAAGTGTTCCAAAATAACGTAAAGGAAAACAATTGAAATTGACTATTTTCATTTGAAATGCACGAACGAAATTTTTGCATGGTACAGTATTGCCTTTTTAACGACACCGTGAGTGCTCGTGCACATAACATTAAAGTCAGCCATATTATTTTAGATATTAAAAATCATAAATTTAATTATCCTTACATTTTTTTTTAATTTACATCCGCCCCAACGTTAAGTTATAACGGACGGTGGAATAAATTGGGTGAAATGATGCTCAAATGAGTCCAGAGTCCATGGAGCTTAGAGTTACCTGACATTCGTCAGGATTAGGGAAAACTACGGAAAAAACCTTATAGATAACTCACCCTGACCGAGATTCGAACTCGGGACCTCTATATATATATTTCAGTTATATTTTAAATTGTTTATGCGTTTGTTATAATTTAAATTGTACAGCAAGTGCTTGTATTTCATGGAACTTTGCATATAAACGACCATTAAACACGCACAATTTCTATAAATTTGTTGGCAAATATTACCTTTAACTCAAAACCTGCGTGCGAACGGTTCCCCAAAAGTTGAGCTTTTAGGAGCCCTCACAAACAAACTTTACTAAATTTTGTACTATTGCAATATAAAATCTCTTCATAAAAATTTATAAATTATTAATTTTAAAATTCAATCTCTTACAGCATAAAAACAATTTTTTAACAGAATCAACTAAATTAACAACACATAATTCGCTCCTTGGAGCAAGACAAAGGCAATGCTGGATAGTACATTTGCTCAGAATTAGAAAAATAAGTTTAGCATTTGCTACAATTCCTTTTATTTAAAATATGATAGGAAGTGTTTTGTAAATATGAATGTTAATAGCTACAGAATATTTGTATAACTGGTATTTGACATTTGCAATAACTTATTTTGTATATTTTGTGGATTATCTTGCTCCAACAAGCTGAATTATACTTCAAATACTCTTTAAGCTAATTTCATTAACATTAAATGATTTCAGATTATGTTACGGATGTCTATAATGGATTCATTGTGTTTTGTCATGCTTACAGAAATCTTTTGCGATGAGTATAACAAAAGAAGAATCGCTAAACTTATAGGGATGTTCGTCAGATTATGTTCTAAAAAGCATAAATATGCAACATAAATTATTTTGAATACTAGTAACGCACGAATAAAATCACAGAAACTGTTATTTTAATTAGTACGGTTTATCTTCCAGCTATGGAAATTAAGACAATAACGAGTGGACCTCAAGGTATTTAAACAAAATTAAATAAATGCATAGCAATTTTGGTATTTAATAAAAAGTGTTAACAATCATTCTTCAAGGGAAAAGATATAGAAAATATTCCAAGTAAAGGGTTGGGGAGTTATTTTATTAAAATTCTTCCTGTGGCATTCTTGAAAGTTGCTGACCTTGAATACCTAGCTAGGAATTTGTTCCAGTATCGAATTGTGGTGCGCGTTCTCTCTCTCTCTCTCTCTCTCTCTCTCTCTCTCTCTCTCTCTCTCTCTCTCTCTCTCTCTCTCTCTCTCTCTCTCTCTCTCTCTCTCTCTCTCTCTCTCACACACACACACACACACACACACACACACACACACACACACCTCCAATGCCTGATTTCACCAACAGATGTTAAAATCGACGTTAACAAATGTAACGTAACAATTGTCAGAGGGCTAACACTAATGTTAAACTTCTTGCATTTCACCAACCTGTTTTCTGAAAATGTTAACAAACCTGTGTTAACGCCAAGAAACTTGTAAATATCTCAGCTAGAGAAGGCTATGGATGAGTCGTATTATTTTCTGAGCGTACTGCGATGCGCTTTTGTTTTCATTTTCGTCTGCACAAGCTGAAACATGGCGGATGAACAAAATCATAAATAAAACCGTGAGACAAATTTCTCATCGATGGAGAAAGAAGTGTTAATTGAATTGGTGACGAAGTGTAAGGATATCGTGGAAAATAGGAGGACGGATGCGGTGAATGTAAAAGAGAAAGATGTCACGGGGAAAATATTGGAAACGAATTTAATTCAAATGTATGTGTCACTACTAGAAGCACCAAACAACTTGTCAGTATTACGTAAATTTAAAACAAAGTGCGAAAGACAAGTGGCTTAAACGTTTCAAGACGGGAGGTGAACAGTGTATTATCCACATAATTCAGTGAATTATAAAATCGCAAAGTTATTAATACTTGAAGCTAAGGCGAGATCGGCATATTCCTTTCGATGCATGTTCTAACTCAGTATTACGTAAATTTAAAACGAGTTGCGAAGGACAAGTGACTTGAACGTTTCAAGGCGGCAGGTGGACAATGTATTATCCACATAATTCAGTGAATTATAAAATCGCAAGGTTATTGATACTTGAAGCAAAGGCGAGATTACCATGTTCCTTCCGATACATGTTCTAGCCTCTCTTGTACTTCATAGTAACATATTTCGACAGTGTATACCTTCGTAAAAGTTTCTCTTTGGATAGCTCCTCAAAATCATTTGCCATAGTCCGTACTGTTATTACGAATGCCATTTAGACGGTCTTAAATATAGCAAATCGACATCAACAGCTGAGTTTATGCTCACCATCTTAACTATTTACAATTGTTAAGGACTTAACATCAGAAATTTGGCTTGTTAGTTTAACAAGAGATTTAACACGACTGTTAACGCTAACACTGTTGGTGATAGGTAATTTTTGTTTTAACTATTGTTAAACTCGTGTTAAGTCTTAACATCTGTTGGTGAAATCGGGCATAAATGTTTTTGGATCTCAGTGGCCTCAAAAACGTGTTCCCAGTAAAATTTGTATGGACTTTTTTTTTAATTCTGCGTTTAATTACTACAGGTAGGTGGTAGAGAAAGTATGTTGTATATGCATATTTGTAATCTATTGAACTGATGCAACCATTCCCTAAGTATTCCCCATTTACTACTTTGTTTTAAAGGTTACAATATGGAAATTGCGTTCAACTTCAGGTGCTACAACCGGTTTTGTTAGCTCTAGTGTTTGGATAAGCTAATATGATTAAAAGCAAATTTAAGCGATTATTGCTTTCAGAATATTTAACAAAAGTTGTCCATTAATTTGGTTATAGGTTATTTAAACTTTCCTTCGAGGTAACATTTTGGATTTGAAGCTACAGTTGGATAGAGACAATTTGTTGACATTCTTGTCACACAGTTAGTAGATTTGTGAAATTACATGTATATTAAAAAATTAATATAAGTTTGGTGAGTGGGTGAATGGAAAATGCTTATTACATACAATTTTACCACCCGCTCCAGCTGGTAACATTTGGGAACCATTGATTCTAAACCAACCAACCAACCAACCAACCAACCAACCAACCAACCAACCAACCAACCAACCGGTTTTCCATAGATAATAAAAAGCCAATTAAGAGTAGAATTCTTAATTACGGTTTTGAGTTGGATGTGTTTCCGAAGAGAAAACATCGAAAAGGAGTGAAATGGAGTCCAGTTCTACTATAAATTCCATTTTCAAGGAAATAAAAAATGCAAGTTTTTTATGCATTTGTTAAATTTACCTGTTAAAATATACCCATCTGAAATTTTCTGTGAATAGCTTTCTTTAATACTTGCTGGATTTCATAGAAGTAAGAAATGATAAGATAAACACAGAAACTAATTTTTAATAAATCTATTGCTCATTGAAATACATAAATAGGTACGATAGCATCTTTTATATATATATATATATATATATATATATATATATATATATATATATAGAGTGAAGTTTACTTTGATATTCTATCTGCATATTGCGTATTGGGATATATACGCTCTTCTTTATCTTATTAACACAAATAGAATGTATCTCTCTGTGAAACCTGCAAAACAAGTTGATAATGCCAAAGTTCATAGCGCCTGTGGGCAAATGTTTATGGCGATTAATGTAAATGCTTTGAGCATTGTATTTAATGCGAACCAGTATAAAATATAAGGTATATTGATTGTACAGTGATTAAACATGCATCACACTATTCACTAAGTAGTATGAACTTAGAGTAGGCTTGTGAAGAATGTTGTCCACCACGTTCGCAAAGTTCAAAGAAAAAAAAATGACTGTCTTGGAGGATACAGTAATTATGCATGTGTATTTTATCTCAACTATTAGACGTGTATAAATAAATTTGTCTCAATAATGGAGATCATAGAGTAATGTGCTATTTACATTAAAAAAAGTCAAATGGAGCTCAATTCCACTTTTTTTTGTGCTAATAACATGATAGCAAAAACGTGACAGTTATAGCCTTCGACAAACAAATTGTCTTTCGTCACCTTAAGATATTCTGGAAAATATACTGCCATTCCATAATATTTCTTGTGTATATATGAGTCAAGTTTAGACGCTGGTATAATAAACAACCGGTTCTCCAGGCTTATAAAATAATTAAAAATGGAATGCTTAATGAGAGTAACCAGTTCGATGCATTTCATGGGAGAAAAACAAAGAAGTATTTTTTAAACCATTAAACTGTATTGTTTTTATAATGGCTAGCTTGGTAGAGAGGAAGACAACAATAAAGGAAGAGAGACAGAGACTTACGTGGAACAGAGGATTGAGACGCTTTCTGGGCGTGTATATGTCGGTGAGAAAGTCGAACTTGTGGAAGGCGAACCAGGTGGATGGATATGACTCCATATACAGTTCGTGTTTAGCCGTCATCTTCTGACGCTCCCTTCTGTAAGACGCGAGCAGGGAATTGATCTTCTTCTTCACCTCGGAGATGTCTGTACCCATGATCGTGGCGATTTCCGCCCACGCGTCGTTCTTCTTGCTGTGGATCTTGTAGCAATTATCTGACGTGTCCCATAGCAACGGACGCTGTCTATACTCATCTATCAACTTAAATACTAAATCGTTAGACCACTCCATCGTGCATGTGCGACTTGCCCGCGAAGGAAGCAGACGAGCACTGGCAAACACTCGCACACACGGTCCCAGCCGAACAGGCACGAATCTACAGTTCGTGCACGTTCGTGCATGCTTGTGCGCCCCCTCGCCCGTCGCGCGTCGCTTGCGTGTTTGCGTGAGAAGAGTCCGTGTTTGCGTGCGTGTACATTCGCGGGAATACAAAACTGGACCTCGTGGCGCGAACCTGCGGCAAGGCGCTTGAAAGGAAATCGTACCAGCGTTGTATTATCAACACGTGTTTATGTATAGAGAACTTCGCTATTTCAAGAAACAAAACAGCAGAGGAATAGTTTGTACACACACACACACACACACACACACACACACACACACACACACACACACACACACACACACACACACGCGCGCGCGCGCGCGCGCGTATATACAAAAATTAAGACAGAGGCATGCACTACCAAGTTTGACCAATTTGAAAATTGCAAAATACTGCTCTAAGTTTGAAAAACTTTGAAAGTTACAAACAAAATTGTAATGCAGCAGTAGGTTTACTAAGAACATTAAAACTGTACCAGGATAATGGACAAACCACTGGAAGATATTTAAAAAAATATTAAATAGAAAAAAACATAATTTATTCTGAAATAGTTTCTACTACTACGAAAACAACTGCGCTGGGTATCGTGGTACAGCTGTACCGCTGACTAGGAAACCCAGGAGTAATATTCTAATGCTGTCACCACACTCAGGATTAACATACCGCACGAATGTTTTCCGTGGTGGTGCAAAAATCTCGGATTGCAACGGATGATTTATCTCCAGCGAAATTCATTTCTCAGGAAAATGCTCGCACCATTACAGTTGACAATATATCAATTAAACGTGGAGTGGGAGTGCATGGTAGCAACATCTTTTGTCGTGCTTTAAATCCTTGTATTGAAATTTTGACACCCTCCATCACTTGTCTACTAGATGACGTCATATAATTGCATAATTCATCTGTGATGTCCCATTTATGTATGCGGCAGTACTGTTTGACCACTGGAAAGTCACCCTGAACTATGAGACGGGCTAAACGATAGTTTGTTCAGTTGTCGATTTGTTTACCGCGAATTTGTGTTTGCGAATCATCCATGTTGCCAAATCTAATACTTGTACGTTTGCTGTGATAGTAATTTAGGCTTCTTAGATTCATTTTTTTTTTTCTGCGAACACATATATGCCTACAAAATGGGTAAACTCTGAATAAAGGATTATGGACGTAAATATGAAATTGTATTTCACATAAAAATACCTATTTTGAAGAAAAATCTGTAAACACGTATTTTAATATAAACTTAAATAAATAATAAGTGAGAATTAATCTTTATGCTGTTATTTATCTTGGTTAATTTAAACTCTATTATACACATACACAATACCGTATTTTATGGTGTAATTCCCCGCCCCCCTTTGCTCGAAAAATTTGCTTGAAAATATTGGGGAGGGAATTATGCGAGTGATGCTTCTAGGAATTCAGAAAGGAAGGGCAACCATTAGTATTATGTAAAAGTTATGTAGGTATACAGTAATTTGTGAATGAATTGGATACATACCACGGTTTCGTTGGGCCTACAATGCATTGTTTCATTGTTCTTAGAAATATGTTTGCAACTTCACATTTCAATTTTACGATACGTTGTGACAATGGCAATACGAGTATTTTTGTGGCAAGCACTGCGTCCATTGTTGTCCGTGACAATCATCGCTGCGTCCATTGTTGTCCATTATCAAGTCATTTGAAGTCCGCTAAAATAAGAACGAACCAGGAGAGGAAATAATGCGATGTTTAACAGGTAAATAATTTTTGGTCATGAAAAATCATAGGGGAGGGAAATGCGAGGGGGAGCTTATGCGACAAAATACGTTATATTTACGAATTGCTTGCTTGTAAACCGAAAACATTAGACTAGAATAACAAATTTGACACCCTGGTTGGTTATTCCTATTTCATATGTAAGTTTTAGTGCCAAATGGAAAAGGCATGTGAATGACTCATATAGACTTATTCAAATCTTATGAATGAGTGCATCCAGAAAACATAGCAATGGTTAAATCAAGTGTCAAATTGATTTTCAGTAATAGTAGACAATTTATAAACATGTTTACTGTTGTTTAGCCAAAGACCCGAAAAAAAAGTGTAGATCAGCGTTCACAAGTAACACACCATTTATCCAGAAATATGTATAAGTGAACATGCGGCTGTGAATTCGTGACCATAATTATTGATTGGTGAATCGCTCAAGTGCAGTATTATTTATATTTATTTGCTGCAGCCAATTTCTCACTCAAAAATGTGTTACGATATTCAGGACCTTTTCGGGCCCAAATGACCTTGTTGTCGACGGGCCCTAAAACACCACACACTCACTCACTTCAGGACCTTTTTTTACTAAATATATTCACACTGAACCTCTTAAAAAACAGCATTAAGAGTATTTTTAATTAACGTCCTTCAATTTAGGTCATATTGGTAGATGAATGAAATGGGTGAAATGAAGTTCAAATGAGCCCAGGGTCCATAGAACTTAGCCGACATTCATCTTTCACGACAAGGGAAAACTCGGAAAAAAACCTTATCCAGGTAAAACACTCTGGCCTATGTTCTAGAAGTTCTCGGGCTTCGAGTCAGGTAAGAAAAGGTTGTGACATCGACGTTTCGGGAGCATGCTGAAGATGGGAGAAATGCACGCTCCCGAAACGTTGATGTCACAACCTCTTCTTACCTGGCTCGAAGCCCGAGAACGTCTAGAACATATACGCCGCCAGGAAAGCTTCAGCTCAAATTACCCTAGCCAAGTTTCGAACTTGGGACCTATTGAACGTGTAGCAAATAGAAACTTTTGGAGAAATCGGGGCAGCTTGTAAAAATGAAACATTTTGATTGGAGATTGAGCACATGATACCTCCAAGTTTCAGAAAAAAAAAAAGTGTCGAAATAGTGTGCAGTAAAGAACTATCTGGGCCAAATAAGTAAATATAGCAATCGTGAGGTTATGCATGAAAATAGATATAAGAAATTTCAAAGTGTATAAAGTGCAATGTATTCGTATTACTCTTTCTCACAAATGATGCACCATACATGATAAAAGCAGGTCAAGTCCTTTCCGTCAGTTTTCCAAGAATAATTCATTTGTGTAGTTCATGCTCTTCATATACTAGCTGAATATACCATACAACTCTACCCTAATGTATTTAGGCTTGTATCAAATGGAAAAACCTTTTTCTTAAATCAGCATTGAGGTTTGATTTCTTCACTCTTCTTTTACTCCCTGGGCCAGTGGTCATACGCTGGGGCATTTGCCTAATTACACGTACTATAAATGAATTGGACCAACTGATGCGTCGTCCATTGAAATAGGTCAGGGTTTACTGAAAATATGGAATTAAAATGATTTGGCATTCTAATCAACAATCTAGACTTCTTTGTTAGACAACTTGAAACTTTGAGTGAAAATGTAAAGGAAGAGCTGTGTAGTTTCGCTAGTCATGGAAGGCAA
Source organism: Mantis religiosa (assembly GCA_030765055.1). Taxonomy (NCBI): domain Eukaryota; kingdom Metazoa; phylum Arthropoda; class Insecta; order Mantodea; family Mantidae; genus Mantis; species Mantis religiosa. The sequence goes on along the minus strand of CM060947.1, from coordinate 217,216,204 downwards.
ACAAAGGTGATTTAGAAAGTACTGGCGTCCCTTTGTTTAAATATGTGAAAAGATAATTTCATACGCTATTTAAAGAGACAATTGGTCTGCATTTGTGATGGATAGTTTGGAGAATTTTGTTGTCCACTACAATTTTAGGGAAGCACACTAGAAACTGCTATCTACAAGCGATGAAAACATATAACAATAATAAATTAACAAATTTCTCCCATTTCTGTGAATTTGAGTAAAATATTGTAGCACCTTCACAAAATATTTTCCTAATATTTCTTAATATTTTAAATTTGTTTACCACAAAACTCCGCTCCCTAGATGTTTTATCATTTATCTGACAAACTGAATACTGTATATCTGCGTAAAAGTTTACACACATATTCCTCCTGTTCAAGCTATATTGAGTTAAAGTGAAGTTTGTGTAATACCATGTGACGGGTGTGTCCTACGACCTCAAAAGCTGTTGCGTCCCACAACACATGGGAAATCTCACGGCCTCAGTCTGCACGGGCCTGAGAATTTTTTTTTAGTTCACGTCCACCAACGTCGTCATATCGGACGATGAATGAAATGGGTGAAATGATGCTCAAATGAGCCGGGGGTCCATAGAGCTTGGAGTTACCCTACATTGTTTTAAGGATAAGGGAAAACCCCGGAAAAACCGTATCGAGATAACTCACCCTAACCGAGATTTGCACTCGGAACCTGTTGAACGTGAGGCAGACACGCTACCATCTACGCTACAGAGGCGGGCAGAACCTGTGTATGCATGTTGTATTGCCGCCTTGCAATTTTGATTTTTCATCGAGGTTTTTGGTTTGACGATTGCAAGAGTGATATGATTTTTGTCGTTCATACATTTATCGTGTGTGGATACCGGAACCATTCATACAAGACATTTGAGTTAGGAGTTCAGTGTGGGATGTTGCGTTGGATTACTGCCGTAACAAATATGGAAACAGTCTGGTAGAACTGGTTTCTCAACAATACGCAGTGCGAACACGCGCACCCATAAATAGACCACTAAAAATTGTGCCGCGTGGCATCTTTCCTTGTTGCACGACATGAAGTCGCATATATAAATGGGGACTCAGTCGATAAATTGTCAATTCGCAAACAAATGTATTATTTATTACGGAGGTGTTAAAAACTAATTGCGCATAGAAAAGGAACGTTGATGGTTCTCGGAGGTGATGACAATGGGGTTAAAAATAAATTGCATCACGAAACATATGCATAGTCAAATTTAAATTTAAAGATAGGATTTAAAAAATCAGATTTGTATTCACTATAAAAGGCACAGCAATTACAACTATGGCCTCTTAAGTGGTAAATATTACAGAAAAGTTTTAGCATCGATATCCTTTTAAACCCAACCTAGAAACGTGACAAGGAAACCCTGGAGCATCTTGGATGAAATGTCACCGAGGGAAATACAACGCTACGATTACCCAGAACAAAACTGAATGCCAGGCAAGTTCAGTGACGAAGAGAAGGGGTGAAGATGTTAACGTAACGAGTGCTGCGGTAATACAGTAGTTATCATTCATATTTATCGTGCGGATTTAAATATTTAAGCATACAACTGATAAAGATAACGTGTACATTTTATTTGCTGTATCAAACTGCTTGTAATTCATGTTGGTATCAAAATATGCATTAGAGAGAACACCAAGTTCAATTCTACTTGAAATATATAAATCCTGTGGGCCAACTGACCATTTTTACGTCACTCTCATTCTATGGCTTCGATACCTAGATTGTACATGTGCATTTTTTTACGCCAAAACTTACATGGGTAAGTGGGTCAGCTCATCAGTTGGAGCATATCCTTCCTTTGAGCATTTCCCAACTATTACTCGACAGAGCGTTGAGGAGTATAGACCTTCAGGTGACCAGCGCTGCCATCGTCCCTTATCGGGTCTTATCTGGTCGAGTAGAAGAGTGAAAGTAAGTTACGTAACATAGATAGAGCGATTGGAAGCTGCGTGTGTCTATTTGATGTTTTCTCGCGCCTGCCGATGTGTGACACGTTGCAGTCCAGAAGACACGATTATATCCGAACAGAGTATACATACACTGGACTCGCCCGCCTCGGTAGCGTAGATGGTAGCATGTCTGCCTCACGTTCAAGAGGTCCCGAGTTCGAATCTCGGTCAGGGTGAGTTACCTAGATAAGGTTTTTTTTCCGTTTTTTTTTTTCCTTATCCTTCAAGACGAATGTCGGGTAACTCTAAGCTCAATGGACCCTGAACTCATTTGAGCATCATTTCACCCAATTCATTCACCGTCCGATATAACTTAACGTTGGGGCGGACGTAAATGAAAAAAAAAAAAAAAAATACACTGGACTCGCCCTGTATGTGCGATAAACTGAGGTAAACATCTCTGTATTGCGAATTTTTTTCCGATACGCCTTCTCGCTTTGTCATGTATATCCAGAAACAAATAATTGAGCAGAAGTTTTGTATTCCACCCAAAAATTAGACACCGAGATTCCACGGTAAACGCATGCTTTGATATCCTTTTGTATGTGTGTGTGTGTGTCTGTGTGTGTCTGTGTGTGTGCGTGCGTGCGTGTGTGTGTGTGTGTGATCAGCTTAGTTCTAAAAGGAAATGTTCCATGAATGCCAGTCATCTAAAAATGCGACTCGAATATTTTCGTTAATATTTTCCACTTCAAGCTGCAAGCTGTCTTTTATATGATTAACGATTTTGGTTAAAATATAATATATTTAAAACATTTATGTCGCTAATAATTTTTTTATACGAATGATTTGTAAAGTGATCTTAATTTGGAAATAGTTTTGGTATTTTGAGTAATTTTGATAATGAGTAAACCATTCTACACAAAAATTGTAGAACTCTGTGAATCATTTTATTTGTATGTTTAGCATCAACCATTTTCGATTCCGCTTTCTCGTCTGCTTTAAGTGCCGTCGCTATTCATTTGTTTCTTGATATGTCATTGAAAGAGTGTGAACTTTTTAGCATCAGCATGTAGCATCACCCTTTTAAACATCAATCAATACGATTTTCTGTATCTCTCTTGTATCCCCCCCCCCTTTTTTGGTGTGGTTTACGTCCTCCAACGTTAAGTCATATCGGACGATGAATGGAATGGATGAAATGATGCTCAAATGAGCCCAGGATCCATAGAGCTTGGAGTTACCTGACATTCGTCTTTCAGGATAAGGGAAAACCCCGGGAAATACCTTATTCAGGTAACTCACCCTGACCGAGATTCGAACTCGGGACTTCTTGAACGTGAGGCAGACAGGCTACCATCTACGCTAACGAGGTGGGCCTCTTGTATCTACTAGGAATTTGTAATGAAAAATGTTGTTTATCTCACTTAACATGAAGTAGCTAGCAAAATACGATTTCTTAAGACTAGTTTGTGGAAGTTCTGTGTTTAAGATTTTAAGGAAACTCATGTAAATGCGATTTTTAATTTTCCTGTTTCAAACAAGCAGCAGCGTAATACGAATCGCAGTTTATCACAAGTAAAAGTATTCCTGTATAGGAAATAAATATTGTTAGTTCATTTAGAGTGAGTTGTCTAAAAGTTTTCCGAGTTACTCTGTTAAATATGTCTTGGCTAAGCTAATGCAGTGGGAAAGGAATTGCACTTTTTTACGCAACTGCTAATGAATGTTATGATTTATAAACGACCGAGCCGTTGGCGATACGATTAAGCAAGTGTAGTTGTGTAACAAGAGGTTGCGAAAATGCCTGCATTCACGGAATAATCACATATGCAACACATAGTTAAATCTGCATGGGTAAAAATGGCAGGAAACCAAAATCTAGAATTTCGCTTTGATCAACCAATTAAGCTGTTGAAAATAGAGTTAGGCATAATAGGAGAATTTGGCGACATTTAGTTTCTGGAAACTTAGTTCGAAAGATTTTACACTAAAGAATTGTAGCGCTCCCCCCCCCCCTTAATTTGTGCGGTGATTTGAAAATCTGCATCACTTGGAGGATAAATAGGCGGCATATCGATCGGGACATCAAGCACAAGATCGCATACCTAAGCTGCATTAGAACTGTGATAGGGAAAACAAAGAGAAATATATTTAGTTTTACTAGATCTGGCCGCAGCATTCGATAGTTCAAAAAATGCACACTCCTCATATATATTGTAACTTCAAAGAAACTATCAATAGTTATTCAAAGTGCCTACACTAATGCGTGTGGAAGAGTAGGATGAATGGGAAATCAAGTGGAAATTTTAGAATGGACAAATGAATGAAACAATATGACTCTCAGTCCACTAATATTTATAGTATTTATGGACCAAATTGTAAGAGGAGATAATTGGAAATTGAGACCAATATATCTACAATCCTTGTTTATGCTGACGATATATTAATTATTAATTAGTAATATTGTTCAAGATTTACAACTAAGGGTAATAGAATGGGCAAGAGCATTAGAAGAGGAAGGAGTGAAAATAAACACAAATAAAAGTAAAGTAATGAAGAGTGGGAGAAACGAAGATGTAAAAGTAGAATGGAAATACGGAAATTAGAACAAGTAGATACCATAAAATATTTAGGTACAATAATTTCCACTGATAATATAATAGACGATGAAATTAATAACAGAGTAAATAAGCCAAATAATGTATAGTATCAGATCTGCAATACAGTAATTGGAAATACAGAAATATCCAACAATGTGAAAATTAAAATATATAGAACAGTATGTTGTTTGGAGCAGCAACGTGCGTAATTCTAGGTAAACATAAAAGCAGAGTAACATCCTCAGAAATGGAATATGTGAGGGAAGTGGAAGGGAAAAGAGCGAAAGACAAATAAAATTATTAGGGAAAATAGACCTATTGGTGGAAGAGGCAGAGAAAAGAAATATAAAATGGAATGGATATAAAAATGAATGTTCAGCAAAAGGCAAAATCAAGTATTTGAGGCAAGACCAAAAGGATGAAAAAGACGGGAAAGACCGAGAAAGGAATGGGAGCAATATATTGGAGAAATTGCAAGTAAAAAAGGGATGGAAGTGATTGAGTTAAAGAGGAACGCACAGGATAGTAAACAGTACAATAAATATATATATAGAAAATCCGACGCTGAAAGGTGATGAAGAGAAGGAGAAAAAGATGATGATTATTTGAAAATATAGGATATGCAAGTGCGGCATATGTATAAAACGTTTCGTAATTTATATCTTTATAGCAGGTATTGAGCATAATACAGTGACAAAAAAAAACGGGAACTTTTCTTTCTGTCATATTATGGCCTTCGGTAAGAACCCATTTGGCCATGGGGGCGGAATCTGTTTTCTCTAGTAGTGCACATAGACACGATACACAGACATATTTTGGCCTTCGGGAAGAACCCATTTGGCCATCGGGGGGAATCTGTTTTCTCTAATGGCGCACATAAACACAATGCACATATATAACCATGTCCGAGGCGGGACTCTAACCCGCGACCCTCTGCGTGACAAAACGCTAGAGACATACGCTCTTAACGACCATGGCTACGAGGACCGTCCACGAGAATGTTTGAAATGCGTTGTGGCAGCCATGAGGGAGTTGATGGAGAATTATTTAAAAAGTGATATATTCCATCATTGTTTCTTAAATGGCAAGTTGTAAGGTTTCCACTACGTACGAATAAAATGTTTTCTTACAGCACTCTTACATTTATTGGGCTGCTCAAGTATTCCAGTTTTTTTTGTTTGTTTTATCACCCTGTATGATACCGAAATATTCTAACACGAGGCTTCTCATGGTACATACACTCTCTGCCTCACTTCCAAGGGATCCCGTGTTCGAATCTCGGTCGGGGTGAGTTATCTGGATAAGATTTCTTCTGGGGTAACTCTGAGGTCTAGGGACCCTGCGCTCATTTGAGCGTCACCCATTTCATTCTTTGTCCGATATGACCTAACGTTAAAGGACGTAAATTTAAAGAAGACAAAAAGTGCCGACATATATTTTTAAAAATCTGATGTGTTGCACTCACATGACTTTCGAAAATATAAATCTATGACAAAGAATATCTCGGAAATGAATTCTTCATAAAAGAGATATAGAGGGGAGACGAGAAATTGTGGTTTTTAACATCTACATGTTGTGGTATACGATTTTGTTCTCTCTTACAGCTTAGTAGTTATGCAGAACGATTTGAGTATTCTCTGTTATTGCAGGTATGTCTGCCGTGGCATATTAAACAAAATTGGCTTTATTGGATCCCCTTGGAGTGCTCCATTAGTTTGTATGATTGCTCTTGATTACTCTTCAATTTTTATTGTGTTGTGTACCAGAAAGTTGTTTATCAGCGAGGTCCGAGGGTTATTTTTCCCAATTATGTGTTTTAGCTGCTTTATAAGTTTTCTGTGCAGCAGGTTCAAAAGCTTTCATTGGTTAGCAAAATGAGAGACTCTGCTCTCTTGAGGAGCTCCTCACAACACTCACCGCCGCCAACCACCGGGCTCCAGCGGAAGAAGTTCAGGACCTTCACTCAGAGGTCCTTAACTTAAACCTGGGCAACCTGAAAGAATCCGTCACCGCCGCTGCCAATAAACAGAAGTCTAACCACGCCGCCCTCATCGACCTCCAAGACAAACTGACAACTACACACAGACTACTAACTAACGGACTTACTCCACTGGACCAGCTCTCCTCTTCAGTAATCCAACTACAGCAGACAACAAAGGCCATCAACTCCCAACTTCAACGCACCGAACACTTAGCCAGCGAATAGAAAGACATACGTGCCTCACTACAGCGCAAGATGCACCTAGTGGAGACTCACCTCACCGACACACTTCCCTGCCAGCCGACGGACTCTTCCACCCTCAACAGCAGACTTGATCAGCTCTACTCACCACTTACAGAAATGGACAACAGCCTCCAACACGACTCACTGACCTGAAATCTGCAAAGCAAATCATCGCCGACTACGACGCACAACAAACCAGGAGGATCCAGGCTCAGTTCCCTAACATCTGGAGACCACCTCGCCCACAATCGCACACCTGATGACGCCTCAACAACACTCCCCCCGGCAATAATTGCCGGAAATTATACCGTCCAATGTACTTATTATATTTACAATAAAGACTCCCATTTCCACTGCTCACCTAGAATACCTTCCTTCATTTTTACCTTTACTCTCTACACGCCTCGTTCAGGGCCTTTTGGTCATGTTCGACGCCTGGCAATCATTCTTCACCCGCTCGCCGTTATTGACGGCCAGCTCTGCATCTTTACCTTGACTAACGGGAGTGCTCAATGCGGGATCCCACAAAGCCACTCAAAATGCCTTCCTTACTTTCTCACCTTCTATCCTTTAGTAGTTAGTTTAAAAAATACCTGCTAATGTTTGTAAAAGCTCAAACCAAACAACTATACCAACGTTTCCTAGAAGAATGTTTCTTACATTTACACCAGTTGCCAGGCTATTGAAAGAAAGCAAACACTACATTAGTAAGTATAATGATCTGCCCATCCTCTTCCTTAGTGGAAAACCTGGATGAAACAATGCCAGGTAATGTTTGTTAAAACCTTCGTCACTCACAAACCTAAATGTTTCACCTCCTTTTTCTTACAAATTATAACTTACATAACAGTATCAGGTCATTTTTCATATATCTATTGGTCCCATGCCAAAACCAGAAGTTGCGAAGCTGATTTTTTCAGGATTTATCTTATTAAATGTTGCATTCACGTGATTTCTCTGCTCCTTCAATCAATGTATGTTCTTTTTGCTGCTAAGCTAAATGAAATTCCATTGTACATTTCATTTTAGTTGTAAAAAGGATATATTTGACTAAATCCATAGTCAGATTTTTGTAAAGCGGATCTCCACGAGGTATAAGTAAAACAAATGGCGATTTGCCACTTTAACAGTTAAAGTTTTGAAAATTCAAATCAATAACAAGGAATGTCCTAGAAAATGTTAACATACACTGCCGGTCAAAGGTTTTAGGACACTAAGCTCTTGTTAAGGAAATGAAGAAACAATATATAACAAGCAGCACAATTGATGACAATAATTTATTTTATGTGATATATATGATTCTACAATATGGAGCATATATTTATCTTGTAATAAAAGCTGACCTGAATAATTTTTATCACAAACATTTCTTTTTTGGTGCTTAACTTTTTTTTCATTAAAATATTTACCCTTTACAGCAGTCTTTTTTTCATAATTCTGGGCATTCTCCTAACAAGTTTTTCACACACACTCTTCTTCATATTAATCCAGGGTGTCTGAAGGATTTCCCACAACGTTTTTATAGAAGTAGGCCACTCTTTTCGAACCTTTCTGTAAAGTTCCTCCAAAAGAAGTTCAATCGGGGGTTATATCTGATGACTGGGGTGGCCATTCCATCACTTTTAACTCTCCTTCCTCCTGTTTCTTCTGTAGGTAGTTCTTACACAATATGGATGTGTTTTGGATCATTGTCCTGCTGCACATTGTCCTGCTGCATGATGAATCCTGGACCAATTAGACGCATTCGTGATGGAACAGCATATCTGCTCAAAATGGAATTTATCGAAGTTTCCTTAAATTTTGTAGAGCTGGCCCACTCCACTAAATGAGAAACATCCCCAGACCATTAAAGATCCCCAACCATGTTTCACTGTTGGTGTTATGCAGTCAGGATGCATCGTTTTAGCAGGAGAACGGCGAATATACACACGACGTTGTTGCCCAGAAACCTCGAATTTGGATTCATCTGTCCAAAGAACACGTTTCCGGTCGTCAATTGTCCAGTTTTTGTGTTCTTTTGGCCATGCCAAACTCTTGTGTTTGCTTATGGGTGTAAGAAGTGGTTTCTTCACTGCCACCCTACCCCATAAATTAGCTGACATCAATCATCGCTTCACAGTACTGAGATATTTCTTTGGAATGACTGGTATTAAAATCAGACTGAACTTCTGGGGCAGTCAGCCTTCCATTTATTTCTTTTGCTTCTCAGAACTACTGATTGGTCCAGTGCTCTGGAAGTACACCTTGGTCTCATTCGTTTCCTGTCCTCGTTAGAACCAAAATGTTGTAACGTAAGAATTGCATAGTTAACAGTGGACCACGAAATTTTTAGTTTTTGTGAGATTTGGCGAACACTATACCCCTCACCATGAAGTATGTTGACTGCTGAACGCTTTTCCAAGCCGATGGGTGAGCCTCGGCCCATTTCCTAAAATAATTTGTTAAATAAAGCCTTATTAATAATCTTTTCTTTCGCAGTATTGATTTAGAATACAAAGAATAAAATATAATAAAATAATGCAAGTTATTCTAATAAATAACAAATACTCACCACTACCAAGTGAGAATGCCACAATAATATTGGTAACACTATTCCAATTGCAATAAAGCCTTTGTATGCTGTAAGAACACAATAAGAATCTGTGTGACTCAGAATGAGGTTATGAGTAAATTTTGATCCCATATCAGTATTACACCTAAGATTTATCTATTGGTGGTTATGATGCCATAAACATTTACTTAAACATCAGCAGTTGTTTATATAAACAAGATATCATGCACAGTGATATTTCCCCATGATGAAGGTTCTTAATCACGCTCTTTGTTGACATAACCATAGGATGTCTACAAATATGCTATCTTAAAGCAAGTGTCAAAAACTTTTGACCGGCAGATTATATTTATTTAAAATTTATTCAAAATGAAGATAATTTCATAAACTATTTCCAGAAAATGAGAATATACTTTCCGCATCATCCAAATATATAGTATTTTAATCGAAATCGTTAAGATCCAATTTTGGGAGTATCAAAACTATTGAAAATATTTCCTCTTCGAATAGTTTTGGTTGAGCAGCTTTCTTTAAAAATGTTCTGTCGCCGTTTTGAAAAACACTGAACTTAAATAGCAAGTTGGATATTTATCCGACTTTTCTTTATATGTTTAGCTGTTCAAACATATGTACTTTTATGCGTGTGTGGACCTTCTGGTAGAATTATATTTATTCCGTAGGCCTTAAAACATGTATTTCTGATGGCATCTCTGTATCAAATGCATTACTTCCTTTAGCTACTAAGTACGTGGTGAAGTTCTATAACGTTCAAATTAAGTCCCAAAATTGTTAATCAATTGAAATTAAATTCGTTTTACCTTTCAAGCTGCAGCTTTGTGAACTGCAGTGAAGTTTATGTTGGCATAGAATAGACTGTTTGGACGCAGCATTTGACACTCCAAGCGCCTCTAGCGGATGAGCGGATACTAACCGACAGGTTTACTGTATTTCTATGGTGTCCGACACTATTTACATTGGCTTACAGAATACAAAATGGGCCTCTTGTATTTCAGACCTTACACTATAAAGAAAAGCCTGGATCTTGAAAAGAGCAATTCCGTATTTGAACCTAAGTGAAAATTGGGCGAAGAAATATAAGGCAAATGTTAAGATGCGTTACTACCAGTTGAGAGCTGTTCACAATTCTTTCATTGCAGTCTGTTATATAAGGAAAGTTTTATCAAAATGTTCCTTTTAAATGAATTTAGCATAGTTCTGTGTATCTAGATTTTGAGACCTAAATATCCACTTCGTTATCCCACACAAATGGTATAGAATAAATTTCAAACTAGCCGAAACTATGGCCCTATGACAAAAATATACCGAAAGTGCAGCAAAACTATGATAATTCCTCATTTTCTTTTCACTAGAAACGGAAGAAACATATTCTCTTTGCTTAATGTCCAGTAAGGATGAACACAAGGCAGCAATCAAAGTAAAATATGGAATACTTAGTCTATACATCTGCTTCGGCATTGAGGTACTTCATTGCTTTTAGTAAACAGAATTTGACTCAGCTTAAACACCATTATCACTATGCCACACAATGTTTATCCTTGCAAATTTATCTTTCACACTGGCCGTGTGTAGGCTAAAGTATGGAAAGATAGAGTCAGACTGAAAATAGTGTGAAAGAACAGTTAATTTCCATTAATCGACCTAATAGTGGTTAACTATAAAACCCGGCGCTACATGTTGTAGGTCGCCATTAAGGTAGCTGTCTCATGTGTTTATGAGAACTCCTAAGTGGTTTACCGGGAAAAACACGAGTCAGTTGGAGAATTTAATGTCATTTCGGCATGTTGGCCATAGTAGCTCAAGGGTTAGAGCGGCTGGACGGCAACCAGAAGATCCGTGGTTCAAATCCCGGCTATGGCATTGAATTTTTCAGTCTGACTCTATCTTTCCAAACAAAGAACATTTTCGAGTGTTCGCAAGCAGCTTCTGTGCTTTGGTGCCCCGATTAAGCAGAATTATCGTTTATTAGTGGATATACACACTATTCTTACAAAAGAATTGTAATCAAGATAATCTGAGGAGAAATAGCGGCCTTCAACATTCCATTATATATAGGGAGTAGCGATTATCAAATGTTTTAGAAACGAACGCTCTACTCCTTTAAAATCCTGTACTGCTTCTATGAAATGGGAAAAACTACTGAAAATCGACAGCACAAAATACATAATTTATTTCAAATAGCCTTTTTGTGCCATAAGTAATTTCTGAGATATGTTATTAATGGTTTGAATTGTTCAATACTTCTTTTGGTACAATAGATTTTACTGTACCACTAACGTTTATCAGCTATATAAGCTCGTACATTTTTTGTTTTAATGAAGAGGACTCCAGAGGCCTATCCCGAAAAATTCAAGCTATGCATTTTATTTGTCATGTAAACATATTTAATATGTGATATTTTAAGGCAAATAGAGCTTTTAAAAAATAAAATAAAACTAGAAACATGTTCCATGGTAAGGGTAATTAGGAGTTGGGAATTCTCTTAAAATCGGATCTCTGGAAGATATGGAACGTAAATACCCTTTTTGGCATACATTTATTTGGCTTTTCGATTTCTGTTCTCTCTCTCTCTCTCTCTCTCTCTCTCTCTCTCTCTCTCTCTCTCTCTCTCTCTCTCTCTCTCTCACACACACACACACACACACACACACACATACATGCACTCAGGTGCTCCGTCGGTTTTTTTCCTCTTTTGTTCCTTTATTTTTTATTTGTTCAGAGAGCGTTAAAACGTTTATTTCCATTGAAATGATGCTAATGTATTGTGTAATATGTAGTAAAGAAGTAATAAACCAGAATCGCTATACAGGTTATGTGACAAAGCCTCAGATTTGTTTAGATGTAATGTTCGCACAAAGTTATCTTAACTCCCTTATTTGAAGCTGTTCCTGAAAATGTGTGTGAGTGTGTGTGTGTGTTAATTCAAGGAACCTCAAAATGTGCATGCATTGCTTGCGAAATGTCGATATTCAATTTCAGATGAAATGTAGTAATTATAGGGAAGCCGCATGGAGAAATGACATGGGAAAAGCCTTTGTTCAGTGCGAGGGATGTAAGCTGCTGTTGCACTAACCTTGCTGCTGGCCCCGCTCTAGGCATAAAGCAGCCTTACCAGCCCGGGAAGGAACTGAATGTTTTATGTTGGCCTGGAAACTGCTGACGTAATCCAAAAGTTTTTGTCAGCTTATCTCCAGATTAGAAGTTCCGTATAAGGCAACATTATTAGCCCCTGACAAATACTTCCAAACCTTGAAAATAGCAACTCAGGACCAATATACCTGAAATAGTTTGGGTATTTTCCCTGAAATGCTCAGCTAAAGTTTTAGTTAATACAAAAAATACTTGCAGCAGGAAAATCAAGGCAGGGGATATGCAGAAACTATAAATATTGCGTTTTTGGATTTTACATCCTTTTAATATTCTTAATTGTGGCTATTTTCAACTTTTACACATATTGTATTTATGGGATTATTTATTCGTAGCGCGCCCCTGTAACTCAGGCGTGCCTCAGGATCAAGAGGTCACGAGTTCAAATCTCGGTCAAGGTTTTGTCCGGGGTTTACCCTTATCCTGAAAGATGAATGGACCCTGGACTCATTTGAGTATCATTTCACCCATTTCATTCATCATATAAAGTAACGTTGGAGGACGTAAATTAAAAAAAAAAATGTATATAGGCATTCAGTGAAATAGTTTTTGCTTACTTATAGTAAAAATTATTACTTTCTACTACAAATTCTAAATGAAGGTTTCACTATAAATACGCGATTTGAGCCCCCCAGAATTAAAAAGCATGTTTGCTTTCCCTACCATTGATCTCACAATAAGTAGAGGAAGTGTTGCCCGCCTCGGTAGCGTAGATGGTAGCATGTCTGCCTCACGTTCAAGAGGTCCCGAGTTCGAATCTCGGTCAGGGTGAGTTACCTAGATAGGGTTTTCCCGGGGTTTTCCCTTATCCTTCAAGACGAATGTCGGATAACTCTAAGCTCCATGGGCCCTGGACTCATTTGAGCATCATTTCACCCAATTCATTCACCGTCCGATATAACTTAACTTTGGGGCGGACGTAAATTACAAAAAAAAAAAAAAAAAAAAAAAAAAAAAAAAGTAGAGGAAGTGTTGCACTCCACTAAGACTTCGATATCGAGAGTTTAGAAAAATGTACGTTTTGAGGTTCCATAATCCCAAAAAGGAAATGTTTTTTTACCAACAGGTAGGCTTTTTTTTTTTTTTGTAATATACTCCTCCAATGTTGTCATATCGGACGATGAATTAAATACTCAAATGAGTCCGGGGTCCATGGAGCTTAGAGTTACCCGACATTCATCTATCAGGATAAGGGAAAACCACGGACAAAAACCTTATCCAGTTAACTCACCTTAACAGAGATTCGAACTCGGGACGTCTTGAACGTGAGACAGACGCTACCATCTATGCTACCGAGGCAGGCAGGTAGGTAGGCGTTGTGTGTATGTGTGTGTGGACAACATAACTTAAAAAAGCAATCTCTTAAATACCAGACTTGCCAAGAATGCGACAAGATATCAAAGAAATGTCGCCAGGCCATGTGAATGTAACCTCAGATTTTTCTATTATCTTTCTAAGCTATTATTGCCCTGAGTCTCACGATATATATGTTCAGTTTTGGTTATGTGCTTTGAAGATGTTTCGTTATCATCTTTATGTCTTGAGAATCCTTGGTTTATGTCATACACAAGCAGTCACAAAGATATAGTGCAGACAGATTTAGAGTTGGCAGAGCATCAACACAAGGCCGTAACACTGCAGTGCCCCTTGCCCCAACAGTTTGCCAGAGTTTTATGGGGCGATCGCCAGGATTTATCCTTATTACGCATTAACTTCCGTAAAGGGCATTCATGATTTGCTGTTTAATCGTTTACGTTATCTGCGTTTGAAGCACTGGTTATTAATTAGATTGGGAAAGCTGATACAGCCAGCCTAAGCTTACTTGGAGAAATCTTTCAAAATGTTGGTATCCATAGCCTGTTTCTGTGGTCTGCTGGTTGTCATGCTAGGTTTCAGGTACAGAGGTTCTGGATTCGATTCCCGGCTGGAGGATAGTAGGTTTTCCTTAACCAGGATTATTTCCTGTCGAGATGTGGCATTACTAATAGCTGTTGCATGAATATTAAATGTTGGTAGATTAATTTATGTATATTTATTATTTAGATCGAGTAATAAATGATTTTGAATTCTTTAATCTCATTATTAGTTTTCATTATCTGTACCTGACTGAGAGATTAGACGCGCGCGTGTGTCTGTGTGTTTGTTTGCATAAATAGTAAAAAACAAACACATTTAATTTACTTAAATACATAACCAAAGTTAGTAAAGGGCTAAAACCACAGTGCTGTTGTCTTTACTGAGTCTACTGACTGTGTCTTTTACATGCCAACAAATATATTGACATGAGACTGCCACTTTCACCGAGCGGGATGGCTCAGGCAGTTCCGTCTGTGGCACGCATTCAGGAGGCCCGGGTTCGATCCGCGCAGACGACCTAACTGACCCATGGCTTTTTTCGGGGGTTTTCCCGAGTCGCTGGACGAATGCTGGGTAGGTTAATTACATCCCCCGAATCTCCTGTCCCTCATTGGAGAAAAGCTGCAATACCTGCATAGGATTGGAAAAACACCATCAGCAAGTGCCCAAGCCCAGAAGACAGCCAAACAGCCATACACCTCCTACTCCACTGCAAACTGCAGGATAAACATAGACCGGCTTATATGAGAGTCTCCAGCATAGTTATCAGAAAAGTAATCTCATCTCCACAAACAATCAAGTTTATATATGAAATCTACAAGACACTTTAAAACTTAAATGGTTATTTTGTTTTATTTTCCCGAAACACTAACTCAGAAACGTGTATTATATTTGTAAATATCATGAATTCCTTTTGCACTAAATACCCTGCGATATACCCTGAGGGTATAACGTAGGTTGTAAATAGAAAGCTGAAAAAAAGTCTGCGCAAGATGGGTGCCGCGTTTGTTGACACCTGATCAAAACTTGCAAGCTTACTGCAAAGTTTGAGTGATGAGGTGAAAAGAGAAAGACTTCATTTGGGGGGGGGGGGGGGGGAAGAGGTGTTACTTCACGACAATGCTCCGGCCCATCTTCGGTCATTGAAATGGAAAAAAATATGCGAATTAAAGTTCGAATGGTTTGAAAATCCACCCTATTCGCCAGATCTAGCATCCAGTGACTGCTCCCGAACCTCAACAAATTTCTTGGAGGACGAAAATTTCACTACGAGGATCTTTTTTGAGGACCATGATAAATTGCATTACAGAGATGATTTAATTGAATAGAGTACTGATATGACAAATGCATTAGCCTGTCTGAATATTATGTTGAGAAATAAGGATTTTTTTTTTTTTTTGGTATTGTGAGGCCCGGGAATTATCAGCCCACCCTCGTATAGACATATCGTAGACCCGTGCCACGCCGAGTAAGCGGGCTAACAGTTTTACATAGAAATAAGTAGAACATGAGTCATCGTGGATTACAGTTAATGCGTATCAGGCTTCTAAGTGAAAGTCTAACAAGAAATTGACAGATGCAAGTAATTTCTGGCCAGAAAAGGGCGAGCGGGATCTGAGTTACGAGAGGGGGCTCGAACTGTGTATCTGAACCTGTAACCGATTCACATACTCTACGAAATGGCTGTATGTAATACATGTCCCTCTCACGAAAATAGATGTGTAATGAACGTATTTTACTAGCGTTTTCTGAGAAAGATTACGGCTAGAGTTTCAAAAAATCAAGAAGGTTTAGGCCTCTTCAAAACATTCACACTTGTGCTAGCTGTTCGAACCCGAATCGAAGATACCATGTGCTACCTTTCCCTTTTATCTTTCCAGAGGGCAGAACATGGTATGTAATTGCTGTGATCGGTATTATGCATTTACATATCTACCAACTCTGATGTCATATTGGCATGCATTAAGCTTGGTGGGGACAGTAAAAATGTTTACGTAGCACATTCCTCTTGCTTTCCTTCTAATGGTCAGGCAGTCCTTATTTGTATGACAAGTAAACAATCTTAAACATTGCAGCTCTTGCATACTAGAAACTACAATCATGTATGTCACGAAACCGGGAACGGATGTGAATCATCTACAGATAAATACTACAGTAACTTCTAGGTAGTGATATAAAGCATCCTTCCAACTGGTTTAAAACAACAGCAGGCAGTAGCCGTATAAAATATGCAATAGAAAAGCTGCGTAAAACAGTTAATGTTATTGTTACGTGCTGTATTATTGTTGTAAAATATGTTCCCAATGTTATTAATATAATTGAAGTAGATGCGGCACAGAAATACCACGCACTTGCTGTGTTTTATGTTTTTGTTTATCACAGTTGATTTCCTTGAAATGTTTTCTTCGGTGTAGCAGAGCGATTATTTATATTTGTGTTTACAGGTCGCTTGTTCATTACAATTCGATTTTTTTTTCAGTAAATGAGTTCAGCAGAAAATCCATACTTTTGTGTGTGTGTGTGTGTGTGTGTGTGTGTGTGTGTGTGTGTGTGTGTGTGTGTGTGTGTGTGTGTGTGTGTGTGTGTGTGTGCGTGTGTGTGTGTGTGTCTGTGTGTGTGTGTGTGTGATAGAGAGAGAGAGAGAGGGAGGGAGGGAGGGAGGGAGGGAGAGAGGTGTGTGTGTTTTATCATTTATTTTCATAACTTTTCTATCAAGTTAAAAAGTTCTACTCTGTGAGATATATTACATTTTCAAGTGCCTCTCAGGAATATTCTTTCTTTAAGAGTATTTTAGAGGCTGTGCATTCATTTCCTGAATAACGAAACATTTTAAATCAATATCTTTTGACTGGTGAATGCACAACCAGAAATGGTAAAATAGTTTTGAATCACTTGACGTATTTTTGGAATGCTTTACTTTTAACTATCAAATTTGTTATTGCTTGGTGTTCTTGCAGATGTGTATAGAAATCGCACTCTTTTGCATAAATCCCCCAACGCTCCAATAAAAGTTTTCACCCTAAGGAAAGTTGATCCTCAGACGAAAGAAAGGTGACCCGAGTTGTGCTGGAAATATCAGCTGGTGAAGTTCTTTGTGCGAGGGCAACTTGGCAACAGCGCGACAGCTGGAGGGGGAGGGAAGGCTGTATGGAGTTGGAGTAGTCTGCCAGATGACAACACAATGCCTGCCATTCTCAAGCAAGGTTCTGGCCCTTTTGTTTTCCTTCTTACCTGGCGCTATTTTCTGTATAATATGAATTTAACCATGTCTGCCCCCTGAGTTCACAATGTGACCATAGATATGCTTTGGAGTTGAAACAGACACAGTCCCCCCTCATAGTAATAATTTTGAATTAGCTAATCAACGCCTTCCTACAGAAAGTCTGAGATTACAGCCAGTTATGTAATAGACATATTATCTGTTGTATTAAACCTAAAGTCGCTAAAAAAACACCGTAACGGAAATAACTGGCCGAAATTGCTAAGTGTGATATAGTTGTGATAGTAAAAATTGTAAAAATGCAAGAGCACCGACTGTAATAGCATTTGTTGTTCCTGATAATTAAAAATAGTTTTTTTTTTCTCTCCGCTGATCACTCTAACGTTCTCTACTAGAAACGATTACTTCCAGTAATTGTACCATGTGTACCTTTTACGCGAAAGGATATTTTTTTCATTTTATCTTAAGCACAATAATCTGGTTTATTTATGCATGTTTTGGAATTAGTTTGCAGAACTGAGTTTCCAAGTTTCAAATACTTGGGTACATATGGCAAACATTTTAATCTTCAATCTGGAAGAACAACGAATATTTCAAAAACTGCTAAAGTTAAAATAATATTGACACATATTAATGGACTGTATACTCTTCCAACAGTAAGCAAATGTGGACCTGTTTCTTATGGTCCATCGTGTTCCGTGAAGTTTATTTCTTTAGTGCCTAAAATATAGTTTAAATCTCGTACTTCATGCTTGAAGATGTAAATAAAAATAGCCTTTAGTGATGAACTGCGTGGCATTTATGAGGTTATAAATACAAAGCCTTCATTTAAAAGTGCTTCTACCCGAAGCCTTTCGGTGTATGTACATATTATGAAGAAACGTTGATAGCTTAGAGATGTGTTTAAAAATTTCCCTGCGGTGTTAAATCATAACAGAATCTCATTTTGCTTTCTATATCAGCACAGGAATGAGACGGATAGTAAGAAAACAAAAGAAATGTGCCCTGGGATGTCATTCACCAATAAAAACAAAGGGGAGAAATAAAAAAGAAACCTTTTTCTCGACATACCGTATGCACTAGAGAAAGCAACAAGGAAAGAAAACGGTGTAATTAAATAATTGAGGAGCGGTTTTTTTTCTCGATGGATGCAAAATTTTACGAAATTGAGTTATATATAGCATCGACATAATTTTCACCTTCTGCATCGCTCTGTGAAATCAGATTTTGCAAAATTTGATTCATGTCCTGTGTAGAAGGTAGGGAATACTAGCCGTTTTTTTTTTTTTCAAGACTCGATAGTTGCACTTGCTCACTTAAAATAAAAGTCGATAGATGCAATTTTATGATTTTATGATCCAGCGTGTAGCAGCTTCAGTTCTATGAAACGCATGTTGGTATCAACTGCCATCTCACTGTTGCAATTCTTGGAATTTTCGGTCATTTCTGCAAGCTCTGTACGCTTCTGCAACGTTGGCAATAACTGCACTGGTAGGTTGTGCGCTTGTATATTCATTTCTGAAAGCTTTGTTATACTTCACATGGCATTTTTATTCTTAGTCGAGTCCCTGCACTGTACTATGCACAATGGACAGGAGCTCTGCCTGTGAAACTGTACCAGTCACAGAATGCGCGGGAGTTAGGAATTGCAAAAGCAAGGAAAGGAAATCAAAATGCAAGTCAGGGAAAGCTCATACTCCAGCAATTTCATGTTCACATGGTCTTGAGTGCACGCCACGAAATCCTAAAAGTAAAGGGCGTAAGCACTGTGATGTAGCCCATTTGACTTATAATGATATAACTGGATTTCACCAACATCTTTCCGTGCTCAACAAAATAGATCAAGATAAATTTCTTATGAAATTTATGAGTATTGCGTCTCCTAAACGCAGAGTGGTGAAGAAAAAAGCAGCAAATAGAAAGCAGACTGTTAGCATTAAATACAGTGTGAGAACTAATGATGGCCGAGTATTGTCTGTATGCGCTGCAAGCTTCCAAGGAATCACAGGGGTGTCAAAAGATAGATTATCCCTCCTGGCTAGAAAATTTCACTTATTTGGGATTGCGCCGAGAGAAACCAGGGGAGGTGACAGAACAGGAAAATTACGGAAGGGCATTTCTGCTGCTATAAAGCAAGACATTTAGAAGTAGAGATGTAGAGAAAGCCACTATGGAAGAACAAAATCGAAGGATATTTACCTCAAGAACTTAAAATTAGAAAAATGTGGATCAGCTTTTCCAACAAAAGAAGATTAAGAAATCTACCAGTCTGCTTATTGTCAAAATATAAATACATATTTTACAAATTCTTCAATCTTTCATTCTGTATACCATGCAAAATGGGACTGATGAAGATTGGCAGATCAAATTCCTTCGATCTCAAAATGTTCCTAAAATTAATAGAGTGAGCAAAGAAAAGAAAAAGGATGTTCAAAATCTAGCTAAATTGTTTGAAACTACAAAAGAATTTTATAAAGATGTACTAGAAGGCACTAATAAGGGTTAAAGCTTAGATATTCATATTGTTTGAAATTTCTTTATATGTATTCAATATGCTTGTTATATAAATAAAACAAAATATTATATTGTTATTGTGAATGTAGCAGTGATTTGTTTCTAAGTTTATACCTAATAAAATAATCTTTGTGGACCTTAATATGTTGGTTGTATAACACATTATGTATTATGAAAAGGTGAAAATAATTAAAAAATAATAAATACATAAATAAAAAGTAACAAAAACAATAAATGACAAAAATAACAACTTTTCATGTATTAATTTCTCGCTCACTTTTTTTTTTTTTTTTTTTTTTTTTTTTTTTTTTTTTTTTTTTTTTTTTTTTTTTTACTTTTATGTCTTCCAACGTTAAGTTGGTCCCGAATTCGAATCTCGGTAAGGGTGAGTTACCTGGATAAGATCTTTCCGGGCTTTTCCCTTATCCTGAAGGATGAATGTCGGGTAACTCTAAGGTCCACGGATCCCGAACTCATTTGAGCATCATTTCACGTAATTCATCCATCGTACGAAATGACTTAACGTTGGAGGACGTAAATTACAACAACAACAGAAGTTAAGTCATATCGGACGGTGAATGAAATGAGTAAAATTTTGCTTAAATGTGTCCAGGGTCCATGGAGCTTAGAGCAACCCGACATTCGTCTTTTAGGATAAGGAAAAACCCCGTAAAAATCCTTATCCAGGTAGCTCACCCTGACCGAGATTCTAACTCGGGACCTCTTGAACGTGAGGCGCTAGAAAAGTTTAATCAGCATCTATCGGCTTTTGAAAACAACTCTTTATTTTCAAACCTAATATTTGCAATAGTTAAACTATGCTATTTGTTTCTTTTCACATTCAATGAGACAGTTTCATGAAGGAGAATAGAATGATTAATATAGTTGCTGTGCTAACCAATTAGTATTGCCAATAAATAGAAAAAAAAAACATTTTGTTTTCAGAAACGCATTTTGTGTATCCATCGAGTTTTGAAACAACGCTCTTCAATTATGGTTGAGAAGTAGTGACTCACATCTTGTATGCACTAGAAGTATCTGAAACAGGCATTTATTTATGCTGACTAAATCTTTGAAATACGCTGTATAATTTCCAACTTATGCACTAATGATGCAATAAAATTGTTAATTTTAAGACAATACTTCGTGGTACTTAACCACAGCTATTTTATGAGGTTTTAACTTCAGCAATTTAGTAGCTCTTTGCACAGACCCGCCTTAAGAAATGTCTGCCTGTTGTGAAAGACTACTAAGCGATTTTGGGGGGGAATTCTCCAAGCAATGACCGTTCCGTCTTTTAGATTTCTTACTCTGAACGCTTACTGAGGCCTGACACTTCTTGTAAAGTTCATGGAATGTTTGCACGACCTGGAACTTTTACACCTGAAAATCTTTCTGCAAATCGTACTTTCACTTGGCGAGCTGACTGCGTTAACACATACAAATCATAAATAAACACACCAGAAAACAAATCTGAGCCATAATAACTTCTGTGGCTAAATACAGGACAAAATAATAAACCACACAATATCACTGTCAACGACCTACTGCACAGACATAGCAGATGTTATGTTTCCGTGTGCGAATAGGAAAAACACCGTGCAGCTGTTCGGATGCTTTTGGATCCTTCGTAATTATTAACGTTAATATGGTCAAATGTTCGTATAAAAATTAGTTGTCAGAGCTGCCATACGAAAGGAGTATGTTTGTCAACTAAAAATGAAAACAGGTGAAAATTTCATAGCTCTTTTTCCTGGACTTAATGTCGTATTTTATTTTTATTGCATTATACATAATATGAGGGCTGTTCAATAAAGAATTATTATAATATTCTGTTAGCTTAATGTGAAACAAACACGTCGTAGCAATTTCATTGTTGGTACTCCTGGTTTCCGCCTGTAAGAACCAGGCAATTTCAGACATGTTCTGTATCGCCTACCGCTGTAATGGAGGTAACACGCAAGGAACAATATGCGCCTTTGAAATTCTGCTTTCGTGTCAACAAATCTTCAGTTGAGGCCTATACAATGTTACAGGAGACCTATGGAGAGTCTGTTCTTCCCTACAGCACAGATCGAAGGTGGTTTATAATGTTTAAAGAGGGGAGGCAATTTCAAAGGAACGTGGACGGTGCTCCAGTTACTGCTCTTACGGAAGAAAACATCAACACTGCTGCTGCCATTGTGAGAGAGGATCGACAACTTCACTTGTCTTAAGAAAATGGTGTTAGTTCTTACTTCTAATGGAGAACGATTTCAAAAACAGTTTGTTTTCATCGTCAGTCCATCAATAAATTTGATGATGGACTGATGATGAGAACTGTTTTTGAAATCGATCTCCATTAGAAAGAAGAATTAACACCAATTTCTTAAGATAAGTGAATTTTCTTACAAATATTCATATTTGTGTAATGTAATTGCTTGTTTAATTGAATGGATAGGGTTAGTGCTGTAGATAGGATTCATTATTTAAGAGTAATAAAGTGCGCCGAGAATATTAATTTTAATTACTGCCGACATACCTTTATACTACGTGAATAGTATGAACTTTCATATTGTGCCATTATATCAAATTTCAAGCTTAAAGCAATACGGTAAGAAAGGAAAACTGCTATTTAAGATTCAGGCTCACGTTCTGACGTCATAACACTAAACGTATTATATTATGATGCCGTTGAGCCTTTTGAAACTTGAGGTTCTTTGTGTTATAAATTCAGAAGTAGTTCAAACTAGATGAACATGATATAAATAACTTTTGCAAGGAGTAGAGACCAGCTACTTTAAAATGCACGATAGTTGTAAAATATCGAATAACTTGTTCTATCATTTATTTTTTTATACAGGTTCTACAGATTATGCTTGTTAAGGTAAATGTTTGCATAAATCGTTTAATTACACCTTTTGTTATGCCAAAAGGAGACAGGGGTTGTCAGGTGTTTAAGATGGGTTGCTATGCGTTGAAATGACATAGCAAAAACAACTGAATAGCAGCAGCACTAGAAAATATTAAAAGATTCAAACCAAAAACAAAGGTTTTCTCGGAAACGATAATGCAACGTAAAGTTATTTAATTGAGGTTGTGTAGTTTTAAACTTGTGCATATTTTTTGTGGTAAGCTGTTGCCTGTCTGTTTTAAACGTTATACAAGAGTTATAAAATTCCTTTTAAATGAAGAAAACTTTAGAGGCCATTCCCTGAAAATTCAAGAGTACATTTTACGTCATGTAAATTTTTTAAATGTATGCTGTTTTAGTCATATTTATCAGACTTTTCATTTTTGAGTTGACACTTTCTAAAAGTAATTTTTTAAATAGGGTTTGAAATCATTTCCGACGAAAGGCATCGAATGTTTTGGTGGCATGCACTGCCTTCTCTAACTAATAGGTATCTTATGTAGTGGAAAAAATAAACAAATGCTGGTAAAATATAGCTAAGCAATTACCTTTATGTGAATTCAACCAGCGTATGATCGCAAAGCTTGTCTACTATTTATGAGCTTTAAGTCGTTTATAAGTCTGTAACTCGGGATTGAGTAAATGGAAGATTTACACACTGTTGTCCTCCAACTAATTCCAGTTATTTATCTTTAAAGGAGACCAAGGCAAGGAATGAAATTTAGAGACATCTCGAAAGATGTTCTAGGATCCCTGTGTTCAACAAAACACTTGAGCATAAAGCCCATCAAGGTTAAGCACATTCCTTAAGAATCACAAGATGTGGCTCAAACACTTACAAGTGGTGCTCCAAGCACTGGAGTGCTCCAACCCTGCGTTTCTAGTGTCTCGTACTGCCTAAAGAGGTGGCAATTTATCTCAAGTACAGTCCATTTTATAATTAGACTTACATCGCAGCTAAGGTTCTCAGCAATAAAGCGAAACTAGCTCCTATTACTTAATTTATCTTACATTAGAAAGATATAGTGATGACTGATTGGCCAAAGCTAGCTAAGATTACTTCCTAATAGAAGGAAGCGGGATGGCAGTCAACCCCTAGATACAAATCTGTAACCTCATAACAAACAAAAATCTAAAAACCCACATCTCATCCTACAACATCCCGAATTCTATACCTTACCTGCGGCAAAACCCTTAACGGGTGGACACGCAGCAAAAACCTTCTGGCTAAATACAGCCAGCCAAACACCACATGGCATGGCATGACCTCATGTTTATTGGCTGGTGTAGAGATCGTTATCTGGTTCTAGTCAATCAAAGACAAGAATATCTTTCCAATGATGAAATCAGGCGATAGGAGCTGGTTTTGCTTTGCTACTGTGAACATCACATTTGCGATGTCAGTTTAAACGATGTCTTATAAGTTCTGTTATGCAGTCTGTTTTAGTTAGTACACACCACACTTTTGGTATATATTGGGTACTTATTTTAGGTATTGGTGTGCATTTAATCTGGTAGCAGATTGTAACTTCACAAATTAGTTGAATCCAAATGTTTGTTTTTAAACGATGTTGACATAAATGTACAGAGATTTTTGGAAGCGGTGACATTATTTACTTTGCAAAGGTGGTTTAAAGAGTTTAAGGGTTGTGATAGACTTTGTGACGCTGCTCCGAGCTTTCTTTACCGTAAGTCAGCTGTTATTGCAATAAAGACGTTTTAATCTATGGCGCATTTGATGTGAAGCTTGCATTCTGGAGGTGCTGGGTTCGAACCCTTTGGGCTGACCACCCTGGCCTTAGGATTTTATTTTGTAGTTTTTCTAGATGAGTAGAAAAATGTTAGAATGTTTCTTCTTCTACCTCTAGTTTCATCTCAGGGTACATAATGTTATACTTGTTTTTAATTTACGTTAAGTCATATTGGACAATGAATAAAATGGGTGAAATGATGCTCAAATGAGCCCAGGGTCCATAGAGCTTAGACTTACACGAGATTCGTCTTTTAAGACAAGGAAAAATCTTGGTAAAAAAAATGTTATCCAGATGACTCACCCTGACCGAGATTCGAACTCGAGACCTTTTGAACCTGAGGCAGACCGCTACCACTCACGATACGGTGGAACGAGGGTCTCTTCGCGGCGAAACTTGGTGGTATAAATAATGTCTTATTGTCACTTGTATAGGATATTAGTCGGCGCACCTTCTTCAAGTAGGTGTTCTTCTTGGTCTGGGAACCCTTGGTTGGTGCCATTCTAGAACCGTCCATTAATATCCTATTTCTGCCAGTTACCTGTATTAGGCTTTTCCGGGGGTTTTCCCATTTCATTTATCGTCCGATATGACTTAACATTGGAGGACGTAAAGTAACAAAACTAACTCATTTGTTTCGCCTTTTTTCAGGTACGTTGATTCCTTGTAACCATCGTATGCTTTAGGTAAGTACTTAACATTGTTTGCATGTTAATAACGATTTTCTTTTAATTGAACAAAAGTTCTTTGTGAAGCAGAGTTTCTACATAAACAGCTTAGCGCAACAAAGCATTTCATTTTCAATTGATGATAATGGTGCATATCCGATTACTAATCAGAGAGCTTGATAAAGCAAAGAGTGAAGTTCGCATCTCGCAAGCAAAGAAACAATTGAGAGTAGTGCGTTGCTAGCTCCTAGCATACCAAAATCACTTCTTATAAACAAGATCAGTTAAATTCTTCACTGTCTTCGGATCAAAAGTAGAAGAACTCGACAGTGGCACTTTGAAGCTTTTTCCGGACTAAGAAATTCGCATATGGCATTTATCAGTGAGACCAAGGCGATGGATACAGCGTTATTTTCAGACAAATTTACTACTCGATTGATAATTTGGGCAAGGGTTAAATTACGTTTATCCCTTATCCATTTTCGTAGTCCTGGTCTTGTTGGACAAAAGCCGATTTTTAAGAATTTTAAATCATTATTAAAAAAAAGGGAAATAACTTCGAGGCATTAAAATATCCAAATGAGAAGTAATAATTCCAGTTTCTCACCTGAATTTTTACGCCGATTAGCGATCCGATCTGCATTTACAAGATTGCCAGAGGGATTCATATCCAGTGTATTTCATTGTGCAGCTGTACATGTGTATGTACTATCGCCTTGCTTCTCGGTTCTTACGGATCGTAGGCCTTGACAAGGTAATCATTGTCAAGAAAACCATAGCTCCCTCCTCCAAACGCAGCTGCAATATCGTGGTTAACAAGATGTGACCTTGTAATGTTCTTTCTTGGTATGGGTACATGCAACTCTTGTACAGAGTCTCTGAGAGACCGCCAATTTGACCAAATACGAAACATTCCAGGAATTTGCAACTCAGTACACGATAGCATAAAACGGTGGGCTTGGAGCATTCATTGAAATAGGAGGAAGCCAACTAGAGCAATTCTGGAACCTTCAGTTTTATGCAGTAGTAAAGATACTTACATCCTGTATTGCTTCTGTCCTCTATAAAAGAATGACTCTTGGAGTGAATGTGTGTTTCATAGCAAAATAATTAAAACTAAGTGTAAAGCAAAATGAAGCAAAGGCCCCAGATATGTAAAATAATAATAAAAAAAAAATCATCACAGAGAAGCAGTTTTGATGTACTTAGGTTATAAAATACTTATAAATGTTTAAATTTGGATCTTCATGTAGTATTAGTATTCAGGGGACTTGCACTTTTTTTTAATAATAATGTCAAAGTGATGGTTTGCCCTTTCGTAAATATAGTCGTCCCTGTCGTAAGAGGCGACTAATAGGAGTAGCTGTCCGCTATCCTTACCTATAAGCCTACCTTTCCAACCCAATATCCGAGTGTATAACTGGGCCACCCGGGCTCCCGAGGGGATATAAGTATTGGGAGCCCAGTTGTCCGAGGTAACGGGCCTTCAGCGTTGGGCTAATCCCCCACCTGAAGTAAGAAGTGGATTCAGAGAGATACAACGAGCCTCGGAAAACCCAAACAATATTTAGAAGCAAGACCAGAAGGTAAAAGAATTAGGGGAAGGCCACGCATGTTGTATCAGGAATACATTGAGAAGTTAGGGAAGGATAGAGGGAAAACCATGACAGAAATGAAGAGAATGATGATGGACCGAGAAAAGTGGAGGAAATGTGTAGAAGAGGCTTCTACTCCACGCTTAACAGCACAAAGGAGTTAGAGAAAGAAGAAGAAGAAGAAGAAGAAGAATAAGAAGAAGTAAATATAGTCGATATTTAAAGGGAAAGCTTTGAAATATTTGAGTTGTTAGGGTAAGGTATCATGTTCATATAACTGAATTTTCTTCTTGAATTCAATTAGAAATATTCTTGGTGTATTTTGACTTAGCTTTACGCTTTTAGGAAGTGTCGGGTTTCAAGGTCTTTGTCGTGACTTCTGTTTACCATGCTTATCAACTCCTCAAAGGGCGGAATAAATAAAAGATTACGCCCGAAAATACATTTTAATTGTGAACTTTAATGCATTTGACAGGGTTAAAGGATTAGCGGATGCTATTCCTTTTGTTTGCATTTCCGTGTATGAGATACAATACGAAGAAAAGGAAGGACTCTGGATAGTGCATCTGTTTTGCAGGAAGAGATATCGGGTGTAGTCCCCTTAAAACACGCTTACAGAGAAGTAAGAGATTTCTGTAAATAATTCGTTGTGTCAGTTACCGTTAGGTGGAAATTTCTCCAAATACACACATCACACAGTTGTTGCACCTGTAGAGTCAGGGTCGCATAAGCAGGTTCCGTTTGCATAAGGTTACACGCTTCAACGCATCTTGGCTTCAGTTTCCAATCCTGCTTGGACAAACTTGCTTGCCTACCTGCCTCAGCAATTTTTGTAGACGGTCATAGCTGGTTTCAGTAATACAGTCCTGTAAGTGAAAGCCCTGAACTTGAGTGTCCAACCGATCCAGGAATGTAACACCAAGATTTACATTAAAATCAGCCCACTACAAATAATTACCCTTTGCATGGAAAACTTGTAATTTTTTATTTTCTGAAAATAACTTTTAAGGATTTTGTTTGCATACCGTTAAGTTCATATTTGCGTGACAAATAAAATTAATACATATCTTAAATTATTTGGGAATAGCCTTTGAGGTACTCTTTTTTGTGAGTGACTTTTGTATGTTTCTAGGGAAAAAAATAAATAAAAAATAAAAAAAAGTTAATGCACAAGCCTAGGACAGTTAAAACACAGAGTTTATGTAAACATGTGTGGCATTAACCGTTTCCGAATTGTTTATGGTAACTGGTTTGAATTGCCAAATAATTTATAGCTTCCAACTGTTAAGGCGCTATGACTATTGATATATCAAGGCCATCGCTAAGCTATATGAATTTAAAGGACAGACTGTTCTAAGCCACTGTAGTCTTGTAATACAAGAACTTTGTAAATGTGTAATGACAGTTTACCTGAATTAATAAGATGTAGATATAATTTTTTTTAAAAAAATTGTAAGAATAGTATATAGAAGTTAATGAATACTGTGCATCAGTATGGATTAATTTCTTCCTTTAGTGTCACAACTTCATATGAAATTGAAAATATTACAAACGAATGGTCTAGTAAAGCAAATTTTGCTTCATTGTGTTAACATTGGGCTTTGCTTGCTATATAAAGCTCTAAAAATGACAGAAATGCACTATAATTTACACTGAAAGCTGCGTTTGTCCACATTTTTGTTTAATTGCTTGAATATTTTTCACCATTCAAGTGAGGTGTATAAAACATTTTTCATATGCAGTCCATATGTTTTTCAACTGCTGCAAATTATATAAGTATTTCTAATTAATAGTTGAAACTATTTATAGTTTCGTGGACTCCCGCAACATTTAATGATCTGGATTTATTTCTGGCGCCATTTCCTGTAACACTTTGTTTCTTAAGCTACAAACTCAGATATCCAATTGTACTCAGGTACTTTTGAAGGCATATGAGGTGAGGACGGATTTTCTTTGGGCAGTGTTACCAGACTTTGAATGTAGTCAGTTCGGTGATTAAAACAGTTAACATTTTTGTTGTATCTTGACTTAAAGAAGCTTTCAGAAATGTTCATGCATAAAACCTGTTTCCTTATGTGCTTTAACATAAACGGTTATCAGTTCTCAAAAGTCATAGCTTTATCGCCGTACTTTCTCCGTATCTTTATAGAAGTCGTGAAATTTGATCTTCTCACGTTTTAGATAAAGGAACAGTTAAGTGGCAGTTTAGGACTTTGTACTCTGGAAATAACATCATTCATCATTTCCAAGTGACTTAAGCTAATTCAAGTTCCATTTAGTTTTAGCAAACAAAAAGTAATTTAAATGCAAAGTAGAAATCAATAATAACTCTTTCAGTTTGTACTTTCTGTATTATGTAAATTAAGTGCGGAAAGTATAGTATGCCACCCAAAAGTCCTAAATATGAAATTTCGCATGAAATATATGTTTTGAGGTTCCTGAACCCAAACATGCAGTTTTAGTAAAATTGTCTTTTGTTGTCTCTGTGCACAGCATAACTCAAAAATGAAAAGTCGGCCAGAAATCAGTTGATGTTCAAGTTCAGCATATTCCAAGGATGTTAAATTTCCCCCTCTCCAGACTAACCGTTTACTTTGAAAACTTTAGGAAAATGTTTATTTTGTCAAAAATAACTAACGATTTTGGTTAAAATATCATATGTTTAAGATATCTGCACATTTTTAATTTTCGGTACTAGCCTCTTACTTTTTTTCCTTTTAAATTTATTTTGCATAACTGGTAAATATAAAGTCGTAGGCAAAATCTTACTACCCACACAAATACTGCAGATCTGGTCCAAGAGTGCAATTTGTCACATGCTTTCTTTTTCCGTTTCTTTAACAATTTACGAACTAATTATTATTATTATTATTATTATTATTATTATTATTATTATTATTATTATTATTATTATTATTATTATTATTATTATTATTATTATTATTATTATTATTATTATTATTATTATTATTATTATTATTATTATTATTATTATTATTATTATTATTATTATTATTATTATTATTATTATTATTATTATTATTATTATTATTATTATTATTATTATTATTATTATTATTATTATTATTATTATTATTATTATTATTATTATTATTATTATTATTATTATTATTATTATTATTATTATTATTATTATTATTATTATTATTATTATTATTATTATTATTATTATTATTATTATTATTATTATTATTATTATTATTATTATTATTATTATTATTATTATTAATTTATTATACCTTTCTCACAAGAAATATCGTATTTCGATTTTTACCTCTCTCTTGGTCATATAAAGAGGACAGTATCTTAAAAGCCTATTGCCTTACCACAGTCCCGTTCTACCTACAAAAAAATGCAATAAGACGAATTCTGTAATTTTTATTTCGATTAACATGAAGTAGATGAATACGCCATGGTTAGAATGGTTTGTACTGAAGTGAGTAGAGAAAGTTATACGAGTGCAAAACATCACCGTTTTTAGTAATGAGGGAAACAAAAGCTTCATCGTTTTAAAGTTATAAAGTTAGGTTCAATTTACAATTAGTTGTATTACTATAATGTCGCATATTGGACGCTCGTCGAGAACTGACTCCATAAAAACCCACGAATTTTCCTGCAGTCTAAGAGCGTTCCGTTAAAGGTTGTCTGTCTCTCTTTCTCGCCTCCCATATGTTTACAGTAGGTTCATTCTAAGTTGAGACAAGTTATGTACATTAATTACAGGTAATAATACAACTCCAGTGCTTTTAAGTTTTCAAATTTTGCTGCTGCCAGAGAAAGCAGAAGTTTATTGCATCAACTTTGGAAACATTTAGTATTTTATGAGAAGGTAATGAAAGCGTACTAGTTGCTCTCCAATCTACGTGCTTTTTGTGTGGAGATGGCAGAGCATCCATTCATTTTATTGTTTAGACTCAAGATGGAATTTTTGGTCGTGCTATTAATATTCGATATTCTCCTTGGCGATTGAGCGAAATGAAAAAGATCCGTATATCAGGATAAGGGAAAACTCCGGAAAAAAACCTTATCCAGGTAACTCACCCTGACCGAGATTCGAACTCGGGACCTCTTGAACTTGGGGCAGACACGCTACCATCTACGCTACCGAGGCGGGCAAACTTTTAAATTGAACTAATAAATGTTTACAATATGCTTTAAATAATTTAGATAAATTTGGAATACCTTTATTTTTTAGCAACAAAATATAGTTAAAGGCGTTATCATTGCCCCATAACATCAATAATATAATTAAAAACTACTACAGTATAGTTGTACGGCAGTTTTTAAACTTCGAGCAAGTACACGTTGCTAGATTTATTTGTAATTTGTCAGATAATTTCTGGTATATAACCTAAGATATATAATGAATAGCGAACATACCAGAGAAAACTGCATATTTTTTTTAGTAGAAAGTTTTTTTTTTTTTTTTTTTTTTTTTTTTTTTTTTTTTTTTATCCTCGTTGATTAAAAAATACAATTGGCTCAAACCCAGTCACTAGCTGTTACATAGAACATTCCAACACTGGTAGAATGTTACTTAAATTACAGTTAACCTGAAAAATTCAATAGCAAACAGTGAGATTAATACTTAGTAATCTGTATCGGCAAGTCATCCATGATTATATACAATATAGAACTCAGTACTGAGCTCTGAGGCACATCCATCTTAATACTTTTGAATTCTGATTTACCCACACTATTTCACCATCATATTTATCCTCCATTAAGTAGGAGTAAAAATATTGGTTTATCTCCCGAAAATCACGATAAGAAAGTTTATAGAGTACTACATAGTGTATGTTATGTTCAGTGCTGTCGAAATACTTCCATAGATCACATGCAGTTACTAGAGCGAACTTGTTATATTAAAAAGTATGCAAGTACTGTATACCCATCACAAAAAGGCAAGAGACGTATGAAGGACAGATGTGTTTGAACTGTTTATCTGCTCTGGTAAAGGATATGTGTACTAGGAAATGAGTATTACTCGACAGAGCGTTGAGGCGTATTGACCTTCAGGTGACCAGCGCTGTGATCGTCTCTTATCGGGTCTTATCTGGTCGATTAGAAGAGTGAAATATTAGTAAGTTGATGTACAGTAAGTTACGAAACACAAATAGAGCGATTGGAAGCTGCGTGTGTCTATATGATATGTTTTCTCGCGCTTGCCGATGTATGACACATTGCTGTCCAGAAGACATATCTGAACAGAGTATACATACATCGTGTATGTGCGATAAGCTGAGGTAAACATCGCTGTGTTGCGATTTTTTTCCGATACGCGTTCTAGCTTTGCCATGTAGTATGTGAGAATGCATTTGAGTCACTCATGATGCCAGATCTAATGTTTATTAAAGTAACTCTAGTGATAGGTATTATGCGTGGATGAGCTATGGGACAACACTTGCGTATTTTAAACAAATCTAGCATCCTTGTCATACTGGGAAGGCGAATATAAACACCGTTGGGTAGCAAAAGTTGTGTTGGGCACATAGTATCGCGAGAGGCATAATAGCTACACCTAAAAATGATTGTATTAGTTTTATGGATAAAAAAAGCTTACATACCCACCCATTTATAAAGAAATAAGACTAGTGCATTTTATGTACTTTCCTTTTTTAGACCTCTAGCATGGCTATAGAGAGTCAGTTTTAGCATGCCCGCCGAGTTCACGGCAGTCCGCTTAGCCGCAATAGCACGTGGTGTGGCCCAGTAAACTGGTGCGCTCTGCCGACACTTAAGCTGTGTTTAGTCTCGAGATAAACACAGTTTGTAGTAGTCATTGTGTTCTAAGTGTTTCTGTGCATAATATCAATGGAAATTGCGAGGTTTACTGTGGAACAGCGTGTTTACATGTATGATTATTATGTTAAGAACCCTAATGCTGGATCGGCGCGAAAGAAATTGCGCGTAAATTCCCAGAAGTTCGAGTTCCGAACAGGAACACAATCCATAGACTAGTAAAGAAAGTAAGGAAAACGGGGTCTGTTTTGGACAGGAAGGCAGAGGTTAAGCGCTGAGTTCTTACGGAAGAGAAGCTGAATGAAACCTGGGCAAATTTTGAACGCTCATCTCGGAAAGCTCTCAGCCGTATGGCCTATCAGGCAGGAGTTCAACGTCTGTCCAAATCGCTACAAAATTATTACAGTTATAGTCGTATAAGATCAGTTAAGTGCATGCAGTGAAACCACGTGATACAACTAGACACTATTTCTGTAAATGAACTCTGCAGGGTGAAATTGACCCACAATTAATTTTCTTTTCCGATGAAGCCTGGTTTAGTCTAAGAACACTCGTGGAATCCCCAGACAGTAACTGCTGGTCAACATTGAATCCAAGAATAAGACATGAAATTCCACTTCAAACAATTAAAATGGGCGTGTGGTGCGCAATTTCTGCCAACCTTATTATTGGGCCGATTTTTAACTCAGAAACGATTAATAGCCATCGATACATTACCAAAATACTGCAGCCTTTCTTTGAGGAACTAACGGACGAGGAGAAAGTATACGCGTAGTTCCGGCAAGATTCCACTACAGCTCATACGGCGCGTGAAAGTAAGACAGCTTTATTTGAAGTTTTTGCTGATAGACTTATTTTAGATGAAGTATGGCCAGTTCGCTCTCCCGATCTCAATCCTTGTTTTAATCTCTGGAGAAAATTAAAGGATAGACTGTATAGATCAAACCCGCACTCCGAAGAAGAATTGAAACAAAGCATTAGCAATGAAATTACGTTAATTTCCAAAAACGAACTGCGCCGAGTGAATGCAAGTTTTCGTAGAGGCTGGCCCCGTAGCTCAGTCGGTAGAGCACCTGCCTGCCGTGCTAGGGGTCCAGGGTTCGATTCCCGGCGGTGGGAATGGGGATTTTTCTCCGGCCAAGATAATTCCCCATCTTCCCCAGTGTCTGGAAGTATGAATGAGAGTGTGAATGTGTGTGTGTGATGTAATGATTAAAACCTAACGAATATGAGTTAACACCTTCGATATGTTCCAAAGGAGAACGGCCGCCGATATGACCATTGGCGGCGGGATATAAATGGAACACGTAAAAAAAAAAAAAAAAAAAAAAAAAAAAAAAAAAAAAAAGTTTTCGTAGATGTCAGCGATGCATACATGCTGGGGGACAAAACCTTCAGCACTTTATAGGTGCGTGGAACTTTTTTCATGTTGATCCATAAAACCAGAATGCTGGCTAAGGTGAGCTGGGTGCCGGTTAGGACTTTTGAAAATTTCGGCGTTTTCCAGAATTTAACAGGTACTGTGCAGAAGTAATTGGAACGGTAATTTAGTTCATCCTCAAGTCATATTTGCATACCGTGGGAAAAACCAGCAACATTAGTAAGGATAAGTTATTTTTCAAAGTAATAGAAGTGTAACACTTTATAATTAGTAGTAGCATGAAGTATGAATAACATTCTGGGAATGGATTATGCAATTCTTAAGTTTTCTTTTTTCAGTGATTATGACCCTCGCCCCTTCACGTTCATTGATTTAAAGTGGAATTTGCAGTCATACTAAGCAGATTAACATAACATTATGATAAGTTTTTATTGTTATTTCGAATCAGTTGTGTATAGTTGCTAAACTGTAAGACAGAAAAACCATTTCCTTGATATTCTTTGTTATTTGGGTCCATCTAGGAGGCTCATATGGTTAGGCGCTGGTCTACAATCCTTATATAAGTAGATTTATTGGAATGTAAAAGAACTCCGGTATACCGGCGGCGCTGATATGAACTTTGTAATTCACAGCGTGGTTAACAAATAACATATACAATATATATTTTACATTTTTGTAAAGTCATTGAAGTAAGTGGCTCTGTCCACTGTGCGAGAGATAATGGTGCAGGCAGAGGTGCTCTAAAAATCTTACCTCTCAAAACAGGCTTATTTCTCATTGTTTCACTAAACAAAATGGTTGCAATTATTTGTCTAGCATTTTTTGCCCCGTAGCTCAGTCGCTAGAACAGCTGCCTGCCATGCGAGGAGTCCCGGGTTCGATTCCCGGCTGGAATGGGGATTTTTCTTCAACCAAAATGATTCCCCATTTTCCCCAGAGCCTGGAAGTATGAATGAGAGTGCGAATGTGTGCGTGATCTAATGATTAAAACCCAACGAATACGATATGTATACCTTCCATATGTTCCAAAGGAGAGCGGCCGCCGATATGACCACTGCAGTTAAAGGCAGGTTATATAAATGGAACAAATAATAATAATAAAAACGGGTTTTACTGAAGCGCAGTGGCGGCTCGTGCCGAGAAATAACAGAGTGCTGCGGGAAAAAGTCCATGCAACTAACCTAGTTTCGAAAAATGAAGTCCATGCGCCGATGTTTCTTCATGGTATAAACAGAATTCCTAGTTCCTTTCGCTTTTTGTCAATTTTTAAACCGGATACTGATTGCCCTAACATTTTTATATTAACCCTTTCTTCTCATTATTTATTGGTTAAAGTTTTCGTAATATTAAATTACTCACACACTGAATAAAGGAAATTTATAACACGTTTCTCACTCACACACAAAATAAAGAAACTTATTTAGCCATTAAATAACGTTACACAAAGAAATACTTGGATACAATGCGAGCACGCGAACCACGTGCACTTGTTATGAGGTTTTTCTCGTTAAGGTCGCGGGAATGGAGTATCGTGCCAACATGATAAGTGCACCACAAAGAGTCTGCCCGATTTTATAACCATTAGGTATTGGATCTGTTTACGTAAGAAGAATGGAATTAGTTTCTAGAACTAAAATATAAAGCAATGATAGATTGTTAAATGATTTTCAATGCATATTCAAGTTCTACACGTTAACTATGGGTGTTGGCGGCCCTGCTTTACCATGCAGCGAATGATCACCGCGCAACACCCAGATGCAGCACTCATTTGTGCGAAAATCTAGGGAACTCAGGTCATCGGGGAAGCAAGAGGGGAAGGTTGTACGCATGCGCAGTAACTGATTACCGAGCTTGCTGGTTCTCAGCACGTTGACGTCACGGATGCGTTCCATTACTGTCCACCAACGCAAAGAAGGTCCCTGTAAGGGATGTGCTCCTTTACACAGTGGGACAATGACAGCGAATGTGTGTGACGGAACGCATGCTACACAAGGAGTAGAACCGTTAAAAACATGCTCCCTATTCACTCTGTACACTAAAACCGAGAAGATTCATTCACAAAAGTAGAAGCCGTCAGAATGTTTTTGAATGGTCTATAACATTTCTGACATGGTGTGTCATAAACCTGTCCAGGAGGGTGTGGGGACCTTCTCTAACCCCCCTGCGTCTCAGGCCTCGGAGGTTTTCTCTCCTGTGGAGGACAGTAGTTACACAGATATTTTCCATGCATCAAGAGTTCATTATTGGTTGTACTGAATTTCCTATACTTAAAATAATGCACTGTTACTTACGTGGTCTTTTAAAATTTGTACAATGTGATTTGTAAAACAGAAAAGAGCGTGCTCGTAAGGACGAGCCGCCCCTGCTGAAGCGAAGTATCGACTGTGTTCATGTTGGTTTGTTGAGCTATTTTAGCGATTTTCGAGGCCATTATTCTAAATTGGCACCGATTTCATCTCGTTATTTACTAAAATTGATCTAAAATGTTCCTTGCCGAACTCGAAGCGTCACGTTTATTAGCGACCGCTGTAACGTTTTGGATCTTGCAGGGAATGTATACATTTCCACCAAAGCTGCTCTTCCATTGAGACGCAGGGGAATACGATTTTGTAAGATATTTTTTAGAATAATGAGTAGAGAGAGTTACGTTAGTGGACTATATTGTCTTCAACGACTCATTTTATATGTAGTTAGCATCCAGCTATCTAAAGAGCATTGTTTTCTACTTTTGTTTCTCATAGTATCTAATATTGAAAGCCTCTTTCATGAGCAAACATTTGTCATACAGTTCAGTAGTATATATTTTTATCAACTTTAATCCTAAAAAATTTGAAAATAAAATTTAAATTAATCTCCTTATCAATACTCTAAAGGGGTTTGCATACCTGAAAATAGCCTATTTGATATTAGCTACTTTAATTTCTTCATCAGGGGATTTCGTGATAGAAACTAAACGGTTGACATTTTGTTCTTTCCGAGGATCACGGTGTCATATGAAATATTTTCAGATAATGTTGGAAGAAACAAACACTAGATTTTTTTAAATATATTTTTTATCATCATGAAAAGGCTTCTGTATAGGTGGAGATCAACGTTCCCCTGAAACACAAAAATTAGATTATGGCGGGAAACTTGGAGTAACGTATAAATGCTCAGCATCCAGTGGGTGCATGCTTAAGAATTTCAATTAGTTCAATGTGTTCAGTATCACAAAATTAATAACAATAATTTTTAACCTTGCATTCATTTTGAGTTATAGGAAAAATTGGTTAAATATCTTAGAAGGGAACCTTTCTTTAAAAAGACGACTTTCATTGTCCACTCTTGAACGTACTATTCTAAAACTTTATTCGTCCATCCAACTGCTGTTAATCGACATAGATGTTTGTAAAAATGGTTTTGTCGCCTGTATTGTCGGTATGGGTGGCTCAAGCGCTGGTCTCGTGATCTCAAGGTCGCGGATTCAAGATCGACACAGATTTGTCTAAAAGCAACAACGCATGACAGTATATTTACTGGCATGAAAAAAATTCCTGCACAATGAAATACCAGCAAACCGGTGTATCTGATATGATCCTGGCAATTGACATCGTCGTTAACAAAGTTATGTTTAACTGATAGGTACTACAGGAAGAGAACAGTGTAAGCGATAAATCTTTCGAAGGTGATCGTTATGGGGTGACTTTTTTACATTTCATTATCTTTGGATGACCAGGAATAATTTCCTATTTGAGAAATAGAAGTATTGCACTCGGGGAATATCTAAAACATGTTATCTCCACAAAAAAGATCATGTGACATAATTTATGTGCTTTAATGAGGCCTACAATTTTTGTGTGATAAGATTTGGTGTATCTTAACGGTTTATCAGCTAAGCAAAGAGGCTATTCTCTGGAAATTCAAGATATACACTTGACCTATATTACAAATATCTTAAACACATTGCATTTTAATCAAAATTGCTAATCTTTTTTGAGAAAATAAACATTTGGAGTCTTAAAAGCACACACCAACATATACATACACGTTTTTCTAGAAATGCTTTTTTGGGAGTGTAAGGGTCCTAAATCATGTATTTCTGGAGAAATCTGGTATCGATTTTTTCGGTGGAATACAGTACTTCCTCTACGTAGAAGAGAAAGCAAAAAAGGTGAATTTAATAACTATTTTATATTTAGTTCATTATGAAGTTTGGGAACTAAATAACCTGATGGGTTTAAACCATTGTTCTCCTTTCTTAGGAGTGTATACTGCAGTTCAACAGTATATGGACAGATGTTCTTTAAACTTACGCTGTGTAAAACATGGCATATGAAGTTTGATGACTGTAATAGTGTAATAGTACAAAGCATGTTCAGTTCCTTATCTATCAACATATCTAATAAAAATATGAACAGTGTTCTTGATTGATTAAGAGGTGTCACGTGATATATAATTACGACACAACTGCAACTGAACCACTGAAGAGCGAGGAGAGACAAGTCGAGTATTGTTTAATTCCAGTGTACTTAACATAACCTGTATTGCATACTATTTTTGCGATGAAATAGAATTGCTCGAAAATAAAACTAATAATTTACTAACAGCTGTTGCACATGGGTAGGCTACCTACTGTATTGACTAAATCCTAACCAAATATTAGCAAATGA
Organism: Mantis religiosa; assembly: GCA_030765055.1. Lineage (NCBI taxonomy): Eukaryota > Metazoa > Arthropoda > Insecta > Mantodea > Mantidae > Mantis > Mantis religiosa. The sequence goes on along the minus strand of CM060947.1, from coordinate 217,177,448 downwards.
AAAGAATGTAATGATCTAGATGAGATTTAAGTGATAGAATTGAACTATCAAATGAATATCATATTCCATGTTTGGAATAATCAGTACTTTAAAAAGTTTATAGAATTAATATAGTTAATGATATCACGTATTAAAGGTTAAATTATCAGCAGTATAGGAAATTTAACTTTTCTTCATAATATAATGAACGGAAAGTGGATCAAAAAATACGTTCATGGAAAAAATGGTTGTAGTATGCCTATCTGAACAACACCTTGAATATGTTTCACCAGGACTTTAATAACTATTCAGGTTGCTTTAGTTTTCCCCAAAAGAATTCTGGAAGTATCACTCTAATATTTAGAAGTCACTCTCATAGCACTAGCAGGGTATAATATGAACATTGTGATAAAGCTTTGGTTTCGAAAGAAGTGTTGTGTCGTTTTAATGATAAATCCGCATTATCACGATCCTAGAGCCCTGCAAGCAAATCAACCCAAATCTCCCAAGCGTTTGCTACAACATGCTGTTTTATGAAAGTTAGTTGAGCATGGAGCTAGAATGCTATACTCCCTTTTTCCATTTGGAATTGTGTTCACATAATTCTTTTAGAAGTCTTTCCTGATTTCCTCCTCTTCTTGTTCCTTCAGTTTTCTCGAAACTACACATTGAACGGCCAAATAATCCATTTTATGGCACAATTCTACAGCTTCAACTCTGCAGTGCATTATCGATTATAGCAAACATTCGACAATCTAACCAAAGAAACAGAAAACTATTTGGGATAGTTGCTATAGCGAGAGGGACTGTCCCACATAATTCGAGACATGGTTTACTTAATTGAAGAAATATTTTAAAACCTGCAATTCACACTTAATGCGCACATCACTGAAAAACGATGCAGTGTATAGATATTATTGCATGTTAGATAGTGGAAGCTATAGCTTATAACCCTATTCCATGAATCACCCAGGGATGTCTTTTTATTGAGGAACCCCCCAAGGACTTAAGACATTCATCCTTAAAAGAATTTATTTAAACAAATTGAGGTTCAATGCAAAAACCAGTTGAGCTGTAAAGAAGAAATGATGTAGAAGAAGAGACAAGCTGTTGACCATTGCTAGATTAAAACGGGGTTTGAAATTCAAAACATTTAATCGCATTGGTACCATTTTGTCATGGGCTACTGGCTGGGTTTGTTGCAAAACATGAATGTATTTTTGGGGCTTAAAGTTTTGGCTGTGGTATTGTGTGATGGAACACACAGAGACCATCTGCACCATGTGTGCGAGGGTTTGGGGGCGCAAGGGGAGCGGTTGTATCAGTGTCATTGTTGCAGTTCAACGTGACCTTCTTTCATTCCTTCGGAGCCACGCCTCAATGTTCTAAGCCGGCCAATCGTGGCCCTACCACGCCCTTTTTTCCTTCTCTCCACCCACTGCGGCCATAGTCGAAACTTGTGCCTGGGGAGGGAATTACAATAGTATAACAAAGTAAAGCCGAGCTAACGTCTTATTTCCAGCAGGGAAGTGTTTTGATATGATCGTTCCTCAGTCATTAACTCTACAATAAAGACCTAGTGAGGTCTTGTTGCATGTTTTAATATTGGTTTTAACCCCCACCAGGTCCTCCCAAAAAGTTCATAACCGTTCTGAGATTTGTTTGGATATCAGTGACTGTGAAGTGATAGAATTACTTTTATGTGATTACTGGCGATGCCCACGGCACTACATGGTGTAGCGGGTGCGACTCCAGCAAGTTTTCTAAAATAATAAAAGCAAAAAAAAAAAAAAAAAAAAAAAAATTACAAACTAAAGTGAAATGTCGTTATTTTCAGGACCCATTAGCTGGTACCCACAAGGGTTACTAGTTTCTGTTAATTTTATCACGACCGTCGTATCATGAACTGTTGAAGTTCGCGCAACCAATTTTTTCATGGTTTATATGTTCCGTGTTTTGCGTAAGACTGTAGTAAGCGTTCTAATAATTTTTTTCCTTTAACGAAGGCGATTTAATGCTGTTTAGTTTTTGTTGTGAGGTGCTAAGTTCTATTAGGTATTTATTATTATTATTATTATTATTATTATTATTATTATTATTATTATTATTATTATTATTATTATTATTATTATTATTATTATTATTATTATTATTATTATTATTATTATTATTATTATTATTATTATTATTATTATTAATATTATTATTATTATTATTGTTATTTATTATTATTATGCAGTATTATTTGCGGTACTTCAGATTCGTGTACTATTTTAGATCACTTTGCTATTCAAATCTTAGTTCAGATGTATTTTACTTAGAGACGTATGTTTTCAAATGGGATATATTTTAACTTCATTTTTTGTGATTGAAAATCAATACTGTTATTCATATTTCTAGAATAGTTATGTTTTTGTGACGCACATTACGGAATATAGTTTACATGAAAACGTTTCAGTTATTATAATACACTTTTGGGAATAGTGGGCATTTTATTATTATACCTTTAATTCTAGGCTTTATGCTGGGAGCTTATACATCCAGCCTTCTTTGAGTTTTACAGACGCTTACACAGCGGTAATCTTTTTAGTGTGTTTTTAAAAGACATGATCTGCAGCTTTTGTTGATATTAGAAATGCATTCTTAACACTTCCAGAAGTCTACATACTATTTCCAACAAGAAGAGCTTTCCATGCCAAATGCCTTTCACCATGTTACTTTATGACACCTAAAGTGTTTCAAGGATTATATACTTATTGTTCTACAGTGTAAAGCAAATCCTCAAATACTGGACGATTTATTTACTTTATGCTTTCATCGCTGGTATGTCTGTACACACGAAACAACTCATAAAGTGCGTTATATACAGAGGCTTCTAAAGATTCATACTTAATATTTGAGTGAACTGCTACAAATTCGGAGATGAAATTCTGTTAGATTTTGAGAAACGTTTTGGACTGTTTTCATAATTAGCAGAAATAGGGTCAACATTAAAATAGTTACATTTAGACGAGCAGTTCAAAATTTTAAGTTTGAGGACATTGCATATTTGGTTCAAACTATTTTAGGAGTAGTTAAATAGCTTACTAAAAGTGGAATAAATATGTACACCTCACATTATTTATATTTTGGAAGGATAAGATGATAAATACCACTGGATTGATAAATACCACTGCATGGGGGAACGTCTGCCGACATTGCCTTTTTTCTACAAAATTGTATTAACTGCTCTGGTAAGAGTAGGGCGTTTGGTAAAAGGAAGAGATCTTTATAAAACTTACTGTTACGTAATATGGAATCAATGGGACTCAATAAGCTGTTGACAGATTTTAGTATCTGCCAACTTAGCTTCTGAGTTTTGAGTCTTCTAGGGTTCTGATTTCTCGCTCTAAACCCTGACTATTTTTGTTTAAATTCAGCTATGATAGTAATAAACGGGGATATAAGTCGGTATATTCCAATATTATTATGAAATGCAGGAAACAGTTTATTGCCGTACATTAAAATGTCAGTTCACCTTTGATAGCTCATTTTTAAATAATTTTAGCAACTCATGCAGTACACAAATTTAATATTAAACAAAATTTTACTCTAGGTTTTTTAGTTTCTTTTAATGAAAAGTCCTAATTTGTAATGAAAAAGTTGATACTTTTATTTTCAGCTTAAAAACCTTTGTTCTATAGAAAGATAATTATAGGTATTAAGTTACATTCCCGGTGGCACAATTTTTACTAACATTACATGAGCCTTTGTATATATATAGACGTATCGATTAGAAGTTGCTACTGTATTCGTTTTTCGTAAGTTATGTAGAGCTATGTAGAAGTTGAGGAAACTTTAATTGCAAAGCAATGTTTATTCCAAATCAGTCTATAAAGGACCATACATATGGCAAAGAAATATAACTTTATAGTTATTTGGACTTCAAAGTACACGATAAACATTTAACATATTAAAGGGCTTATCATTATAATAAGGGTACACAGTGTTTGGCATTGGTTAATGTGTAAAATGACTATATGTCCTCCTTTTCTTGACACATCCTCTTTCCTGGTATATATGCAGAAAGAATGTTCCGAGTGCATTTTCAGAAATGTTTGAAAATGATCTTTTTTGTAGCTAGAAATAAACTTTCAGTTTAAATCCCATGAAACTTTCTAGCGATTGCGATATCGAATGTTATGGACAAAGCACTAATACCAAAGCCTACGTCATATCACCATTGTATGCTCTTTGGTGACAGCGAACTCATTGGTTGGTAATGCCTTTGCTACAATAATGCTTTTATTGGATGCTTTCTGTGAAAGTTTACTGTTCCGAACTGTTGGAACAATATCCCCATGAAAACGTGGAAAGGGTTATTTCCTTTGACTATGTTCAATAGGCCAAAGCCATGCAATTAATCGTAGAGATAGTGAAGTTAATAATAATTGTTCACTACGATTACAAACACTAGATTGTTTGGAATTTCACACCTGCTTGTCAGGGAATAATTTGTTCCAAGACATAGATTTAACAATGAAGTTAGGTAAGAATAATTTTGAACAAATGAAATAAAACGAGCATGTAAACCATAATAATGTTTCTAAATGGTATGTTTTAGCACTATCCATAAATATGCAAACTTTATAAATCCTTAGTACGAGTATCGAAAAATATCTCCCATGATTTGAATAATTTTTAGTGAAAGTGACCTAATTCTTTTGTCCATGAGATATGTTCACTCGTCCCTGAATGTGCCTTTAAATATGAAATTGGTAATTTGTAACAGGGACATAGAATCTATTGAAACTCAAAATCTCAATTTTGACATAGGTATCTCTAAAATTTCAAATGATAGGCAGAATTAAAGCAAATCTATTTTAATTAATGAAAAACCTGGAACTGTAGGAATCTCACGCTTTCTCCATCAGTTATCGTCAAGTTTTATAGCTCATGTGCGAATAAGTTAAACAAAAGCGTATTTTTGTATTTACTCATTACATCACTAAAATATTGGCCAGAAATAGTATAAGCGGGTTCTTGAACGTCAAAAGCATATAAATGGAAGACTGGGATGACATTGTACCGTTAAAATTTCGGATATGTAAGTTTTCAAACCAGACTGTAGTGCGATAAAAGAATGTACATGACATTTTTGGAATGTATTGCTTAAATATGAAATATATCACAACTGTTGACGCTGCTAAAAGATATTAAACACAAATTGCATTTTTAATGACTCCAGAGTCTGTTAAGGTTTTTGCTGACTCCTGTGCTTTGTCAGTTACGCAGATGCAATGAATAATGTAAAAGAAATTTACAGCCTATTCAGAGAAAATTCAAGATTTTCTTTTTATGTCGGACGTGACACTTTTTGTCAAACGAAAGTTTATTGAAAAATCACCATGTAATTTTGAAAAATACAGCACTTCATTCACTGCAGACGTCAAAACATGTATTTTCATTGAAATCTCACTACCGAATTTTTGCTTTCCCTTAGATAAGAGCACAGAAAAAGAAGGGATAAAAGGTATTGGAAATGCGGCGTAAGAGTTTGGAAGAAAGGTTGGGGAGTCGAACTCAGACCATCTAAATCATAGAATTGAACTAGGAACACCATTTCAGCAGAGACCCTTAACACATATAATGAAACTTTTTATGTTTCCATGGAAATGCAAATCGATTGTGGGACAATTACTACATCAGTGAATAGCTTTCAGTGCGATTTGTTTTCCCCACCATTGTGATTGTATTGGTTTATGTTGGGAACCAAATGTTAATTAATTTAATTGAATTCCTGTTGGCTAGCAATAATGAAAACATAATTTCCTCGTGTCCCAATACGTATATTGTTATACTTGACATAATGCAGCACGGAGTGTGTAGAATTTAAGTTGTAAAACTTGTTGGGTACGCTGTACTCGGTATTGTACTTTTTTCAGCAAAGTAATCGATACTATCGTATTTCCGCTTCCTCGAAACAAGTGACAATCAAGTGAGCAAATAGATAGCTATTCAATTTGATTTCAATACGTTGCGTTACATGGAAACGACTGTGGTAAACTCGATTCGATCCCGGTCTGCAATGCGGCAACATCGGATAAGAGTACCAAAGCAAGCAGAAACCTAATTCAGCAGAGAATATGCATCCAAACAGGTTTCAATTTGCCTAGGTAACATTACGGAATATAAGAACTCGCGTAAACCTGCTGCTTGCACATGTGCAAATGTTCTTGCATTTTCGCTTGCAGTAATAAGGAAAACTTCTCGCCTCAATTATTTTCTATGAAACTCAGATTCAAGTGTGTATTTAGGCCGTGAATCACAATATAATTCAATAGTGCCCTTTGTATATATGATACTCTTAATTCTTATATTCATTTTTTTAACGGGGCTGAGCGTTTGCTTAAAAATTACTTCAAATTAGACAATACATAGAGCTCATTAATCAAGCATAGCTTATAATGAGGTAACAAAAATTATTTAAAAGGTGGACATTTTCAAGCATGTCATGCTCTGCACTTAAAGCCTTGGGTTTCAGAAACGAATATTTAAAACATTTAATAAGGATTACAAAATTGGCAAATCTTGGCTGTAATAAATCTTGATTTTTCATTTTCAAAAAGAAAATGAAAGGACTTCCAGATACACCTTTATTCGCCATGGCAATTTCTTCAGCCTAATGATACGAGAACTTCCTCAAAATTATTGAAGCCATTTTACAAGAGTACTTCACAAAGGTAAGGGGTAGAAAAAATTAATCAAATGTCCAATTTTGGCGTAAATACAGAAAATAGAGGAAAATGTGTCAATTGGCAGTGAAAGTTTATAACTTAAGGTGTACGTTCATTTAGCAAAAAGTGTAAATTTTTGTTTCTTATACTTTTTCTGGTAAAGGAACAAGTTAGCTTTAATGGTTTAGAGTAAGAAAAATTAAGTATAACTTTTTTTTTATTTTTTATTTTTTATTTTTTTATTATTTTTTTTTATTTTTTATTGAAGAGTTCCAGGATTTATTTTCTAAGGCAAAACATACATATCCAGAATTCACTTTAAATGCCTGCTTTCAGACTCCCTGAATAGAGAGTTTTAATTTTAGGAAAATGTCTCTTTTTGTGAGCAATATAACGCAAAAACGTAATATCAAATAAACGGTAGAATGTTAATTATCTTCTAATGATGGGATACCAAGCTTTTCAAACATTTCGGCCCACTCAAAGCATCCTTTACATGAAAATTATTATGATTTATTTTATCAAATTGGTTCTAAGGATTTATTGAAATACCATAGGATTAAGATAATTTCACGATAAATAAAATATGTGTTTCCGATTAACCAATTTCGGAAATAAAGTTCATTATAGTTGTTTTACTAAAAAGCATTAAGAAATAGTTTACCACGCAAAAAGTGTATAACGGTAAATGACATTTTTGTGGCATTAACCTTCGGAGATTGTTTTTTATTTAAATCTTCCAATACTTTACAGTTTTGGAAGCGCTAATCCGTTATTCGCTTGTTTATCAGCTATTATTAAAATGTACGGAATTTCAAAGGCTACAGATTGTTAAAGAAATTTGATTGTGGTTTCAGTCTCTTATGCGTACAGCGAGGTGATAAAACTATTTTTGCAAATGTTAATCTCAATTAACTTTCTTTTTAAAGCTTTTCAAGAACAGTAAAACAATAGTGGGTAAACATAGCCACTGTGTCGGTGGATCTACTCTACTGGTGAGCAGATGTTACAAAAACTGAAACTATTTCTAAGACTACAAATCTGGCTACAGAGTTCATATAGCTAAATTTTATGTCATATCCAGGCAGGTATTTAGAAGTCAATTTCCGGGTCGGGGGGCAAAAACTCTATGTTGAATTATTTGCTTTTAATAAATAATTAATCAGGGATGTGCTTTTATCATGTTAGTAAAAAATAAAAGCATATGTAATATATTATATTCACATGACTTTCTCCACCCAAACTTCTACAAATTTTTTTAGAAAAGTTTGTTTTTGTCTTGTTTCTTTGGATTAAGTCTGTAGAAAGGCCTTGCATATCGTATATTTTTTTTGTTCTTATACCTGGGATAAAGTGATATAAGCAGTAATCAGATATTTAAAAAGCGAACCATTGATTGGTGCATTTATATTATTAGTTCTCCTTTAATGAATAAGGGAATAGAAACTTAGAAGTTAAAAATTACACACCTTTAAGTAAGTATCTATTCAACAAATTATAATATATCGGAATTGGTTCACTTTGCAATAAATTATTGTAATTAACATTATTTGTGTATTTTGACGAGTTTTACAGCTGCTGTGCATAACTTTTCGTTTATATCTTAAATAATTTCATGTCTGTCTGACATTGAATAGAGACATTAAGATGAGAAGCGTGAATAAACTTTTCCTATATATTTTAAACTAAGCTTTATTTCAAATATTTATTAAAGGTTTGAAATGATAATTCATTTGGGGGGGGGGGTCCGGACCCCTTGGACCCTCCCCTTAAATACGTCCCTGGTCAAATCCCTGGCACGCCATTATGTATAAATGTGATGTTTGAACATAAGTTTCGGAGATGAAAAGCGTAAAAATTTTAAACTTCCAATTCTCATTTATACATTTTGTTGTACGATATACTAGGTAAAGCTTTAGTCAGATTTTAAGGAGCATGTCACTGCTATGCGAAGGCTTTGAAATGTTATGTTCTTATGCATAGCCACGAGAGACAGAGAGAGAAACTATCATTTCCAAATTAAAAAATCACATAAGTAACAAGGAACATCGCAGAAACTATTAACTAGGTACCCTACGTAACAAATTGTATAATTTATTAAGATCTGCAACGTCTCATCTCTTATGATTTACCATTTATGCAAAGTTCATTCTAATGTGGAGGACTTCAGAAGCCATACCTACAAAATTCAAAAATATATACATCTGGTTTTTCATGAAAATATATTGAACTTGCTATTTAAAAATAAAAAAAAACACACCTCATTTGAGTCATTTTTTAGAAAATGAAAATTTCGAATTATTTTTTACGTACGAGATAGTTTGAAGTGGGAAATTATTTTTGAATATGTTCTTGTCGCTTTCTTGAAAAATGCCGAACTTGAGTTACGTTATTCAGTCATATATCGGAACATTTTACCTAAACATTGTTCAGTTGGACTCATATTTTAAGTTGATATAGATAGGTAAATAGAGACAATGAAAATGATAAGTACAAATTCGCACCACAACAAAGAATACTTTGGAAATGGCTAACGGGGGCACAAAATAGGTAGGTATATTTGATGTAAATTTTAGTTGGAATGAGTTTCAATTTTTTATGTAGTAAGACTGTTTGATCTCTTAAGTTAATCAGTTATAAAAAATTCTTTCAGAATAAATAGAATTTCAGAGGGCTTACACAGAAAGTTGAAATTTTACATTTTATTTCTCACGCACATATCTTAAACATATGGCATTTTAATCAAAATAGAACTACAGTTAAGCGTAATTTAGAGTGGCAGTAATTTTCTTGAATTATTTTGTAATTTACGTCCTCCAACGTTAAGTCATATCGGACGGTGAATGAACTGGGTGAAATGGTGCTCAAATGAGTCCAGGGTCCATGGAGCTTAGAGTTACCCGACATTCGTCTTTAAGGATAAGGGAAACCCACGGAAAAAACCTTATCCAGGTAACTCACCCTGACCGAGATTCGAACTCAGAACCTCTTGAACGTGAGTCAGACATGCTACCACCACGCTACCGAGGCGGGCCTTCTTGAAAATGTTGTAACATTCACGGAATTTAAATACCAAGTTTGATAGTAGTAATGCAGCAAGGCCAGAGTAAAGGAGCGGAATATAAACATAAATACAGGAAATCCGCTAGTTAATAATTCCCTTTATATTTTGGGAATATAGATGTTGATGGTTATAATTTTAATACGTTGGCCACGCAACTGTAGTAGATGAAAGCAGAAAGGTCATAAATTCCATGCGGTCCGTAAAATCGTGGAAGTAAAATATTGTGAAGAAAAGACAAATTCTGTTCTAAAGGTTCCTTAACTAAAATAAGTTGTAAACACGAATATATAAGGCATTATTTGCATGGCAAACAGATATATTGAATGATCGCATAACTGTCCCAATAAAACCAAGACATTGGAACACATTTTACTTCCGTTGCTTCAACATGAATACTAAGAACACCTTCGAAAATTTGCTCACATTTTGCTCAAAAGTGAGGAAAAAGAACTATATTCAGCATTCCTACACCTGCTAATAGCAATTCCCAAACACCTAAATCAGATGTTTAAGGCGAAGATATTAAAATTCTAGCTAAAGATATAGTTCAGAGCGAGAAGCATTTTGAAACAATGCAAAATTAGGTTTGTTTTTAGGAATAATTTATCAGCAGTGGTTTAAATTAGAGGTTTCAAATTTGATATTTTATTTATTGAGCACACGTCAATTATTACGTATGAATGTGAAGTTGATACGTTAACAATTGAACATTTTGGTGTTTTCACTGATGGATTACTGTAAAATACAAGTTGTCCTCGAGCAATCTGTCATTGGCTGTCTATTTTTAAACTTTAGCAGAGATAAAGCGTACCATGTATAATAGGCCATTAAACTCGCCGCCTTATCCACGTGTCACAGTGTGGGGTATTGACCTGTGCGCTACATGCTCGGTCTCCCAAACCAAGGAAATGTCAAAACATTTATTATTTGAGGAATAAAGAAATTTTTCATTCATGTATAGGAGACAAACTTAATGTGTAACAATCACATTATTTACCATTTCAGAGCACTTCTGCAGATTATATTCGTGTAGCAGACTACCAAGCATTCATTTTCATTTCTAGCAATTCTAGCTCCTCAGTAAACGGACAGAAAATGACAGTTTTTAATGTTTCGACAGAATTAACTATATGAGCCCAGGGTCCATAGAGCTTAGAGTTACCCAACATTCGTCTTTCAGAATAAGGGAAAACCCTGGAAAAAACCTTATCCAGGTAACTCACCCTGACCGAAATGCTCCGTTGAAACATTATTTGATACGTATTAATAGAGAAACTTTATTGATAAAATGCCTGACAATTTCAGGACATTGATTTGAAGCAGTGGAGAAATTAATAAACTAAGCCGTTCGTGAGGAAGTTAGGTGAAAATATTGATAAATCTCGACTTTGACATTATTTCCTTTATCAGATCAAAATCTATGTTCATCCAATTTTACGAGATGTAGAATAATTAGACTACGAAGTTGCTGTGCTAATAAAGTTGTAACTACAACAAATGAATGAACTTGAAAAATTAATAAAATGACAAAAACTGAAAACATCACAACGCAAGGATTTTCTGTCAAGGGTTCAGAAGTACAGTCCGATCCATATAAACCTGAACCATTTCAATAGGTCAAACTTTTGAACCAATAATGGGACACACGTGTAACTTTGGGAGAATATAATACATAATTGGGAGATTACATTACAGTATTTACATCTCGGAGAAAATGTTGGAAGTGTCCTCCACCAGCATCTATACATGTTTGCACTCGTCTAACCATATTCTCTGAAGTTTTACGGAGCATCCTCGCCAATGTTACTTATTTTGGTTCGAATGGATTCCTTGAAAACATCAATTCCCCGTGGTCTATTCTTGTACACTCTATTTTTAGATAGCCCCACAAGAAAAAATCAGGTCAGGGGATCTGGGGGGCCACAGACCTTTTGAGATTATTCGAATATCAAAGAAACTGCTTACAAGTTCCATGGTGTCATTAGATGTATGGCACGTTGCTCCATCTTGCTGGAAGTAACCTTCTCTCAATTTGATATCATCTCCGTAAAATTTCAGATAATATGGTGAGACGAGTGCAAACATATATAGATGCTGGTGGAGGACACTTCCAACATTTTCTCTAAGATGTAAATAGTGTAATGTAAGCTCCCAATTGTGTATTATATTCTCCCAAAGTTGCATGTGTGTTCTATTATTGGTTCAAAAGTTATGGCCTATTGAAATGGTTCAGGTTTATATGGATCGCAGTATACTATTCCTGCTTTAAATAGTCGCCCTCCGTGATCTAGGTTCCCGAGATGGCGGGTTCAAATCCGCCTGAGGTCGATGGATTTTTTTTTTTTTTTTTTTTTTTTTTGCGTAAGAATCCTTGGCGTGACTTTCTTCGGAAGGAGAGTACAGCGGTGATCTCCTGTTGTAGATCTGCGGCATTTGAGAGAACCTTAGTCTGATAAAATGGCCTCTAAGTACAATTAAGCGGTGTTTTACGGCCTATATAGAAAGGGACGTTGAGAATCGCCGTCCATAAATAAAAACTAAATTTAGATTTTTCTTGCTTTAAGCAAATTCGGCTTGGAAATTTGGATAAAAGTGTCTGCTTTTCTGCTTAAAGTTTTATTGCATTCACTTTTACCCTGTCCTTCAAAGGGGCCAAGGTCATTGAGGCGGTTCATTTCCCGTCAGGACGTTCTTACCTGACAGGTCTTTTCCAGTTTTCCTCAGTCCTTACAATTAGGAAATACGCAGGGGTACCCCAAACTTAGGTTTCTTTTATCACATGTCTGCATGGCCCCTGTGCGCTGTGTGCTGTTGCCTTAATTAGAATGTAGGACTAAAACTTTTCCTTTTCAAATTTGTTCCTTCCTAATTATCATTTCATTTCACGCATAATTAGGATCTGTAGAGCCGTAGGGAATAGAAACGGACATTAAGCATTATTTAAAAGCCTCCATTGCATTTTCCTTTTCAGATATTTTTTTAATTTTAATTATTGGAATATTTCTTCTTCTTCACGTCAAGATGTAGGCAATAGTTTGTCTATATCTCCTTCAAATACCTTCTGGCCATCTTTTCCTAGTCCTACCCACTGATCTGCTACCACAACTTTATATTCTAATATTTGTGTGGTCAATCTTGTGTCTAGCATTCTCTCTAAATGTTCTTTCCACTGTTTATTACCGTTTAATGTATCATTCAGATAAATATGCATAAATAATATTAATTGCAATGCTTAAAGGCCTAAGTACCTTATTTTTTATCGTTGGTATAATCTATGGCGAGTTAGAGAACTGATTTAGGCGTTTTACATTACTTTAAAAAGTGACTGTGTAATTTTAGTTATTTAAGCAACTTGTGGTTGAAGTGTAATTTTTTTTAGAGCGGAAAGATATCAACTATCCGCAAGTTAGGTTTCCACAACTAAAGTTTTACGAAATAAAAATTAAAACGTACATGATGTTTTAGTTTAGGTCCTACACTGAGCAGAAACAATCAAATAGTATACACAGCGTGTCTAAAGAGGAGACCAATTAGCAAAAATTGCTATATTTAGGTTTCTTACGTGTTCATATATGTATATTGGAACTTTCTCTTTAATTCGATACATATTTCATGATTGTATGCACAGTACTGACATCTTATTTTTAATGGTATTGCGTCTAGCATTTTAATGTGAATTTGCACTACTTGACAGAAAAACTTATAGCTTCTGCACACTTAGGAGTAGAGAGCTAAACTGTGGACGATCTTTTAAGGGAGGTTTGCACTGTGGCAGTTTTCATGTTCTTAAGTCATGTATTTCTTTCTTTGGAAATAAATTTATGTATTTGTTTCCTCCTCCTCATCATCATTATCATTATTATTAAAATATTTTTTTCTTTAAACAGCAAGGCTTTCTGGCATAAATTATCGTTTTTCAGTAAACTAGAGTATTGTTAAATTAGCTTCAAAATGGAAGACAAAAGCCTATAAGTGCTGTTATGGATCTGCTTTAGGTTTGGCAATTTTTTTCTAAAACATTGTCTATAACTTTTAATCAGAGGGTGAAAAAAATCCTCTCTTCCTTAATAAATAAACTTATTGTTTAAAAGCAGGTCACTGAAAATTTAATGGGATATCTGAAATAAACAGTTCATTTATAATGCTAGATTGAATTTTGCAAATCTTTGAGAAATCAATTTAAGAGAATTTTGCGAATCTAGCAGATTCTGTCCTGTTATGACACTGAGTTGGAAAAATCTTACTTCTCACATTTAAACTGTTTAGTTTTTTACTATCCACACTGGTTGTAAATAATCTACTTTTTATGACAGAGAAAGGTCATACTGATGTTGGATATGATTTTTCTTTAAAGCTTAAAAAAAAACTGTGATGTTCAGAAATTGGTATAAAATTGAAACTAAGATTATGGATTTAATAAAACTCAATCTCCATATAAACGGCTCAGTATATGGTTACTACATTTATATTTTGAATACAGTACTTGTATTACTTTCTCAAAGCTACATTGAAATACAAATTGTTAGGTTAAAAAACTGTAGATTTTAGAATTTTTACAGATGAGATCCACCTTGATTCTTAAACACGTGCAGCCGTTTAGGAAGCACTCATGCAGGCGGTTGTTACATTTTTTGATGTGCCTGCATTGGTTGTGTTACAAGATACACAAAGCAGCATTTTCGGAAATTAGTTTGAGTGCATGGGTTCGTGTTTCATTCATTTGGAACCCGATAAAGGTGCGCTCTACTGTGAGGGGAAACAAATCGAAATGGTGGGCTCCCAGCCACAAATGAAGCGAGCTCTCAAATTTCCCTGACAAGAAATTGCAGTAATTATTTCATCATCTATCCAATCCAAACGTAAAGATCTCGTTACTCCCACAGCATTGCACGAATTCGTCATTTAACCTGGTAGTAAGAATTTGCAGGGCGTTTTCTCGTGTCCTGCAGTTTTTGATAAGCCACCTGAATGTGAAGGTTTGTTGTTCAGAAAATAAAAACCTAATATGTTGCACTCACATGACTTTCTCTACTGTTGTACAAATTATTCTTATAAACGCTTTTTCCTCTGTCTACTTTATGTAATCGAAATATGTACTTGTAGAAATTATCTTATTGCTAATTTTCTTGCAGAGAGAATATGGCAATACTGTAGGCCAATATCTTTAAGAGTTAGTTGTTATGTGAGGCATTTGCATGGCTAAAAGATATAAAAAGAAAACTAATAACATCTCATTTGAGGAAAGTATAAGTATAGGAAAATTCAGATAAATGGTAAGGAATATCTTGGAGATAATTTTATTCAAAAGAGAAAGGTTTATTCAAATTTATTCAATCTGACATACATTTCGTGTGTTAAGAGTATCTATGTGCTTGATGTAAGATTTTGGCCATCTCTTACGGCCTATCAGTTACGCAAAAGTTATTCAGAATGAAGAGGAACTTCTGAGGACATTCTCAGAGAATTAAAGGTATAAATTTCATTTGTCATGAAAATATCTTAATCAATTGGTATTTCAATCGTAATTGTTTGAGCCACTTTTGTGAAAATAAAAAATTATCGAAAAATGTATTATACCATGTTAAGGTAACCTAAGGTGGAGGGATTTTCTTGAAAATCCTTGTGTTGCATTCATGAAATTTGCTGAACTTAAATTTCCAGTTTGATATTTAACCGGCTTTTCCTTTCTTTACGCATATCTGTAGATACAAGGCAATAGAAAAAAAAACCGAAAACAATGTTTAAGCGCCAGTGTCTACAAGCACATTCTGTCCGTCATATCAGTAGAAAGATCTGAAGTACAAAAGCACTTAAATAGTAACAAAAGTTTTGAACAATTCGACTCAACAATAACGAATACTCGAAATTGCTGACGCAACAAAAACGTTGTTTGAAATAATTTTGAAGAGATTTGCATTTGTTGTGTGGTATTATTGTCTGTCCCTTTTGGTTTACCAGTTACACAAAATTCGTTCCGGGTTAAAAGGACTACGCAGGATATTAAAAAAAACTACATGTAGATTTTGTTATCTATTTATGTATCCTAAATATATGATATTTTAATTAAAATAATCGAGAAAATAAAACAGAGAAAACGTTTAAATACATGTTTTGTTTTTGTTGAATATTTTGTTATATAATTGCGATATTCGCATTTTTTTCGTGAGAGTTGTAAAATATTTATTTCCGATAGTATATCGATATAATACTTTTGTGTGGAATATAATACTTCCTCTCACCCACCATAGATAGGTGGCAGAGCAATTAAAAATGTTAAAACTCAATTAAAAAGATACTGAAAGAGGTTCAAGTAATTATTTGATAGATGCCTCGCCTTTATTTCCAATACTAGGGGGTCATTCTCATAGGTCAGTTACTGTGTACTGTATTTAGACCAGAGCACGTTGCTTAGAAACGACCTTTTATGTAATTAAAAAGCTGGAGCAGTGTTCTCGGAAAGCCGGTTATATCGATACGTTCTCTTGTTGAGATGGCGTCATTCATGGGAACAGATGCCAAGGTCAGATAAAACCGCGCACTTCCTCTGTCTCATTCACTAACCAGGAAACCTACTTTCTATCCGTCCGTCGTCGCCATGGTGACCGCAATCAAGGAACATTCCAGAAACATTCTTGCTTCGTTAACTCTCATGTGATTACAGCACACTAATGCTTGCTAACGACGAGAAAAAACGAATAATGACTGCCACTTCAACAAAATATACCAATTTGGCAATTCAAACCAATAAAGAATCGCGAAAGTACTTAGCGCTACAACATTTGTTTGGCTTGTGTGCTATACCTTTTAAAAGAATACCTTAAAATTCTATAACCTTCCCATACTATCTCGAAAAACAATTGTATAACAATAGTATTTTAAAAATGACAAAGTATTGAAAATCTCAAACCAATAATTATAGATATCTTGGAATTGGCTATAAAAAGACCATATATTTGAAATAACTTGCTGTTTTAAAAGGAGTTAGTTCCATGCTTTATATGTATATTATGCTTTTATCTTACATGGTTTACTAGTAAAAATTGTACAAACATTTTTGTACAATATATTCAATAAAAATATAAATTCTGAAATATATATTTCAGAAGGCTGCTTGACTTTCACCAAGGCGGCCCGGGTTGAATCCGAGGTGACCGTATGTGAGATTTGATGTGGTCAACACGGTGCTGAGGTGGGTTTTCTTCCGTATCTCCGGTTTCCTCCGCCATAATTCCACCAATTGCTCCATTATCATCCTTCCTTTCATTCATTTCGCCTTCATTCTGTCATCCATTTCTCTCACTTTCATATCAAACATTGTGCTGATCACCCATCCTGGGTACTCTCTCTCATCTAGAGTTTCTGCTCAACCCGCTAGAGGAAGAAGAAAAAAAAAAGAATTAGTTTAGTGTAGGAAATTTTCTTGAAAATCCTCGTAATGCATCATGTATCGGACATTTTTTTGGGGGACGGGTGGTAATTGAGCTGTTCACCTACAGACACACGTAACTGTTTTTCTTACTTTTGTTTATTCGACGGGCCAGAAAACATTTGTGGTGAATTCTCGATATCAAGTTTTAGGTGATATAAAGTTTGTGGAGAATGAGAAAAGCCTCTAAAACATCTTTACTAAATTAATAATGTGTCCATCGTGTCATTTTTAAGATAACATAGTTTGTCCTGGCAGTGCTTGCCAGATAAGATTAAAACACGGTAAAAATATTCCAGAGAGTGTTGTACATTATCACAATGTAAATTACTCTCTATCTCATCAAACGGAGTGACAGAAACAATGAAAAGCAAGTTTCAGCTAAGCTTCTCAGAAAGGTATCCATGAATAAATTCTTCGGCAATTGCACCAAACCTTTTATGCTGCATCAAAAATGATGTGATGTTTCATTGATATGCTTCTCTTTACTCACTCTTCTAAACTATTCTTACGAAAACACGTTTTTCTTAAGATACTTTCATTAGATACACGTTTACCTATTTCGTTGTTGGTGTAAGATAATACAGTACGATAAAAGCATTGAAGGATTTTTAAAAAGCTGACCTTTTTGTAAGAGAACAAGAAAAATAGTGAATTACCGTTTGAAATATTACTAAGTATTTGAAAACTCAAAGCAATAACAAAGAATATCTCGGAAATTGTTAATATCATGATAATGACCATTGTTTCTATTAAATTATTTTTAGTAGCATTTGAACAAAATGATTAGATCCATTTTTAAGAGAACAAGTAGATAACAGTTTTCCAATTAAAGGATAATTTTGAGTGGGAGAATTTTCTGAACAGTCTTTCTGTCGTATTCTTAAACCCCAAGCGTGACATTCAACCAACATTTGATTTTATGTGAATATACTTGATTTGGATTTATGGACGATGAAAACCTGTTTCCGGTGAAATCTCGATATTGATATTGCGTCTAGTTTATCAATGGATGCAATGTATTATTTTACACCTGTTAAAGAGTTATTGCGAGCAGTGTGCGAGAAATGTATATTTGTAGTGACGCCTAGGTATAAATAACATGAACAGATGTTGTAAGCAAATACTCTTCTTTGATAGCTGCTGTGCTTTTTTTGTCTTATCACTTCTCTCATGTAGAGGAAATATTGCATTCGACCTAAAACAACAATTTCAAGTAAAGCACATGCTTTAATCTTCTCTGAATTTTAGAAATATTGAATTCTTTTTCCCAGTCGGTTTGTGAATCTCCGTAACCCAAAAGCAAGCGGTTGACGGGTACACAGTTCATTATATAACTTATAGATGGAATTTTCTCGACCCTGAACAACCCTTAATTGTATCATTAAAATTTATTTTCTTAAAAATGGCCAGTGGTTTTGAGTAACACATTAGAAGTTTCATATAATTTAAAGTGTTTTAAGCAGTGAGGTTGAAATTCGCTTCTCGTTGATATAACATGCACAAGAAGCGTAATATCAAAGCTGGGGCGTATTATTTGGCCTGCAGTTTAAAAAGTTGACTGTCGTTCCAGTCTTATGTGTACATTCCTACAATAAAATGTCATATCGAAAGCAACTCAGGCACTTGTTTAGAGAATATGAACTCTTTACTCTAACCAGTACCGTTTAGTTTTGTCTGCCACAAATTATTGTTAACAAAGCTGATTTTACTATCTGTTTCTCGTTAGTTACGTTGTAAATCTCGTGTAAGTACAGGAGGTTAAAGCGATAGTCAGAAAGCGCATCATTATTTGTTGGCTTTGAATTTCCAGTCATTACTCATTACACATCACGAGGAAACAAACGAATGGCAACTTAGCGCTTCCAAAAAGGTAGCAGGTTTGATCATTCAAACCAATAACAGCTATTGGGATATTGTTAACACTGGATATAAGTTCTAATTGTTTCTATAGTTATCTTTGCCTACCAGTTGTTAAAAATCTTAGGTTATTCGCAGAAAATGCAGAATATTTTTTTTTTTTGTAATTCAAACATCTCAAATTTAGAGTATTTTAATTTAAATTGTTGTAGCTATTTTTGGGGAAATAGCAACAAAATGTTTTTTTGTGAGGAATTGTTGGGATTGGGAATAATTTCTCAAGGTAAATTGTGGAGGAAGTAGAAATAAGTCCTTTGTAGGACTTTATGATTAAGTTTAGAAGTTTGACACTTTGCAATTTAAGTATATCCTCGTTGAACTGTAATTTATACGCCTTAAGTAAATTCAGTTAAATTATAGTAAACTCATTAACTGTAAATTTCTATCGCCTTAAGTAAATTCAGTTAAATTATACTAAACTCATTAACTGTAAATTTCTATCGGCTTGGAACATTATAATGGAAGTAATCTGCAAACTCAGTAGTGCAATTATTTTAAGATACAAGGAAGTGTATGTTTTCAGCATGCTCACATTTAACATTTGGGAATAAGATAATAAAATGAATGTCCTGATAAGCACTTAAGCTCTTTTGCGAGGAGAGAATGTGATTACAAGCTTTCAGGCCTGTGAAATCTAATTTCATTGTATAATTACTTTATTAAAGATGACTGTCAGAATATTTGTCACTGTGTAAGGTTGAGAGATATGAAGAAATGTACTTTCACCCCATTACAAACCTAATTATAAATTATAAAGAAATGCAGACACTATTAATGTAAAGGCTACCTGAAAATATGTTTGTCAATTGTCTGAACATGTTTGTCTGAACATGTCCCTAGCTATCAGGCCATCTGGCTTTTCCCAGAGAAGAAAAAGGACCGTAGCCCCCATTATGTATGTAACGACATGCCCTTCGCCCTCATTCTGAAAATGGAACAAAGCCATGGTCAGAATTTCAACAGTTTCGTTTGGAGGTTGGTGTTCTATCACTAAAATCTATATCTATAATTCCAGGTAGAATATATTTCTGTCAACTCAGACATTTCTGGTACTGTAATTTCTGTAATTTTGAAATGCTGCTGCTTAAAATGATAGCAATATAATATGTGCAAAATTTGAATTTAAAGCTATAATTATTTGCCAAGGAATTGAGTACAAGTTTTAGTAAACCTTGAAGACACCGTTAAAATTAATGTAGAGCAATAAATGAGTTGTTGCTTTTGAAATCACATTTACTGATTCGTATAGTATTCTTTTTATGGAGTACTAACGGTTTTTTGGTTATCTTTGTAATTACGATTTTATTTTTGCCCAAAATAGTATCATTATAGAAATCACTAGATTTGTAAATGTGTTTATTATAATCAAGCATAAAATATTTAATTAAAATTAGATCACATTTTATCTCCGAAAGTATTATTTATATCAATACTGAGGCTTTCACGGCCGGCGTTGTTAACTCCACTAACTATGATGTCCGGGCTTGTGTTGGACTCCGGGTCTATATACTTAGAACCCTGATGATGCCGAACGCAGTCTTCGGCGAAACGTTGGAAGGTAGAAAAAATGGACCACGGCCTACAAGCCCGGACATCATAGTTAGTGGAGTTATTATTTATATCGTTTAAAAGACATGGAGAAAATTTAAGAATTAATTATATACGAAATCATACACACTTATGGTTTCAGCCCTTTAAAAATGGTGGAATGTGACTTGAGATAATATGTATGCATCAATCTCTTTACTTTTAATAATAAGAAATCCTAAATTCTCTTGTTTATGAACAGAATCGCGTCCTCTGGACCAATTCTAATCATGTTTAAAATGTCTAGTTTGAGATAGTTAAAAGCTTGAAAAGTCACCTTACTCCTGTTTGAATTTTGTATCATTTTGGTAGCTGGGTATAAGAGTGCCCGCCTTGGTAGCGTAGTGGTAGCGTGTTTGCCTCACGTTCAAGAGATCCCGAGTTCGAATCTCAGTCAGGGTGAGTTACCTGGATAAGGTTTTTCCGGGGTTTTCCCTTATCCTTCAAGACGAATGTCGGGTAACTCTAAGCTCTACGGACCCTAGGCTCATTTGAGCATCATTTCCCATTCCATTCATCGTCCGATATGACTTAACGTTGGAGGACGTAAATTAAAACTATAAGAGATGGACGAAAGCCTTAGAGGTCGTTAAAACACACTTTGTGTCCATAGTTCATATTTGATCGAACACTAGTTACTTTACCTAATGGCTATTTAATCTAATTCATTGATAGGTATTGTAGGACAGGATTTCTCCGGAAGTGTATAAGAGGTTCTTTGTGTGTGAGACATCATAACTCATCCATAAAGTGGAATTCGAAAATACCATCAGTAGTTAATGTGTAGATCCACGATTTTCTCAAAAAATCACTTTAAGCTCAAGTTACCCATTACACGGAGAATGTTTCTTACTTTGAATTTACTCAAAAAGGTCTCATACAATTTTGGTTTAAATATCATATCTTTTAAGATATTTAAATGACTACTTTAAAGTCCAGTTCATTCTGGATGAGTTTATTTTTTACTTTATTATTTTCTTATGTAAGAAGAGAATTATTATTATTATTATTATTATTATTATTATTATTATTATTATTATTATTATTATTATTATTATTATTATTATTATTATTATTATTATTATTATTATTATTATTATTATTATTATTATTATTATTATTATTATTATTATTATTATTATTATTATTATTATTATTATTATTATTATTATTATTATTATTATTATTATTATTATTATTATTATTATTATTATTATTATTATTATTATTATTATTATTATTATTATTATTATTATTATTATTATTATTATTATTATTATTATTATTATTATTATTATTATTATTATTATTATTATTATTATTATTATTATTATTATTATTATTATTATTATTATTATTATTATTATTATTATTATTATTATTATTATTATTATTATTTTAAGTTAAAACCTTGAATATGTTACGTTGTCCACAACAAAAGGTCTGATATTTAAGTACAGTACCTTTTAGTTATGAAGATTTTGAAGAAAATGCTCTTACCCCAAATTTGCATTTACATCGAAACAGTTTGGCTGTATTTTTATTTGCTCAAAAAGAGCTTAAAGTACCATACGCTTAAAATATTTGCATGAACATGAAATATATTTTTAAATGTTCTGAGTCGAGCTTGTGGTCCAGTACATTAGAAAAAAGTTTTGCATAATGTTGTATATCAGCTAAATCTTAAGAAATGGGCTAGAACTCTCATTATCTCATTAAAATACACTTCTTTAGAAAGGGGGTAGCATAAGCAATTCCATAGGTATTCATCGCTATTTGGTTTAATTTTTCAATAATTTGTCATTTTTAAAGTATTTTCGCTAATCACTTGTTTCTCGGGATGTTATGGAATGAGTGTGAAATTAATTAAAACATTTGAGTGTCGCATAAAACGATATGGGTGGTGAAGGGGTTTCTGCAAACATTTGTCTCGATTGTTATAAAGTAGATAGAAAAACAGATACGAAATAAACGATATTAGGTACAAATACTCCTATGAATGTTAACACTTAAAATTTTGAAGAGAGTGAATGCTAAAATGCAAATAACACTGGTGTTAACTTCTTCCGGTATGTGTAAGTTGACATTTGCACTTGAAATGAAATTCCTTTACTTTTGAGATAAAATAAGTGGCAGAGAGAGAGGAGAGACGGAGGTAAAGCAAACAAGATGCCTTGGTAAAGTAAATTGCAAGAAGCCGTTGACATTCCTTAGGGCCGGCCGCTCCCTCTTGTCGCCATACTGAAAGCTCCTTTTGTACTGGAGTGGCACTTCTGAACTCTGAGGCAGGCCTTGGTACTTTTCCGTACATTAGATTGTACGTCGAATCTCTGCCCAAAGTCCAGCACTGATTATGGACTAATGTCATTAATTTCATATCACTATTTATATTTGATTAAATGCCTAGTTTTCAAACTATCACAATGAATTTAAAATTGGTTATCTGACTTCCAAGACGTGATAATAAACAACGCTCGGGGTTATTTTATCTTTTGCTACGAAATTTCCTTTAGTTGACAGGTACACTAAACAACACCGGCTTGTTTTTTAATTTTCTGTAGTAGGTAGTAAAGAGGTTATATCCCTAGCATGTGTTCATTATTCTAAACTCTTTTAGAGCTGGTATTATATTTGTTATAGTGTAGTTACCAAACTCTACCATGTACCTTGCAGGCAAAGGAAACTGCATTCCATATAAGATTTGATGCTAAAATGTCAATGGAAATACTTGTTTGAGGTTTCCAGGGAAAAAAAAAAAAAAAAAAAAAAAAAAAAAAATAGAAAATCGTTTGGTTGTCTGTGATGTCGGATAATATTAAACTTGGCATTTCCAAGATTTTCAATCCCCTCTCCAAACTCTCTTTACATTGAGAAAATTACGTTAATTTTTACTTTCTGAAAAAGCGATATAGACTTTTATTAAAAGTCTGTTTTATGTGGTAAAAAAGGCTAAAATGTATATTTTTATATTTGGCCGTATAAACATATAGGAGAATATTCACTACATCGTTCACCATAGTTACATAAGCAGTCTATAAATATATCGTGAATATAATAGAATGAATAAAAATGATCCAGGATAAATAACAGAAAAAATTAAATATTAATTCTGATTTATGTATTTGGGAAAGTTTATATAAAATATATATTTACATCTTTTCTTTAAAATATGCATTTTTATGTAAGATAAGATTTCGTATCAATGACCATGATCTTTTATTCAGGGATTTCCCCTTTTTGTAGGCATTTATGTGTGTGCAGGAAAAATACTGCCCCCATTTTATGGCTTTTTAAGACAACCACATAGCTACAACGAAGTATATTTATCTGGATGAAAATGAGTTAAATACATCAGCGTTTGTAAGAGTAATTTCTGGAAGCTATGTTGAATGTATGACAATGAGTACGAAAAGCCATGCGAATGTTATTCCTATTAATTGTTCTTATAGGCAACAATCTCACAGTTTACAACATTATATACACTTTTGAGAGCATTTTATTACAATATAGATTTACAACACGAAATAAGACAACAAATAATTTGAATACAGCAGTTGGTTTTGATAAGGCACGTGGCGTTTTTATGTCCTATCATTTGTTTTGGTATATCTTCTAAAACTTCATCTAGCCTTACAAAAATAGATGTTAATCATAATAGACATTTGCAAAAATAACTTCATTAATTCATTATGTTCCAGTTTACGTAAGAGGAAAAAGAAAGCCAAAGGAATAGACAAACACATGTTTAAAAAGCATGTAACTGTTTGCAGATTTTGAAACATAGATTGATGATTTATCAGTTCAAAAAAAAATGTAATGTGTCGATATAAAATCTGTTATCATAAATAAGTGGTAGAGAAAACGGAAATGAAAATCGACATAGCATACATTTCGTAGCTTTTATGAAGATTGACGCATGCGTCAGCACTGGCCCAAGTTCATCACTCTTGGCCTTTTGTTCTGCCCTTATTTTTGTGACTTGTACAAAACTTCCACTGTTCGTAACCAGCACGAACATAATACAAACTGGGAGTTGAGTTCAAATTACAAAGTTCGAGTGTGAGGGAAAACATCAATGATGGTGAAATCGCCCATGATAAACTTAGGAAAACTTAATGTTTTGGCTAAGAATTACAAATATTTTGTTTCTAAAATTAGAAAATGGAATTTAAGTTCCTCTACGGAACATTTTAGGTTTAGGTCCATTAGAAGAATGTTGTAAATAACAAAGAGCAATTAAGGTTAAGGAATATTAAAATAGAAAGAAATATGTTAGAATATTCGCTGTATCTGGAGAAAAATTGTGTAAGCTAGAAACATTTAAACACGACTTCGTATACATTCAGGTGCCTGTGCTGAATTTTGTGGCATATATGTGAATTCATTGTGGTCAGCCATTAAATAAAAAATATAAACCTGTATTTGAGTAAATAATTCTGAAACATTGTTTTATGGATAATGAAGCAGCAATCCCACACTTTCAACTATATGTATTTTAGTGTCTGAAAAGCAGTTTGTTGAATTTGCCTGTGTTTGATTTTGTTTTTATCTTTTATCACACTCTGTATAGCGCCTCTACGCCAGCGATATTATTTTAATTGATAAAAATTTAGTTTGTTGACATTTGTAAGAATTATGCCGTTTAGAAATGCATTTTCAAAAGATATGCTCAAAACAAACAGCAATGACGTTAAAAAGCCGAATTCCAAGAGAGAAACTTGGAAAATACTGGTCAACATAGCCTATAGGACAATTAACTAGATTGATCTGACTGGATATCTAACCGGGGTTCTAAAACCAGTTCCATTGTACACGCTAATTGTAAAACAGTCCACTCCAAAATTCATTTAAACTTCATATATGACAGGACATGGAATTTCATGAGATTTAATATTATTTTAGACAGTGGCATTATTTTTAATGTCAAGGGTCTACACAAGCTGTAAAACGTGTTTTATTTCGATGTGCGATATTTAAAATAAAGACTCTCGTAAGATTATCTTTAAAGAATTGGATAATTCCATATGCAAAGCAATATTCAACAACCAGCGTTATTTTAAATATATTATGCAATTTTATAACACTGTTTCATAAATATATGTAATATTTCAGTTTTGTAAACTTACGGGAGATATTGTTGCGAAGTTATAACTCTTAGGATGCACTTCTGGGAAATAGAGTTTTAAGTTTGGGAGCTAAATTTTGGGTAAATAGTTGGAAAAGGCCCTTACTGAAAAGAGAAGTACATATATAAGTATTGTAAAACCTTGAAGAATCAAAAAATAGGTCTGATAAATTTCGTCTGTTCACTAGGTTCTATAAGTTCATTTTGATACATTAGTTTACGGACGAAAAATCATATGTACGGGAAAATATACTTGCAAGTTTCAAAAACCCTGTCAGATATCAAGTCTCTGTAAAATCTATTTTTAATTGACAATTAATAGGGACATGCATAATTATTCTGTTTAAAATTTGGGTTCTTCAAACTAGGGACAGAGGAATACTTAACTGTTGGATCACTTTTAGGACTTGGATAGTCCTAAAATAGGAACAGTTAAAAAAAAAGCGTTTTTAGCTTTAGGTGATATTTAGTTTTTAGTTTCTCTGGAATGTGTCTATTTTAAATAAAGAAGGTAATGCGTTCGAATAAAAAAAAAAAAAAAACATCGATACCGAGCTGTCATGAATACACTTTTATTTAAAGATTTCCTGATACATGCACACAGGTAAAGATCTGTCTGATTGTCTGTGAAGAGCATGGCTCCAAAACGAAAAATAGGCTAAATTTCACACTTTATATTCTAGTTTAACATCTCCTGAGAGGATATGACATACACATTTTAAAGAAAATTCCCCAACCCAAGTACGTGTACATGGAAAAGTGGTCGTTATTTTTAATTTAATTTTTTTATTTACTTTTTTTTTGTTTGAAAATGTTTTAGCGAATTTTAATTAAAGTGGATATATCTAAGATATTTGCATTACAAATAAAATGTAATTATTTTGGACTTTTGCAATTGAAGCACTCAGATTCAGAAGTTGTTAAGTCAAAGTTTTTGAGAAATCCTGTTAAACACACGATAAGCACTCTGAATACCAGTTCTGTAATATGCTAAAAGATTTGCAGATCAGAAGATGTTAGGTCAAACATATTATGCCCCTGGAATGTTGGATGGACATCAATTTCAGAAATAAAAGTTGTTAAGTCAGCCTTTTCGAGTTAGATGTTGTTAAGTCCAGTAGTTGCCGCATTAGCCGTTTGGTGGTGCAACTACACTGTACCATGCTCTTTGATATCAGCTTTTTATATTCGACATTTAGACATTAGACATTCCTCAAGTTCACTTTCAGAAAGTTTATCTGTATTTCCCAATACCAGGGCACTCTTTCATGCCTATTGATAGAATTTTTGGCAATATTTAGAAGAAGAAACGATAAATGGATAAAGTCTTAGTCCCTTCCACATGGGTGAAACTGATCAAAGATTCATTACAGAAGAAGTCCATTGATGTTGTCCATGTCAAACGTCCACTGACCGATAACGGGGAACATAATGGCACTCTAGTTATTGAAGTTTTTGACTTCAAAGATGCCCTCGACCATGTCCTTATAAGAAGTGTTCCTGAATTCATTTTAATCCGGAGTGCGTATTTCCAAAGAGGATGTGTACTAGAAATTCGTCACACAATGTCGTCCCCAGCCTCTTTTGAGGAGAGTAGTGATGTTACAAGCCTTACACTAGGTATGTGATAGTGCGAAAAACACACCAGATTAAGAAGGCAAAATATTACCATGTTCGTTCACTATTGGAAAATGTCACTCTGCCAGATGGTACCACATTTTATCATACGACATGTGGAAGATGATGTTGGAGTGATGTTTTGATGACAATGTTTTATGCCAATCCTTGAAGTGCATACTGGATTAGTCCTTAGTAGAGATGTATTGGTGAAAATAAAATAGTTTATCCATGGCTACATATAATATTGTATAATGGAAAAACTCTAACATTAAGAATCAGAAGCTGTTAAGTCAAGTGACGTAACAATTTTTCATCCATTTTAAGTTAAATGTTGTCAAGTCCTAATAATATCCTGTCACACATGCTATATGTCCAACCGTGAGAAATACTTCAACACAGTATTTTTTACCTCCAAACGGACCCATCACATAAAATTCTTTCATTTGTATTACTGTTTTGGTATTTAAAATTAGTTTTGAAAACTTTGAGCTGCACAATTTTGAAACAGTGACTTAGCAACTTCTACTTCTGATCGCTTCAATTATCCTGTGACATAATTTTGAATAACTTTTGCGAATCGGTAAACCGTAATAAATGCTAAAATCTTATCAGATAAATAAAGCATTCGATTTTATCAAAGCATATAATATATCCCTTTTTGAGACAGGAATAATTTCCGAGATATTCTTAGTTATCAGTCACAGTCTTCAAAAACTTGTACTTTTCTAGGAGCATTGATGGTCAGATTTAGATGGAAAATTAAAGTTACTGCAATATAGGAAACAAAATTTTTGTTTAACCTATAAATAGATCTTCCGAAAGAAAAGAAAAAATAAATAATATCGAACCTGATTCCTCAGATTTATTTTTGTCACAAGGAAAACATACAATATGAACATTTCCAAAATTGTTGCAGTATAAACAATCTCCTAGGCAGGAAAAAAAAAAAAAAACTCATCGATTCTTTCTACCAATTATTAGTTTTTTAATTGGTATATATTTCATTATAGTTACGTAACGTGGTCATAAAAAACATCCTTAGCCTGGAATGGCACCTTTTATCTATGGATTTAGAAATCATGACCAGGCCACTGACAGTAATGGCAGTCATGATAATGTGTTGATATTTGAAGCATGTATTAGTAAAATAGAGCTTATAAACTTTCAAAAAAAAATTGAAACCAGCTCCAGTGTATCAAGAAAATCCAAGATTTAAAAGACTTCTTAGGTAACCTTAGAAGGAAGGAAGCAACATCGAGAAGAAAGTCTTAAGCTTTATATGTCAAGGGGAAAAAATAGCTGAATTCCTTGTCAGAGACTGGTGCAGAAAGTTGTGAAAATGTTGTGGGGAATGTAAAGAAGGCTCCAGCGTGTCGAAAGAAGGGTCAATTACGAGAACAATACAAGTAGGACTAGTAATAAATTGAATTTGCTTTGTGGCCAAGCAGAATTAAGAAACAAACATAAAAGAAGCTTTATGATACCTGAGTACAAAATAAACTACTTTACAGGAACGTGAACCGGACAGAGACTGGCTGCTTTAGAAGAGGATTGCAAAAAACAAGTCGCAATGAAGAAATAAGGAAGACCAGGAGTGGGCTTATAAGGCAAGGAGACATCTGAATGGTAAATACGTGCTCCAGAGATAAACTTGAGTTATGAAGAAGGATGTGCAAAAAACTGGAGCGGATGCCAGCACTTTCCGACAGTGTTTTTATAGTACAACAGCGCGCCATAGCATCCAGTGTAACAATTGAACGACAGTGCCATGCTGTAAAACACCATTTGCGAGATGTAGACGTCTGAACCATCCCATGCATACAAAGAATGGAGTTTCCGTGCTTTATCTTAGATGAAGCATTGCATTCAACTCAAACTTTCGATGCCGAAATTTTATCAGAAATACGTATTTTGAGACCACCTTAAGTGAAAAGCATCTATATTTGTAGCAGAACTTTGAGACTAGTTCTGTTTATTACAAGTTCTAACTTGACCAAAGCCAAATATTGCACTTTGATCTTTGTTAGATCTTAATTTCAGTAATAGTAAAGTTTATTTATTTATGGACTATGATTTTCAGCGTTCATGTTATATTTAGCGTGAAATACGTTCATTTCATTGATGGGCCTCTTTTATCAGGTTTAAGGTTCTTTTTCATGCCTTAAATATAAAAGAACCTCCGGCTTTACTTCCCTTCCAAAGGAAACCGTACATATATTACTGTATATTAGTTCAAAATGCAATATATTTGTATATCTCTCATCGTCCATCTTGAAGAAGAAAGATGCATCTTTCATCTGCGGCCCGCTTTCCCGTGGCCGACCGACATGATCCTTGTTCTTTTTCGGAGGATTTCCAGGTCGCGTAGCGAATGCTGGATAGGTTAATTACATCCCCCGACTTTCCTGTCCCTCCATTTAATTTTTATCATCATTTCAGATCATCTCTCCTCTGGAGGTCTCTTTCAGGGTAGTGTCGGCGGGTGTCTCGGCGGTACATGGCAGGATGATATGCTCTGAGTAAAACTTCTCCGGTAGGACGGTCTCAGGTCTCCGAATCCGCTCTGATGCGGCCGTCTCCGGACCACAGTCGGGTGAGCTGGCATGCCGGGGAGTTTCCAACTGGTAAAGTGTATGGTGCCCTGCCCTCTGCACTGTCGTGGCTCCTTGGAACGACCGCTCTCTGTTTCCTCTCGTCTCATCCTTCCTCCCGGGTATGCCCCACTTGGGGCGTAAGTACAATAGACCATCAACTGGAACTCCTTGCAGAGCACCCTTCGCACTGTAATCCAATCCAAGGTTTGCAAAAACGTGCAGAGAAAGTCTATCTTAAGTACAAGTGTACTTTGAGAAACAGCTACATAATTTGTAATTGTACGTATCAATAACCAGCAACTTACAGCATACTCAGTAATTATTAGGGCCAACGTGCCGCCTCACACATGCATTGTCCCTCTTGTGTGTAAACCCCCCTCAAAAAAAAAAAAAAAATGATAATACGTAATTCCGGAAGTTCGCGTGACGAGACGCGAATGAACCATATTGTTGAATCGGAATAATTATGTACTATTCATGACATAATTCAGCATTTGTTCAGTTGTAAACAGTGAGATTGTATAAGGCTTGTTAACAGATGAGAGAGCACTTGAACTTAATATTTTGTTGAGTTATCGGCGAGTAAAATACGAATTAAATTCAACACGGGAATAGAAAATAATCATAATAGAAAATCAAGATTGTAACAGAACGTTCTGTGGACAGTCTTTATTTGCTGCTATCCAGGATGGATGATCATCCAATGTCTGGTGATCGAAGAAGTATCAACATTCGTCTATGGATCAAGGAAAACCGCGAAAAAACCGGTTAGGTTGGTCGATCCTGAACCTCCTAAATGCTGTTTTTTTTAAGTATAAAAAGGAGCTTGATTTCCTGCTGGAGGATAGGAATTTTTCTTTAATCACGAGTATAGAAATATAAATGTATGTGTGAGTATGAATGTAATGTATTTATCCAAAGAAATACTATGGGCGGCCGTTCTCCTTTAGAACATATCGATGGTGTTAAGTCTTAATCGTAGGGTTGCTGGTAATTTGGATTTTTAATCATTGGCTTACGCACACATTCGCACTCTCATTCATACTTGCAGACTCTGGGGAATCATCTTGGTTAGAGAAAAATTCCACCCTGAGCCGGGAATGGAACCCGGGACCCCTCGCACAGCAGACAGGTGCTCTACCGACTGAGCCACGGGGCCAGCCCAAAAAGTAATACTGTCAAGTAATTGTTCGAAAGGTAAAAACACTGTCATGACGATATTAAAGGCACAATATAAATGGGAAATAAACAAAAAAGATCTTAATGTGCATATCTGAGAATGAAGAATGACTAATTGCTGCGAGCATCATCTTACATTAATTTTGGAATTTTAAAGTGAAATCTTAAAAAGTTGATTACATGAAACATATATAAGTCTTAAATTATTTCTCAGGTTTTTGCCTTTGAAGTATTTGATAACCATTAAAAATAAAGTGAAACTAGGAATGCAGAACTCTTTAAAACATAAATAAAATAAGACCACAGTTTACCGAAAATATCAATCGATACGTTTTTAAATTTGCACACCTGTTATGTAATGCGGCGTCTTAAGAATTGATAAATGGACATAACGTTAGCAGGAAAAGCAGACCGAAGCGCTAAAAAATTACGTATTCACGTAGTCATTGATGTAAAGCAATGTAATCGATGTAAACATTTTGTTAAATTTTTGTAATCATTTTGTTGTAAGACACAGTAGGAACATAAGAAAATCAGATGTTTAAACCGCAACGGTCTTAATATTAAACACTAAACACCTCATCATGAGGTGGGGGAGGGGAAAAACTGGGGAAGACAGCAACATAATTTATCATATTCATTTGCTCTGCTTTAAAGTGAAATGAACTATGCCAACATTTCGGAAAGTACCTACTGCAAAAACAGAAGAGAAAGAAGGTCTATTTGATACAGATTATATACAGAGCGTATCAGAAGTAAGGCAATATAAATGGAAATGAAACTAAAGTTCTTTACTTGGCTCCTAGATTTTGTTTGTTGGAAATTTGCATTCTTTATGTCCTGAACGGAAAGGTTTTATTTACTAACAACAGAGGATTGAGATTCTGATGATGATATATAAACATGTGAGAAAGATTAAATGTCTAGAATCCCTGGAAGTAAATTTGACATCTTCCTAAAATTTGCTAAAACCTGCATAATTGGTATTGCGCGTTACTTGGAAAAAATGTAAATTAATGGCCTCTGCAGATTTTCCCGAGGAAGATTTTATTGCATTATCCTTTGGTAGCTGCCGGTCTTGTCAGGGTGCTAATGACCAGAACATATGTGCGCCCTAAACCTGCACCATTACCTCAAAATTCAGCAATAATGAAGAATAATGCACAGGCAGTTCGCAGAAAATTGAACATAGGCATTTAATTCGTACCAGAACTTCAAGCATCTGTTGAAACCAAAACCCTGGAAGTCCTTTTAAATAAATAAAATGTAACGAAACCTGTTTTGTTTCTTCTATGTAAAATATTTGCCCAGGGAGGATTCTTTTGAAATAAACGCAAGCATAACATTTTATATTTTATATTCTGTGCTACTTACATATCCTAAAACCCTTTTTTCCCTCAAAGGTGTATAAGGATTTTTAATTAAAATTGTTAGAATTGTTTTTAATTTTAAGGGGGGACGTACGAGAAAATGTTCAAAAAATCTAACTTTTTTATTGTTTTGTAAAATAGTATACAGTGTTAGCTATCAAACACCAAAATATTATGACTGTACGTGGTCTGTATATACCTTTAAAAAATTAAATGCCCTATTGTTGCATAGTAGCATAGTAGCAACACATCTTCCATCTTCCATCAGCTGTCTTGGAATCTATAAAGCCCACCTACCAATTCTTAACACACCCAGACTTGCTAAAAAATGTCTCTATGAAGAGACACAAAACCCAAATGAAAGCCTCAACAGTTTGATATGGAAAACATGTCCCAAAACATCATTGGTGTCTTCCATAGTGGTGAAAATTGCTACATTTGATGCTGCAATAGTGTTTAATGATGGAAATGTTGGCAGAAAGAAAGTTATGCATCAGTTAGGGTATCAACCTTGTGTCTTTATGGAAACAATTTTGCAGAGTATCGACAACATTCGCATCGCTGGTGCAGAAAGATCTATGAAATTAATGCAGAAAGAAGCAACACAGAAGAGGAATTTAAAAAGAAAGGCTGAAGAAGACCAGAATGAGGATGCAGACTATGGATATGGGAAGTTCTGACTTAAAATTAAAGGCAAACTGAATAATACTTATTGTATTTTGAATTGCATTTCCCCGTAACTTGCGTTTTCTACAACTTCAACCCATTTTTCTCTCAACCTACTTCATCTACAGTGATGCAATTTAGCACACAGCTTTCTTATGCCACAATGAACATTTTGTTGGTTCTAGAATTTAAGATTAAGCTCCAGATGGAATGTGATGATGCAAAATATATGAAATTATTCTAATTTTTAAAGGATGCATATGATTAACATTTTTTAAAACTCTATACAGCTTCAATAAGAAATCTAAATCCAACAAATTAATTTTTAATGTGTTTTAAAATGACATACAAAATTTCAGCTTATGTGAATTTTGAAAAAAAAAAATGGGCTTAAGTTTGTAAATATATGTGCATATAGAAAAAAAGTGTTGAATTGAAATTCTTTTTACGGTCAACAAAGAGTTAGGAATTTCACATAAGATGGTTTATAAAAATCTGAATGTCGCTTAGCTTGTATATTCTTGTGCATACAACGAAATGTGTAAATGTGTAGTAAAAACATATTTCGTTTATCAAGAAAAGTAAGTTTTTACAAAAATAGGTTGTAGAAGAGTAAATGGAAAACAAAGCTTTTCTTCGCCTTTGGTTAGCTGTACCGAAAGGAAAATGAAAATATAGTAAATATATCTTTTGTTGTCTGCCGTTAATGTTTAGTTCTCCACACTTCTCCTAACTTGGATGTCCATCAACGTGTAAGTTGAAATACCTTGAAACACATTTATTGCAGCGTTATTCCCACACAGGAAAAGAAAAGCGAATCGCTTGTGATGTAACAGGTTGCGGAGTAACAGTGGAAGGCAATAATCACGTCCGCTAGCCAGGTGACTGACTACTTGTGATGCAGTGACCCTTTGGAATGAGGTCATCAGTTCTTCGAAAAGATGTGACAAACGTCACGTTCAGTTCCTCACACCCAGCTGACTTCCTTAGCCCATTTGTATGCTCTTTTTGCATATATGAACACCTATTTCGAAACGCCATTCCAGAAACCTATGCTTTGTGATGTAGTGATTGGATTTTAAGCAAAGGTAAAAGTCTATGTTGATAGTTTAATATATTACTACTAATTTCTAGGGCTCGGAAGTTGATGGCCCAAAAATCAGAGAAAAAGGACCATAAAATGCCCTAAATTTTGGGGGAAAGGACATTAAAAATGACTGTTAATCCTTTTCGTAAGTTTAACTTTCAAAATTTAAAAATATACATCATTTTTATTTGTTATTATAATTAGAAATATTTTGTAATTTATCCCATACATATTTATATACCAGGAAGAAATGTATTCAGCATTGCAGTAAAGAACCATTGCCCTTCGTAGGTTTTCGGGTTTGAAGGATCGTCGGTTGTGTTGAACAACACGCCTATACTTGGAAAAACCCTCTCTACTTCAACGGCCGTCATGCCCCTTACCTGAAGTGATCAAAGTCCCCTCGTGAAAAACATCTTCAAAACAACTAAATTTAAAATGTTCATCTTGCAGAACTTTCTCAATTTTACACAACGGCTGATACCCAGCGTTCTTTTCTATACATGCATTTTTCATTTTCTCACATACCTCATGACCAATTTTTCCTACATTTGGCATTTTGTGGCTTGTGAGAACTAAAATGTTGCCTGGATAGCGGATGCAGTTGTAACACGTGTTCCTCTCACAAGAGTACGTCTGTGAGAAATTTGTTTTGACGTAACAACTCTAGCGTTATCCGAGAACGATTACGGCTCTACTTTCAACATATCAACAAGGTTTACTGTCCTCATAAAATATTCTTCTCTTGCACCAGCAGCGCTTAATACAAGATGCAAGCACACGAGAGTACGTCTGTAAGAAATCTGCTGACATAACTAGAGATTTCTAGACTATTTCTAGAGACTGTTTCCTATATATGTAGATACTACAGTAATACATCTGTTTATGACATCATCGCGAGCTGATATAATAGTAATTCCACCCTGACTTCCAGAAAAAGCATCCCCCACACTCATTTTCACATGAGAGTGTTTTTCTTGATGCGGGGAAGCACCATCATTATCTACATCGATAACAACTGCGTAAACAGTACCCATGGCTCACTAAGAGACGATAAGAACACACTGTAGAGTACAGTAAGCAGCCTCAGGATGTGAATAACGTAAAACTACGTTTAAAAGAAAACAAAACAATATGAAGAAAATGCAACGAAAAGTACATTTGCTAAAAAAATGACCAATATATATTAAAACCCCAAAATGAAAAAAAAAAAAAAAAGGCCATTATGGTTCATTTTTAAGAGAAATTAATTTATATTGCGTTCTGTATTTTCTATGATGACACATTTCATCAAGTTCTGAGCTCTAATAATTATTCTTTCTACCGCCTGCTTATTTGGGTGGGAGTGCATACTACCCAAAAATTCCATGTGTTTTGAGGTTTTAGATCTGCGTCAATTTTTCCTTAATTTTGCGTTCCCAAAAGTGGCTCAAACGAAATTGATTGAAATGCCACAAATTTAAAATATGTACATGACAAAACATGTATATATTGTAATTTCTGTGTATATGTCATGGATTCCTCTTTTTTGTTGCTGTAATTTACGTCCTTTAAGTTTATAAGTCATATCGGACGATGAATGGAATGGGAAATGATGCTCAAATGGGACCAAGGTCCATGGAGCTTAGAGTTACGCGACATTCGTCTTTTAGGATAAGGGAAAACCCCGGAAAAAACTTATCCAGGTAACCCACCCTGACCGAGATTCGAACTCGGGATCTCTTGAACGTTTTTTTTTTTTTTTTTTAAATTTTATTATCCATCGATCAGCATCTATGTTTTACAGATGAACCTCTTGAACGTGAGGCAGACATGCTACGATCTACGATACCGAGGCGGGCGGATCCTCTTTATTTCCAATAAATTTGGTATATAACAGGTAAACCATAATAGAGAAAATGTGATGTTCCATTCACATGAATTTCTCTAAATTTTCTTCCTCAACTATTATTACAAAACTTTATTGTTCTGTCTGCTTAATTTTACTTGAGATAAATATTTTTAGGAACAGTTTCTTTGTGTATTTTACTTATTTAGCTATTTACTTTTATGAGCATAAAAGGCATAAGCGGGATTACAATGCTCGTCATAAATGTGTAAATAGTACATGTAGTTGTAATAGAGCTAGATTTTGTGTGTGTGTGTGTGTGTGTGTGTGTGTGTGTGTGTGTGTGTGTGTGTGTGTGTGTGTGTGTGTGTGTGTGTGTGTGTGTGTAATTTACGACCTCCAACGTCAAGTCATATCAGACGATGAATGGAATGGATGAAATGATGCTCAAATGAGCCCAGGGTTCATTGAGCTTGCAGTTTCCCGACATTCGTCTTTCAGGATAAGGGAAACCCCGAAAAAAACATTATCCACACCCTGACCGAGATTCGAACTCGGGACCACTTCAACGTGAGGCAGATATTCTACCACCACGCTACCGAGGCGGGCTATAGCTAGATACTAGAAACAAACAAGGGTAATATAAATGATCACAAAATAATCCAGAAAGGGGGAAAAAAATAACGAATACGTTAGGCTTTAAGCGATAGACAAAAGTTTTAAAAGCCGCTATGTGATGGCTTTGACATTCTATTTCTTTGCACGAACAGGACAAAAAGTGTGATGTTGCACTCGCATAGCTTTCTCTTCTCAGTCGTGTACAGATTATTCTTAAAACGCTTTTTATTTTATCTACTTCGCGTTAATCGAGATAAATATTGGCAGAAATTGTCTTATTGCATATTTCCTTGTAGAAGCCAGGGAAATAAGGAAATACGGTAAGTAGGCATAGTCGATAGTCAAATCTTTTAAGAGTCGTTGTCCTGTGAGGGCTTGAAATTACGTTCAATTTACATAGCCAGGGGTTTAAAATAAAATACTTCCTATTTAAAAGTATAACATTTATTTAAAAATTAAACGCAATAACAAGGGGTATGTCGAAAATGATTAGGTCCAACAAAAGTTATTTATATATGTAATTTGCAGTGAACTATTTTAATAATACGCGATTTTCAAAATCATTATAGTAGTTTTTGATAAAATAAAAATTTTATTTGGTAGTATAATAGGTATTCTGGTTGTAGGAATTTTCTGGACAATCTTGTTGTCGCATCCCTAGAAGAATCTGGACTGATATATTAAAGTTGATATTAAACTGTTTCGTTTTTAAGCTATAGTGTTCACAGACACGCAACCCACACTCAGGCCTTTTTATTTATTTAATTAATTAATTTTGGATTCAGGGGGCACAAAAACTTCTATTTATAACGACCTCTTGATATCAACTTTTGGGTGGAATACAACACCTCTGCTTGCTGTGCATTCTGTAGAGTAAGGAGTAAAAGCATACTGCATGTGCAGATTTAGGTATGTACTTGTTTTAATTAGCTAAAAATACAAAGATTGGCAAGACTAATTTGTAAAAAATATACAAAATATGTTAAAATGTGTAAGAAAATAAATAGTAAAAGCAGAAAAAGTCATCGTTCATGTGAACGTAACACGTTAGACTCAGGCCGTCTTGTAATTACTTTTCCATTTAAAGAACTGTGAAACATTCATAACAGTTTTACCATACTACATTTGGAAGTAAGCTATAGATATGCGATTAGCAATCTTGTAACTGGAAATTAATTGTTCTTTCACATTAGCCGTGTGTAGGACGTGAAAGGGTAGAGCCAGACTGAAAAATTCAATGCCATAGCCGGGATTTGAACCACGGTCTTCTGGTCTCCGTCCAGCCGCTCTAAGCCATTGAGCTACTATGGTCAACGTGCCGACATGACATTAAATTCTCCAACTGACTCGTCTTACTATGCTGTAAGTACTTTACGGAGTAAGAGCACATGTACTGTAAGTACATTTCGGAGACCAGAAGATCCGTGGTTCAAATCCCGGCTATGGCATTGAATTTTTCAGTCTGGCTCTACCCTTTCATAGTGTGTCCTACACACGGCTAGTGTGAAAGAACAATTAATTTCCATTAATTGTACCCAATAGTGGTCCGAACTATAAAGCCCGGGCCTTAAAGTACTTACAGCATAGTAAGTCGCCATTAAGGTAGTTGTCTCATGTGTTTATGAGAACTCCTAAGTGGTTTACCGGGAAAACACGAGTCAGTTGGAGAATTTAATGTCATGTTGGCACGTTGGCCATAGTAGCTCAATGGTTTAGAGCGGCTGGACGGAGACCAGAAGATCCCTGCTTCAAATCCCGGTTATGGCATTGAATTTTTCAGTCTGGCTCTACCCTTTCAATCTGTAACTGGTCTTCCAGACAGAGGGTGGGAAATAAATGTCATGGCATTTGTAGACATATCAAAAATGTGTAATACAGCAAATTCTTTTAAATTTCTTTTCCGGAAGCAGCTGAAAATTCTAAACGCGGGAGGGGGACAGAAAATATATATTACATTGTTCAAAAACAAATTCTGAGCATTTTTTAAATTTCGGTTTTACTTGTCAGATCGGAACGTAAAGATAAAAAAATAAGGAAATGAAAACCCCTTTGGAGAACGTTTCTAAGATATATTTGTAGTTCCAGTGGAACATTTGGCAAGCCACTGCGCCATTATACACAGCGATATGGAAGTTGAATGATATTTCCGATAGCGCACCTGTTCTAATGCAACGTTTCTTCTTTACGGAAGAGAAAAATGGCTTTCTGGCACTGAAAAACTTCTTCCTCTTCTTTATAGGGCAGTTCATATAAATGAACTAGATGGAAGACGTTTTATTGATGGGACAGATTTTTATCGTGGCTAGAAGTTATTCAAATGTTTGTGGATAACCAACCATAACCCTCGCGTGACCTCATGAAAAATAAGAACGGTCATTTTACTTACATACCGCAAAATTTCGAAAATAGTTAAGTCACAAATAATGTTTTACTTACATTATCGTAAATTTTACTAGAATCGCAATTTTTTTAGTAATGTACGTCCTCCAAGATAAGTCATATCGGACGAGAAATGGAATGGGTGAAATGATGCTCATATGAGCCCAGGGTCGATAGAGCTTAGAGTTACGCGATATTCGTCTTTCAGATTAAGGGAAAACCCAGGGAAAAACCTTATCCAGATGACCCATCCTGACCGAGATTCGAACTCAGGACGTCTTGAACATGCGGCAGACACGCTACCACCACGCTACCGAGGCGGACTCTCGTTGACGGTGACTATCACTTCTTTATTTGATGAAAATTTCTTACTACCAAGCCAAATTTTCAAGTGTAGGAACAGGAAAAGGTCACTTGGGGCTAAGTCAAGGTGGATGATGAACCAATTCAAACCCAACTCATGCACTTTCGCCATTGCGATTGCTGATGTATGCGATTGTGCACCATCCTGATGAAAGAACACTTTTTTGCGTTTCAAACTCGGTCTCTTTTCAGTCAACTCAAGCTGCAAAGGATCCAACAGTGAAGCATAATAAGCTCCAGTTATGATTCTGCCTTCTTCCTATGACGACTATTGCTTGAGAATCCCCCCCCCCCAAAAAAAAGAAAAAAAAACAGTGGCCATCACCTTACCAGCTGGCAAAATTGTCCTTGTCTTCTTTGATCCACTTTCATCAGCCTTTGTCCATTATTTTGACTGCTGTATTTACTCTGGTGTGTAATGATAGATCCAAGTTTGGGCCACGGCCACAAATCGGGGCAAAACGTCTTGGGGATTGCGATTAAACATCGCCAGACCTCGTTAGAAGTCCACTTCCAGATGAGCTTTTGGTCTCTTGTGAGCAATCGCGGCACCCATCTTGCACATAGCTTTTTCGCTGCTAATTTTTCATGCACTTGCTCAGTTGAGATACCTACAGCCTCAGCAGTCCCACGAATTCTGATTCGGCGGTCTTGCATAATCATATCGGGAATTTTTTTTTAATGGTATCCTGTGTGGTAACCTCAGTTGGGCGACCGGAGCGCTGTTCATCTTCGGTGCTTCTTCGACCACGTTTAAATTCATTTAGCCAAAAGTAAATGGTCTTCAATGTTGGTGCAGAGTCCGCGTGAACTATATCCAACTCAATTTTGAGTTGAAAATGTATAATAAGAGCACATTTTCAATCATTTTAAATCCCAGCTGTCACGCTGACTAGTTCAGATGATGTCAACAATGAACTCTATATTGTAGCACATTCAAATTTTCTGAACAATATTTTGAATAATAATCAGACTTACTACCCAAACATTTGCAACAAACATGTTTCATCACATCATGGAAATTTACAATACTTATCAAAGTAGCCTCGTACTGATGTTCTGCTTGCTTTCTATCTGGAATTGGAGCCAGCAGAAAAACGTTAAAGTATCTTAAGTAGGAATTGATTTATAAACTGTCAGTCATTGCCAATATTGTGACTTGTGGGTTCGTAGAATTAAAGGTCTAATTTGCCGAAATTCTAAAGGTTCTTTATTTCCGTAGCACTACACTTTTCAATTCTCACGTAACAACTTATACAACACAATCTTCCAAGGTCAATGACAATAACAAACAGCGTTCAGTTTACAACTTCAGCTCTCGGTACACAACACTCTCAGCTGTTCTCTGCTTACCTCACTGTTTTACAACTGTGCGCTGGCGTGTCACAATCTCTTATATATCTCATTCATAAATTCGAGAGGTTTCGAGTACAAACCAGAAACCAACTTTTCTCTGTCAATCACGACATCACTAGAACCTTCCAAACGTGAAATCCTATCCGTGCCGGCAAGTCCTTTATCTTAGCTATCTTTAATTGCCGGCTCTTTGTGAACACTAGCCGCGCTATCGTTAACTGCTTATGCAAGCTCTTTATTACCCTGAAACACTATCCGCCGTCTGTTATCTATTTGCGCCGAAACTTTTATGCCCGTTACCGCGACAATGTTATATAAGATTAGTTAACCAGCCTTTCAGTGGTATTTAAAATTGTTTTTGCTGTAAGAGATAATGCCAGATTGATTCGTAGTAAGTGACGGTAAATCTATTTGCCCATATTTGTACGTAAACGGTCCTTTTTTTTTCCCTTTTATTTATCAGTTGATCAGCTACATTTACAGAATAAAAATTAAAGAATACAGGGAAAACGGATACTCGTATTGGAGTCCTCAAGCAAACTGATCTAGTTAGTGGGAATATTAATTACATAACTTCAAGAGTTAACACTGTGGCAAGCGTGCCTTCAGTCGGGGAGCAGAATCTAGACGGCGTGCCAGTTGAAAGAATAAAGCACCTGATACATGAGGAAGGTGAGCAAAGAATCGTAAACGGTCTACTTTAATATCAAATGGAAGCTTCTCTTCATTTACTGGACAACACCTATCTGCTGTAAGACAAATTGCTGCTTAACCTGAAAGTCGGCCCTCACCATTAAAATAAAAGATAAAAAAAAAAAAAAAAAACTTTTCTCTGAAATGTCAAAGAAATTATCCTCACATGGGAACGAACCTATGACCCTTCACCGCATGCATTGCATGCATCTAATTGTACTTTCACTGGAGCTTTAACAAATTACCTGTAAAATTGTGTTAGAAAATGCTGACTAATGCAAGGGCTGTTGGAAATGGCATTTCACATTAATCACGCAATGCTCAAAGGCGGCACTGACGCTTAAAAAGTGTCAATTTAGTCATTGGAAACGTCATTATGGTGACTCATCGGGAAAAAAGCAAATTGCCTTTATTTCTCTTCCTAACCTGTAAAGCTGTTTTTGTGGTTCGCTTTCGGCATTCCAAGAATACTCCAGATTTCGGCTTTCACAATGATTACCTGCATTTTAACGTGGGTATTTCGCACTTACTACCAGAAAAATACAAAAACAATGCAAATAGAACTAAACTTTGACTCTTTTTATGTTCACACCCGTAGAAGGAAAGTAAAATGTTCGGTCATTACTGTTCCGGTGCGCGGTCATGGACAATTTTTTAATGGTAATATATTTTTTCATTTATTTTCTTAACTATTTTTCTTCTTTAAGTAATTCAATGTACAGTTTTATGAGTTTTATACAGTTTGGTTCCTATTGAAACAATTTCATTGCTTGTGATATATTAAATTCTAATTATTTAATAAGGTGCTCAAAATAGCCTCTTCCATTTACAATTAAACTGTTCTCAAAGTAGACACCGCTTTTGTATGAGACAAAAGAAATTTTTAATCAATTAATAAGATTCCGATAAAGAAGAAAAAAAATATTACTTTAAACTACATATTCAAGACTAGTTAAACATTTTGTGTCTCTTTTGTGTAATATTCGTATACAAAGATTAAATTTGATGGTTTTTTATTAAAAAAGAGCTAAATTTAGTTTTATTTGCAAAATGCATATGTAACAAAAGACCTTGATAATTTATATGTTACATTGATAGCTATTCTATAAATCATTCATATGTAATTTCTGTTATTTATAAGGAGTATTGTCAATAAAGGTTTCGGAGTGTTTATTACTGTGCATTTAAACACTCTTGTAGTGTAGCCTACGGCGTATTGATGTTCATTTTTTTGTTTCTCATCCATCGTAATTATATTCAATTACACTGATATGCATGATTTTGGGGGTTCCTTCAAAATATGTCTACTTTACTAAGTTTGATGTGCAGATTCGAAAACTGAAATCAGTTTTTTTTCTACCGCGTAC
This sequence comes from Mantis religiosa, assembly GCA_030765055.1. NCBI lineage: Eukaryota > Metazoa > Arthropoda > Insecta > Mantodea > Mantidae > Mantis > Mantis religiosa. The sequence continues at coordinate 217,134,511 of CM060947.1, read as the reverse complement.
CATTCTTTTACAATTAGCAGTTATATCTAAAATGTTGTAATGTAGTTCTACGCATAGATATTGTATGGAACTAAGAAATATTGCCCGCCTCGGTAGCGTAGATGGTAGCGTGTCTGGCTCACGTTCAAGAGTTCCCGAGTTCGAATCTCGGTCAGGGTGAGTTACCTGGATAAGGTTTTTCAGGGGTTTTTCCCTTATCCTGAAATACGTCGGGTAGCCCTAAGGTCCATGGACCCCGGACTCATTTGAGCATCATTTCACCCATTTCATTCATCGTCCGATATGACTTAACGTTGCAGGACGTAAATACACACAAGAACTACTAATTGTAAGAACTACTAATACAAAAAAAAATTAAGAAATACTGATAATTTCTTTGTTGAAATTAATATGCTTCACAACAAGGATACCAATGTAACAGACAACAATACTAAAATTAGTCTGACAGATGCACTGTTGTATAATGGACATAAATATGCATCAGTTATGGTGGACCATTCATTTCATTTTCAAGGAAACACGTCATAATCTAAAATTACTTCTACAAAAAGTCAAATATGCAAAACATAAGTGGCAGGTGTGTGCAGATTTAAAAGTTAACGGCATGCTATTAGGTCAGCAATCATTCTACACTAAAACGTCATGTTTTATTTGTGACTGGGGTGGTAGACTCCAATTCGAGGTCTGTAGAAGAGAGAATTGGGAGAAGAGAGTGCCTGACTCATGCCAGGAATGAAAAATGTTATTTAAGAGTGTCTTGTTGACCCAAAAAATGTTCTATTACTATCTTTACACATAAAATTAGACTTACTGGAGCAATATGTTAAGGCTGTATAAAAGAATCACAATTGCTACAAATAAATCTATAAAAAGTTCCTCAAAATCTCTGATGCCAAAGTTAAAGAGGGAATATTTATCAGGCCACAAGTTAGAATGTTGATTTCTGATACCTTATTTGAAGAAGATTAGTTTTAAGAGTATCATCGAGAACTTTCTGAGAAATTATAAGGATCAAAATTACAAAAATATTGTAGAATACATGCTTGAAAAATTTCTAAAGCTGGGTTGTAGTTTGAGTGAGAAAGCACATTTCCTGCATTCTTATTTGGACTTTTCCCCAGAAAATCTCGAATGTGTCAGTGAGGAGCAGAGTAAAGGATTTCACCAGGACAAAAAGGAAGTGGCATTTCAAGGCAAAATATAAAAAGAAACTGGTGTAATGTTCAAGTGTATGTGTTATTTAGAATAGATGCGAAATATTAGTTTATTATGAAGAGTGTTGCGTTGAGAGTTGTGTATTTATTAAGTTTTATTTAATAATATAACAAATTAGAGTATAAAAATACATATTTTACTATTTGTTTTACTCTGAAGAAGTGGTATGTGATGGGCAAAAACTAAGTTCATATTCTGATTCCGCCTACTCAAATTAGAGATAAAGACATATTAAAATAAACCCAGACAAAAAGTGTTACTAGTGTAATTTGACAGTCCTCTTTGTATAGTAATTTGTATTACCTAAATTAAATCATTTATTAGCAGATGCTTACGAACTGCTTAAAAGTGTGTAGAAAAATGAGAATTTATGCGATTAATTTGAAATTTTTTTATAAAATCGTAACGGTAGAGAAATTCGAGTGCCCGTCGTATTTTTCCTACAAGTGAGAATACATCTTTAGTGTTTCGTAAATGTGTTTTGGTACTGTTCCCTAGAGGATGTTTTTCTGAGCAACAGTTTTCGCTTTTTTTCTCTCCGAAACGTACGCGCCAAACTTCCAAGTTTTCCATTCTGTTTTCATTTTGATGTAAATGTTAAGATTTTCTCTCGTTTCCAAGTTTCTTGTAACTTGAAGAAACTGCATTGTGACGAGAATGACGAATAAAATATACATGACAGTCGGTAGAAAGTTGGTGGTTCCACCACAGCGAACTCGGTTTGGCGTTGTCATGACAAACAAACTTCCAAAAATAGGTTTCACCGCCAGCATGTGGCCTGTTTATCGACGCGCAAATTTACCTCCAAGTCAGCTGGAATCTTCGTTACAGTTTTCCCGAGTGCCTCCTGGCAAGCTGCTCGAGAATTTCAAAGAAAGAAATCGAAGTGATTTTCACAGAGAGGGCTGTGAAATATTGGAACATTGGTTTTTATGTTTTGGGATATAATAAATGTTTGTGATAAAATAAGATAAAATCAGTATTGTCTGGGCAGTCCTTACTAAAATTATCAGCATTGATTGATGATAGGTACGTGAAATTAAATGCGTGACTGCAGAATTATACTAATAATAATATGTAATTTGTATTTCTGTTACACATTTCAAGTAGCCTAAGAAAGCCAATGTTTTCGGTAGAAGTATGACTATATGGATACTGATAGTTAAAACTTCTGTCTTAAATAACCAACATTCTGCTTTTTTAAAATTAAAATAACAATGAAATGCGTTTGAAAAGTATTTTTAAAGGTAATCTTCAGTGTAGTTTTACAAAACATGTGAAAACATATGTCAAATTAGCCTTAAATAATATTTTTGTTAAACGCATACTATTCTTCTTCTCCTTCTTCTCTATCAAACATTAAACCTTTCCTGAGGCTTCTTGCTTGATCCAAATGATTAATTCATTGATTTATGTATCGTTTCTAGGTCTTCCAATATTTCGTTTTCATTTTTGTACGTAGTGTAGTATTTTCTTAGGTAGCGTCCTCATTCATTATCTCTACGTATTTAGGTCACATTTGCCTGTTCTGATCTAATTCTTCATTTGAGTTAAACATCCTGTAATTGACTTCTTATATCATTCTTTACTTTAGCTCTTCTAGTGACTCCTAATACAGCTCTTAAAAATTTCACTTTCGCTGCCTGTAATTTATTCGTTATAACTTTTTCTGGAAGAATTCCATAGAACAAGATGCGATATTGAAGAAATACATTTTTTAAGCATTGGTTTCTACATTAGAGTGTAGTATTAAAATAATCTGTCAAAATACGAATGTTTCTTTGATTCGGGCCATCTTTTAAAAACTTTTTCTCCAGTTTATTTTAGGTCCCAGAACTCCTAGGTCTTATAGCGACCACATGCAAAATTACAACATTACAATAAGATTATAACACACTGTGAGAACCAAAAATCAATTTGACTTAACATGACAGCAACTTGAGTTCTGAGAGTTAGATACAGTCATATGGGCCAATTTCCTTAACGAAAATTATCAAATTAAGTGTTTTTTTTGTGTCTGTAAGTGTTAATGACATATCACTTAAAATATTGTGCCTTTTTCTGGCATAACTGTATTTTGTGCACTGAAATACAACATGTTTAATTGTAAGAGAGCAAGTACATATATCACAAGATGGTGGTGCTTCTTTTGACAATAAGTAGGAATGTGTTTTGTATGTCCTATTCTTAGTCTTAGTATTTTAACTTGGTCTTTTCTCTGGAATTTGTTGTAGAGAACACACTGGCTGTTTATAGACCTTATTTCATGAAGTCTGCTGGTGGCTGTGTTGTTCCAATGGTTTTTCCATGTTGCTTTGAATTTGGTGGGTATGACTGATGCAAGGCCTCGATGAGGTGTAGGGAAGTAAGAGGTGGAGGCTGGGTCTTTCGCAATATCTCTGGCTTCCTTGTCAGCTTCCTCATTACCTGATATATCTCTTTGAGACGGTATCCATATGAAGATTATGTCCTTACCTTGAGTTTTCAGATTATGGTGTAGTACCTGTATATCTTGAATCAATTTATCTGTAGTCCAAGGGTCACATATTGCCTTTAGAGAACTTATGGAATCAGAAAGAGTGATATAGTTCTTATCAGAATTTTGTATTTGTAGAATGGAATGTTTAATTTGCATAAAGCTCATTGAAAAGTCATTTGGAAGCTTAAAGGAAGTAACTTTATCTGTAGATATTATTGCACATCCACACCCATCTGCAGTTCTTGAACCATCAGTGTAAAGTGCACAGTGTTTTGGGTATTTACTTATTAATTCATGAAATAAGCATTTAATCTGAATTGTGTTGGCGTCACTTTTAACTGATTTGCCGTATCCAGTAATATGTGTGGTTTAAACAGTGTCCAGGGTGGAGAGCTGTGAATTTCCTTGGTTATTGTTAATGGAATATTACTATTTATTTCTTTACAATATTTGGTAACTCTTAGGTGTAGTGGTATCTGCTCTGTAAAACTATTTTCCAAATATCAGAAACCCTTAAACTATGTACCCTTTTTATACACAAAGAAAATGTATGAAACATTGTAGAACACAAATATAGTGGCAAATAGAATGGTCACATCGTTCAACTGTTAGAACTCGGGTCTTCGAAGATTTGTTTGCCATAGGATTCGTATGTTCTCGGAAAAACAAAACAAGAGCTACTTGGCACTTCAAAAAATCTCGCTTAGACAAATTCAAAACGATTCCAAGTATTTTTTCTCGGAATAAATTGTAGATATTAAAGAAATATACATTTTAAAAAGTAAAATGAATAGTCTAGCTCGGGTTATTCTGCAACTAGCATTATTAATAAAAAAGCTTCAAAAGCATTTTATTTGGCAACGACCAACGATAGGGAAATAAGTAAACACCTTTTGTAATTTTTTTTAAGCCGATGTCGCAACGAGGGTCAACATCATCCCAAACGTCTGCTCTACCTTTTATATGCATTTAATATTAACTGATGTGAATACTTGGGAATTGTTACAAAGCAGCAATATCTTGGACGTCGGATTTGGTTCACTAACGACTTTTTACCCTGGCTTGACATCTTGGCCAAAGTTTCAGCTTTTGTAATATTAATTTCCATATCGCCTCCTACTAGAGAGATTCTGAGTTTGCGCAAGTAAGCCTGTCCTGGAAGTTTTCCAAGCTCGTGCCAAACTCTAATTATTTATGGCGTTTAAAAATGGCTATGAAGCATTGGCGCACAGCTCGCATTTGAATTGTAAATGTCTGGCAATTTTTATCGAAAAGGTTTTCGCAGCTAACTAGGTTAAACCAAGTATGTGAATAATTTTAAAATAATTTTTAAATATGCATAACGAGCAGCCTTGTATGCATTTTGATTCACATACTACACGTGACTAGCAACAATTTGTGTAATGCTTCTCGAATCTAACTTCGTATATTAATGATATTCAGAAGATTAGACTTTCTTGTAGTAACCCAGAGGAGCCCAACCATAGGCCCGTGGACCAAAGACATTTTGAATACTCGCCAATAGCTTTAGGTTCAATGTGAACCTATTTTGCAATGCAACTTATGAAAAGAGTAACTTCTTCTTTTTCTTCTTCTTCTTCTTCTTCTTCTTCTTCTTCTTCTTCTTCTTCTTCTTCTTCTTCTTCTTCTTCTTCTTCTTCTTCTTCTTCTTCTTCTTCTTCTTCTTCTTCTTCTTCTTCTTCTTCTTCTTCTTTCTCTAACTCCTTTGTGCTGTTAAGCGTGGAGTACAAGCCTCTTCTACCCATTTCCTCCACTTTTCTCGGTCCATTATCATTCTCTTCATTTCTGTCATGGTTTTCCCTCTATCCTTCCCCAACTTCTCAATGTATTCCTGATACAACATGCGTGGCCTTCCCCTAATTCTTTTACCTTCTGGTCTGAAAAGAGTAACTTGATTCATAAATCCATTTTAGAGTCAGATATTCCTCGTCGTTGCAAATGGGAAAAATAGATATCTAAAACGACTCAAGACTGTATTAATCTAAAGAATCCACTTCTAATTTGATGAAATTTGGAAGAATTTTTTACCAAATTAATGAAATTCACTATTTTGCTCAAACTCCAGTGGAGATTTGGCTCCACGTAAATTTATAAGAAACTTTTTTCTGCCATGAATGTTTTAAGAATAAAATACAGATATTCAGGTACATGCTCTCTAACATTTTTGTACTGTGTACCAAATGTTTAAAAATTATTAAATGAAAATCAAGCTCAATAGTCATATTAACATTAAAAGTTCTCAAAATTAATTAGTACAATCTCATTACAAATTGTAATAAAAAGTATTGATATTATAATTCACTATTGTTATGGTCATTTAAAAAAACTTAAGATTATGTGACGTTATTTTAAAATAGAAAAGGTCAATAATAACTTACCTAACATTTTGTCAATATCCATATAACAACTTAGGATTTCACGGCCGGTGTCAATCCAGCAGACATCTTATTGGACTCATATAATAATTTAGTTTAGATTCTGGTTAGTTATTAATATAAATTTACTTAGATAATCCTTTAAAAATATGTATTATATTAGTGCTCAAAGTAGGTTGAACCATTCTATTGCAGACACTTCAAGAAGAATTGAAAGGCATCTGAAATCAAGTATATTTGTGAAAGCTATGATTTTTTTTATCTTCTCAGAATAAATTATCAATTTTTTTAAGTTTAAAAATAGGAATTTAGTTTATTATTAATAGTTTGATATTATTTATTATTACTATTATTATCATTATTATTATTTTTGTTATTATCATCACTCTCAAGGTTGTCGTATAGTTTAATGCCCTTGTCGCCAGAACAGTTGCGAAAGTACCCTAGAAATTAACAGGTAAGACTTAGTTATCCTTGAAATGTGAGACCTCAGAAATAGTTGCAGGTAGTTAGTTATATCTGTCATATACCTGTTTCTCTCTCTCTCTCTCTCTCTCTCTCTCTCTCTCTCTCTCTCTCTCTTTCTCTCACACACATGCACGCGCAATAAAAGATCATTGTGCATTATATGAAAATTTCTTCGGTCATTTTATGCTACAGCATCGAAGTAAATACTGTTTAAGAGAAGCAAACTTCGCGCAATACCCCCTCCTCTCATCTTAGACATTCATATTTTGTGAGTACAAGATCCCAACTTTTAAACATAATCCTATTTTTGTTTGTTATCTTACTTTATTATTATAACGATTTTAACAGTTTAGAGTTTAGGTGTGTTTTGATGAATTTTGTATTATTGAGCTGATCTAAAGGGGTTATTTATTAGCTTCAGGTGGATTGAAACGATTTCCTTGCTTTCATTGGCCGAAGCGACGCGATCATCGCTGTCATTTGTTAATAAACAATGAAATCGTTTCTCTCCACATGGAATTTACAATATCGAAGAGGCTTCCGTAAAACAAAGACAATACACAGTTGACCCTTAAGTTAACATCTTAGGAAATAAAAAAGTTAGAGAAGGTTGTCATTCATATCTATGATGACAGAAAAAGAAGATTCACTACGCTTTATGATCAGAATATGTTAAGTAATTCACAATATCATTGAGAATTTAACATTTATCTTACATACTTCAACATTACTGTCGACCCTATTTTGTAGCCTTTACCGCATTAAGATCCTGTTGTGTAGTTGACTCTCTCGCAGGTTCTCCTATTTTGCAAATGCCCACCCACTCACTTTTTGTGACCTTACGACATTGTTGTTGAAAGAAACGGAAGAATCGGTTATAAAAACCATCTTGGGTTATATCCGTTAGTAAAAGTACAACCTGTTAAACCACGTGATGCAATGGCAGCAAGCGAGAGAGACAGAAAGAGAGAACGTCACAATTGCACCACCAATCATCTGCTGACACGTAATTGTAACTGTGTGGGAAACAACTCAAAAAGCATATTTCCCAAGCAGTACCAGTCACATGACATGAGAAACACATGCACATGCAATGAAACCACTGTCCCAGGGGAAGAAGTGAATGCCAATCAAAATAATATTTTTCATAAGAGCAAAGAAATGCAAAATATTGTGTGGACTGATGAGCAATTTGTGTTTTATGTTAACATCATAAATATACTGAAATGGTCGTAGGCTTTTTGTGTTATATCTTGGCGAGTAATGTCAAAATTTCGGGTTCGATTTCCGGCAGTGGGAGTGGGAATTTTTCTCCGACCAAGATAATTCCTCATCTTCCCCAGAGTCTGGAAGTATGAATGAGAGTGCTAATGTGTGCGTGATCTAATGATTAAAATCCAACGAATACGAGTTAACACCTTCGATATATTCCAAAGGAAAACAGCCGCCGATATGATCATTGGAATTAACAAATGGAACAAATAAAAAAAATGTCAAAATTAAATTAAAAAAGTCTTACCTAAGACTAGTGCCTGGATGTTCAGATACTTATTTAAATAAATTTGGCAGAAGTAAATAATATAAATAAGAAACACCGTCCATTTAAAAGTGCGTTATATACTTTATAAAATAACATATTTCCCGACAGTATTTGGATTAAATCATACGAATTATACACTCATATTATTGCACATTATCACAACATATTACGTATATATTCCTTTTTATACAACTCAGCAACGGTAACTGCCTGCTATGTGGCAACAGCTGTTGCTAATAGCGCTATATTAGCTTTTTTGGACATATTCTAGAAACAAATAGGAATACAAAACATTTTTAATAAATATCAATATTTGATTGTTTTACCCTTTTAAACTAATACTTCCATTTCCAGTTTATTTTTTGAAACAGATTTTTTTTTATTTAATTTTTTTTTTGACGATTTCCATTCATTGGGCAAAAAGGAGGGGGTCTAGCGGTAACAGAAGACTGGGCAGTGTCTTGGGTGTCTAAAAATTTTAAATAATTTATTTTTCACTGCAATTACCAGTGTAAGGGAGCTCAAATCGGGTGATGTAAGGCTCCATGGAATCACTGAACCCAGAAGTGGTTAGCTTCCAGCGTTACTTTCGCAGGAAATCAAACCATTCTCTCTGTAATGCCACATTTCCAGGATTTTTCTGCATTATCCACTGTAATGTTCCCATTACCAACCAGATAGCACATCTGTGGAGTGACGTGTTTTTAAAACTGACTTCCAGTCGCTGTAGTCTCCGAAGACATGGTGGAACTTCCGGCGGGCACCTTAGCTTCACTCCAACCGAGAGATTTTTTTTTTTTTTTTTTTTTTTTTTTTTTTTTTTGTAATTTACGTCATTTAACTTTTAAAGTTATATCGGACGATGAATGAAATGGGCCCAGTGTCCGTGGAGCTTAGAGTTAACCGACATTCGACTTTTAGGATAAGGGAAAACCCCGGAAAACCTTACCCAGGTAACTCACCCTGAACGAGATTCGAACTCGGGACCTCTTGAACGTGAGGTAGTCATGCTACCGAGGCGGGCACTTTGTTGTTAAAATGCTTTTTTTTTATGATTAACTTCTTTTCATAAGCCTTACACACTATATTAATTTTCTATAATTTGAAAACACGGGGCAGCAAATTCACTAACATGTCTGTGATAGGTTAGGCATCGTAAATAAACATTGTTGTGTCTTATTTCCTAAGAAAAAAAAGCTTCAAGACGGAAGAGAAGGCAAAATCTAATTTCTTCAATGTAATAGATGACGTAAAAGTTTAGGTTCATTTGAAAAATACAAAAGAAAATTGCCTGTAAGATTCAATAGGAGCTAGGCAAAATAAAAACCGCTTCTATCCCCTCCAGTTACCTAAAACACGATACCTATCAACCTTATTACCTTCGATTTATTAGCACGCATAAGAAAGGAGGTTTGCCTAACATCCGGGCTCTGGTCATGGCTTACTTTGAATTGCAAAGCCTTTAGGATATTGCAGCATGCTGTATGCTGCATTACATGAAGGGTGTATTGAAATATTTAACATTAATGTAACTTATTCAGTGTTAATATTAATTGGGAGCATTACACTATCCTTACAACTAGGAAGACAAAATAAAACAGATTTTAGGAGCCAATAAACGGAGAGAACGTTTCAATATGCACAGAAAAGAAACCTGTTCTGGAGTTGTTCAAGATACATCATTTAATTACTTGTGTAATTTTTGCTGTTTCTATTAAGCAGTAAAGCGCTGTATTCTGCCCGAAAATTCCAAATGGAGATTTTGCTGGAAATATACATAAGATCCCTGAACGATCCGCAAAAAGCATTTTTATAAATAGGGGATACGGGCATGTGAACAGTAAAAGTGAAGTCGGTGAAAAGCCAAATTAAGTATGTAAGTTCGTATTCAAGGATGCTGCAGGAAAATTTTCAAGGAAAGTTCTCCACTCCAATCTGGCATATAACATTATATCTTGAATTTTATGGGAGTAGCCCCTGAAGTAAAGGAATTCCAGGATCACATCAGAGCCGCCGGTGTGCCAGAAGTTAGTCCCGCAGGAGTTAACTTGGTGAATATCTTGATATGGGGCTAGCGCTTCGAAGCACACTTAAAATCCTTCGTTCTGGGCAGCGATCTTGACAGATTTTTTTCTTTTCTAAAATGAGTTTTTATTTCTTCTAATTCTAAGGGAACCTCAAATGTGCATTTCCCAATGAAATCTAGATATCGAATTTTTGGTTTCTCTAATTTTATGTATGTAGTAGAGAAAGTACATTGCCTGTCTATAAAACGACCGTAATGTGATAAGCTAATTTATTGAATATTTCTCAATAAATCAGTATCTAGGACGCTTAATTTATATAACAGGTTATCATAAGACAGAGGAAAGAATTTCCTTTTGTGGAGGGGGCATTCGAACTCTTTGAAACATGCAGTTTTTATCAAATAATTTTTTCCATTAACTATTTCCGAATTATGCTTTGTTCTACATTTTCTATTTGTGACGTTCAAATATGCAGCACTGTAACGTGTTAAAAGATGTGAAAATACTTTTTCCCTGTCATGAGCTTGTTACTAACAAAATTCAACTTGTGCCCTAATGCACAGCTGAGAGTTATTTCCCATATTGAGTCCATATCATTAGGTAGTTTGAAGTCTCTTCCGATATAACTTCGATATATGAATAGTATAACGTATAAAAGATACTTCTTGGTGTTTTGTCAAGTGCAATGCTCGTCTCTTAAACACTCATCCTCCAGATCGCGGCAGATCTTAAAGTTCTCGCCTTCTAGGGGTTGTATAAGCCTGAATGCGGAGGGAGAGGGCAGTCGGTTGTACGAAGTGCCACTGGAAAGTTCAAACCTGTAGTTGTTGGACACCCATTCTCTGTTGTATCCTCTCCTCAGTCCGACCACCGTAGAGTTCTTTCACCTCACTCCTGCCTATCGAGGATGGGTTAATATTTAATAAGAAAAATGCTATATGTTTGTAATATAATATACTGAAGTAAAGCAGTGTTGGCAAACCCATATATTCAAACCAATCTTTATCAATAATTAAATCCAGTTCATTGGGCCAATTTTAAATAAAACAGCTCAAAATAAAATTTCTGAAAATGTGACATTATGTTTCCAAAATTTTCATAAGTCGTTTTTAGTTAAATTTTATATTTTTTAATTACTCCTGTGTGTATATTAGTGCTATGTTTAATATTACAAAACTGCATTTACCGTATTAAAGTTCTAATTTTTCTTCACAGAAAATTGATTACAGTATTCCTTCCCAACTGTTACATTCTTATACAATGTGATAAAAGAAAATGTTAGATTAATAACATTTTTCTGTATTTTAAACCTTAAACGGCAAATAAAAGTTTTTTCTATAAATATTTTAAAAGTGCAGTGAAACGTTTTAAAAATCGAGGAAAATTGAAACAAGGATTACGTATAAAGTAATATACCTAAAGCAACTTCAAAAGTCTTTTAAACATGAGATTCATGCAAATTCCACATTTCAGTCCAGGCATTTTTTATTTTTTTGACATAAAAATGCCATCTTTAAATTTAATGACGAAAGACAACTTTTTGAAAATGGAGTTTAGATTTTTAATGCTGTGTTTGAGACATTGTAAAATGTTATTTCCTTTTTTCATTCTGAGAAAACGAAAATATAGATTACGTATGACAATAATATATTTGAAGGAAATACAACATTATAATAAATTGGTGTAGTTTAATGGATACAAATATAGATTAACAGTTTATTTATTTACAATATATTTTTATACAACTTAGGAACATATTTAGAAGTAAGGTTTGTACTCGGGCTCGTCAGAACAAATCCTGGAAGACTCGGGTTGAACTGACATAGACGTGTTTGTGGACGAACAATTACACGGGCGATTTATCACAACAGAGTCGCGATGTAATGTTTTCATTCTTGCCTCGAAGAGAATGTCATTGATCGCCTTTTGGGCAAACAGCTGTTGGTCTGGAGGTGCCTGGGCCAACTGAACTGCCCAGGATCTGGCTATAATGTCGGTTTCGGAGTCTGTCCAGGAGGTCTGAAAGGTGTGCAGGGGATCCTGTTCTTTGTCGCCTTTCTTCGACCTCGAGAAGGTGGCAGGTGGGCCAGGAATTATTTCTTCTTCACTTTCCTCCTGCAAAACACAAGAACCCTTTAAATGTCACATCTCGGGCAAAATGTTTAAATTTGCTGAAAGAGATCTTGCAATTGCATTTTGTCAAAATTTACATAAAATATTCATTTTTACTTTGTCACATAAGCACCTGACTAGAAAAGGAGAGTTACTGCTCTCGTGAGGAGAGAAAAAAAGAACATAGCATATGGCAGCTCACAGGATCTATACTATCTACATGCAATACAAAGTTAGTATCCCAGTATTGTTAGTACAAGAGCGTACTTTTCTGAAAGAGAGAGATCTAAGTCTTGTTTATATGTTGAAACTCTACCGCAATCTTTCTCAAAAAACGGTGGAGTTGTTGATGTCGACACAGTTACATATTCGTAAGAGAAACACAGTATATAGGAGATTATACAGCGAAAGGGGACACTTTGTGCACTGCGATTTAAATATATCTACGTGACAATCACCCCCAGTGTGAAGGAAGAGTACAATCCCAGAGACTATGGAAGCCCCTATAAGTTCCAGGCTCGAGACCCGTCCCAGGAGGGGAATAATTTGTCATGGGTAGAGGAAGTCGTGTTTTCTTCAAATTTTTGACGATTTGCAGTGTTCGATGTTAAAGGGTTACTTTGAAAAGAAAGGTATCGTTTAAAAAGACGTGCTTTGTGTTTTCTGTAAAAATGATTGAACTTAATGCCTTGAAGCTTGATAGATAATGTACATTAGGTAACATTTTTTAAAATAAATATTTGTCACTTTGATTAATTGGAGGGTCGTTATGGTGTAGAAATTAAAAATATGTGAACGCATTAAGAGTTTTTAATTTCTGAGAGATTTCATTATGAAAGTTTGTTATATATTTCTGATAAGCATTGTTATTTATGGAAATTTGCAGAGGACTAATATTTAAGCTGTACTTTATTATTATTATTATTATTATTATTATTATTATTATTATTATTATTATTATTATTATTATTATTATTATTATTATTATTATTATTATTATTATTATTATTATTATTATTATTATTATTGCAGTTGTGAACGCACAATGGGGCAGGTTACTTGTCCTTTAATTTGTACTAGCACCCTAGAAAAAAGGCAGTTTTACTATGGGCCTCCAAAACATCACAAAGAGGCTGGAGCGAAACTGCGGATTCTTCCAGTAATATATACATATTGCCTCGTTATATACATAATTTTTATCCAAGTACGAAGAAAGATACAGAACTTGTTTTTATTCAGTTTGCTCAAGTTACTTATATACAGTTTTACGTTTGGGAAATGTGTAATCCTTTATCTCCCAGTTATAATAGAATTAGATGTTACTTCGACAGTATTAGAGCTTAGCTTTTTGTGCCCTCCTCTGCATGTTTGAAATCCATATTGTCATAATCCTTGGCTTGGCAACTCTGTGTTTTTTCCTGTTTGTTTCCACTTTCTGACACACCATCCATTTTGCCTTCCTTCGTAACTTCGTGAAAAAGCACAAAGTTTACCATTCTGAAGTAAAATAGATATGAGGTGAAGAATAGCGTTGCTTCAGATGTCCTGCTGAGTTTTGTGACAAGGCCTCTGCTGGTGATATCCATCAAACCAACCCAGTTTTGATCCGCTTGTGGAAATACTCGTGAACAAATCTCTCAACCAAACCCATATTGGTAAAACTGAGCTACAGATTTCTGTATACGTGCTTATCCTTATATAATATATTAACATCGCAAATATGTGTATTATAAAAAAAGAAAATTTATATGCACGTGGATAATCGATGAAGTTTGAACGATATTTTTACCATTGAAAAAAGCTCAGTTTGCCTTAACGGATACGAGCCACTAAAACATCTTTTAATGTCCTAAATGAGTCAACATGTTCGCAAGAAGACTGTGACTCTTAGTTGGGAATGACAGGAGTAGAAAATAATTGTATTACTTCACAGAATATACACGCACCATGAAAGCTAAGTACAGCAATTAAGACACAAGAAAACAAAAGAAAACCGAATCTGTTAATAATGCTTACGGTAGGCATTTGATACCAATACCAAAATACTTAAGTAGTATCCATGTAAGAAAGTTTGCTTTAATTTGGGTTGTGTAAGCAACTTTGTTAGCAGGTCATCTACATAATTGTATAAAGAAAGGAAATTGCTTTTAGAAATATACAATGGGCGTCCAGAAAGTAAGTTCTCTTTCAGTTTATCTCCGCTGCAGCGCTGCGATCGCAGTTCCGCACATGCGCGGTAGACGCTCTGTATCAAGGAGAAGATGCGTGCACCATTGTGAGATCGCTGTCAGCCACGTACACTTTGTTGTGCTTGTTTACAATGTCGGTGTTGATTGAAAATCCCGCCGCTTGTGAAATCAGATCTGTGATTCGTTTTCTGAATGCTAGGAAAGTGAAACCAATTGGAATTTATCGGCAAATTTGCGATGTCAAAAGGTGTTGTGTTTCTTCACGACAACACACGACCACACACTGCAAATGCGACGAAAAGCATCCTACAGGGATTTGGCTGGGACGTGTTTGACCACACCCCGTACAGCCCTGATCTCGCTCGTAGCGACTTTCATCTGTTTTTGCATCTCAAATCTTTCCTTGGCGGGCAAACACTTCAACAATGACGAAGAGCTGAAAGAAAATGTTTCCAACTGGTTGAAGACACAGGCGGCAAACTTCTATGAAGAAGGTACACAAAAACTTGTGCCTCGCTATGACAAATGCCTGCAAAATTTCGGCAGTTATGTGGAAATGTAGTTTAAGAGTTGTAGAATTTTGTCCAATAAATAATTTTTCTGTATCTGTACACAATTTAATTTTAGTACCAAACAGAACTTACTTTCTGGACGTACCACGTATATTAATAAATCTAGGATTATGTGTTTTAATGGAAAGTTTGTACTACGATCGAAAATAATTATTAATAACGAAATAGTAAAACAAGTCAGCAATTTTAATTACCCGGGATGCTGCATATGCTACGAAGGAGAGCAAGACTCGATTAAAAAAAAAAAAAAAAAAAAAAAAAAACGTAGTTCCAACAAATGTGTGGAACATTTCAGAGAACATTAAGAAACAAAACTAGGAAACAAGACAATTATGAAATTTTATAAAGTTAGTGCAAAAGATACACAACAACAAATGGTAATGGTTTCAACATATAGAAAGAATGGACAATGCAATACAAAACAGCTAAGAAAATTGCTTCCCTCGATGTTCATAAATTAATTTTCCAAAGAAGTTAACTTGGTGGTAGATAGTGCTGAATCTTCATATTTATGTTAAGGGTTCTGCATAATGTGAAAACTTTGTAAATACCATTCATGCTATTACATAATTGCGGCGCCAAAGAGAGATCAAGATTTAAGATGACAGCTTCTGCAATTATCTAATAAGTTACCCGACCATTGCGATCGAAGTTGTTCTACTTCTCTGAGTTTGTCAGAGTGTAGAAAATTGAGTGCTCAAATCTGATGCTTCTTTCTCTTTATTTTTCTTTCTTTCATTTCACAGAAGCAAAGCATTTCTTCTTTCTCCGAGTCTCTCTTTGTAGGACTTCATCTCCAAGGAAATAGAAGTCAATGCCTTGGGTCAGATGCCTCTAAAGAAATGGGCTCTCGAACAGAAGCCCTATGAGGCTGATAAACCCTACCTATAGCGAAGAAGGAAACTGACTGTATAGTCATTTTATAAGTCACTAACATTGCAACTAAGGTGTTGACAGTGCACCAAAGTCTATCATGTGATTTACTCCTTGTGGGGAAGATATGTCACTAACATTGCAACTAAGGTGTTGACAGTGAACCAACTTCTATCACGTGATTTACTCCTTGTGGGGAAGATATTCTGATATCTCCTATTCAGGCGCGGCTCTGAGCGAATTGATTAGGTGACTCGGAAAATTGACTAACCTAAATTCGCAAAATCAGCATCGCTAAAACGGATTTTATACTGGAATAGTGGTTTTGAATTTCAATGGGGCTACCTTTATTTAAAGAGTCCTCGATTTCATTATGTCCACGAAATGTTATTTCTGTTTGTTTTCTTTGTTTCATTTACATCCCGCCTTTAACTGCAATGGTCATATCGGTGGCCGTTCTCCTTTGGAACATCTAGAAGGTATTCGTATTCGTTGGGTTTTAATTATTAGATCACGCACACATTCGCACTCTCATTCATACTTCTAGACTCTGGTGAAGATGAGGAATTATCTTGGACGGAGAAAAATCCTCACCCCCACCGCCGGGAATCGAACCCCGGACCCCAAGCATGGCAGGCAGGTGCTCTACCGACTGAGCCACGGAGCCAGCCATCTTATTTCTTATTTACTTCCCTAATGGGATATTGCAAGAAAAGCCTGTTAAACTTAACGTTCTCATTGTATTTTACAATATATAGACGTGAGCTTTCCCGAAGAGCGTCTGCAATTTTGTTAGTGTTTTTTCCCAGCTCCTTCAATACGACATAATTATATTCCTCATATCAACGAGTCTTAAATGCCCTGGTGTATTTTGTAGATGCTCCGCCGCAAAGTTTTTTCTAAACATAGCACTGGTGTTGGCCTACCGACATTTACCACGTGTCGTGTGTTGGATTCATTGTAAATCCCTTAAATGTGAAAAATTAAACACTTACATATCAGACAATAATCACTGATCACACAAAAAATTACGTTTTTACACAGGATGCAAACTGATAATAAACAGTAGCACATGACACGTGGGGCTCGCTTCAAGCGGGCTACCACTTCTACCAACAAATCTCTTTTCAAATAAACGAAAACGTAGGAAAATAGTCCTGTATTGTGTTGGTAACACGAGTTGGTGCGGAATATACAGCTTCTAAGAATCGAATCCGTAGCCATGGTAACCAGCAATGCATTCTGCCCCTCCAACCACTCCTTACTTGTTGCTGTGTTACAATCACCTTGGCCTTTTAAGGCAAGGCTACACTGAAAATTCCAACTTCTTTAATAATAAACCTCTCATTATGAAAATTTAGCCACATAATTAGAGTTTCATTTTAAATGTGCATGTAAATTTTCATATTGCTACATAAAATAGTTAATTATTGTTTGTGAAAATATTGTAAAAAATTAAGTTGAATTTTTGTTTTTGGCTAGTACAGAGAAATTTTAAAAGACCCATATTCTTAGTTTTTGGAATATTCTTGTCGTATCTGTTCTAAAATATTTTCCATGTATTAGCTCTCAAAATTTTGAAAATATTAACCTTTTTTATTCCTTAGCAGCATATAATTTTCAAAACATCAGCATTAACAAAAAAGGCGGAATGTGAAGTTTCTTATTTACATATTAGGGATCTATCCTGTAAGTTTCACCAAGTTAAATGAAAAACTTCGACGCGTGAGGCAGTTTGTATACTGAAAAGTGTTAGGAAAAGGTTTTTCAGAAAATTAACTTTAAAGTATTGATTGTTACTTTTAACGATTGTTAAAGGTATATTTAAATTGTTACGTGATGGCCTAAAATTGTGCAAATGGTAAAAATAACATACCATCTGTTGCTACAAACATTAAGCTAGTCACCAAAAAAATGCCAAAAGAAGGAAATTCCATGATTTTAAACATTTTCGGCGAATTTTCAGTGTAGCCTTGCCTTAATAACGAATCACTAGTAGGGAAGTTAGCTAGCTGCATTATCGACACGCGAGTACCACAAGAGAGCGGTTCAATTACAAATTATAACTTGGAAAACTTTTATATAGGAAAATTAAATGCTAGGACATAAAACATAACCAAGTAATTATTCAAAAACAAATAGGTGGCTCAGCCCGCCTTGGTAGCGTAGATGGTAGCATGTTTGCGTCACGTTCATGAGGTCCCGAGTTCGAATCTCGGTCAGGGTGAGTTATCTAGATAAGTTTTTTCCGGGGTTTTCCCTTATCCTTCAAGACAAATGTCGGGGAACTCTAAGCTCCATGTACCCTGGACTCATTTGAGCATCATTTCACCAAATTCATTCACCGTCCGATATAACTTAACCTTGGGGCGGACATAAATTAAAAAAAAAACAATAGGTGACTCGGCGATTCAAACACATCAACGGAGAACCGCCCCTGCTTCTACTGGATTCATATCTGACTTAAGCCACACAAAAACATCAGGATATCTTCCCCACAAGCAGTAAACACGTGATAGGAGTTGGTTCACTGTCAATACCTTAGTTACAAAGTTAGTGTAATTATAACATTATTTATATAAAATTATAGAAACGGACGGTAAAAAAATTTGCGGAAGTAAAATAATGCATTTACCTAGCTGCGATATTTATCGGCCTCGTAATCCCATCCTAAGGGATTTTGAATCCGGATTCTCCTATTAACCCCGGCGCTATTTCGTCCGATAAAAGAAGTTTTCTATGTATATATATATAATCTTATTTCCTCTTGTGGAACATTTTGGTATGTGAAAATGTCTAATTAAGCAATATGTTTAAATTTTCTGCATGCTTATTTCTATCTTATAGGATTGAATACATCATATCTGCTTATTATTATATTATAATTATGTATTTTGTATTGCAGTTTTTTAAAATGTATTGTCCAATGGAATCCGCAGCTCCCCTCGCGCTATGACAAGTGTACAATTGAGTAAGCGCTAGTTTTGGTGTCAAGGACAATGGCGGGAAGAGCAAATTTATTATTTCGGTCTAAACTTTGCTGAACAAATTGAGATAATTTGCATTCAAGGAACCCCACTTTGAGCTTTCAGAGAAAGCAGGCACAACAGTTTTCTTTCCAGTTTGGTCAGTGGCATATGTTTTAATAGAAACAAAACAATACTACATATCTATTCTAGTAACTCCTCTTTCATCAAGGAATAGATAGAGTAATAACTAAAAAAATTACAAGAAAATGCAAGTTTTCTTTGCCGACTGAAATTTCATACTTGTAAACTGATTGTTTATCCAAACCTGATTCTGTTTATTTCTAAGCTGAATGAATTTCTAAGGGAGGCTTGAGCGAACATATATGCCTGTTAGTAATATTTGAGCCATCTGTAGGTTAAAAAAAAAAAAAAAAAAAAAAAAAAAAGGCTCTTTGTGACTTATCAATGAAGTTGGCAATAACTGATTTACTTTTAAGCACACCAGTATATATTGCAAAACAACTGTCTAAGCATGTGATTTTATTTGAAAAATAACGAAAATTAGCGCAGATTCTCTCTGAATCAAATGTTTGGAGCGGAAGTAAATGTGTAGTGTTAAACGCCCGCTTTTACTACATACGACACTGATGATACATGAGATGAAGATGCAGCATCGATCGAATGAGATGTTGGGGGAAACCTGAGATCCCGGAGAAAACCCGCCCCAGCACCGGGTTGTCCACCAGAAATCTCACTTTGTGGTCGTCTGGAGTTGAACCCGGGCTGCCCGCCTCGATAGCGTAGATGGTGGCGTGACTGCCTCACGTTCAAGAGGTCCCGAGTTCGAATTTCAGTCAGGGTGAGTTACCTGGATAAGGCTTTTTTCGGGGTTTTCCCTTATCCTTAAAGACGAATGTCGGGTAGCTCTAAGCTCCATGAACCCCGGACACATTTGAGCATAATTACATCCATTTCATTCACCGTCCGACATGACAACGTTGGAGGATGCAAAAAAAAAAAAAAAAAAAAAAAGCCATATTGGTGAGAGCCAAGAGGTCTAATCACTGAGCCACGGCGCAGCCCACAGCCCATTTATAATATGTGCTATATGAAATTATATACCCAAAATTACATCATTCTCCATAAAAACTGAACAAAAACAGTGATGATATTCGGTTCATTGCTTAGTACTAACTTATCGTCTGTATGACTATACGCACCTTAATGTTCTTAGGCAGAAAATAAATTACTGAATGTTTTGTGTTATAAACATTCCGTTTGATCCGGGAAACTTCCATATATGTGAAATGCATTTCATCTGAAGTTTGCCTTAATTCAGTGTTTAGCGATATAACAGCTGCACAAAGACTATTCTGAACTAATTTTCTTTGCAATACATTACTAACTACTTGTCTGTTGACGGTTGGATCTGGTTCATGAATGTGGTTCAGTTTTTTACCTTTTAGAATCTT
Organism: Mantis religiosa; assembly: GCA_030765055.1. Taxonomy (NCBI): domain Eukaryota; kingdom Metazoa; phylum Arthropoda; class Insecta; order Mantodea; family Mantidae; genus Mantis; species Mantis religiosa. The sequence continues at coordinate 217,114,199 of CM060947.1, read as the reverse complement.
ATGTTTGTCACTTAATGTTTGTATCTTGCATGTGCACTTAGTATTTATACACCTCCAAGTCAACCTACCGTCCTTTCGGGTATAATTTAAGTTGAACTTGTATCCATTTATCACTAAGAGTATCTTTCCATTTTGACTTAGCATCTCGGACACTTCCAAGGCACAGACAACAACTAAAGTTGAAATTGAAGCCAAGAAAGGAGTCAATATACTTAGTAATATAGATTTTACACGCAGTATTCACGTCCCTAGGAGCTTACGTCACTGAGATGCACATTTCTAGGAGTTTGCCATACAAGGACATGGTATACATACACGATTCTATTTCAAGCACTACTCCAATATGGTAGTCTATGAGAGTATAAAATAGATTTATAATTGAACGAAGTGATCAGATGTTTAATGGGTAGTATGCCTTTCAGTCGTAGGAGGAACATCCTAAGAGGAGCTACAGGAAGGGGGAATATCCTCTGTACCAATCGTTGTAATTATCATATATTATCTGTAAATCATTCATGCAGAAGCACGGCACCACTTGTTTATTATGACTATCCCACTGTTATTTTCACCAGTAAGTTGCTATGAATCGAGTGTTTACCAAACACGTCTGCGTAGCATTTGTTAATTTGCGATCGTCATTTTTCTTATCGATATTCAGAGTTCACTGTGCCAAAACAGTACCATACCAAAGAGAAAGGCATACAGTATATGGAAGCAGTTCGATCAAATAATTTAGTAAATTAATATTTTATTGTATTAGATTTGTTGTAATCTTTATATATTTTCTTGTAATCCTGAGCTTTGATTTTCGCTAGATAAGTGAAAAACTCGGATTACTGTTTGAGATGATGATGGATGAAAATTGCTTTGAGATGAAGATAAAAGCTATAACTGAAAATTTTCAACAATGTGGTTTGTAAACCGTACCGCAGCAAAATTTTCCTGTAGACTATAATAGAATTTGTTTCTCCAAGCATACCACTAGAGGAGTTGATTTGAATATTTGGACTTTTGTTAGAGAATCATCACAAGTATCCAGTAAGAAATTAGTGCTTAAGAAATAAAGAATTTACAAATTTCAAATATTTGTCGCCTTGAGATAAAACATGTATGTCAAATAACAGATTTTATATATGTACATATATATTAACCAATTCAGAAATATTAGCTATTCATCTGAATGTTTCAACACTTTAAAATTTTTAGTCCTCGTTTATTTCCTCGTGACGTCAGGCTAGCAAAAATAAAACACTCCAGTGTTATAGCTTTCTTCTCTAAAGCTGCATGTGTACTGAAACCATTTTCACTATTACGTATTAATCAGAATTAGGTAGAAAATAAGGTAGTGCATGGACAGTAGAAAAGATATTAAAATAAATGACAGTGGTCAGGGAAAGAACAGAGATTGTTACAATACTAGAGAGCATTTTATGACTATTACGTGAAGAAACACAAAAGTGTGAGGAAAGGAAAGGTGGATGCTTTATACTGCAAGGATCTCAAGTTTCCACTTTGGCCTCATTGATTCTGGATTGGCATAGCTTGACAAATTTATGGCATTTGTGAACGTTCTGTTTTGGGTTGTGTTTCTACTTCGGTGTCCTTGATTCTAGTGCTGAGGTAATTTGATGCATTTATGACGTGTCTTTTAGAAAAGCAAACATATTGTAATACAGTCGCTTAGTGAACTCGAGTGCAGTTGCTTCACAAAGAATATGCACTCTACCCATAAGTAATTACGGTCATAAATGCATCTCCAGCCCTAGAAATGGGAACCGTCTATTCCTGTCCTTGAAGACTAATAGCAAATCTGATTTCAAGTAAGTGATACGTCACATGTTGACTCCATGCGGAGTTTTAGTGCCAAAACTCCGAGTTCCAGATCTGTTTCATTAGCTTTAAAAGTTCATGTTAAAAGGTTATAATTCAGAAGAAAGGAATGAAGAGGTAAGACCTACATATGTTGTAAAACGATAATGAGGGTTCCTCAGAGGAAGACGGCCAAACTGCACACACGTTGACTAAACAGACTTTCAACTTTTACGATTGAGAAGAGCAGATTCGCTCCCTTTATGTGAAACTAGAAAGCCGATGATTGCCCTGACTAGACTCTAAAAGTTAACATGCTTCTAACTTCACGTGGAGTGACACGATTTCTTTGGCTTTCATTAGCCGAAGTATCCTTTGGCAGTAATTTACTGCTTTAATGAGAAGGTTCATAACCCCGGCAAAGCTTCGAATGTGAGCCAATAGGCCTCTTGTGCTTCGAATACGGACTCTGGGAGAGAGAAATGTGGAAGATACCCGAGGACGACAATATCCGCAAGGAGACGATGTGCGTAAACTTGGATAGGGTCCTTAACTACTACAGATTGAACTCATTCCAGCTCCCACGAAAACCACTCACGTAGATCTTCCTTCAGCCCTGAAACAAATGAAAGCATGAAGAGGAACCACCTAGCATTCACCTACCTACTGGAAAAGCTACGGAATGGTCGATATCTGTAAACAAACCCAAGATCATCCGATTGCGAGCTATTTCAGTTCTTATTAGCTCTATGTACATTTTCTGCAGTAAAACAGGTTGGTTACATGTGTTGGTTTGAAAGCCACTGCCTCCCGCTCCACTGTGGCACCAGCGAGTGCACAATGTGAAGTGGATGTGCAATATATATATATATATATATATATATATATATATATATATATATATATATATATATATATTGGGGGCAAATAAGTTTCAAGCTGCGATGCGACAAAGTGACTAATTAATAATAATAATAATAATAATAATAATAATAATAATAATAACAATAATAATAATAATAATAATAATAATAATAATAATAATAATAATAATAATAATAATAATAATAATAATAATAATAATAATAATAATAATAATAATAATAATAATAATAATAAACGACGACCACTGTGACAGTTAACCACAGCCAACGTAGCTAGGGAGGCATGGTAAGATACTGCAAGAAAATGGAGACGACCTTGAACTTGCTTTTTGCAGCTAACGTGTGCTTCTAAACACAGTTGTCTTAAAGTTGTTATAATATGTTCGCTGTTAGAATAAAATAAAGTATTACTCCGCATTCCGCAATGAGCTCCACCTCTTAGTACGTCATTGGTTATATGTAACATCTGCGCATGCGCACCTAAACAGCATTGGCGTCACCGGAATTTAACTACAATCTTTGTTGGAAATTAATTGTTCTTTCACACTGGCCGTGTGTAGGCTAAATTGTGGAAACGTAGAGTCAGACTGAAAAATTCAATGCCATAGCCGGGATTTGAACCACGGATCTTCTAGTGGTTAACTATAAAGCCCGGGCCTTAAAGTACTTACATGTTGTAAGTCGCCATTACGGTAGTTGTCTCATGTGTTTATGAGAACTCCTAAGTAGTTTACCGGGAAAATACGAGTCAGTTGGAGAATTTAATGTCATATCGGCACGTTGGCCATAGTAGCTCAATGGTAGAGCGGCTGGACGGAAACCAGAAGATCCGTGGTTCAAATCCCGGCTATGGCATTGAATTTTTCTGAGAAACATTGTTCTTACTGTAATTACTTTATAATGTTAATTCTATAGTATAACAACTTGAATGGTTTATTGAAAGCAGGTAAAACAAGAAGCTTAATAAACCGCGGAACTATACTGTGGAGTATTAAAACCTAATGCTATTCATTTCCGCCACGTGCTTCTTTGACATTTACTTTATCCTTACAGCGAACTGATTATAGAGCAATAATCTTTTTAAAATTATATTTAAAATTAGCCAATCTTACTGCTTTCTCATGAAAGCAGTAAATTGATGTCAGTGAGACCCTTAATATGAAACATGCATTTCTCATCTCAGATTGCAACAAAATTGAACGTGTCCCTTCAGCCAATGAAAGCAAAGAAAGTTAACTGGCAGTTAACAATACCTGAGAGGCTTCCGAAAAGCAATGGAAAACCTCATATAAAATGTAAGCGTGGTGTAATAAAAGAAATTGAAATGCCATCAACAATAAGCTTTTAAATGTAATAAATTAAAATGGGTTACCTCTGCAGGTTCCGAAGCACAACAATAGACGTTTGCTTTGAGCTTTTCGACTTCAGCTGCTCGTTCGGAACCTTCGACACCCATGTAGTCCTTCTCGTGATAGGCAACGTAATGCCTCTTCATATTGAACTTTCTCACGTTCGTTAGGATTCTGTGACACACTAAACATTTCGATTTTCCTCCTATCTGCGTAAATAAGTATAAATATTCCCAATGCGGATTGAAATATGGCAAAGGAAGAGGAGACGCCGAACGTAGTTGCTTCAAATGCGCAATGCAGTTCTCCGACATGGCGGAAACTGCTGCACTCGTGTGTAGCCAAGAGTGCTCGTGGACTGTGGGACGCCTACTGTACTAGGGAGGGGCGGGCATTCCCCTCTTTTCCTGCAGCTATCGCTCGAGTGAGCTTACATCACCAGATAGTCTGCACGCGAGCAATGCTCGGCTAAGATGTGCTTTGTGAAAAGTATCTCAACATTATTGAAAACAGCCATGTTAGATTTTCAGCTAGTGATGCTACAAATACTTTTGATTTCATTATTTCAACTCCAATTTTAAAGGCATGCCTCAAATAGTAACAGATGTTTTCTCATAATGTATGCTAATGTTCAACATGCTGCAAATTACACATACTAGATTTTTGCACCGATATTCTTAATATTGCAGCGAGGATGTTTTCTCATAATGTATGCTAATGTTCAACATGCTGCAAATTACACATACTAGATTTTTGCACCGATATTCTTAATATTGCAGCGAGTACTTACATAAATTAATTAATAAAACGATTAATTTGGATGAAATACGTTTTAACTTTTAAAATATAATTCTATAACATGTGTGTATTCCTCATATTTGCTATTTAATTATTTCTGAAGAAATACTTGTGTTATTAAATATGGATGTGTTATTTAACTCCATGTCTCTGACACTGTTTTAATTTATATATCTCTTCTCGTTATAAGCGTAACAGGTACCCATTCGAAGGAGTACTGTATCTAATTACAGCTGTAGTATTAGATATGTGATACTTCCTTACTAATGTCTCATTAACGATCTAACTACGTAACCCTGTTTGAAGCAAAACTTTTCTTCTAAGATGTCCAAGCGCGTCCTCTTGGCGTCCCACGGTATTAGATATGTGATACTTCCTTACTAATGTCTCATTAACGATCTAACTACGTAACCCTGTTTGAAGCAAAACTTTTCTTCTAAGATGTCCAAGCGCGTCCTCTTGGCGTCCCACCAGATGTGACATCTCTTACTTTTGATGTTTAATTAACGTTCTTTAATGGGCAGTTTGTGAACAAACATATGAGTGTGTCGGGTCCATAGAGCTTAAACAATTACCTGCAATTTGTCTTCTCGGTATAAGAGCCTAGAGAAGAACCTTATCCAAGTAACTACCCTAACCAAATTCGAACTAGGGGCCTCTTGAATGTGAGAGAGACCAAACCTCATCCCTTCGTTGTTGCAACCTCCATTTACATCCTCTTTCTATTGTTTCTCTTGGGTTATAGCAGTTTCTCTCCACAAACGATATTACAATCAATTCTCTTTTGACTTATTACTTTATTACATCTCCTCTTCTTTATCACAAAGCAGTTGGGTCTTACGCTTTCTACATTTCAATCATCACCAATTAATTTATGTACCATTTCTTGCTGATTCCATATAAATGTTGATATTTAATTATGCCTCTTAGCTTTGTTCTTTGCTTTCACCGTGCTTAAATAATTCATTTTTAAGTTTATATGCGATTTTACAGTTGTATTTTATATAAATTATTTCCATTATTTGAAAATGCTGGGTAGTGTTATTTCGAATCCCAGTTCAACATCATAATAATTTACAGTTATCGATAGAATTTTAATTTTAAGCAAGTAAAATTTATTACACCACCACAAAATAACGTGTTTTCCCTCGAAACTCTCTAGAAATATCAGTATTTTAAAATTTCCTTATAATTGTGTTTTGATGTCAGTATTGAGAGGTATACTGTTCTGACACTTTCTGGAAAAATGGTTTTATTTGCAGTTCTCTGAGTTAGTACTTTTAATGGTAAAGAGTGAACGTAACCCATGGTGTAACAGACCTAAGTGGGCCTGAGCCTACCAACCTGACCGCCGGCCTCACGCCCACTTACCCACGGCAGAGGTGGGCGAAATGGTAAAGAGTAGTTGGTGAAAATATAATTCCGTACAAGACCTTTGTGCCTTTATTTCATCCTTAGTACCAATTTACGAGGTGGCGATTGCGTCAATATTCGTAATTACATTTACGATTGGTTACTGCTGAATTATTTCGTATATCAATTTAAAACAATATATTCCATCTCCTCTCATTATTTGAGATTGAATTACCTTGGTAAACCATGAAATGGAAGTGCAGCATTCTTATAGTGTAACTCTATTAGGAGTTTTCTGTTGTACATTAATTATCCGAAAAAAGTGAAAAGGGTTAATTATTAATATAGCTAGCATTACAGAGCATTACTTCATCAGCAGATCTACAGATTAATTGGTAGTTTGCCACATTTTTAATATGTAATGATTTAAACATTGTATTACTCCTAATATTATTATATTTGATGCCTTTTTTCTTTAAATATCTAAATAACATGTCAACCAAGCGTTTAGGGTAGGTTTACATAATTATTTTTAAATAAAGAAGTAAAGGGAAGAAAAGAGATATCTTATTTTTTCTAACTATAAGTTGGAATGTTTTTGTAGTTAGAATGAATCCGATAATGTTGCCAGAAATAGTTTCAGTTCACATTTCATTCTAGATACTATACGGGAGGGGGGTTATAAATGTCTGAAGCGAGAGTCAAGCTTTCATATGTTGGCCTTGAAATTCTTACTTTCCATGGAAACCTGAGAAGCAAGTGAAAGATGACAGCACTAAGAATATATAAGTATTGGACAGTTCAAAACAATGTGCAGCTAATTTGACATAAGTTGTGTGTTTTAATGAGATGTACACTTAAGGTGTAGGATATATTTTTATTTATCTCTTTTGGTTTAGTAGTTATATATAATTCATTGAGAATAAAGAGGATTTTACAGACTACTCTCGCGAAATTCCGGATATAAATTTTGTCATACACTTGTATGTATGGTAGTTTAATAGAAATTCTGACAGCTAAGGTTGAACGAATACAAAAAAATTGTATTGTCGGTATTGTCTTGAAAATTGTATTGTCGGTTTCTTGATGTGATTCAAGTATGATTTGACGATCACTATTTCTTTTTCTACCTATGAAAATGTGTAATAATTCACCCCTTTGATGTTGGGGTAATGGGTCCGCCTTACATACAACAGGTCCCGAATTCGAATCTCACTTAGCATAAATTATCTGAATAAGGTTTTTCACATAACCTGAGAAGTTGAAGTCCAAGCTATAGGAATTCTGGGGTCATTTAAACATCATTTCATTCATTTCGTTCATTGACATATCGATATGAGCTACATGATTAAAGAACGTTAAAGGAAAGAAAGAAACTTATAATCGGATTATTTATGCAGTGTATGTTAACTTGAAATAGATAAAATGTTGCAACTTTCCTTTCCCTCTGTCTTATTTTACTCTTATCAATCTCGGATTCAAACCCGACCCAGACCAATGGATCTGAAGTGTTGTTAAAAGTGACAGCCCCATGTAAGTAGATTTACTATTATGTAAAGTAACTCCTGCGGGATAAAATTATCCATATTCCAAAATTTTACAATTTACAACTTAAGGCTACATTCATTTGTCTTTACCTTGTTGTTACCATGGCTTACATGACACCCTGGTCTTCTGCTCTACCAGATAGCTCTTGACCTCCATGCCTCCTTGTTACTTAATTAGTCCCATTCTTCCCCATCATCTTACTTATATCCTTTACATTTCTGGCCCATCTTTCTTTTACTTTCTGTGAGAACTCACCGATACTTCTTACCTTCTTTTCCTCCCTTCCCATTTACATTTTTATAGCTACTATCTTTTTCTCTACTTTCTCCCATGTTTCCTACTAAACCTTTTTTTCTCCACATTGCAACCTCCTCGCATTCTGTTACATAGTGCTCTATGCTTTCTTTTTCCCCACACAATTCACAAATTCCCTTTTCCTTACCTCTTATTTCTCTTAGAAATATTGTTCCTGTTCTCATCCAAGCTAACCCTTCTCTCTCTTGCCTATTGCAGTAATCTACATATGCTTCTGGTCCCCAGTTTCTTTTTATTTGCTTGTAAAATTGTAATGATTTCATATTTTCTAGTCCTCCCCATATTTCCTGTTTTTCTATATCTTCTATTCTGCATTTTACCAATTTACCCACATCGCTTGTATTCCTTTCCTCTAATCTCCATATATCTCCCATTCCTGGATAAAATTACGGCAAACCGGTGGCACGGATATTATCCTGGAATTGACAATTACTTATTTTATTTTTCTTATCAGTTGGTTATTTATAATTTATTTCACTAATCCAAAAAATTAAGGCAATAATCAGCATTCCAACGTGAAGCAGTATTTAAATCTGAGATGGAAATTAAAGCCACGTGTGACCTTATTTCATATGAAAGTAGCAACGCACAAAAGTGGAGCGTATCATCTGAAATTCCTTGTGATTCCTCTACCAGTAATTGTAATTGGAACTTAGTTATCCTGGCTTCTAGTTAATCACATCTATATTCATTTTTGTATATCCTAGAGTAGTTTGGTTCGCTTCAGAGGAATACTTGAATCAAATGAGAGATGTTAATGCGTGTTAATGTCTACTCCTGAATCGAATTCTGTCTGCAACATTGAATTGAGAAGCTAGATGAAGTCTTGCATTCCACCCAAACTTTCGATATCAAGATTTTACCAGAAATAGACTTGTTGAGGAATCCTGAATTAAAAATACAGTTTTAGGCATCTTTCTGTGGATGTGGATGTTTCTTGGACATCATAACTCAAAAACGAAAATTCTTTTATACTAAGAGTATTCAAGAAAATTCTCTACCCCAAATTATCCTTTACATGAAAATATTTTTGTTACTTTTAAGGATGTTGACTAAAATAACAAATGTTGAAGGCGTTTAATGTCTACTTTCTGGAGACCTTAGATCATATATTTCTAGTGAAAATCCGATTCGGAACTTTGACCGGGATGCAACAGGTAGGTTTTATTGTTAAATACTCTATAGTGTAAGCAACGTGAGAAAAATAAATAAAATGAGTAAGTCCAATCTAAACAATTAATTACTGGATCTTGTAGAGAGCATTAAATGTTAAAACGCTTTAAAACTACAAACAATATATATATATATTTTTTTTCAAATAGTCGGTTAAGCTATGAAAGAATTTAAGAAATACAGTTATATATACAGGACTTGAAGACCAACTAAGGTTTAGGAAAATGATTACAGTTTGAATTTATGCTTGTAAAAGGTATTTAAACCATATACAGGGATGTATAATTACTAGTTTAATAATAGTTATTTACTAGTGCTGTAGATCGATCAAAATTTTAATCGATTAACCGTGTTACTTCTCTCGATTGATCTATCGATTAATCGAGATATTATCTGCTCAAAATTAGGTGTAAGGATTATATAAAGTACTTTAATACTCCGTGCATTTCATTATTTATGAAACTTTTAAATATTTAGATACAAAATTTGTGTTTGCATCAAGTGCGCATGCTTTATATATGTATTACATTACATTATTTTTGTAAGTAATTATTTAGTAACGTATTACATCAATATCTGCTAAGATTTCTGAGAATGACATGCAGTTGTTTTTATAATGTTTTTCCTTTTTTTAACTTTTTTTAACACAAAACTTTCCTCACTGTCACGAACTCAGAAACGTTATTGGCTTACTGCAGTTAATAGCACAGTTACACCACCACAAGACCTGAGAAGAGGGATCAGCTATTGCTTCCATAGCTGCGTAATCGAAGTGTTCGGTTCAAGGTTGTACAGTTCAGTTTATGCTAGCAAGCGATAAATAATCAGTTATATACGATATGTTGTCACACACAAGCTGAGAGGAAAGAAACCTGTCAGCATCTGCATATACCTTTTAGAATATTTCACAACAGAAGTGTTAATTAGACTCTCTCGGGGTTCAGAGTGATTTCTTTTAGCTATCAGGAGTTATATTATATCAAAGTTCAAAGAACATTACATATCTAGTGAAAGCTTGATGCGTTGAAAAGGCTGTTTAGGTTGGAAGCAATACATCAAAACAAAGAGGGCCAAATTTGGCTAAAATAGTTTTGATTAATATTTTTTGTAATCGATTAATTTTATCGACTCGATTAATCGATTAAATCACGCAGCACTGTTATTTACGGTATCAGTATCATAAAGTATTAAATATGGGATTGAAATATTGTCATACAAGACCGGATTGAGTCTGATAAGCACTCGAGGTTTTTTTTTGTGGTAATTTTACGTCCTCCAACTTTAAGTCACATCGGACGATGAATGGGATGGGTGAAATGATGCTCAAATGAGCCCAGGATCCATAGAGCTTAGAGTTACCCGACATTCGTCCTTCAGGATAAGGGAAAAACCCTATCCAGGTAAGTAACTCACCCTGACCGAGATTCGAACTCGGGACCTCTTGGACGTGAGGTAGACACGCTACCACCACGCTATCGAGGCGGGCGATAAGCACTCGAGTATTGTAATTTGATGTTATGGTACGTATATCGCATAACGTTTTATCTATTTTGATTAAAAATATTTTTATACTTAAAATTTCTACAGTGGCTATGTACATTGGATTTCTAGTCGATATTCAGATGTACAACGCCATGCACGAAACCAGTTCATTAATGTAGATATAAAACTGCAGTAACTGGGAAACATTTACATACACCAAATTAATCTTAATTTTGCCGCACTGAGTACGGTAAAGTAAGCCATTACGATACTTGTTTTGATTTTGTAATGTTCCTCTTCACACAATTAAATGTGTAAATGATAGAAGTGGTTTATTAATTGGCGATGTACCACAAATAGTTCCTCTACCTACAAGTCAGAGAGAAAAGGAAACAAAGGATAAAGTTAGATTCCATTACACACTGTAATCGGCAGCAGAATCCAAAGCTTAGCAACTTATGCAAGGAACCAGCTCGGCGTGCACAGCGAGCAGGCACTAGTGCGTCCAGGATCAATATCTGGATTTCTTCCTCTAGGTTCTTCTGTATCCCAAGTGTATTTCTGGGTTACTTCAGAACCACGAAAGGGTTTGAATGTTACCTTATAGATTTAAAGCATGTACAATGAAATTCAGATTATCAAAGGGGGTGCCAGTGTAGAGAGAATCACTTGAGTTAATAGATGTTCAGTTTAAGTTTTCCTTTAATGATTTGTCAATTTCCATCCTGGTTGCATACTCCATATCAAGAAAATGTGTTATTTTTTATTATTTTGTTTTGGTGCTAGGAGCATTTTAAGTTTAGCGTCTGCACGTCACTTGGACCGTGCAAGATTGCATCACAGGAGTAAGTGCTTCAATTGCAACTTTCTGGGAATACTCACTAGCTTTGCCGGATAGCGTCAGGGGATAAAGCGGTCTAAATCAAAAGTAGGTTACGTAACAGGCCTATGTTTTTGTTGAACCAAACATGTTTACTTTATTACATCCTAAGGGGCAGAAAAGGTATAGTGTTTCACCCAAAAATTCAATATCAAGTGTTCACTAGACATACAAAACAACATATGTTTTGAGGACCGTAAAAAAAAAAAAGAAAAGCATAATTTGTTATTCAAGCCCAGTATATTCCAAAGACACGATTGGAAGATCTGCAAGAAAATCAAACAACCTTCATATAGAAAACATTTGTACTTTTTTTAATTCCCAAAAATGACTCTTAATAATTTTGATTGAAATACCATTACTTAAAATATTTTCAAAACAAATAAAATGTATATGTGGCATATCTTGAGTAGTCTGTGAAGTTATCTTCATTATGAATGGTTTTTGTATGATTTGTAAACCGGAAGAAATAGACAAAACCTTAAAACACAGTTTATGTCAAATAAAGAACTTTATAGCATTAACCATTTCCGAGGTATTATCTGTTGTTTGTCTAAATTTTCAAATATCGTATACGTTTCATCATCTGTAAACCACTGTTCAGCTTGTGTATGTTTTGGCTCTCTCTCTCTCTCTCTCTCTCTCTCTCTCTCTCTCTCTCTCTCTCTCTCTCTCTCTCTCTCTCTCTCTCTCTCTCTCTCTCTCTCTCTCTCTCTCTCTCTCTCTCTCTCTCTCTCTCTCTCTCTCTCTCTGCATGTGTGTGTGTGTGTGTGTTTTGTTTTGATCTTTCTTCTGCACAAAGAAATTGTGCAAAGAAATAATTTCATAGTCACGTCACTGCGGGAATATTCTTCTGAAGAATATTTTGCCCTGTGTGCCTATTGCTACATGCTTCTGTTTTCATCTACTTCGTTTTTAAAAGAGTAGTCTATCGCTTTAACTTAGTTTTCTTTTAAACATTACAGATTTTTATTTTATATTTGCATATAAACAAGGTTTCCATTTGAACAAAGAAAGCGTTGTAGTTAGGATATTTTTAGAAATAAAAACTTGGTGAAATGAGGAGGGGATATCCTGGAACAATGACCTTCCATTCAGTAAGTTAAGTATTGATGGCATACACAAGTAAACCTAAAACCCCATGGGAATCACAGTGAAAATGCCAGAATATTGCATAGCTTTCCTCTCGGCTGTGTGCACTTTGTTCTTCTTTGTGAAAACACCCATCATTATATGCCAAGGACTTTTGGGCCTATTTACACCACCGTTAATGATTCATTCATTCCTGGCCTATGGAATTGTATCATTAAACTGTTAAGAATCAAATAAAATGAAATAAATAAAAGAAAATGCGCCGCGAACAATGTACCAACACCACGAGATTCACTTGTTAGGTTATACCAGTTCTTTAGCATGTATTTTTTTTTACCTTTACACCATGAGGATGGAAAAAGATTTTATTTGATAGATAAAATATGTTGTCGTATTTGGTGTGCTGTAAATAAACTTGCTAATTGTCACGACTTGAATCTCCCAGGATATCAGTTTGCTTTTTTAGCAGAATGTTATAATCTCTTCCTATAATATTTAGAGCTTAAATATGCTATAGTTTCAAAATGGACGATGGTGCAAACTTCCAACGTTGCTTGTTTCATCCATCCACTTTATAAGCGTTGCCATCTCCAGGCACACACAGCTGGCAACGGTTTTAATTACAATCCCTGTTTAATAATAATAATAATAATAATAATAATAATAATAATAATAATAATAATAATAATAATAATAATAATAATAATAATAATAATAATAATAATAATAATAATAATAATAATAATAATAATAATAATAATAATAATAATAATAATAATAATAATTAGGCACCTGTCTATGAATTTTATTTTATGGAATTTTTTTACGAATTTGTGAAATACACACCTGATGTGTGTGTGTGTGTGTGTGTGTGTGCGCGTGTGTGTGTGTATGCGTGCGCGCGAGATATTAAAGGCTGCATATAGATAAATGAAGCATATAAATTACATTTAGTCTTCCTCAAGGTCATAAGCGGAATAAAATTAAACGTCTAAAAGACCCCGGGCTTGGTAAACATAAATTTAAATTCCCGATATGATTTGATTTAAACATGCCCTTACCTCTTCTTCTAAGGGTGGTAGACTTTCTTTGAGTTTGGCAACTTCATTTCTACGTTGTTCATTTTGAATTTCCGCGTACTCTTTGCCGTGGTGCACTTCGTAATGACGTCGAAGATTGAATTTCTTCAAGACGAGCAATTTTTTGTGACAAATTAAACACATGGCCATTCCTCTACGCAACACGAAAAAGAACATTTCTTCCCATTGTGTTCTAAAATTGGCTTGGGGCACCATGACGGATCCACGTTTCATCGCTGTGGTTTCCATTGCACTCTGAGTGACCGCCAACGCGCTACTGCCGAGCTGGCTCGGTGTATACACCGTGCGGAGTCGTGCACAATCGTCCCTACTTCCTCTACCGCCTATCCGGGGTAGAGAAGATGAACACGTATATAATCATAGTCGCTTACTCAATTGTAGTTTAGAACGTAACCTTAACAGTACTAATATTTTGTGCCAATTTCAGTTAAATTCAAAAGTTCTCGTGTAATTTTCTTCAAGCTTTTAAGTGGAAAATTTAACTCCTTATATGCTACTTCGTAAGAATGGACTAAGCGATAGGGAATACTCTACAGTAACACCATTTTGTTGTTTGTCACTCTTCTGCTAACTTCTTTAAAGAAATAAAGAGAGAACGAAAATGCGTATTCTTCTGTATCATTTGACTTTAATCGAAATTTAAAGATTACATTGAGATCATTTAAGAATAATGCAATAGGTAAAGTGATAGCTATTTAAAAAAAAAAAAACAGATTGTTATATAATGGTTTTGAAATACCATACCACCATGCATTACTAGGAGAAAGAAAAAAAAAGAATAGCTACTTATTGAGAGATACAAGTATTTGAACATTCAAACGAATATCAAAGAAGATCTTGGAAATGGTTAACGCTAGAGGACATTTTATTTAACATAAATTGTGTCCTTTTACGAGATATACCCACATTTTTTTTTTTTTTTTTTTTTGCAGTAAAATATCTCTCATGGTTTGTCAGTTATACAAAAGTAATTTATAATGAAATGCAATGATATACATATGATACTTAAATGTCCTAAGGCATTTTGAGACACTTTGAGTAACAAAAGCTTTTCCCATGTAAAGTGTGGTTTGGGGTGAAAGGGTTAGCTTGTAAATCTTCGTGTCTTAATCTTGTTAATAACAAGTTACGTATTTTACCAACTTTTTTGTCTTTGAGCTGCGCTGCCCACAAACATATGGACCGATTCCAAACTTTCTTTAATTCAAGGAGTTTTCAAACATGTGTTTCTGGTGAAATTTCGGTTTCAACATTTTGGGTGCAATGTATTACTTTCTCTATTTGTTTGTGCTAAACAAACTAAAAACGGCAACATATTGACAAATTTAAACCAATATAACAGATATCAAGCAATTTTGATTAAAATACCATATGTTTAACTTTAATTTTCTGGGAATGTCTTCAGAGGTCCTCTTTATTTTAGCTGACATTTGCATAGATGGTAGACTAATACATACAAAATCTTACTGCACAAAAAATATGGATCTCGTTAAAACGCACAATCTGTGTCAAATATCTTTCTGCGAAGTGAACCGTTTCACACATGTTCCTTGTTTGCATTTTCAATATGTGTAATTTTCTGAAATGAAAAGCCATTTGTCTTTTGTCTGTTGCCCATGAAAAGAGATTGGAAATTTTAAGTTTACTGTGTTTTTATATTCTCCTTGCACCTGCAAGACAATTAGCAACAAGAACAGTTTGTACAAAAGTAGACAAAGTCGTAAGAGCATAATTAGTTTTTTATAAGATGTTAAGAATACCATAATAATGTTGATTCGGAACATACTTGAATGGTTATATGTCGTATATTCGCATTTCCAATAACATCGGCAATAATTGCTATTCCAGTTATTTTAACCAGTGGCCTACAAGAACCATAGCATAAAGGTGCTTCGGTTTTAAAGGTTATTTATTTATTTATTTTGCTGCGCATTTATATACCGCCATTGGCATCTTGTGGTTTATCGGCATTTTGTAAGTAATATCGCTTTACTGTCGTATTAGTTTTGGTTAGTGCATCAAATTCACACTCACATTCACACTTCCAGACTCCAATCCAAAGGAGGAATTCATTTTGAAAGTTAAACCTTCAATTTTTGGCTATGTTTGTCTCATAGAGGTAATGCCTTATGGCTTAAAGGCGAGTCAAATTAATTTCAGTAGTTCATTAAAAAGTAGTAATAATGGCTTCGTATATACCAATAATTATGATTACAGTGTTTCATACAAGTATTGAATGAAATTAAAATATACCTAATCAATACCTAACCCGCCGTTTAAGCAAATTTTCTTGTTTTACCAGTTCTACCTAAATTTGAACTGCCTTGACATTTTTTTCACATTCTGTGTATAAAATAACATCTTTTTAATTGGAGAATTGTTTCATAACTGCAGAAAGACCGGCAAACACAGCGACCCTAGCCCGCCTTGGTAGTGTAGATGGTAGCGTGTCTGCCTCACGTTCACGAGTTCCCGAGTTCGAATCTCGGTCAGGGTGAGTTACCTGGATAAGGTTTTTTTCGGGGATTTTCCCTTATCCTTCAAGACGAATGTCGGGTAACTCTAAGCTCAATGGGCAGTGGACTCATTTAAGCATCATTTCACCCAATTCATTTACCGTCCGATATGACTTAACGTTGAAGGACGTAAATTAAAAAAAAAAAAAAAAAAGAGAGAGAGAGAGAGAGAGAGAGAGAGAGAGAGAGAGAGAGAGAGAGAGAACGCACCAAAAACGAAGTGATTGTATGAATATTATGCAAATCAAGAGCCTTTTAAGGCACGCATGACATTTCAAGACCATTTCACACCATAAAACAATAGCTAAAGTTTCTTAAATTTAATTTTTGCAGTGCTTTCTCAGTATTTTACAGTATCATTGAAAACTTGCAGTTTTTGACAAACATTAACATTTTGCTGTATATTAAACGGTAATATTCGTCAATCTGTTTTTGCTTAAAATCCTAAATTTTCAGCGTAAGTCCATATTTGGCAAATCTTATTTTCTGTTTTGGCGGAATATCTGCGGCATCTATGTCATTTTCCAATTATATCCATGAAAGATCTGAAGAATCGCTTAATTTTGCATTTTTCAAATGTGATTAAAGCCAGGAAGAAACTAATATAAAACGGTTTACAAAAAAAAAAAAAAAAAATGAGTTTCCCGATACATTTAATATTTGAATGAAACCGGTGCCCCCTTAAAATGTACTATCTTCATTTGCATCTATGCAAAGCTTTCTTGGGTTAACAAAAAGGGATATCTTTTGTAGGTATATCTTTTACATATCTTTAAGGAAATGTAAAAGCTTCTACGCCAAACATCCTTTTGTGACTATGACGTTTCCTTATCCGGACTTGTTTTAGAATTGGAAATTAGAAGGCTGTGTCCGTCGTGATTTTCAACGCTAATAGAATTATCACGATCAGCTTATGGTTTCCGAGGTTACCCTACAAATACGTACAAATTGAATGTATTACATTAATAAGATAATAGTACCGATATAGTACTGACGCTCATATTTGCCACAAATCTATCTTTGTGTTCGCATTTGCGTTGTTGTTAATTGTTTATAATATATGAACAAACTGTTTGTTACCCAAAAAGTGAAAACGATTCTATGAGTCCTTTATTTGTTACATTATTATTGTTACATTGTTATTGTATTTGTTACATTATTATGAACGGAGAGGTCGTTACTGATGTCTCTTGCGTTAAAATGTTAGTTTTCACATGACTGTATCTTTAAATTGCTAATTTAAGTTCATTAAAACTTCATTAAGTATCTTTTCTGGAAAGGAAAATGAATGATTAAGAATGTGCCCGATACCGACAATGTTTACAAGCCAAATGAGCGCTCCCCGGCAATAGGACCGCGCCTAACAAAACGAGGATCTCTCACGCAGACGCACATTTCCTTTCTCTTTCTAGCAATAGTTGGCAACGCCGCGTCTCGCCCGCTAGTTATTGGACGAGCCCCATATTTCCCTCAAATATTACGCCGAGCATAACTGGAGTTCTTTAATATGATGACTCACTCCCGATAGCCTTCATATTTAACGTCCTCACATTGGAATGTTCCGATATTCCCACCGCGGAACACTTCAACCATAAACATCGCTGTTTACATCAGAAACTGGGCATCATTCTTCTGATTTATTTCCTCATTAAGGTCTAACAAACTTCCTGTGGTTGGTATTACTTTTGCATTAACAGATGCAGCATTCCAACAAGCTAGAATAATACGGGATGATAATCCTGCATAACAACAGGAGGGCTGATAGAATGCATTCAAGCTACTAAAATTATCAGCAATGCGAATCGAAATTCTGTACAGCGTTTCACTAACGTGTGTTGTACATTAGCCTTCTATATCCACCTAAAAGTTTGTGCTGTCACAGTGGTGCTCCTACGTTAAGCTACCTATTGTCTATTTTACTGCACCTGTGTCCATCATCTGTATTTAACTCCTCTAAATTCTGGTATGCTACATATTTATTATTGCAGACGTTTAGAGTTTAATTTTACCATTTAAATCTTAACTGTGGATCTTTCCTTCCCTTTCATTTGTTATATGTACTTACGACTTAATTCATGGACAGCTAATATGAGCTTCGGGTTATTTGTTTTAAAGCATAGGTTTTCCGTATTTAACTCGCATTAAAAAAAATTCACCCCAAAGTGCCCTTTACATAGAGAAACGTTCGAAATTTTTTTGTATAATAAACGTCTTAACTTTATTGTATATATAATACATTACAGTTGTGATCATATTTTATACAGACAACTAACATGAAACATGGTTCCGGATCTCTGCCAAGTGGCATCCCGATTACATAGTAATTTAAGCTCTAGATAGTGTTACACAAGTCTTAAATCTGAGTGACTTTTCCGTTTTAATCTTCTGCTTTCTGGGTCTGATAGGCAATTGGCAGGAATTTACTGAACCAGATGGTTGCTATGATGGCCGAACGAATTGCAAAGCTCTTTAAAAGCTGTATTTAGGACTGTTGTTACTTCTGGAATGTTCGAAAATGTTGATTTTTTTCCCCAAAAATGGCTTGAATGAGTGATTAAATTATATCGAGAAATTTTCATGTCAAATGAAATGCATATATTGAATTTTCTGCGGATGGCCTCCCGAAGCTATTTGAAACTTTAAGTATACTCAGAACGAAATAAAAAAAATAGTTGGTTTCTTTTAGTCTTAAAGATTTATATCAAAAGTTTAAAAGCATTTATATACCGCGTTTTTAAAAATGGATTAAAACTATAAAATTATTTCTTCTAGTCCCTTTCAGTTTATCCTGAAAATATGTGATTGTGAATTTTTAAGAGATATGAAAATGCTTTGTGAGATATAAAATGAGAAATAGCTATAAATCTCTAAGGGACTAGCGGAAATTATTTATTTTATTTTAATTTATTTAAAGTCGCGTTAACAGCAAGGTCATATCGCGACCACGTTATATAGAAATGCAGTAACATTACATAGAACACTGAAGTTACACACAGAGATACAATATTAAGTTACAATGACAATACAGTGTCAATGAAACTATATATACATATGATAATATAAAGATTACACTTGTTTATTATTATATATTTACATGTTAATAGTATGAACACTAGATTTTCATATACATCCTTGTACTTTTCAGGAAGAGCAGCACTTGCTGTAGATACCATGAATCCTTCGTTGTTTAGCATATTGTTTGCACTCTGTGAAGAGGTGTTTAACGGTGAGCTGCGTGTTGCAGACTTCACAGTAAGGTGGATTGGTTTTGGCAAGGATATGTAAGTGGGTTAATCCAGTGTGTCCAATTCGAAGACGTGAGATGATCACTTGATCTTTCCTTTTGAGAGAGTAGACGGGTGAACAACTAGTGTCACCATTTCGTACCATGTACAATAATCACTCCAATGTAGAAAAACGTATATTTTTGTTTAGTGTTATTACAAAACGTGTGATTCTTCTAGAATTAGGAGAAACAAATAATACTTACGGAGCTATAACACGCAGTCAGCAAAGCTTGTCATGGCTTACCTCGTGAATCTCGAAATTATTTTAAACTTCTTATTTGTTTTAAAAACATGGTAATTTAGCATTTTAGATGTTTGTAAAATTTAAGTTCAACGACCACGCTTGGATAAACAATAGCCACATGTCCACCTAGGTTAACGGTGGTGACCTTGTTAGTAAATTCGCTATGTGCATCAGTTGTTAGTAAACTATTAATGCTTTTTCCTGTAGATATTATTTCTACTATTCACTATCATCGAAAAAATAGAGTGCAATGCACAAGCGTTAGTGCATTAAAGAATCTTGCCCGCCTTTGTTGTGTGGGAAGAGCGTGTCGGCCTCACGTTTAAGAGGTTCCGAGTACGAATCTTGGTGAGGGTTTAGTTATATGGATAAAGTTTCTTCGTAGTTTTTCTTAACCTGAAGAATAAATGCCGGGTAACTAAGCTCTATGGACCCTGGGCTCATTTTAGCATCATTTCACCCATTTTAGTCATCTTTCAATATGACCTACGGTGGAGATCATTATATAAAATAAAGAAAAAATCTTACAACATGTAAGTACTTTAAGGCCCGAACTTTATAGTTAACCACTATTAAGTCAATTAAATTGATTAATTAATTGACCTTTAATTAATTAATTTTATTAATTAATTGACCTAATAGTGGTTAACTATAAAGTCCGAGCCTTAAAGTACTTACATGTTGTAAGTCGTCATTAAGGTAGTTGTCTCATGTGTTTATGAGAGAGAACTCCTAAGTGGTTTACCGGGAAAAATACGAGTCAGTTGGAGAATTTAATGTCATATCGGCACGTTGGCCATAGTAGCTCAATGGTTAGAGCGGCTGGACGTAGACCAGAAGATCCGTGGTTCAAATCCCGGCTATGGCATTGAATTTTTCAGTCTGACTCTACGTTTCCAAAATAAACTTGGCTTACTGGAATTACTGAGTAAAAATTGACGTGCAGTACAGCATATTTCTGCTAGAGTTGTCAGTAGCCTTATCACATGTTATATTTTATTCCTAATATTTTGGTAACATTTTAAAACGTTTTATATCATTTTTTGCATACTCTATTTACATTTCTATGTACAACGAATTGGCATTTTTCGTTAAAAATGTATATGGTATCTTAATTTATTAAAGATATAAGGAAAGTTTTGGCTGAAGTTCTAGAGACATTTGTAGAAGACGTTTCTACCAGATTCGATTTACTCTTAAAAAGAATCAAGTACTTGAAGGAAAGAGCTATGAAGTACCAGCAAATGCATCTCAAGACGCATGCTATACGAACAGGGGTTTTTTTTTTTTTTTTTTTTTTTTTTTTTTTTTTTTTTTCTTTTTTTTTTTTTTTTTTTTTTTCAACGTGCAAAACTGAAGAAAGTGCAACTTTTTGTCAAAAAAATTGTGGAGCTACTTGTGAATGATATTAAATCCACAAAAGCAGCCATTGATTTATAGTGTTTTCATTATATTTCATAATGCTGAAAGAGTATTGTTTTGTTTTTCTTTTGGTACGCTCAATGAATACGTTCTGATGAGATACATTCAGATGTTAACATATGTATTTCATAATTTGAATATATTCATATTTTGCCTTTTTGTTTCTTCATATTAGTCTGTCTCCAGTGATGATTCGCAAATTGATACTCTAATGGATTCTAGGTAGTAAGCGGATGCATGCATATATAAGTACACACTCGTATGCCTGTACTTACAACTCATGACAGGGTGTGATAATACAACATAATTATGTTAAATGGAAACTTCCAATGTATAAAACTTAAAATTGACTTCTTATGTATAGATGTTCCTTAACACTTGTGATTCTTTGCGTTTCATTCTATATATTGGACGTGAACGACCGCTTAATTTTGCTCAGATAACTCTTTATCAGCCTTGTTTTTTTAAGTATCAAAATTTCAACAGGGGATCATCGGCTTCACTTTTCTGCTAAAGAAAGCCATACTAAGGATTTTACACCTAAAATAAAATCCGTTGCCCTTCGCTGGGTGTGAACCCGCGACTTCAGGTACCAGAGACTAATGTATTACCCCAGGACTAACTTCCAATGCTGAAGACGTGATTGAGTATACAAACTGTATTAAATTTGCATCTTAATCCTAGAATGGAAATATAGTTTCTTGAAACATATTATGACCTACTAACATCGCTTTGTTCGGCATCAGTCCGTCCTCTAGAACAATTCGCCGGTCGCTACGGATATAAAGTTTAGATTGCAGTGTTTAACAAAATTTGTAGTTACGTTTCAAATTTGGCTTGTGTTCCTTTCTATAGATATATTTTATATGGATACCTTTTTAGCTCCTCGTAGGATTGATTAAGACTTTTCTATTAATAAAATACAGCAGATTACCTATATAAATTCACACTATTTAAATGAACAGTCGTATATGTTAAAGAATAACTAATCCTATGAACAATGGAAATGGGAATTAGGATAGGTTAAAATCAGAGTACAACAGAGACGTATTTTTCAAGAACATAATTTATGCAGAAGTTGGCACCATTTGAACTGAACGGATAAAAACACAATTGGATGACGTAGCGCATTAATCGCTAAAAGGTTCAGTAATGAGCTGACGTTTTATCCGATGAAATAGCATCCCTGCAAGCGCATTATAAAATAAAATAGTTATTGGTCGATATCCTGAGTATTGCTAGAATTTGTGAATAAGACATGGCTTTACAAATACGGTTTTTATATGAATAAATGGATGCAGGGATTATCTGTTACGGCAGGAAGTGCATTTATGTGTACCGAATACGGCTACTGGTACCACGAAAAGCATGAAACCTAATTATCCTATGTTGAACGTGAGTTTGGTCTATGATATAGGATCTACTCGTCTTGGCAGCGAAAATATCCCTCTGTTGGAGTGCCAGGCCTTTCAGCGATTGAGTGCCAGGCGTTTCAACGATTCACAACTTGGTAAACAAAATTCATGAAACGGAAACGAAAACGACGGCTATCAGAAGCTCTAAACACATGAAATTCCATGTGTCCTTAAGAAATCTCTTCGTACTCTTTCTTGGCACACAGGAATACTATACTGTCTACCCCCCACAAGAAGGCAAGAGAGGAATGAAGAGGAGAGGGGTTTGAACTGTTTTACTGCTCTGTTAGTGGATCTGTTTACTAGAAAATGAGTATATGACAGTGCATATGAGTCACTCAGGTTGCCAGATCTAATGCTTGTTGCAGTAACTGTAGTGATAGGCATTATGCCTGGGTGAGCTAGTGTGTGTAGTGTTTAACGCCCGCTTTTACTACAAATGGCAACGCAGGCGATGACACTGATGATACATGAGATGAAGATGGAGCACCGGTGGAATGAGATGGCGGGGGAAACCGGAGATCCCGGAGAAAACCCGCCCCAGCGCCGTGTTGTCCACCACAAATCTCACTTTGCGGTCGCCTGGGATCGAACCCGGGCCGCCTTGGTGAGAGCCAAGCGGTCTAACCACTGAGCCACGGCGCGGCCATGGGTGAGCTATGTGACAACACTTGCGTATTTTAAATGAACCTATCATCCTTGTCATATTCGGAAGGCGAGCATAAACACCGTGCGGCCAGCAACGTTAAACATTCCTCTAGCTTGCCTTCTTGTGCTGGTAAGGGATTTGCTGAAGTAAAAGGTACCTTACAGTTCAGTGGTCCAAGAACTGATTAAGGATTCTGTAGATAAATTGATCCGACGAAACTTAACCTACAATATGAACTGAAGTCTGATGTGAATTAGTGAAAGAATTAGCCCGATATGTTTTTATGAGTTGTGGCGTTTAGAGCAGGCTACGTACGGAAATCCCGGGCCTTAAAAGTACTTACACGTTGTAAGTCACCATTAAGGTAGTTAACTCATATGTTTATGAGAACTCCTTGTGGTTTACCGGGAGAAACACACGAGTCAGTTGGAGAGTTGAATGTCATGTCGGCACGTTGGCCATAGTAGCTCAAGAGTTAGAGCGGCTGGACGGCTCCCAGAAGATCCGTGGTTCAAATTCCCAGCTATGGCATTGAATTTTTCAGTCTGACTCTATCTTTCCATACTTTAGCCTACACACGGCCAGTGTGAAAGAACATTTAATTTCCTCAGGCTAGGTATTTAATATTTTTAACTCATTTTGGTACCTGTGTCAATAATTATGAGTACAATGAGTATTTTCTATAGCAATGACATATCCTAAGTTGTTTTGGCTTATACACTCCTGGAAATGGAAATAAGAACACATTGACGCCGGTGTGTCAGAGCCACCATACTTGCTCCAGACACTGCGAGAGAGCTGTAAAAGCAATGATCACACGCACGGCACAGCGGACACACCAGGATCCGCGGTGTTGGCCGTCGAATGGCGCTAGCTGCGCAGCCTTTGGGCACCGCCGCCGTCAGTGTCAGTCAGTTTGCCGTGGCATACGGAGCTCCATCGCAGTCTTTAACACTGGTAGCAAGGCGCGACAGCGTGGACGTGAACCGTATGTGCAGTTGACGGACTTTGAGCGAGGGCGTATAGTGGGCATGCGGGAGGCCGGGTGGACCGGCCGCCGAATTACTCAACACGTGGGGCGTGAGGTCTCCACAGTACATCGATGTTGTCGCCAGTGGTCGGCGGAAGGTGCACGTGCCCGTCGACCTGGGACCGGACCGCAGCGACGCACGGATGCACGCCAAGAAAGTCGGATCCTACGCAGTGCCGTAGGGGACCCCACTGCCACTTCCCAGCAAAATTAGGGACACTGTTGCTCCTGGGGTATCGGCGAGGACCATTCGCAACCGTCTCCATGAAGCTGGGCTACGGTCCCGCGCACCGTTAGGCCATCTTTCGCTCACGCCCCAACATCGTGCAGCCCGCCTCCAGTGGTGTCGCGACAGGCGTGAATGGAGGGACGAATGGAGACGTGTCGTCTTCAGCGATGACAGTCGCTTGTGCCTTGGTGCCAATGATGGCCGTATGCGCGTTTGGCGCCGTGCAGGTGAGCGCCACAATCAGGACTGCATACGACCGAGGCACACAGGGCCAACACCCGCCATCATGGTGTGGGGAGCGATATCCACACTGGCTGTACACCTTTGGTGATCGTCGAGGGGACACTGAATAGTGCACAGTACATCCAAATTATCATAGAACCCATCGTTCTACCATTCCTAGACCGGCAAGGGAACTTGCTGTTCCAACAGGACAGTGCACATCCGCATGTATCCCGTGCCACCCAACGTGCTCTAGAAGGTGTAAGTCAACTACCCTGGCCAGCAAGATCTCCGGATCTGTCCCCCATTGAGCATGTTTGGGACTGGATGAAACGTCGTCTCACGCGGTCTGCACGTCCAGCACGAACGCTGGTCCAACTGAGGCGCCAGCTGGAAATGGTATGGCAAGCCGTTCCACAGGACTACATCCAGCATCTCTACGATCGTCTCCTTGGGAGAATAGCAGCCTGCATTGCTGCGAAAGGTGGATATACACTGTGCTAGTGCCGACATTGTGCATGCTCTGTTGCCTGTGTCTATGTGCCTATGGTTCTGTCAGTGTGATCATGTGATGTATCTAACCCCAGGAATGTGTCAATAAAGTTTCCCCT
Source organism: Mantis religiosa (assembly GCA_030765055.1). NCBI lineage: Eukaryota > Metazoa > Arthropoda > Insecta > Mantodea > Mantidae > Mantis > Mantis religiosa. The sequence goes on along the minus strand of CM060947.1, from coordinate 217,088,791 downwards.
TCCTGGGACATTGAATTCACGGTGTTCTTATTTCAATTTCCAGGAGTGTAGAAAGAAGAAGAAACTTGTTATATGCCGTTCTTTGATTGACGAAGATGCAAACACCTGTATAAATGACTAAATATAGATCAATGCAGGTTTCTATTTTTAATTCTTTACCATGTTGTGTTGATAGGTTATACCTCAGTCCGTAAAACTGTACTTTGTTTTTCTCCCAGCAATGAATGCATGCAAATGGCTTATGTTTATCGGTTCAACAGGCCAAATAGTAAATGAAATGCCGAAAGATACGTAAACGTCTCATTTACAATTATATGAAGACGCTCTCACTTATGTCAGATATGTACCTATGCCTATTACTTAATTTTTACAATTTATAATACTAAGACTGCATAAAATAGTTATAGTGCTATATGAAAATTGTGCATTCAGTGTCGTTCTCGAGGCAATCTCGTGCCATAATCACCAAGGTTTATATAAATTTGTATCATGAAATTATTGACGGTGACGAATATGTGCACTTCATTTTGCAGCCAAACTTCATGTTCTACCAGCAGGACAAATAGGTATGTTCCTCTGTTCAAGAAGTCATTCTCACATTGCTGTTTGCTATGGAAAATAAAGAGGTTGTCGTTGAAGGAGAATCCTCCTTCGCAAAGGAAGGTCCTTCGACTATTGTCACACGGGACTACGTGCCTTACTGGCATAGGGATAGGTTTTTTATATGCGATGGGGGGGGGGGGGGTAGATGGTGGTGATTTAGTTAGAGATATGTTTTGGTAGTTTTAAGAGAACTTGTTTGTATGGGGTGAGTTGTGGTGTATGTATGATGTTTATGGGGGGCCAAGCACAAATCTGGGTCCCGTGTATTTTTCTCCGGTGTCGAGGTCGTACTCCCCGAGGCCGCGTAGAGCTACCCGACATTCGTCTTTCAGGATAAGGAAAACCTCCGGAAAAAACCGATTCCAGGTAACTCACCATGACCGAGATTCGAACTCAGGACCTCTTGAAAATGTTATCATTGGGAATGTACCAATGTGCTGAAAGAAAGAGGTTTTGGAGAATTTGGAGTTTGTAGAGATGCGTTTCTGCAGCAACTCCCGACTTGGTGGGCATATGTGATTACAGGTCGCAGAACCTGTTTGTAAAGAAGGATTTTATATCCATCACCTTTGAAGAAGTGAAGAAAATCATCTCGCAAAATATCACCTCAAAGAGAACAAGGAAGTGCTATGGATGATTTCTTAAGCAAACTTCAGAAGTATGTAGAAAATTAGGTGGAAAATCCAACTATGTGTTAACCTCACGTGAGTGAATAGTTAGATAAAATAGTGTTATAATTGGGCTGGGCTTTTCATACCATAGGATATGTAGAATACACGGGTTAAAATAGGGGGAACCACTTTAAAGCCAACAAAATGAATTATTCCACATCAAAATGTGCGTGTGTATTATTTTTAAAAATTAGATTCAACACTTTACTGACTTTTTTCTGAGAGTGTAATGTTTTGTGTATTATCGATTATAAAAAAATACATTAAAAGCAGGAAATACCTTTAATATACAATTGAAAATTTTGAGGATCTTAAATTATGTTGTATCAGCTGACCTAATTAATAGAAAAACAACCAGAATTAATAATCTTGCAAGTAATATTTGTCATAAGTGCGTATCATAATAGTGAAATAGTTGATTAATATTTATATTATGCTTGTTATTGTGTGCAAATTGTTGAATTATGTGAAAACATAAGACAATTCCATATTCATTTTAGGTGAATAATCCCTTCTATCACGTCCTTTCACAAATGTCTGTATTATGTATCAAATGGATAAGGGAATTTTATTTCTAGAAATCAAATAATCTAAACCTTGTTCAAATCTTGTAAGCATTTCCCTGTAAAAGGTCCTCCAAAAAGATACAGAAGGTGAGAACAACCAGTTAAGATATACTGAAACACCTAAAGTTTCCTCTTTAAAAATTCTAGCAGCCAATTAAGCGGAAAGAACCATATTATAGTTAACTGTCCTGGTATTTTCATTTTATTGAGTTTTTTAAAAACTGAACCCATCTTCAGCAATTTGTAAGTTCTGTTTAAATTATTACAGAACGAGTTCAAAATACTGCAAGAGTATACATACATCATGCTACATAGAAAAAAAAGGAAGAGAAAGCAATAGTCTATATAAATACCAGACCGCAAACGTTTCTCAAGCCTGATAAAGAGGTATCTGGGCAAAATTGAGCGGTCTTTCACACCCAGTATAGAACGGGAGAAAAGCGTTCATAAATAAAACCTAAATTTGGTGGATCTCTGAGTACATTTCAAAGAGGCGACGTTAAGATTTTCAAGAAAACCCTCTCACTTTCACCTCAAACTAACCTTGATAAAAAACTTTTTAATACTTCATCATAGTAAAATTTGAATAGGAATCAGCAAGAAGAATTAAGGACCTGCACAGTTATTTTCAGATTGTATGTACTATTCAATTTGAACTACAATTCTGATCTTAGCAGATTTATTTATTCCTAGATGTATTTATTATTGTTGTTTCTGCTGCTGCTCTCCCCAGAAAGTTATATATATATATATATATATATATATATATATATATATATATATATATATATATATATATATATATATATATATTAAATGAATACTTCGAAAGGTTTAAAGTGTATCGCTTTTATATGTAAAATTTAATTAAATTGCTGTAGTTGTGAAATTTAGCGCTTTAATTGGAGTACTGACTCATTTAGTTAAGCAGACGCTGTGCTGTTGTGAAACCAAAAATAGTTTAAGCGAGAAACAAAATAATGCCTTAGTATTTCAAGAAATTTAAAGTTATTAAAAAGTTAAAAGTAATAGCAATAGATATCAGGCATTGTTAGTCACGCAAAAAGAAGCAACTTCATAAATCGTTTGTTTTAACGTGATCTGCATGTAGTGGCTGTCCTAGGTCCTTAAAGCACGAACGCGGAAGGACCGTGTTCACATCCAGTCAGGAGCATCCTCCCTGACTGAGGTTTCTCAGTCCCCATAACTACCAAATCCCGGTAAGGTATCTTAAACTTAAGCTTGAAGCATTTCCTTCCCAGTTATTATTTTAAGTGCGTCTACTGTCTGACGCTGTAGAATGTAGACCATACATGTATGAAAGAAAGGGCGGTAAACACTATACAATCTCTCATATGCTTTACCAGTAATACACAATTGAAAATAAAGAGGACTTCATAGACTTAACATAAAACCTAATCACTCGATGTTTTAAGCAAACATGCTTACAGCCATTGTACTAAAAGGGGAAAAAAAATCTCCAGGGAAAATTATCTCCAAGGTTAGTTTGCAGTGGCTGGATTTTTCTTGAACATTTTTGTGTCAGATCTTGGAAAAATGTCGAGCTTAATAGTAAGTATGGTGTATTTCGATATTTCAATTTTTAATTAAACATACGCAGCGCACACACAGATATCTTTTCGATTATTTAAAATGTATTTTATACGGAAATGGCTCAATGCATGTATGCAATACTCTGCCAATTATAGATAGAAATAAAACATTATACGATTGTTTTCCAATAATTAAAGTTATAGGGAGTGTATATCTAATGTATATTTGTTTACTCTACGTAACGTTAAGGTGAATTTTAACATTTGGCTGTTATACAATGATAGTCATAATGTGGCAAGTAGTGTAAGTGGTTTAGTGTCTGGTCTGTATTAACCGCTATAAAGGAAGAACTGAGGAAGAAGTACGAATAACCGCATTTGGAATTACGTTGATAACTTCCTGCTCCTTCCCTCCTGAGAAAAATCCTTAGAACGTTCGTGGGTTAGAAGATAAGGTAGAGCATAGACATTATTTGAGTTCAGTGTTAAAAAGTAGGCTAAAGAAATCACCAAATGCCACATTGTTATATTGTCATGCCTGCTCCGCTAACTGCTCTCTGAGATACATATTTGCACGAAGCTGCCATAGCGGTTTGGAAAGTGCAGCAGCTAATTTAGGATCAAAAATTGTGTGCTTCCTGCCCACGGATATAAGACGTCATTTCTCTGTTGTGCGCAGTTGGCACTCCTGCACTGTCATAAATGAGTGAAGTGCCAACTTGACTATTGAATAAGTATGAGGTGACGTGTTTCAAATGTCATTCAACTTGGAGAGTCACTTTCCTTCCGCCGTACTTGAGGATGTCGTTAATACACAGGGTCCTGATGATAATGGCTCACTGTCGCCGACCGACCTTCCTGGCCTTTATAGCTAGCACCCGGCAACACGCAACGTGGCTCTAAGGAATGTGATGGACATTTTCTGAGCAGGATTACGGCTTATCAACATGTGTTGAGATACTAACGTTTCGCAATCACCATAATCTTCCACGGTTGTTGATGTCAAACTCAGTCCTTATAGCCATATTCTTGTGAGAGCAACACAGTAGATAGTACATCTATTTATGACATCATCCAGAGAGTAGAACACCCCTCAGATGTTACTTTATATACCGTTTTGGGACCTAACATTCCACTTCTGGTTTTGACCACTGAATGTAATGTTTAAAAAATCCTATGTGACACATTATTATTAACATTTAGGAATTGTTTCAAATTAAGCAAGGTGTACTTATTTAAAACATACAGAAACAGTATTCAAATGTTTATGGTAACAAGTGCTACATAGTACACCTCCGTAGCGTAGGTGGTAGCGTGTCTGCCTCACGTTCAAAAGGTCCTGCGTTCGAATCTCGTCAGAGTGAGTTATCTGGATACGATTTTTCCGGGGTTTTCCCTTATCCTGAAAGATGAATGTAGAGTAACTCTATGCTGTATGGATCCAGGGCTCATTTGAGCATCATTTCATGCTTCGATATGTAAATTAAAAAAAAGTGTGGTACTAGAACAGGCATCGAAGCAGTTTACGTTCGAACATCGGAGTCGGCGTGTAGCTGCTTGTAAGAAGTGGATTTTTGTGTACGTCAAAAGGATTATGGCAGCACAAAGGGTGTTTGCTACAGAGATATAGAAACATTGTAGCGACGTATCTATATGTGTGTAAAAGAGGCTGTTCGTACGTTAGCTTGAGCTAACGATTTTATGAAAATAAAATGTTTGAAGCGAATTTTTGCGTCTTTGTCACATTACTCTTCTCATTCTTTTGGTCTGACAGTTCTTCATCGTCTGGTCTTTGTTGGACGTACTTTAAAAAGAATAAACGTCATTTGCCAAGATATTTCAACATGTCTCGACATCATTCAAAAACAAAGAAATTATGGATACATATGAAAACGCAATAGTTTCTTATTTTGAATTTGATGATAGTGACGAGGCAATGAGTGAAACAGAAGATCAAACTACTGTGCATGAGCAATCTGATGAAGCAATTTTATCACCTGATGATGATGATGATGATGATGATGATGATGATGATGATGATGATGATGAGAGGGAGGAGGAGGAATACATACACAATAGTGTAGTTGAAGATGACTCAGTGCGAAGTAATGTTACAACTAGTGAAAGGATATCTAAGCCTTTTTGGCCTACAAGATGTCTATTAATAGCACAAATCGTTGTAAAACAACGAGGACTAAAAGTGTAAATTCTTTGCATATTATTCTTTACTTCAGAACTTATAAACATTGTCATAAAACATACCAATGAAGAAGCAATAAGAATAAATGTACCAAAGAGAAATATCTGTTATTTTATGATTTACATAGGACATTATATATAATATGGGTTTGGAAGTGAATACACTTGTATTTCAGAACTCTGAACCATTATTTTTGGCAGATTCATATACACTGCGACTATAGCAGAACTAGTTCTCTGCAACTAAGTAAAACAATATACTATAAAAGGTAGTTATATTCTGATGCTATACAATGTATTACTACCGAACTCTGATTCGGGCCGTTAAATGCTAATGATATTTCACTTCCGACCTACAAGAATGTAATAGCAAATTCTCTTTAAACCATTTTCAGTTGCACTTTTCGAAAATTATATTTGGTTTGAAATTATTACAACTTCTTTATTGTCGTATACGTCCAGATTAACCAAGAACATTTAACGTAAGCACTTAATTACGAAATTCTGCTTTCAAAGTTCCAGGTCATCATCTACCAACATCGTCGTTATATCAATACAAACTGAGATCCTTCATTCAGTTTTGAAAACTGCACTTTTAAAAATTCCTCATGTCATTATGACTATTATTTTAGACTATGTATTTGTATTTGTCTTATACGCCTACCTAATAAGCGGAAAATGTTGCAAAATTGAAACTCTTGTACCAAAGCTTCGCTTGTCTTTCTGAGAGTAAGTAGTTGACCTTAAGATGACCGATAGGGTAATAAATTCAATGAAGTATTGTTCGCGATCGCATCCTTTACGGTTGGAACATAGTTCGTTGTTTGTCGCTTCCGTAGAAATCGATTCATATCTAATTTGAGCCAGTCATAGACATCAGAATATCTTCCCTACGTGGAATAAATCACTTGATAGGAGCTGGTTCCGTTTTACGGGTGTAGACAACTTAGTTGCGATGACTTTAATGCTGCATATTTAGATATTACAAGCACAACAAATAACGACCAGTGCAACAAATAACCTCTCATTTCGAAAAAGGAATATGATGTTTGAGTATAACACTGAAGCTCTTATTGAGATAATTTTATCTTTGAATATATTATTTATAAAAATTAAAATTTTATTTTTACAATGAAAATGTAATGTTTTATTTAAACTATATAAATTAATTATAAGGTGTAAATGGAGTTTAACCACTTGAATAATAAGTTAGCACGTAGAAGGAAGAACCACTTCTGCAAGAGGCCTGAGTGGTGTTTTCTGAGGACATCACAAGATTTGATTACTGATCAGAGAGACCTACAAATATTAAAAAGTAAGAACCTACATTATTTATTTTGATTAAGCACTTACGTAATGCCTAACTTTTTGACAGTATAATCTTACACAATTGACAAAGATAAAATTTTAACCCCGTAAGGTGTATTACGGTTGCTCAGTCCCAAGTCTGTTTAAAAGGGAGGACATATGTTTTCTTTAAGGAAATTCTCTCTCTCTCTCTCTCTCTCTCTCTCTCTCTCTCTCTCTCTCTCTCTCTCTCTCTCTCTCTCTCTCTCTCTCTCTCTCTCTCTCTCTCTCTCTCTCTCTCTCTCTCACACACACACACACACACACACACACACACAAGGTACTGACAGGCTGTGTTCAGCCCGAAGATTTTTGGTGTGTGCCCATCCACGTTTTGGGTTTTATCGCAGGAAGGATTTTCTTTTATTAGGATGGATTAAGGATGGAATTTTTAAGGTTTAGAATGGAAGAAACACTTGAAGTAGTAGATTACTCCTCTGAAGGATCACAGGACGCTATGCCTAATGCACCCTGACGATGAAGTAGATTAAATATAGATTTATTTAGAATAATTTTGAAGCCAAACAACTCTTGGTTGGCATTCGTATACTATTTCAGCAATATTCTTACATAGCAGAATTTCATAGGACTCCACAGAGCTCGTAAAAATTTTTTGGCGATTTTGCTGTCCCCCCCCTCTCTCTCTCTCTCGGTCAAACGTCTGCAACTTGCCTGCCCGTTTCTATGAACACCAATACTGGAAATATGATCCTAGACAAGTGCAACGTTTAGTAGCAATGACCAGTAAAACCGGCAATTCCAGAAAAATAGAAGAGGTGAGTGATACAGAAGCGGTCAAGTGAACAGCTAGACAAACAAGGATTATTTATAGCTCAAGTCTACCTGCTATAAACTACGAGACATAATATTAGTGTGGTATTATCTATAAACAATTATGAGAATACTGCTATGTATTAACTACACATTATTGAATTAAATCAAAGTGAGGAAAATTTATTTTAACACAACATGCATACAACTTTGTCCTAGACTTGTATATCGCCAGCTAAATGTAAATGAAAAATCTGATGGCTTTTTCAAATAATTTAGTTTCAGAAAATTCTTATATTTCATGGTATTCATGTAAAATTTAAACATCTTTAAGGAACAATAATTTGGTTTCATGCATGATATAAAACACACTGTTCGCGTATCGAAGTTAGATGTTAGTAATGAACCAATGTTAGAAGGCGAAATCTAATTTTGCATTCTTCTAATGTTGCTTCTCTGTTCCTCTATATTCTACCTAATTCTTGAAGATCAAGTTAAACATTCATTACTTACACATTAAGTAGATAAAACAAAAATCAGTTTTTAAAAGCGGATCGTTATATGACGCCTTTCAATTTTCATACTCTTTGCATGTCCAGTAGAATAGCAATTTACCCTTTAAAAAGTTTAAATATTTAAAAATCCAAATTAATAAAAATAATATTCTGCAAATGGTTAACACCACACAAACCCTGTGCTTTACCAAATGTTTCCTACGGTTTATCACTTTTATGCCCGATTTCACCAACAGATGTTAAGAATTAACACGGGTTTAACAATAGTTATAACAAAAGTTGCATTTCACCAACAAGTTTTAGCTTAACACTCGTGTTAAATTTCTTGTTAAACTAACAAGTCAAATTCCTGACTCACGATGGCGGGCGTGAACGCAGCTTTTGTTATCGATTTGCTATATTTAAGACCGTCTAAATGGCATTCATAATAGAGTACGGCCTATGAGGAGAAATTATTTTGAGGAGCTATCCGAAGAAAATTTTCTACAGAGGTACAGACTGTCCAAACAAGTTGCTATGAAGGTTACTCCGGAAGTACAAGAGAGGTTAGAACATGCATCGAAAGGAATATGCGGATCTCGTATTTGCATCAAGTATTAATAACTTCGCTATTTTATAATTAACTAAATTATGTGGATAATACACTGTCCACCTCCCGTCTTGAAACGTTCAAGTCATTCGTCACTTGTCCTTCGCTCTTCGTTTTAAATTTACCTTATACTGAGTTAGAACACACATCGAAAGGAATATGCCGATCTCGCCTTTGCTTCAACTTTGCGATTTTATAATTCACTGAATTAGGTGGATAATACACTGACCACCTTCCGTCTTGAAACGTTCGTCACTCGTCGCTTGTACTTCTTTTCTTCTTCGTTTTAAATTTACGTAATACTGAAGATGTTTCGTGTTTCTAGTAATGACACATACATTTGAATTAAATTCGTTTCCAATTTTTTCCCACGTGACGTCTTTCTGTTTTACATTCACTGCAACCGTCCTCTTATTTTCCACGATATGCTTATACTTCGCCACCAATTCAATTAACAGTTCTTTCTCCATCGATGAGAAATTTGTTTCACGGCTTTTGTTTACGATTTTGTTTATCAGCAATTTTTTTAGCTGTCTACAGACGAAAATGAAAACAAAAGAGCATCGCAGTACGTTCAGAAAATAATACGACTCGTCCATAGCCTTCTATAGCTGCAATATTTACAAGTTCCTTGGCGTTAACACGTGTTTGTTAACATTATCAGAAACAGGTTGGTGAAATGCAAGAAATTTAACAGCTTTGTTTAGCGCTGTTACAATTGTTACGTTACATTTGTTAACGTCGATTTTAACATCTTTTGGTGAAGTCGGGCATCAATCTCCAGAATGAAGTGTACTTGACAGAAAATTCAATACATATCAACATATTCTGAAATTATATTAATCATAGGTTATTTAAATAAAAATGGTTAGAACCATTTATGAGAAAAACGTAAACAGTGAAACATTTTGCATATGAAGAATAGTTTGGTGTGAAGAAATTTTTTTTTGTGCTAATCTTAAAGTCGCATCTTTGGCGAAATGAATTTACATATGCTTGCACAATTTTTAAATGCTCTTTGGGGGTAGGGTGATTTTGGAGGCCCCAAAACGGGTATTTCCCGTGAAATTTCTATACCAAGTTTTCAGTAATACTACTTCATCGCAAGATTAGTACTCAGCATTCTGGCTTTTCAACTCAGAGATCCAGGTTTAAAGGGAAATTCTCAATAATCTATTCACACGCAGAATCTAGAAGCGTGAGTTGGGTAATGAATGTGGCTATGTTTAATAGTTAAGTATAAGCTGAATTAAGGTGCAGCTTGGCAGTTTTATGGGAGGAAACTTACGTCTCTCCTCTTATGCTTCATAGAAAATTCAGGATATACGTACTCATCTTTCAGCAGTAATGGAAATAAATAGCTTAAACATATGACATTTTAATCAAAATCGCTGGAGCAGTATTGGAGAGCATAACAAATAACAGCTGGATATACAAGACTAGACAAAAAACAAAATGATGAAATTCGACAATTAAAAATAGCAGAATTATATAAAACAATAATCGAATACAGAACCAAATGAAAGCACCATCCGAATGAAATGGATCAAAATAGAATTACTAAAAAAGTATACAATTACCAACCGCAAGGATGAAGAAATCTAGGAAGACCGAGGAAAAGATGGAAGGAGCAAGACTTTGGAGCCGGAACAGGATAAATGGCCTTAACCGCGTTGAAGAAGAAAAAATAACATAAAAAAGTTCCATGTCGAACATTTTTGGACATTCTTGAAGATATTTGGTTATTAGTAGACTTTTCGTTTTAGAGCTGCCTGTTCACAGACATGCATTATCTTATTCCAAAAATGCTTTTTATTTTTATTTTATTTACTTATTGGAATTGGAAGAACACAAACATTTATCTGGAAGCAATAGCTATTTCCGAATGCATTGGGGTGAAGTACAATATTTCTTCTATTTAGATCAGTAAGCGGCAGATAAAGCACATGTAAAGAAGATTCTCTTATCTGATAGCGTTAAAGAAAGGGGCGATAATTAAAACGCGATAATTCCTTTAGAAACTTCACCTCTTATTGGTTGATACCAAATGCATTCTTACACGTTATACGAAGCTACGTGTAATAATCCTTCAGAAATACCGCGATTATAATGAAAATAGAAGTCAAAACCATCTCTACATAGACGTCGGCGATGAATCGTGCTCACCAGTATTGAGGCAGAGCTTCAAGAAACATGTGAAATTATGTACACGTCAACTGATGCTTTTTTATTTCATTGCTAGATGGAATTAATGGAGCGTGACAGAAGGTCCCTATCTTCAAGCTTTAGGCTTAACAACTGGCAACGTACACGAGCCTTTAAAGAGAAATTTCCTTGTTACACGCTGTGTTCCGTACCTCATATCTTCATTTTTTTCGGTTTGGAAATAGTTAAAAAGTTTTTGGAGCCATAGTGTCTAATGCTTTACTTCCACAAAGGTTTAATCAACTTTTTTGAGGTTAGTTGAATGTTCCTTACATCAATTACAGAAGCGAAGATGATTAATCAATGCTCAATTGGGGGACCGGGTTCAAACAGCTGGCGGCTAAGGCAGTCGGCAACAAACCGGAAACAGTAACTACAACAGGAAAAAATTGTTACATTCACATGAGCTTCTATATGGACTAGCGTTTATTTTTATACAGCTTCTACAAACCGTTCTTATAGAAGTTTACTTTGCTATCCATAAGCCTGTATATTATGGTAACAAAACTTGAATAGAACCATTACACACTTCACTGCAGGTACAAGGGGCATCGAGCAATAAGAAATGATTCAGAATTTCAAATGTGGGACGGTATATTCTACGTTTTGAAATACTCGAGTTTCTCCAGCACATCTCAAGAAACAACCACATAGCGACAGCACTTCTAAAAATGTGTCGTATTCATATGATTTTCTTCTTACTCTTCAACTTTATTATTATTATTATTATTATTATTATTATTATTATTATTATTATTATTATTATTATTATTATTATTATTATTATTATTATTATTATTATTATTATTATTATTATTATTATTATTATTATTATTATTATTATTATTATTATTATTATTATTATTATTATTATTATTATTATTATTATTATTATTATTATTGTTGTTGTTGTTGTTGTTCTCGCAGAAGCTTAATCTAGTAAATGATTATTGTTAAACGACATGTACTTTCATTACACATTTTATTGTAGGTAGTTGTGAACTTAAACGAGGCAGATTTTTAAGATGCGGGTCGTAGGTATGTGAAGATGAAATTCTATGCACTTTGCATGATCGGAAATAAAATTGTACATACACACACGCTCGCGCGTGGTATATGCTATTCTTCACTTTCCAATGACTTAGCCAAAAACAACTAAATAGCGACAATGGCCTCAGAGATGGGAACAATGTACTTACTAAAAAAATTCAAACCATTAATGACGGATATCTCGGAAATGGCTACAAAAATATATATTTGATATAGTTTTTACAATGAAAGACAATTTGAAACTTTATACAATAATTACGCTATTTTTAAGAAAAGAAAAAGGCGAAAAATCTTTCTTTACAGTTATTTTCGAAGTTACTGACCTTTAATACCAATTTGGCAGTTATCTTAGATTTAGCCACGTATTTCGGGTTGAGTATAAACTCGCTCTGAGTATAGGTAGATGACAAAGAAAGTCATTAAAGCACCCGTATTAAAAAATGAGGGCTCACATATGATCTTGTTACAACATATTACAAAATTAGGTTTAGTTAATTAATACTTTAAATAACTATTGTGTGCAAGAATATTTGCAAATTTCTCTAGGGGTGTAAATTAAATTTCCCATCAGAAATTGGCACTGAAGGAAGAAAATAATACACGATCCACATGTTTAGAATAACTGAGCAATCTTTTTTTCGAAAAGTTCTTGAGTCTCATAAAGATTTTGCAGAACCCACATAGTTATTGAGACACTATGTAATTGTATGTTTACGTTTTCGCTTGGTTGAGGTTTAAGCATCAACATATTTAAAAATGTGCATTTTGATACAAACACATGTACTAAGAGAGGTTGCTACTTGGTATTTAAAATATTTGAGCAACTTTCACATCTGATACTTATATAATCAAGTCTACTTAACTTGAAGCCATTCCCATGTAAATGCTTATCATAATGAACACCAAGTGAAACTGATAATGGGAATAGAAAGTGTATGTGTTTTTGTTTAGATAATTCAGAAACGAAAAAGGAAATGAATATGAATACCAGAACTTTATATTTTAATCAAATGCCTTTCGTGGAATATGTCCACACTTTACTACTCAAATGTTGATAATTTACTTTATTAAAAGCAGCTTTTAATAAATGTTTATTTAAATATACATTTAAGAGAAATATAATTATATCTTAAGTTTTCTAAAAATAACCTGCGACGTCCTCTTCATTCGATTTTTTTTTTTTTTTTTTTTTTTTTTTTTTGTAATTTACGTTTTTTAACTTTTTTAAGTCATATCGGACGATGAATGGAGTGGTTGAAATGATGCTCAAATGAGCCCATAGGATAAGGGAAAACCTCGGAAAAACCCTTATCCAGGTAACTCACCCTGACTGAGATTCGAACCTCTTGAACGCGAGGCAGACATGCTACCATCTACGTTACCGAGGCGGGCTAAAAAATATTATATTTAAGATTTATTAATGCACGTTAAACAAAAAATATAATCCCTTTTAAACGGAGTATTTCATTTAGCTTTTTTTGAGGCATCAGTCATTTCTATTATTAGTTTGAATAGCTGTCAATATTCGGTCATTTCTGGTTATAGAAGTATGGAATATCAAGTCCAGCATTAGCAATAGGTTTTGTCTTCTGTCTCTGTAACTACAAAAACGGAGCTATGAAACTGGTTTTGCAAAGGGTTGTCTCCATTAGCATGAAGTGATAGAAAAATAAGCGTTCAGAAATAACGTTTGTGGAAGTTACATTAGAACTAATCATGATGTACACACACGTAGCCCACCTTTTTTTTTAAAGTTGCTGTACGCCTATTGTCGCGGCTATGCAAAGGGCAGGAAATGTTCTGCGATTGACTTTTAACAATCTATCACTTTAACTTATCCTTTCCTTATACCTGTAAGGAAACGATTGTGAGTTTATCTGGATTAACAAGCAACGGATGGAAGAATAAGCTCTTGTGAGATGGTGGATCATTGATAATTATTAATTACAATCATCTGACGTAACAGACTCCAGAGAATGTTGTAGGTTTCTTTGTTTCAGATAGGATGATACCGTTCACCGTATTGCCTACGCTACATAAAACTCGTTTGCTGTCTTTCCCAAAAGACTATATTCATCCTTTTAACGTGAATGGCAAGTTTAATATTAAAGGGCTTAGCTATGAAATGGCAGCAAGCTTAGCATGGGCCACTTGTTTACCTTACAAGCTTTTTCTTTTCTTTTTTTTCGGCAGGCTAATGTGACGGGCGAAATGCATTTATGAGGAATGTGGTGGAGGGAAGGTTTTCCAATGTTGCCATGCTGGCCTGATGGAAATCAATACGCCTAGGCCGGTTGGCGGGAGCAGGAGAGGCGGGGAGGAAGAAGCGCTATACAACTCGTCTGGCTGGGGTTTCATTCACCAATCACAGCCTATTATTGTCATCATCTGGATATTATCCAGCTTCAGCTCAAAATTAGGAATAAGAACTTCTGTCAGAGGCACTCCCACAAAAATTCCTTGACAACGCCGAGGACCATCTAAAACACAAACCATGCCACTTGCAAACAAAACACTGCCACTCGGACGCATTTCAAAAGTGCTGTTGGTCAAGTGGAACTATCAAGTGAAATTAATATCTGTAATTATTTCCACGACCTAATCTCTTTGTGTTCACTGAGAAACTCACAGAAATTGCGATATTCACGTAAATAGGCAATAGTGTATTTATTTAGGTGACTAGTTTTAATACGTAACCTGAGTGGCGCTCACATATTCTTGTCAGTATAACCTATCCAGTTAAACACCTCTCTCTCTCTCTCTCTCTCTCTCTCTCTCTCTCTCTCTCATCTCTCTCTCTCTCTCTCTCTCTCTCTCTCTCATCTCTCTCTCTCTCTCTCTCTCTCTCTCTCTCTCTCTCTCTCTCTCTCTCTCTCTCTCCTCTCTCTCTCTCTCTCTCTCTCTCTCTCTCTCTCTCTCTCTCTCTCTCTCTCTCTGTGCGTATGTGTGTGTGTGTGTGTGTGTGTGTGTGTGTGTGTGTGTGTGTGTGTGTGTCTGCCGGTGTCTTTTTAATTAGAGTGAAGAGAATTTGCTGGTTATTAACAAAAACTTAAAAATGAGTTGATATAATACATCAGTCAAATTAGTCATTTGTTTTAAAAATAGAAAGTGGGGATATTTTTCCCCATGGAAAGGCATGTTTAGGTATAGGAATATAAGGAAGATCTGTGAAAAGTTTTCGGAACATTTAGTAATTCAATAGACACACGAATTTCCCTTCCGATTTTCATTCATCATTGCATTCATTATGCAAGTTATTTACCCAAGGATTTTATTCGATTGTACATCTATATTGAGCACACAATACTTACCAGAAATTGTTACTTTACGTATTCTATAGCCTATGATAACCAAGTCTGCACGGTATTACACCTCCTTTCATGACTTCATGATGAACATTTTCGAAGAACCATTGTTTAAGTATACATCTTAGTCGTAAATATTTAGAAGACAATTTTATGATACAAAATTGTATGTTTTATATTGCATATTTTAATAAGATCCACATTTCTGCCCTGGTAAGTCAATACTCGTGGGTTTTCAACAGAATGAGGACTTCCTTATATATTGCTTTAAATTCTAATATACCAAAGAAGTCCGTATGGTGGTTAAGTTATGTGGAAATAGAATCTGGAGCCCTACTTGAGTTTAATGTTTATGTTTCACCAATACAGCGATATATTATCAATAAATATTAATAATTATAAAAAAAATATTGTTACAGTTAGTCATGGAATGTCCAGTCCGATATAATTTCTGTTAACAGTCGAATAGCTAAATGAAAACAACATAACAGCTGACGCATTAAGAGAAAAAAAAATTGCAAACCAACTGTTGTAATAAAAACGATAGCATACATCGGATGGCTGCGATTTGTCAATTCCAATTGGTCAGTTGATTGTATGTGCGTAAAAAATTGATATAGAAGTGGAGGGAAGTTTCTTAAAATCTTTGCATTTTGATTTTTAAAAGAGCCTTAAGAAATATGAAATCTAGTATTCGTTTTATCGCTTTTTTCTCTCTCTATTTTACTCTCTGTATCGCGTACCTTCGTAATACGTAGAGAAAGTATTGATATTTCACCGGAAATACATATGCAGTGGAAGTCCGAAATAACGTGGTTGTTGGGGGACATGCTTTACATCCGCGTTATAACAATTCCGCGGTATACAGAGGCCGACATAAGTATTTGAACGTAAACATATTTATTACTTATATTACTTTAAAGCTACCCAGAGTAAGCATACGTAAATACAACTGATACAAAATAAACTTGAATCTTCCATTAAACATATAAACTCATAAATAACAACTGAAACTAATTTGCACTACAAGGAGAAATAAAACGGTTAGTTTACGTCTATACATTAGTATTCTAACAGAGAACAGCTAGTGTTTAGTTATCATCTCCTTTGAATTACTGCTGATAATCGTTTGGGCATTGTCTGTATGTGTTGTTTAGTGACTGCAGAGTCCATATTTCTTCACTCTGTTCTTTCAGATGGGCCTTGCTTCTGATGTGATGCTTCCTCACACATTCCTCGAGTTCCTTCCAGATGCTCTATATAGGATTTAATTCTGGAGACTGAGGCGGTGTCGTCAAAGTGTGAGGAGTGTTGTACACGATCCAAAGCCTTGCAATTTCAGCAGTATGCTTCGAATCATTGTCCTGCTGGACGTAATAATCATGTCCTAATCCCAGCTTCTCTGCATTCTTTTTAAGATTATTTTCAAGAATCATCTTGTATTCATATTTGTCCATGGTCCCATCTATGAACACCAGTTCCCCAAAGCCGGATGAAGCTATACAGCCCCATACCATCATACTACTGCTACCCTGATTCATTGTAGCTACCATGTTCTTAGGTTCCCATTCTGTATTTGGCAGTCTCCACACTTGAAGACGTCCATCACTCTTTATAAGCAGAATTTGCTGTCGTCCGATCAGAGAACCTTATCCCAGAATTCTGTTGGTTTCACCACATTCTGTTTGGGATATCCTATACGCTTTTTCTTATTCACCTTATTCCCATATGGTTTCTTCCTAGGATCGCGTGCATTGTGCCCAGTACTATTTAAAACCCGTTCAACTGTTCTGGTGTGAACCACAGTGCCAGAATGTTGCTCAAGGTATCCTCTAATCTCAGATGCAGTGATTCTCGGATTCTGCTTCACCATTTTTATTATTTGCCTCCCGTCTTTGGTGGTGAGTTTAGAAGGAGCGCGATTTCTAGATTTATTTACAGCAGCATTTGTCTGTTGAAGCTTTGAATTATGCAGGACACTAGTTTTGCTTCTGTTAATGGTTTTGGCAATTTCAGAGAGATTTGTTTTGTTTGTACATATTTATCACGATATTCCTCTCTGCCACTGTTGTCTCCTTACCTTTACGTCCCATATTATCTGTGAGTTCACAATCGACTACATAACTTTGAGTACACTATCTCGAGGCATAGCATAAACACAACTGCTATGTGGTAGGGGCGTGTAGGGTACGTCCAACCACCTTCCTCTCTGTTCGATTGGGTACGTTCGAATACTTATGTCCTCCAATAAGAGGGACAATAGAATAAATACAGTACAGATTGTGTAATAAATACATGCAAAGTGATATTTTAAATATTGTTTCCGAGAAACAAAAGATTAATGTATAATTTGGCAAAATGGCTAAACAAAAGGTTTAATACTTTTGATAGATTTAACAGCTTAAGTATAAAAAACTCATTTGAGTTAGTAAACAAGATCAGCAATATAGTATTGTCAAAAAATGATAGGCTTGTTTCCTTTGACGTAACTGCCCTATTTCCCAGTATTCCCAAGGAAAAACTTCTAACGTTTTTAAGAAAATGGTTGAGTTCTAATGATTTGGATAAGGAGTCAATAGAAGATTTTATGAAACTTACTAATCTGTGTTTAGATCAAAATTTCTTTACTTTCAATGGAAATGTTTTTCAACAAATTTCAGGAGTAGCCATGGGTAGTCCACTTTCACCCTTTCTTGCTGATCTATTTATGAGTTTTTTTGAAATAGAAGTCACTAAAGCTTTTCCTTCAATTTTTAAAATATGGTACAGATACGTAGATGACATTTTTGCCATAGTTCCTGAAAGATATATAGATGAGGCTTTAAATATTCTAAATTCACAGGATAAAGCTATCAAGTTCACAATAGAAATTGAAAACAATGGCTACATCCCCTTTCTAGATCTAAAAATAATGAAAAATAACAATAAATTAAGTTTTGGCATCTATAGAAAGTCAACTCACACGGATAATCATATTAAAAATAAAAGTTTTAACCCTATGTCACACAAATTTGCTGTTTTTAATAGTTTGATTTACAGATTGATAAACATACCTCTAAATGAAGAAGAATTTAATGCGGAATATAAACATATTATAAACACTGCTTTAATTAACGGCTTTAATAAAGATTTTATAATCAGAAGAATGGAAAAATTTAAATATCAAAAAAATGTTAATGATGTTTCCACTCTTAAAAAAGTAAAAGAGGATTATAATTTCAAAAAATTTACTTATCATCCGTGGGCAAATAAAAAGTTCCAAAAAATTTTCAAAGAAGTGGGTATAATACTAGCACCTCATAATAATTACAGTATTAAGAATTTGCTACAGTTTTCAAAAAAAGACAAAATTTCAGACAACAAAAAATCTGGTATTTATCAAGTTAACTGTTTAGAATGCGATAAGATCTATATTGGTAGAACCAAGCGTAATTTAGAAACCAGAGCGAAAGAACATTTTAGAAATATTAAATATAAACAGACCGAGAAATCGGCAGTGGCTGATCATTTTTGGTCATATAACCATGAAGTAAATCCAGAAGTTAAATTATTGAAACAATTGAAGGAACCGATACATTTAATGGTTTGGGAGAAGATATTTATTTTGAAAAATAAGGATCGCGTAATGAATTTTGATATCCCTCCTATAAACATCAATAAGTTTGTGTTGTCCCCGGTAGATGGCAGTTAGATAAGGAGCTATCCTTCAAACTCCGGTAGTGGTCAAGGTCAGTCAGTCATTTAGTGGGTGGATGTCAAGCTGAGTGGCTGAGGATAAAGCAGATGTTTGCTTTGAAACCGGTCCCCAGGATTTATATAAGATAAGTGAAGTTGTGTTACTAGTGTTTAGTTGTTATTAATAATGTTTACTTGTTTAAAAATTCAATGCTGCCAAATATAGTTAGTTACTAACACTCCCCACATGGCAACCTTGGCCTTCGGGGTAACCTCACCCCACCAAGTGATGACCGGACCCATTTCTCAGGTGGAGGCACCCAGAGGGCGGTGTCCATTACCTCCGATGATAGGGTGATAGTGAAGATGGCGGTGAGGTGAGAGGACCTACAGTTTTTACCGTGGACTCCGAACCACGTTGGGCATAGGGGATACTTCACATGTGCTAGACAGAGGTGAAGGCGTGGATAGGGCCGACTTAAAATCGCCAACCCCAGAGCCGGGAATCGAACTCGGGACCCTTAGAACGGGAGCCGCGAACGAAACCACCGCGCTACCCCGGCGCCCATGCTGCCAAATATTACAGTATTTATAATATGTGCAATGTTACATGTTATATTATTCGAATACATCTGTCGGCCTCTGTATATAGATGTGACAAAAGACGATCCCGCGGAGGTGTAAGGAAACATTCGCGCAATAATAAATGACAGCAGGTAGGATATAAAAAGTTATGTAATATAAAGTACAAACTTTTAAATACAATTACTCACGAGCAATGCTGGAGGTGTATTCCGATCGCTCTTTACACTATGTACTTCTTGAGGAAAGCGTTCCGCAGATTCACTGTCACTAGAGCGAGCTTCTCCCTCAATGCTGATTTGACTGATACCGTGTCGAGATTTCCACCGCGAAAACCAACCATCAGATGCCTTAAAATCATCGGTCCCATGCAAATCTTTATGGAACTTTACAGCTTGAGCTCTGATGACAGGTCCAAACAGCGGTACTCCTTCACTTCGTTTTATTAAGAACCACGTGTATAAGCACTCATCAAGATCACTGTTCTTACCCAATTTAGTTTTTTTTCTTTGCAATCCTATTTCACTGTCCACCGTGTTCACGAAGTTTCGAAGTTTATCTTCCTCTTTCGTCCATCCCCTAATTGTTCCTTCAGGTACGCCACATTCACGAGATAAACTTGCTTTGGTTTCTCCCTTTTTAACGCGAGCGATTATTTTTAATTTATCGCCTACTGAATACGTTTTACGCTTCTGCGACATTTTTGGCATTCTAAACACGTGACTTCACACTCAAAAGGCGTGATTCAGACTGAAATATTTTAACTTTCCCAGGTCTTAACTTTCCTGCAGACACAGATGTTTTAGCCCTTACAGAACCTCTATTGTTTCCATGTCCCGTTACAGCAATAAAGTGGCCAAGGTCAACACTAGGGGTGTGATGAGGGCGAAAATTGTACTGCAGAACCGCTCTTTGAAGACATTTATAAGCTAAACTTTCAAAAGTAAAACATGAATACAAATACATTTAAAAATACGGTTTAATTTTTAGGCGGACATACTTTTCCCCGCGTTAAATCCGAATCCGCGGTATTTCGAACCGCGCTATTTCGGGCTTCTACTGTACTAATATTAATACTATTTGATATTTGATTTTTATTTATTTATACAGTATCCGTTACAAATTCAGTACCATAAAATTTAACATAGAACATGCTGTATTTATACATCCTGTACAAATAACGTGAAATTGCTGACCTTAAGACTCAGGTCCCCTGGCAATAAACCTTTGGTTTTCCTGAGCAGCTTGATGACATTTCTTCTTGACCTTCACTTCTTTTGTCCTAATCCACTTTTCTCTTAGCCTATATAAGAAATCTCCTATACATCTATTTTCCTTTTCTCCCATCCCCGTTAACATGCGTACTGCCAATATCTCTTTACTCACACTGTCCCATTTCTTATCCCATATTTTTCTCCTGTAATTTGTTAACTCTTTACATTCTATCAGGTAATGAACAGTGTTCCCTTCATCTCCACAAAATTCACATATCCCTATCTCATAACTCTCAACCCTTTTAGATATAATATTCCTACTCTCATCCAAGCTATGCCTTCTCTTCCAGTTTTGCCACATTTATCTATATATTTTTCCCTACCCCATTCTGTCTTTAATTGCTTATAAAATTTCAAAGATTTCTTTTGTTCTATACTTTCCCATATCTCTTGCCTATTTATGTCTTGTAGTCTAGTTCCCACTTCCTTCCAAAAATCGCTATAATTTGTCGCCTCTGCTCTCCATAGATCTCCCATGCCTATCTTTATTATCATTCTTTCCAATTCCGACCATCAACTATTTGTATTTTTAATGCTTTTGTTGCTTCATGCACAGATTCAATAATTATCCTTTCTGCCCTTTAATACACTTATACCAGAATTTCAATATTCTCTCTATTGTTATTCCCCTCCTAGTAATGCCACCTCTCTTGGTGCCGATTTTGGCAGCCCTAGTAGTTCTTTGCAAAACAATCCAAACATCTGGTCTAATTGTGTTTCTATCTCTGATGTGCCCCATACCTCAATATTAATACTAATATTTTAATATTTAATCCCTTTTTTGTAATTTATGTTCTCCAACGTTAAGTCATATCGGACGTCGGATGAAATGGGTGAAATGATGCTCAAATGAGTCCAGGGTCCCTGGAGCTCAGAGTTACCAGACATTCGTCTTTCAGGATATGCGAAAACCCCGGAAAAACATTATCCAAGTAACTTACCCTGACCGAGATTCAAACTCGGGACCTCTTGAACGTGAGGCAGACACGCTACCATCTACGCTACCGAGGCGGGCATTTAGTCCCTTAAAAAGTAAAAGTGTTTACAGAAAGTGTGTAGGCGCGTGTAAACGGATAATTGGGAAACGAAATCTGAAATACTAACTTGATTTAGTATCTTCCAAACAAATGCAACACGAAGAAATTAAAACAGAAATATCCGACTTCAAAGCATCCTTTACATAGACAAGTGTTCGAAACGTTTTGTTTTCTCAAAAATGACTCAAGGATTTTGATTAAAGTATTGTATATTTAAATCATTCACATGAGATATAAATTTCATGAGCTTTCTAGGACAGGTCTATGAAGTACTGTTCATTCGGATATTATTTTGAATATTGGTGTAAAACTGTTGGGTAAGCGACGACAAAGCGCACAACCTTTTAAAACCCGCAATCATTTCCCTTGAGATATATTTTATTATGGGTTTGAACTTTTGAATATATTGCGATCCTTATAAACCTGAACAATTTTAATAGGTCATAGCTTTTGAACGAATAATAGGACACACATCCAACTTTGTGAGAATATAATACACAATTGGGAGATTACATTACTATTTACATCTCAGAGAAAATGTTGGAAGTGTTCTCCACCAGCATCTATACATGTTTGTACTCGTCTGACCATATTCTCTGAAGTTTTACGGAGAGTATCCTCGCCAATGTTACTTATTTCGGTTGAATGGATTCCTTGAAAACATTAATTGTACGTGGCCTATTCTTATACACTCTATTTTTAGACACCCCCACAAGAAAAAAAAATCCGGTGAGGTTAGGTCAGGGGATATGGGAGGCCGCAGACTTTTGAGATGATTCCCCTGACTTAACCTCACCGGAATTTTTTTCTTATGGGGGTGTCTAAAAATAGAGTGTATAAGAATAGGCCACGAACAATTGATGTTCTAAGGAATCCATTCGAACCGAATATAAGTAGCATTGGCGAGGATACTCAACGTAAAACTTCAGAGAATATGGTGAGACGAGTACAAACATGTATACATGCTGCTGGAGGACACTTCCAACATTTTATCTGAGATGTAAATAGTGTAATGTAATCTCCCAATTGTGTATTATATTCTCCCAAAGTTGCAAGTGTATCCTATTATTGGTTCAAAAGTTATGACCTATTGAAATGGTTCAGGTTTATGTGGATCGCACTGTACATTATCATTATTAAAGTTCTGTTACTGTTCAATTGTTTATTGCAATGTCACAGAGTAAACTATAAATAGCATTTTTTAAATGTAAGGTCGTTTTAACCGGTAAAGTCATTTCAGAAGATGAATGAAACAATGCTCAAATGATCCCAGGTTCCATGGAGCTTAGAGTTCATCTTTCAGAATAAGGGGAAACCCCAGAAAAAAGACATTATCCAAATAACTCACAGTGACCGACATTCGAACTTGGGACCTTTTGAACGTGAGACAGACACGCTGCTACCTACGCTACAGAGGCCGGCCCACACTTCTATGTACTACTACTGTTGCACTATAGCCTCCCCACTAACTGCACCAGTGCTTGCATCTGCTTTTATATAACCTGCAGGGCATGTTAGATCTACCAGAAACTGAGTGTCATACATTCTGTAACAGTATCAAACGGTATTTACGTAGTAATAACACAGTTCCACCCCGGCCTTGTGAGCCACTGGTCGGCATGTATCTCCTGTCCCGCCAGGCAATAAACAAGAGGAGGCGATCCTCCTATTCCCGCTCTTTCGCGATGGCAGCTCGACTCTGCTCTTCCCTTCCAAAACAACTTCGCGTTCCCCAATATGACAATAATATTAACGAACTCCATTGTTGATACAAACAATATTAGAGACATAAAACCATTCTTACAGAACCCAATAGAAAAATAAGAAATACAAATACAGACATGTTAATCATCAACTGAACTACGCACGCGGGGTAGGGTACTTCATGAGCACCATAACATTCCATTGTTTCTCAGAAACACCAACAATGAAAACTTCGCAACAATTACGCAGTTCAGTAAAAGCAACAGTGATTGACAGTAACAATTAACCATGCATTTAATAAAAAAATAGAAGAAGAATATAGCATTTCATTGTTTCTCAGAAAGACCAACAATGAAAACTTCGAAACAATTACGCAATTCAGTAAAAGCAACAGTGATTGACAGTAACTGTTAACCATGCCTTTAATAAAAGAAATTAGAAGAAGAATTTAAAAAATTGCAGAAGTGGGCATAAAATATCCCCTTTCGTTGGTATTGCTGGAGTTAATGAGCAGGTTTTTTTTTGTGTACCTTTTTATTTTGTCTGTTTAGATAGAATATGGATGCAATAGGTGACTTGAGTTTCATTTCACCAGACCATGATTGAACTTTTAGTAGTACTATCAGTTGCTTTCGATTCTTAAGTTCGCGCCGTAGGCTACTCAACTTGTTGGTCATGAATAAAAACAATTGAAACAAAGGTTTTGAGATTTCGAATAAGTTCCCGAATGCTTTGTATTGAAAACCTGGAGTGAGACCTTTATTTCAGCAATTACGTCTATATAATCAATCCCTTATCCTCAGTTCACAATAAAACTAATGTCTTAGTATTTACGTTCAATTTAAAACCCAAGTCATAGTTCCAGTAGTTTTAAAATGGACTAATTAAATGAGTGACGCTTTACTAAAGCTCAAACCTCTTATTTCGTCTTACATGATCTTCGATCGGGAACCAACTTCGGACTTCGACGACGAAATCGTTTCCTCTGGTGCAATATTTACAGTGCAAGTCTTTGCTATTCAAGAGTTATGTAATTTGTCTATATCCTACCTATTTCATATGAGCGGTATACATAATTCATAGTTCTCTTGATTTACGACAGAAAATTGGAGAAAATCAAAACTAAACACTGTTTTGAAGTATTGCTACTATTATGTGTTGTAAATGGGAAGGGTTCTGCAGTCTAGCTAATTTATCACACTAAGCGTTGCCAGCTTGTTACCCCACTCTTTTTATATTTCCCTCTTTCTCGCACACTCATACAACATGCAGGTCTGCTTGGCGCTAGATGTAAGGGTAAGCAAATTACATTTTACAAACTTTTACAATGATGCAGTTGCCAAAATCAAAATTGGAAAAAGTATTTTCGCAAAGTATGTATATTTTTAAATACTATAACTATAGTTTATGAATTAACTGCTTTTCTATTCCAAATGCGGGACACATTTGTTTTACCTACACCACACGCTTCAGCCTTTTTGAAATCGAGCTGATTTCTATATTCCTCTTTGCCCAATTGTTTGAAGAACGTGTACACCTTAAAAACAATACTTCGAGCCTGACTTCGCAATATCTGCCTTTTTGACTCGCCACTAAATTCACCGCAAGAAGCCATTGCACTATTTAACTCTTACTCTACTGTTGTATAAAGAACTGAATGATATTGATCTGAACTCTCCAGAGTAAATAAACATTTCTTATCCAGCATTCATTCATAAACATAAGCATACAGCATTCCATATGCTAACAGGAAATGAAGTATTTGCTCTTTCTCGAATTTAACACCTTGATTTATTCACAGTAATTCTTTTATCACGTCATGTAGTAGTTTAAATTTCAGTTCTGAGTAATGAAAAGTATATGTACATACATACACACCAACCACTTTGAACTCTCTAGAGTAAATAGAGATTACGAACCATTCATAAACATAGATATAATGTGACCAGACACGTTCTGCCAGGGCAGCAGGAAATTTATTGTTTCCTCTCGCTCGAATTGGCTTATTAAAAGTAATTCTTTTATCACGTCATGTCAAACATTTACGTTTCAATTCTGAGTAATTACAAATATACATACACGCATACATCCCAACCAATAATGATATTCATACAGTGCTTACGTCGCGATTTATTGTTATAATACAGGTAATAGTGGTTTATTTATTTGTATTAGAAAAACTACTTGAGCTAAAAATATGGGGTTTTCATGGTTTTGTTAGATACATTACTCTCTACCTTCCACATGGATCAGTTTTGGCGAAATCTGAATTTTTTCTTAGCACGAATAGTATTTCATACAGATTGATTAGGGTGCCGCTCGTCACACACGACTTAGCGGGAATGCAATACGACAACACCGCAGGACTCTGATTGGTTGCTCACCTAGTAGCGCTCAAGGACAAACGCCTTCCCATTTGAAACACATAATAGGTGATATCCAAGTACAGTACCACAATCGTAAATAGGGGAAGAAAGATACAGAAGGAAAAAACTTAACTAAAGAACAGATCTGGAATACATTAACTAATACGTAATATATAGACTAGAGTGAAATATTTATTTCAAACTGTACCTGTGGATGTAAAGTCCTTGGTCATCGGCCAGTTCCTGTGGAAATTGATGATGATGGCTTATTTAGTTGTTTAGTTCATGCTGCAATCTCTCGTTGGTAACTAATGTCTGGATTTGCAGTTGTAACTTAAGAGCCCGACTTGATTCCATATTATTCAACTGCACTGCTAAGCTTCTAGCCCAAATATCAAATTCCGTTTCAGTATTACTCTGCTTTGATGCCGTTTTTGGAGTGTTTGTAGATTCATCTAAAAGGTCTTTGTTCAATCTGCGCCTTTTAGCAGAATTCTCTTGAAGTAGAGCTTCCTGTGTTGTGTTGTTTTGTGAGTAATATTCCAGGTCCGCACTATTACCTGCGTCTTCAACTCCATCGTCTTCGCTGACTTGCAAATCGAACTCTTCTATTTTGATGTCGTACTTAATGTCTTGGAAATCGGATGACGATGATTGTGTCTTGAAAGAGGAAGAGTATCCAAGGAAAGAGTCTGCTAGATCAAACCATGGCACTTTTGGTTTGTAAACATTGTCGGCGGATGATCCTGGCGATCTGCTTTTCATAATTTTACGTACCTCCTGTCTGTACGTTGACCTTAAATTTTTAATTTTTTGTGCCACCTCTCTAGGCCCAAACCCAATTATATGCATTTGTTTACTTATATACCTCAGAGCTTCATTCCTTGCATCTCGAGATTTGTATGCCGGCAATTGTGTGTCCCACAAACAGTTGCACTCGTGATACAATTCAACAAATCTCATAATTTGATCTGTGTTCATTCTGTAAATAGACATTCTTGATCTTAACACACACAAATGATGGACACTGTATTAAGTAAACTACTTCTCAACCCGTGTATGCGTTTAGCGATTACAGCAGTTATAAAACTATCTGCTATATTTGAACACAGTTAAAATCAAACAGCCATAAGGCTCTCCTCTCAAGCATGTGCACCACACCAGTTACGGTCGTGTACTGACTACGACGCGCCAGGCGAGTTGGTAGAGGGCGTGCACGAATGCGAATCACTTGACTTCTCATGTTTAGCGTACTTGACTTCTGCGGCAACTAACCTTTGCTTCCCTTCATTTTGTACCGATTACAACCAAACTTGAAATACATTGACATATTCTATTCATAACTTGTTACACACTATTTCAGTACGAGACGTGCAACTAATCACTAATAAACCATGAGTTGTAAGAAGTTATCCACATTAGCCCGCTTGAAATACATACCTATTCTTCAAACTTGATGCCTGAGAAGTTCTCCACGAAAAATCAATTCATCTTAGACAATGAGCAAAGGGATACAGTGCTGAATAACGAATTAATATTTCTGTTAGCACCTTTTTTCACATCGAAGGGTAACGGTGTGATCATGAAAGGAAAATTGACCTGACAGTTTGTTTAGCAAACTACTTTTCACAAACCTAATTTATACTGATTTGTTGCATGAGTGATCTATTATTACAGATTCCACATTGCTTTTATTGGAACGGACTGATTTAAGAGCATTTTATTAGTCACCAAAGCACCTCAGACACATCCTATTTAAATAAAAACTGCTAAATAGAATTGTTTTAAAAAATTCTTAGCGCTTGCTGAAATTAAATATAACGTTAAATGTTTATAGGTATTTTCTTTTTAGTTTTACTCTCAGATTTGTAAACAAACGCTCGCATACACAAGGAACGTTTACATTTTTTTTTTTTTTCGAGAAACTCAAAATAATTGTAAGAACGTTTATACAAGTAGCATCATTATAATTGTGTTGGCATGGAACTGGAAATGTTAATGGTCTCCGCGTCTTGTAAATGTTCATTATTCTAACGTTTTTGGTAAAGTATTTCTTAAAAAGAAAATAATCACGGCAACACGTAAACGTACAAAAAGTGAGAATATTGATTTTACAGTTCACTGAAGGATAATTATAATCAAAACATGTACTTGGGGTGAAATTGCAGTAAATATTTGACTGTTTTGATTTCTGTTTAAGGTGGATAAGTGGTAGAGTAGAAAAGGCATGTGAAGCAAAATATTCCAAAATGTCGCAGAAATTTCTAAGATATTGAGAATGTAGTGAATTGTGGGCAACATCTGTGATCCTAATTCTTGTGTCATATATTTACCCCCCCCCCCCCCAATATCTTGTGGTGCTTGGTAGTGTTGAAAAATCTTTAGATCCTAGAATTTATTACAATAAACAGGCCGAAATACCATAAAGTTACAAATACACGATAAATTGTATGTATTTTTTAAAAAGCTGATGTGCTGCACTCACATGACTTGCTCTACTCTTGCACATTGTGCACCTCTTTCTCCTTCTTATAAGTGCAAAAGGAATACAAGTCTTTAAGCGGTGGCGAGATCATTACAAAACACACTGGCTGTTGTAACGATGACTATGAAATTTCCTTCTCCTTGAGATTGGAAAATTCAAACAAACAATGAGGAACATCTTGGAAACCGTCAACTCTCCCTCCGCAGAAAGAAAAGTATTGGACTGAAATTCTGTTTTAACGACATCAACATTTTTATGTGCTAAGTTTCTGTCTATCTCTTACGACTTCGCGTTAGGCAAAGTAAATCCAGAATTCATTCAAGATGTATATTTCATTTTGTCATGAAAATATGTTAAAAGTTGGCTTTTATTATTATTATTATTATTATTATTATTATTATTATTATTATTATTATTATTATTATTATTATTATTATTATTATTATTATTATTATTATTATTATTATTATTATTATTATTATTATTATTATTATTATTATTATTATTATTATTATTATTATTATTATTATTATTATTATTATTATTATTATTATTATTATTATTATTATTATTATTATTATGATTATGATTATGATTATGATTATTATTATGATTATGATTATGATTATGATTATTATTATGATTATGATTATTATTATTATTATTATTATTATTATTATTATTATTATTATTATTATTATTATTATTGTTTTTGTTGTTTTTGTTGTAATTTACATCCTCCAACGCTGCCATATCAGTCGATGAATGAAATGGGTGAAATGATGCTCAAATGAGCTCAGGTTCCATAGAGGTTAGAGATATCCGACATTCGTCTTTCAGGATAAGGGAAACCCCGAGAAAACCTTATCCAAGTAACTCACTCTGACGATTTCGAACTCGGGACCTCTCGAACGGGAGACAGACACGTTACTGTCTACGCTACCGAGGCGGGCTAAAAGATGGCATTTTTATATAAATCGTTATGAGCCATTTTTCAGAAAATCAAAATTTTCGAAACATGTTTCATGTAATGGGTAGTCTATGGCCCGAATCGGTAGCGTAGATGGTAGCATGTCTGCCTCACGTTCAAGAGGTCCCGAGTTCGAATCTCAGTCAGGGTGAGTTACCTGGATAAGGTTTTTCCGGGGTTTTCCCTTATCCTGAAAGTCGATTGTCGGGTAACTCTAAGCTCTATGGACCCTGGGCCCATTTGAGCATCATTTCACCCATTCCATTCATCGTCCGATATGGCTTAACGTTGGAGGACGTAAATTATTAAAACAAATGGGTAGTCTAGGAG
Organism: Mantis religiosa; assembly: GCA_030765055.1. Lineage (NCBI taxonomy): Eukaryota > Metazoa > Arthropoda > Insecta > Mantodea > Mantidae > Mantis > Mantis religiosa. The sequence continues at coordinate 217,058,994 of CM060947.1, read as the reverse complement.
ATTTTTCTAAAATCTTCGTGTTTGGCACAATGGTACAACTACTAATGCCAAATTTCCTATTCAACAGATTTTTCGCTTTTGAGCTATGCGCGCAAGGACACACACACACACACACACACACACACACACACACACACACACACACACACACACACACACACACACACACACACACAAATGTTTTCCCCAAATACTTCCTGGTACTGGGAAATCCAAAGAAATGCTTGGACCTTTAGCAGGTAGCAAACACAATATAAAATATGGTCACATTCCAACGAAAAAGACATCCAAGTTGTGTCTGTCGTTTAGATTTCCCTGAAAGGAATAGATCAATTGAAACAAGTTGTAAATTTATTTTTAAAAAGGTCCAAATTGACCTTCTTTAAATATGCTATGCTTAAAATAGGTAAAGTAAACACTGTGATTATTAGTTTGGAAATACCTAAAAATATCATTATAATTTTTTATTTATTAGCATTCAGTAAAAAAGACGTTTAGCTTAATATAGGAGCTCTAAGCAGAGCACTACCTGAAGATCGCTATTGCTGCGCACATTTCTGGGAATTAGAAAAGTTGATTGCTCAACATTTTCCAGTTAGTAAATCAAATGTTCCGGCTTCCAACATCTGTGACGTCAAGTGCGTCCTTTGGCAGTCACAAGATTCTATACAGATTTGGCCAGCTTAGCATTTCAAACACCTTCATCTTTGACCCAGGTGCAGAAAAACAATGTGCAGAAAATTGTGGAGTGGAAATTCAATACTAAACTGATAATTTTGAAGTTAGCAGCGTTGGCGTGCAGAAGCAGTACATTAACAGGAGCGTTGCATGAAATTAATTGAAATCTGACTTAATGGAACATCCGCTGGGACTAAATCCCGGTTTAAGAATTACGAATCAAAACAAGATACCTAAAACTATCATAGAGCTACAAAAGATAAATACGAAGACTAAATCTAAAATAAGTATAAGTGGAGAATTAACTGATGAGGTGGGGTACACAAAGGGTGTAAGCCTAATTTTTTTATTTCACCATGGCGTTCAGCGTTTGAGAAACGCTGATGAGAAGTGAAAATGACCTTACTTTTATATACAGCTAGGCTAGAGTGTTCAAAAGCATACGGATCTGTGACAGCAGCTGAACACTTAAGTTTCGACGGGGAAAATGTAGTGTACGCCCAAAGAATCTGTAAGTTAAAAGCCAAAATTATTAGCGAATAATGTAGTGTAAATAGAATTAATATCACGTGGAAATATAATTGAAGTTAAGACTTCAAGTTCGCAGAGCAGAAAAAATATCAGGTTACCTATGATATGTTGTTTGTAAGAATAATTATTCGAAAGATGAAGTGTACAAGTCTGTAATAAGATATCTGTTCCGACGACAGCAAAACAATTAGTCAGAGAAATAAAAGTGAATGCATTAAGGGCACTTGTAGGGGAAACAAGTATGGACAGAATGAAGATGTGAGAAAAGAATGTGGTATAACGGATTATAATAACATTTGTAAAACAAAGAAGGAAACATTAGAATGAACATAGAAGTGTTTAGTGGTTTCTAAAAAGACGGCTAGAAGGATAATTTTTCATTGCACCAGACTCTCCTTGAAGACAAACAGGCTTAGCCTGAACAAAAAAGAAAATAAATTATAGAAGCAGGTGGAAATTCTAGCTTTGTGAATAATTTGTATGGCAGCTATGAAATAGATAACACTGATGGATAAATCAGTTTTTTAAAATGCGTTGTTTGCTCAAGCAGTTTTCTTTTACATATTATCTGGAAATACCCCATATTCAGCTGCAATATAATTTTGTGCGCGGGTATACATTCCAGTAAACCAAATGCAAGGCCATTTGTGAGAGATAACTCTTCAGTGCATGCAAATAACGGAACAGCTTAAGTACTGGAATGAGTCACAGCGCAGATGCTCGCGTGTTTACGATTCTTATCGCTGATCTGCTTTTGTTTTGTTGAAATTCAACAAGGGGGCGTAACATTTTAATCGGCTAGGGTGGCGTTATTTTTATTTCCATTGTAAATGCGAATTTTTTGTAGCAGAATGGCAGATATTTGTTGTATTAGGACTAATTATACAGAAAATAATGACAGGAGCAGCTATGACAATATCAACGACAAAACGAATTTATAAATGTAAAAACACAATCGGAAAGGCGTAATTACTGAAAAAGCTCAATTAACTGTTCTCTATCTAAGTAATTATGCACAGTTAACAACACAAAAAAGAAAGAACACCGGTATTTGAAATGCTGATGTCATTACTCATTACATACCAGAAAAAAGTCACAACGCATTTTTATCCTTTGCTATGGTAATTATGTTATTTTATTAAAAATGCTGAAAAAGTATGGAAAAGAATACAACTGACAGCAAATAAGATTTACCTTTAAAACTTATAATTGTTTTAGAGTCGGTGTAGATATACTTCTTAATAAAATTAGTCACAACATCGCGATTCGAATTCCATCGTAATAATATCTAATAATGATAATAATAATAATAATAATAATAATAATAATAATAATAATAATAATAATAATAATAATAATAATAATAATAATAATAATAATAATAATAATAATAATAATAATAATAATAATAATAATAATAATAATAATAATAATAATAATAATAATAATAATAATAATAATAATAATAATAATATCCATATTATTATTATTATTATCCATTATCCATATTATTATTATTATTATTATTATTATTATTATTATTATTATTATTATTATTATTATTATTATTATTATTATTATTATTATTATTATTATTATTATTATTATTATTATTATTATTATTATTATTATTATTATTATTATTATTATTATTATTATTATTATTATTATTTCTTGCTTTCTTTTTCCGCTGTGCCTCCGTATACGCAACATTTGTTCTAATTTGATCTAGAGTTTATTTTTTTCTCTGGCCTAAGTTTGGGTCTATTGTGACGAAAAATATAGAATTATGAAGATGAAATATGGACATGCAGAACATTGGAAGCGGTGAAGTGTAAGTAAAAAATAAGTGATGAAGGATAACTTTTTAAGGCTTTAACTGAAGGAAAAAGGAAAAATAAGCTGCGACACCGAATGCGAGGAATAATTCTGTACTGGAAGAACTGGTGATTTGGGAAAAGATTCAGTGTAGAAACATGAATTGGGGAAATGTTTTGAACAGAAAAAAAAATTAATCTCTAGATCAAATTAGAACAAATGCTGCGTATACGGAGGCGAAGCGGAAAGAGAAAGCAAGAAAGAGAAAAAGAAATATGTGCAAAGTTGATGTTCAAAACATTTATCTTTCTCGAAAACGTTGGCATTTCTGTTTGTAATTACAGAAAATAATGAGTGGTAAATGTATATTTAGGCCGCTTCTTTCTCTTTGAATTTTTATTAATGGGAAGCAGATTAATGTATATCTCTAAGTTTTGTGGAATAATTTCTTTTAACCTAAAACATTTATGCATTTGCTTGGTTGCATGGGAACAAAATTCTCCCAGCCTTCTTAGTATTACAGCAGGAATGACTTCAAATTATAATGTTGCAGTGAGCGAAATTAAAAAACCTCAAAATAAGCAGCATTTATTCAGATTATTCCAGCACATACCAACAGCATTACTGTCAAATGCAGTAACAAAACAAGTACTTGTGGTTTTGGTTTTAGAGAGAGAGAGCTCCGTCTTTGAAAAACGTAAACCTATCATATCGTGAAACAAGGAATGCCAATAGAACGAAATAAGAATGTACGATATCTTAGCTCAAAGGCAGTATAAACTAAAGTATTACAAAAAATATTTGCCAAAAATTTGTTTCAGCAAAATGAGCTTAGAAGTGATTTCAAAGCGATTTTCAACCCAATTATAATTTAAAAACAAAAAATTATAACATAGGAGAAAGCATAGATTAAAGAGCGATAGTGATATTATTTATAATTTTGTAATTTAAAAGGAAACATTTTTGTGTTTAAATATATCTGTGCTTAATGGTTTTGCCCTGCATTCGGAGAAACCCATTCAGCTGATTTATCTGTAAATTTGTTAATCGTTGTTCTGAATGGTTGATATCATTTTTAAATCATGATAGGTCCACATTTCAACAACCTAACTGCCATTTAAGTTAATTGGTGAAAATTGATAGTGGTTTACCGGGAAAATATATGCATCAATTGGAGAATTGTAATGTCATGACAGCACGTTGGCAATGGTAACTCAATGCGTAAGAGCGACTGGACGGAAACCAGGAGATCCATGGTTCAAATCCCGGTCGTGGCATTGGATTTTTCAGTTTAATTCCATCCATCCTAATCGCCTTATAAGGTACAGCGCGTTTTTTTGTGATAAGTAATTTATATTTTTTATTAATTCAAATGAAAGTTATTTTCTACGAATATTGAAATTATATACTTAATAACGGCCATTAATGTCTGGGTAATACTTTTTTCCAATGGGAATTTTCATGTAGTAGTTACTTTAATCTTATAAAGTGTAAAAAATCAGCAAACACAGTGAATGATTTTACACAATGTTATTTTTTTGTAAATATAAACCGGGGCGATAAAATTCCAGTCGGATACTTTGTTACATACACTTTGAAGTACAGTAAACATTTTTTGATGTTTATCCGTATTTTTATGGGAGAGATACACATTGAATGTGGAAAAACAGCAAGACAGTGAAAAATGTATGAAAATGGTTATCTTATTTACTTACAGGCCCAATTAGAAACCGAAGTCCACATAACATGAATTACTTCCATCTCATAGGGACAAAGATGGAAAGTACTTTCAGGCGAGATTTGCACATATAGTTTTACTGCAATAGTTCCTTTCTCCTCCCTTAAAAGGAGTGCGGAATGAGGCAGAAAGCATTAAGAGATCCTCTGAAGATGAACCACATTTAGATGCTACAGACTCTTTAGTTCATTACAAATGCTGGAGTCATATATTGAAAAACATTGTGTTCTGGAATCGTAACAAAATGTAGATGGGTCCAGAAAGTGTCGTGACTGTTACGTATCAGTAACACTTCCTGAACTTCGTTTTGGGCAGCAAAGCTTTAGAGACGAAGTCTTGTTGGCTTATGAAAAGTGCTGTTTGTGATTCCGCAGAATTCAGTGACCCACATTCTGAGCATTCCTAAAGGACGTGACACAATTTCCGTACGACGCACGCTGGCGCCATAGACGGATGTGTTTGGAACGGCTGGTATATGACGCTGACTACAAAAGGGGTGGGGGAACGGCTGACCTTCGTCGCGGACAAAGAAGGGTCTGGCTCTTTTTTATGTTGTTGTGCGGCATTATGTTGGAGGGAAAGCAAAGCTAGAACGTACAACATGGCTGCCACGCCGAGTTGGGATAAACATTTGCAACTTTTCAGCATTTGACATGCAGTAACAATTGCCTTTGTGTTTATTCCGTATAAGGCCCCTTTCATTGTCTTTTTCTTTCTGAAATTCCGTTTTGTTGTACAATAGAGATGTGGGCGTCATTTTACATTGCATTTAATTATAGCCTTTAACTGTGAATTACAAAAAATGCGGGATGAAATATGATTGTCATTTGTTACGATAATGCGCAATGCTGTCCCTTTTTTTCCGGCAAACGTTTGGCGAGCATATACACGTAATTTTAATTATTGCTGCTAAAATGCTTGCAAACTCAAGCGCAAACATAAAAAAAGTTCAATTTTTTCCCCTGAAATGTATTCTCTATGCATACAACCATTCTGTATTTTAAAAGCTATAGGTCACTTTTGTCCATTTACTAAGCATACTGTCTGCTTTATTCCTGAACACAAATGAAAATTTTCAACGATTAAGCAACATGGAGAAATAAAAATGAATAGTGTAGTTCTTCGAGTATATTCTTTTCAATTTGTTGAAGGAAAGGTAACAGAATTATAATTATTTATACTATCTGATTCTTTATTCTTTTAATTCTCTCTGTCACCTGAAATGAAATTCAGGTGTTTTAAAGTCGATAGAAACTCATAATAAAATTTCACCAGCAATTAACAGCCAAGAATGTGGCACATAAAACTTCTAGATGTCTTATTTCTTTCTCCCTCTAAGAGACCTGGAATTAAACTTAGCAATTTCCCCTGAGGTAAAAACATACGATTTATTCGCCTTCGTTAATTTATTTGCTAATTATTTTGCCGAAAGTGTATAGAATGTATCCATCGTTCTGTAATACCGTAGCATATGACTTTTTAAAAGCATGCTAACTTTGAAAGGCAGAAATAGAGGTTGTTGAGTGTGATTTCAAATGAGGGGGAAAAACAAACAAATTATTCCAGAAAACTTAAGAACCTTATCGCCTGTTTAATACATCGTAATTTCTTGAAAAGGAAATAAAGTGCTTTTGACATTGCTCTCGAATTTATCGCATATCAGATCAAGATATTATATTGCGAAGCAAAACAATAAAACATTAATTTTTTATTTGAAGTGCTATTTTCATAATTATGCATCGAATGTGTCATTAAGTAATGAACCTGTATAGTTGAATGCTTCACGTGTTCCACTTTAGACTCTACATATGACTATAGCGATCATCTCCATAGGTGAAAAACGAAGGGTAAGTGTGCCTAAAGCACTGACATTTTAAAATTTTGAAGGAAGTTTTGCAAAAGTTATAAAATCGTCGTTCTTTACTGCACCTTTTCAAATGCAAATCGCTAATAAACATATAAAAGAATAAACAATCAAAACTTTGCACTTTACTTGTAGATCCATTTGCGTATTTCTACATTATTTTTCTTTCGTAGCAGCGAATTACAAAAGCACAGTTTACTACATCATATGATATTTGTAAATAAATTGAAAGCATAAGTGTATACGCTAATCTTTTTAACGTTTAAGTTTATTTACATGTTATTTAGTTATGCTATAAACTTTCCATGTACAAATTACCTAAATTTCACATTTTAGGCTTATACTGTTATACTTTAAATATGCCTGGAGGGTAAGTTGTTTGCTGTTTAAGGTAGCATGTTTTCATGAATGCAATTGTTGAACATTTTTTAAAGTCTTTATGGGACAGATATCGTCCATGGAGAATAGTTTAACGGTACATCTAGATGAAATTTCAAAATTGTACTTTCAGCATATTTGTTTCATAAAATGGTGTCACCACCATAATTATAAGCACAGCTAAATTTCATAAATATCAACAATGATTTTGGGGGGAAAAAGTTGTAAAGTATTTCACTTTTCCAAATTGCAGGAGTTTTATTTTTTTTTAAAGTAAAATTAAAACATTAATTTCATATATTAAAGCTGTCTGGAAAATAGAATTGTCAGCTAATTGATTGCTTTAGGAGAGAAACAAAAGAAAGAAATTAAACGCTGCTTGTCGTTAATAGTAAATTTAATTATGCATATTTTTGGGTAATTGTAAAATTCAGTAAAAATCATATAATGTGGGTGTTTTGAGAGGTTGACAGCAAATTATAATTTTGGGGATATTCTCACTTTTTAGGGCATCCCACAGGTGAATCTTGACCAAATGCTCGAGCATATTAAACTTTCATTTTAAACTGCAGACGCCATGGTTTCTTCATGAAATGTACATACTCTGTGAACGTTTTGCGGGGTTTTAGTAAAAATGTAAACCGAAGTGTAAAGTTAGTTGTACACAACTTTTACCTCTTCCTTATGCTTACAAAGTAATCGGATCTGCACCATTATCATGGCAACCGATTTACATAAAAATGATAATTTCATATTCTACTTAAATATATATCTTACATGTAAGTAAAAACATTTGTCAGAAATATAATGTCCTTAAAATTTTCCAGTGTACCAGTTTCTACAAATTTAAGCAAGCGAGACTTTATTATTTTGGTTTATTTTACAGCCAATTATAATTCAACCTTTTGGAACAAATAGATAAAATGGTATAGAGCATATAGTCAGCATCTGCTGTGACAAAGTCACGTGATTATTTAACATTTGAATGGTTGATAGTTTGAGAGAATTATCTAGTTGTTAGGGAGTAGAAATTCTATTAGCGCGACCGGCTCACTGTTACAAAAGAAGCATTTGTTTTTTCTCATGTAACATTTGAAAATTGGCACGAATGTCTACTGTTTATCAACAAAATGCCGTTTAATACATGTTATTGCGTGGGTTCAATGTAGTGTTTTAGTGACTGATTAAGTGTGTGGGGTTTAAGGGCCCCACGGCTAGACCATTTGGACCAAACTGGGTTTAGATACACTGAAATACTTCCTACTTTTACTCTGAGCTGCAAAGGAGGAGGCGAGGTTTTCATAGCATCTGCCAGGTTCAGTAAGAGTTTGCTGCCTTAGTAGGGAGGTGCTGCGCCATTCGTAGTTTCAAAAGCATTTTGAAGGAATGTGTAAAGAAGTCGAGTATTAAGATAACGTTTTGTGTAATTGCTAACATAAAAGATATCTAATCATAGTTTAGTACATATTCTTTACCTGGAAATAAAATAATTTGTCATTTAGGTTTGTAGATAAATAATATTAGGTGTGTTGAATCTTAACTTACTGTTTTCCAGCGAATATGTTCTCTCTTAAATCATTCCTAACGATATAAGTTGCCAAGATCGTTAAGACATACATACATTCATGAACGGGATGTCTGCGGTTCATACCCTACTTATACGTCAACACAAAAACAATGTGGGCACTGATCCGATGTTCATTCAAACCTAACGAGGTTGCAACATCATTGTTTTTGTTTTTTCAGTTGGAATCTACATTTAAAATAAAGGTATTCCTTTGCAACGCCATTCCGTCTTATGGAACAATTTTTGCGTACAGTGAGATCCTCTGGCTTTGTTCATTAGGAGGCAAAACACTTCCTCCTCTATGTTCAGGAGAAATTTCGTATTTTCAAACAATATCTAGGTTTATTTCCAAGTGTATGAATGACACCAATCATTTGTTTTTAGTGCAACTCAAATGGACCGACCATTCTGCAGCTTGCACATCACATATCCCTAAGAACTTTTATCCAGGGATGGATGACCATATTTCAGTCTTATTGCTTTGAGGGCAATTAGTGTTTCAAATTAAGTGAAATTCTCTGAATTATTCATCGGAAATTATTCCGATGAAACATTTCACAATAAATAATTCAAGATTAAGAACTTCGTAAGAGTTCCTTACGAAGAGAACACATACAGGTGTTCCAACCCTGCGTTTCCAAGGTGGCATAGGGTATGACCTATACTTTTGTTGCTTTAAGGGTACCATAGCTGAAATTTGGTCTGAAGTTTCACATAATTCAACTTTTAATTTTAAGCCCAACTCGGCAGCGTAGATGGTAGCATGTCTGCCTCACGTTCAAGAGGTCCCGGGTTCGAATCTCGGTCAGGGTGAGTTACCTGGATAAGGTTTTTCCGGGGTTTTCCCTTATCCTGAAAGACGAATGTCAGGTAGCTCCATAGAACCTGGACACATTTGAGCATCATTTCACCCATTTCATTCACCGTCCGATATGACATAACGTTGGAGGACGTAAAATTACAAACAAACAAAAATTGAGTTTTCATTTTGCCCTCAGAGCTCTCTAAAGCTTCAACGCGTGATCATTTAAATGCCCAAGAGTACTTGGAGAAATGATTCGTGTTTACTTATAATGCATTTTACTCGACTTCAGTTTTCTTATTCTATAGTTCCATATTATGTCTTTTACCAAATTTCCATTTTTAGCAGAAACTCTGAGATATTAAACTTTAAAATACTGTGGATTTTGCTACGACTTTCATACCGCTCAAGATATGCGTTAATTAATTCGGCCGTTGAGGAGGATAAATTGTTACAAGCGTTATAATTAATAATAATTAACATTTGCCCTTAAAACAATCAGAAATTTGGAAACGTTTATATGACAGTCCTGTGCATTAATATTTTAAAAATGTGGTGCTATTTTTACTTTTACTTTTTTGAACAGTTATAGTCTACCTAGATCCTCCCCAAAGCCTTTTTTAGAAAAAGATCCATGTATATATGTGTGAACAGCATAGCTCAAAAACGTGGTCTGCTAAATACCAAACTTGCTTTTTATGTTCATGATCTCCCAAGATGCAAATCGAAGTTTTTCAAGAACTCCACTACCCTAATTACTGTTTAAGTGGATTTTTTTTTTCTTCAAACATTTTGATTTTCTCAAATATGGCTAACGATGTTATGTTTGAAACGTTTTATGACATTAAATACCGTGAATTTTCTGGGAAGAGCCTCAGAAGTCCTTTTCATTCTAGATGACTTTATCATAACTAATAAATCACAAGAGATACAAAATATTACCATACAACAAATTTACATCTCGCTAAAACACATAATTTACATCAAATACTTTTAGAGATAAACATTTTCGAGATATCCTTTATTATTTGTTGGAATATATAAATACTTTTCTTGAATAGGAAGTCATTAGTTTTTGTTATGTCCTGGCCAAGCAAAGAGAATGATATGTCAAGGCTATAATGTATCTGTACTGCAACATGATTTCTATTGTTATGCGATGATTGAAGATGCTATGATCCCCACGTTGTGGCGACATATGTAGCAGGATTCCTCCGTTGTTGTGGCAACATATATGTATATAGCAAGATTCGTGCTGGTATCTCGTTTCCCGTCGTTGGTCTTACTTCGTCAATCTTACTTTCGTCCAAAATGTTTTGACTTGAAGAAGATATTCCCCGAAGTTATCAGGAAAATCTTTAATTATGCCTCGGCTAGCGTTTAATATTCTTTTGTTATATTCTTACTTACGAGCAATGAAAACTCTAAGTTACAAGGGTGATAACGAGTGAAGAAATCATTCAGATTTTTAATTTGAAATTCTATAAGAAATCAATCTTTTGTTTATTTCTTTTAACACCAAATTCATTACAATTCTTATCACAAAACTTTACACTGTGATTGGAATCAACCTAATACTTCAACTTGAACTAACACTTAAATATTTTAGAGCAACTTAAAAAAAAGTCTGATCTCTTCTGCGTTTCAGAAAGAAAGACGAATTTTCTTTTGGTTTCTACACCAAGATTATTTAATCCTTCGTAACTGTCGCTACCCATATATTACTTTTGTATGATTGGCCGATTTACTACGGCCAATTACAAAATTGCATATATTTGTACACAATTTTGTTTGTTTTTCTTTTATAAATTTATAAATTTTTCAAACCTTTTTTAAATATAAATTAAAACAATTGTTACACTACCATCGCTTAAGCCTACTGTATTCACCTTTTCCCATGTAAGGGAATGTGTAATAATCCAAAGTCCACAAAAGTCTGTCTCGATTAAGATGAAATAAACAGAATGATTTGTTCAAGAGTGGGTAGAGAAAATCATATGAGTACGTACATCAGCATTTTTAAAATTACAGTTTGGCAATGTGTATAACACCTGATTAACATAACTAAGTTAAAAATAAAGTGCTTTTTTTCGTCTCAAAATAATATATATATATCTGCACGATTAGAACACATTTGTAATTGTTGTTGAGCAGCTTGTGATAATATTTTGAAAACTTTATTAAAAAAAGGCAAGCTTTAGAAATGACACTTATGGATACATTATTATAAAACATCATGTTGTCTATACTACATACGTGCTAACCAAGACCGTGAGCTTGTTCAGGACCCGTGGAAAAAACATTTTCACTGTAATAGATGGGTACTTCTTGTAAACTGTAACGTACCGCCCTAGAGTCCATCCATCCCTTATTTTACAGGACAGCTCCATATTTAGTCTACTACTTTATACATTGTTAAATGCGCAGAAATGTTAGATGATTTTAAATCATTCTTTGACGAAGGGATACAGAAATTATGCCCCTATATGACAACAATCTTAATATACTATGGCAGAAATTATTTGGCAAAGCTTGTTACACATTCAAAACAACGCAAGGTAATTTGATTTTTGCAATATAAATTATATTTCATTGAAGACACAACAAATCTACAGGTTGGCATAGTTATATCTGTTTATCAAAATTGAACATTTTAAGAATGAAGGTATAATGCATATGATAGTTCACTGACAGTCATTACAATTCTCTCTCTCAACATTGTACAGGATCACTACACTCACAGTTCCCTACCAATTCATTTGAGTGAGAAAGACTTTGTAGTGAGGGTGAGGACCATCGTGTTGAAAGCCATTGTTTACAAGATCTCATTGTTCTAATTGTGACTCGAGGAACATTTCGAGATTTAAAGCGTTTCTCTGTGTGAAGTCTACGACGATCGTCTCTAAAGAAACATATTGGCAGACGGTCACACCTGCATTGCTAGGAAAAGGTGTTTTAAGTGTAGCGGCGTGTAGCTTTGTGCTCTTGGCTGAAAGAAGTAAAAATTTTAAAGAGTTTAATTCGGAGAGTTGATTGTAATCTAAACTTGTTTTCTCGAATATGTATAAAGAATTTTATATACATCAAATAACTTACAATACTTGCCAACTTTTATGGCTTGCTCGTAAAATGTACGGGAACGGAGGCCTTTTTACGACCTTACTCCACAAAGAGACTTTTTACGGCTTTGTGGGCAGATTCAAAAGTGTTACAGATTTTCATCGTGAACATAACAAAGCATTCTCTTGCATTATATTGTAACAAAATTAAGACTGTCGCTTAGTGGTTCAGGCGTATCATCAGTCACGATCAGAGTGTCGGTCCGTAACAAAATACCTAAGTGTATGGATTTAAAATGTTATTTTTATCTCCGGTACCCAGCAGTAAATGAGCGCCAACATTTAGTAACAGACAAATTATTTTACTTATTCAAGGAATATAACTTTGTCAATTTTTACGACAGGTTTTGCTTATAGTTCGTGTTATGAACGATAAATAAATATAAATTTGTATACAGTCAAGGACAGAAAGAAGCAGTACTACCAGGACATTGAGCACAAATTTCCAACTTTCATGAAATCTCAAAATTACTATGTTTTGCTTGACGAGGAAAAATGTGTATGGATTTCATTTCAGGAAGTTGGCAAGGCATGACTTTCAGTAATTAACATTATTCTTCTTCTTTAACTGCCCTCTTATACCACTACGTATTGTCAGGGTATTCTTGTTTGTCTTAACCCTTACGCTGGTTGAGGAACGGAATTTCTGGATCCAGGTGTGAGAGTGAGAGAAGTGAATGGCAGAATTAGGGCGAGATAGAATGATAGGAAAGATAATGATGATGCAAGATGAAAGATAATGCTGGCGGGAGAAACTGGTGGAACCGGTAGAAAACCCTCCCAAGCGCCATGTTGTCCACCACAAATCCCACTTTGCAGTCGCCTGGGATCGAACGCGGGCCGTGTTGGTGAGAGCCAAGCGATCTAACCACTCGACCACGACGCAACCACACTACTCTTTAACGATAAAACATTTAAGCCATACTGGATAAATATAGATAATATTACACTTGTAATGCTTGTTGAAAGACATTTTAGCTTGTAAATTAACTTCAAAATTGACTGCAGGCATTGTTGTAATTTGTTTGTTAGGAAATTATTTAAAAAAAAAATAGCAGTTAATGGCTACATTTTTTGTGATGCATTTTCTGTTAGTTGACATTTGCCAAAATGTGATTTCACAGTATCACCAATAGTCCCTTATCGTAGTAAGCGGTTGCTAGGTAATTCAGCTTTGGTGTTTACTTCGCAAGTTAATTAAACAAAGTTACCATAGAGATAGTTCAATTCTGAGTCATGTTGTCTTCTCTTGCTTGGAATGACCGATGAACACAATACAGTGACGAGGCTGATGTTAATATACAGTACGATCCATATAAACCTGAACCATTTCAATAGGCCATAACGTTTGCAACTTTGGGAGAACATAATACACAACTGGGAGATTACATTACAGTATTTACATCTCAGAGAAAATGTTGGAAGTGTCCTTCACCAGCATCTATATGTTTGAACTCGTCTCACCATATTCTCTGAAGTTTTACGGAGAGTATCCTCGCCAATGTTAGTTATTTCGGTTCGAATGGATTCCTTAACAATATCAATTGTCCGTGGCCTATTCTTATACACTCTATTTTTAGATACCCCCACAAGAAAAAATCAGGTAACTTTAGCTCAGGGGTTCTGAGGAGCCACAGACCTTTTCAGATTATTCTATTATCAAAGAAACTGGTTACAAGTTACATTGCGTCATTAGATGTATGGCAAGTTGCTCCATCTTGCTGGAAATAGTCTCTTAATTCGATATCATCTCCGTAAAACTTAAGAGAATATGGTGAGACGAGTGCAAACATGTATAGATGTTGGTGGAGGACACTTCCAATATTTTCTCTGAGAAGCAAATAGTGTAATGTAATCTTCCAGTTGTGTATTATATTCTCCCAAAGTTGCACGTGTCCCATTATTGGTTCAAAAGTTATGGCCTATTGAAACGGTTCATATTTATATGAATCGCAGTGTATTCTGCTTAAAATGTAACGAAGGAAGAAAATGCAGCAGGTGATTGTTCCATAACGCAGTACATTGCATATTGTACTTTCTTCATTCATAACTGCTGATATGTATTTCTTTCCATTGATTATCCCTCACAATGCTATCATGATAATATCTGTCTGGCTTGAATTTCACTATCGATATCGGCTTGATTTCGTCAAACATGATAAAACCAGAACAGATTTTGATTCAGTTATTCAGTAAATATAGAATTCACTTGACAAATACACGCGAGGAAGTCCGAGGAGTGTCGAGCGAACTGCCAATTTACATGAGAAAGGGAGAACCAAAGAAAGCCGAGGCTGGTCTGAGAGTTTGGTGATGAAAATAAATTTCTTAGGGGAAAAATATACATAAATGAAAAGTTACACACTTATCCCCAATTAATGTCTATATTTTGTTTGCAGCATTAACCTGGAAACTGTCGTTAGATTCATTTTATTTTAAATTAATTCAAATTGCAAAAATGAGGAATGTTTATTTGTATTGTGACTGTGGGTTCGTAGAATTAAAGTCCAATTTGCCGAAATTCAAAATGTTCTTTATTTCCGTAGAAATACACTCTTTCAATCATTACGTAACAGAATTACGTCACATACACACAGTCTACCAATGTCCATGACAATAACAAACAGCGTTATGTTTACATCAGCTCTCGTTACAACAACACTCTACAGCTGTACACTGCTTACGACTCTTTGCGACTCACTCTTGGCGAGTCGTCGTCTTCTTAAATACCTCATTGATAAATTCTAGATATTTCCGGAATAAAGAAACCGAATATTCTATCACCATTCAGAAGCAATCTAATCTATGCCGGCAAGCTCTTTATCTCGCTACCTTTACTTGCCGGCTCTTTGTGTACAATAGCCCCGCTATCGTAGATAACGGCTTCCCCATAGTATTTTATAAAATTATAAACGTAAGCATATTTTACTAATCAAAATTTGAGGCACTTTTCCATTTATCTACTACCTATTCCAATAATTTAAAATACTTTTGGCTACTGGAGATCTAATGGCATTGTGTTCATTTATGTTTGTTTATCTATGAGCATAGTAACTGAACTCACTCCGGCCTTAGAACGGGTTTTAATATCAACACGTACAGCTCTTGGTGCGAGTGAAAATAGTTGCTATATTGCACATTTTTCGCTTGTTTAATACATTCAAATCATGAGTGGGATTATAAGCACAATAATTCTACTTTCAAAGCTTTTAAATGTGAACTTAACGTTTTATGTACTTCTATTTATTGTCACGCGTTAGTACTTCCCCGACTGCATTTGTTTACAGCAAAGCAGTCTTCTAGTTCCGTCCTTAAAGGAGTGTAGAGAAACATAAAAGCGGCAGGACTCTGAAGAGCGGTGAAAAGGCAATTGTATTAAATGTGTTTTACTTTTTATTTTAACGTTATGCCACGCTGGCTGTAAAATATGTAACTAGCTTGAAATGAGAAGCAGCTGGTGTATCTGTAAACAATGCTTTAATGGAAGAAAAGGAAATGGGAAAAAATGGAATTCTATAAACAAATGGAAAACTATTAAATGTTTTAGGGCAAGTGGATGTTTTGTTAAAAGTGTCATTCGGTTTAAAATCATAGTTTCTTTTTGAACTATAAACTTGGACGACCTCCAAATGATAGAACTACTTCTAAGCCTCAGGCGATGTCGCACCTCCTTCTGACAACACACATTTAGTGAGATTTTACTTACAAAATAATTCGTATATTTCATAAATTTCCTTCACTCGTTTCCTGGAATTAACTAAGCTGTTACAATAACCTTCAATGAGATGTAAATAGCTGAGCAATAAGCCGGGAGTAGTGAAGGCGTAGTAATCAACAACTTCCTCTGCACCCTGTTCTTCTCTGATCTGCCGCGAGAGATTGTTTACAGCACGTTTATCTCACGATTGCTGGCTGACAGTAGACAAGTGTTTATTGACGATATTCGGTTCTAAGGTGACAGCAATGTACTCTACAGAGGAACGTGTGTTTCTAGTGAAAAACGTTTTTAATGAACGTGCAGCAAAAGTGAAAGAAAATCTGGCAGATATATCACAAAGTGATATTGTGCTTCCGCATGCAAAATAGTCAAAAAGAACTCGGTTAAAATCCAAGAATACAGTAACAGACCGCAGTGACTGGGTTTAGAGGTTTATTATGCACATATTAGGTAGGACTTTTCTTTAAATACAAATGAACCTTAGTTTCACTTATCCGGATGCGTAAATTGATAAAATACACAAATATGGTGTACTGATCATCCAAATAACTCCTTTATTTCAGGAGAAGATTCGAGTACGGTGTGCAATCTCTTGTTTGCGGATTATTGGACATTTTTTTTACGCGTCAGTTAATTCCGATGTTTACTGCTCTGATGTTCTATTACCATTTATTGAAAAGCTAAATGAAGATGGGTTGAATGGTGCATTTTTGTTTCAACAAGAGAACGTCACTGTTCATAGGTACATCACTTCAATCTATGAGGTTATTATTAGAAATGTTTGAGGAACGACTGATTTTTCAAGGCCGAACTCCTTATTCTCCCCGAACTCCTGATCTGACCTCTATTTTCTTTGGGGATTTCAAAAGCTTCTATCTCAAGAACATTCCCAAAACAAGTGATGAACTGAAAACAGCAAATACAGATTACATAGCATTGGTAACCAAAGAGACTTTAATTACAGATTTTCAAAATGAATTAAATTGGGTGAATTTCTGTCTTCAAGAAAATAATACACATTTTAAACCGGTGAGCTTCCGATTATTTATCTCAAGAATTACTTTTACTGACGTTATACTGTAGGCTCGCGGCAGCCAGTACTACCACCGGGATATCCGTCTCCAGAGTTTTGTTTACATGAGAGCTGCGGCGCGATTTTTCGATTTCCCGTTACAACCAGGAATGTTTATATCAGGATTCATGTTCTTTAGCTACCATAACGAATAAAGCAAACAGAAGACAAGCTAAAGAAACAAACGAAGGTAGCAACATTCATTGTATTGGTTGTTGTTCATTTAGTAACAGTTCCCCTTTACACACTGCGATGAGGCCGCCTCTGGAGCCTAGGCATTTCCAGCTCACACAGCGGGTCATTTCATCCTGTAGATGCCAAGAGCTGTATTTGGCGAAACGTCGGTTCTAGACCACGGCCTACAAGCTCGGAATAGTCAGTATGGGGGCCATGAAAGCCAAGTTTATATGGGTCTTAGATTTCAGTTTAACTTTAAATTGCTGTATTGTACGTCATGGTAATAAACAAGCTACTTACTATTTAGTTTAATTGATGGAAATTAACCACTTCTTCACACTAGCCGTATATAGGCTAGGGTTTTTGATAGAGACAACCTGAAAAATTCAATGTCATGGCCGGGATTTGAACCACGGATCTCATGGTTTCCGTCCATGGCCAACGTGCTGTCCTGACATTAAATTCTCCACTTGACTCAATGGATAAGAGCGACTGGACGGAAACCAGGAGATCCGTGGTTCAAATTCCGCCATGGCATTGAATTTTTCAATTTGACTCTATCTCTCTAAAACTACTTGCTACAGTATAATTTTACAATATTTTGCCCAATGTGGTTTAAACAGTGCAGATTTTACACCAGGGAATGAAGGTTTGGTAAGGGATAGCTTTTTTTTTTTCATTTTTAAGACAGCTTATGGTTTCCTTTGAGTCCTAAGTGTACAAAGTTTTGTCCAGATAGACCAAGAGCGTTGATATGTACGATATAGAGTTGAAAATAAGGGTAATACAAATTATTGTAACTTTCAAGATTAGCCCTTTTTTCCAAGTACTGTAAGTTGACCCAAGTTTTGTTGAAGTCATTACAAAACTAATACCAAATAACAAAATTTAAAAATCAAAAGGCAGCTGGTGACAAGACGAAGAAGATAGGCAACTTCTAAAAAAATCTAAGTCTCTGCTGGTATCCCCTTGGGCTTGAAATCATTAGAAATACACCATGTTTACAAAAAAGTGCAGAAACAATGCTCTGATATACACAATTGGGAGATTACATTACTATTTACATCTCAGAGAAAATGTTGGAAGTGTCCTCCAGCATCATCTATTCATGTTTGCACTCGTCACACCATATGCTCCGAAGTTTTACGGAGATGACACCATGGAAATTGCAACCAGTTTCTTTGACAATCGAATAATCTCAAAAGGTCTGCTCCGCCCCCCCCCCCCCAGATCCTCTGACCTAACCTCACCGGATTTTTTCTTATGGGGGTATCTAAAAAATAGAGTAAACAAGTACAGCCCATGGACAATTGATGTTCTCAAGGAGTTCATTCGAACCGAAATAAGTAACATTGACGACAATACTCTCCGTAAACCTTGTAAATAACTTGTGTATTATATTCTCCCAAAATTGTACGTGTGTTACGGCCTATTGAAATGGTTCGGGTTTATATGGATCGCACTGTGCATATTTAAAAAAAAGGATTAAAATTGGATGTTAAATGTTTAAATGTTCTTCTGATGTCCAATAGATCTCAGAGTTATTATATAATTAATTTTCATCAATTAAATATAAATTTCGGGAAGATAACTATTAACATTAAAACAGTAAGTAAACTTAAATACAATTGGTAAGAAAACAAAGGTGAAAATAATTTATTAGATTTTTTTTTTGTGTATGTGATACGCTTCTTACACCAATAAGTATACGAAATGGTGAAATGTAATATGGTAAAACATTCTAAAAGCTTCTCCTTAGTGGCTCAACAAAGTATCATTCCCTTGTTTGTGGGTTTTCTCATAATAACAGTGTGTACTGAACTGAAAATACTGAATAGAAATACAATTTATTTTCGTAAGTACTAGTATAGTCCCGCTGCTCGAACGGTTACCATGGATTTATTTTTGTTAATAGAAACCTCTCAGATAACACTGATTATTCTTGAAAGAGTGAAAAGTGATCTGCCACGCTTCCCGGCCCTGTGCTAAGCACCAATGAACGCATCACTTCAGCCAATGGAATTCGCAGGAATCACAAATGACAGATATATTCACTCCACGTGGAGTAATCAGTGCTTTATCTGAGTCGCTATTGCGCGATATATTGGTGATTGAGGGAGGGAGGTGAAGCTAAGATTAGAAATTCATCGGCTAATATTTCATTCGCAATTCTAAATATCAGTTAAGTTTTGGTGTATTTTTATGAATAGCCATGAACGTTATATGAAAACACAGATCTAATGGGCAAAGAGGCGAAGTTACCATTATAAGTATTCTAGGTCATTGCACCTATAATTAGATTTAATTAAACCGTCATTTGAAATTTAAAAAGCCATATGCAACATCTGGTATGTCAGCTAGTAATAAACACGGCTTCATATTATGGCCATGCAAACAGATAAAAGGAGTACAGATGGTAAACTGGCCACAACACGCATTTGAGCAATGCTGCATTTTTACTGCAGTATGACTCAATGCAGTACTAACATTTTGTTAAAACTTGCTTATACTGGAAATAATAACTTTAAACCTTCAAGACAGTAGACAACCTGACGTATCTTACATTTGCTGTATTGCGCAAGAAGTACTGCCAGAAAAGAAAATACACAACAAAGCTATCTCACAATGCTTGACAATTTTTAAGCCTTTAAGCGAAATTATTTGCACTTTAATCGTAAACTAACAGCCAGTTTCACTTTCAAACCCACATTCTGTTTAATCATTACCTATAATCACTAATAAGTAGTGTTAATTTAAATTGTTGCAGATTTGTTCATTGATATCCTTTATTCTTTAAATCCAAATTGATTAAGAATTCAATTTTTTCACAATATTTGTAGGAGTAAAGTTTACTTTCTTCCCTCAACAAGTACCTACTTTTAAGTAAGGATATGTAATACATCTATTTCTTAATAAAATTATAAAAAAAAAATAATGTTAATACTTCCAAACATAAAATGTTTATTTAACTGTAATTTAATCTGAAGAAAAATCACACCTAAATAAGCAATGAAGGAAAACTTTGAAATATAGAGGATGGTGAACGTAAATGTGTAATACGAAACATATATGTTGTTGATTTTTTTATAACTGCAACGCTGCAGCTACATAGAACTAAATTATGTTTTAAAATCAATGTTATCTGTGTAATTAAAGAAAACCACAAATATAATAAAATAATATAACTTTTTGTCTTATTTCCTGGAATATTGTATCAGAACATTTAATAATTATGTCACAAGTGGTTAAGCATGCGATGTTCTGTGTAACAATTTAAAATTGCAGCGAAGCATTTAAATAAATAAGGATGAATGAAGTCATTATAAAGTTGATAAGGTCTTTGAGAGTTTACTTAGAAGCAAATATTGATGTCTTTTTAAACTTTAGCTTAAAAAGGCTAAGCGGTCAAAGTAAGAAGGAAAGTAAGTTGTAGTATTGGGCTCTATTTTGTCTTGTTTCGTAAGACAAGAACCATATCAGTCCTATTGCAGCTGAAATAAGAAATAAATTAAGTGGTTCTCATCTGTGTATTACATGGGTCAGAGGGCACGTGGGGATTGCCGGAAATGAACGTGCAGATGAGCTTGCAAAGAGAGCTGCGACTTCAAGTCTTCCAGAGACATACACTCTATGCCCTATTTCTTATGTGAGGCAAACATTAAAGGAGATTATCATCAACGACTGGAATGAATAATGGTTAAAAAGTGATTGTGGTGCTTTGACTAAGGATTTATATTTCCCAACAGTTTCTGACAGACATAAATGTAAATTCCTTAATCCTAACTATATTCTCACTCAATTCTTAACTGGACATGCCAAATTTTCAGCTTACTTATTTCGATTCAAAATCAAATCTACATCTCATTGTATTTGTAGAAATCATCTTGAAGATGTCCCTCACATTTTATTTGTTTGCCCGTTTTTCTGTTTTGAAAGATACGAACTTGAATTATTGCTTCAATTCTTAGGTTACACTTTCTCAAAACCACTTACACATATTCTGATGAATTACAAAACTTATCAATATTTCATGGCTTTCTTAAACAAAATATTTCTTAAGCTAAATGATTCATTTTGATGTTTACTGTTTGTCAGCTTAATATTGAATTCTGTGTTGTTTTTTTAAATTGTATTATATTCATAAATTTGTAAACTATATTCCTAATATACCCTTGAGTAAAATAGGAATCGAAAAATTGGATAGTAAATAATAAATAAACGATTATTATTATTGTCTGTTATTATTTAATCAGAAACTAGAAATTTGCAACTGAAAAGCAAACAAAATTAAGTAATAACAATGTTTTATGTTAATGTGTTTTAAGACTTATATTCAAAAGCTAGATTTAATATGGTCCATGTGAGCTTCTTATGTATATGTACTCTTGCATATGATAATGCTGTCCCTAAATATATGTGTATGAGGGGGAATGCCCTTGCTATGCCCCTCCCATTTCAAAAGTAATACTGGCAGCTGTCGCGCCTCCTCCCCCAAACTCTCTTGGGGTGCAACAACCCCCACCCTCACGCCATGGAAACAAATTGACACCTCTATGATATTCTAGGGATTTACAGGTTAAAGAAGTACTTCGATTTTTAGATTAGTTTGCCACCTTTATCCGTTTATATATTTATTTTTTCTCCCTCTAATGGAACTGTTTTCGTCATTGATTTCTTTTTTATAAGAGAGGCGTGGACTCCGCACATGCGCAGATGGCCCACTTTTAATTCGGGGGGTTGTTTCCATTTCTTGTAGATACGTGGACGACATTAGACAGTTACTGTCCTTGCTGCTACAGTTCTGGGCTAAATTTCTGAGGAATAACTCCGATACGGAAACCTAAATTATCAGAAATATTTAAAAACAAATAATCACATAATGCTATACAATGCAATAGAAATCCTGCGTAAGCAGCCTTGAACTCATAAAAAATTTTATAACTAGTTTATTATACCTATTTTAATACAGTAAATAGGATTTACTGCTTACCTATAAACACTTGGTAGCGTGATTCTGAAAATATGTTTTAGTCTCCGTGAATAAATAAATAATACTTAAGTAACAAATATAAAAAAGAAGTTCGTGTGCGTGTGTGTATGTGTGTGCGATATGAAAGGCTTTTTGAAAGTCCCAATCTCGAAACTATGCATGTATTTTTTTAAGGGTTAAAGTTACTCACGTTATAACGCCAGTATATAGGGTCCAGACTTTAACATTTGACTATTGGTACTCACTTTAAGGATTATAGTAGACACAACAATAAACTTTCTTCAAAATAATTTGCATAGTCATTAGCGAATGATAAAGGATAGACAGAAATGTGAATGTAACAAAAGATTTTTAGGAGAACCTTATGTGATACATGTATACATACAAAGGCTTCCTATTTTTGTATTTGCTTCATATTGAGATGTACATTTACCTTCTCTACTACGTGCTTGTTGCACTCCACCCAAAAATTAATTACCGAGATTTCATTGGAAATTAATGTTTCGAGATTCCCTGAATCCAAAAGTGTGTGAATAGTTTGACTCAAAAATGAAAAGTTGGTTAAATACCAAATTTGTATTAGTTCAACATCTTTTAAAGATTACGCAGGAAGATTTTAAAAAAAAAATCGCCACATTCCACACTATCCTTTCTTTATATGGAAAAGCTTACAGAAATGGCTTTAAGGATTTTGATTGAAGTAGCGTATGTTTAAGATATTTTGATGACAAATGAAATGTACCTGAATCTTTAATTTTCCGGGAATGTCCCAAATCTTTTTCATTTTATATTGCTTGTGTAACCGTAAAAGGTAGGTAGACAAAGTCTTACAGCACACAAAAGTACAGCTAGTTAAGCTAGGTACTTTTTTTTTATTATTTTTTTTAATTTTTTTTTAGGGGTGGTGGAGTAATCCATTTCGGTGATATTGCTTGTTATTGGTCTGAATCTTGCAATACTTTTTTCATAAAGGAAGCCGTTTGCTTTTTTTATCTTTTGGTCATGCAAAGGGGACTAAGTTTCAAAGCCATCATATAGCGACAGTTGTGCTCTTAAAAGATCTGACTGTCGCTAAGCCTACAATGTACCAATATTATGTTTGACAGTTAATTGTAATATAGAGAATATCTCGGAAATGGTAGATATCGCAGGTTATTTGACAGAATTTTATATTATTACCGATATTTACTACATGTTTATGTTGTAAGTGTAGAACAATGTGGATGAAGAGGACTTCATATCCCCAGAAAAATCAAGATATGCATTTTATTTATCATTTAACTGTTTGACAAACAGTGGTTTTTATAACATCTCCAATATATGTAGGTCATATTCCACGTTGGATGAAATAGGTAAACTGATGCTCAAATGAACCCAGGGCCCATAAAGCTCTGAGTTACCTGACATTCATCTTTCAGGATGAGGGAAAACTCAGAGAAACCCTATGTGAGAAGATATTGGAGATCAACCTCTTTAGTTCTGTGTTTCTTAAGCAATTATTTTTGTTAGAGATGTATATGATATATTATATACCAAATTTCCAAATCTTCAGATGTATAACTTGAGTAGTTTCTAAGAAAAAAAAAAAAAAAACGAAGTGGCTCAGTAGTAATGTGCGAGACTCGCATTCGGGATGTCTGAGGTTCAGACCTCCAAAGACCGTCCTCTCCCATCAAGTTTTTTTTAGGTTTCTTTTAGTCCTCTTTACTGGCGATTTTGTGGAGGTACCTTCAACTTAATACATGCAATATTTCTTTCCCACTTGTTATATTACATGTATCATTCGTGTACATCGCCTTTGGTGCCGTGTGTAGTGAGAAAAAGCATTAATTTCTGCTGCTTTATTTTCAGAAAAATTTTCTTGAAGTGTAGGTTCAATACTTATATAAATTTTTATTTCTGTTTGAACCCGATCTACCTATTGATCATTGCAGTAATTTAGTTTAGAAAACAAATTCAGAAAGAGATATTTCATGCTTTTAATAAGTTTTAAGTAATTAAATATAATTTTAAAAGCACTTAATCAATTTTACTATTCTCAAAATTTCTACTGAATTTTATTTTATGTTCTTAAGCTATTTTGATGAAAATGTCAAACTAATTGGCAAACATTTCTAACGCAATAAGAATCATAATTAACAATCTGCATTTTTCAGTATTTTCCCCAATTTTCACTTTCTGTATTCGAAGAATTAAAAGTATTCGATGCCGAGATTACATAGGAAAGGCATGTTTTGAGGCTCCCTGAGTGATCCAAAAAGTCCATTAGAGTACATGTGGGAATAGCATAACTAAAGAACAAATATTCCATTAAATATAAAATTTGTTACTATTTAGGTCTTCTAAAAACGTAATTTGAAGATTTTAAGGCTCCTGCCCCTCTTACTTTAAATGGAAAAAATGATTCTTGACAATTTTGGTTGAAATACAGTGTGTTAGAGATATTGGGATTACAAATTAAATGTGTATCTTTTTTCTGGAAGGAGAAAAATCTTATTACATATAAAACATATGTAATAACATATCTAAAGCACACAAAGTGTGATGTAAATTTTTTCTTTTTGTATTTTCGAGGTACTGTTTATTATTGGTTTGAAATTTTAAAATACTTATTTTTTAAGCCATTGTTCGTCATTTTTGCATGTTGTCGCGTAAATAACATTGAATTTAAAGCCATCATCAGAGGCAAGACTTTGTGGTGACAGTTATATATAAAATTTGCATAATAATTTTAATTGGTGGTTTGTGTTTTTTTTTACCATAAATTCGCATTAATTTCGCGGAAATTTTCTGAGAGAATTAATGAGTAATGACAAGTCTGAAATGAAAAGTAACAGATGAGTAGAGTGATACATCTGTTGAACCCCCTTTTTTCCAAATTAAAACATTTTATTTGAAATCAGCAGACAATAGGTGACATGAATAAGATCAAATTTCACACATCATACAAACTGCAGCATACAACAAGTTGTAATATTTTCGCATTTCATACTTGTTCTTTTGTCTGTCACAACTAAGTTATATGTAGAGAAAAATCTCTCATTGTCAGCGTTTGGCATTGGCAACCAAAGACATTGAAGGGACTTTTCACAGACTTTTGCGCTAAGAATCAGCTTTTGTCTTCATTGTCAAGAGTGCTGTTACTACATCTAATCTGTTATCGTTATCACCATGGCTTTGTGTTCAACTATGTCACAAAGCTCTTCAAGCAAATCAGAATCACAAGTAATACCTCTGTTTTTAAATGCATTTAATTATTTAAATGCTGTCATTACGTGATTTAAATCACCTATACTTGATTTAGTAACCAACCTAGAAGGCTCGAACAAATGATCTAAAGCTTTTATGGTTACTACATCACCAGTTTATTTTGCCATAATGGAGTTCAGTTTAGACAAAGTCATACGGCAGCAAACTTTTAGATTTTTTTCTACTTTCTACTGCTTCTCCATGATATGATCTACAAGCGCACTTGCTCTGCTTCCAAAGTGACCACTATCTAATATTTCACATTTGGCTCTCAACGAGTTAATTTGGGATGAAACAAGATGAGTCACATGTTTTTGTTTAGATTGAAATTCTAATATTGGATCTGTTATCAATCTGTAATTTTCAGAAACAAATGTTGCCTGTACCTTTACAATATTGCAGCACTTGGCATCGCAAAAATGATTATTTAACAAATTTTGCGTAGGAACTGAAAGCTTTTCTGCTTTAGAAAAGAAATCGACAATTGCATAAAAATAGCTGGCAGTGTACACTACTGAATTAAACCAGCTAGACCAGCGTGTCAGTACAGGCAATGGGAACATTTTAGCTTCTAAATCTGGGTGGTTTTCAGTGAGGTATTACTTGTATTCATTTTTAACTTTCGGGCATTTCGGAACACATTCTTAAGCCCTGAGATGACAGTGTTTTTAATTCCTTCAGATTTTTCTGCCAAATAAATTGAATTTATGGCACCAGCATGTGAAACCATATAAATGATCCCTAAACATTAATTTAAGCGACTTGACACATTTCAGCAGTACAAACGGCTTTAACATTGCCATAATCGATATTAAGTTCATTTAGAGTCTGTAAAACTGCCTGGCATTTTGTAGTTGCATTTGCTGCTTCTAGGAAAGTACATGAGCCAAGATATAGCCGCTGGCAAGTATCACCATCCAAAGTTCATAAAATGACTGCAAAAACGCAGCTGTCACTGTGACCCGTTGTTTCGTCACAAAATATGACAACTGGCTTGTCAATAAGGAACTCCTTTATTTGTAACTTGACTTCTTCTGCACACCTCGGTAGGTATTGTTTCCTAAGCCAGTCAGCCGTAGGTAAATCCCCAGAACCTGGAATGTACTTTCTCATCCACGATCTCACTACTTTCTGAGCTTATGGCCACGGAACCTGAGTCAGCGAGTAAATCTTAGGGTCAGCAATTTCATGTATTTGTACAGGATGTATAAGAATGCATGTTCGATGTTAAAGTTATTGGAGTGAAACTGTAATGCAAATTGTACAAACCCGCCTCGGTAGCGTAGCATGTCTGCCTCACGTTCAAAAGGTCCCGAGTTCGAATCTCGGTCAGGGTGAGTTACCTGGATAAGGTTTTTCCGGGGGTTTTCCTTATCCGTACAGACGAATGTCGGGTAGCTCTAAGCTCCATGTATCCTGGACGCATTTGAGCATCATTTCACTCATTTCATTCACCGTTCGATATGACTTAACGTTGGAGGACGTAAAATTACAAACAAACAAAAAACTGTACAAATAAATATCAAATAGCAAATACTTTCTAAAGGGGGCGATGTTAGCCTAAAATAAAACGATTTCTGTTACAAAATGTACGGCACTCATGTCTCCACTTTTAAACACTAACTTGCTTTAATTCTATAATTGTAAAACTATTGTATAAAACTGGATTTGTTCTTTTTTGTAACAGTTTTAAAAACCTTAGTATCATTTTGAGGAATTTTAGTAATATAATTAGGTAATAACTATTAAGAAATCAGGTGATTGGAAAATGATCCGTAAACATTAAACCCGAGTGCTAAACAGGTAGCAACGACGCATTCATACTAACAAGAGGTAACAATAATTTAATTATGAAATTAACAATTGCAGCAGCCTTGCCTTCAGAAACATTTTCGTTGTGTCCATAATGAACTCCACTTTGTCGCTTTTTGCCTTTTTTTGGGCTTGAAGCGAATCACTGATACTGAGTTGCCTTTTAGGTGCGTTAAGTGGTTTAACTGCATCTTGCACTCGCTTTAGATGAGCCTTGGTTTTTATATGCTTTTCACAGGAATCACGCCTCTTCCATTCAATTCTTGTGTTACAGAATTTACACATCACAACATCATTAGCACCTACATAAAATCCTTGTTCTCGATATTCTTCAACGCGGGAGTTCGCACTAATTTCACTATGTCTACCCATGTTTAATCTCTTCAGCCCGTATTACACGCCCGCGCCGATGGATCAGTGAGACTATAGATAATACATATTTTCATGTTATATGTAATGTCTGAGAGTAGCTTTCAAGAAGTTCAGTCTTCTCAATACCTTTAGTCAGAATAGGAGTTTTTGCTGTGCACGGTGTGCTATCCAATAAATAATATTTCCAGTTAGCATACGACAAACAGTTCTCAGGATCACGAACCAGCCGGTGCTGAGGTGTCAGTTTATTGTTGCATCGCTTAGCTGACATTTCAAGTACGCATGATGATGTCACTGTATTTGCTTTGTTAACTGTTAAATTTTATCTTGCTTTCGTTAAATTTGTAAACTTTTTTTTTTCTTTCTTCAAAATTTCTAGCTTCATGCTATGAAGACATGAATGTTTAAAGTTATATTTATGTAATTTTAAATAAATATAAATGTTTCTATGTGGACTAAAAATAATAGAATTTTTTTCATTTATCGCTAAAAAATACATTATTCTAAAAAAGGAAAAATTCGCGAAAAAATAATTAAAGACAAAAACTCTTGCCTCTGGCCATCATATAGCGACACCCTCTTTAAAATAGTGACTGTTGCTTTATCAATTGTATCCTAGAGCGAAATGTAAATTGAACCATTATTTAGGATAACAAGAGCTACATAGAATAGTGAGTAGAGAAACCCTTGTGAATGTAACACATTGATCCTCTTAATTTCAATAAACTTAATTACTTAACACAACTCCTCAGGTATTTTAGAGGCTAAAATGCGGAATGAAATATGGGAAATCCTTTACCAGGTCGTTTACGTAACCTGTTTACTGCTGTGAAATGCCATTCGTTTGTGACGTAGTGGAAGGCACGTGCTGCTTACGCCAGTAAACAAATTATCTAAGGAATTGCAACATTTGAAGAAATGTCTTGGGATCAGGTGAAACGAGTTATGTTGGGGGTTAATGAAAAAGCAAGCAGTTTATGGCGTAGTAATTACAAAATATTGATAATTATTCGATATTGAACAATGCAGATATCGAATAAGTAAGGCATCGTCGTACGTCCCCTAATTGGCTCCTTGGCAACATTTTACTTAAATTTATGTGTTAATGTATCTGTGTTTAAAAATGTAGCATTTGGAACTAACATTATTTGAAAGCACTGTAGCACTTAAGTGCACATTATAATTATTTTATTTATACTGTTGGGCTTAAAAATAAACAACACATATTTAAAATCCCTTTCCAAATTATTCTTATTACGAAAACATTTAGTATAAGTTTTATTTTCTTAAAAATCCTCTAACGAATTTAGTTAAAATATTCATAATTTTTATTTATAAATCTGAACTTACAACTTATACAGAATAACGCACTTTTTGTGTTGAAGTACAAGCATTGAAGAGTTAAACTTCAAAGGATGGAAAAAAGTGATCAAAAGAAGAAAATAAAATGCTTTTATCAACTTTTATGTTAAGACAAATTGTGATTTTCTCTTTCATGAAATTTTAAATACTATGTTTACCACATAAATATATTTGGATGATAACCATGGAGTGTTTTATACTTGTACGTAACAAATTAAATGTTAATCTTGCATTTTCTGGGACATTTTCTTGTGTAAGGCATTTTGTTTAGTTTTATATAACATGAACTACCTGTTTGCAACACAGGATTTAATTAAAATAATAGTTTGATCAGCCACTTCTGGTGAGAATTTTCCCATTGTTTTGTCATTAGGGCTGCTGCCCCTCAGTTGTTTCTCTCGATGTCATGGGTAGCATGTCACAAGTGATTCGCTTTTGTTTACCTCCAATGAAACTGTTTCACCAAAGTGTTAGTTCGATTTATATGCAGTAGCTAGAAAATAAACTTTAAAGAAAAGTTTATGGAAGCAGTAGGCATAAAATAATAGTGGACAGAGAAAGTCATGTAAACGTAACACGTAGATTACTTAAAATGGATTCCATGGATCTGTGACTAAAAGATAGACTTCCTCTACCCAAACTGCCATGCACCTTGTTAAAACAACATTGAAGAACTTATAAGTCGTAGGCAGTGACGACTGCAAGCAAAGTAAAAGAAAAAATATGCAAGTGCAAACATACAGCCTGGAATATTTCGGAACCGGCCGACTCTAGAGCGGGGTGTTTAAATTCTGTACTTGACCTGTTTTTTTGTCCATCCTCCCAGTTTCCAAGTTATTTAAAATTAGTGATAACGAAGACCACTATACAGGCTGTTTACTAACAATTCAAAATAGACAAAATCCAGATCTCAAATAAATGAAATTTTAATCAAAACGCTGTCAGCCAGTTTTGAAACTTAAAAAAAAAGAACTAATTAATGATCAGTTTTGGGTGAGAAAAGTTTTCGATGGTGGAATTTTTAAATTTAAGCTGTCATGGATAAGTACAAAGTGCTATACTGAATGACCCCAGAAAATGTTCCTCTCCATTAAAATAACAATTCTAGCTGCGTGTGGTGTTTAAAAAATTATTTTGTATGCATTTCGTAGAGCTAAGATATTGAATTTCAGGAGAAATTGTCAAAAAAGTTGGGAATTGCCTGCGTTTTCTACTCAACTTCCACATTAATGCGTCATATCTGTTTTTATATCTTCACAACTTTACGGCTTATCCCGTTGAAGTGTAGGGGGTATTGTCACAGCCAGGGGATACCGAGTTCGAATCTCGTTTGGACTGAGTTACTGGATATAGTTTTTCCAGGGTTTTTTCCTTACCTAGGTAAGATGACTGTTGAGCGACCTTAGGCTCCGTGGAATCTGGGCTCATTTAAGAATCGCTTTATCCATTTCATTCAATCTTCGTGCGGTTAAGAGCGTTAAGCTAACATTTAAACCGTATTTGGGTGATAACAGTGACGTATACGTGTACAAGATAAGATAATATGTTAAATATTCTTTGTGTTACATTCTTACTCTCTAAGCAATGCAACCTATTTGCTGCAAATCTTGTTTTTCTGTCTACTTAGTGTTAATCGAGATATGTGATCGAAATAGCTTCCTGATACATGTGGTAGAAGGCTGAAATGATAGTAACATAATTAATAAATTGATTTTTTACGCTGACTTTAACATTCAAAAGAATGTCATAGCACTTTAAAAACCAGAGAAACAAACATTTCAAGCCAACAGCAAATAATGTCTCGAAAATGGTAAATGCCCCCATCGCCCTCCAAGTCTGACAATAAGTGTGGTTTTTAATGAGATCTGCAGTTTTCATGTCTAGTAAACTTTTGTTTCCGTATGTCCAGCAGTTATACAAAATTGTATAAAAATTACACAGAGTCAAGAGGACGTGGTAGGGCATTCGCAATAAATTCATGATATACTGTATTTCTTTGTTCATATCTGAAACATAGAATTTAATCAAAACTGTATTTTGAGATCAGAAATATAACAACAATAATAACAATAATGCAAGTAAATGGGTACAGAAACTTTGTTGAAAAGTTGGTGTCACATCATTGGAAGATGCTGAGCTTAACAAAGAAGTTTAATATTTATTCTTTTTTTTCGCATCTTAGTTACGCTGTACACAGAAAACACATACACGCAGATCTTTTTCTGAGAGCTATTCAAAACATACACATATAGGTTAAATCTCGATATCAGAGTTTTGGCAGAAGACTTTTCAGCTACTTGCTGTTGCTAAATGTTAAAAAACAAAAGATTACTTTACTGATGCGTCTAAAATAAATAAATACCACTCATAACCACTGAATAAATTATGTAATTTTTAAAATGTATAAAGCAATAATATGGAGGAGGTTGAAAAAGTGTCAGAACATATTAATTATAATATTTATTTTTCGGCGTATTAAAATAATATTGTTAAATGAATATGATGGCATAAATTTTTGCAATAGCAAAAAGATAAAATGTAATTAAAAAATAAAACTATTCCCAAGGGATTACTTTGAAGTCAGTGTATCTAAATGGTCTACTGTAGTTCATTTGTGTTGACATTTAAAGTAGAAATGTTTGTATTTTTAGTAGAAGCTGATACACGGAATACTTATTATGCCTTATTCCAAAAAAAGCACATGCAAGTAATCAAAATTTGATGTATTGCATTCATATGACTTCCTCAATTCTTGTAAAATTATTCTTACAAATACTACTCCTCTATCTAGATTGTTAATTGAGATAAACGTTACCTATTTTGCTCTTTTAAGAACTGCTTGCTATGTGATGTCTTTGAAGTTTTGTTCTCTTTGAATGGCCAAGTGTTAATAAATCAATAAGGGCTTCCTATTTGATAAAAACTACAAGTATTGGAAAATTTAGATAAAAACAAGGAATATCTCGGATAATTACACTCAGAAGAATTATCAGACATAAATTGGTGTAAAGAAATTTCGTACATTTTTTGGGTTTCTGAGTTATGCAAAAGTTATTCAGAATGTAGAGGCTTTCTCAAGACATTCCCATAAAATTCAAGATACACATTTCATCTCTCATGAAAATATCTTAACCACGTGATATTTTAATCAAAATCGTTAAAGAGCTTTTGAAAATTAAAATATTCGTAGATTTTTTTTCTATGTAAAGGGCAATATAGTCTGAGAATATTTTCTTGAAGATATTCGGTTTCATTATTGGCAGATGCAGAACTCAATACGATTTCGTAATTGGGTGGGCAATGGAAAGTGTTAAGCATATATTCTGAAATATTAATGTTGTCATATTTCAGAACAAGTTAATTTTATCGTTCATTTTTTGTAACATAACTATTTTATAATCCAATGTTAGTTTGATATTTTTAAATATAAGTAACGATTTAATCAAAAAATTACTTGATCGCAGCAAACTGTCATTTTATCTGTTGTAAAATATCTAGCTAAGCTTTTTATTGCATTCCAGCAACGTTTATATAAAAAAGGTATAGAAGCCAGTGGGTGGGCCCGTTTTTGTTTATAGTTTTAGTACATAAGACATTCTTTATGAAAAATACCTTAGTTCAGAATCAGGTAAACCAAGAGCGAAGAGAAGATAGAAATTAATTTTAACAGTATATATAATTCTGAGGAACGCGTACTATAGTATTAACTTACAAAAAGATGTCTCAGGTTGCTGAACGCTCAAAGTCCCGATGCTATTTTGTTTCAGGATGGACGCCGCTTCACGAAGCCTGCAACTACGGGTTTTACGCAGTGGCACAGGCGTTACTTCATGCCGGCGCCTCAGTCAATGCCCGCGGCTTAGACGACGATACTCCACTGCACGACGCTGCCGTTAACGGACACGTTAAGGTACACATCACATGTTTTCATTTAATTAGTTGCATCTGTAATTCAATTTAACTAACGCTTTGTTTAAAGATCGAAGTAGAGTTAGCAGTATTGCAAATTATGAAAGAAAATGTGAATGGTGATTCATTTGCTCGGATCTTTCCTTCCGTTTGTTTAAACATTCGCCGATCGGCCTTTGTTTCGTTTTAAGAAACAGGTGTGTAACTTATACTGTTTGTGATTACTGTACAAATATAATGAATATAAATTATTACTGCATAAAGGTAATATGTCTCAAAGTGATGTTAGATGTTCAAGAGAAGGGATGACCATTACCTACTTCATATGAAGCTTTCATATCGTTGGTGAAAATTGTAATTAAGTGCGCCAACCACAAAATTTGTTAACAACTGTTGAAAATATCGATTTCAGGATGTTTGCAAATTAATAAACTTTAGTAATTGTAGATTCTAGTATGCTGAAGTTGTTTTCAACGAAATTGTCCTTAAAATTTATATGGAGTTTTAACAGTAACTAATATCATATTTAAAATATTTTCTAATGTACTTTTTTACAATGGGGAATGCTCTAAATGTTCTTTGCGGTGCGAAATGAAACCAAATTTATCTGATTTTTGCACCGAATATGCTTAGCAAAATAATAAAATTCATCAGTGGAATTGCTTAGGCAAGTAACAATGCGTGTAATAAAACTTTAGTAAATAATTTAATCATTTTCGTTTTTACTTTCTCAAATGGTTGTTTGTAGCAAGTAAGAAGTAGTAGCAGTTGGCAGAGTTCAGTAAATAAACGTTTTGAAGTCCCCTGAATCTAAAGTAATACCTATATTTTTAGAAAAATGTCCGCATGTATGTATGTGTCGAAAGCAAACGGTGAAGCTTCAGTAACTTTGAACTTAAACTGCAAAGATGCAAGTTAAATATTTTCTTTAAAATTTTCGGATAGCATCCCAAGAAAGTGTTGAACTTAATTTAACCGATTTCCTTTTTTGTTGTTCACATACACATTCGCGCGCGGAACTTTTTTTTTTCAGAGTGCCCTAAAACATGTATTTCTGGTGAAATTTCGATATCGAATTTTGAGAGAATGCAATAGTTCCTCTACTTTACTCTACACAGTATAAAGTATAAATGTTTAATTTCTAGAAATTTTCTGAAGGAATTGAATATATTCTTAAATTTGCGAGAATACTCTCTGAATTCTTCTTCAGTCCACATTCCGAATGACTCTTACATATCTCTGCAAGAGGTAGACAAAGTCTTATTACACCAAAATTGCAGATGCCATTAAAAACCTTTTCTTTCCTTCTGTTTTGTTTTTCTCCTCCTCCTCCTCCTCCTCCTCCTCCTCCTCCTCCTCCTCCTCCTCCTCCTCCTCCTCCTCCTCCTCCTCCTCCTCCTCCTCCTCCTCCTCCTCCTCCTCCTCCTCCTCCTCCTCCTCCTCCTCCTCCTCCTCCTCCTCCTCCTCCTCCTCCTCCTCCTCCTCCTCCTCCTCCTCCTCCTCCTCCTCCTCCTCCTCCTCCTCCTCCTCCTCCTCCTCCTCCTCCTCCTCCTCCTCCTCCTCCTCCTCCTCCTCCTCCTCCTCCTCCTCCTCCTCCTCCTCCTCCTCCTCCTCCTCCTCTTTTTTGTTGTGATTTACGTCCTCCAACATTTAGTCATATCGGACGATGAATGAAATGGGTGAAATGATGCTCAATGCGTCCGGGGTCCATGGAGCTTAGAGTTACCCGACATTCGTCTTTCAGAATAAGGGAAAACCCCGGAAGAAAACGTTATCCAGGTAACTCATCCTGACCGAGATTCGAACTCGGGAGCTCTTGAACGTGAGGCAGACATGCTACCATCTACGCTACCGAGGTGGGCTCCTCCCCTTCTGAGATATTAATTTGAATTTTGAATAATTTATACCTACCTTTTGTATCCGAAGGGGGAGATCACCGTATTTTTTGTGGTTGTCAAAGAAAGCAAACATTTTTTAGAAAAATCACATAGCAAAACGCTGTTTAAAAACAACTAATACTACCACCACCTTTTATTTATTATTATTATTATTATTATTATTATTATTATTATTATTATTATTATTATTATTATTATTATTATTATTATTATTATTATTATTATTATTATTATTATTATTATTATTATTATTATTATTATTATTATTATTATTATTATTATTATTATTATTATTATTATTATTATTATTATTATTATTATTATTATTATTATTATTATTATTATTATTATTATTATTATTATTATTATTATTATTATTATTATTATTATTATTATTATTATTATTATTATTATTATTATTATTATTATTATTATTATTATTCAAGGAATAATTTGCAGAAAAGTGAAGAGAGAAAGTTAGGTGAATGCAACACTTTTTTTCTTTAGCATTACTTATCGTCAGAAAACTTGCTCCCCTAGGAGCCTTTTTTATAGTGCAGTTAAAAAATATACTTTTAAACCAAGTATTTACATGCATTTGCCTAAAAATTTGAGAATTGGTTATATGCAAAAGTAGTAGTGGAGATAAAAATGTTGAAAATTGCTTAAGAAACACGAAATACAAAATGTTTAGCTGTAGCAGTGTTTATTTGTTATAATGGAAACATAAAGCGCCAATTTGCGAGGCGAGTTGGGTTCTAACTAAAACATCCGTACTCTCACAGCAACATACGAAACTGCAAGTGCAATAATGCATCACATCAGAATGGTAGCTCTATTGTTCCATTTACACTTCGCCTTTAACTTCAGTGATCATATCGGTGGCCGTTCTCCTTAGGAACATATAGGTGGTGTTATAATTCGTAATCATCGAGTTGTTTCATTAGATCACGCACACATTCACACTCTCATTCATATTTCCAGACTCTGGGGAAGATGGGGGAATCATCTTGGTTGGAGAAAAGTCTCCACCCCCAGGCGGGAATCGAATCCGGGACCCCTAGCACGGCAGGCAGGTAGCTCTGACTCTTGTCTCACTTCCTTTTGTCTTATTCCTGTACCATTAAACGGCGCTAACAAATTTACGGTATGTTAATTTAACATTAGTCACTCAGTAGGCGTCGACCTTATAAAAGATCGAGTTTGTTCCTTAAGATACAACGTTTTGAAAGTTTAAACATTTTAATGAAGCATTTGTAAATGAAGATCCAATTGCACATATCCTTTTTCAAAGGCCCAAACATGACAAATTGATACGCGGCGGTGCAGACAAATAGTAGGTGAAAGTTTCTGGTATCATGTTGACTTACGGTTTTCGCTTTTGTAGTTTTAGTATCCGTCCTTTGAATATGGATGGAGGGAAATATGATTTTTTAAAACTCTTAACGATTTTTTGAAAATATGATTTTTGTCTAGGAAGGGGTTTACTGTATCATAGAATTTAACCCTTGAATTGTGTGTAAGAAACAATTATTCGAAGAAAAATATGCGAAATTTAAATGTTTAATGTTTTTAAAGTTGATATGAAACATAACTTTCATCTTTTGAGCATTAATTTTTGAAACGTTAGGTATCTACATTACCATGCATATTAAAGAGTCACTTGGCTTTAAGGGAAAGCCCGAATAAATCCTCTAACCGAGATGCAACCTCGAGAACCCTTGAATGTGAG
Source organism: Mantis religiosa (assembly GCA_030765055.1). Lineage (NCBI taxonomy): Eukaryota > Metazoa > Arthropoda > Insecta > Mantodea > Mantidae > Mantis > Mantis religiosa. The sequence continues at coordinate 217,022,208 of CM060947.1, read as the reverse complement.
TTAGATACATCACTCCCGTGACACGGAGGTAGGCTGTTTCAGACTTTCTTTAAAGCATTGGAAACTCCTCACAAAGAAACAAACAGTAAATATTTCGGAAACGGCTAATGCAAACAAGTCACATAGTGAGCTAGCTGTCCATTTATTACTCAAAGTTTTCGTATCTGTAACAAATAGTTTCCCAGATGTAAACTACCGATCACACACAGGCTTTTGGATTTATTTCAAACATGTTTTAGTAACAATCAATATGAGCCAATTTTTAATGGAAAAATGAAAATATTTCGGCCTGAAGGCTGAGTTAGGGAGAGTTGAAGATTTAAAATGTTATCTCTATAACAAACATTCTTATAAATAGAAATAATCATTTCTTCCACACTGGCCGTGTGTAGGCTAAGGTTTGAATGAAAAGAGACAGACTGAAAAATTCAATGCCATAGCCGGGATTTGAACCACGGATCTCCCGCTCTCCTTGCGGTTGCTCTGACCAACTGAGCTACTATAGCCAACGTGCCGATATGACATTAAATTCTCCAACTGACTCGTATGTTTCTCGGTAGACATGGCACTGATTGATTCAATGGCATTGAATTTTTCAGTCTGGCTCTATTCGTTCAAACCTTAGCCTACACGCGGCTAGTGTGGAAGAAATGATTATTTCCACCAATTTAACCCCCCCCCCCAAAAAAAAAACAGTGGTTCAACTATGAATCCTGAGGCTTAAGTACTTTATAGGAAGTCACCACAAAAAGGTAGCCCGCCTCGGTAGCCTAGATGGTAGCGTGTCTGCCTCACGTTCAGGAGGTCCCGAGTTCGAATCTCGGTCAGGGTGAGTTACTTGGATAAGGTTTTGCCGGGGTTTTCTCTTATCCTGAAAGACGAATGTTCGGTAACTCTAAGCTCTATGGACCCTGGGCTCATTTGAGCATCATTTCGGCCATTTCATTCATCGTCCGATATAACTTAACGTTGGAGGACGTAAATTACACACACACACACACACACACACACACACACACACACACACACACACACACACACACACACACACACACACACACACACACACACACACACACACAAAAGGTGCGTCTCATAGCATATGAGAACCCCTAGTGGTCTACCGGGAAACATACGTGTCAGTAGGAGAATTTAATGTCATATCGGCACGTTGGCCATAGTAACTCAGTTGGTTAGAACAACCGGACGGAGCGCGGAAGATACGTGGTTCAAATCCCGGTTATGGCATTGAATTTTTCAGTCTGGCTCTATTCATTCAATTCTTATAAATCCTTATCCACTTGAGGACAGTCGAGATAATGTTCAGAGAAACTGTTTCATTACTATTTCGTTGAACAAGCGGACTGCGGGAGACTGAGTTAATCTTTTAAAATTGGGTCACTATCCAATTCTCATTGAATGATCATGAGAAACAGTGAGAAATGACAGTACTTTAAAAAATATATACGATGATGTATTGCAAAATTTGAACATATAATGAACATCTTGAAAATGTAAGTTCCATAAAAAATCTGATTGGACATAAATTTGAGTTTTAGCAAATACGCATTTTGTGCCTGAAGCTTTTGTCCATTTCATATGTTTTACTATAAAACTTTGAGAATGAAGAGGACTTCATAGACTATCTGCAGAACGTTCGAAATATATGTTTTACTTGCCCTGTAAATATGGTTTTTTTTTTTTAATAAAGAATATTTGAGTAAATTTTGAGAAAAAGGTTAGGGAACGGTTTCTATTTAAGGGTCATTTTAGAGTGTGAGATTTTGATTAAAATATCGTATTCTATCCTTGTACGTTTTTTTTTATTTTATGTTTATACTGATCTCTCTCTCTCTCTCTCTCTCTCTCTCTCTCTCTCTCTCTCTCTCTCTCTCTCTCTCTCTCTCTCTCTCTCTCTCTCTCTCTCTCTCTCTCTCTCTCTCTCTCTCTCACTCATACACACATGCGGACCTACAACGTTGCCGAATTTTTGATTGACAATAGTTTCCCTGTTTTAAGCAAGTGGTGGAGATAAATTTTATGTTTATAATTTTGTTGCCTATATCTTTAATATCTTCGTTGAATTAATGTACTAACATCAAATTGCACCGCATTTATCCTCCATTCCACGTGTATGTAAGGTTCTCTAAAAAGTATGTCCTAGAATTCTGTATTGCGGCCACATGAGCTCAGTTTCACTGGTTTCCATGTAACGGCCAGTTAGATCTTTGTTGGCACATGATGAATATACAGCACCATCACCGGTTTGCCTTGTGTCTTCACGAGGCCGTGATACGGTAATTGGAAGAGTAAAAAGTGAGGAAGTTGCGAATTGGATTCCATGGCAACTTAATTGAGTATTTAATATGAATGAAAGAAGAACAATGGAACAACGCTTACTTTTGTTTCCCTTAATGGTACTTGTCTTTTGTGTCGTGATATTAAATGCTCTATAGAAGGGCTGGAGTCAAAGAGAAAATGAGTTCATTTTGTTTTCCTTAAAATTAGAATGCTATTTGGTATTAAGGAAGCAAATTATGATCATTAACAGAAAACTTATTATTTCACTGCGATAATAAGTGACGTCAGCATTTTTCACTGCGCTTAGGTGCACAGCACGTAATGCCATCAATCTGTTTATTCTGTACTTATGAAATAACTCACGTATGAAAAATGACTATTATGTGAACGGCAAGAACATGAGTACCGGAATTTGCATAAAGTTAAGAATATTTCATATGGAGATTCCCATAAATGGAAGATTTTAAAACTGAGAATTGATATTAAAGGATATATAGCTTTTATTTTATTTTAGAGCTCGCACTTTTTGGACTTTCTCCAGCATGTAGCTAGTAGGTAGAGGGAATAATGCAGTGTTCGATACAATGTTTATCGAAAATACATGACTCGAGGTGGTTGAATACAAAAGGAAAAGAGTCCTGGGTATGTAAGTGAGAGAGATGATAGTATAAATCAGAAAATAATTATAAATACCAAATTTGGTCATAGAAGTTCCAAGAAAATCTCCTCCCCCCAAACTATTCTTTACATTGAAAAAGTGTCATTATTTTTATTATCAAAAATGGCTCTAGGGATTTTAATAACGTCCGGTTTTAATGTATTAACATGATAAAAAGGATATATCTTGAATTTACTGCGAATAGCCTGTGGAGTTCTCATTTGGAATGAACTTGATATAATTTTTATATTGGGAAATCAAAAAAGAAAAGATAACTGTAAAAAAAAAGATAACTGTAAAAAAAAAAAAAAAAAAAAAAAAGAAAAAAGAAAGAAAGAAAGAAAGAAATACAGCCCGGTGTATTGAAAAGCCTAGTTTTCTTCGTAGAGTTAGGCATTTTCAAAATATTCCACGTACACTTGGCAAGTAGGGATTTCGTCCAGGGGCATCTCTGCGCTTCCTTCAGGATAGGATAGATAGAATCTTAGGAGGGGATTCGGCACTGTGACTAGATTTGATCTAGAGGATAGGGCATCTGCGGGAGGAAAGATGAGGCGAGAGGAGACAAAGAGTGGCCGATCCAAGGAGTCACGGCAGTGCGGAGGGCAGGGTCTCTACTTTTGACCCGTCCCACCCCCACCTTTAACGTCTAAATGATATATCGGCGACGTTCCCTTTGGAAGGACTCCTCAACAGCAATGATGTTCGCTCGTTTACTATTCTTCTATTTTTTTGGACATTGTGTTTATAAACATTAAATACACACGCGATTTTACATTTTGATAATAAATTACAAAACAATAAGATACTAAACCCAATCCATCTCAACCTAACGAAATTCTAATTAAATTAGGTCTAATAATTAAAAATACTATAGTTAATACAAATATTAATACCAAAAAAATAAAACAATTTAAAGTAATATCCCCTGATATATAATCCTCTCTCACTTATCCAGAGTCTAGGGAGGATGACTAAAACTAACTTCCCACTCTTCAGCTGGGAATCGAATATGGACCTATGAATTTGGAACTAGCATGCGAACCTCCGGACTTAAAAGTTCTTGTTAATTGGCGAAATGGTTATTAAATAACCGACAACACACACACACACACACACACACACACACACACACACACACACAAACACACACACACACACACACGTCTCGAGTTCGAATCTCGATTAGGGTGAGTTACCCGGATAAGGTTTTCTTCGGGGTTTTCCCTTATTCTGAAAGACAAATGTCGGTTAATTTAAAATTTCAGTTCAGAGATATCGCCACATTTTTGAACTCCTTAAATAAAAACAGCTCACCTGTTGCAGTTCTCTATTCATGATTGTATAGACCTGATCACTTACTTAGCTATTATCTCTACTCTTGTACAAATTCTTCTTGCAGTCGCTTATTCCTCTGTCTACTTAAGTTAATCTAATAAATATTGTGTTCTAGCTTATTTCCTTGTAGGTCAAGGTGAATATAATAATAAAGCAGACTTCAAGCAGTAGTCTTTTAAAGCTGATCTTAAGATTTCATTCTCCTTGCATGGCAAAAACATGATGATGACGACGATGATGATAATGATAATAATAATAATAATAATAATAATAATAATAATAATAATAATAATAATAATAATAATAATAATAATAATAATAATAATAATAATAATAATAATAATAATAATAATAATAATAATAATAATAATAATAATAATAATAATAATAATAATAATAATAATAATAATAATAATAATAATAATAATAATAATAATAATAATAATAATAATAATAATAATAATAATAATAATAATAATAATAATAATAATAATAATAATAATAATAATAATAATAATAATAATAATAATAATAATAATAATAATAATAATAATAATAATAATAATAATAATAATAATAATAATAATAATAATAATAATAATAATAATAATAATAATAATAATAATAATAATAATAATAATAATAATAATAATAATAATAATAATAATAATAATAATAATAATAATAATAATAATAATAATAATAATAATAATAATAATAATAATAATAATGATAATTGTGAGAGCCATTTTGAGAAAATCTAAACTTTGTAGAAACATTTTTCTGTGAAGGATAGTTTGGTGGTAGGGTAATCTTTTTGAGCTATAATGTTCAAATATACAGGATGTTGAATTGGGGGTGAGTGCCTCAAAATCTTTAGAAAATATTCAGACTTGTGGGGAAGGGGGCACTTCGAGCATCTACTACGTCGGGGTGGGTAGTTTGATATTTATTTATTTGTACAGTATCCATTACAGATTCAGTACAATAAAATTTAATGTAGAACATGCTGTAGTATACCTTCTGTACAAATACATAAAATTGCTCACCGTAAGATTTACTTGCTGACTCAGGTCCCCTGGCCATAAGCATTTGGTTTTCCTGAGCAGCTTAATGTAATTTCTTCCTAACCTTCGCTTATTTTGCCCTAATCCACTTTTCTCTTATGCTATATAAGAAATATCCTATACATCTATTTTCCTTTTCTCCCATCCCCGTTAACATGCGTACCGCCAATATATCTTTACTTACACTGTCCCATTTCTTATCCCACATTTTTCTCCTGTAATTTGTTAGCTCCTTACATTCTATCAGGTAATGAACAGTGCTCCCTTCATCTCCACAAAATTCACATATTCCTACCTCATAACTCTCAACCCTTTTAGATATATTATTCCTACTCTCATCCATGCTATGCCTTCTCTTCCAGTTTTGCCACATTTATCTGTATATTTTTCCCTACCCTATTCTGTCTTTAATTGCTTATAAAATTTCAAAGATTTCTTTTCTTCTATACTTTCCTATATCTCTTGCCTATCTATGTCTTCTACTCTAGTTCTCACTTCCTTCCAAAACCGTTATAATTTGTCTCCTCTGCTCTCCATAGATCTCCCATGCCTATCTTCAATATCATTCTTTCCAATTCCAACCACCAACTATTTGTATTTTTAATACTTTTGTTGCTTCATACATTGGGGTATACATTGTTCTGGCTTAAACGACCGCTTCATACATTCTTTCTAACCATCTAACTGACATCTCCAGTTTATGTTTACATATTCTTACCCCTGACATTAGCTTGTGCAGCCCATCCTCCACTGCTACACATCCTTACACCTAACTAGTCATACTCGTTTACCACTTCTAGGGTGGGTAGTTATTAGTTACTATTACTCGTGGTAAATAACGGCAGTGACAAAAGGTGCCTGCTTTGAGTTCAGATCTCGGCAGGTGACGAGGACCCCGTGCAGTAATTTGCCGCCAGTAAAATCAATTTCCAATTTCGGAGCGGGATGAGGGTACCAAAAAGTAAGTTTACCTTACGCTTTGTAGAGTGCCTTTTTAAATCTCCACTGACGATTTAATTAATTTCATATAACCCCGACATAGGGGAGGTTGGCCGTGGTTGTCACTAGCAGGGCTGCCAACACACCACCCACGGTGTAGTTAACATTAATATGAATATTTCTACTGATAAATAACGCTAACGATTACAATTTCTGTATACATTACCCTTAATTGTATGCCAAAGCTGTGAAGAGCTTTTATTCATCACATTTCAAATTTGGATATGCAGTGGTTCCCACAAGAACAGAATTCTTACGTTCTCAGCTACTCATCTTGGAAAATTTGTCGTTATGTTTTATCTTCTCAAAAATGGTTCTAAATATCTCATTAAACACTACATATTTAAGGTATTTTTATGTCAAATTCTGGCAATAACTGTTCATTCTGAATAACTGGTAAACAATATTTAGGTATAGTAAAACATTCTTCTTCAACTTCCACCATCATGGTTTTAGGGGATTCTTTTTCCTCTATCCCTTATGCCTTTAGGTTGAGTAACAGAAACTCTGGATCAGATAGAGAACCAGGCTGGATGCCCAGCCCAATGCCTGGTGGAATAATGGTGGGGCAAAACGGAGATCCGGGAGAAAACCAGCCCCTGCGCCATGTTATCCACCACAAATCTCACACGTGGTCGCCTGAGTTCGAACCCTGTCCGTCTTGATGACTTCTCAGATAACGCACTGATTACTCCACGTGGACATAACATCTATCTGTCATTTGTGATTCCTGCGCATTCCGCTGGCTGAAGTAATGTGTTCATTCGTATTCAGCACACGTCCGAGAAGCGCGCCAGTATCCCTCTCTCTTTTCCGAGAATAATCAGTGCGTTATCTGAGAGGTTTCTATTAACAGAGATAAAGCCGGGGTAAGCTGACAACCACTACACTGGCCAGACGCAGTGCCCGCTCTACCCGCACGAGCTTCGCCAGAACTCGTGCACTACGCCCGCAGCAGCAATCATTAACCAGTCCGCACCTGCGGCCGCTACTGTCCCCCCTGGAGAGGACCTGCGGGACATCCTGAGCGCCCTCCAGCGGGAAACCCACGACATCATCAGGCGACTGGCTGCCGTTGAGGCGGCACTCTCCGCAGACAACACCGACACCAGGAATGACCTCCGCACCATTCACACCGAAGTCGCCAACATCGGACCGAGGCTTCAAATTCTCGAGGACGCAACCAAGTCAGCCACCACCCTCCATCGCAGCACCACAGAGCAGCTGACCGCCTTAGCAACGACCCTCTCTGCCACCAACTCGGACACCAAAAGCGAACTTCACTCTCTGCACACCGAGGTCCTCAACATTGCTCCCAGGCTGTCAGCAATAGAAGACGCATCCAAGTCAGTCGCCACTCACCACAAAGGCACAGCAGACCAACTCCAAAGACACGCCGGACTCCACTCCAGTAACACCACAACCCTCACGGAGCGACTGGACAGACTGGAGCAACTAATTCAAAGTGCACATAACACCGACACCACAGCTTCCATCTCCAGGAAGCTGGCCCGGATAGAGGCAAAACACACCAAGCTCGCGAAAACAATCGTAGAGATTCACGCCAGCCTCCAACACATCTCCACAACAACCAGACATGCCGCCACTTCGACATCCTACACCGACACCCAGGAGGAAGACATCCTGTCTGGCTCACTCCTGCGAAAGAAATTAACCTCACTACCCCTATGATCGACAGTAAAGATGCCCATTTGATCCCGGTTTTCTCCTCCCACAAACCCCCGCAACTTCACGGGCTGCTGTCAGGGCATTGGTCATGGCAGCAGGCCGAATAGTACCCAGTAAGCTTTCCTACCAGTCGACTGGAGGAAAGTTCAATAACGTACTAACGGGAGTGCTCAGCGGAATCCTAAAAACCCTCCTAACTTCTCCCTTTAACAGCCGCTCACTCCACATCCAATTCCCGCCAAAATAAAAAAAAAAAAATGGCGTTTTGAAAAAAAAAAAAGAAGTACGATTATAGGGTGTCTGCCTCACGTTCAAGAGGCCCTATGGGGTTTTCCTTTATCCTGAAAGACGAATGTCGGGTAACTCTGAGCTCTATGGACCCTTGGCTCATTTGAGCATCATTTCACCCATTTGATGCAACGTAATGACGTAATTTTTTAAAATACATTTTGTATCAATTTCAGTCATATTGGAAATATGCTCATAAATTTTCTTTACATTGAAGTAGATTGAATTGTAATTCTTTATATAATCTGGCTCAAACTAGAACGTGCTTGTACACATATGGGAGGCGTGGAAGAAATACAGACATACTTGAACGGAACGCTTAGGGTTTGCTGATTGATGGAGAGCAATCCATGTGTTCCCGGCAGGCGCCAATCAGCAGCCTGAGAAGTTCTGTTAAAGTACGTCTCTCTTTCTTGCCTCCAATGATTTTACAATAGGATTGTGCTAGTTTGAAACAGATTCCTGAGCACCAACATAGTATAGCAAAAGTTAAGAGGTTTTATCCGGTGTTTGCCAGCTAAATGTTAGACCATGTTACCCACTAACAACCTACTGATGTGTTTCAGATTGTGAAACTTCTCATCCGGAGTGGAGCAGACATGACTCTGAGGAACCGTCGAGGTAGGACTCCCGCTGACGTCGCCGCCCCCAGCGTGCGAGATCTTCTGCATCAACCCCCAAGCGACAACAGTGAGTGTTTCTTGCATGTGGCATGCTTCTTGGAACAATATTTTTTACTAATCTACTTTTACCTTACAGCAACACTTTTATTTTTATTATTGTCACATTTCTCATGCATCAGTGTCGTCGTAATTACCTATTAGAATTGTCAAATGATAGCTCAGTTGACATGACCTAGGGTAATAAGTAATTTGCTGCCAGTTACCTACATATTACTCCTGCGGAAAATTCATTTATATTTCAGACTTGTTGTTTCAGATTATTTATGTTTGGCGTCGGCTTCTTTGAGTTTAGGAGCCAAACAAAAGCGATGTGATTGTTTTTATGTTACTGTAAAACCGGCCACACTCAACACACTTTCTAACTGATGTTTATTATCATAACATCAGAGATATGTTTAGATTAATGTTTCATAAAGGTATGATCAAACTAAAAACTTTCGAGTGTTATTTTTAGGGTTATTATTTGTTTTCTTAAGAGAGGCATTCTATTGCAAGACAAGACAACTCTCATCACGTGAGACTTGCATGCAGTCACATGCCTGAGGCAACATGCGAAAAGGAACAAAAGAAGAATGATCGCGTGTGAAGCCCAGATGTCTGAATCGCTGAAGCCTCAACACTGGATACGTAATTAATTCGAGCACTATCCCATTTTCCCAGTTTCACTCTCTGGAAAACAACGCTCTCGATTTCATAAACTAATATTATGGTTCTCCTTTCTCTAACTTCCTCTCTTCTCGGAAACGTAAAGGTGCAGTGGCGTTGTTAAAGTTCATTCCGCCAGAAGACTCCTCCATCCGATCAAGCTGATGTAATCCGAAGCATCCTTTGAATTCAATCTTAGCATCAGAATGCAAGTGGTGCGAGTTTTAAAAATACTAGTTTTAAAAAGCTCATGCATGCCTTAAATGTCTGAAATAGTGATTGCGATGTAACGAGATATTTTATTGAAACCTTTAATTTGTTTATTGCGTTTCTAGCATGACAGAAAATAAATATATATTTTAAATAAATATATATTTTACCTTATTTGAACTTATTACGGTGCTGTTTCCTATGTTGAAGGAAAGAGATAACATAAAATGCATAAAACTTATTGAAAAAGGCACCTTTTATTTCAGGCATTGAGGTAGTATATGATTATGCAATGTAAATAAAAATATGTGCAACAAGTAATGATACACTACAGTAGTAAGCTGAATCCGAAACGCTGGACGCGTCCGCCAAAGGCATAATCACCTATTTGTTGATTCAGCCGCCTGAATTCCACCATGTGTATGTACTAATGCCTCCTGGGTAACGTTAACTGTAAGAATACAAGATGCGGATGAGATGGTGGTGCTTATTCTGAGTACTTGTCTCTAAAAAGCTTCTGGCTGAAAATCTCGAAGAAATTTCAATCTGAGCAGAAACACTGAATTCGAGCTGCTGCAAGAGAAACGTTTGCTGGAGTATGAGAAAGTTTATGACTGTCGTAAAAACCATGTCGACTTATATTTCTTGTTTTGTGATGACGCATTTTGTTTAAAACCCTGTTATGAGGTACGTCCAGAAAGTAAGTTCTGTTTGGTAATACATTTAAATTTATTACCAAATTAAATTTATTAAAATTATTATTATTTTATTTATTATAAAATTAAATTTATTACCGGGTTCGATTCCCGGCGGTGGGGGTGGGGATTTTTCTCCGACCAAGATAATTTCCCATCTTCCCCAGAGTCTGGAAGTATGATTGAGAGTGTGAATGTGTGCGTGATGTAATGATTAAAAACCAAAGATAACGAGTTAACAACTTCGGTATGTTCCAAAGGAGAACGGCCGCCGATATGGTCATTGTAGTTAAAGGAACAAAAAAAAAACAAAAAAAAAAAAACAAAAAAAAAACAAAAAAAAAAAACAGATACAGAAAGCTTATTTGTTACACAAAATTCTACAACTCTTAAACTACTTTTCCACATAACTGCCGAAATTTTTCACGCATTTGTCATAGCGAGGCACAAGTTTGCCGCCTGTGTCTTCCACCAGTTGGAAACATTTTCTTTCAGCTCTTCGTCATTGTTGAAGTGTTGACCGCCAAGGAAAGATTTGAGATGCAAAAACAGATGAAAGTCGCTAGGAGCGAGGTCAAGGCTGTACGGGGGTGGTGAAACATGTCCCAGCCAAATCCCTTTAGGATGTTTTTCGTCGCATTTGCAGTGTGTGGTCGTGCGTTGTCGTGAAGAAACACAACACCTTTTGACTACATTCCTCGGCGCTTATTCTGTATTGCGCTGCACAATTTCCTAAGTGTCTCGCAATAAACATCTGCTTTCATTGTTTGACCACGCGGTAAGAAATCAATGAGTAAGATGCCTTTCCTGTCCCAGAACACGGTGCTCATTATTTTTCGAGGTGTCAAGATTTGTTTCGGCTTAACCTTTGCTGGGGATGAGGTGTGCCTTACTTTCAGGGGTGTCGTAAGAAACCCAAGTTTCATCTCCTGTGACTATCTGTGTCAGAAATTCTCGCCGTCTTCATCATAACGGGTGAAAAACTGAAGTGCACTACCCATCCGTTTTGTTTTGAGCTGCTCAGTAAGAATCTTTGACACCCAACGTGAGCAAGTTTACGAAATTTCAGTTTTTCGGCAACAATTTCATGAAGTAGTGATCGTGAGATTTGGGGAAATTCCATTGCGAGAGCACTAATTGTAAATTTGCTGTTTTCCTGGATCTTGTCATCAATCGCGTGAATCAGTTCTTCTGTAACCAAAGATGGACGCCCACGTCGTTCTTCATTGTGCCCTTCATTACGTCCTTCATTGAACTGTCGGACCCATCTTCTCACCATTGCATCATTCATCGCATTTTGTCCGTAAATATCGCAAATTTGCCGATAAATTTCAATCGGTTTCACTTTCCTAGCATTCAGAAAACGAATCACAGATCTGATTTCACAAGCGGTGGGATTTTCACTCAACACCTACATTGTAAACAAGCACAACAAAGCGTACGTGGCTGACAGCGATCTCACAATGGCGCACGTTTCTTCTCCTTGATACAGAGCGTCTACCGCGCATGTGCGGAACTGCGATCGCAGCGCTGCAGCGGAGATAAATTGAAACAGAACTTACTTTCTGGACGCCCCTTGTATGACTGATCATCACCATATGAATTCTCTCTATTTCGTTATGACGACCTTAGGATCTAGGCCGCTGCAAAAGCACTTTCGTATTTTCGGCGTGTTTCAGTGAGGTTGTGCCAAAAACTATTCCTCAACCATACACCTGACACTATTTTATGCATATTTCCATTTCCCCAGGAAAATAATTTGAAGTAAAATACATAAATATTTAATTTTCTTTTATAGAACTTGTTTTGTATACGGATTTTAAAAGCATCGTATTGAAAGTTGAATAAAATATAAAGCTTAGAAGAACATTCCGTATAAACTACTACTTAAATCAAATTGTGCATTAAAGAATTTGTCAGTTCTGCATATAAAATGTCAGTTCGGTACATAGGCTCGTGAGTGGTAGCACGTGTGTAGACCCTTATAGGTTCTCTGCAGTTGCAAACGCACCTAAAATTGTATTTACGTTAACCGATTGGAACGTTATAAATGAGCTTTTTAAATATATTATATGTAAACAACTGATTTAATTGATGTTATTTATGAAATTTAATATATATTTTTATTATACTGCCCGCTAAACACTGATAAAAGTTTGTATTTCTTTATAAATTCATTATAAAATGAAAACAAATGTAATGGGGGTTTTCTTTGTCGTATTTTTATTGCATTGACGATAAAATAAATATTATATTTTAATATTCTTGTATATTAACTGTTTACAACCCGAAAATAAACATTCTGCATTGGAACTTATTGAAAATAAAGTGGGTAATCATTATATACCATTTATTGCGTACATGAAGAATTTACTTGTAAATAATAATTTCTTATTAAGTCTTTACTTTTCATCGATCTCCTCGAACTCTTTTTCGCTCTTTTCCATAGAATGGCTACATTCTTCACATATGTACACAGTACTTTTTTCATGTGATTGGTGCTGCTGTAGCCAACTTTCACAAATGCATAGTCTCGCAAAGTTGACGCACACTCTGAGGATGTCCACTTTGGTGAAAGAATAGCCAAAATATAAGATATATGCAAGAATATGTGACGTAGCATTGGTATCTTCAATAAATAGGATTTTCAGCAGATCAGAAGGTAAGTACTAAGCATGCTGATCCATGTTTTTATTTGGTTTTGGGTTTGAAAATTGACATCAGGCATTTTTATAGGAACGCAGCGTGTTAGCATATCAGTGTAATTGCAACTTGACAAGATGACCCTGGCTGCCTGAGAAAGATGCTCTGAAGACCTACACTCTGATCTATTGGTAAGTACATTCTTTTGTATTATTTATTTTAGGTACAGTTCCGAACAAAAGGTTTTGCTGGAAAGAAACTAGACGTCTCACTTGGTATTGAAATACGAGGGCTGTTCAATAAAGAATGATCACAATTTTTTTTGACAACGTACCTTTACTCATCATCATAATTTTGATGGTCCTTTTCAAAATAGTGTCCCCTGAATGCGATGCACTTGTCTCAGCGTTTCTGCCAGTCTTCAAAGACATGCTGGAAACTATTTTTGAGAGATCCTTCAAAATCGCCTCCGCAGCCTTCACCACTGTTTCTGATGATGGATAATGCCTCCCACGAAGGCGTTTCTTCAAGTTAGGGAACAGAAAAGAGTCACATGGGGCTAAATCCGGACAATAGGGAGGGTGAAGGATGCACTTCACGTTGATTTTTGCAAGATGTTCAGCAACAACTTTGGCAATATGCGGCCGCGCATTATCGTGGTGCAGCATCCAGTCTGTGGTCTTTTGCGCCTGATATGGACTTGCAATGTTTTCAGGACATCCCTGCAGTATTATCCAGTTATCGATCTGTATGCAGGTACAACATGCTGATAAACCATTTCAAGAATATCAAAGAATGAGATGACCATAACTTTCGCAGCAAAAGCAACCACTTTTGCTTTTTGAGGGGTTGGTGATGAAGGAGATTTCCACACTGAGCTTTGCTGTTTGTTCTCAGGATCAAAATGATGTAGCCAAATTTCATCAGCAGTGATTACGTTTGATAGAAACTCCGGATCTTCCTCTAACATCAACTTTAACTGCATGGTACTCCCATTGCACCTGTAGGCGATACTGAACATGTCTGAATTTGCATGGTTATCACAGGCGGGAACCAGGAGTACCAACAATGAAACTATTACGACGAGTTTGTTTCACATTAAGCTAACAGAATATAATAAGATTGAATTTTAGTGCGAAAAATTATGACCGTAAACAAATTATGATCATTCTTTATTGAACTGCCCTTGTATTAGGCATCGTTCTTGCAACCTGCCAACCTGCTCCCATTGCCTTTCGAAATATTTAAACAGAAGTAAGTAACACAAGTGTATCACCAACCCTACATGGTCATGTCACCGGCTCTTCGTTTTAATCAGGTCAGTTCCAATCACAGCAAACTAATGACCCTCTTCCTCCGTCCCCGATTTTTACTCCGGACAAAGAAGCACTTGCGCCGTCGCATTCAAGACATTCTAAAACATTTTTTACACTTCGATTGTAAGTTAAGCAATAAAGTTTATTTTTAGAAGAATGTGCAGAATATTTGTTACCAAGATATTTAGTATCAAGGGAGTAGATTTTATGAAACATGATTCCAAATAGGTCATTGGCCGAAGACGGTGTGGCCTCGGCCTTCCAGCATCGTGATTTCATGGACAAAGTCTAAACTACACTCACGGAACTTCTTATTGCATTTGGGGAATAGTTGCACTTTGCATTACGGTTTAGCTAGGCTGTTCACAAAGAAGGACGCTTTAAACAGCCTTGAAGCGAAATAGTTTAATTTTAATCACTAGTGTTTCCCTTCAAAACACCGCAATACGAATATTTTAGCATTCTTTAAACATTTCGTTGTATCAGTATGAAAACGCTGTATCCATGATAACCTAGTTTTGAAGAGCAGCCTCAAATAACATGGTCATAGGAAGTACTACATTTCAGCGGAAAGACATATATATTCACTTGGAAGTCATCCGATGCTAAAACACTAAACCAAATTTATCACATAATTCTTGATGCAAAACACATAAATAGCTTAATAGACGTGGGAACACATGTGGAGCAAACATGGATAGCGATCATTATCTTCTTGGTTTGAGAATAAGGGTAAGAGTGTCAAACTTAAAAAAAGGCAAAGGGACAAAAATAAGATTTAAAACAGATGCCTTAAAATATAGAATGAACGAAAAGAATTTAGAAAATAAATTAAAATTAGTGGATATCAAAGATAGTTCAGTTAATGATCATTGGGAAAAATGTAAAAACATCTTAATTGAAACTAGTGAAGCCACCCTAGAAAAGAAAGATACTAAAAAGAACGAAGGGTGGTACAAAGAAGAATGTAAGAAAGTAACTGACAAAAAAGAATGAAATATACAAGTAGATTATATTAGCAGAACGAGAACACACAGATTGGTGGAAGAATAACTGAGGAAGGAGGAAAGATAACACACAGATATTATAAAAGAGAATACAGGAGGAAAATGACTGAAGAAATAGAATAACTTAGATCACAGAATGAAAGTAGGAAATATTATAAACGGACTGATTACGTAGAAAATGAAGCTAGCTACAGTGAAGCAATAAATATTACACAAACATAAATATTTGTTACAAAGTCTTCGCTTATCTTAAGAAATTGGTGTTAATATTTCTTTCTAATGGAGATCAATTTCAAAAACAGACTGTTTCCATCATCAGTCAACTCCGTTGTCAAGGATTCCGGTTACCATGTTTTTCTTATGTTTTTTTTAGCATTACCAACATCTGAAAACGAAACATATCGGATGGTGAATGAAATGGGTGAAATGATGCACAAATGAGTCCGGGGTCCATGGAACCTAGAGCTACCCAACATTCGTCTTTCAGGATAAGGGAAAACACCGGAAAAAACCTTATCCAGGTAACTCACCCTAACCGAGATTCGAACTCGGGAGCTCTTGAAAGTGAAGCAGACACGCTACCATCTACGCCACCGAGGCGGATAACAGAAGAGTTACGCATAAATGGTTGTTAGCGTTGGTGATAACGTTCAACTTAAAGTTCACAAAAATGTCAGTTCCAAAACGCTCCATGAAGTACCCTATTCGGTGGGAGAGAAAGAAGGAGTTCCATAACGATATCGGAATGTAATTTTGCGTATGTACCTCATGTAGAATTAAATTAAAGAAAAGGGATACAGTAACACAGGAAAAGTTTGCAGAAGGCAGCAAGGTTATTAAGTAAATGTCGATCAGTATGTTATCAATATTAGGATCATCTTCCATTACAATTCTGGGGAATAATCAGTACCGCAGACAGCTTATAGTAAGCATTCTCGTTGTGTAACCGTAGAGGCGGCACACCAAAAGCGTCAGCGTCTGCAACTCAACATCCCTCTCGTAACTTGTACACACACACACCGGAGAAACATGTGTCTGCATCAATACGCTACGCTAGGTGGAGAAATGGCTTCAGTCATCGACTTCGCTATCACAAAACATCTACCATTTCATCTCACCGTTACATCTCTAAATGCATTACATTCCGATCACAACCCGATGTTGACAGAAATCAACACCAGTGTTGCCAGTCATGACATCTCGCTTCAAACGCGAGAAGTCGATTGGGGTGTCAGGAATTGCCTCCGCACTTCCATCCCATCAAATCCCAAAATAAAAAATATACCCACCCTGGAGAATGCAATCTCATCCTACACTTCTATCGTGACGTGACGTGACAGTCCACGCCGTAGCTCCCCTTCATCCTGATGTCCTCCCTTTAGACATAATCCTTCTAATCCGCCGATCCTGGGCAGCACGAAGACTATACCAACGTCACCGCACGCCACATAATTGAGCGCACCTAACACGTTTACGTTGTGAGGTCAGTGTCCGACTGCATGAGCACAAGGTGCAAGCGTGGGATGACAAATTGGCCAGGTTGCGCGTCGAAGATGGCGATGTATGGAGGATAGCCAAAGCCCTCAGAAACCACAAAGGTCAATATACCTCCCCCATACATGCACCCAAGACCTGGCCTATGAACCCCAGGCCAAAGCAATTGTTTTCGCTGACTACCTTGAACGTACCTTGCGTCCAAGAGACGACGCCCAGGACATCTTTTCCGAACGTGTCCGCCGGGAGGTGCGTTGTTTCTTACGTCACCCTCCTGAGGATGCGGAAAGACTCCCAACCATCCGACCTAGTGAAGTCCAAGGCGTACTCCAGCGTCTCAAACCTAAAAAGGCGGGGGCCTGATGGGCTGACACCTCTCATGCTACGCCATCTTCACTTTAATGCGGTACTCTTCCTAACTAGGGTTTTCAATATGTGTCTTACCCTCGAGTACTTTCCACGTGAGTGGAGGGAGGCCCGGGTGATATGCATATTGAAACCTGGGAAGAATCTGGTACACCCTTTCAGCTACCGATCCATTAGCCTCCTTTCCACCCTCTCGAAAGTTCTCGAGAGTTTGATTCTCACCCGCTTGTCCGGGAGCCATTCAAGCCATTCCCGACCATTAGTTTGAATTTCGTTCTGGGCACTCGACAGTCAAGCAATTACTGCGTGTGGTGGAGACCGCTGCCCTGGGCTTCCAGGAAGGCGCCTCCACGGCTGCAGTTTCATTGGACGTCGAGAAGACCCTCTCTACGACATAGAATGCCGGGCTCTTATACAAACTGATCCACCTGGGGCTCCCAATACAGATGATCGACATCCTACACAGCTTCTTACGACACCACACCTTCAAGGTCACAGTCGCGGGGAAAACATCAATACTAAAACCAGTGAGAGGTGGAGTCCCCGAAGGCTCTGTATTATCTCCCGCCTTATTCAACGTCTTCATGGCAGATTTCCCCATAGAGCCACGAGTCGAAATGGCACAATACGCTGACGACGTGCTTCTGTCCTGCAAAGACAAACACATCCTCAGAGCCTTCAACCCCTTACAAAGACACCTCCGTCTAACACAACAGTGGTGATGGCGTTGCGGATGTCCGTTAATCCGGACAAAAGCCACGCCATACTTTTCACAAAGCGCCACACCCCCGCAGATTGCCCCAACTTCAGCTTCCGAGGTCGAAGGATAGAGTGGACTAACTCCGTCCAGTACCTTGGAATAACATTGGATAGAGGCCTAACTTTTCGCCAGCACATCAGGGACCTAGCGGCAAGGGTGCAAGGAGCAATTGCTTCCCTGTATCCGATACTGGTTGGCCTGAAGTTATACCTCTTCCGAGCGCTGGTAATTCCGGTGGTGCTATATGCCTACGAGATCTGGGGCATGGCCGCAGATAGCTGGCTGGCATTTATTCAACGTGCACAGAATAGAGGACTACGGTCTATATATTCTGTGGGTCGTTACTTTCCTACCATGTTGCTTCACGAAGCCTCGGGTCTTCCATACGTGGAGGATGAAATTAGGTGTCGGGTATCAAAATTATAGGCTACTTTACCAACACATAAAAGCGCCCTTGTTAGATCATTGGGAGATTATGCCCCAACTAGACGCCATTCCAGGCTGTTCCGGGTACCCCGCATGGCTTGCGGACACCCGAGATAGCCCAGGAGCTAATCCTAACAGCAGCTAAAGCTGAGCTCCACATAATCTTCTAAGGTGTTTGGCATCAAAATTTTTCTAACTAAATAACTAACTTTAAAATTAAAACTTCCTTTCCTACAACCTGAAGGTACATAAAATTGTAATCTCAAAAATAACTCCAACCTCAAAACCCACAACGCATTCTACACATCCTACAATATCCCAAATGTAAAACCTTACCTGCTGTAAAATCCTTAACGGTGGGCACGCAGCAGAAACCTTCTGGCTTTATACAGCCAACCAGCACTACGGACGGACGGATGCTACGCATCATCAGCTGTTAATATGGCCTTCTCGAGTGAAGATGTAGTTTTGCTGTACATATAGATGAAATTGTGCAACAAGAGCAAAAGAAAATGGGTTCATTTGCTCAGTATGGTCCTTATATCTTAGCACGTAATGTACTAAAAGATCCGGTAAAATTCCAGTCATATTATCGCATGTACCCGGAAGGCTATAAACAATTCTTCAGAGAATTTCTCTATTAATAAGAAAGCAAGACACAAACGTAGAAAGGCTGTGAGTCCTTATGAAAAGCTACTTATAACATTAAGGCAAGTTTAAAGCTTGGAATAATAACTTTTTATTAACAAATTAACTTCTTTATTAGTTAACAAACACAGCTTTATGTTGGCAAGGAATATAAATAATACTTGCCTAAATCTTTGTGGGCTTTTACATATAAGTAAGTTTTAAGCTTTATATGGAATATACTTGTTTATTAGATAGTAAATAAATCTTTAAACAATCTTGGCAGGTAATGTAAATAATTGAGCATTGTTTTTGTACATAGTTATAACGCTGTATCACATACAGCTATATTTGGAATGCGCATATCAGTATGCGTGTCCACGTATTTCTTCCTCGTTTTCTTCTGCTAAATTCACTGCACAGCATAATAATGTAACAATATGTGGGGATCTAGGATGTTGACCGTGGAAGCTGAAGGCTATTAATGGGTACTGAGTCATTTTTGGAAGTGGCATGTGACCTTGCTCGGATGTGTGCCAGTGACGTTATGCAGCTCAATGGTGGGGGTAATATCTCTGCTTTCACCAGCAGACTGCTGATAAAGCTAGTGGGTTAGCTGAAAGATGACTAACCTGACACCCCTTTTTCTTATAAGTAGACAAGTGGACTCGACCATAAACTACTGCGCAACATTACGTCATACGGCACGTCTAAAAAATACATCTGTACTATCACTGCACTGAACATTGCTTGGCGATCCGTAGAGCATTTCATTTAATGTTTGCTGCACAAACAACTTAAATGAACTTTTAGCTGCAGGTGATAATTTGGCCACTCTCGGTAGCAGGCTTTTAAAAACAGCGCATCCTAATTATCAAACTCTGCTTCAGCCTTACGCATTGTTTTCCTTTGGGTACATGAAGGGAACACTTCGTCAACATCCACCTCCGCAGCTGGATTCTCTTATTGGTTCATCTGTTCAACAGCTTGCTCAAACTAGCCCACTTTCCAGGAGCATGGAAACATGCTAGAATCGTTACACTCCCTAAACCTGGAAAGGACTTGAAAGAGCTAAATAGTCATCGGCCAATCAGTCTTCTCCCAGCTATCAGTAAGCTATTCGAAAAAGTCCTCCAGCAGCGTCTACAAGCCTTGTTGGACCGTCACCAGGTGCTGACCAGAACAATTTGATTTCCGACGTCAGCACTCAACAACCCACCAGCTCCTCCGCATAGTTGACGAAGTGGTCAGAGCTTTCAACAACCGTCACTATGTTGCAGCCCTATTCCTGGATATTTCCAAAGCCTTCGACTCAGTGTGGCACGAAGGCCTTCTCCACCGTCTTATACACTACGACCTCCCTTCATATCTAATCCATCTTATCCATAGCTATCTAAAGAACCGATCTTTTGTCGTTGCCAGGGACGACATCCTCTCTCAACCTTACGCCATAAATGCATGGGTACCCCAAGGCAGTGTTCTGGGGCCTCTGTTATTCCTTGCGTTCATCAATACTCTTCCAACCTATAGAGGCTGCAACTTATATCTGTTTGCAGACGATACAACTCTGACGGCCACTTCCAAACATCACACCTATGCGGTGAAGCGGGCACAGACATACGCTGATATGCTGTCCGCATGGTTCATTACCTGGCGCCTAAAAGTTAACGCCACCAAGTCACAGGCTATAACATTTACCAGAAGGAATCCACAAGATGTCCCCAATCTCCGGCTAGCAGGAGAAGAAGTGCCATGGTCCGACTCAGCGACATATCTAGGAGTCACCCTAGATATGAAGTTAACATGGAAGTCCCACATCACAGCACTGGCAAACAAAGTTAGCAGAAAGATGGCAATGACGTACGCACTGTACAACAGAAGATCGACAGTGGCGTTGAGGAACAAGATCCTCCTATACAAGCAGGTTCTGAGACCTGCACTAACATATGCCTGCCAAGTCTGGGGTATTGCCGCTAAATCGCACCTGTACAAGCTACAAGTGTTACAAAATCGCTACCTGCGTACCGCAACTAATGCCCATTAGTACATTCCCAACGATAACATACATTCTGATCTCAAATTTCCTAAATTGACAGACCATATCCTGCACCTTTCCGGCAGCTTTTATGCTAAGCTTCCTGCCAGCTTCAACCATCTAATCCGCGGCCTCGGGGAATATGACCTCGACCCCGGAGAAACGTATAAAAGACCCGGACTTTTGCTAGGACCGCCATAACCACGAAATTAACCATACCAAAACACAAAGAAAAACACATTCACCGAACTACACAAACAATCCCAAACAACTACACCACCATCTGACCACCATCCATTAATTGAAACCCCATCTCTATGCCAGTAAGGGATCCAATCCCGGAATGGCAACAGTCGAGGGATCCTCCTTCGTGGAGGAGGACCCCCTTCAACGACCTCTGTGCTGTGTGAGCACTCCTATTTGTGCGTCTACTACATGCTGGAGGTATCGGCTGTATGATTTCTTGTACATCATCCTCCTCACTGTTTTCTTCTACCTTGACCAGAGATGGTTGTTCTCTTGAAGCTGATTGCCCTTCTTCATTCAAGTTTCCTGAGTCTTCCGCTTGTTTTTTCTTTTTCTTTTTTTCTCTTTAATTTTATAAATGGTCAAAAATTCAATGTAGTCTGCAATAAGGTTACGTGGGTCCTGCTGTTTGGAACTTGGTCCTCCTCACTGTTTTCTTCTACCTTGACCGGAGATGGTTGTTCTCTTGAAGCTGGTTGCTCTTCTTCATTCAAGTTTCCTGAATTTTCGTTTTTTTTTTAATTTTATAAATGGTGTCAAAAATTCAATGTAGTCTGTAGTAGGATTTTTTGGGGTACTGCTGGTAGGAACTTGCTGTTGATGGGAGCTTTCCTTAAGTATCTGGACCAAACGTTCCTACAGTTTCTTCATCTCTTTACATGTGATCACTGCAATGAGAAGACAAATTATTATTTTGTTCTTACTTTATGAAACCAAATGTAGCTCATTCTTGGTAGAATAAGTACACAGAATGAACATACATTTTTCTACACTAATATTATCATTACTTCTGGTTTCGCAAGTGTTTCTTCTTACATGATTAAATACATATTGCTTTATAATTAATAAATATGCCATTCGATGTAAGTTATTTGCCACTTCAATTTAATTCTTCTGAAACTTTCAGCCACGCTTTATGCACTTCGTTCTTATTCGGATTCCCCGGTACCGTGTGGTCGTATAGTATAGGATATTTCCTATATGCTATACTATAAGGTCATACGATATCGCCCTGTTTACTGCCACTCTTGCAGACGACGATGCTCAGAAAACACAGAAACAAACACCTTGTTAACGACGTGACGCATAGAAATAGACCACGCAATGTCTATCACTTGCTTGTACCTGCAGCACGATGTGATGACATCACAGACTGGTGTGCGGCATTTTGCTGTGTGGCTCACACTACTTGACGCATCCGGTGTGCGGCCTGCAGTAAGGACAGCAGTTTGCTTGCTTGACCTTCAGAGGTGCGAGCGCTATCATGAACTCGTCTTTCTCACGTAAATTAACTCTTTAATTATTTTGTAAGTACCATTATCAGTTACCACTACAGTAAAATATATGTTCTATTGAGTTTAAATCCCGGAATATTACCATGTACGATAACATTATATTTCTTAGTCCAAAAACGTCTAAACGTGAAAAAAGAAAGCACATTTCACCACTTAAATAAAAATAAGAACATGTATCTGTATTATCAGTGTGAAACTTTCAATGCACGAGCGGGATAGCTTAGGCGATTTCGTCTGTGGCCCGTATTCGAGTGGTCCGGGTTGGACACCCGTGGCCGAATTACCTGACCTATGGATTTTTTCGGGTGTTTTCCCGTGTTGCCTGGTGAATGCTGGGTAGATTAACTACAACCCCCGAATTTTCTGTCCCTTCATTTCATCTCCATTATCATTTCAAATTTCTCATCAGCTGGCCTCTTTCAGGATAGAAGTGTCTGCAAGTCTCAACGCTGAAGTATACATACGAATTTTAAAATTCAAGCAATTAACAAAGAATATCTTAGGAATAGTAATTTTTGTAAGTAAAATAGAAAGAAAAGAAGAAAAGAAGGAAATTATTTGACATAAATTTGTACTTTAAAGTGGTGTAGATTTTTTGTACAGTAAGATATTGTCCATCTCTTACGGTTCACCAACAGTACAAGTAATTCATAATGAAGCGAGTCTTCAAACTGAGTTCGCAGACAATTTAAGATGCGTATTTCGTGTTCAGGAAGATATCATAAACATACAGTGCCATTTAGAGCCATTTTGGAGAAAATAAAAATGTTCGATAAATGTTCCGTAAGGAGTTGTAATTTTACATCCTCCAACGTTAAGTCATATCGGACGGTGAATGAGATGATGCTCAAATGTGCCCAGGGTCCATGGAGCTTACAGCTACCCGACATTCGTCTTTAAGGATAAGGGAAAACCCCGGAAAAAACCTTATCCAGGTAACTCACCCTGACCGAGATTCGAACTCGGGACCTCTTGAACGTGAATCAGACACGCTACCATCTACGCTACCGAGGCGGGCGTTTGAGGTTGGTGTTTTCCCAGACCGTTAAGATGGGCATTTCACATTCATGAAAATACCTTAAACATATAGTATTTTAATTTAAAATATTACTCATTTTGAATAAAAGCAATTCGAAAAATGTTTAATGTAAAGAGTAGATTTGGGGAGGGGTTTGTTTTTAAACCTTGTGTTACATCCTAAAGATATACTGAACTTAAATAAAACACACGTACACACTGCGTGAACTTTATAGAAGGAAAATGCTGTATTTCGGATTCGAAGGACTTAAAAACGTATGTCTAATGAAATCTCGGTATAGATATATAGATAGTTTTGTTTGGGTGAAATAGCTTCTCTGCCTTAAGGAGACTGCGTATTATGTACGTAGTAGAAAAAGAAAAAGTAGAATTGAGTGTTTATAAAACATGAAAATCTCGAAATAGTTACATCTATTTTTTGTAACTAGGTCTTCCGGGTAGGACCGCCTCTTGGCTGTCAAGAAAGAATTCCTGAAGAAGCCCTACATAGCTGGGGCGAAACGTCGACCAGAGAAACAACCAAGACGCCGTCCTACCCGGAAGACCTAGTTACAATGGACACCGGCCGCCGAAGCCTACGCACTGAGTACATCTTTTGTGTAGTGGCAAGGATATCGGGAAGACGATAGCATGAATTTTAAAATTCGGTTCGCAGTATGTTAGTTTAGAAATTCCATGATTTGTGCATGACATCACGAGAAACAACTGAATAGCGAACAGCACTTGGTCAAGTATTGAGTTGTCGAAACCAAGAGGAACTGATATCATGAAAATGGTTATGTTAAAAAAAAATGGAAAATAAATTGTGCGAAAGTTTTCGTTTACCTCTAAGGATTTGAGTTATGCAGAATTCATTCAGGTTAAAAGGCAATTCAAGATATGTATTTTATTGATCAGACAAATGTCGTAAACAATATCTTCATACGTATTTTTTTAGAAAATAAACTATTTGATTTTAGGGGTAATTTGGGCAAATATGTAAACACATGGTATTTTAGTCAATATCATCATAGGTATTTTTTAGAAAATAAAAGTTGTTTAATTTAAGAGGTTATTTGGGCTGGGAGATTTTCTTGACGAATGTGCTATGACCTATTCAGAAGATAACAAATTTCATGCTTTACCTTCAATCGCAAAGGCGGGCCTTTTACATTTTATTTTTCAATGAGGCTCGACAAATAACCCTTTTCATTGAAATCTCGACGTGAAATTTTGAGTTGCCTACAATTCTTCCTGGTGCTGAAGTAAAAATTTACGTTTAAGAGAATGTTTCTGTTTAATATAAACGTTTAGTTTTGTTACTGAAAACCGTGAATTTATTTGTCAAATAAAACAGATTAGTTTACACACTTGCGCTACCTTATAAATTATTCCAAATAATTAATGATTCATTCCAATGTTACTTGTCTTGATGCAACAGCCGAGGCATGACATTGTATGACAAATTTCGGCTTATAACTCACTTTTGAATTTAGAAAATAATGTGGGCTCTTGTTTTTGGTGAAGCGGTTGATCATGGAGTGAGAAACCTACAATCCAGATAAAGAAAGAATGCCGGTCCCTTCCTGGTGAACATGGAAGCCGAGCGGCAAAGGGTGGGGTAAATACCAGCGCAGGCGCACATGGGCTCATGCGCACGCATGCACACAGCGAACCTGACGGAGAGGGAGAAGTACTACGGCTTGTGGTTATGCACATGGTGTTGCGTGTGGTTTGTGTACTCAATTTGAACAATTTTTTGATATGTTTTTAACATTAATTAATGCGAATATCGAAAGGCTGCCATTGCTCTGCAGTAAACTGTAGCAACAATAGAGGGAAAAATCCGGATTTGAGCTTTTTTACCTTTCCATTAGACCCAATAAGGTAAGCCAGAAATCTTTTTGAAACTGTACCATTGTGTGCAACAGATATTTTAATACATAAGTGACGTAGTTTGTATTGTTGCAGATGTAAGCTATGGGTTATCAATTGTCGAAGGACAGATTTAATCCGTTTCAACAGTGCTTATTTGCATAAGAACTGTCGCCTGTGCCCAAACCATTTTGAGGAGAGTCAGTTTATGAACGAAAACAGAAATTCGTTAATTAAAACAGCCATACCAACACTCTTTGCTGCAGGAGACAATCCGAAACAAATGCATCGCAAAAGAAGGACCAAGCCGGTAAGCAGCCATTTTTTGCTTTCAAAATTGAAATTGGGTTTATTTATTTATGGGCACTCTTTGTAACTGTTGTGGTTTTGAGCGTCCCAGTCTATATTGGAGGTGAAAGCGTGGCCTTGGACACATCATGGGTAAGGTGCACACCGATGACGTCATACTAGCAGTGCCGGCAATTCCTAGCAAACCGGATATAAATAACAGATCAGTTGAGTAACGACACTAGCTGGAGTGAGCATTACTTAGGGGTGTTTTCTGACAGTAAAATGTAAATTGTGTCTTCAGAATTATATGGTGACCTTTTATACAGCGTGTTGTACGTTAGTGTCTAATTTATTGGCGTAACTAAGTATATAGTTATTACCAAGGTAAAGTTATTGTAATGAACATCCACAATCTATAACAGTTCAAATTGTGTTTATTAATGCTAGGGAATAATTACAGTTAATATTGCTTTTTAGTTGGTATTGGTGATATTTTTACCCCCTTTTAGATGCCACGTACGTGTTGTGTACCGGGATGTGTATCAAATTACAGATCAGAAAAAACTCACACGACTACTTTCATGTTCCCAAAAGACGAAACTAGGAGACAGTTATGGATTAAGAACATTCATAGAGAAGGTTCTATGCCTAGTAAAACTGCAGTTGTGTGCATTAAACATTTTGAGGAGCGTTTTATAATTCGTGCAGATATTGCTACGAGGCATGATGGTACAATACTTGCTGTTCCTAGAAATAGGCCTAAATTGACTGAAGACGCGTATCCTTCTATTTTTCAAAATCAGCCCCTTCCTAAAAGAAAACACCCCGAAGAACATAGTAAGGAAAACTTTCGACAAGTAAAGGTACGTAATTATTCGTATAAATGTATTGCTTTTAAATTATTTATTTTTTCAGCTTATTTTGAATACTGTAACTGCGTCCATTACACAACACATTTCTAACCTGTACTGATGTCAATTTCAATTAAATAATTAGTCATGTATTATTAACATCGTAAATAAAACGGCCTTTAAACGCATTTAAACATATAAAACATGAAAATAATGCAATAACGCATGCCTAATTTAGCTGCTCATACTCTGCTGTGACGTCACAGTAGCGAGGAACCAGTCATGGTGTAACGAGATTTATGGTAAAAGACCAATTAATTTTGCTGTTTCTTTTACGAGCAATAAATCTATCACACGGGAGCACCTACTTTACTTCCCTTCCGAAGTAAGGCATGCTAATGATTCATTCCAAAAAATGCTGGATATCGGGTTTGAACCTGTGACCTCTGGAACCATCGTCTAACATGTTACCCATAGATCACGGAGGTCGACTGTTGCTTTGAAGAAGAATCTTACTTTCTCATTATATAACCTAAATTTGGAATCGTATAAAATTACTATCATAGCATTACTTCTATATACTATTTAAGTTTCACCTCTGTTATAGTGCTTTAGTTAAACCATAGTAATTACTATATGCACACGAACTGTAATGTTTGAATTATTTTATCGTATATTTTGTTCATAACCTGAAATGACTAGTAGCCTGTTAAGAGCTTTTTTAAAAAATAAAAATATGTGCATTAAAATCTAATTGTAAGAACCAGTATTGTTGTTTTGTCAAAGTTTATGTAGGCAACTGGAATGCAATGAAAACTCCAGGGCATAGAATGGGAAAAGTTTCTCGCAGTGTAACAACTTTGCCTGCAGCAGTGCGGTGGCAACCAATGGCACGCGTACCCCTATAAGCCTGCACGCAGAATAGCTAACATTTGAGGCGTACCACCTAGATAAAACAAGGGGGAACATTAAATATGACAAGATGCCCGCAAACAGTTTATAATGTATAAATAAGTTATCGAAAATTGTGCTTCATTCAATTGAAGGCTATTGTACACAAAGCTTACCAAGATGTAAAGAATTAAAATAACAAATAGAGGCATTGCTAACTCTATTTGAACAAAAAAATAAATTTGAGCAATATATTGTTTGGGACACATCACTCCTGAAACAGTGACCTATTCCGCTTCTTTACGGCTAAACCGTTGCAAAAGAGCAACATTTAATTTCATGCAGGTGGTCCAGAATTAGGATCACAGTTCCTGACAAAATTCCTTAATCTCCTGTACCTTAGGTTTCATCAGGATCTTAAAGATGATGCTAACATTAATACTTAAGCATTTTAATGGACAAAAGACAATCAATGTTCAACGAAAAAACAAAACATTGATTCTCTCTCTCTCTCTCTCTCTCTCTCTCTCTCTCTCTCTCTCTCTCTCTCTCTCTCTCTCTCTCTCTCTCTCTCTCAACGAAATCAAACAAATTTTGCCCTAATTGCCCTTAAAATAAAAGGGATTATTTCTAAATCGGTAATAATTTTTTTAAATACGGCTCTGATCGTAGAATGCACAACTTGATCATATTCAACCAATTCAACAGTCGTAGTTGTGATTTACGAAATTGTGTTAATTGTTAGTGTAGCTGGTTTCAGTAATAATGCGAATGCCAAAATAATAATAATAATAATAATAATAATAATAATAATAATAATAATAATAATAATAATAATAATAATAATAATAATAATAATAATAATAATAATAATAATAAAAGGTTGCAAACTTTCTTGTGTCTGTGATATACATAATAGAAAACCTCACATTGCAGTTTATTTTACTGTGATACATCTGACCGGTCTATTATATGGTATACTTACATCCACTGTATCTATTTTGAGCCGCTTTACCAACGTGGCTCGCTCTTCTCCAGTAAGCTCACCGTATGCTGCCTGGTGTTTCAGTTCATAATGTCTTTGTATATTGTACTTCTTTAACACAACATGCTGATTACATACTAGGCACTGTATATTTCTGCCAACAGCTTTACATAGAAATTGTTTTTCCCATTGTGGTTTAAAAAACCTACGTGGAGTAAGGGGGTCCGGATAATATTCCGACGCTGCCATTGCTGTATCACAAGAAAACCTGCACTAAACTGGTATTAACACGCCATGCACTGGGCATGGCGAGTGGCCCGTTGCCATTCCTTGCTACTCAGGGCCATTGCTTGAGCCAGTAGTGTCAAGGTTACACGTGGTTTGTGGATAAGGGTGCCCTCATATACTGACTGACGTGACACACATCAATGCTATCAGCCGCCACCTGTCTGCATGGCAATGTCCATAGGCTTACAATACTTAAATGTTTTCCTCTACAACTTTCTAATGATTTGGCTCATGTTTTACAGATTATTAAACTTTTGGCTAGTGGTTCTCAGAAGCACAATCATTTACGCACTTACTTCTTAAAGAGATATTTTATATATTTTAATGCAAGACTTAAAAAGCTCAAATCACATATTAAAATACACGAATAACATCAACAAAGACATAATTGAACAATATTAATTAGAGTTTTTGACATGAACTTGTACCAAATATGGATTCATAGAAATAATCAAGAGAATATTAACTTGAATTACTTTCCCATAATTGAAATGTTATGAAACATAATTAGTAATAGGAGTTGGCGACTTCCTCCAATATTGAAATAACATGTTATGCTGCAGGCGTTTCAGTTCATGTCTTTATAATTTGTGTTTAGCACAACATACTGATAGGCACTATACTGCGGACTCTTCTGTGTATGAACTGTTTTTCCCATTCGGTTCAAAATACCCACGCCTAACGTGAAAACCTGATTTGTAACCAATTGGCCCCGCACTGCAAATGGCCAGCTGCGGTGCATTTCCAGGATCAGTGGCGAAGCGTGACTTTCAAAGTGAGGGAAACTCCAAATAATAATTTTCATTAAAATAATAGAGAATAATGACTCAAAGAACTAAGGCTACTCTTCACACTGTGTAGTGTTTAATGTGTGTGTAGTGTTTAACGCCCGCTTTTACTACATACGGCACCGCAGGCGGTGACACTGATACATGAGATGAAGATGGAGCACCGGTGGAATGAGATGGCGGGGGAAACCGGAGGTCCCGGAGAAAACCCGCCCCAACGCCGTGTTGTCCACCACAAATCTAACTTTGCGGTCGCCTGGGATCGAACCCGGGCCGCCTTGGTGAGAGCCAAGCGGTCTAACCACTGAGCCACGTCGTGGCCTTGCTCTTCACTCATATCCACTTAGACGTTCCAGTTTTTCTTAGAGCTGGCCCACACCGCGTGAACTGTTAACCTAAAATGGAGAAAGTATGCAATTCCTACACTTTTGCTAATAACTTAACAAGAATTTCCTGTTTGTCACCTCTAAGTACCAATCTACGTAAAATACTATTGCTAATGCTATTGAAATATACTCACAACTTTTTTTTATTTGTTCCATTTATACCCCGCCTTTAACTACAGTGGTCATATCGGCGGCCGTTCTCCTTTGGAGCATATCGAATATCGTATACGTTGGGCGTTTTTTAATTATTAGTTCACGTACACATTCGCACTCTCATTCACACTTCCAGACTCCGGGGAACATGAGGAATTATCTTGGTCGAAGAAAAATCCCCAGCCCCACCACCGGGAATCGTACCGGGACCCCTAGCACGGCAGGCAGGTGCTCTGCCGACTGAGCTACGCGGCCAGCCATACTCACAATTGTATTTTTTTATTATTTTTGTATTATCCATCGATCAGCAAGTATGCTTTACAGATGTTCGCTATTGAG
The DNA here is from genome assembly GCA_030765055.1 of Mantis religiosa. Classification (NCBI taxonomy): domain Eukaryota; kingdom Metazoa; phylum Arthropoda; class Insecta; order Mantodea; family Mantidae; genus Mantis; species Mantis religiosa. The sequence goes on along the minus strand of CM060947.1, from coordinate 216,991,556 downwards.
ACACTTAGTAACAGTACACATAACAATTGAGGTAGACGTGAACGACTCCTCTAGCTAAATATGACGGGATCACTATAACACAAATTGAGAACTTTAAGTTTGATAGGTATCACTCGTCTGGGTCATCTGTACTGGAGAGGTCACTCAGGAGAAGATCTTCTGGCAGTCTGCGCTTGAGGCGAGGTGGTTGGCGAGTGCGAGCGCCGAGATTGTACGTAGAGTCTGTCTAGTGAACGCGAGTGCAGTTGGCCCCTCAAAGGGAACTACCCTCCCGCCCACTAATGCATGTTATAAATCTATCTCCACACTTCAGAAATGTAACTGTCGTTGAGGACCAATAGCAACTCTGATTTTCTCGAAGTGGCAGTCGCATGTCTACTCCACGTGGAGTCTCAGTTGCCAAAGATCCAACTTCCAGTTGAGCTGTCTCATTACGTGCAGAAATTCGTTGTGTGTCACAATGTGCAGACCGTGGGATGGAAATGCAGTGGTAAATACAAATGAAGTAGTAGATTACTTTCAGTCAAGTGAAAGTAATCAAAGTGATGACAATAGAGTGAATAACTGGGCTGAATTATATTACTGGAAAAGCCTCACAAAACAAAGTTATAACGGGAACTTTCTAAGCAAATTCAAACTCTTGTTTTGAACACATATAAATATGTGCTGACAAATAATCTTGGTAAGGGGTCATGCAATGAACCTGATGATAAATTCTGGGTATTCACAGAAATACAGTAAGAGAAATTGTAACGAAAGGGATACCAAAGACGCCGATCAAGTGTGAAAGCAAAAGGAAACGTTTCTCTAAAGTAGATAATTTCACATGCGATTTAATTCGTCGAGAAATTTATAGATTCTAAGCAAAAGGGAGAGCGCCCACCTTAGACGAATTGGTTGCACATTTGCAAGAAACTTGTGATTTTCCTTATGGGCACTGCACTTTGCGCGGTCTCCTAAAGGAGCTGGGTTTCAAATACCGCACTTAGAATAAGTTAAGGGTTATTATGGAATCCAGTAGAATTATAGCTTGGCGATATATTAACTCAAAACTAAGGAAGTTTTGCAGTAATGGACATTAGATAAGTGATTTAGACGAAACCTCGTACGATACCCATGACGTATCGAGAAAGGTGGCAACTTTGCAGAAAGGTCTGGGAGAAGGAGGGTCTGTGCTGTAAAACGATTATAAGGGTTCGTCAAAGGCAGCGGCCGACGTGCACACAAGTTAACTAAACTGACTCTAACAGCTCCAGGGACCTCCTGGAGATGGTAAGAAAAAGGTCGTGCCAGCCGGCGGATGTACTGGTGAACGGGTAGAAGACCAAACTCGTGATGAAGTTGTTGGTTCCTGACGAACCATGGAGCATTTTTAGCTGTACGGAGCACCCTGTTTTGTAATACCTGCAGTCGGCGGAAATTAGTCTTGCTGGTGCCACCCCATTCTGAAGCTGCATAGGTAAAAATGGGACGGACTAGGGATTTGCAAAGAATAAGGGAGAATTCATAACCAAGTGAGGTGCGCCTGTTGAGTAAAGGGTACAGTTTTGAGAGCCGTGCAGACGCAAGTGTGACAGACTGACAGATATGGGCGTTCCAAGTTAGTCGAGTATCCAGTAGCACCCCAAGATACTTCACTGGCACATTGGGTGGTAACCATGAGAGCTGTTCCCCAAGCAGGTGCTGTGAAGGAGGATCCCTATAAGGACGTAAAGAGAAGATCTTAACCTCTCTCTTGTTAGTGTCAAGGGAAAATGCGTCAGAGAACCAGTGAGCTAATCGATCCAGGGCAGTTTTGTAGTTCATGAATGGCATGACGGATATCGGAGTGAGAATAAAAGAGAGCAGTGTCATCAGCATATAAAGCTGTGCAAATTGGAGCTATAGCAGGAAGATCATAAGTGTAGATATTAAATAGGAGTGGTGCTAGTACTGAACCTTGAGGGACACCTGCTAAGATGGGCTCTCGGGTGGATGTGAAACCAGCAATGCGCACCATAAAAGTTCTATCTGTGAGAAAACTTGCAATGAGTTGTAGAAGATAATAAGGGAGACCAGTGCAATGTGCTTTAAGTAGTAGCCCAGTGTGCCACACCTTATCGAATGCCTGGGCGGTATCTAGGAATGCTGCTACAGCGTAGTGCCTGTTTTCGAAACCTTGTACGATAGACTGCGTGATTCTAAGCAATTGATGAGTGGTAGCATGCTTTGGGCGAAAGCCAAACTGAAAAGACGGAATTATTTGATTGTGAAGAAAAAAATGAGAAAGACGTTTATAAATAATCTTTTCAAAAAGCTTAGAAAGGGTAGGTAATAAACTGATTGATCTGTAACTTGAGGAAGGTTTTTAGGCTTGTTGGGCTTGTGGAAGACGATAATTTCAGCCTGTTTCCATGTAGATGGAAAATAACCAATCCGTATCGCAGCATTGAAGATTGATGATAAATAAGCCAGCGCCTACAATTGTATTTAAAAAGCGCCACATAAAACAAAACAAAAATAAATGGATAAATGTCCTCACACGCTGTAGAGAATTCAATGACAAAATCTGTCAGTGCTTCCTAGCTATGGAACAGTCGCGATTGCTTCCGGAAACCTACGAAGCATGTTATTCAAATTTATGAATGCGTAAATACTCAGAATTGAATGGGCTCGGGAACTGGGCACTCGAATCTAAGCAGCTGTCAAATTTTTCGCGATGTTTGCAAATAAATTTTGAAATTCTAGTTTTTCTTCTTCTGCTCCTGAAATTCTTGGGGATTGGCGCTTCTAGCGCTTCTTTGCACGCGTCGATACTGGCCACGATTGACACTGTTGACCTAAGGATAATCAAACCTTTTAAGAGCTGGTCGTAATATTAATACTAATAACCCATGGCGCGACAGCCTTTAGAGAGCCAAGGCCTACCAACCCGACTGCCGGCCTCACGCCCACTTACGCACGGCAGAGGTGGACTATCATCCAACCGATACGGGAAGGAGATGTGGTCAGCATCTCGGCATCCCCCAGCCGGAATGTTGGTTTTTGTGACCAGGGCCGCTTACCTAGCGTAAGCTCCTCACTTTCCTCACGATGCTGAGTGGGCAACGGTCCTATACCCGGGACCTAAAATCGCCACCACATGGGTGGGATCGAACCCGTGCCGCTTTCCGCTACGCCACGCGCAGGATCGTATTATGATAGTACGAAATTTCTGTCTTTTTGCGCAAGAAGCAGTCCTCAAATTTAGACGAGCTTAGCACAGTATAAGAACGCAAGAAAATCTTAGTCATATAAATGGAAATTTCATTCAAAGATGCAGATGGACATCACTTTCAACTCATCTTATAACAAGAAAACATATTTTAACAAGATAACATCTTATAACAAGTGGATATTAATAGTTTTTTCACATTAGCAGCGTGTAGGACAAGTTTTGGTTGGATCGAGTCAAACATTCATTGCCATAGCTGGGAGTTCAGCCACGGATCTCTGCGTCTTCGTCTGAGCTACCATAGCAACGTGCGAGCGTTGCACTAAATTCTCCAACCGACTGCCAGTTTTCCCAGTAAGCCACAAGGTGTTCTCATATAAACATGAAACGGCTAACTTAATGTCGACTTACGTGTAAGTAATAGCTAGTTTAGATACTGTCTGCCCACCACAAGAAGACAAGGCAGAAGAATGTGTAACGTAATTACTTTTGCCTGTGTTTATGCTCGCCTTCCGGATATCATAAAGGATGCTAGGTTCATGTAAAATACACAGTATTGTCACAAAACTCACCCTGTAGTTACTGAAACAATAGATCTGGCAACACGGGTGACATATGGACTCTGATACACTCATTTCTTAGTAAACAGATTCACTGCCAACTATGAATATTGTTTCACAATGAATATTGTTCTTATCTCTTTCATTACTTGTTTTTTTATCCGTTTTCTCTTCTCTCTTGTATGTCATCCTAGTTTCACAGTGTTTAGTAGATAATAGGAGCCAACTTGGTTTTCCTTACATGTTCTTATATAGCTCATAAAGATTCAATTAGTTAACAAGGATCTGTAAAGCATGTACTGCTGATCGATCCACTGCCAGAGCAGATAAACAGTCCAGGCCCCTCTACCTCTTCATACCCCGCGTGCCTTCTGGTTGTGGGCAGATAGTAGCTGGCTTACGTGTAAATTAGAACTCCCAGTGGTTTACGGGGAAATATGTGAGTCGGTTGGAGAATTTAGTGTCGCGCTGGCATGTTGCCATGGTAGTTCAATGTAAGAGTAACCAGACGGAGTTGGAAGATCCATGGCTCAGCTCCCGGCTATGGTGTTGGATTTCTCAGGATGAGTCTACCTATCCAATGTTAGTAGTCATTAATGTTAGTATCATTAATGAGAGTTTTAGAACGAAGAAACCCCCCCCCCCCCCTCCACCAAGTGTAACAGACAAAATGCGGATAGTACATTCATTCGATCCGTGACACGGGTTGTAAGAAAGGTGCTTAAATAATGTTGATATTTATGTGGCATTTCTATTGAGTTATACCTTCAATTCGCAGGTACAGGACCGTCTAAAACTGTTTATTTTGGATTCAGGAGCTTAAAAACTGGTATTTTTAGTGAAAACTTGATATCGAATCAATGTGCGGAATGAAATTACTTCTTCTATAAGCTTTAAAACCTTAAAATAGCCTCAATGAATTAAATCTTCCTTACGTTTACATGTTATATAAAACGTGAGGATATTTAATTAGTTCAATTTATCCTTGGATATAAACAATAGGCATTTAGCCACAATTGTGGTCCAGTAGTCACATTGTCACCTAGATCTTGACATTGGAAAAGGGCGTTGCCAGTTCGACCAGGAATTGTACTCGAGTTAAGCATATCGATTGGCGGGAGGTAACGGCGATTCCAGTTCGACCACACCAGTGTAGCACTTGCCGTGTACCATGACTGAAGTGAAGTATATGCTGAGCGAGAAAGGAAGAGAGTTATTAGTAGTAAATGGTTATAAGTTTAATCGTGCTTATGAAACCAAGGAGAGAAAAGTGAGATGGAGATGCATTATACGCGGGTGTCCTGCTAAAGTTTATATATGTTCGATTACAAATGAAATACTTCCCGAGAGCCACCTAACACACTCGCACAATCAGGATCCAAATTTACAACGTCAAATATTTAGTAATAGTATCAAAAGAAAAGCTGTGGATTGTTTGTCAGAACAACCTGCCCAACTAATTCACTCTGAACTGAAGGTAAGGCACGTGTTATAAATGCATGTTTACACGTATTTGCGTAAGGCAATCGTTTATCGTTTGGCATTTTCTGTGTTTCTGTTAGGATAGCGGACTACCATTAAATGCAGAAGATGTGGTGTGTGTGAAAAAGAATATTTGCAGTGCACGTAGGTCTGTTTTATCACCTCTCCTAAAGCCCTCGGCTGGTCAAGGAGATAATGTTCTGTGCACTACATACGTCACCAACAATATCGTAAGTACCTCTTGTAGGTCACTTTGAAGTTCAAACTAAAAATACCATTCTTTCTGTATCTTTTCAGTACTTTACTGAGTATTTTAACGCATTCTTATTTTGTACTGATACAACAAGGACACCATTCTGTCAGTGTTTCATGTATTTAAAAATAAGACTCCATTTTTTTAAAACATTTAATTGAAAACTGGCTAAAATGTGAAGCGTATTTAAGGTGGTCGTGTACTGATGTGAGAACTACAGGAATGTATATTTCATCCAACTTGATGCATCCTTAAAATGGAGCATGTAGAATTAAAGCAATTTTAATGATTAAATCGGATTAAAGGAAATATCTTCTATTTTAGTAATTTTATGCGTATTATTTTCATCAGCGCCTGGTTACTGTAGAAGAACAAGAAGGTAATATACAAGGTATACATGCAGAAAACTGAAGTAATGGTTAGATGTTTAAAAGCGAGTCCATATAGGCTGGATTAAGTCCATATCCCTTCCCTGACATTACGGAGTGGGATGACCCAGGCGGTTTCCTCTGTGGCCTGCATTCAGTAGGAGCGGGTTCGATTCCCGTGGTTGACCTACCTGGCCGTAGATTTTTTCGCGGTTTTCACGGGTCACCAGGGTAGGTTAATTATATCCCGTGAATTTGCTGTCCCTCCATTTCACCTCCGTTATCGTTTATCATCTCTGATCTGATGGTCTCTTTCAGGGGAGTCTTAGCGCCGCATGGCAGGATGATAAACACTTCCTCTTCCGGGAGGATGGTCTCCGAATCCGTCTGATAGGGCCGTTTCCGGACCGCAGTAGGAAGGGATGCCGGTTGTACTGGCGTGTCCGGGAATTTCCAACCGGTAATGCGTAGGGACCCTGCCCTCTGCACTGTCGTGGCTCCTTGGGACTGCTGTCCTCTGTCTCCTCTGGCCTCATCCTTCCTCCCGGGGTGCCTTACTTGGCATAGGTGCAATAGACAAGTTTGGACCTCCATGCCGAATCCCCTCCGTAGCGTAGGCCAGTCTATGACATGAGAAATAATTGAATGATGACCACTTTAAGAGACGACCAAATATTGAAAAATTCAGAGCAATATTGCTGATTGCACAAAAGGGAAAGTTATTTCAATTTAATGTGCTTTAAATAATATTTATATATAGTAAGGATTTTGTTTACGAGTTATACAAAGTTCATTGCAAATGTAGTGGATTTCATGGCTACTCCTAGTAAGCCCAGACATTTTATGTATAATCTATATACGTTAAATACATATTTGGTACTTTTTAATCACAAGCTAGTTGAAATGCTGAGGTGACTGCTAAAACACACACACACACACACACACACACACACACACACACACACACACACACACACACACACACACACACACACACACACACACACACACACACATACACATACATACAAAAGAGGTTATGAATAGAACGTTAAACTCATAAAAGAGGCACCAACTACCATCATGATTTACCAATATTTTTGTAGATATCCCAATGATTCCTACCCGTGATCTTGCACATAAAGGAAGCTAGCCGTATCAACACATGGCTACGAAAAATCTAAAATAAGTTGACAGAATAATCAAGTGAATATGTTCACGCTACTTATTATGAAAGGTACCATTACTATACATATCTGGTTTTTTAACTTCTGTTACAGTAGGCTTAACTTACTGAACAGATTTGACATATATTTATGTTTCTGCAGTCGCCTAGGGCTACACACAGCAAAAGCTGGACGACAGGAGTGAGCTGTGTAAACTGCACACTGAAATGAAGTGGACATGCGCACTAGAGGCATAGGATAGATAACTTACGTACTTGAAAACCTGCGCAGCAGTTCTACATTGGACACCGTTGCTCATTGAACACTGTTGCATAGTCACCAATGGAGATAGAAACTATTATCGGTGACCGTGGCAGGGAGCTCAAATTATTAGATAAGTTTACATTTTATAAATTTAGAGAACTTAAATGCGGTGCAGTAGTTTGGCGGTGCTGTAAACAAAAGTGTTACGCGACGTTACACATTCTAAACGGTGATGTTGTTCGTTCAAAATTAAACCACAATCACGACATTAATGAAGGAAAAGTAAATCGAAAAATTTTAAGTACGACATGCAAGAGAAAATCTTTGGAAGATTTTTGTGAAAAACCTTCTATAATAATTAAAAAGGTAGGGCTGCTATTATTATTATTGTTATTATTATTATTATTATTATTATTATTATTATTATTATTATTATTATTATTATTATTATTATTATTATTATTATTATTATTATTATTATTATTATTATTATTATTATTATTATTATTATTATTATTATTATTATTATTATTATTATTATTATTATTATTATTATTATTATTATTATTATTATTATTATTATTATTATTATTATCATCATCATAATCATCATCATCATCATCATCATCATCATTATTATCATTACAGTTGCCATAATTACTAGTAGATATTTCGTTATACTTGTTTCAGGAATTACATCTTAATTTTCCAGAAACGTTTACTTTTAAAGACATGCAGTATATACGCAGAAACATACACAATAGTCGACGAAAGATGGTTCTGACAGATTTGCCCACGACCAGTTCAGGAAGTTCACACTCTTGCAGCGCACAACTATCTGTGAGTCTTTTCATATCACCCGTCCAAAACTAGTGATCGTGTTATAAACATATGAGAGGTTTTAGCAAGACTTTTCACTCCGCGCACCTATATTATGAATGAATGAATTGCTGTATTTCCTTAAGTGGATCATAGGACCTGCTGAATCGCGCAACACCGAGGCCGTAGGTTTCCTGATCAGAGAGATTCCGGGAAGAGTGATCAGCTCAACGCCGGAAGTGAAAGTACGAAAGAAATGAGGTGATAGGAAAGATGATGGATTCGGTGGAATGCTGGCGGGGAAACCCGGAGGAGCCATAGAAAACCCAACCCAGCACCATGGTCAGGTAGGTCGACCACAGGAGTCGAAACGGGACCTCCCGAATGCTGGCCACAGATGAAATCGCCTGAGCCATTCCGCTCGGTACGTGGTACAAAAAAAAAGTAATAATTTCCAAAATCTATGCGACAGGAAGGAGGAAAAGAAAGACATTTTACAATTATTGCTTTAAACTAGATTTTAGTTGTTTCTGTTTTTTTAATGTACGAGGGGGACCCAAAAGAAACCGGATTGTTGTCATAAAAACTTTATTGATGAACCTTTTTACAAAATTACTTCAGTCACCTTCAAAATACTCTCCATTGCATGCGATGCACTTGTCAAGTCACTTTTCCCACTGTTGGAAGTATGCTTGGAACTCTTCAAGTTTGATATTGTCCAGTGTCCTATGCGAAGCTGTTTTTACCGCCTCTACATCGTCATAACGCTTCCCTTTTAGCGTTTCTTTCATTCGTGGGAATAGGAAAAAGTCGCACGGGGCTAGGTCCGGCGAATACGGCGCGTGGGGAACTACAGACCACCTCTGAGATGCCAAATAGTGGGTCACTGGTAAGACCGTGTGTGCTGGAGCGTTGGCGTGATGCAGAAACCAGTCACCTGATCGCCAAAGTTACGGGGTTTCCTCCTCACACCCTCTCGTAGATGCCTTAAAACATCCAAGTAAAAGTGCTGGTTAACAGTCTGGCCAGGGGGTACGAATTCCCGATGCACAATTCCACGAACATCAAAAAAGACAATGATCATTGTCTTCACATTTGACCTCACGTGCCTTGCTTTTTTTTTTTTTTTTTTTTTTTTTTTTTTTTTTTTTTTTTTGTCTGGTAGAGTTGGGAGTCCTCCACTGGCTTGACGCTTGCTTGGTTTCTGGGTCATACCCGTAACACCAACTCTCATCCCTTGTAATGCCTTTGTTCAAGAAGTTTGGATCACGCGCAATCTCTGTTTTCAAGTCCTGACACAGATTCATGCGGATAGTTTTGTGCTCCTGTGTGAGAAGGCGCGGAACAAGTTTAGCAGCAACACGACTCATGTGCAAATCCTCCCTCAAAATCCGCTGGCACGAGCTCCATTTGCTTCCTGTCGCTGCTGAAATTTGGTCGATCGTTTGGCGACGATCCTCGTTGATCTTTTGGCGGAGCTTTTCAATATTCTCCTCATTTCGCGATGTTGAAGGGCGTGCAGAACGAGCTTGGTCTTCAACACACATCTCACCACGTTTAAAGCGTGCAAAACACTCAAAAACCTGTGTGCGGCTCATAGCGTCCTCCTGGAAAGCTTCCTGAAGCATTTGGTGTGTATTCGTTGCAGATTTTTTAAGCAGGAAACAAAATTTCACACACACTCTTTGTTCTTTTAAAGTTGCCATAACGACTTCGCAGAGGTAACCCGCCAACAGTCAGAGAAACACAATACCACACTTAAACACGTTCAGCTCTACACTGACGCAGTCTGCACAGCTGTTTCATGAAGATCTCTACTAACGCCATCTACCGTGAGAACCCTGCACTACGTCTACGAGTGGCAGCGCCCTCGTCCGATTTCTTTTGGGTCCCCCCTCGTATTAAAAAGGTCTATCTCGTATAATGTATATTAATGTCGCGGCAACGCACATAAAAGGTTCGCGCGGAGCGTAAACGCGGCTTGTTTGCACAAAGGAACTGATAAAGATAACAATCGGATAGTGTATCACTGAAACAAGACCTACCGACACAGATAAGTGAGGTAAATGGAAATTTCTGGTGATTTCTTGACTGATAGAGATTATTCGGTTTCTGGTTTGTTTTAGAAATATCTCGAATTTATGAATGAGATATATAAGAGAATGTGGCACGCTAGCGGACAGTTGTAAAAGAGTCGTGAAGAGTCGTGAGTAGTAGTAAACAGCTGTTAAGTGTTGTTCTAACGAGAGCTGTTTGTTATTGTCATCGATGTGAAATGATAATAACAATAATCATATGAGTAATAATGATAATAGTGGTGGTGATGATGACGATGATGATGATGCGAAGTTAGCTGTTAGTGTTAAAACGAAGTATTAATTTGCTCTCTCTCTCTCTCTCTCTCTCTCTCTCTCTCTCTCTCTCTCTCTCTCTCTCTCTCTCTCTCTCTCTCTCTCTCTCTCTCTCTCTCTCTCTAACGCCTTGTTCTTTTTGAAATTGGGTTAAATTACGTTACACATTTCGTCCATGCCATCAATTTTGCAGTTTAGATGGAATATTCTGAAGCTTCCAGTTCCATATCGCAGGCCTTGATTGATGAATTTATCCGCAACAAATTTATCTTCATCGAATTCGAGCATTCTCGAAGTCACGAAATAGCATGGGTGTTTGTTTATAACGGTTAAATCAGTTTAAACGCTTTAAACGAGCGGCTCTTTTAAGTCTAGAATGTCAGTTATTTTCATTTGCTGGCATATCAATTTTGAAATTATCATTTTAACTATCTAAAAGTATTTTATTCCGTTATAACTCTACTTTCTAATGTTTCTTTGAGTTCGCTAATAATTTAAACCTTAATTTTTTATCTGCAGATTAACTTCCCTCCCCCACTCAAACTTCTGAAACTGTTTATGGCTTTTAAATATCTTTTAGCCCTGAAAGAATTATCAATAAAACCTTCAGGCGAGCAGTTTAAACATTTTAGAAGCAGTGCATAGGTCAAGAGAAAGAATCTCACTTGTCAGTTATAACTTATAAATATCGATTGAGTAATTTCTGATATAAATTGAACATTAACTACCTCCGTGGTTGCGGGTTAGTATGCATCTCCAAATCCACAGCTCCCAGGTTTGGTTTTGTGTGGAATTGTGACATTTCCAGGATTTTTCACCGTCCCCCTCCCTAGAGTCCGGAAACGTAATAGAGGGCGAGTACATTTAATATTAATAAAAGAAAACCCAACGTGAACAAACCGAAAAATCAACAAAATGGTTAAATGAGTGAAAATCATTGTCGATGATCAGTTTCAAAGACCAAAATAGCCTTAGATGTTAAAATGGATATATAAATGAAAAAAAAAAAAACCACACACACGCACACGCACACACACGCACACGCACACACACGCACACACACACGATCAGCAGTGCTGAAGCGAAAGCAAGAGAGGAGACGTAAGAATCACCTCCTTACTGAGTTCCAGTGACGGTACTGCATTATCATTCTTACTTAAGGGGAAATTAAAGGTGTATGCATTCATCTGCCTCTGACCGTCTTTTCCTTGGCCAGTTGTTGGGGAGAGGGCTAAATATAATGTGTAAGAGAAGTGACCACATGACCACTTCTGCAGAAGATCTTCCAGCATGGGTAATGAAGTAGTTCACAACTTCAGATGAAATAAAATTTTATAATATAATGACGTTTAGAAGTATCATTAATTATTACATATATCAGATTATTATTTAACATTTATTCAATTGCTTTAATGCTGGCCTGTGTATAGAAGGTATGTTAAATGAATACATAGTCCATAAACACTTACTGTTATAAACATGATCCCATTGTCTTTTGTTAGTACCTTCCCATTTCTTTAAATATTTAAATTGTTGCCATGCAGATATTTTAGGATTAACTACCTGCGGTTTATCTTATTTTTACCTATATTTTCAACAACCAACAAGGACTGTTTTCTACTTTATGACTTTCTCAACGAAAAGTCAGGAGACACCTTTGCAACTATTTTGTTTTAATACTGCAACATTGTATTATTTTAGTACCCAGCATTTTAAATAATGTTAGTCGTTTAGAGATTGAAGTTAGAACATGCTGAATAATATTACAGTTAGTGTATGTCAACATTGTTTGACGGCTTCTTATCTCTCCATCTCTCTCTCTCTCACATTCATGTACGACTTTGTTGTATTATACATATAATTTATGTGAAATACTGGCCTATATTTAGATGTGGAGTACAAAGCTAAGTATATGAACGAATGTGTTTAAACAACATGCCAACACATCTATTTTAAACAACATTTTTCTGTTTTGCGAATTCCTGAATTTTAAAATTAAAAATAAAATGTCTTATATTTAAAACAGTATTTTGGATATTTCACTAAGGATCATAGAAGTATCTGCTAGAAAGGGTTTCAGTACAGATGCATCATGTAAGTACATTCATTCTGTTCGCAAGGAAAGATAATAAGATTAAGTTTATTGAAAAACAAAATTTTAAATTGTATTTTTTAATAAGGTATAGCTATATATGCATTCACTTAGTAAATCCTAGTCCTTGTCCTCTTTCATATTCTTAGTCTTGCATTTATTTAATAGTTTTCCATTTGTAGAACATTTTGGTGAAAATGTAGAGGACTTCCTAGGATGTTGACACAGGTAGTTGAAAGAGAAACATTTTATTCATCAAATATTTCAAATGTAATAAAAATATTTAGAACTGTTTATTAGAAAATTAACAGGACTCGTAGAACGTTGTATAGTAGGAATTCTTTGAGAAGCTTTGACTATATTACTAAATATTTAATTTATGTCCTCTGTTAAGTCATATCGAACGATTAATGAAATTGGTGAAACGAAGTTCAGATGAGCCCAGGGTCCACAGAGCTTAGAGTTACCTGACATTCAGCTTTCAGGATAAACCTTATTCAGATAATTTGCCATGACCGAGATTCGAACTCATGGATCAGGAACATACATCGGAAAGATTTTGAACTAAATAACAAAACTGTAGTTTGCATTCATCATTTTGAACAGCGTTTGTGGTTAACGAAGACATTTTTCCAGTAAATGATGGTGAACCAATTCGTGTGCCTCGAACAGTACCAAAATTAACTGATGATACCTACCTTACAATGTTTAAGAATCAGCCATCCTTTTACACAGAAAAGCTCAACCAGAAAAGACGAAATCCTGAAGATCACATGCAAGACATTTTACAGTGGGTTGAGGAAAATTTTAATAATTGGTGTGCACAAGATGTAGTTGACAGTTTTGAGTCCTTAAAAACCGAAGTGGTGAGGACAGATTTTAACCCATTCATACTCATTATTAAAGAGGATTATATTCTTTTCATTAACATTCAAGATGCCAGCTTCAGTGATGTTCCTTCACTTAATGTGAGTTTCAAAGTATTTCATAACCTAGAAGTGAGTGTGCTTTGCAATAGTAGGAGCCTACCAGTTGAAAATTTTAGATGGATCTTGCAGAGTGAGGGAACTGACACCTTCAAATGTGACAGATGGAGTAAACTGGACAATCTGGTAAATTCTCTTAAATATTACTGTATAAGCGGTATATCCTTACCAGAAAACGTTACTAAGTTTGTAAACAATATGAAAGTAACGGCATTACTTGCTACTGAGGATGATACCGGGATGTCCGGTAAGATAAAGTTTCTTTAGAACAGCTGCAGCTAGCCTGTGTTAGTCATATGTTTTGATATGGGCTGCAATCATTTCATGTGCATATCCAAGAGCATATGAAACAATAGAAAAAGTAATTACCACATCCTGTGTCTAAGGCAATTTTTAACAAAAATAGGACCAAGATTCCCTGGCTTAGGACACTCACAAAAGTCTTTCTTGAAAGAGAAGTGCAAACATCTGACCAGTGATGAGAAAGTAGTGGCAGTTGTATTAGATTAAATTTATGTGAATGCAAAACTGTCGTATAAAGCTGGCAAAATAGTAGGTGTTGCTGAAAATACATCAGAAACTGACTCAACTACTACCATTCAGACCTTTATATACTCTTCTCTCCATTCACAGCATAAAGACATAATTGCTCTGTTTCCAGTAAAAAAATATGAATGCCAATACACTGTTAACACTAAAAACAGAAGTCCTAGCATTAATGAATGAACTTCAGTTTGATGTTGTGTGTTTAGTATCAGATAACCACACCACAAACAGAAAAACCTTTGAACTCTTGGGGGGAGGAACCTTGAAAACTAGTATTCCTAACCCAGCTGATCCCTCAAAGCCATTATTTCTACTTTTTGACAGCATGCATTAACTGCAATGTATAAGAAATAACTGGTTAAACAGAGCTGATGGAACAGTCATGATACCTGATTCTGACTAAACTATGCCATTTATTGAAAATACACATAGCACTACTGAGGGACAAAGTACTTTGGAATACAGCACAGTAGAAGCAAAATTTTCAGACCTAAGAGATTCATTCCACTCTGAAAAGAATATGTTGTTAAAACTAGCTCCAAATTTGTCCAGAAAAGCTTTATATCCAAGTATGTACTATTGAAAGGCAGAAAGTTACTCTAGCTGCAAATATTTTTTACATTAAAACCATAGTTGCACTAGAAATGTTGAGAAATGAAGGATTACCTGTATCTGATGGAACTATACAATTTCTTAAATTAATATCTAGGTGGTGGACCATTTGCAATGGCCAGCATCCTATAAAAGGGAAGTACATGAAAAATGATAATTCAGATCCAGTTACTGGCCCTAATGACCATAAACTTGCATTCTTAGAAAATTTAAAAGCTTACATTGAAATCTGACATACACACAGTTATAGGAAATTAATAAATGAAACTTATTTAGCCCTTGTGCACACACTCACCACAGCAGTACGGTTATGCAAATATATTTTTAGTAAATACAAATGGTCATATATACTCACAGCAAGACTACAGACAGACAATTTGGGGCCTATAGAAGGTTAAGTGGGAGTACATATAATGTTTGTGTGGAACAAGTTCTCAAGTCAGAAATGAGACTCAAAGTTCTGAGTTTGCTAAAAGTAAAATCTGCAAGGTTAGGTGAATTTACTTTGAAGAATTTGGCAGTAACTTTCAACCAAGAAAAAGAAGTGGGAATAGAAAACTTCGATAACTACAGAGCGCACTGGATGAAGTACCATATATCCCTGTTCCCTTAGAAATGCAAGGGATATTAGTATGCATAGCCAGCTATGCCTGTATGAAAGTATTGGGAAGTGTGAAAAAAATCAGAAATGTTTAGATTGTAAGCAAATGCTGCAAGCAAATGAAGATATTAATCTGGACTGTGAAACGGAACTGCTTTGTTACTTCTCGGAATTAAATAGAGGTAGTTTAAAATGTCCTTCGTCTTTTCTGATGTGCCTGGCATGTGAAGTTTACAGGTTAGTTCAGGTACTGATAGGCAGCAGGCAGGAATGTTGTTGTAACATTGGGCATTCAACTTATTGAAAGTTCTCTACATCATATAGATGATGTCTGCAAATGTGGGGTTAGCTTTACTTGTCAAAGTGAAGAAATGTGTGAAAGTGCTGGCAAACATGTTCATGAACAATTACACAAAGGTGTTAATTGAAAAAAATGTATCTAAAGACTTATCCAAGAAACCAGAAGAAAAGCCACTGTTGAACTTGGTGGCAAGGTGAAGAGATGGAAGGGCTCTCAAACTTAGCAGCCAGTAAATATTTCAGGTTATCTTTTTTTCCCCCCCTTGGTTTCTTGCTTTTCTAGGGCATGTGTTCTTGATTTTACCATTTCTCTTGTGTTCAAGCTGATGGGCATGCTTAGTAGCGTTAAAAAGTTAACTTTTGTTTCATTTAATCATATTTTTTCGATATATTTTTTATTGTGCAAAGTGTAGAATGCTTATGTTTTCATGCTGTAATGTAGGTTATGTTAAGTTTTGATTAGAAGTATAAGGTGGAAAATGCATAGTCCTAGTCGTGATACTAAATAAAGTGATAAATGCTAAGGATTTGTCATGCCACTTTTTATTTGTTACAACACGTTGAAAATATAAAGTGATAAATGCTTAGAAGTGATTAAACACTTAGGATTTGTCATGCTACTTTTTATTTATTTTATTACACGTTTTGGTTGAAAGAATAAAGTGATAAATGCTTAGAAGTTATCCTGCTGCTTCTTAATATGGATTATATTACTTCCATTGTGCACTAGTTTGCTATTTTGCTTAACCAGATTCCCTGGGCTTCAGTGGACGCCTTCTTCAAATATGTATTATGGTCTGAATATTGGAGTTGGTGTTGGTACTACATACGTGTTTAGCTTGTGTTTGATAGCGTTATGCGCGTTTCTGTGGTTGGATTTAACGATCGTATTCACGTCACAACGATTGCAAGGTTGGCAACGCGTATACTGTGCTGCGAGCGGGTGGGGGTTATCGCCTGGTTGCCATGACAACTGGCACGTAACAACCAGCCAGGTCGCTCCGTGTCGTGACGTCTCATACAGTTTAGCGATGTGAATAGTGCAGTAGTGTTGGCGTGCAATGGATCCCACAAACGACGTTGTGTGCAGTTTGCTGGCCACACCGTTTTCGTTATGGAAGGAGGAAGATAAGAAAGATCTGTTCAATCACGGAAGACCGCAACCTGTGCTTTGTTTAGAGAAAACATGCGGTGACGTGACGAAACCCACATCAAAAACTTTCGTCAGGAAATTCAAATCCCGATGGTACGAGGAACACAAGTGGTTATGCGGTAGCATTTACACCCAGAAGCTGTACTGTTGGCCGTGTCTATTAATCAACAGAAAACCGAGTGCTTGGAATAACAGTGGTATTAATGACCTGAATAACATCACACGGGCATTTCGGAAACACGAAGGCTCATTGGAGCATTTGAGGAACTGTATCGCTTTCAAGATGCTAGAAAAGAACATCAATTCAATGTCTGATGTTCTCAGGGAAACTTCAAGACTTTATGTCATGAAGTACAATGAAAATGTCAGGTTAAATAGAATGTCGATGCATTATCCAATCAGAGCAGCCTTGTTTTTAAGCGGAGAGTTATTTGAATATAATGATAAGGGGAATTTTAAAGAACTGCTGGACTCGTACATGGAAGGAAGTCCAGTGGAAATTAAGAATCACTTTAATTCAAAGCTAAAAACTATTTTTAGTAGGAGATCAGATATGATTCAGAATGAAATCGCCGAGTGTATTGCTAAATACATCCAGTCTGCTATTTTCAAAGAAATTAACGCAACAGTGTTTTTCTCTGTGCAGATGTACGATATCACAGATATCGCACAGAAATCACAAGGTGCTTTGGTTTTGAGGTACATAGATCCCAGAGGTAGAGTAGTTGAAAGAATAACCGGATTCTTTGACCTCCCGATAAATCGTTCTGCAGATAATATTTTCCGTCTGTTAAATGATAAATTGAGCAAGTTTGATTACAAATCTAAACTTGTTGGGCAGTACTATGACGGAGCTACAATTAAGGCTGAGTATTTAAATGCTCTTCGGAATAAAGTTAAAGAGATTGCTCCTAATGCACTTATAGTTCATTCATTAGTTCACGAATTTAATGCAGTTTTGCGACAAAGTTGCGATATGATTGAACCATGTCGCACATTTTTTGCACACGTAGACGCCATCTCGAGTTTGTTTCAGCGCAAAGCAGCTTTGCTGCAAACTGAGGTTGCTAGACAGATACTCTCAGTAAGAGACTCAAGGTGGTCGTCACTCCGGCAGACGCTGGAGGTCCTAGTCGACGAGTGGCTTGCTATCATTCATGTTCTTCAACTCGTTATGGAGAAGGACGATCCAGCATCCCTTTGCCAGGCTGAAGCATTTCTAAACAAGATGAAAGATTTTGAGTTTGCCTTTTTGGCCCATCTTTTCAAACATATATTTGAACTGACACACACATTATTCAGTACATTGCAGAAACAACCATTAGACATAAGATTTTGTCTGAACGTGGTTCAAAATACGCAGAATGCATTAGCGAACAAAAGGAATGATCACACGTTCAACAGAACTATAGAAGCAGCTTCTTTGAGAGTGGGAACTAAGGTTTTGACAGAAGCAGGGTATCTCCAGAGTTTAAAACTCTTATTTAATAGAATATTGGATAACGTGATGCTGCAAATTAATGTACGCTTCGCAGATGTTAAACATTTGACATTCTTCAAGCTTGCCAACACTTCACAGTTTCCGATATATTCAAGTTTGATGCATATCGACGCCTTGGACAGTTTAAGGTGTTGCTATCCAAAGCATTTTCCAGAAACAGAAAGATTAAAAAATGAGTTGGATCTGTTATTTCGAGATGAGACCTATAAAGCCATGAACATAGAAACTTTGGTGAAAACTCTGAGGGAAAACGGCATGCATGATGTGTTTACAGAAGCGTACAAAGCTTTCGGCTTAATTCTCACCATTCCATGGATTAGCTGTTCTGCAGACGCACACTTTTCCTGTCTAGAGAGGATTAAAACTTGTCTCAGTAACAGAAGCTTTACACCATTGGCCGTAATTTCTATCCATAAAGAAATGCTCAGCGAATTGATGAAAACCCAACCTTTTTATGAAGACATCATAGATGCCTTTGCCAAAATGAGAAGCAGGAGAATTAATCTGCTATACAAGAGTATGGTGAGTTCGATTTCCATTTGCAGCTGTTATTTACTTATTTATGTGTGTATTTATTTATTGTTGCTGTTGTGACTACTACCACCACTTACACTCTAAAACAAGCCTGCTTCTGTAGCGTAGATGGTATTGTGTTTGCCTCACGGCCAAGGTGTGCCGAGTTCGAATCTCGGTCAGGGTAAGTTATATGGATAAGATTTCTTTTCCTCGATATTCATTTTTCCTGAACGATGAATTTCAGGTAACTGTAAGCTCTAAGGATTTTGGACTCATTTGAGCATAATTGTACCCAGTTCATTCATCGACTGGCATGACTTAATATTGAAGGATGTAATTTAAAAAAACTGCTAAAGCATGTCTAGTAATAACTTAAAATGTAGTTGCGCTTTGAGGTCGACTTTGTTTTTCTTTTGGAACTACCAGCATCAATGCATGTGCAAATTTTAAAGGTGCATTGCTGGTGAGCTATGTCATATTTAAGGCCTGCAACTCTTTGCTATCAAAGAGCAGGAAAACCTCTGAATTCATTTTGCCTGCTTATTTTCACTACATTTATACACAAAACACATAACATACTGCATATTTTGCATACTAGAGAGAACTTAAGCATGGAATTCATAATTAAACTTGTACCCATATTTTAAATGATAACTAAAATCTAGGTAGCGACAATTCTAATTGTTAAACTTTGGGTATTGATTTATATATATACAACTTATTACAAAGTCAGTACACTAAGTTTATTGGCAATTAATTAAATGTGTTCCATTATATTTTGTAATACTTCGCTCAGGATTCCTATTTGTTTTCATTATCATACAGTTGACAAATAGAAGTCAAGCAGAATACAAATGTTTATGCTTGCCATTGAATTACCAAGAAGTCTTAATTCTCTATGTAAAAGGATAACTTTCACCTTAAAAGAAATCCATAGCAAAACTAATGTGAATAACATGCAAAATGTGAATAAGCAAGAAAACAACTGCATTTATTTATTATCCAATTTTGTGATTCCTGTTTTACCCACAGTTATATTAGGAATATAGTTTGCAAATTATAAAATGAATATATCAGAATTACAAAACAACCAAATACAATATCAAATTGACAAATAGTAAACCTCAAGATGAATCCTTTAGCTTAAGAAATATTTGTTCAAGAAAGCCATGAAAAATGAATAAGTTTTGTAATTCATCAAAATATGTGTAAGTTGTTTAGAAAAAGTGTAACCTAAGCAATAATTCAAGTTCATTTCTTTCAAAACAGAAAAAGGGGCAATCAAATAAAACATGAGGGACATCTTTAAGTTGATTACCACAAATACAATCAGATGTGGATTTGATTTTGAATCAAAATAAGTAAGCTGAAAATTTGCCATGTCCAGTTAAGAATTGAGTGAGAACATGGTTTAACGAATTTACATGTATGTCTATCTGAAACCGTTGGGAAATATAAATCCTTAGTCGAAGCACTGCAAACACTTTTTAACCAGTATTCATTTCAGTCATGGATGATGACCTTCTTCAATGTTTGCCTATTGTTTATTCTGTATATTAACGACATAAAAACTGTGGTACAGGGTAATGTAGCTTTAAGTTTGTATGCAGACGATGCCACACTGGGTTTCAGCAACAGCAACTTACTAAAGCTAGAAATTGATGCAAATTTCACCTCCAATATCGTGGCACAGTATTCTGATGATATCAGGCTGTGTACTAATGCACAAAATAGCGAATTAATTCTATTTGATTTTAAGAGATGTCCTTTCGAACCTCAGCTTAATATAGGCAATAGTATAGTGCAGTTTGTAAAAAGTGTAATTATTTTAGGTTTAATCCTTGATGACAAGTTAACTTGGGACAACCACATTGAAAAACTAGAAAGTAAATTAAGCTCAGGAGTTTTGGTATTGCGATATTTAGTCATTTTCCTCTCAGTAGATACTAGTAAGTTAGTGTATATTGCATAATATATTTACACATTTCTTATGGCATCGAGCTGTGGGGACACACTTCCAAATTAAACTTTAACGGAATTTTTCTCCTACAAAAAAGAGCTATCAGATACCTGGCAAAGGTAACACATACAAGTTAATGCAGGCCGTATTTTAAAAAATTAAACATACTTACTCTTCCCTGCATATTTATTCTGCAAACATTACTTTTTGTACAGAACAGGAATATAACCTTCACCAATTGTGATGTGCACACATATGAAACAAGGGGAAAGAATAACTATATAGTTAAAGGTCACCGGCTAAAACTTTTTGAACATAAGCCCCAATACTTTGGTCCAAAACTACTTAATAAGCTTCCGGAAAGCCTAAAAAATACTGTGTCAGCTGCTAAGTTTAAATGTAAACTGACTAAATTCTTGTTAAGCAGAGCCTATTATAGTATAGATGAATATTTTGATGACAACTTCGATGATTTTGAATAATTATGTTTTGTGTGTGTGAGAGAGAGAAGATGAATGACAATTTTTTTTTTATATTTCTAATCGTTTACTTTTAAGAGAAAGTATGTATTACAAATCACATGGCTTAATTGTGTTCAAACACTGTATTAAGTTGCAATAAATATGAATAAGAAATAGGAAGATCTGAAGTCGCAGCTCTCTTTGCAAGTTGATCTGCACATTCATTTCCAGCAATCCCCACGTGCCCTCTGACCCATGAAATACACAGATGAGAACTGCTTAATATTTGATTCCTTATTTCAGCTGCAATAGGATTACTGATTTTTGTATCTTGCAAAGCTGCAACTGTATTGAATAGAACTGTAGATAATAAGGAAGTTCAAAAGTTTATGTTATGTGACTTCATTATTTTGGTGTGGTTTTTAGGCTTGATTTACTATTACTTTCTCGAGTGAAATACACACATTGCTCTAATTGTCTTTATTTCTTAGACAAACACTAAGTCCTGCCTCTTAAGGAGCTTAGCATGTCTCATATTTTTTTTTTTTTTTATGATATCTTAGCTATTTTGGTTGCTTTAGCATAAATATACTTTGGGATATGGCTATCTAGAACCCTCTTCGCCTTGTTGGTTTTGTTTGCTGATACCCAGTCTCTCTAAAGATGTATCACCTTTCCATTAGCTTGATAATGATCTTCTATATTGTCTTGGTACTGAATAAGATTTTACATTTTTATAAAAATTAGAACACCACTTGTAGAATAATTTCTGAGATAATAATTCTAAGCGTTTGATATAGCAATTACCTCTCCATGGTATACTTATGGGAAAGCCAAAACATTCTTTTTGGGAATGTATAAAACTAAAAGCATGTGTTTCTAAAATGCAAGCATAGAAGTATTGTTTTTAATGTATTAATTTTGGAGGTATGCTTTATGGCTTCTCAAAATTTCAACTTAACATTGTCTTCAATTTCACTTGTTACTTGCAGAGAAGTACTGCAGAACCAATTATTGGCAGTGATACTTCTATCTTTTCCCTGATTAGGTCTTCATTAAGCCAAAAATTATGTCTTGTGTAGAATTAGATTGGCAATAGGGTTCCTCTGGTTATGTGTAGAAAGTTCTGGCATCAGCTAAAGTAAAAATTTTAATCCCATACCTTAAAGGTTTGTGTAGCAGATATTAACGAAATTGTCGCTTGCCAAGAAATGAAATAAGCTGTTCACTTATAGTGCTCATTTGTCATATTGTGTAATATTTCTTACAATGTATTGCAAATATTTAAAAAAACTTCTCGAAAAGCAACTAATTTATCATTTTGACTTGTTTCTACTTTATGTTGAAATTCTCAAAGCACATACAGTGTGACACAATAAGAAGGTTTGTATACTTACGGTGGAGGTATAATTAACATGCCCATCTCAGAAATCATTATGTGTGTAATATTTTAAATTTTGCTTTCTTCTTTGGTTTGAAGTCATTACTAGAAAAAAAGTAGAATATTGCAACTGAATTGATAAATTACATTAAGATAAGTTACAGGCAAATAAATACGAGGTCTGTCTAAAAAGTATCCGACCTTAATTTTTGCCGCCACTGCCTATAATGGCGCCACTGTGCATTTCGCAGGAGCGCATGCTTGAATTTTCTCACCGCGTTCGCGTGTCAGTCGCTGCCTGCAGGTTCCCACTTGAGGTGGTGTTACAAGTGTTCGTTGGATTTAGTTTTCTTGCAAGATGACTGAACGAATTGAGCAAAGATACGTCATCAAATTTTGTCAAAAACTAGGTTATTCTCAAAAAGAAACAATTTGTAAAATTCAGCGGACGTTTGGAGATGATGCTATGGGGATAACACAAATTAAAGAGTGGTTCAATCGATTCAAAAATGGCCGTACTTCGGTGGAGAGTGATGAGCGTCCTGGGCGGCCACAAACTGCTCGAAATGCTGCTGTTGTTGAGAAAGTGATCTCCCTGTTACAGGGAGATCGACGTTTGAGCGTACGAGAGATTGCTGAAGACGTTGGGATCAGTAAAGATACCGCATATGCAATTTTGCGTGATGATTTAAACAGACGCAGAGTGGCTGCAAAATGTGTGCCTGAGCTGGTGAATAAGGTAATATAGATACTATTATTTTAATTTACATTACTTACGTTAATGCCAGAGGTTCTACTCCCATTAATCCTGGACCCTCAGGACCGAGGACCCGGGCCTCCTTCGACCAGGGAGTTACCGAGATGTGTCCAAAAAGGGCGCCATAGAAGTACCGAGAGACCCAAAAATATCCTAACCGTTTGTGTGGTCATTTGCAGGTCCGTGTCCTCGGGGCTCGCTGCCGTCTGCCGCTAAAGGCGCGGATGAAATCATGCAATATTTAAAAAAATACTTTTAAAGGCTTTACTTACGCGTCCTTAAAGGAGATGCTGAAACTGGCAAATGCTATTGATCATACATGTTTGGCACCTCTTTAAGAAACTATCCATCTTTCGCCGTAGTTTACTTTGAGAAATGCTGGTAATTCCCAGGGTGTGCGAGTTTGTCTTATACACTTTTTGTTTTACGGAGATATGTTTTACAGACAAGCCTTAGTTCCACCTTCCCGGATATGCATCTATACAAAATACTCGTAATTGCAGCTCTGGGAAATCGAATATTGTACGTGAAGTACCACTTCGTGACGAAAAGTATTTTGTTAAAACATTAACAATATAACCTTTTTATACCATATCGTATGCTCTTTCAATATCTAAACTATTTTCTAGTTAAGCCTATTGATAAAGGTATCCTCAGTTTCGTATTGTAGATGTTAGAGGTTGCCTGAAGTTGAATGTGCTTCCCTAACTCTGGTTTATATGTTATTTAATTTAATGCTTTCAAGATACCAACATAATCTTGTATTAATTAAATTATTTAGTAGTTTACACAAGTGATAAAGCAATCGGTCCATAACTCTGTATTGGAATTACTATAGAATTACATATGCCAATGGTCAGGAAATACATTTTAAGCTTTCCATTTTTGCTGCTCGTAATAGGTAAGATAAGGTCATATAATTGAAGGGTGAGCCTTACAAAGAGGCTAAGTGCCAAAATTAACTTTCTGAGATAATTAAAAAAAAACTTAAAATGAAATTCTTTATTTTAAAGTTTAATTCCTTAGAAACGTCAGATACCTTCTTGTAACATTTAAGACACTAAGTATACTGTTTCAGTTTACAATGGTAACATGAAAATAAAAAAATTAGGGAAGAGTTAATTCTTAAATGCCTTTTCCTTACAAAAGTGATAACTGCAAATACAAATATTGATTTATACTTCCTCATAATACTACTTCTACAGAAAAACAACATTAGCATTATGTGAAAGTGTAACATACATTTTGAGGGAAAAAATGCATACAAAATTTGAATGATTGATGTTTTACAGTAAATCAAAACATAACATTCTGTAAAATATTTGATATTCTTTTTCAGGTAAATATTTTTTCATGGATATCAGATTATGTATCTTTTCAGTTGTCTCTATTGGACGATGCACTTAAATGAAGCTTAGTCTTTCTCAGGAAAGTTGGACTTAACTTGTATCCAAACTGCAGATTCTTAGTGGTAATCAACTTATCAGCTGTTTTTTGCAAGATAAGAACAACATATTCTTCCATATCAGAATGGTGAAGGAATTGTCGAGCTTGGAATATTTTACAACATTATGCAGATCTTTAGAAATAGCTTTTCATTAGCCTGTTTCGTTTTTCGATAGTTCAAAATCTCTATTATCTGCATGAAATGATGTGCACTTACAGGAAATTATGACCTATTTGATGAAACATGTGGTTAGCAACTAGAAATATGTATAAGAAATTTAGCATTCTATTCTTGGTGTGGCCATTGCAGTTGTCACTCCAAAGTGTGATTACCTTCTCTCCTTGCAATTTGTTCACACGCACACAGACACACACAGACACACACAGAGACACACAGACACACACAGAGACAGAGACACACAGAGACAGAGACACACAGAGAGACACAGAGACACACACACACACCCACACACCCCCACGCACCCACGCGCGCACACACACGCACACGCACACACACACACGTAAGAGGACTCAATGTTACACAAATGAAAACAAAAATTAGAACAACTAACCTGACATTTATGAAGCATTTCTGAATGTGTCAACATCGGAAGAAATGGAACCTATTGCAGGTCAAACACTGCACAACATAGTTTGCCTCCAGGCTTTTGAGTTTTGCTTCCATTATTCTTAATTTTTGTGTAAACCTTGTCAACTTTTCTGTGATGCA
Organism: Mantis religiosa; assembly: GCA_030765055.1. Classification (NCBI taxonomy): domain Eukaryota; kingdom Metazoa; phylum Arthropoda; class Insecta; order Mantodea; family Mantidae; genus Mantis; species Mantis religiosa. The sequence goes on along the minus strand of CM060947.1, from coordinate 216,966,058 downwards.
ATTCTAATTATATGCCGTATTTTAGGATGGTCTTTGAAGATGCGCTTTAAGTTTATGACATAGCCTGCAGGTACTTTTTCTTGGTCTATGACATTTCAAGTGTGAAAATTCTTGAAGAAAACATTTTCAGTAATATTTGTGGATTACTGTGGTACTAGAATGCCTCTCATTAAATGCTTTCACAAGAAAATTCAAATTTATATCTGAATTCAAATATTGCTTACTGGTAGTTTTTCTTGAATAGTGGCTGACATAATGTGGAAATGAATTGGCATGATCCCTAATGCACTGCCTATTAGAAGCTGTAAATTTTGTTTCTTTGTGACATGAACGTTCATTCACAAAAGTGGTCTTGCTTTTCACTTACTTTCTTTTCTGGTTAATGTAAATAAGTCATTGCTTTACAAACCTGCTTTTGACCTGTACCATCTGGAATGTCTCTCTTATAGTATTACATCTACAATCCTTTTTAGACAGAAGCATCAATTTGTTTACACATTACCTATAATAAAATACTGAAACTAGAATGATAATTTTCTACTGCACATAGCTAATAAATACATGCGGGAATTTTAAAACAACTCATTTTATCATGTATGAATTAAACATATAGTGATTTAGCACAAAAGTGAATCTAGAAGATATTGACACATTGCTTCACTCACACTGTTTATTCACGGGACATGTTTCAAGAGCTTTTGCTCTTATCATCAGCTGGTACTCGATTCTGATCTGATGATAAGAGCAAAAGCTCTTGAAACATGTTCCGTGAATAAACAGTGTGAGTGAAGCAAAGTGTCAATCTTCTTGATTCACTTTTGTACTAATTTGTGCTTCACTGTCCCTACACTTCTTTCAAGTTTATGCTTTGATATAGTGATTTAATAATTTTATTTAGTCAACTTGTAATAAAGGTTGTTTCTTTGCAGGCACATGTATACTTTTTCTGGTTATATATTCTTTTCCTGCTGTTTGAGACTTCTTACTTTCATTCTGTTCACTGCCAGAGGCTTTGGCCCTCTTCTTTTGCCATTTGATTCTATATTTATGTATGCACAATTAAAATTGCAGCTATTACATTCATGGCCATATGCATATAAGTCAGTTGAAGCAAATCAGAAGAAGAAAATGTATATGTGAAATGAATGTGCACTTACACCACTGCAAAGAAATAGCTTTCTTACATATCAACAATGGTGTCCTCTCTTGTGCAACTTCACAACCACATCATAAGTTTAAAATAAATTTGACTAAAAGCAGTGTTATTTCAAACCTAAGGGATTACTTACATTTATACAACAAGCCAAACACAATCATATGCTGCTAAAATTCAAACCTTATATGATATTAGATTATGTTCTCCAAGATAAAGACCAGTTTGTATTAATTATTTGTTAACATTACAACTACCCTTACTTATTGGCTGCCATCAAGGATGGATAAAACAGGAAAATTATGAACATAATTTGATAAACACAAAGCATAAACTTTTAGATTCTGTACTACAAAATAATCAATAAAGGTGAAAGGTTACTATAAAGGATAAAATATAGGGCCAACAGTTCCAATAAAATCTATTTCCCGGGCTTGTGGGCCGTGGTCTAGAGGAAGTAGAGCAAGTACCTAGCTAGAATCCTCTGAAGATGCTTGTCAGAGATATGAGCGAAATGTCAGAAGAATTTTCATCCTCTGTTCCATGGCCCACAAGCCTGGGAAATAGATTCTATTGGATTAATGCTGGCCGTGAAAGCCTAAGCATGTACACCAATAGTTCCAATTTGTATTCTCTCTACTGCATATTATATAAAGTAAAGGAGCATTATATTTCACCCAAAATTTTGATACTAGAATTTTACTGGAATTATATATTTTGAAACACCTTGAAGCCAAAATAATTGTTTGTAGAACATGAGAGAGAGGGGGGGGGGGGGGGTTTCACAGAATGAAAAGTTGGTCAAATACCAAACTTGGTACCTAGTTTAAGTTCTATGTTTTCCAAGGATGCAATATAGAGATCTAAACATGCAATTTTTCAAACCTTTTTATTTTAAATAATTTACGTCCTCCAACGTTAAGTCATATCAGACGATGAATGAAATGGGTGAAATGATGCTCAAATGAGCCCAGGGTCCATAGAGCTTAGAGCTACCCGACATTCGTCTTTCAGGATAAGAGAAAACCCTGGAAAAAACCTTATCCAGGCAGCTCACCCTGACCGAGATTCGAACTCGGGACCTTTTGAACGTGAGGCAGACATGCTACTGAGTGTTGATTTTTTTAATGGTTTTTAACCTTTTTATTAAATTATATACAGTAGTGTGCAATGCCTGAGTACTTTAAAAGTCACACCCACAAGGAATACTATATTAATACTATATTACACAAAACTTGAGATTTTAATCAAATATTTGTGATTGAAACATTTTATGGTGTTTACAGAATTCTGATATATGTAGTTTCACCGAGTTTACTGCTAATATTGCTGTTATATAATTAAAACAAAACATTAAAAGATAGATTCTGAAGTCCAAATGTCACACTCATTATAGCTATGTTTAAGCTATTTTCCAAAAAAATGAAATGTGTATTCCGAATTTTCAGGGAATAGTCTCTGAAGTACTCTCTATTCTGAAATGAGTTTCATATAACTGTAAATCATAAGAGGTAGTCAAAATCTTATTACACAAATCACATAAGTTATTCAAATAGTTTCTTTGTAGAGTTACCATTTCTAAGTTATTGGTTTGAATTTCTTTTCTCAAATGGAATCCTTTGTTTCCTTTCCATCTTTTTTCTGATCATGCAAGACAAAGGAATTTTAGAGCCACCACATAATGACTATCTTTTAAATGGTTTGACTTTTTCTTAAGCTTACTGTATTCCCTCTATTGTCATTATACATACAAGGAGAAATGTAATAAAACTATTTCTACAAATGGTTATCTCGATTAACATGAAGTTAACATAACAGAGTGAGTGGAATACCAAATTTTTTTCTAGTCATTAAGAAAACCAGGTGTTAAAGGAATGTTAAACGTGATAATAGAAGTTATATATAGCAAATAATTTATGGCAATGAAATATAAACCTGTATAAATACATATAAACCACTCATCATATATGTAATAAAAATATTTTATTATTTATATATACGTATATGCACAAAGTCCATAAATATAATAAAATTGTAACCAAACATTTCTGTTAATTTCTTATTCTGAATGAATAATTGTGACTAATACGTATAAGAAGCTATCCCAGGAGCTAATGTTTAAAATTTGTGTATATTACCTGCACGTTAAGTACATGTAAAATGTGTATGCACTACTGAGGTAATTTAGCAATGATGCTCAATTAATGGCACTATTTTGTATGTTGGTTGGTTACCAACACTTTCCGCATGGCAACCTGGGCCTTTGGGGTAACCTCGTCCCACCACGTAATGACTGACACATTTTTCACGTGCAGGCACCCAGAGGGCGGTGTCCATTACCTGCAATGGTAGGGTGATAGTGAAGATAACGGTGAGGCGAGAGAACCTACACCTTATACCGTGGACTCTGAACCACATTGGGCATAGGGAACCCTTCACGTGTGCTAGACAGAGGTGAAGGCATGAATAGAGCTGACTTAAACTCACCACCCTAAAGCAGGGAATTGAACTCGGGACCCTTAGCAAGGGAGGTGCGAACGAAACCACTGTGCTATCCCGGCGCCCCTCGTATTTATATGTAACTATAATATAGCAACGCAAAGAAAATCCCTGTAAGGAATGTGCTGTGGGACAAGGACAGCGAATGTTTGTGGCAGAGAACGCCTGCTATAAAAGGAGCAGACCATTAAAAAAAACATTTGCCCTATTCACTCTGTACATTAAAACCGAGAAGATTCATTCACAAAAGTAGAAGCCGTCGGAATGTTTTTGAGTGGTCTGTAACTGTACTGACATGGGGTGTCATAAACCTGTCCAGGGAGGGTGTGGGGACCTTCGGCCAACCCCTTGCGTCTCGCCCCTCAGAGAATTTCTCTCCTGTGGAGGAGTATACCTTGTATCCACTATACCCAACAGGAACAATTGCTATGTTGGCTGAAGGTAAACATTGCTGGAGATATGTGTCCCAGGTGGCATGTTATATTTTCATGCCAGAGTAGCCAAAACTTAAATTATGAAACTTAGTATGTAATTTATATACTTAGAAAAAAAGCTATTTGGCATCTTAATTGCTTGTTTCACAGATGGAAGGAATTCTAATGGGGATCAAAAATAAAAAATTCTGACGTGTTGCTCTTACATGACTTTCTCTACTCTTGTAGGAGCCATTCTTACAAATGCTAATTCTACTCTCTGATTTAAGATATTAACTCTTCGTTGCATGTATGTAGTCTTGGCTCTAAAATTCTTTGTGTGCAATCGGGCCTCATTTATAATGAATAATGTAATTCATAGAATAAACACTAGACAAAAGTAAGATATCCATTATCCTAATGGTAAACTTTCTTGCTTCCAGAAAGGACAGTGCATTATGAAACCATCAAAATATTTGGCGCTGTTCCTAATGATATTAAAGGAAAAATTTATAATTTTGGTGCTTTTAAAACTGCTGCTAGAGAGTACCTATGCTCAAAATCATTTTATTCTGCACAAGATTATCTTAATGACAAATTATCCCGATAATAATGCTTATGCTACACTATAAGTAGAATTCAACTGTTCCAATCACAAATCATTGCCAGTAAATCTGTTATACATGTTTAAAAGTTATTTTTAATGTATGTGTATTGAAGAAATGACAATAAATGGTATCCTTGCAGAAAAGGTTGAGACATACTGGTAAAAGCCAAGTGAAAGTTGATTAAAAAGTATTTGATTTTTTTATCATTTTTTTATCCCTGTCTTGTTTTCCATATTGCTTTTCATATTGCATGTATATAACGTGTCTCTTATGTTAAATTTTCAAGTATGTATGTTATTAAACTGTATACCTCTGGACTGTTCAGTCCTTTGTGGCTACAAGTGTAATATTGAGATAATTGAGATAAACATCTTATTGCTAAATTTTTTTTTGTAGTTGCAATGAGAATGTGGGAATACATTAAACTTTAAGTTGCAGTCAAATATTTTAAAAGTTTGTCACTACAAAACTCTGTTCTTTTTGCATTATCAAGAGATAAAAACAATAGAGTTTGAGTAAAGTATAAGCATAAGAAAATTCAAACAAATAATAGGGAATAAATCCTTTTTTGCAATTTACGTCCTCCAACGTTAAGTCATATCGGATGATGAATGAAATTGGTGAAATGATGCTCAAATGAGTCCAGAGCCCATGGAGCTTACCGCTACCCGACATTCATCTTTCAGGATAAGGATAAACCCCATAAAAACCTTATTCAGGTAACTCACCCTAACTGAGATTCGAACTCGGGACCTCTTGAACGTGAGGCATACACCCTACCATCTATGCTACCAAGGTGGGCACCGAAATGCTTCACACCACAAAAAGTGTATTTGACATAAATTATACATTTTAATCAGCTCTACCTCTTTTGTGTAATAAGATTTTGTCTATCTCTTATGGTTTACCAGTCATACAGAAGTCATCCAGAGTGAAGAAAATAAAGGTTTTTGAAAAATGCTACACATAAAGCATAGTCTGGGTGTAGTCAGATGCTTGAAAGAACCTGAACTAAAATACCAAGTTTCACAGTTCACAGTTGCACAAATACATTTTTTATAAAGATGGTTTTTATATTAGTTAATTGATGGAAATTAATAATTTCTTCATACTAGCCGTATATAGGCTAAGGTTTATGATAGAGTCAATATGAAAAATTCAATGCCATGGTAGCTCAATGGTTAAGAGCGACTTGATGGAAACCAGGAGATCCGTGGTTCAAATCCCAGCCATGCCATTGAAAATTTCATTTTGACCCTATCTCTGGTGAAATCTTGATGTTACATTTTTCTCTATACATAGTAGAGAAAGTTAAACTCACATATCACTTATTCAGTAGTGTTTATAAGTTGAGTACCTGGTTAACAAATTATACAAACATGCTGTATTATTATTACATTGGGGTACATTTATTGCTTACAACACAAAATAATACGGAATAATATTTATTGCAAGCATAAAGAAGCAAAAAGTATGTGCACTATTAACTGTTTATTAACTTTTATTAATAGTAATAATTTTATTTAAGTTTTTAACAAGTTACATCAATATAGAATGCCACAATCCATGATAGTTAAAATATGCATAATATGATGATTTAAGTAGGATAATTTGAGCTGAAGAATACTGCTGTGGAGATTTACCTGTGTTTCTTTCAATTTAAGACGTGCACAAAAAGGATAAACCTGAAAATTAAACTTTGTAAATTTCTGCATGTATCTGTGCGTCACAGGACAAACTATTGCAAAACTGTTTCAACATTAAATACTACTTAGGGTGGAATATTACACATCAGTGTTTTTGCATATATATGTATGTTTTTTTTTTGTCAGAGTGCAAAATATATCCTTGAAAAACAAAACAATTATAGTTAATATCAGTGAAGAGCTACTTTTAGAAAAATTTGATAAAGTATATTTTTGTTAAAATTCTTAAGTTTTCACAGCCGGTGTCAGTATAAGATAAAGTATTAACTGGGCTTGTGGGTTGTGGTCCACTGGGCTCCTTCTTCATCTTCCCAGACATTTCATCTGCGGCAAACATCTTCAGTGGCAGTGCGATCAGAGTATCCTGTCAGAGGTCTCAGCAGCGACTGTTGAGACTTCAGCCAGGATACTCCGATCACACTGCCACTGAAGATGTCTGCCGCAGCCGCAGATGAAACGTCTTGGAAGATGAAGAAGGAGCCCAGTAGATCACGGCCCACAAGCCCGGTAAATACTTTATGTTATATTTTTGTTGTAATTAAGATGTCCAGGAATTCGCTTATAACAATAAAGGCTTTCTTAGACCAAATAACTAGAAGTCATCAGTCATTTTCAAAAACGTTACTGATGGTAAACATGGCGTGAAAGACAGCAGCAGGAAAACCATTCATCTTTTTGTTGAAATACACTTATTTTGATGTAAAGTATTTTTCACTAGATAGCATGAAAATATTAGATAGAGATTGTCGCCTAATTGTTACGCCGTCCAGTAAATACTACGTCTGAAGCCAGTATTTGCTGCAAATCTGAAAGATTTATCAGAAGGAAATATACTGCTGAGGCGTTGACATTCACTGTTACTATCCCTGATTGCAATTTGGTTTTTCCTCATTAACATGAAACAACGTTATTACTGTTAAATTATGATGTAACAAAAATGTAAGTGTTGTATTTCCATGTAATTATACATTTGTGTCTTATATTTGACTAAAATATTTTTTATTCTGTTTCTTGACTCATCTTATATAATTAATATTTTTTATTATATATATATATATATATATATATATATATATATATATATTTTTTTTTTGTTTGTTTGTTTGCAAGCCTGTCCCAGTAAACATGAGATCAAAAAATTGATTAACATGATATCAGGATGTCCAAGGGACATTCCAAAATCACATCATTATTTAGTTAAATACAGTGTGCATTGTTACCCGCAAATAATCTTATTTAAATAGCACCATTAGAGAGAATACAGATCACTATGGAAGAATTGAAAATAGAAACTTAAGTCTATTTTACATATAAGTAGATTTTGGACTTATAAAACTCAATTCATACTTAATCCACCTAATATGCAATATTAATAATGGTGGTTATTTAAATAATTTATTAAAATTATTATACTAAAGCCATTATAAAAGGGAATTTTAATACTTCTTAATACTTGAAATAAACAGTATCACAATGATTCAAAATGTGTATTTAGTAATTGCTTTTTGAAAACTCTAGTTTTATGTTTTAAAAGCTTCAGGGTAAGTAAGACTTACCTTGAATTTTTTATTGGATAGTCCAAGTTTTACAAAATCTTTTGCTTTTATTAATATTTGTGTTGTTTAGTTTGGTAAGGAGGTAATAATTTATCTGTTATCAAATATGACATGTAAAGCTTAAATGAGTATTATTTATTTATTGTTATCTGAAAAGGTTCCCAGAGCCGTAGCTCATGCTAGGGAACAGTACAAAAATATATAATATGATGGCAAACAGCCCTTAACAATACTTATATTACATTTTTATATTAGGAATGAATTACCATACAAAAATAACATATATAAAACAAAGATACAAGCGTTCACTATAACTCAAGAAATAATTGTAGCAAAGAACATTACAAAAAAAAAAAAAAAAAAAATATTTTATGAGACATTAAATACACATTAATTTTTAACCGGTTCAGCTAATCAAACCAGCTATAAGTGAGTGACACTGTATCAGCTATCAAAATAGGTATGCATTCAGTAAATTTTCAGCAACTTTCCTTTTAAAACCTTTTATGCTCCTGCAGCCTTTCAGTTCCAGTGGCAGTGCATTATATAAGTTGATAATGTGTGAGGTTAAGCTGTTGAGGCCATAAGAAGAAGTGTTCACTGTCACTGTTGGTTTTGTTAAATGAGGAGCTTTATGGCAAAAGTATTATGAAGGATATACCTGTTTGTTAGAAAGCATACAAGATAATCTGAGTTCTTGAAATGTTTCTTTCCTGTATTTTATATTAATTGTCTAACCTCTTTGGCATTAGCTCTGAGCTTCTTTTGAATGATAGGCCTTCATTTCTTTTTCTGCTGCTCGTATTGGTTTTACTGCTGTTTTATTGTTTGTGGAAAGTATATTTTAACAGTACATTAACCAAAGCAGCTAGAAAAAACCAATTAGTCATTTTGTTGGAATCTGGGTGTAAATATTAATTCACCCCAAATGAAACTTAAATGTTACCACTTAGTGTTATCAGTGGTTTCTGTAATATAGTCAGATGTAGATCATTTGTAGATTAACAGTGGTTGTGAATTTATTTAATTCTGAACAATCAATTTGTTCACTATCACATAATACATAATACAGACAGTATATATTATGTTTAATAAACATTGTCAAAAAATTGTCATTCATCCCCCCTGCTCTCTCTCTCACACACACACACACGCACACGCATGCACACGCACATACACAAACATAATCTATTCAGAACCTTTGAAGATATCAAAATATTCATCTATACTATATAATAGGCTCTGCTTAACAATAGCTTAGTTTAGATTTAAACTTAGCAGCTGACACCGTATTTTATAGGCTTTCTGGAAGCGCGTTAAGAAGTTTTGGACTAAAGTATTGGGGCTTATGTTTAAAAAGTTTCAGCCTGTGACCTTTAACTATATGGTTGTTCTTTCCCCTTGTTTCATATGTGTGGATATCAGAATAGTGGAGGTTGTATTCCTGTTATCTATAAAAAGTATTGTTCGCAAAATAAATATGCAGGGAAGAGTGAGTATGTTTAATTTTTTAAAATAGGGCCTGCATGAACTGGTACATGTTATTTTTGCCAGGTATCTGATAGCTCATTTCTATAGAAGAAAAGTTCTGTTAAAGTTTAATTTGGAAGTGTGTCCCCACAGCTCGATGCCATAAGAAATGTGTGAATATATTATGCAAAATACACTAACTTACTAGTATCTACTGAGAGGAAAATGGCTAAATATTGCAATAAAAAAAGTCTTGAGCTTAATTTACTTTCTAGTTTTTCAGTGTGGTTGTTCTAAGTTAACCTGACATGGAGGACTAAACCTAAAATATTTACGCTTTTTATACACTGGACTAGAGTGTTGCCTATATTAAGCTGAAATTCGAAAGGACGTCTCTTAAAATCAAATACAATTAATTTGCTTTTTTGTGCATTAGTACACAACCTGATATCTTTAGAATACTGTTCCTCGATATTGAAGTCAAATTTGCATCAATTTCTAGATTTAGTAAGTCGCTGTTGCTGAAACCCAGTGTGGCATCGTCTGCATACAGACTGAAAGCTACATCATCCTGTAACAGTTTTTATACCGTTTATATACAGAATAAACAGTAATGGTCCTAAAATAGATCACAGGGGTGCGCCTGACTGTACCTCTACAGGTTTTGAAACAAAGTCACCTTGTTTGCATTTCAGTTGTACATATTGTATTCTGTTAGACCTGTAGGATTGTATCAGATTATTACCTAGAGACCTCTTAGTCAAGTACATTCAAGTTTATTTAGTAGAACTGTTGTATCAACACAATCAAAAGCCTTTGATAGATCTAATAAAACCCCAGGTGCAAAATTACCTGCATAGATGCTATCAACTATATATCCAAGAAATGTTGAAGCTGCAGATATGGTAGATTTTCCATGAACAAATCCATTTTGGCAATCTGATATGAGGTGAAAGCTGTCAAGGAAAGTAACGATTCTAAAATAAATTACTTTTTCTACCAGCTTAGCTAAAGAAGGTAATACGGAAAGGGGCCTATACTTGTCGATCTGTACTTTATTTCCTTTCTTGAATACTGGAATAAGTATTTATTTTTTATTGGTTGGATATAGAAATAACATATGAGTAGTTAAACTATGGAATTTCACTGTTTGAATGCCACAGTTATGTTGCCGCAGTTGTGTTTTGGAGATACTTTGACCTATGGAAACAAAAAAGCTATCAAAGATGTTTGCCAATTCTGAAGAATCCCTTATAACGTTCTTGTTGGACTTAATTTTAAAGTGATTTTCTTTTTTCGTTTTGATGTTACCTCTGAAACTATTAATAATGTCCCAACTTGTTCTGCTTATGTTTTCTGAGTTAGATATTTTTGTACTAAAGAAGTGTTGTTTAGCTTTAGCAACCTTTTTATCATACATATTTTTGAAATTACTGAAGTTTTTGCATTTCAAATTACCTGATAACATTTTGTCTTTAGCATTATGTAAGAGAGTGCAGAGTTGTTTTATTTCAGGTGTGATCCAATCACCAATTTTATTACAGTTTAGAATAATGTTGTTTTTGGCTCTTGTTTTCGGACAATATAAATCAAAATAATGTATTAATGTACTGTGAAAAGCATAGAATTTCCTGTTGGTATCTGATTCACTATATTCATTCCAGTCTAGCTCCCTTAGACCTGACAAGTTTGATTCATAGCAATTATTGACCCATTTGATACTTTTAGGTGTTGTATTTTTTGTGAACTTACATTTTAAGTTAAAATCTGACATATCTAATTGACTGAGCAGAATAATCTGAAATTGCAGTATGAAGTGCTTGTGAGTTTAAGAATTGGGAAGAAATATTAGTAAGTATATTATCAGTCACAGTTTTACTTGTGTCTGTAATTCTTGTGGGTTTCTTTATAGTGTATATTAGACCAAACTGGTTTAAAATGTTAGGGAGGTGCCTATATTCACAGGTATGTATTTCTAAAACTTTTATAATAAAATGTCTCAGCAAACATTATGTTTGTGACATTAAATTTTCTAAGAGTTCAATTTATCGCTCAAAAATACCTTAAAACTACCACTAGGTGGTCTGTATACTCCTATAATAAAAAATGGTATGGGTTCATATTTGAATTTAACACCAGATAGTTCGATATCACCTTCAACGCTGTACTTATCTAAATAAAGAGTTGTGGGGCAGTTCTCATTTAAAAATAGTTTGCAATGGTTTTTTGTGTAAATAGCAACACCACCTTTGTTCTTATTTGACCTGCAATATCTGGCTGCTAAGGTTAGATTAAACAAATGTACACATTCAACTTCAGGGCTTTTTAGACCATGCTCGGTGAGCATTAAAATATCAGGGTCCTCTTCTTTAATTAAAAAGTCTTTGTTGGTTATAACATTGACATTTTGATGAATTACTTTTAGAGTTTGATTACACTTCTTCAAAAGTCAGTCCTTTTTATTTCACCTTGCATGGGAATGCCATTTATAGTCAATTGTTCTGAAATAGCTTTACCTAACACATTACACAGTTCTGTTTGTCCTAGTTTGCTAAGGTACGTTCCATGCCTAGTATGATATTCATATTTTTGTATAATTTACAGATTGAGGTTATGTGTGAGTTTGTACAATTTGCTCATTTATTTTTGATTTTGGTAACTGATCACACATGTTTCATATTCAGTATATCCATATTAAGTAATCTCTAGGTGCATCTTTTCTTTTTCAGTAATTGTTTTTAGGAGGGATAATTTTGAATGCTCTAATGTTATGCTAAAAAGACCATTTTAATCTCCTATCTGTGATCATTAACGATTGGTTCCAGATCACAATATTTTAGAAACAAAATGGGAGGAAATTTTGGGGGCACAGAATCCAAAAACTTTAAATGTTAATTTTTATATAATGTTGTGAAAAATGTTATATAGCAAAGTTTATAAACAGAATTTTTCTTATAGATTTCATTATTTACACCATTTCAATGAAATAATATTTAAGATTTTAACACCAATTTTTCATTATCAGTTTACTCATGTACATAAGAACATGAACATTCTGGAGGTTTTTATTAGCATTTTCGTTTATTATGGGAAATAATGTGATTTTGACTGCTTCTGTGATGTTAGTCTTAAAATACAGATTATCTCCATCTGGTGGTGAGTTTTTCTTTCCTTTTTTAAATTATTCCTTACCTCCCGAGAGGCAGTTAAAGTTAACACCAAACCGAAAGTAAGATAAACCGAACTATTTAAACAAATATACCAATGAGAAAGCAGGGCATTAGATACGGTAAAACTTCGCACTTAACTTGGCAGGTATAATGCTTAAGACATTAGGCAATTTAATGCGTTTTTATACTATTAAACATATTATGCATTTGCGTTTATTAACACTCCAGGAAAACACTTTCTTATTATGCACGCGCACGCAATTCTAAGCATAGAGGAAATCCTACAGGAACTGTGCTAATCTTAGGAACAAAGAATATTTTAGGAAATGTATGCTAGAGACATTTTGAAAACGTAAAATCATATTATCAAATCGAGAACAATTACCTATCTTCGTATGATTCGTACAGAAAATTAACAGTTGCGAATTTGTTAGTGTAGCAGGAAATGAAGAAACAGAATTAACCAACAATTTTGAAAAGTACATATTTTATAAAATTGCTCTGGACATATAGATATAAAGGCTGTATTAAGTAGACGCGCATACTTAGGCTTGCATGTTGCAAATAAACTTTAGTGAGTACAACATATTTCTAGGTTGGCAATCTTCCTTGGTGTGCAGAAAATCGTTTGTTTGGTTGCACGGTTACGTACCGACTACACAATGTCACCAGTTTGGGAAGGGAGTGCAGCGTGCAGGAGGCGGTACTTACCGGGAGTCGTAAAATGGCTGTCTCCTTGTACGGCGCTTGCGCAGTAGGAATGGAATGTGTGGCCGACCTTGCCATCGTCGCCCGTTGGAATTTGTAGTGTGTTACTATAGCAACATGGAGTATGCAGCGATGGAAAATATAAGAAACGTCGTGGTTTTATACTTTTCTGCGTGAGTGCTAGTGTTTCAACATGAATTCGGTACAGAATTTACACAAACTTAATCTCGTTTCCCTGTCGTTAAAAGAAAAATTAGAAATAAAAGCACTTGGAAGACCTCTTCCTCCTCTAAAAATAGAGAATATACGAAAGGCAGGTGGAAGAATTTTTTTTAGGAAGTTTAATCCAGACATTTACAAAAGAAATGAATGGATATGTGGGTGCAATGTTACTAATAGGCTTTTCTGTTTTCCTTGTATATTGGTTGGAAGTGGCTGTTCTGATGTTGCTTGGATTAGAACGGGGGTTGATGATTTGGGACATTTGTGTTCCAAAATTAAAAGGCATGAAGCTAACAAAGCTCATTTAAACGCGCAAGTGGAATTTCATCTTCTAGGCATTCAAGATACTGGGTTACATTTAAGTAATGCTTACAGAAAATCCGTACAGCAGAAAAATGACAAGGTGAGAAAAAATCGTTACACTTTATCGAAGATTATCGACAGTGTGAAATATTGTGGTGCTTTCGAGCGAGTGCTTCGGGGACATGACGAAAGCAGTGACTCGTCAGGTTTCAGAGGAGTTGTGAATTTTGATGTTGAATTGGACATTGCCTTAAGAGACCAGCTTTCCAATTCAACTGCGTTTAACGGCACGTCTAAGGAAATTCAAAGTGATCTACTGGATTGTATATTGGAAGTGTATAAAGAGAAAGTTAAATATGAAATGTCTAATGCTAACTTTGTGTCAGTGATTGTAAGTGAAATAACGGATGTGGCAGCAATACCGCAGTTAGCAATTGTTTTTCGTTATGATTTACCTTGTGGCAATCCAGTTGAAAGATTCTGGGCATTTTATAGTACATCCGAGCACGATGCCAAATCATTGGCAGCTCGGCTTACACAGACTTTGTCAGCTATTGTTACCTCACCTGATAAGATAATTTCACAAAGTTACGATGGCGTTAGTGGTCACTCTGAAATCCCAAGTCTTATAAAAGAACAATTCAAATACGCCCATCATGTGCATTGTTACGCACATACATTGAATTCAATCCTTTCACAAGCAACTAGTCAAAATACATTGGTCAGAATATTTTTCTCAGATCTGAATGAAATTCCTATCTTCTTTTCCAGTTCTTCCCAAGGAAGGGCCCTGTTCAGTGAAATAGTAGGCAAAAAGTTTCCTCATCTCACTAATGTTAATCGGATTTTCAAATCTAAAACTGTACAACTTGTGTATGAGAATCTAGACAGCTTAATTGAATGCCTTGAAAGAATAGAGAACACATCTAAAGTGAACAGCTGTATAGCCCAAGCAAGAGGTTTGCGTCTTAAGCTAGAACAGCCAATTTTTGAATTTTGGCTCTCATTATTTTACAAGATCATGCCGCGTGTGGATAAACTCTGGGAGCAGCAACAAAAATGCTATGTAGAACCACAAAAACTTACCAAATGCGTCGAAGACTTTGAACTTGCTATTCAGATGATTAAAAACGGGACCGTGGATAAACTGTGGGAGGTGCATGGACCGATGCTTCAACAGCCCAAACGACGTAAAACTTACACAGACATCTCTGTTCAAACAGCTGCCAAAGAAGTCTGTGACATTGTCATTGCCGAAGTAAAAGAGCGGTTTCAATTCACAGGCCATCTTCAAGCAGCAAATTTGCTTCTACCTGACCATTTTCATAAGTATAGATTTAGATTCCCACATACTCACTTATACCATGCAGCAGAAGCATATCCTTTCTTGGATAAACAGAAATTGAAAACCGAATTAGAACTTGTGTACGAGAGAACAGATTTTAGGTCTGTGAAGGGGTCTGTACCTTTACTTCAGTTCATGATCGAACACGATCTTCAAACCACGTTCACCGAAACATTCAAGCTTCTGAAGGTAGTAACAACTACTCCAATGATAACCTCAGAGGCGGAGAGGTGCTTTCCTACTCTTAAGAAGGTGAAGACATTTCTACGTAAAACCACAGCGGAGGAAAAACTAACAGCATTAGCTGCTCTGTCCATCGGAAGAGACTTCATTAACAATATGGAACAGTTCAATGGGCCTGTCATTAATAAGTTTGCTGCTCTAGAAAACAGAAAGTCTGACTTCAGTTATAAACATCTAAATGAGGTGAGTCCCAACATTTTTGCACATTTCAGTGACGTTTATTGGTTTTAGGATTTACAATAATTAGAGCTCGGGTGTTTAGGCATACTGATTCCAAATTCACGCCTTCAAATCCGGCCCAGACCAATGGTTATGTGTATTTCCTCTATGTCTATAGATTTATTGGCATGTAAAATAGCTCCTGCGGGACAAAATTCAGGCATACTGGAGAAGCTGATTTAATAATGACAGCGTTGTTGTTCTTGTCACTAATCTATGAAGTAGTAAAGTACTCTTTGTTACTACTCAGTTCAGTGAGATTTGTTAATACGTGACTACCAAGGTTTTAAAAAAAATTGTCGTTTGATAACACGTGGACACCAAGTTCACGAACGCAACTGTGACGTGTACTTTTCATTGGTTGACTAAAGTTTTTGTCGATAACTATCACATCAGTCAAAATGTTTTCTCTATAATATTTACTGTTATAGGGGAACCCACTTTCGCCCGCCTCGGTAGCGTAGATGGTAGCGTGTCCGCCTCACGTTCAAGAGGTCCCGAGTTTGAATCTCGGTCAGGGTGAATGACCTGGATAAGGTGTTTTTCCGGGGCTTTTCCCTTATCCTGAAAGACGAATGTCGAGTAACTCTAAGCTCTATGGACCCTGAGCTCTTTTGCGCATTTCACCAATTTCATTCAGCATCCGATATGACTGAACGTTGGAGGAGTAAATTGCGCAACAAAAACAGAACCCACTTTCAAAGAGAAATGCTGAAACAAACATTACGGTATAAAATGGTAATATTCGAACGCAAAGTATATACAATGTTGTCCATCATGTACTGTTCACGCAACACAAAAAGACAAGCCAGAGTAATGTGTAAGGTAATCACTTTTGCTGTCCACATGATGTTTATGCTCGCCTCTGGATATGATAAGGATGCAATGTTCACCTAAAATACATAGTGTTGTCACGTAACTCGCCCATGCATTATATTATTGAGCTGCTCAGAAAGTTACCATGGCTTTATCTTTAATAGAAACCTCTCAGATAACGCACTGATTATTCTTGAAAAAGTGAGGGGAATACTGAAACGTTTCTCGGACGTGCGTTATCTGATAAATATTTCTATTAACAAAAATAAAGCCAAAGTAAGCATTTAAATAGCGCGACTATACCTATCACTGCAGTTACTGAAACGAGCATTAGATCTGGCAGCATGTGTATTATCGCGCTGCTCAGAATGTTACCCTGGCTTTATCTTTGTTAATAGAAACCTCTCAGAAATGCAATGATTACTTCTCGTGGACATACTGTCTGTCATTTGTGACTTGCGTATTCCACTGGCTGAAGTGATAATAATAATAATAATAATAATAATAATAATAATAATAATAATAATAATAATAATAATAATAATAATAATAATAATAATAATAATAATAATAATAATAATAATAATAATAATGGTTTATTCACTTATAGACATGACATACATGTTTCAAGTTTCGTTGAAAAAGTTTACATATTACAATATTTAGTTACATACATCAAGATTTACAAATTTTACAGAGCATATACAGAGATTAATAATAATGTAACTGTCTTTATGGTAAAAAAAAAAAAAAAACAATCTTCGGTTTTCCCTTTCTTTGAGGAGGGTCTCGCGGTTCTTCCTAATAAAATGCATTCATTGGTGCTTAGCACACGTTCGAGAAGTGCGCCAGTACCTCTCTCGCTCTTCCAAGAATAATCAGCGCTTTATCTGAGATGTTTGTATTAACAATGATAAATCCAGGTTAACATTTTTCAGGAACACGATAATACTCTCATACTCATTTCGTAGTGAACAGATCCACAAGGTACCAGAACAGATAAACAATTCAACCCCATCTCCCTCTTTAGGCCTCGTTTGCCTTCTTGTGGTGGGTTTACAGTAGAGTTCCCCCAATCTAATGAAAGCTTTGAAAATAAATTGCAGACTTTTTAAGGTGATTTAAAAAAAAAAAAAATCTATTTATAATTCAAAGAGGCAATTGTAAATATTCATAACTTCCTTTAGTATGCCATTTTGTGTAACATCCGGGCTCTAATAGAGTAGTAGTGGTGGTAGTCAGGTCTAATTAGAAAAATTCATGTTTGTACATCAGGTGCAATGGCATTTGTTGGCTTAAGGACTTCTAGCAGTGTGAATGTCAATAGTTTAGTTAGCTCAGCCCTCCTGATGATGGTTTGATGTCTGCAGTATTATGCAGTTTGATATAACATATCATGATCAAGCAAAAGGATGGATACTTAAATTAGGCAGAGCTATTTTGTTTACGGTTTTTAATACATTTCTTATTATTTGATATTCAAATTAGATGTAATTTTATATCAAGTTCTAGATTCTTAGTAGATTACGAAAAGTGGGCGCTCTAAAAATAGCTAATAAGAAACAAGGCAATTTATTTATTTATGTTTTATGTTAATCAGGTTTTGATCCACATACCTAGAAGTTCGTCTTAATTCGTCTGTCTGTTGCAAGTACTGTAGACCCACGACAAGAAGGCAAGCTAGAGGAATGTGTAGCGTAATCACTTTTGCTGTCCCAGTGTTGTTTATGCTCACCTTCCCAGTTTGACAAGGATGAATACACAAGTGTTGTTACATAACTCACCCATACATAATACTTATCGCTGCGTTTACTGCAACAAACATTAGATCTGGCAGCATGGGTGAATATGCACTCTCATACACTCATTTCCTAGTAAACAATTCCGTTACCGGAGCAGATAAACAGTTAAAGCTCCTCTGCCCTTCATATCCCTCTAGCCTTCTTGTCGTAGACAGGCATACAGTATTATCATTGTGAAATACAATCGAGCGTTTCCTCTACGTTGCCACAAGGTAAACAATTCATACCAGCCTAATGACTTGTAATTTTGAAACTCATTTAGGCAGCGCCATGGCTAAGTGGTTAAACCGCTTGGTTCTCACCAAGGCGGCCTGGGTTCGATCCCAGGCGACGGCAAAGTGAGATTTGTGATGGACAACATGGTGCTGTGGTGGGTTTTCTCCGGAATCTCCGGTTTCCCCGCCAACTCAATCCACCAGTGCTTCATCTTCATCTCATGTATCATCAGTAACGCCGCCTGTGGTGCCGCATGTAGTAAGAGCAGACGTTAAACACTCCACATTTCATTATTGAAACTGCTATTATTCTTTTTAGTCATCCCTTTGTTTTAAGTAATTTCCATTTGTCTTATAGTGCTATGTATATAATTTTATATACAATAATTTCGGGTGAGTTTTATTAATTAAATTTGTTGAATAACAGGCAGTGGAACATTGTTATATGCATTCTGGAAAGTAACCATATTGTAGGTAGTTTTATTAGGTAAATCTAAATTTACCGATTACCATATTGAGCGTGCCATCTCTGGTGATTTAAGTATCCACAATTTTGAAAATAAAAATACATGTATGTTTTTCCCTACATTTTATATCAACCGTTGAGAGCCAAATGATTTCTTATTTTTTTTACAACATTGCAGAATAAAAATTTTCAATTTTCAATACTCTATGAAATATTGAATTTTGTTTCAGTAGGTTGGTTTTTGTGGCATGGCTTAGGATAATGTATATGTTGTATTACAACTTAATAAGTAATATTATTATCAAAACATCTCAGGTTACTGAGAAAAACTCCAATGCCAACAAATTCTGATGGATAACACTCACAACTTTCAAGTAATTGTTGATTCTTTTTATGTGTTCTGCAATATTAAGCTCAGTATCTTCCCTCCCCCCCACCCAAATTACGTTTTACCAGGAAAAATGTTTCTAATGATTTTAATTAAAATGCCTAATATAAGCTTAGGGTATTTGAATGATAAAATGTCATTGAATTCTTTTGTGAATAGTCTGTGAAACCCTCATCATTCTGAATGATTTGTAAACTAGGAAACTATTAAGAGATAGGGTTAAATACTGTCCATTGGTGACTCACTCTTAAAAGATTTTGATTGTGGCCAAGTCCACTCTAAAATCTTTTTGTACTAGAAATATGTAATAACTGTTTCTATAAGCCATGTTTATCTCAGTTAAAATAATGAATAAGCAGTTATAACAAGTTTGTTGAAGATTGGGTAGAAACAGTCATGTAATTCTCTCTCCTTTTAATGAAATCATTTCTGGAAAAGCGCAATTAGGGCACGTGTGCGATCAAAGCTTGTTAACCCTTCGGTTATGGTGACCTCCACGGGGAATGCAGCACCGAAATTGGCTAAAAATATTGAAAAAAATATTTTTTTTGTTTTGTTTTTGAGCAATAAAATACTTTGGACCTTATAGTATCATAATCCAACTAAATTTGAGTTTCAGGCATTTAAATACCCTCATATGACAATTTAAATGCCCGTGCATAGGTGCATGCCGGCCCTTGGGTTCCCAGAATTCTCTCATTTGAGTTCGATTGAATGTACTAAATTAATAACACATTTGAAATTAACAGGCAAAGTTTCTGGTGAAATTTTGTGTGTTGATATGATGGCTATTTCTTACAATATGTGGCACCATGGAAACAAAACACTGGCTACAAACATTGGAAGTAAATAATAATGTTTATATTTTTGCTTTTGTGGAGTTTCTAACGGTCGGGATTTTCTTGTGTTTCTCGTTAAACTACATACTGTTTATATATATATATATATATATATATATATATAATTGAGGAGTTTTAGTGTGCCATTTAAGATTTATAAAGGTATTTTATACATCAAAACGTGCATATATCTGTTATATAGGTTATAGTAAAATATTCTTTGAAACAACTGACCTGTTGACTGTGTACATAGTTAGGATCATGAATAGGCTAAACAATACATGGGAAGAAACATCTAAACATAACACAACAATGGGAACATACTTGAGGCCTGATGTGGTAAGAAAACTAATGCCTGTGTACCAAAGGTTGGCATCAGATAAAATCATAAAGAGATGTACATTGGATAAGACACAAAATGCATATGAAAGTTTACATGATATGGCATAATTGCCCAAAAGAAATATTTGTTTCAAAGAAGAAACTTCAGGTTGCTGTGACATCAACCATCGGTGAATTCAATTTTGGTTGTTCTGCTTCACTCAAGCTGCAGTCAAACATAATGGACACAGATTTCACCAGCATCTCTAGAAATTAGCCAAGGGAAGGACCAATTACGCTTACTTCATTCAGCAATTTCTGCGAAGGTAACTTCTAAAACATCCAGAAGGAAATTGAAATTGAAGAACACTGCTGCAGAAGAGAGAAGGAAGAGGCAAGAGGGTCCAACTTATCTATCTGGAGGGTTTTAGTCTACTTCAAGGCATGTAGCTGAGAAGGAAACTGTTTTGGATTTTAAAATTTGATTTACTCAGTTATAATTTTTTCAACATTTTTTGTCATGCAAAATGTTCCACACGATGCAGTCCCTTTAAAATTTTCAACACATGTTCTTTGAAAGCAAACAAAGGTTTCTATCTGATGAATTTTTAATATTCATTATATTTTTAAAGTTATTGATATAAAAAGTCAAAGGTTTAATCATTTTTTGGCTCTTTTTTTTTCTCCGTACCTAATTTTTTTTCTCTGTAACTAAAGGCAGTATAAGAATTCATATGATAGATCTTTTCTTAATAACCTTCTGAATATTTTTAGAAATAGAAAAATTAAAATTTTGAAAATGTTCATCACGTGGAACGGTTTGAATTTTGCCCAAATTTTGAAATTCAAAAATTAATTACTTAAAACTATTGAAGATATAAAAACAAAATTTTGAATTCTGTGTCTGCTATGCATCAGAACTAAGTGGTAAAAATTTCAGCAAGATTGGTTGAAAATTGCTGGATTTGGAGTTTTCGCAGCTGCATCCCCTTAAAATAACGAATAAGCATTTATGACAAGTTTGTTTAAGTTGGGGTAGAAAAAGTCATGTAAATTTCTCTCCTTTTAATGAAATCGTTGCTGGAAAAGTGTGATTTGGGCACTGTGGACGATCAAAGCTTGTTAACCCTTCGGTTATGGTGACCTCCACGTTATATCAAGTAACTGGAACAAAAATACCTCGTATTGAATTAAATTACAAAGGGATTTTGAACTATCAACCTTCTACTTGATTACAGAACCTTCATGGAGTACATGGCCAAACTCGTTAGAATGCAGGAACTTTACTGGAAGCGCTCATTCCATCTCCCTTTAATCTGTCATACATCGCCATGTGAGTATTTTGCTCACACTTTTGAATTTTTTTAACAGTAACCAATGGCGATAAGATCTTCCTGCTCAATCTAGCTCAGTTTAAACTTTTCTGAAGCAGTTGTTTATGTTATATTTAACAGTCACATTGGCAATAGTTTATGTAGCTATAAACAATTTCCTCACCTGTGCTATTCAATTGTGCAGTCCGCACCCTGGCTGGAAGTTGAAATGTAGACACACCATTTTGGTTTGTTAGGAATATTTTTTATTTGAATTGTTTTCATTGATAATATTTAGTCTGCCACACAACAGGATGGAAAGGATTCTGAAAGTATATTTATTTTAACTTTTTCTAATAGTAATTAGAATATTTTAACGTTTCTATCGACATGGGTTCGAATACAACTGTTGATAATCGAAAGGCTAACATTAGACGCCATAATCCATATTGAAACAAACATGCTTTCTAAATACATTATTATTATTATTATTATTATTATTATTATTATTATTATTATTATTATTATTATTATTATTATTATTATTATTATTATTATTATTATTATTATTATTATTATTATTATTATTATTATTATTATTATTATTATTATTATTATTATTATTATTATTATTATTATTATTATTATTATTATTATTATTATTATTATTATTATTATTATTATTATAAAATAATAGTATTTGGGGAAAATCCCTCAGTTTTATTTAAAATAATTTGATCTTTGAATGAGATCTGCATTTTTTGTTCATGAAGATTTTTTGTGTTTCTTACATTTTTCGAATCATACTGCAGTTCTGAATGGAAAGTTTGTGGACTATTCACAGAAAATTCAAGATGTCATTTTATTTATCATGCAACTATCTTAAACGTAGGGTATTTTAATGATAATGGTTTCAATGATTTTTGAGAAAATAAAAAGACATTTTTTCATGAAGAAAGGGTAATTTTGGATAGCGGATTTTGTTTAAAATCTGTGTCAAGATTAGAAAGTCACTGAAATTATATACAAAATCTCTTCACCTATACTCAAAATGTTATACGTTATAACATTTAAAGGAACAGTAGCAAGCTGCAGATACATTAAATAAATTAAATGTGATTTTCAGAAAATATAAAAGGAGACATTTTCCATAAAATGCATCCTCTTGTTGCTTGTGTTACCATACCAATTATTTCCCTTTTGTAACTGTACTTTGCATCGCTTATAACAAATCAGTTGACTAAACGGGCCATTTTAGAAGTTATTTTTACTATACTCTGGTAAATTGTAGCAATATTATTTTGCCCTCCCCCCTAGAAGTGAAAGTAAAAATTGAGCTTGATGGAAAGTGTTACTTAATAAAACTATATTTGTCAAGTTTCGTTTATAGGCTTTGTCATTCACACAATTCGTTGTGTTTAATGTTTAGAAGTTTATGTTTGTGTGTAAAAATTAATGCTTAATCGACTGTAATTGCACCTCTTTTGTCATCTTTTGCTTACAGTATAAATTGCAATTCTGAATTCGTAATTTTTTCCCCTAACGCCAAGTGTGCATTAGTGACAGTAAAATGTTTGGACTTGGTTATTTTATAATATGAATAAATTAAATGTAATGATTTAGGTATAATTAAAGTTCAGAGCTTGCGCTGAGTGAAGAGCGGAACAGAGGTCCCTAACAAACAGTTGAAGCTCCGCTGTGTTGTCAGTGAGCGGGGAGGATTAGAACAGTTGCCGGTCTCTTCTTGTGCTAGCCGGAGCATTGCTCGTGCAAGGGCAGGCTACCGAATCCGCCCGGATAAAGTGTCCCGTTCAGAAGACACGCAATGCCGAAACAGAGGTTGGAAATACAGGGCATGTTAAATACCGTAAACATCGAATGTGGAGATGATGTGTTTGAATTAAAGGGTGATGAACCGTTCTGTAAATTATGCCATGTGAAACTTGTGGCGGGCAAGCCAAGTAAACTTCGCCAACATCTCAAATGCAACAAACATAAGCTTGCTGTAGATCGCAAACAGCAGTATGATCCCGGGCAAATCAATGAGATTAGTGAGAAAATGTTCAATGAAGATTTGTGCGAAGCATTGCTTGCAGCCAAGATTCCGATGAACAAGTTACACAACGGTAAACTCAGAACATTTTTGGAAAAGTACAGCGGGAGAAGAATCCCGACCGAAACGTCATTGCGAAAGAATTACGTGCCACGTCTTTGCGGCGGTCGCATTAATAAGAAGCCCAGTAAAGTGCGTATTGGGAAAACAAAGCAGAGCTTGCGCACCAAGCGCCGCACGACATATACAGAACACACTACAGATTCCGATATAAGTCAGGTATGAATGTTTAATCTATTATTGAAGCAGTCTTGTTTGTGTCTCATAGATTTTTGCTAAAATTATATACATTTCTTTAGTGAAATGTTAGTCTTGGCTTTCAAATCTGTGAGCATATCCCGACTATTATTCTGCAAGTTTCTTGATTACAGAGTATGCTGGTAGACTCCTTCGTTTCTATTTATTTTAGTTTGTGCTAGAAATTGGCATTGTGATGTTGGAATAGCTTCACTAGTGATGAAATCACGTCAGGTTTGGCCAGTACAAGAATTTGTACCTCAGTGCTGCAGAATGTGAGGTTCTTTAATTTGAATCCGGTCTTATGAAGTCGTTTCGTTCATTTAGTACATGCTGAGGTTGTAGTCAAATTCATAGGTGATTGTACATACGTGAATGAGTTTTAATCACTTCGGTAACCTTTAAATTAACTACCAATCAAAAACCTTCATCCGACAAACTCAATTCTAATCCTATCTGCGGTAAAACCCTTAACGGGTGGGCACGCAGCAAAAACCTTCTGGCTGTATACAGCCAGCCAGCACGATTGAGCGAGCGAGTTTTAATCATTAGATCACGCACACACTCGCACTCTCATTCATACTTCCAGACTCTGGGGAAGATGGGGAATTATCGTGGTCGGAGAAAAATCCCCACCCTCACCGCCGGGAATCGAACCCGGGACCCCTAACACGGCAGGCAGGTGCTCTACCGATTGAGCCATCTTAATTGCAAACTTCCAGCATTTGTTCTGTTCTTCACTCCGTACTATTTTGCAGAGCTCACGGCAGGTCAAATCAGACAAAGAAGTTTGATGATTGTGTCCTGTCATGTTAGATAACTAGAGTTAGGAAAAAAACTTACTGTTGGGATCCGACGGCATGACACTATTTTTGGGTTCCTGTCCCTCGGATTATGCGTACGTTATTTCCAGCGAATACCAATTCCTATTTGATGTAGAAAAACAATAATATGTATGAAAATGCTTAATAGCAGAGAAAGTCATGTGAGTGTTATAATATTCACTGCAAATTTCCGTGCTAAATAAGCTCTAAATTATGTTCGATTAAATAAAAGTAAAGGACTACTGCCTTAATATTAGTATTTTCCACGGTGTTATGCTAGATAATGAAATGTAAGCCAGATTTAGTTTAACTTTGGTTTCCTCAGGTAAACACTACTGAAATCTAAAAGCCGTTAACATGACGGCGAAAAATAACCACAGAGCAGAAAGAAAAAGACGGCCATCGTGAAGTGGACCAGTGTTTGTAAAGTTGAGAGCTGCGTCATAGCAGTTGCCGTGTGTTTTCCAAAAAAGAAAACACTTTAAAATGGATGGCCTTAATTTGGCGTTATTCCTTTTGCAAGATGAACTTTCATCAGATTACGAGGTAAGTGATAGTTTCAGAAGTCATGCCCGAGAAGGTGCTATTTTCACACCCTACATTTTATTGCAATTGAGTTTTCTCTTCATAAAAATTGAACGATTCGTCGTATTCTGTATTATTTTCTGGTTTATAAGGTTGTAAATAATTTGAGGCGGATTTAATCAAATTACATGGAATTAGAAGGCAAGAAAGCAGTTGAAAAATTAACAAAATTCAAGAAATAGCTCCTCAATAGGGGAAAAGTTCGCAGAGTAGAAACTAAAAAACAATTCCCAGCGTTTTAAAAATGAATTGCAATTAGCTATAGCTTCAGTGCATCCTCTTTAAGTTTCACTTTACTTCGCTCCATTAGAGAATTTATATGTACTGTAGTGGGGTATCTTGATTTTGGAGGGTGAAACCTGATCTGTTGACCTGTACAGACAATCCTACTGAGAATGACTGAAAGATTCATTTGAAACCAGGTTGGATCAGTTCTGATACTACACGCGCACCAAAGCTTCCATGCTAGGTCAAACAAATCAAATGGGGTTCACGAAAACATTATCAGCTTCTGTATGGAGCAATAAACAGTGCAGTGAGATAAACTGGACCTCATTTTGTATTCAATGGTACCAACTTTTCTGAAAATAAACTACTCCTTTAGTTTGTTTCTTCTAGTTGCAAACTTGGGCATAACGTTTTCGTGTGAATTATTAGTATTTCATGCCCCTCCTCTCCTGCAACTTTAATGGACCAATGCTAGAACTGAAGGCAAGATACGAATTTATAAAAAGTTACTAATGAAGTTAGAACACGTTCAAAAATTAAAGCTTAAAATAGAATTGTATTTGTAAGACACCTGTATTTTATCCCTTTTCTTCTCGAAAAATTTGGTTGAAAACATTGGGGAGGGAATTATGCGAGTGGTGCTTCTATGGATTCAGAAAGGAAGGGAAACCGTGTAGTATTATGTAAAAGTTATATAGGTATACAGTAATTTGTGAATGAATTAAATATATACCACGGTTTCATTGGGCCTACAATGTATTGTTTCATTGTTTCTTTTCTGTTTTGTGGTCTCACTTTCGTCACCATCATTAATTTCATTTATATCTGGCTCATTATGACTTAGAAACACATCATAGTATACCACAGGAAAGAAAGTCTCCGGGGCCTGAGTCGCAGAGGGTTTGGAAAAGGTTCCTACACCCTCCCTCGGTAGTTTTTGACACCCTATGCCAGTTCAGTTACAAACCATTCAAAAACATTCTGACGGCTTCTACTTTTGTGAATGAATCTTCTCGGTTTTAGTGTACAGAGTGAATAGGGCGCATGTTTTTTTAACGGTTCTGCTCCTTGTGTAGCGTGCATTCTTTGTCACACACATTCGCTGTCCTTGTCCTACTGTGTAAGGGGGCGCATTCCTTTCAGGGATTTATATGACAAGCACTGCGTCCATTGTTGTCCGTGACAAGCACCGCTGCGTCGATTGTTGTCCATTATCAAGTCATTTGAAGTCCGCTCCAATAAGAATGAATCAGGAGAGGAAATTATGCGATGTAAAATAGGTAAATAATTTTTGGTGATTAAAAATCATAGAGGAGGGAAATATGCGAGGGGGCGGGCTTATGCGATAAAATGCGCTAATTTTGATACATTCTTCTTCAGATTATCAATAAAAACGTAACGTCAGATTTTTTTTAAATTGACGTCTTGATACTAATGTATTTGCCAGTTGGGTACTTCCACGGATGAAGCTCGAATTAGTGAAAGACTGAGTATCGGCGCATGCGTATTAGCTTGCTTACACCAATAGGACTGATGAGACCTTTCTCTTCCTCCCTAACCGCCCAAATCACACAATCTGCCACACGACTTTTGGTTGTTTATGAATGGGTACTGCGAAGCGGAGCCGAAACATTAAAATCATGCGAAACTATCAGGTTTCAATCCTCCCTTAGGTGACTTTTCAATCCCACATGCATAATATCCTACAATTGGCGTTTTTGTTGACTCCTGGAAATTAGTTTGTTACGAAAGAATACCTAAATGGGACATTTAGATGGGCTGTAGGGTTCTGAAATATTAACATCTAGTTCATACGCAATTCTTTAAGGTATTTACACAATTAGTTATTTTACCAGTTTTTTACACTACTATTTTGTTACCATATAGGAAACATGCGTATTTTGAAGCTGAAATGTCGTCATCGTTATAATACTGCTCTTTATTAAAATTAGTCAATTTGAAGTAAACTGAACCTAGTGTTTCTATTATAGTAAACATTCGGAAAAAGTAGCTCGTTAAGATGCGCATAGACTTTTTGGCTGTGTAAGTGGCTTGACAGTTCGATCGAGCAGGAAAGGTATCGTGCGCATCGGGAACGTTCGTATGTCGAAACCAAAATTAGAAAACCAGGAGATGCTTAAAAAATCCAATAACTTATATGGAGACAACGTATTCTGTGATGATACGCTGTTTTTGTAATTTATTTTACGGGAAACTTGCAACATGCAACTCAACGTTCAAAAACGTCAGTAGCGAGAAGCATAAACGGGCTGGTGAACGAAGAAAATCATTGGGTTCTCAGATGCAGCCCAGCGAACAAATGGTTTAACGAAGACTTTGGAAAGCATTGGTCGTGGCGAAAATCCCGCTTAATAAGTTAAAACATGATAGTCTCAGAAAGTTTTTGGCCAAGAAACGTTTCAAGCGAATCAACTTTGCGCAAGAATTATGCGTGCAGTGCGCAACGCACCAAATCCCATCGGAAGAAAAAAAAAAAAAAAAAAAAAAAAAAAAAAAAGAGAACAGGAAATCATTTACAAAGTAAAACAGAAACTATACAGATAATGCCACTGATACAGATGGAAATGAGGTAACGAATCTGATCATTTTCATTATCATTAAGGGCATAAGGAGGTGGATACATGGCACATGCCATATATATTCTATTGGTTTATTTGCTTATTTATTATAACAGCACCCCCTGTAGTTCTTAAGCAATTTACTGAGGTTATTTGCTGTAATTCTAGGATACACGAGGTTTATTTTAATTTTTTATGAACTAATGACTTTTCTTGCACAAGTGTAGTTTTTACAACAAATATGCAATTATGGATATTATTTTAAAGTACCCATGTACTTAATTTTAACTCTGATAAACAGTAAAGTAATGTTTCAGGTCAGTACTCCTACTTTGAAATGCGTAGGATCCAGGTTCGATTTCCGCCTGGTTAATTGGTACAAATCGCTTTTTGTTTCACAATAAAAGTTCATTGTTGGTATACACCAGTCAGGCAAAACATTTCGCATGTGAAGCTCATTGAATTCTTTTCAAAAATTTTAAATTCATTCAGAGAAGTTGGTTTTGTAAGATATTTTGTGGGAACATGTTTTTAAGGAGGAGAGGTTAAGTTGGTTGCCATGGATTCTACCATTACCATTTAGGTAAGGCATATACATAGATGGTTTCATGTGCGTATTTGTTGTCCATACCTGCTATTTTATTCTATGCAGCTATCTAATCCTGTATTTAAGAAACAATAATTTTTTGGTTTAGGTAATGAGGGAAACAAGAGAAGTAAAATCAGTCATTTTAAGGTGGGAATACAAAGAGAATGCTATTACAGAGATATAACCATGCCACAGAAATAGATGCTGAGACTTCATCTATATTTGCCACTTATTGAAAGTATTGCATTCGAACCAAAAATTTACTCGTACGTTCCCGTTTTGTCGATTTGCCGTTTCGTCGACTACGCAGTTTTACCTGCTTTATTGCCGTTACGTCGACTCAAAGCTAATTGGCTATGACCCTTTCCGTTTTGTCGACGCAGGTAAACAGCCAACGAAACCCTTACAGTGACTTAGTTTATTGTTGGCGTTCAGTGAGTTAACAAGAGTAAAGTCAATGTTGAGTACAGCTTAAGAAAATGGAGTTTGAAATTGTTGAATCGAATCGAGGGAAACCGGTAATTTTGTATGACGGATATAGGCTAACGCTTAACAGAGTTTACTGGAACCAAAACAGAAGATGGAACTGCCATACGCGTAAATGCCCTGGAACTGTTACAACCGACTGACATATATCAACAATTCTTAAAAGAAAGGACCATATCTGTGAACCCAACATAGCCAAAAACAAAGTTGAAATAAGTGTTACTAAAATCATGAGGAGGGCCAGAGAGGAGCAGATGTCAATACCGCAAATATATCGTCAAGAAATTGTAAGTATTAAAGACAAAGGTTTAAATGTTGTGACTCAAATACCCACATTCTTTATATAATGGAAGCCATATTATTATTTATTAGTCATTTACTACGACGAGACAAAACTGTTTATCAACAGTTCTAAACACATCATCGTAACAACTTTTGAATTTCAAACAAACAGTTAATTTGCAGTCTTTTACTTTGACAGTCCAAAATCTGTATAAAGTATGAAGGAAGCTTTCGTGAATCGACGGAAAGGGAATTGTTAATAACACGATGTATAGGTTAAACGGCCAGTAGACAAAACGGGTATTTTTCTAAAAGTCGACAAAACGGGAATCGACGAAACGGTAACGAACCAATTCAATATCGAGTTTCCAATGGAAAGTACTTGCTTTGACACCTCCTGAATCTTAGGCGGGGTCGAAAACATTTTAAGAAGTCTACGCCTCCTGAATCTTAGGGTGCAATTTCGGCAAATTGGACTTTTAATTCTAGGAACCCACAAAGTCACAATACCTACTATTTTTCGTGTAGTTAATGACTGGGTTGAATGCAGAATACTTGGAAGTAATTAGTAGAGAAGAAACATCGTGTGTTTTATGTGTTATATCACATAAGGCATGTGATTCTTTTTTATCGTGCCACATTCGGATGAAAGTTTAAGAAACATATTTGCTTTTAATATATTGGTTTATCAGGTTAAAGTTTCAGTTTATTGAGACGTCCTTTGCTTGAATAAATTAACTCTTGAAATATTTAGAAATTTCTAAATAAATGCCATGAAGCGCTTAGTGTATATTAAGACCATGTAATTTTACTGCTACCAATATATTAGGTAAAGTTGAATACGTTAATTTCCTGTAGATACATAAAAGTAGCGCAAACAGGATCGTGTGTTTTCAGCACATCCCGCTAGAGCTACGGTTCCAGCAGCGCCATTAGTAGTAGGGTCGTGTAACCCAACGTGCGCAGTACACATAACGGTCAAAATGCCGAGACATAGAGCGAATCTAGACGAGATAGTGCGGAAGTTGAACTTTGTGTACGGTGACAACGTATTTACCAAGTCTGATAATGGGTTATTTTGTCAACTGTGCTTTCTAAAACTTCAACCAACGAATGCTAAAACTCACGTGATTAGCCGTAAGCATAAACTCGCTATCGAGAGAAAACATCAGCCAGCTGCATTGCAGTTCACAGACACTAAGTTTAATAAAGATCTCTATGCAGCACTTTATTCGGCTAGAATTCCACTTTACAAATTACAAAATGTTACATTTATGAAGTTTTTAGAGAAGTATAGTGGGAGACGGATTGGAGTACAAGGCAACAGCCATAAATATGATACCAAACCGCTATGTTCATTCTTGCAGTTTAGCGAACATACTTTTAACAAAGATTTATGTGAAGCATTGTTTTCGGCTAAAATCCCGATATTCAAGCTGCATAATGTTACATTTAAGAAATTTTTGGAAAACTTGAGTGGAAGAAAAGTTCTGTCTTACAAACTATTGCGAAGGAATTACATACCAGCGAGCTATATCAAGAAATTCCCGAAGCATGTGAATGAAAGAGCAGCTTCCGCTGGAATTCAGGTAACTATTCTGTTCACATTTTCGGCACGTATTCATTAAGGGTTAAAGAATGTGTCAACTACGAGGCTGTTTCCTGAGACATTGAGTAAGAAAGGTTGTCCCTGTAGTCCCTTAAAAGAATTGAGGGACTTCACCCAACCTGGAGTCGAACAGAGCTCACTGATCTGTGAAAATAAAGATAAAGTTGAAACAAAACGGGTTGGGCATTTCTCAGTAAGAGAAAACTTATCCATGGAGACAAAATGATAGCTGACATTCTCATTGGTATATCGTGACTATTAGGTTTAACCTTAAAGTAGCAGTGATTTCGTGTCATGAAGGCTATTAAGCTACTTCAAAGTTAAACCTGGTTGTCTTGACAACATACCCACCCACCACTTGATGACCACGTCATGACATGCAAGTTTAACTTTGAAGTAGTGAGGATTGCGTGACTGCTAAGGCTTTTTGGCTACATCAAGGTTAAACCTGGTTGTTATTGCGTGGTCATCCACGTAATGGGTATGTTGCCATGACAACCCGTTTAACCTTGAAGTAGCAGTGATTGCGCATCATGAAGGCTATTTAGCTACTTCAAGGTTATACCTGGTTGTTATTGCGTGTTCATCCACGTATTGGGTATGTTGCCATGACAACCCGTTTTACCTTGAAGTAGCGGTGATTGCGTATCATGAAGCGTATTTAGCTACTTCAAGGTTAAATCTGGTTGTTATTGCGTGTTCATCCACGTATTGGGTATGTTGCCATGACAACCCGTTTAACCTTGAAGTAGCGGTGATTGCGTATCATGAAGGGTATTTAGCTACTTCAAGGTTAAACCTGGTTGTTATTGCGTGGTCATCCACGTGATGGGTATGTTGCCATGACAACCCGTTTAACCTTGAAGTAGCGGTGATTGCGTATCATGAAGCGTATTTAGCTACTTCAAGGTTAAACCTGGTTGTTATTGCGTGTTCATCCACGTATTGGGTATGTTGCCATGACAACCCGTTTAACCTTGAAGTAGCGGTGATTGCGTATCATGAAGGGTATTTAGCTACTTCAAGGTTAAACCTGGTTGTTATTGCGTGGTCATCCACGTGATGGGTATGTTGCCATGACAACCCGTTTAACCTTGAAGTAGCAGTGATTGCGCATCATGAAGGGTATTTAGCTACTTTAAGGTCAAACCAGATTGTCATGACAACATACCCATCCACGTGGATGACCACGTCATGGCATCCAGGTTTAACCTTGAAGTAGCGTGATGCGTGACTGCGAAGACTATTTAGCTACTTCAAGGTTAAACCAGGTTGTCATGGCAGCATCCACATCCACGTGAATGACCACGTGATGACAACATGGATGGTCTTCTACTACGTTGCTTAACTCTTCATAGAAGTAGGCCTATTTTTTATAACATTTAATAATACTGCGCGGTGTTTAATGTGCAATAAAGTCCTGAATGTTATAAGAAAATATAATCTCCAGCGCGACTATGACACTTGTCATGCTAGTAATTACGACAAATTAGAAGGTGATGAACGAATCACAATGCTGGAGAGTTACGAACACCAGCAGACACAGTACAGTTGTTATTGTTCTGTTGTGGTTATTATTATTATTATTATTATTATTATTATTATTATTATTATTATTATTATTATTATTATTGTTATTGTTATTATTATTTAGTTCTGTTATTTTGTTGCATTAATAAGACTGTCCTAGAGTATATTATATATTTGTGTTAGCCTGTTAATTTCCTAAGAGAAACGGCTCAATAACTAGTATCCTAATTACATAAAATATAATTATTTAAATACATGTGTACATTGTATGCTTCGATTGTCTGTTAACGTGACTAAGGAGTTGTATGACTACGCAAAAGCCGTCACTGCACCACTCGTTCCGAGTGCACGAGCGTGCATGCGGGTGAGAGATGGCAGCACAAGGGTGCACGCCGCTGCTGATCACTGAAATAGACCAAATTTTAGGCATTAAAAATGTAGAACTGTTAAAATATACAATTTATTTCAAATAATATTTTTGTAACATTGGACATTATCTCTTACATAATTTATTTTTACAAACGTTTATTTTTCTATTTCATATCATTGGGAATAAGTGCTTGCAGAAATTTAAAAAGCATTTGGTTTTAGGTACAGCCGGAACACAAGAATCTAAAAGTACTGTTGATGAAGATGTTTAAAATGGTCACTATGTGCTTCCTTTGAAATTCTATAATATTTCCGTAATATCTTAAGAAACAACTGAAAGACAAAAATATAATACTCCAATTGTCAAGTATCTAAAACATTGTTAATACGACAAAAAAAATATATATATATTAGGTATTGTGTTTTAATACAGTCTACGTTCGTTCTAGTAAGTTTTCTTTACCTCTTATAGTTTACTGATTACACAAAATTATTCAAAATGTGTTCAAAATGAAAAGCACATAGGTATATACTCGAAATCCAACTATACCTTTTTGGCCATGAATTTTAATCAAAACTAAATGAATAACAAAAAAAAAAGTAATGAGCAATTTTTTCTGCAAACAAGGTTTGCAATGGGAGATTTCTTGAAAATTCATTCTCTTGCACGTTTGAAAGGGGGAAATTTGATATTTATCTGACATTTCGATTTTTAGTCAAAGAAATATGGAATTTGTCTTGAAAACTGGTTTTATTTATTTAAAATGTGTGTCTCCTGGGAAATATTAATGTTGCAGCTTTAGGTGGAATGCAATATGTCTACCTTCTACAGGCACATAAGTGGTAGTGAAAATAAATTGGTTGGATGCACGTGTTTTGTACATGTTTTAACGTAAACTTCTGCGTTAATGTTATATAGAATCATTAGTAATCATTTCCTTCAAATACAGCGCAGTCGTTTTACAGTGAGGCCATGCACTCGTGTTATGCACAGTGTGCTGTACTGCAGTGGCCTTTGTATTTTTCCGCTGCGCAATATCTAGGAATAAGGCGTACAAGGTCATTATACCAGCTGGTTTCAGTCGCTGCTTGTTTCCGTGCTGTAAAGACATGTACTGTGCATCTTAAAGCTGAAAGTTTTATTCAAGACTGCCATTGCGTTACTAGTCTACTGAAATGCCTGCCGACAAATTCACGCTTGAACAACGCATTTTTATGTACGATACATATCTAAAAACTCAATCTTGTAGACAAGTGCGTAGACAGTTCCAGGAGACATTTCCCGGTGTTCCAGTTCCGGGTAGAGACACTGTGAGGCGTCTGGTTAATAAGTTGAGGACAACGGGATCCCTAAACGCTAAACCTAAGAAGCGAAGACGGCATGTTCTAACAGAGGAAAAAATTGACGAAATTGGTGCATCATTCGAACGCTCTCCGAATTCTATAAGCCGTGTTGCCCAGCAAGTTGGTGTTTCAAAAACCTCCGTTCTTACAGCTACTAAACTTTTAAAATTAAAACCCTACAAAGTGACTGTAGTTCATGAATTACAACCGCGTGACGACGAAAAGCGAGTCAATTTCAGTAAATGGATTTTACAAAATATCTCTGACGGTATTGTTGACCCACATCTAATAATTTTTTCAGATAAATCATGGTTTCATTTAAATTATGGCATTGCCTCACATAATAATACGTATTGGAGCACAGATAATCCTCGTTTAATTCAAGAAGTCCCGACATATGGTGTCAAAATCGGTGTGTGGTGTGCTATAACAGCAAAACGGATAATAGGTCCCATCTTTTTCAGCGATACCGTAAACTCCTATAGATACCGCAGAGATATTCTTGAACCATTTTTTCAAATGTTATCAGATAATGAAAGAGAAAATGGATATTTCCAACAAGATTCTGCTACAGCCCATACTACTCAAAATTGCTTGGAATGCATAAAGAATGTTTTTGATGACAGGGTAATTGCTAAAGAATTGTGGCCGCCCCGTTCCCCTGATCTTACTGTGTGTGATTTCTATTTGTGGGGAATCTTAAAAAATAAAGTTTATAGGAACAATGCCCACACCATAGACGAACTTAAGGACAATATAAAAACAGAAATTATGAATATTACGCAAGAAGAACTTATGCGTGTGAATGGGAATTTCATCCGAAGATGCCAGGAATGTCTTCACAACTCTGGACAGCTCTTTCAATATGATTTACAATAGGTTAGTATAATAAATAGGTTAGTATTTATTACTGAATATTGGTGTCACCCTGAAGTAACGCGGGGATTAGCACGCATTCACTAAATCCGTGGCCCCGTCTTAAAACAATCGCACTGTATTGGCATTTAAATAGGTATCAGCTACATATATCATTTTGCAGTTGTCCTGTTAAAAATGGTGCATTTGTTTATAGTTTTTGTATCCTATAGGAAATTGAGCTTAAAAGAAAAAAAAAGCATGTTAAATCATGCTTTGAGAGCCCCTTAAAAAAGAAAACCATTTTTAGAAAGTTCAGACATTCATTTTTAGAAAATACCGAGCTAAAAATTTAAGTTATCTTCCAAAACTGTGACATAGCGACTTTAAGAAAATCGCTCACATGGTCGATTTTTTCAAAATTATTTTCTAAAAATGGCTTTATTTCGATTTAATTCCCATTATATGAGAAAATGAGTATGCCTAGAATTTTCTGTGAATAGCGTGTCATATCATCGTTGGGAAGGATATTTGTATAATTTTTCTAAATGTTCTAACGCCTTTAACGAGTTAGGTCTTTTCGAACAATGAACGAAATGGGTGAAAATGTTCATAGAGCTTAAGAGTTATCCACATGCATCTTTCAGGATAAGCGAAATTCTGGGGGGAAAATCCTTATCCAGATAACTACTCTGATCAAAATTCGAACTTGGGACATCTTGAATGTGAGACAGATTATATATACTTCGTATAATGGGTAAGCCAAATTATAAATTTCTTTGCAACACATAATTTATTTCAAATAAGTTTTAGCACAGCGTAGGCAATGTCCGAGATATTTGCTGCTGTTAGTGTGAATTGATGTCATTGGGATGTTTCCCGTGGTGATCAGGAAAGGACGACATGCATTTAAACAACTGTTTATCGTTTCGGTTTCATGCATGCCTAGAAGTAAAGTTTTGTAAGAACAGTTTGTAGAACCTACACGAAATTAACTGTAGAGAAAGTTATTTGAATTTAACTTACTTTACTTTCATTAACACCTACTTATTGTAGATAGAGGAAATATTGCCTTTCTCAGAACTTGATGTCAAGCTTTTTCCCGGAAAAATTTTATTTTGAGGTCCCGACTTAACAAAAAATTACAAAAAAAAAAAAAAAAAAAAGCAGTCTTTCAACAGCATGCCAAATATAAACTTCGGATAAAGAGCAAATCCAGCTCAAGTTCTTAAGAAGCAAGCCAGGTGAAAAGACGAAACACATATCCAGATCACATAACCGTGGTTATAACATTTAATAAATATTGTGATGATGGGAGAGATGCACACTCCCGAGACGTCGATTTCTAATCGTCTTTTCAGCTGGCTTGCTTCCCGAGAACAACTTGAACATATTTTTCGCCAGGAAAGCTTCAGGTCTTAGCAAACCCAGCGTTTAAGTTTAGTACCTTTCAAGCATTTTCATGAAATCGCCCGTCTCCAAACTACGCTTGTATGTTTAGAAAAATAACTCAAACGATTTTGATTAAAATAACAGGTTGATTTGCTTGGCAAATAAAACGTGCATCTTATGACTCCATACATTCGAAATGTTGTATAATTTTATATACACATACTCTATTTAAATAACTATTTTGTTTAATCAATTATTTCCGAGATATCCGTTGTATTGGTGTGAACAAGTTTAGAATACCTGTGTTTTTTGTTTTGAAGCGCATGGTTCAGTTGTTTCTCGAATTGTCATGGAAATAACATTCAATTTCAAAGCTGACAACAGAGATCCGATTTTAAACAGTTTACTTGTATAGTCTCCTATGTTCCCCTTTTAACCATGCGAATTATGTTCGTCGTCTTCTTCTTCTTCTTCTTCTTCTTCTACGACGAAGACGACTACTACTACTACTACTACTACTACTACTACTACTACTACTACTACTACTACTACTACTACTACCACCACCACTGCCACTGCTACGACAAGACGGCTGATCCCAAGGAGTCACCACAGTGCAGAGGGAGGTGTCCCTACACTTTACCAGTTGAAAACTCCCCATCAGTCTAGGAGAACCTTCCTACCGTGGCCCGAAACAGTCCATGAGGCCAGGCTCGGAGACCGGAGGCCGCCTCCAGAGCTTGCAATACTCCAGGTAGACTGCCATAACCGACATCCCTCCTCCGCTTTCCTGAAACGGCTCACCAGGCCGGCTCGGAGACTGGAGGCCGTTCCTCCGGAGAAGAAAGTGTTTACCCGGAGCATATCTCTTTGCCTTGCAGCGCCGAGACTCCCGCCGACACTTCTAACCTGAAAGAGACCACCAATTGAGAAATTATATGAAAATATAATGGAGTGAAATGGAGGAACAAGAAATTCGGGGGACGTAATTGACCTACCCAGCATTCGCCTGGTGACTTGGGAAAACCCCGAAAAAACCATGGTTCAGGTAGGTCGGGCACGGGAATCGAACCCAGACCTCCTGAGTCATCCCTCAGTTATAGGGTCTAAGACCATTTTTACTTTTGCATCAAATAAATTAGCTAAGTACCGGCTCATTTGCTTTTTATGCTGGTCCCGGCAGAATGGCCTGACGATTTTGGGCAGGTCTGCACATTTGCAATGGTGCAGTGAGAGAATTGCTGTCCGGCCTGTTGGCTTTGTCAAGCAGTGCCATTTCAGTTACTATAGAGCAGTGGAGTGAACGACACCGCGCCTTTGTTGTAGAAACGTATTTTAAATCCGGCGATTCTGTGATTCGAACGCAACGTACGTTTCGTAGGGAGTTCAATATCCATCGTCACGGTCACGTACCCAGTCGCAACACGATACTGTTGTGGGTGAAGAATTTCTGAGAGACAGGCGTGTTACAGAAAATAAAATCGACGGGCCCTCCTCGTAATATTCGTACACCGGAGAACATGGAAACCTTACGTCGATCACTTATCACAAGTCCAGGGCGATCTGTAGCACAGTATGCTGTAGCATTGGGAGTATCGAACCGCAGCGTTAGGAGAATGCTGCAGTCAGGTCTTCACCCTTACAAAATGGTATGATTTTTATGTGAATGGCTACTGCTGTAATTTTATGTTCATAACTGTAAATTAAGAAATATCTTTTCCAGGTTCTCAATACGTAAAACAATAATTTGCATACTGGACCAATTAGTTTATCTTATAAAATATTATCTTAAATATGTATATAGACACAGAACATCATTGACTACTGTATGCCTACAAGAAGGCTAGAGGGATATGAAGGGCAGAGGAGCTTTAACTGTTTAACTGCTTCGGTAACGGATCTGTTTATTAGGAAATGAGAGTATGAGAGTGCATATGAGTCACCTGTGCTGCCAGATGTAATGCCTGTTGCCGTAAATACAGCGATAGGTATTACGTATGGGTGAGTTATGTGAAACACTTGTGTATTTTAAACGAACCTTCCGTCCTTGTCTCCGTCCTTGTCATACTCGTAAGGTAAGCATAAACACCATTGGGACAGCAAAAGTGATTACGCTACACATTCCTTTAGCTTGCCTTCTTGTCGTGGGTATACAGTACTTGCTACGTTTTCTGGGGTTAGCAATGATTATTACAGTACACCACAGGAGAGAAAGTCTCCGGGGCCGAGACGCAACGTGATTGCAGAAGGTTCCCACACCTGGACAGGTTTATGACATCCCATGTCAGTAGTTACAGACCATTCAAAGACATTCTGACGCTTCTACTTTTGTGAATGAATCTTAACGGATTTGGTGTACAGAGTGAACAGGGAGCATGTTTTTTTTAACGATTCTGCTCCTTGTGTAGCATGCGTTCCCTGTCACATTCGCTGTCCTTGTCCCACTGTGTAAGGGGGCACATTCCTTTCAGGGACCTTCTTTGTGTTGCTGGACAGTAAGTCCGTGGGATTGTTAGGGTGGATAGTCATTCAAGACAAAAAAATTAATTTCTTTATATTTCAAAGAGTAAGACAGTAGAACCATTTAATGTAGAGTATGACTAATGAAAATGACAATGATAGCATCGGAGAAAAGGGACAAACTTTTGAAAAAATTAAATATAATACACATTTATTTATTAAATATAGATAACTGAGAAAGGAAATTTTGGAAGGAAACGTGCCAGGCCTAACTTTGGTATACCTCCCCAGCATTTGCCAATTATTAATATGTACTGAGGATTTTTTTTTTTTTTTTTTTTTTTTTTTTTTTTTTTGAAGCCTTCAGTTAAGGAACATGGTGTTGGCGGGATTTGAACCGCAGACCTCCCGTATCAGACCGATGTCTGAAACAGGAGAGGGTGGAGTGAGAGATTTGCAGGATCACAAGAAAAGAATTAATTGTAAAAGTAATCAACTACCGTGCCTTATTTTCGTCATTGATCCGAGCTGCCAACGGCGGAGCGGGCGGCACTGCTTGTCGGTTCTGTGCCCCTTCATATTTCACCTGCTCGCAACCAGTTGTGCGAGTTGGTGCATTGTGAGAGCATGTGTTAAAGTGTGTTGATATGCCAAAAGGTGTCTATACTTTAGAACACAGAATCTTCATGTATGATTCGTATGTGAGAACAAACTCTTGTAGACAAGTGACACGACTATTTATAGATAGATTCCCTGATGTCCGTGTGCCTCACAGAGGCACGGTTCGTAATCTTGTTAACAAGGTTAGAGAAGTGGGCTCTGTTCTCGATAAGAAACCGAAAGTAAAGCGCCGTGTTCTTACAAAGGTCAAACTTAAGGAAATAGGACAACAGTTACAGAGAAGTCCAAGAAAATCGTTAAGTAGACTAGCACATGAATCGGGGGTTTCACAATTCTCAGCTTGGAAAGCCATTAAACTTATAATGGTATGTGGTTATTATAATTCGCATGATAAACCTAGGCGCTTGAAATAAAAAAACACCTGTTCATTTTGACTCCGCAGGCAAGCAGCTGCCCATCCGCCGCTGAACTCATTGGCAGTCCGGATCAAAGTCGAAAATAAGGATGACAATATGGCATTAAATGCAGAGATTATTCTTTGTCTTATTCCCAGTTACTCCCTCTACCTTCTCTCCTCAATATTTCAACTTTTCATTTTACTCTTTCGCCCTCACTTTGTGCGATTTACATCTAATGCGATGCCAAAAACTTTTTTTCCCCTATGTGCCTCTTTCTTGCGCTTGCTTTATCGGAACTCTACTGTTTGACTTGATTAACGCCAATTCCTACCCAAAAGTTCGATTTCCGATTGCCTCCCGAGTTCTGCTTTTACTAGCTCCCGGATTCTAAACTGCAGAAGCGAATTGAGAGTGAATGGTAATGGATTTAGGCAACCATATTTTTATGTAATAAGTCATAATAAGAAAACGTATTGAACCCCTTTGCACGTTGGTATAATAACTCAAAGTAAGAAAATGTATTAGATCCTCTTTGCACGTTGATCCATTCGAAATTTGGTAATAGAAAATATTAGAAATAATATCGTACAGATTTTTATGTGCGTTATACAAAACTTTAAAACCGAGATATTCTGTTTTTTCATTAATCTTTATTACTCATTTCAGATACCTATTTTCTAAGTGGAAAATAAAGCTTATATATGTATAGTCGCGCGGCTCGAACGGTTACCATGGATTTATCTTTGGTAGTAGATACCTCTCAGATAACGCACTGATTACTCCACGTGTAGTGAACATCCATCTCATTTGTGATTCCTGCGAATTCCGTTGGATGAAGTGATACGTTCATTGGTGCTTAGCACACAATCGGTAGGCGCGTCAGTTCCCCTCTCACTCTTACAAGAATAATCGGTGCGTTATCTGAGAGGGTAACCGTTCGAGCAGCGGGACTGTACCAACTTTCATAACAGTCGGTTCAGCTATATGTGTGTGCAAAAGTATTGCATGCATCTGACCTCGTGCTACTATCGTTTATTGTTTTCTCTACTACGTACAAGTATTGCACTCCACCCAAAAATTTGGTACAGAGATTTCACCGGAAATACGCGTTTTAAGGTTCAACAGATCCTGAACATGCATTTTTCGGAAGGAAAAAACGGGTGCGTGGGTGTGAGGGGAAAGAAAAAGAACATATTTCTAGAACGTTAATTCAGATGCATACCAAACTTATTATTTAGCTATTATTATTATTATTATTATTATTATTATTATTATTATTATTATTATTATTATTATTATTATTATTATTATTATTATTATTATTATTATTATTATTATTATTATTATTATTATTATTATTATTATTATTATTATTATTATTATTATTATTATTATTATTATTATTATTAATTATTAAATTAACAGTTTTCCATTTAAAAGGTAGTTTGGGTTGAGAGGGAGTGAAAAATATTTGCGTGGCATCATTGGAAGATCTTGGAATTAAATATAAAGTTTGGTGTGTATCAGGTTTTTATGTTTTAAATTGTTAAAATATGATCTTCAAAAATGTTGCACTTTTAAATTCGAAAATATTAAAAACAGAAATATCAGTATGTAACTTCTGGAGTGAGTAAAAACTCCACCCACAAAACCCCGATTCATTACTTTTAACTGATCGAAACAAGGTCATAAACATGGGCCACGAGGGTAGCCTTCGCTGTCGTTAAGAGGGACGTCAGCGCAATTCGACATCACGGTCTTCCAAACGCTTTCCTCCTCTAAGTGAAGCATTGGCGCCCAGAGGATGCCTTCGGTTCGATTTTCGTGTAAGGAAGACATTTGGGCGGCTGGCTGGACCTCACAAAAGAACTCTGGCCAGGGAAGTACTGCGGTCGCGTTGCGCACTTGTTTCTGCGGCAGTTGAGTTGCGCAATTGGTAACCTCTTTATTAGTTCCGCGTCGATCCTCACCTACAGTAGTGTCACCATGATATCTATGTTTAGCGAACGGGACAAGGATCTGATTCTCCTGGACGGATTTAAGTACAGGAAGTACTACAAGAACCAATACGAGCAGAACAGGAAGTGGAGGTGCACCGTTAAGACATGTAATGCCAAGCTGATCACAAACGAACAAGGCAATCAGTTTGTAAACATTGAAGGAATGCACACGCATGAGAGAGATTCAACCGTTCATCGGCAACTGCTGTCGAACGCCGTGAAGCTTCAAGCTCCGCAAGTTAACTCTCGTACACCTACCACAAGAATCATCCACGAGCAACTGGCAGCTGTACCATCCGAAATAACCGTGAGGTTGACTGAGCAAGATGTCATGTTGGCGAGGAGAAATTTAGCTGCTCATAAGAGAAGATGCGGGGAAACCTCATTAACGCTTACTATTTATGTAAGTAGCCATTATATTCTACATTCAGAGCCCAAATTTATTTTCGTCTTAAAAGCTTTTGCAACCGTAGGGCAGACCGTGGCTCTCAGAAACTAGTCTTACTAAATTTCGGATTAAACATCAGTTACCTGTAATGTTCAATATCATTAGCCAGCACTTCAGCATATACTGTTACTTCACAACTGTTTATGGTAAAGGATGATGTGGGACAATAAAATAAAAGGTTGATTAGGATGCACGATGTCGCCACTCGTATTTAGTTGTTTTTATTTTCGTTCCTTATTCATTTTAAACTATGCTAATGTCAATAAATTAAAACAAAGCAATGTAATATGCACTAATAAAAATAGAGAACTGTCGGAAGCAAACCATTCTAAGCGTAAATTTATTGCCCGATTTATGAATATTAATATTGGGCGGGAAAAGTTAAAATATAGTAAGAAAAGTTGAAACGCCTTTGTTGCTGAGAACAGATGCTAATTATTTGAAAAGTGTATAGGTAGTACAAGGTAGCGTATACCACGGCATCTAGCCATAATACATAATAAAAATATGTAGTAGCAATGTTGTATAGTAGCTGATGAAGGCCCTTGTTCATGTTGTAATGGTACACTAGCACATAAAAGCGGAAAAACAAATTCTTCAGCAAAAGGGAGGCAGTACAAGATGCCCTTGAAAGCTCCAGGCTGGAGTGCTGAAAGCCTAAAATGAGACTAAAGAGGTATAAGATTTCAATTTATCGCAATGTTTTGTGCATGTGTACACAATTACTAAAGATCCAATAATTGCGTTTCTAAATCATACTGTTCCACGTAACTTTTGCGAGATTATCATCGTTATTGATGTTCCATATTTGTGTTTTGGAAAAATGGTCACTTTAAGTATAAGAACCCTTCCGATAATAGTGATGGACAG
Source organism: Mantis religiosa (assembly GCA_030765055.1). Lineage (NCBI taxonomy): Eukaryota > Metazoa > Arthropoda > Insecta > Mantodea > Mantidae > Mantis > Mantis religiosa. The sequence continues at coordinate 216,922,464 of CM060947.1, read as the reverse complement.
TATTTTCGTTCCTTTTATCTTGGTTTATATATTGAATCGTTGAAGAATTTGAACGGGAAGGGTCGACTAAGTTGGAGAACTTGAAGCTTAGTCCCCAAACCCAGATATTATACTTGATAACCAGAGCTTATCTGTGTACTTATTCTTAATCAAAATCATGATCCTCCTTCATTGGCCATACCTAGAGGGATGGCTCAGGCGGTTTCGTCTGTGGCTCTTGTTCGGGAGGCCCGGGTTCGATTCCCGTGGTCTATCTACCTTACCCATGAATTATTTCCGGGATTTTCCCAAATCGCCAGGCGAATGATGGTAGGTTAATTACATGCTCCGAATTTCGTTTCCCTCCATTTCATCTCCATTATCATGTCATATGATCTCCCATCTGGTGGACTCTGAGGATAGAAGTGTCAGTGGATGTCTCGCCCTCTGTCTCCTGTCGCCTCATCCTTCCTCCCTGGGATGCCCAACTTGGGGCTTAGGTACAATAAACCACAGGTTTTGGTGCCGAATCCCTTCCGTAGTAATCCTAATCACTTAGCCACAACGATATGTATAGCGTGCAGATATACAATTTGATCGCACAACTTTTAACACCAGACTAAACCGGTGTAAGCATTCAGTATGGGCGACAGAAATTGGTTAGTCTGTCTCACGTAAGTTATCTGTTTTCCATTCTATGCGGGATATAACTTCTATATTTTATGAGAGCTTTGTTTATACTTTGTTATGAAGCGGAAGATAACGACTAAAAACCTTGTACACGTAGCGCGTTTGTTCTTGACGAATGAAAGGTTGGGTGCGAGTCACTCCTCACCTTCTGAGAGAACGCTGGTATCGAGAGAGAGATACAGTCTGCAGTGAGATGAATGTTTACATGCATGGCTCTGAGCTGTTTTGCTTCTTCCTTTATATAATACTCATAAATATTAGCAATAATCTCGCGACTTTGACTATGTAGAGTTTATTTTATTTTAGACACTGTAGGAGGCATTGTCACGTTAGTAACTTACACGTAACGCACGTAACTTATCGTAACATAAACGATTTGCTGACCAGTTTATTAAGTGTAGGCCAGCTCACTGGATTTCCGCTGAAGGTCATTTGCCAGGAACGATTGCGCAGCCTATAGCAAGTGCTGTTCTTTGCGTTAGTACCAGGAATTAGCAGGAGTGAAACACAGAAGCAGTACTAATTATTACATCATCAAGAATTTTTGTTAAATGGAATTACTAATTATTTTACATAATACCCTATTTCTCGATACGGATACTGATCTCACGGTATAAACAGCTGTAAAGGCGCCCAGCCAGGCTAGGTACTTAGTAATTCAGAAATTATTGATCAGTTAAATAAATTGAGACCTATAATAAAATATAAATGTTTGCTGCATTTGAGTTCAATGTTAAAAGTTGTCGGTTTGGCAATACATTATGAGTACAGTTTGTCTTGGGGTAAGATGTCATTAAGTAAGGCAATTAGCGAGAAGGGTGAGGTCCAAAGTTGTCAGATTAGGTACGTTAGCTAAGCTCCTGGAATATGTGAGAGGATTTCTTAAAAATCTATAGAGACTTTAGAATAGAAAGAAGCGAATTTCAGTAATATAGAAATGAAGTGACAACATCGTATTAGAAGCTAGTAGTGGGGACCTTAAGAGTCATTAGCAGAAGGGGAGTTTATTTGAAAAAAATTGGTAGCTGAGCGGGACATTCTGAGCAGAACCTTGAACACTTCAGCACTGGTCGCCGATGAAGCAAGATGTAGCTGAATGAGACGTCATTTTTTGCCTCAATGATAAAATCACGTGTAATCGCATAGTATAAGATTCAAATACGGCAACTTCGGCAACTGGTCGGCAACTTCTCGATTTAAGTGAATACTTACAAAGTTATTAAACGTTTAAAACTTACATTCTGATGTCGTCCTTACTTTTATCATACATCCACGCATATTGTGAGATAGGAGACTGAAACAAGAAAACGGCTTCATATTGGGGAAGTATTGTGAGGCAGTTATACTGCTTCAAAATTGGAACATCGTCGAGGTAGATAAAACCACTTCATGAGAAACGTGATTTAGCTTCATTCACAACTCCAAGCAGTATTTTACACCAACACCTTTACCCCTTCTCCAAGTTTTTTTTTGTGTTTATTTAGGCACAAGAGTCTAACATTCACTGAATTGTGAGTTCTAAGTTGTATGTCACAGCAACATGTTATGTGATGCTGAACGTGGAAAGGTTTTTGGGAAGGTGGCAATATACACGAGTTGTAAGACCACCTCGCAACACTGTGAAATCTATATATAGCTTCTACTTCGTGTCAATTTCGTGTTAGATTCTTTTAGGCATGCTAAATAACTGACGAAATATTTGTAATAATGAAGTTGTAGGTGGCCACGCCATGGCTGACTGGTTAGACCGCTTGGCTCTCACCTAGGCGGCCCGGGTTCGATCCCAGGAGACAGAAAGTGAGATTTGTGGTGGACAACATGGCGCTGGGGTGGGTTTACTCCGGGTCCTCCGGTTTTCCCCGCTGGCATTCCACCATTTGCTCCAACATCATCTTTCCTATCACTCATCTCGCCCTCATACAATCATTCACTTCCTTCACCCTCACACCAGGCATCGGGCTGATCACCCATTCTCGTTCTCTATCAAAAGATCCAGAGCTTCGGTTTCTCAGGCCTGCCTTAAAGGGATAGGGGAACAAGAATCCCCTAACGCCGCTGTGAAGTGGTACTACTAGGGTCAAGGTTTAAGAAGAAGAAGAAGAAGAAGAAGAAGAAGAAGAAGAAGAAGAAGAAGAAGAAGAAGAAGAAGAAGAAGAAGAAGAAGAAGAAGAAGAAGTCGTAGATAGCATTTGTCCGCTATACCTAGGTGTGTTTAGGTGTTAAATATTTGTTGCACCGCGAAATCTTTTGCAGCCAACCGTTTTCAATACTTCTTTATATGGTAGCAGGGACAGGCGAAAGAGCCCATTTGGATATGAGACTTACTGACTAGTGGGAATATCGATCTTGAATAAGTGCAGTCAAAATCAGGATATTTGGGTAGGTATGCTACAAAGCTTGGCTTTTCTCCTGATCACGTACTGTGAATCAAATCTCAAGTCCTGTTAACAAATTGTCAGAATAAACACACATTATCACAAGAGATGTCGGAAACAATCATCGATACATCAATAGATAAACAGCATCTTCTAAACTTCTATTCACACCCATTAGTTAAGCTTCGAAGAAGAGAGGCTGCGCCGTGGTTGGCTAGTTAGACCGCTCGACTCTCACCAAGGCGGCCCGGATTCGATCCCAGGCGACCGCAAAGTGAGATTTATGGTGGTCAACACGGCGCTGGTCGGGTTTTCTCCGAGATCTCGGGTTTCCCCCGCCATCTCATTCCACCGGTGCTCCATCTCCATCTCATGTATCATCATTGTCACCGCCTGCGGTGCCGTATATCTAGTAGGTATGGAAGTTTTATGTGATAAAAATGTTTTGTAGAAGTTTTCAGCAACCAAGAAATATGTGACTTTTTAATTTTATGTTAAAAGTATATAAAATCGAAGCTCTTGTAACTGTCAGCTTTTTATTTTGCGCTTCTAGACAGGTGGAATCAGTCCAATTTTTTGTTAGATAAGTTCGACATAAATGCATTTCAGGTGAATATGGTCATTCATAATTTTGGAAACTAAAAGTGCTCTGAAAATTCAATGCCAAATGTTTGTTGCATTACTGAGACTATACTTACGTGTAAGATATTTGAGGTGATCAGTTGGAATATCATATTTTTACATGGAGAGGTTGCTACAGAAAAGGATGTGGAAGCAAAGGAATATTCAGATATTAGATTGCAAAAGGCGTACGACTAAGGGCATTGCTTTTGTTAGTGAATTATAACTCGCAACATTTATCAGCAAAACGTTATTTGGTCAATTTTAACTGGTCTATTCTAGGGTTGTTATTAGTTGAGTGTCCAGTGACGTATATAATAATAATAATAATAATAATAATAATAATAATAATAATAATAATAATAATAATAATAATAATAATAATAATAATAATAATAATAATAATAATAATAATAATAATAATAATAATAATAATAATAATAATAATAATAATAATAATAAACTTTGTCAGGAATGTATATCAAAAGTGTTTTCCATGGTGTGAGTGCAAGTGCGAATAGGAACAAGAGAAAATGACACAAACCCAACACGGAATGGCTCCCGTAACTGTAGGAGGCCTTTGGCCTTCAGCGGACGTAATAGGCTATCTCTAATCTAATCTTATTGTATGTAATCGGTAACATTAATATTACTAGAGGTCTTGGGGTTGTCGGTAAGGGTGGCTCAGACGGATAGGCGCTGGCTTACTGATCTCAAGTTCGCGGGTTCAAACCTGGCTCAGACCAATACTTTTTAAGTGTGCTTAAAAATATCAGCTCTATATCAGTACATTTACTCGTAGGTAAAAGAACTCATTTTGGTCGAAATTCCGGCACACCGTGTGGTTGATATGATTTTGGTAATTGATAGCGTCATTCAAAACAAAATATGTAATATTTTGGTCTTGGAGTTATTAGCTATTGTGTTCATTAGTGAACTGCTAAACAAAATTAGCTCTTTTATACCGAGTCAAAATTAAAATCTGTGAATATATGTGATCGGTGAAATGTGAAACCATCCTTTCTAATTGCATTGTCTACATTGCGATTTGTGTGAGAGCAACCAGAATCACGCTTTATTTGCACTAAGTGGCACCAGAGAGTGATCCGGATTAACGAAAATTCAGATAAACCGGAAAGAACATAAACGTTGATTTAAGAGGGTGCCGTTTGGTTCACCGCAAGAGAAAATACTTAAATCCGGCCACATAAGACCTGCAACTGCAGTCAGAACTATCCTGAGAAGTAATGGATTCTATTCTGTTGGGAGGCCACGCCGTGGCTCAGTGGTTAGACCGCTTGGCTCTCACCAAGGCGGCCCGGGTTCGATCCCAGGCGACCGCAAAGTGAGATTTGTGGTGGACAACACGGCGTTGGGGCGGGTTTTCTCCGGGACCTCCGGTTTCCCCCACCATCTCATTCCACCGGTGCTCCATCTTCATCTCATGCATCATCTGTGTCACCGCCTGCGGTGCCGTATGTAGTAAAAGCGGGCGTTAAACACTACACATTTATTCTATTGGAGGATGGGGCTTAAAGTTTGTGGTCCTTAAACCTAGTAGGCTATATTGGACAATGAATGAAATTCTGAAACGAGCCCTGGGATACTTAGAACTAATACATATTCGCCTTCTCAGGAGAAAACGTTATCAGGTAACTCACCTTATCAGAGATTCCAGTTCGGAAGCTACTGGGCCTTAGCCACTGGTTATTCTTTTGACACATGGTAACAGTGCTTACTGTTAGCTTGAAGTGTGCGATTGACGGCGATCTCTACGCTATCTGTAGTAACATTACGACCATACAAGTACATACTGTGTATCTAATAAGAATACTCATTTTGTGGTAAGAAAGTAAGCAATAATAAATCTGAATTAATCATAAACGTACCGTTTAACGAGATTCTTATTCACTACCACAGTCACTAAGTTCATGGACTGCTCGCGTAGTGTCGCTGTGGTGCACTGGAGTGCTATGGTGTCGTGTCAGTCCCAGCAGAGGCAGTTGTGTATCTACGGTGTTACGGGGTGAGTGAGTGTGTGGTGTTTTAGGGCCCGTCGACAGCAAGGTCACTTGGGCCCGGTGTTACGGTGTTACGGTCTTTGCTGTATCGGTGTGTTGTAACCCGAAAATGTCGCAGGTTCAGCAACGAGCACACATCAAGTTATGCCATAAATTAGGCAAATCCGCTAGCGAAACGTTTGAGATGATAAAACAACTTTACGGTGACGACGCCTTGGGCCGTAGTGCTGTATTTAAGTGGTACCAACGTTTTTCGCAGGGAAGAGACAGTTTGGAGGATAATGAGCGCACTGGTCGGCCACAAACGATCCGAACGGAACGTAAGATCGAAGAAATTGCCATGTTGGTGCGCGCCGGCCGCTCCCAAACGATAGACGATCTCGCACAAGCAGCAGGGATCAGCCATGGTACGTGCCATAGAATTCTGTCTAAGGACCTGAACATATCGCGTGTACCACGCGTCCTGGCGCAAGATCATTCTGAACCGGTGCTGACGTTTCTTAACCGCAAAGGAACAGAAGATCTGCAACTGAAACGTCAACCGGTAAGTTGCGCTGCACACATTTTGTATGTCTTGCGCATATACCTTGACACGTCACTAAATCACCCTCTTTGGTTTACGACTGCCCTTATGTGAGACGTCTTCCCCCTTGCTGTTATCGTCCAGAAGTGTGTCGAAGACTCCATGAAAAGGTACAAGTATACCAATACAGAGCTCACAGATATCTTAATTTACGGTGAACGTGGGTTTAATCAGAGAAGAGCGCAGCAATTGTATGCAGAGCGTTTTTCGGAAAGAAAACTTCCGGGTCACGGTTACTTTTACGAAGTTTGTCACCGTTTACGATATAATGGCACTTAAAGCAAGACATCGCGACGGCAGAGGTACAGAGATTCACTCACGTTAAGTGCAGAATTAGCCGTTGTCAGAGATGCACTGCAACAAAATCCCAGCGCTACTCCCCGGGAAGTGGCTGTAGCGACGAATTTATTGCGGTCTAAGGTTTACAGGATAATCAGAAGAAACAGCTTGCGACCGTCTATCAGGTAAGCGCACCTGGAGGGTAAAGCTGGTCAATATGTTTAACGCCATATCTTGCTATACCGGTGATATGTGCAATGAAATTACGTTTAGCAAAGAAAGTTTAGAAGTGGCCTGAGTTTAGCGTACTTTCTAACATTTGCAAGCTATGAGTTCTGAGTAAAACTTCAGTCAGGTTTCTGACGTTAACGAGTTCATGGCTGGACATGTTCTCGGTTAACCGTGTCAGTCCATGGCTGCTTAGCCTTTCAAGATTATTTCAGAATGTACATTTTAAAATTGAAATCATTTCTAAAACGGTTTATTGTTGTCCATAATGTTGTGCTTTGTGACTCAAAGTTTTAGAAAATGAGTGGACCGATTAATTTAATGTAACCGATGGTAGGGATAGGAAGTATGGATTCCATTTTGCATCTATATTTTTTGGGATCACACTTTTGAGACCCCTTAATAAAAAGAAATGAGAAAAAACATTGGAGCCTGTTTGAGGGGTTGCAGTATAACTTAAAAACCAAATGTGAAATGAATACCATGTTTGGCAAGCGCTCCTCTCGCTCCCTGCTTGTTTTGCATCTCTTGCATTTCTAAACTTTTTTACTTTCCTTAAAAGTCTACCTCTCAGTTCCCTGCCCCCTTCTTTTCCTGTCAATATTTTTATAGTTACTATTCGTTATTTACTTTTTCCCATTTCTTTACCCACACTTTCCCACCCATGCGATCAGTCCTTTACATTTTACCATGTATATTCTGAGATACACAGTTCAAATATGTATATTCCCTTTTACACTGCCTCTTAACCCTTTTAGATACATTGAACCCGTTCTCATCCACGCCAATCTTCTTTCTCCTCTGTATTGCAAAGTCAACAAACCCTTCTCTTACCCACTTTCTTTTATTTTTTTTTTATTTTTATTTTTTTTTTTTTTATCTTTTAAAGCTTTTCTCTATATCTTGCCTTTCTAGTTTTACACTGCTTGATTTATATTTCTCTCCGCTAATGGCCGCGCCGTGGCTCAGTGGTTAAACCGCTTGGGTCTCACCAAGGCGGCCCGGGTTCGATCCCAGGCGACCGCAAAGTGAGATTAGTGGTGGACAACATGGCGCTGGGGCGGGTTTTCTCCGGGATCTCCGGTTTCCCCCGCCATCTCATTCCACCGGTGCTCCATCTTCATCTCATGTATCATCAGTGTCATCGCCTGCGATGCCGTATGTAGTAAAAGCGGGCGTTAAACACCACACATTTCATTTTTCCGCTAACTCTCTGTGTCTCACATTCCGTTGTTGGATCATGCATATTCTTAAAATTTCTCCCTCCTGACTCTCTCAAACATTTTAACCAGAATTTTTAAATTCTTTCTACTGTAGTTTCTTTTCTCCTTGTTCTTCTCAGTTTAGTGAAAGCATTTTACCTGATGCTGATCCTATTAGTAATTACTATTCTTTACAAAATATTCTATGAATATGATCATTTTTTGTTTAATTCAGCACTTCACTCCAGAATTTCAAATTTATAGCATTCTTCACTACCGGTGCCCATACATTCTTTCCAACCATATGGTAGACATTACCAGTTTATATTTGCATATTCTGTCATGGCCACTTTCCTTTGAAACAAAATGTTCAGATGTGGGGTGTAGAAAGAAGCTGGATGATGGTGGACTTCTTCGAAGTTCTCCGAGTTCGATCTAGTCGTTCCTCGGCTGCTCTGGTATCTGCATGGACTCTACTTTTCAGAGGGGGTAGCGGATATGGAAGGATAATATTTTAAATTAAAGATTATTTATAATTTCCCCAACGAATCTCCAAACTTTGAGATTTATTAAGAATGAAACTTTTAACCTAAATCAATCGATATCAATATTCTGTGGTGCAATCCTTTTAACTGTTCACCAGTAATCACTTTTCCAGTCCAGGTGCTTATATAGTCTTTTTGCCGTTGCCATAACGACAAATCAACAGCATTGAACTTTTATACATTTCTTCATAAATTTTGTATAATAACTTTTTTACACCATTATTCAATATTCTAAATAATTCTTTTTACTTATTTAAATCATTAAATAGATTGAAATAATCATTTAAATCGTTTCACCTTATAGCTAACACCTTCATTCCAGCCCCCCCCCCTCTCACTCTAAATGATTACTCGTGCTTATTCTTCAGTAGACAGTAGACGACCTCCAGCTTTTGACCATACAAAAGCCACTTCTCCCCTTTTTGTTTTTATAGTGCCTATTTTAAATGTAGAAACTTAAAAGTTATTTGCTGTGTTTTCAATATGAGATATCTGTCTAACTCAGATTCGAGATGAATGCCCAGAAATTTGGCTAAGTGAAAAGGTGACATTTACTGTAGTTCGTTGATGCCACATCATTATTGTATTTTAGCTTAAATTAATTAGGTGAATACGCTCTACATATTATTAATGGAGTCACAAATTCCATAGTAGTAGCAATTTTTTAAAATTTTTTCTTAAACATGTAACTTAAATATTTTGAAGTTGGCGTTAGAATGATACTAGTGTATAATATAATAAATGTAAAAAATAATAATGTATATCCTGTGTACATTTTATCATATAAATAACACGTGCGTACACGACAGGGAAGTCTAGCGCCGCAAGCATCCAGTTTAGAGACCGAAGTGATGGTGTTTCTTAATTTACGTCTTCCAACATAAAATCATATCGAACGAGTGTATAATGGTATGGGTTAATAGCGTTAAATAGTACGAGTGATAACAAATGACAAGGTCCATAAGACCGTCAGCTTTGTTCGTGCTTCATTTCCAAATGAACCAGGTAGATTTCTATAGTTCATTGCGCAGTGAGAACAAATGAAGTAGTTCGCTCTTACCACAGTGAAGGGGCATTACCCTCTCTCCGTTCTCAACCAGCCGCGTGCGTCATTTCTGGGTGGAAGCCCTAGCTTGATAGTTTACCGCTGTGTTGGAGTGTTCGCGCCAGTGAAAAGAAAGTTGAGGAATTAAAACAGATAGACGTTAACTCCTTAAGTAGGTATATTGGAGCGGTTTGAAGTAAGAGACAATGGTCGGCTAATGCCTGAATTATATTTAGTGCATATGCAGTGTGCATGTAAAAATAAAGGAGCGTTTTCACCAAATTTGATAGCGCTGTGTGTAATGAAATACCTTGGTTGTGTGGCCAGGAGAAAAAAAAAAATGCATTGTTCCGTTTTGTATGCTTGCTCTGTGGGGAGGATGATAGTTGGACAAGGGAAGGGGACTTGGATAAAGTAAGGAAACTTACTTGGATGAAGTAGGGAAACGTGAAAGATCAAAACATCTGGACAGTGTCGTTACTTTACTATTCCTCGGAAGAAGTATCATTGGCGAAAATGTGCTCGGTACTCAGAACCTGAACGTTCTCATAATGGAACTTGTAACAAAAAATCCTTATGTTCTGTTCAAAATAATTTGATGTGCTAAAGTTACTTGGAGCATGTAACTTAATTGAACTAGCAGCATTTAGGGACAAGCGTGCTTTTAGAAATAATGAAATATATAAAAAATACAGATCCTCATTGGGAAAATCCCTGTGTTCAAAGATACATCCAGAATTACACAAAATGAACTCCTGGACTGCATAATGAAGGTTTACAAGGAATTGTAATAAATGAAGTCAATCATTCCTAGCCCGCCTCGTAGCGTGGATGGTGGCGTGTCTGCCTCACGTTCAAGAAGCCCCGAGTTCGAATCTCGGTCAGGATGAGTTACCTGGATAAGGTTTATTTCCGGGGTTTTACCTTAACCTGAAAGACGAATGTCAGGTGACCCTAAGAGGGTTAATAAATGACCCCGGACTCGTTTGAGCATCATTTTACCCATTTCATTCATCGTCCGATATGACTTAACGTTGGAGGACGTAAACCACACACACACACACACACACACACACACACACACACACACACACACACACACACACACACACACACACACACACACACACAAAATCTTAAATACAAATGACATTCATCTCCCCAGACCGAGATTCGAACTCGGGACCTCTTGAACGTGAGGCAGACACACTACCATCTACGCTTTCGAGGCGGGCATTTAAGACTGACAAAGTCATATTTAAGAAATTAGGCTCTTTCTAATGTGCAACGCGGCGATTTTTTTTTTTTCTAAGCTCTTCACACTTTTGTATGTTTTTATATACAACTATGGTTTTTAATATAATTTCTTTACTTTTTAGTGCAATTTCGTGTTGGAGGGCGTTCTTTTAACGTTATTAATTGTTTATTTACTTACTGCATAATGTAGCCATGTTGAAGAATTCAGTGCAGCCACACTATCATTGTTTCTCTACTGAACGCAATGCTGCCAACAGTCTTACTTGTCCCTAAATTGCACTATCTAGCAGACTAACTTCACTCCTAGGTGCACAGCAAACGCTCCAACCATCAACCCATAGTATCTCCGCCAGGCATCGGTGTGAATGATGCTGGTGAACTCTACGTGCTCTGCGATTAGACTGTAGAGCGTATTTGCATCCCTTCTGTCGTTGGGGCATATCGTCATCCGCACCTCATTCGTTCCCACGTCGATCATTCCCAATATCCAGTTGCCCTCTACGACGCGCCAACGATGAAACTTGCGTCGTCCTATTTTGCATTCGTCGATTTGAGCGATGTGGCCGAAACCGCCAATTTTCCCCCTTGCAGCATACTTGGTGTCATTTGACACGCACACTTCGCGACAGTAAACCGAACCAGTCCGATACAGTCCGTGAGCTCCTACATGTTTTTCCTACGGAGCAGTGCATTATCGTCGTGTCGTAGGATTGTTTATGTGCAAAGCAGTGCATGAGTAACAAAATTTGACCGAGTGATAACTTAGCCTGTTCAAACTATGTTCTTTTGCACACGGACTGCGTCACTTATGTGTGGGACATTTTTGCAGAGGTTGGCTACAAGTTTTACATATCTTTCTCATGTTGGCTGCTAAGCGAGAACCGGCTGGTCGTTTGCTTGCACATGCGTGTACGTGCGCCTTTGGACTTTGAAAATATTCTCGCGTCGCACAAAAGAAAGTTTCTCCAGAAATTCTAGAAAGAAGGAAATGTTAAGAGCTATAGGAATGTTATCAATTCAGAGGACAATGTTAAAAGGAATTTCAGATTTTAACACAAATTGACAGAGATGTTTGCTGTTTCAAAACAGAACAGGAAGGAGCTCAAGTATAAGTTTGTGAGTGATGTGGTGAGTTGTGTGGATATTTCTCGTTACTTATAAGTTGTTCTTTCTGTATGTATTACACTTCTGGAATCACTCTCGTACACATTACTTCTCTTACCATTTCGTTGATTAAAACGCTTGTCACCAAAAACATTCTGAAATGAATGGAAATTGAAATTGAATTTATTGAGTACCTGATAAATATCATTTACATCTCAAGCTATCCTTTACATATTAATGGATATTTGCTATTTAGGTGCCCATAAAGCTACTCTCTCCTTATTCCAGTGTTTCTTTCCTCAATTTTATTATTTTGCTCCCCATTTCTTTATTTACATTTAACTTTGTCACTTTTTATTACCTGCTGCTTACCACTGAAAATGTAAAACTGGGATCATCAGTGGTCGAGTATCCTAATCAATATTCAACAATAGTCAGATTATGACTTACTTAATCTATTGCAATTGGCTCTCTTGGTTTTTCTGGAAATTATTGTACACTATTCAATAATTTTTTAAATAGGAATACTCCCCTTTACCCTTTACAACTGCAATTCTGCAAAGTCACTCTGATGTTCCCAGTAATAGTAATAACATCGCATAATACTCATGGAAATGGGTACATAATATCATAGATATATTTATAATTTTCTTAACCTTCCTTAACTTTTCTTTAACCTGATAGTTTTTCATATTCTGGAAATGTTGAACAGCTTGTATGCAAACATCTCACAGTGTTGAAAGAATAATTATTGGAATGCCATAGTAATTTTTAGATGATCACAATTGATGAAATTTTAAATTTCGTACCTTCTCTTTAGTCCTATAGCTATTCAGTAATAACAGTCTACAGCTCTGATATAATACAGAATCTCTAACATCAGTAGTCAGTGGAATTAACCAAAACTGGATAGTGAACATCTGCCAATTTCAGAATATTAATGTAAACATTTTGCTCATGTAATCATCCAGAAACTAATTTTTATTTAGTAATAAGTACAGTTGGAGCATTTTGTGAAATTACTCTTGACAGGATTTTAATTGGTTACTATATGCTAGTAATGCATCTCCATTATTATAAAGTTTTGACCATAATATGCTTGCATCTCCAGTACAGGTCATTTTGAACAGAAATATACAGCATTGAAACAAAGGAAAAATTAAAGAACTATTGTTAATGGATTATTTGCATGTCAAATCAAGTAATCAACAAAATTACATTTTAGGCCTTATCATCTTCATTTTTCATGCAGGAAGTACATCATACTAAGAGGGAATCTTGTTTATATATTTTCAGATTTTTGAACATATGGTTTTAGGCTTTTGCAAAATTAAAAAATTATCAAAAATAGAGTTGAAACGCTAATCAACACCTATATAGCTCTAGTTGTCCTAGAAAAGTGGTTGAGGTCACATTTAAAACTTATAGAGAAAACTTTAATTTGATATGTAGGTAGTGTATGTTTTGCCAAGAAGAAAAAGAGAATATTTTCAGCTTTTTAGAAACCCATAATCTGTATGGTGTTTTTATTTTTAGCTAATTGGGTATTTATGCATGTTGTGTAAGCAAACAGGAGTTTTTAATGAACATGTGCACTAAATTAATATAATGTATTTTAAATTGCATAAATAATACAGATAAAATGTGTTATACTTCTCTATAGATTCAATATATTACAAATGACAAAACAGGTGTGCTGAAAAATGAGGTTACAGAGCTTATTGCAACAAGCACTACTGGAACAAATAATGTCGCGAACCCGTATCTACGTTCGCGCGGCTTGTTTACACATAAGGAACTGATAGGCGGGCAGTGCGAAAACCAAGAGCCGGCAGACAAAGATAACATGCAGATAAAGGTCTGCTGAAACAAACAAACTGAGTTAAATGGAAATTTCTAGTTACTTCTTGACTGATAGAGACTGTTCGGGTTCTGGTTTATTTTCGAATAATCTAGAAATTATCAATGAAGTATTTGAAGAGGCGATGACTCGCCAAGAGTCGAGTTGTATAGTGTGTAACGAGAGTGAGTAAGCAGAGAACAGCTGAGTGTGTTGTTGTAACGAGAGCTGTTATTGTCGCCGACCTTGGAAGATAGTGTTGTGATATGTGATGTAATTTTGCTGCTACGGAGTGTATTTCTACGCAAATAAAGAACATTTAGAATTTCGGCAAATTGGACTTTTAATTCTACGAACCCACAAAGTCACAGTAACATAAAGTCTTAGTAAAATTTTTCAGGTTGTCCAGTTATGCCTTACTCTCAGTCATTAATCATTAATTTGTGACTTGTGTTTTCATAGAATGCCCATCTTAATGTGTCGTATTATTGCGTGAAAAGTTATTTTCTATTTTACTAAGTAGTTTTTGTCACTATAAAGCTCTGTGCATCACAAAAACATTACAACTATTGCAGCTTAGCCAATGAATATTTGAGCATTTTGCTCCATTATTATTCGGCAAAAAGCCATATCATTGCTGTACACATTTTCTTCGCACATTCTTGCACTTGTTGCAGATTTTGGTACTGTTGTAAATATAGACGAGACGTACAGTCATCGTAATCAAGTACTATCCTTTCTGTAAATCTCCTGTGTATGATAAAAAAGTGAAGAAATAAAGGAATTATATTAGTACACTTACTAATTTTCCAATGTTGACAGTGACGCGCTAGCGTATCCAGTCTAGGAAGACAATCAGAGGTTTGCCTGTATACATTACGATGAGTAATAAATATTCATATACTTAATAAGTACCTCTTTTAAAAAAATGTATTTTGTAGTTGCCGGTAGTAACAAAACACGCTCCCCGGAGGTGGAAGCACAACCGCCGAGAAAATGTGAAGCAGGATTCCGCTCCGGTGTAGTGATGCGTAGTTTCCACGTAAAATGTGATGAAGCTTTTAATTTTATTGTTTTACTTTTCCTTGTGCTTTTACGTTTGTTACCTTAACGTCTTCCGAAATAAAGAACAAATGTGATGCATTCAAGAGTTTTCTTTATCGGTGAGTCACATAAATTATGTATATTGATTACGGGGTGTAGTAGTTATACATACAAAAAAGCGATTTCTCCACTTTGCCAGGTTATTCATATTTTATGTCGGATTTGTTTCAAATAAATATTCCAGTATGCGACAGCAGCATTCCAATGTATTCTACGTGCTAAGCTGTTGCGTTGCAAAGAGAAAATCGTTAACTTTCAAGTATATCTGTTTGCGCTATTTCGAAAACGGGAAAACGGCTAACACTGCCAAAAATATTATTTCACAGAAACTGTGAGTTTTATGTGCTCTCTGTCTGTCTCTCTCTCTCTCTCTCTCTCTCTCTCTCTCTCTCTCTCTCTCTCTCTCTCTCTCTCTCTCTCTCTCTCTCTCTCTCTCTCTCTCTCTCTCTCTCTCTCTCTCTGTGTGTGTGTGTGTGTGTGTGTGTGTGTGTGTGTGTGTGTGTGTTTTTGTGTGTGTGTTTGTGTGTGTGTGTGTGTGTGTGTGTGTGCGCGCGCAAAATGATGTAATCAAATAAAGAGATGCTCACGGAAAGTTGTAATGTACAACATGTTCACATATCTTCACGTTTGTCTGCCTGAGCTCTGCAAGTTCAGTTTATTTCAGATTTTCAATTTGCGTTCTTCAAAGGTTGAAATTTCAGGAGATTTCCCGTAATGCAAAATATAGAATTGAATTTAGTATTTCAGTAATATAGAAGATGAAAATTGCATAATCTGTCTTTTTAGACAAGTTTTAATATTACTCCAGTGCAAAGTTTGTGTAAAGAACTGCATTCTACAAACAGTATGCTAGCTACACTTTCTCGAGATGATACAAACCGACGGAGCCTGTTGTATTTTTTCGGGCATAAAACTCACGATAAGTTTTGTTGAGAAGACAAGTATAGCCGGCGGTTCCGTGTCATACATTTCCATTGTGTAAAATAACCTCAAATCTGATAAAAGGGTCCTTTGAACAAAAGTCAGCGTTCTTTCTCGCTTTATATAAAATAAGACGGAAGCTATGCTTAAAAGCTTCATAAATATAAACTTGCTGTAGTATTACGAGAAATAAGGTGAAAAAGTTACTTTTCTAAATTTTTATCATGTGCGGGCATTTTGCATGAGGTGCAAATTTTCACTGTTTGAAAATTGTGTACTAGGCAATTTAGGTGAAGAGAGAATCTGCGATAAAAATGTCGGTTAGGTTGGTTTAAATTTGTAGAAATAAACAGTTTGAGTTTCGAGTGACCTTAAGCCAGAAATACTCGCCGGATTTGGCATACAATTTGTTTATGTAATGGAGCAGCAGCCGTTAGCCTTAAATGTGGAGTTTCTTTTGTCTGTCTTTAGTTAATTTTAATTTACCTCCTCCAGCATTTTAGTCATTTCGGACGATGAATGAAATAGGTGAAATGATACTCAAATGAGCCCGGTCTCGTATATCTTAGAGTTCCCTTACATTCATCTTACAGAATAAGCAAAAACTGCGGGAAAAAAGCCTTATTTATATAACCGCCCTGACCGAGAATCGAACTTGGTACTTGTTGAACGTGAAGCTGATAGCTACCAACCTACACTACAGGGGCTGGCTTTTATTTCGTTGGATCTCCCCTCTTTACTCTGTCCCTTCATCGACAAGGGTGATCGAACTCTTTCAAGCAGGAACTTGTGACCAGGAGATCTGCGGTTCAAATCCCGCCAGAATATTATCGCCGACATTTGTTTTCTGATGTTCCTCAGTCATTATTAGCAAATGCCGGAGAGGTATCATAATCTACTTTCTCTAAATCACTTTGTCTAACTGCTGTAAATAAACAGTTGTCACGTGTATTATCCTTTCACCAGTAAAGGCGTCATTCCTAGCCTTGAAACGTCGAGTAAGAAGCTGTTGCAGAAACATGCTGTGCAGAGAGTGAGATGGAAGGAAGAGTGGGGATTCAGAGAAGCGCGCGTGCGCAGTCAAACAGAAGACCGTGTGATGGCCAGTTCCTACGATGGAACAACGACGCTATACCAAACCCGAGTTGGTGGATATGATGCTTGTGTTTGGACAGTGTAGAAGAAACCAAAGAAAAGCAGCGGCTCTGTACAAAGAGAAGTTTCCCGAGAGGCGACATCCTCCACATAGCCTGTTTAGAGGCGTGGAACAGAGATTACGTCAGCACGGCACACTACATGTATCAACTCGACCGAGAAAAGTACGACAAAGGTCACCTGACGTTATTAACGCCGTGAGAGAAATTATTGAAGCAGATCCTAGTATCAGCACCAGAGCTATGGGGCGTCTCTTGAAGATAGATCCTATAAAAGTACATAGAATTATAAAAAAAGATCTCGGCTTGAAAAGAGGCTCTGTTCAGAAGGCGAGGTCTAGAGAAAAAACAGCACCGAGCGAGGAGAGTTCGGAACAGGTTAGTTACATTGCAATATTTGAGAAGCTCATTTTCAAATCGCCTCTAATATGTCCAGCAAAATATTGGCGAATAGCTAAACGCGTTTGTGTATAGTATATGTAACTTAATTCTTTTAAATACAACTTATTTATACGGTGGGAGTTTTATTGACTTGATTATTCACCTACATACAAAATATTTTTGAAAAAGAATCGTTTAAAATTACATGTGTGTAAATATCGCCATTTTCACCACATTTTGGCGTTTTTAAAATGTTATGGAATTAAAAAATAGCTTGTTCAAATGTCTCGATATTTTTATATTGGATGTGAAATGAAGACCTATAATTTTCCCAATATCATTGAAGAGAATTCCTGTAAACTTCTGTCCAAGGTACAATTGGACAATTATTAATGCCCCCTCCCCCGTCGTGCGCCGTGGCGTAGCGAGCTAAGGCAGCATGCCTTGGTTCCTAGCAACGGAAAGCGGCCCGGGTTCGATCCCACCCATGTGGTGGGCATTTTAGGTCCCAGATATAGGACCGGTGCCCACTCTGCATCGTGAGGAAAGTGAGGAGCTTACGCTAGGTAAGCGGCCCTGCTCACTGAAACCAACATTCCGGCTGGGGTATGCCGAGATGCTGACCACACCTCTTCCCTGTATCGGTTAGATGATCGTCCACTTCTGCCGTGCGTAAGTGGGCGTGAGGCCGGCAGTCGGGTTGGTAGGTCTTGGCCCTCCAAGGGCTGTCGCGCCAGTGATTAACACCCCCACCCCGAGCTACAAATTTTGCACTTCAGGATATTATTGGCTCAAATATACATTTATTTTCTCGAAATGTGTTACCTTAGAGGTGGAGAGTACTTCGGTTATAGTTTTAGCCGTTCCGATTATAACAAGTACGGGGTTCCAAAATTACAGTCAAGTAATTTTTAGGCGTTACCAGATGGTGCTAGTGCATTTACTTAACTCGAATCAAAACATGGTTCATCATTCGGTAAGGAATATTGCCAAGCGCCAATACGATGCTCACCTCATTTCTCTTTCTTACTATCCCACATTTTGTCATACACACAAGAATTAGCAGTCTGCTGTAACAGTACATACGCAAGGTTACATTGTCACATGAAAGAATTCGCTTCATTATCTTTATAGGGTCTTGCATTATTTTTACTAAGTCTTCCGGTGTAGGCCATGTCATGTAACTGTTTCTTGCATTAGGTTTCGTGTTGCTAATTACTAGAATTGTCTTGCAAAACGGCAGCTCGAGTAAATGCTTTTCGCGTATGTATTACTAAAATCAAAAGGCTCAACTAAATCTGATTTACTTGAAGATTTCTAATGAGTGTTGCTCTCTCTCACTCTTGTAAGTAGAAACATGATACCTATATGTACTTGTAATTTTATTGTTACATATGTTGTAGGCGTAATGTAAGTGTCTACGATCTGAGCGTTAATTTGTATTATAATGGTATTGAAGAACGTGTTCTTTGTAAGACCTATTTTGGAAGTGAACATTCGAGCCCCTCCCTGAATGGGAGTTGTTCGGATTTGGTTGGGCTCGAGGGGGCAGTGTGTTCCCGATACCCACGGGGAATTGGGTACCTCCGGCTAGGGTATGGCCGCCCAGAGGGGATAGAGGTTTGCCTCATAAGTCCCGGTACTAGCCTGCAGAGCTAGTAGGTGTGCTAGATCACCAGGCGGCCCCACCGACGTTTTCGGTAGTCTTCCCTGCGGGGTTGACGCGTGTATCCACCTCCATCCCGTCTTGACGTTGTGCTCAGCGGCGGGGGGGGGGGCTTTTTAAGAAATCAGGTATTGCTCTATGGAAAGAGCCCCGGAGTATCCATCGCTCCCGGGTAGAAGCAGGCCCGTGTCCTTGGTCCTTTCGGATCCAGGACTAATGGGAGTAGAACTTCGCACTTAACTGTATAACTGGCTATTACTGTCTTCCTAACCTCACAATGATAAAGAATATAACTACCTTGCCCGTTCACAAAATTGGAGGATCTTAATTGCTATCTCAAAGCCGTACTCCGCTATGGTCGAAATACAGTCGCGTATCTCTGCTCCAATTCCAAAACTGGAGCATTAGACAAAACAGATATTACATTTGGACAATACTTGGAAAAATAGCACAGCAAGATGCTTCTAATTTTCACCAAGTTTGAATATTCTGTCGCGGCATATTTAGGTAGCGTACATTTTTTGATATTATATAATTTAAAATAAATAGAAAAGGAAAACGAAATGAATCAGTTTATAAGGTTTCGAACTTAAGATAAAATAGCGATAATCCTGTTGTAAACTTATGGGAGGGGAGAGAGAGAGAGGAACATCCTTAAACGAAGGCTGTTCCTGCAATTATAAACACCGATCATTTAACCCTCCACCGACCAGCAGCCCAACTACGTTCCGTTAAAATATCTGCGTCACACTTTCATTCCCCCATATTCTTACAACAGGATCGTTCTAGTGAATGAATGTGTAGCGTTTAACGCCCGCTCTTACTACTTGCGGCACCGCAGGCGGTGACACTGAGGATAAGTGAAATGAAGATGGAGCAGCGTTGGAACGAGATCGGCGGGGGAAGCCGGAGATCCCGGAGAAAACGCGCCCCGGCGCCGTGAACACCGCAGCTAGGATTGGAAGTTTGGTTCTGCCCAATAATATAGCGAGCTAAGCAACGAATGGTACAATGAGGAAATCACAGCCGTAACAGTCGTAAAAGACGATGACTGCATTCACAGCGGCGACGAAGCTGTTTCAGAAACATACTGTCCAAAGAGGGACTGCGGCGCTTAATTGAACTAACGTCGCTGCGGTGGTCGATCCCCACGTGTGTAGTATGGATCAGGTGGGGAAAAAAAAACGCAGCGGCTCTATGCAAAGAGAAGTCTTCCATATTCAAGCCGTTTTAGAAATATGGAGCAGAGATTATGTCAGCATGACACTATATGTATAAACTCGACCGAGAAAAGCACGACACAACCCGTGAGATTATTTAGGCAGATCCCATTATCAGCACCAGGGCTGTAGGACGCCTCTTGAAGACACTCAAAAAACTTTTTTATATACAGTAATTATGCACATGGACACAAATAGCTTGAATATGCCCCAAAAGTTGTTTGTCTTGTATTCTGATAGTCTAGGCTTTTGGAAAATAATTTTAAAGTTCATACTTTTGAGAAAGTTCTCCATTAAGACTATTAAGAGTGTACCCATTTCAGACAAATTTGAAATGTTTTTTTTTTTTTTTTTTTAAGTCAATTTACTGCTTTATAAATCAACTTGCTTTCTTATCCTTCTAATAAATGGACAAGGTGTTGTTAAGGATATTCTGCAGTAGCGAACGCACCTAAAAACAAGGATACATTCAGACGCAGGAATAGAAAAAAAATTAAAGATTAGAATAATCCAGTTGCTCTCTATGGATTTGTTATGATCTCGGCAGTTGTGCGCCCTAGTCAATACAGATTGCGACATTTCTTATTTCTGTACCACATACTAAAAGTAGAGGAAGTATTGTATCCCATCCAAATATTTGAACTCAGATTTGACCGAGAATACACGTTTTGAGACTCCCTGAATGGAAAGAGCATATTTTATAAAAAAGATTTGCGAGACCCTGAACAGCATAACTCAAAATAAAAAGTTGGTAAATACCGAATCGGTATATCAGTTCAGCATCTTCCAAAAATGCAACAGAGATTTTCAAGAAAATCTCCCCATCTCAAACTGCCCTTTACACGAAAACATCGGGAATTTTCGATATTCTCAAAACTGGTTTAACCTGTTTTGATTAAAATACTGTGCATTAAATATGTATATTTACATGCTAAATAAAATGTACGTATATCGACAATTATCAGGAAATAATTCAGAAGTCCTTTGGAAGGAGTTCCTGTATAACGTAAATATTAAGCAGCAGACAAAAGTGTGCTCTTCATAGGGGAAAAAAGTAAATCTCTTTGGTGAAACCTTTTTGTCGGGTTTTTCATTTTTGATATTCGTTATTAATGGCTCAAAATATTCAATTCGTTGCCGTAATTTTAAATTCTTGACTATAGTCAGCTGGAATTTCAGCCGGAAGTACAATTTTTTGTAAGGGGATGTTGGTCTAGCAACATTTGTGGATAAAACTAAACTTTCAGAGCCATGTTCGCAATAATAACCCGAAAATAATAAAGCCATGACACAGCTAGTTTATGTTTGAACAATTGGTATAACTGTTATAAATATTTATTGCAGAGATTTTTTTAATTGTCGATAAACTTTATTGTATCCAAATACATTATGGTACTTATAGTTGTGAGCAAGAGTAATATTACATCACTTGAAGCGTGTGTTAGGACGCTGTTCAATAAGCCCTACTCAGTTACATTTAAATATTAACAAATATATTACATTATAATCACAAAAAGGACACTTTATCATATATACAAAACACATGATATTAAATGAGCAAATCGTTGTGTCGTTTTCTTTTTAGTCTTCTATTTTGCGGTTGTGGACGGGTGTGTAGGAAATTGTCTTTTAGCAGTGGATTTGGATGTTTGGCAAAAGTTTGGTGTAGTCTGGTGTAGCTTGTCCTGATGGTATCCATCACTTCTGGTATGTTCAGGTCCCTGTGAAGTGTGGCAACATACCATGGGGCACATGTGGTCAATCTTAAGTATCTGTTCTGGATTACTTGGATTCTTTTTATTTGTGACGCAGCAGCAGAGCCCCATATGGAGCAACCATATTGCCAAATGCGTAAAATATCAAAATGCACAATCCAGATCACAACCGATCCTCTCTGGTGTTCCACAAGGAAGTATTCTAGGCCCACTGTACAGTGTATACCTCAGACTTTCCTCAACACGCTCAACTAACCATTGCACATTTTGCTGATGGTGCTGCAATCCTTAGTAAAGGCAGTTGTGAATCAGCAGCTGAGAAACTAAATAACTTCTGCACTGAAATTACAAAATGGTGTTCTAACTGGAGAGTGCTGATGAATCCACAAAAATAGCAAATTAGTATATTTTACACATAAAAAGCAGATAACATATTATTCCATAGTTCTTGGAGGAATCGCTATACGCACTGCTCAGTCTGTTCGTTACCTCGGGCTCATATTGGACAGTAAACTAACTTGGAATCTTCACATCACATATCTTCTCTCAGGACTAAGACACCGAATCCGAAATTTTATGTAGAAGAAAGGGGCAGATGAAAGTATGCTTGTTAAGTTTTGCTATGTAATTTTTTTTTCAGTGCTCGGTTTTTAGAAGCTGTTCAGATTTTTTAAATTACTGCCCATTATAACTCATTGGTATTATTTTGAAGTAGTAATGACTAGAAGCTTGGATTTATATGCATTGTTAAGTACATGATTTAAACTGCCTCAAATTTATAAGCTTGATGAAGTAATCATTTTGTAAATGTGTTCTTAAATCAAGTCTTTCTTTCATTTTTATTGCGATACAGTTAAATATTTTTCACAATGATTTCCTTCTGTCTCTTAAAATGGTTTTATATGGAGGGGAAAATCCCTGTACTTTGCGGTGGCCACCGGACAGTATCAAAAATAGGCTATGTCACTTACAAAATAAGCATTAAGTTCTTTTACAAATTCTCCTTGTGCCCGCCTCGGTAGTGTAGATGGTAGCATATCTGCCTCACGCTCAAGAGGTCCCGAGTTCGAATCTCGGTCAGGGTGAATTACCTGAATAAGACTTTTTCCGGGGTTTTCCCTTATCCTAAAAAGACAAATGTCGGGTAACTCTAAGCTCCATGGACCCTGGGCCCATTTGAGCATCATTTCCCCCATTCCATTCATCGTCCGATATGACTTAAAAAATTCACATCCCGAAGAAATGTTAAACCTGGATACTTTGCTTCGGTTTTCTCAATCTTGTTATGAAGATACTTTCCTATTTCTCCTGGTATGCCTCCGGCGACAACTTTTGTCCAAATACCTGCAGGGTAGAAGATAAAGGCATCCCTTTTTCTTTTTACATGTGATTGTGGCTGGGAGTTTACTAAAGTAGGTGTTTGTAAACACTAATGTACACTGAAGACTCTTCTAGTTGTAAATAGGGATACTTGCTGCTTCATTTTTGTCCATCAGGTCGAGAACCTTTTTTACACCTTCCAAATGATCACTGTAATATAGAGCTGCTTCAATCCACGTTTCCCATCTCGTAAGGATTGGCTATGGGATAGACGGAGTATCTTGCATCATACCAGTAAATAATTTCACTATTGATATCGTCTTACAAATACTTTTATGACAGAGGAAATTTAGGCAATGAGTTCTGGGAAATTTGCTCTAATTTTCTCTGTCAGCCGTCGCAGAGCGTGTGCTAAACATGCCTTATGATAAAGGTGGTTAAAGATTTACCATATGATTGTCGAATGCTATTTATGCTAAGCTGTTTACTGCATGTTTTGAATCAGGAAGCCTTCATTGTTGATAGCTATGGTCTCATTTTTCGGTACCCAGTTCTAGATTTAGAAAAATGGTAACTAACAGTCCTACTCAAGGGCAAGGAAACAGAACTTCGCTGGGATGCAGAGTATCCTGGAATCTTGAAATAGTTGTATTTCAAGAATTATTGCTGAAGAAGTAGGTATATGCATTTATAGGCACTATACAACTTCCTTACAACGTAAGATTCCTTACATGGGTATGTTTAACTGTCAAGGAATAAAACCTGCAAATATGAAAAAATCTGAACTCTAGTAATAACATTTTACTACTATTTCTGTAAGGCTGCAAGTGGCTATTTTGTACCCAACAGTCAGTTCGGCCGTTGTATAGAGGGAGGATAACATATGCCCATAAACAATTTAAAAGTTGCCTTTTAGTTCTCGAGAGCCTTTTGTTAACTGGTTATAAACAATTTATTATTATTATTATTATCATCATCATCATCATCATCATCATTATTATTATTATTATTATTATTATTATTATTATTATTATTATTATTATTATTATTATTATTATTATTATTATTATTATTTGTGATGGTAATAACTCTGTATGGGTAGTGAAGTGTTTCCGGGGGGAGTCCAAAAAATCTAGTTGAATTATTTGCTTTTAATAAATAATTAATCAGGGATGTGTTTTTATCATATTAGTAAAAAATAAAAACACATGTAATACATTCACATGACTTGCTCCACCCAAGCTTCTACAAATTGTTCTTAGAAAAGTTTGTTTTTGTATTGTTTCTTTTAATAAAGTCTGTAGAAAGGCCTTGCACATTGCACATTTTTTGTTCTTATATCTGGGATAAAGTGATATAAGCAGTAATCAATATTTAAAAAGCCAACCACTGATTGATGCATTTGAAGTATTAGTTCTTTTTGAGTGAAAAAGGGAATAGGAACTTAGAAGTTAAAAATTGCATACCTTTAAGTAAGTATCTGGGAATTCTAATCAACAAATAATAATACATCGGAATTGGTTAACTTCGCAATGCATTATTGTAATGGTCATTATTTGTGTATTTTAACAAGTTCTACATCTGCTGTGCAGTAACTTTTCGTTTATCTCTTAAATAACTTAATGTTTGCCTGACAGTGAATTGAGACGTTAAGATGAGAAGCTTGAATAAACTTTTTTCGATTTATTTTAAACTGTCTTATTTCAACCATTTATTAAAAGTTTGAAATAATTCATTTGCGGGAGTGGGGGTCCGGACACACTGGACCCCCCCTTAAATACGTCCCTGGTTGCGACATAAAGCGTTTGCAGGTTTTCGCGATGCATCATAATATTTTAGGCCTTCTGGCGATTTTTGTGTTGCACTGTTGGCAATAGTACGGCGTCCGGAATGTAGGGACCGACGGACCGATCGATCGCGCGTAGACATGTGCAGTCGGTGTTGAGCCGTCGTCTAAGCAGGATTACTTAAGTACATTCATATGCGTAGTTTTTATTAAAATGAGTAAGAAAATAGAGCGTTTCCTCGAGTGCGAAGTGCGGTCAGTGATAAGATTTCTAGTCGCAAAAAGGATGAAAGGATCAGCAATTCGTCGGCAACTTATGGAAGTGTATGATGGTATTGCAATGAGCGAACGGAGTGTTCGAAAATGGTGTCAAATGTTCAAAAAAGGAAGGTCAAACGTGCATGCCGCGGAAAAGTCTGGACGCCCTTCATTAGTGAACAATGAACTGAAAAAAGAAGTGAATGCCAAGATTCAGGAAAACAAAAGACTGACAATTTCCGAACTGCATGAGCTTTTTCCACAAGTGTCACGATCTTTGATATACGAGATTGTCACAGAACACTTGCAATACAAGAAGGCGGCTACGGGATGGGTGTCCAACATCAAGATGACTGAGGTAAACTAGAAATATCTGAGTAGGTTTGTGTGTTCCTTGTCTGGTCAGAGTAAGGTTTGCTTTAAGAATTAAATACCGTGTGAGCAAAAAAACTACGAACCGGCATCGCGGTGTTTTGCCTGTGCGCGTTCTCGGCGCTCGTTGCCGTCTGCGGCAATCATAGAAAGTTGCAGATGAAACTCAACATAAACTTCTTCTAAAATTTTTATTTAGCAACTTAATGAAAGGAGGTGCTGAAAGTGTATGCGCTGTATTAGTTTGTCTTGTACAATTTATGTAAGAGTTGTGCGCCGTCTTTTAGGATTCTTAGTCTGAACATTTCCTGTGTTCTGAAAGTTATTGTCAAGTTCGTGGATTATTCGGCCAATAACCTTTGCATCTAAAAATCTTATTACAACTCGTACTTCTGTTTGGCCAGCTGACTGAGTTAACACATTTGAATCATATATACGTTATATATTTATGTAGAAATATATGCTTAAAAGGAGTGTATAAGATGGTGATTTAAAATCAACTAATAATTAATGCTAACTTTTTCCCTCGTACTTTTTTAAAGATTAACGTGCTCTAACGTTGTCATATCAGACGATGACTGAAGTGGGTGAAATGATGCTCAAAGAAGCCCAGGTCCATAGAGCTTAGGTTTACCCTTTCAGGATAAGGGAAAATCCCGAAAGAACGGTAATCAGGTAACTCTGCCTCACGTTCAAGAGATCCCGAGTTTGAGGTGTGAGGATGACACGCTACCACCTACGCCACAGAGGTGGGCTACATCGTACGTGTCTGTTACTGTCCAGTAGTTTGTAGGCTCTCGTCTATTTACAGAACTTTAGATTGTTCGTTTCCTCTGTTCGTCAGTTTCCGCAAAAATTACCGGGACCACTTTTGAGAAAATGGAAGGTGCAGACAGTTGCTTTGTGGTGGGAGATCTCCATCAGTATTCATGTTTGCTTAAAAGAATGCAAATTGAAGTATAATTTTAAATTTTTTAGCGTTTTCCTCAGATTAAAAGTCGTTGATATCACTTCCCCTTGATCTAATATCCAACATAACTAGAGATACACTTGGGTTAACCTCTTTAATCTTGTCGTAAGCTAGAGATTAAAGCATACACGTTTGAAACAAAAAGGCACAAACTAGACTATGGTAGGGTAGTACCTGGCAAAGCGTCCAGGCGTATCGGAAAACATGTGAAACATCGGAGATGTTTACGCGAGTCTATCGCACATACACTCGAGACAGTGTTTGTACACTCTGTTCAGATGCAAGCATGTCTTCTGGACAGCAACTTGTCATACATCGGCAGGCGTGAAAAATCATATATAACGTAATTGAATATTGTGACAAGTAGGAAAAAGAGAGAATGAAAGTCCCTTTGAAGCGATAAAACTGGCGGCTGCAATGGTAATTTACATTTGCCTATAATAAGTAATTGTCTAAACTTTCGCATCACACACACATACACACGCTCCCAAATACTCTATTTGTGTTTTGTCACTGTACGCTGTTACTGGTATTTCGCTCTTCTAGTAAACAAGCAAATGTCAATGAAGGCAAATGCGCCTTTACGCTTGGTGACTTAGTGACCAAGTAACAGGAGAATGCAGGGATAGACGCTTTGTCTGATAATACTTAACCTAATGCAGTGATTAGAGGATGACACCCTATTGTATTTTTAATCACTGCATATTCTCAGTTTCCCAATAAATAACGTCTTGTAAAAAACGTTCTTTATTTGTTCTAGGCACAGCTTATTTTGAAGTGAATTATTTTCCTGATGACCAATGTCAATGGCGTTAGTTAGTACTCATCAATACGTTCGATTGTTCATTTAGTATCCAGGTATTGTGATCTGACAGCTGTTTTTTTAAATATTTTTATACGTCCTCCAACTTTAAGTCATATCGGACGATAAATGAATTTTTCAGGATAAGGGAAAACCCCGGATAAACCTTATCCAGGTAACTCACCCTGACCGAGATTCGAATTCGGGACCTCTTGAACATGAGGCAGACACGCTACCATCTACGCTACCGAGGTAGGCAGGCTCGATGGTGATCTGATTTTAAGCAACACAAGTAATTTATATAAAATGTTCTACATAGCCGATTGATTACGCAGCCGATACATAGTACAAGAAGGACACTGCCGAACTAAGGCCATTTCTTTCACATTAACTGATATGTAAACAACCCTGGGGTTTAAAGATGTGCCTAATACCATATTCTAGAAGGGGAGGGGACAGGCTAACGAGGATTATTTGATAAGTCTGGTAACTTTCTATGAAGTGATGGAAATTTTTTGTTGCAACTTTGTGGGTGGTAAGCTTGATCATTGAAAAGATTTTTCCGAAAATGTATTGCTATTGAAAATGGAAAAAACGAAGTTTCATGCTGTTACTATGCATTTTCATTTGAAGGACTGGACTGCTGCAAAGTCTACTGCTGCACAAGTCAAAACTGAATTGAAGCTCACGTGAACTCTATACCCACATTGAAGACCATTTACTTTTGGATCAATGACTTTAAACGTGGTCGTAGAAGCACCGAAGATGAATTGCGCTCTGGTCACCCAATTGAGAACTTCACACGGGACACCATTGAAAAAGAAAATGTACGATCTGGTTGTGAGGGACCGCCGAATCAAAATCCGTGAGATTGCTGAGGCTGTAGGCATCTCAACTGAGCGAATGCACAATATCCTGCATGAAACATTAACAATGAAAAAGTTGTGTGCAAGATGGGTGCTACGATTGCTCACAGTCGACCAAAAGCGCATCCGGAAGAGCACTTCTACCGAGTGTCTGGCGATGTTTAATCGCAATTCGCAAGACATTTTGCGCCGATTTGTGACCGGGATGAAACTGTAATCCATCATTACACACTAAGTGAAAACAGCAGTCAAAACAATGGCAAAGGCTGGTGAAAGTGCACCAAAGAAGGCAAGGATCATTTTGTGCTCTGGTAAGGCAATGACCACTGTATTTTGGGATTCTCAGGGAATAATCTTCATAGACTACTTGGAAAAGGGCAGAACCATAACTGGAGCGTATTATGCTTCATTGTTGGATGCTTTGCAACATGAGTTGACTGGCCACGGGAATCGAACCCGGGCCTCCGGAATGCGCCTGAGCCATTCCGCTCGGTTAAGTTAGGATACTTGCTGATTCATTTTTGGCCATACCTCGAGGATCTTTTTTACACTTTGTAAATTATCACTGTAATGTAGAGCTGTTTCAATCCATGTTCCCCATCTCGTGAGGAATGGCTCTGAAATAAACGGTGTATCTTGCATCATACCAGCAAATAATTTCGCTATTGATGTAGCTTTTAAATACTTTTCCCACAGAGGAAATTAAGGCAATGACTTCTGGGAAATTTGCTCTAATTTTCTTTGTCAATGTTGCAGAGGATGTGCTAAGTCATATTAACTACTTTAGGATAAAGGTGGTTAAAGATTTACCATATGATTGTTGAACGCTATTTAGTTTATGTTAAGCTTCTTACTGTATGTTTTGTATCAGGAACCGTTGATTGTTAATAGCTGTGGTCTCATTTTTAGCGTCCATTTTTTGGATTTAGATAACTGATAACTAACAGTCCTACTCAATGGCAATAAAAGAACTTCGTTTGGATGCAAAGTATGCCGGTGAAATATTTCTATTTCAAGAATCATTGCTGAAAAAGTAAAAAATACGTATAAATATGCATTAAATCTTTTAGGTACATACACATATGCATTTATACGCAATATACAACTTCCGTAATAAACTCCTTACAACGTAGATTCCTTACATGAGTACCTATGTATAACTGTCAAGGATATAACATGCAAATATGCAAAAATCCGAACTCTAGTAATAACTACTGATTCTCTAAGGCTGCAAGTGGCTGTCATGTACCCAAGTCAGTTCGACCGTTATATAGAGGGAGGTTAACAGTGCCCAAAACAGTTTAAAAGTCGCATTGTTGTCCTCGAGAGCCTTTTGTTTACTGGTTATAAAAATGCTCATAAACAAAGGTTATAAACAATTTTTATTATATCATTATTGTTATTGTTTTTATTTATTTATTTGTGATGATAACTGTGGGTGAATGCCACATAAAGCATTAGTGAGTTTTCACCATGCAAATTAATATTTTAGACCTTCTGGCGATTTTTGTGTTGCATTGTTGGCAATAGTCTCTGCGCATCCGAAATCGCGCAGAGACATGTGCAGTCGGTTTTGAGCCGTCGTCTAAGCAGCACGTCTTGAGTACATTCATATGCGTAGTTTTTATTAAAATGAGTAAGAAAATAGAACATTTCCTCGATTGCGAAGTGCGGTCAGTGATAAGATTTCTAGTCGCAAAAAATATGAAAGGATCAGCAATTCGTCGGCAACTTCTGGAAGTGTATGGTGATAATTTAATGAGCGAAGGGAATGTACGAAGATGGCGTCAACTGTTCAAAAAAGGAAGATCAAACGTACATGCGGCGGAAAAGTCTGGACGCCCTTCATTAGTGAACAATGAACTGAAAGAAGAAGTGAATGCCAAGATTCAGGAAAACAAAGGACTGACAATTTCCGAACTGCATAAGCTTTTTCCACAAGTGTCACGATCTTTGATACACGAGATTGTCACAGAACACTTGCAATACAAGAAGGCGACCACGGGCTGGGTGTCCAAAATCAGCATGATAGATCACTACCAACCTGAAACGGGACTTGCATGCACTGAGGTAAACTAGAAATATCTGAGTAGGTATATTTGTTCGTTGTCTAGTCAGAGTAAGTTTTGCTTAAATGCTGTTTGAGTAAAAAAAAAAAAAAAAAAAAAAAAACTTACGGTTAGCTTTTATATATATATACTCGTTACAATTTAATTGTAACATAATACTGGCGTGAAATGTATGATAATGACTCATTATATAGCGGAAAATTGAATTTGTACTTCTTCATTCTCTAGTTACTCTAGATAAAATATTGGTCGTCCTGATAGGTGGCATCAACCGTATCACTAATCTTGAGACCTGAATAAAACCAGGTCCCAGGAACTTGCAGCAGAGGGAAGGGAATGAGTATTATGCCACGCCACCGTGGCATCGACGAGCTACCGTGGTGGCATCTACTGGCTGTGTGTTTTGCCATGTGGCAACTTGTCCGTGTTAGTACTGCGTAGGTTATGGCGGTGAATAATAGCAGTGTAAAATCCGTAATCCCCATTTTCCGCACAGAATGGGAATATCTATACATGTGCCAGCTCATTCGGAACAGAATACGTTGCTTAATATGTCACCAGACATTTGTCGTAAAAAAATACAACATTATGAAACATTACAACAAAAAACATTCGCCCGAATATGATTCTCTTAGGTCAGAAGAACGTTCTGATTTATTGCAGCGTCTCAAGGTAAGTGTAACTTTTACAGTATACCACAGCAAAGAAAGTCTCCGGGGCCTGAGACGCAGTGGGGTTGGAGAAGGTTCCCACACCCTCCCTGGATAGGTTTATGATACCCCATGTCATTTCAGTTACAGACCATTCAAAAACATTCTGACGTCTTCTACTTTTGTGAATAAATCTCGGTTTTTTAGTACAGAGTGAACAGGGCGCATGTGTTTTTTAACGGTTCTACTCATTGTGTAGCATGCGTTCTGTGTCACACACATTCGCTGTCCTTATCCCACTGTGTAAGGGTGGCACTGGTTGGCACATTCCTCTCGGGGACTTACTTTGCGCTGTTGGACAGTAATGTTAGAGGTCTGAACTAGTACCCTAGCACACATCACAGGCAGATACTTCAGGTGGTGAAAATAATACGCTTCAAGCAAAGTGCTATTTTCATAAGCGGAGACAAGAAAGGATCCCGATTTAATTATAGAAAACACATTTAACTGTATTGCTTCGGTAAAGTCACAACCAACTTTCATTTCAGTTTTATTTACTTAAAAGGAAATAAATATCAGTTTTTTTTTTTATTCAAAGTGAAGGCATAGCCGATGACTATAGTTCAAAAGGTGTTCGACTACCTCCAAAGGAGCGACGGAAAGAAGAGAAACAAACCAAATAAAATATGCTTTCATATATAAATAAATATATTTCCTTATTGAAAGCCTTGTTCAAATACTTTCTCTGTTCTTGTAAAACTACTCTTACAAATTGCTTATTCCTTTATATATTTCATGTTAATCGAAATTGCTATTTTTTTTTTTTTTTTTTTTTTTTTTTTTTTTGTAGGCGCAAATAGAATGTGGGAATGGAATAGGCTGGGCTATTCAACTTTTTAAAGAGCTGCTCGCTATGTTACGTCTTTGAAATTTCCTTCTTTGGTGACCAAGAGTTAAAAAAGTACATAACGCCTTCAATTTTGAGAAAAGTACAGGTATTTAAAAAGGAGACTGATAACAAGGAATATCTTCAAAATTCCTTACACACACACGCACGCACGCACACACACACACAGTATCAGACAAATTGTTTTAAAACGACATGGATTTTTGTATAATAAGATTTCGCTTGTCTCTTGTGGTTTCCGAATTATATAAAAGTCGTCCAGAATGTTGAGGACATTCCCAGAAAATTCGAGATATTTTAGCACATTCAATTTATCATGGAAGTAACTTAAATATATGATATTTTAATTAAAATCGTTTGATCCAATTTTAGAAAATCAAATGTTTCCAAAACTGTTTCACGTAAAGGTTATTGAGGCGTTGGCGGATTTTTCTGAAAATTTTTGTGTCGCATCTTTGGAAGATACTGATCTTAAATACCAAATTTGATATTTAACCCACTTTTCGTTTTTGAGCTGTCTCACAGACACAGACGCTCGCGGATCAACTGGCCTCAAAACGTGTATTTATACGAAATCTTGCTGTGATAGTTTTGGGTGGGGTGCAATAGTCTCCCTGGTTACTGTAAGGGAAAGTAAGTCCCTCCAGTTGTTAATGCGGAACCGCAGGCGATGTACACTGGTGATGTATGAAATCATATAATTGGGAAACGGAACGCTCTAGGTCTTGTTCAGGGTATAGTCGCGCTGTTCGAACGGTTACCATGGATTTATCTTTGGTAATAGGTATCTCTCAGATAACATCATCTATCTGTCATTTGTGATTCCGCCCGCCTTGGTAGCGTGGTGGCAGCATGTCTGCCTCACCTTCAAGAGGTCCTGTGATTCCTGTGAATTCCATTGGCTGAAGTGATGCGTTCATTGGTACTTAGCACACGAACGAGGCGCGTCAGTACTCCTCTCACTCTTACAAGAATAAGCAGTGCATGATCTGAGAGGTTTCTGCTTAGAAAGATAAATCCATGGTAACCGTTCCAGCAGCGCGACTATACCTCCCTGACATTTGTCGGATAGGATTGAGAAAAACCTGGAGGGGAAACCGAGATCAGGGAAGATAGCCCTTGCAGGATTTGAACCGCAGACCTTCCGTTCACTAATGCGCTTTAACGACCTCGGCCATCCTTGTAGGTCAACCCCTCTCCCTAAAGAAATCCCAGTTCTGACAAATATACTACTATTTCTGTCAGTTTCAACCAAATTTGAAATGCGGCTAGAAATATTCCCAAAATTAACACGTGTGTAATAGTTCAACTTCGTCTTAAAATTGTATTTCGACACAAGCAGCAGTTCATATAATTTTATTTGGGCATACCGACACGAAATGTTCACTGGTCAGCTGTCCTGCGATCAGTAGAGTGATGAAACCTCAACTACGGTAAAGTCTGTTTAGTTTAAGCATGTGCACGTCGGCTTCTGCCTTTGACGAACCCTTATAATCGTTTTACAACCCCCGACCCTCCTTCTCCCAGACCGTTCTGCAAGGTTGCCACCTTTCTCGATACGTCATGGGTATCGTACGAGTTTTCGTCTAAATAAATAATCTTATGTCCATTACTGCAAAACTTCCTTAGTTTTGACAAATATATATATATATATATATATATATATATATATATATATATATATATCGCCAAGCTACAAGTCTACTGGATTCCATAATAACCCTTATCTTATTCAAAGTGCAGTATTTGAAACCCAGCTCCTTTAGGAGACCGCGCAAAGTGAAGCGCCCATAAGGAAAATCACAAATTTCTTGCAAATGTGCAACCAATTCGTCTAAGGTGGGCGCTCTCCCTTTTGCATAGAATCTATAAATTTCTCGACGAATTAAATCGCACGTGAAATTATCTACTTTCGAGAAACGTTTCCTTTTGTTTTCACACTTCATCGGCGTCTTTGGTATTCCTTTCGTCACAATATTTCTCACTGTACTTCTGTGAATATCCAGAATTTATCAGGTTCATTGCCTGACCCCTTACCAAGATTATTTGTCAGCACATATTTATATGTTGTCAAAACAAGCGCTTGAATTTGCTTAGAAACAGTTCCCGTTATAACTTTGTTATTTTTTAGGTTTTTCCAGTAATATAAATCGGCCCAGTTATTCACACTGTCTTCACTTTGATTATTTATCTCTACTTCATTTGCATTTACCACTGCATTTCCCTACTACGGTCTCCACATTGTGACACACAACGAATTTCTGCACGTAATGAAACAGATCAACTAGAAGTTGGAACTTTGGCAACTGAGACTCCACGTGGACTAGACATGCGTCTGTCACTTCGAGAAAATCAGGTTTGCTATTGGTCCTCAACGACAGTGTTCCATTTCTGAAGTGTGGAGATAGATTTATGACGGTCATTAGTGGGCGGGCGGCTCAGGTTCCTTTGACTCGGAACTGCACATGCGTTAAGTAAACGGACTTTAACCTTTTCAATAATTTTCCAGTTTTAAAATAAATTTATACACATTTAAAAGGAAAACTGTATTTGCTGCATCGTATTTGTCATATCTCACAAAACCAGAACATTTGTATGCAATTTAAAAGCAACCAACTTATTCTCATACAGCAGGTCTGCCATCTCCTTGTAAATCTCAAGAAGTGGCGCATTGTTTTGCAGTACTTAAATAAAGGGGGATACTGAATGGCAACTAGTATGCTACTGCTTGATACAATGAATTATGTAACAATCAGTTTAATGCGTTACTAGTAATGTCTTATTCGATTTTCAAAATGTTTACGCTGCACCCATGTACGTTAAACACGTGGCGGGTTGCACGCACTTCTCATTGTCTACATCGGGTTCGTTCCTGTCTCAGATAAGAGTTGGAGCCTGCAAGTCAATCCAGAAAATAGTAGCCAAATTAACTGAGAGAAAATACTGGTTTTTAAAATGCAGAAAGAATAAATGGTATTGCAGATTTTGTTTCCTGGCAATTTTGGGCATTCCTTTAATTATATTTGGAAATTTCACGTATTTTTAAAATTGTTATAGCATAATGTGTAATTGACATGCATTTAATGGATGTATTATTAAGAATTAATTACCCTTTCGTGCAACAATAATTTAGCTTCACTGAAACTTGGTAAATAACACTCATTTCGTTATGAATTAACCCCCACCCCAAAGGAGTTGTTACTCGTATTTCAAATAAAATATCTGCATTCCTGTTGAATAACAAACGTCTGACGGATATTATTTTTTTAGGCGAGTTTTTAAAATATAAATCTGTCTTAATAATCATTTGTCTGAGTTGTTTGTGATGAGTCAAGATTTCAATCCTCCGAGAACCGTTTCACCACTTAATCATCAATACATCCTCACGTTTGAGCTTCAAGTTCTCAAATTGAGAGAATGGTGTAAAACTGTGACTGCCTGTCTGACATGTTTGCCACTGCAACTTGTGGTTGGTGTCATAACATTTACGAGTGGAATGCTGAAGTCCTCCTCTCACTTCTGGGTAGTAAAATGGTCTCTATATTCTGTCCCCAGCTGTAATGCCGAAAATAACAGCATAGTAACTATTTTCGTCTCTCTTAAGCAACTGTCGATTCTCGTATGTTCAATCGAATACAAACTGGTTCCAGTTTTGCAAAACTAAAAATAAACAAAATTGAAAGTGATGGGCGATTTATGGCCAGAAATTTTCACAAAAAATCTTGCATGTCTGTATCATTGTGTCAAGGCCAACATAATAAGATCAACATTATGTGCGTGAAGACGTTACCATAGATTCTCGTATGTACAATAACAGATAAAAGATTAAAATTTTGGATATGAGTGACGATGACATGTCGTTTAGAATATGAAAAACATGTTATAAATGTTGTAAACGTGTACGTATGATCGAGCACGGTCGTATAATGGCAATTACAACGCTGAATATTATGATATAACGCTTGTTTATTAAAATATGCTTGCATCGTAATTGCTGCCATTATGCTGTCGACGCTTAATATGCAATAAACTTACTTGGTCTAAAAAGTTCGGTGAATGTCCCATATGAACGGCAACGGCGTGCATGCGCGCGCATGGTTCTTCAGAGACTTGAGGTCAATCGATACACAACATGCATTGCGTGTGACTCGCAGTATAAACAGTTGAATGTAGTCAGTGTGAAGTGTGACAACGCAATGGAGCAACGCTTAAACATCAAGTTCTACTACAAATTGGGGAAGACTGCAACGGAGACACATGGAATATTGGTGCAGATGTACGGGAAGAAAGCCGTGAGCAGAAAATGTGTTTACGAATGGTTTAGACGCTTCCGTGAAGGGAAGGAAACAACTAAGGATGAACCACGTTCAGGTCGGCCATCGACAAGCAGAAATCCAGAAATAATTGAGAAAGTGCGACAAATGCTGGCACAAGATCGGCGACTGAGTCTAAGATTGATTGCCGAGCAATTGGGCATTAGCAAGCACACGGTATACACCATTGTCCGCGATGAAAACTTGAACTGTTCTCAAGGTGACGTTTATAAAACAAAGGTACTCCATGTAAAAGATAACGGGGTTGGATTTTATCGAAATCTCTGTAAAGTTGACGCCTGCGAGCGGATATTTCTCAAATGCTATTCATTTATTATTGGCAACTAAAAACGTGTTTACTGAGAAATTTCTATATAGGATTTTAGTAGGAAGATAAGTAAAACTGAAAATATCCTTTCAGTTTTTAAAATATCTATTATGAAACAAAAATTCATAAAATTTCACAAGCTATATTAGACACCTATTTAGCAGTAGCAGCAGATATACGCAGAAAATGTCATACAATCGGAGAAAAAATTCTGGAGTTTAGAGTGCAGAAGTAACAAATGTTATTGCAATTTGCATGTTGAAGTGATTTTCGACATTTTCTTTCTGTGGCTTTAATCACTTTTTGACATTTCGCCTCTTTTTCAAATTCTTTGTGTGTATGTTAAAATTATGTTGCATGTGTTGAGTAACCAGTTTTTGCTATCTGAAATTTCTATGAAAATGGGCTTTGGTGTGATGGAAGATACAAGAAGTAAATACAGTGTGTCCGTAAAGTCTTGGTGCATGTTTGATCGGGCACAGGAAAACAACGAAGCAAGACATAAATGTAAAATCTTCACCAAATACAAGGTAAACTATCTAAGTTTCCGTAGTATATGTGTAAACGTGTGCGCACGCAGGTGATGACGCAATACCGCGAACTGTGCAGCAGCGGATCCGTTCGCCAACGCCAGTCGAGATGTGGACCGTACAGAGGAAAGTTCAGTGTGTTCTGTGGCTTGCTAAATTCGAATCCGTGACCAAAGTGCAACGTGAATATCGTCGCGTGTACAACGAACCGCCACCGCATAGGAATAATATTAATCGGTGGGATAAGCAATGGAAGAATACCGGCAGTTTGTTGGACAAACCCCGTTCTGGCAGGCCATCGGTCAGTGACAAGTCAGTAGAGGCTATACGTGAGAGTTACCTAAGGACCCCTAAAAAATCATTGCGTGTGTGCGCTCGACAATTTCACCTAAGCAAGTCGACAGTTCATAAGGTGTTAAAGAAACATCTAGTAAGTAAATACAAAATAAACGTGAGAGTTGCCCACCTTTTAATAACTATTTCTCATGAAGGTCCCTGTTTTTACTTCAGAAGTATATTTCTCCGTTAGTTTTAACTAACGGTGGCAAACGCACAACTTCGACGAAGCTCTTAATATAAAGTAAAAATTTGCCAATATTCAATGACTTGGCGATAAATGTAAGCATTGAACAAAGAAATATTTTGTTCATAGTACGCATCAACACACCCGCGAGCGTGCGTATTTGGGATTCCTTCCCCATGACAAATTATCATATATGCATCTAAATGTTATAGTCTCCATTTAAAATATAATTCTTAACGTTATTAGAGCATCTTTTTGGCAGATTATTTAGGAAGCTTTACGCATGCAACTCAGAATAATTCGAAAATGGCTAACTTCTATGTAGCGTAAGTGGTAGCGTGCGTGCCTCACGTTCAAGAGTTCCCGAGTTCAAATCTAGGTGAAGGTGAGTTAATTGGAATTTTTCCGGGAGTTTTACCTTAAGATGAATTAGTAACTCTACCGTCTTTGGACCCTGGACTCATTTGAGAGCATCAGTTCATGTATCATCCGATATGGCTCAACGTCGGAGAACGTAAATTAAAAAGATTAATTGATTAATTAAAAATGTATTTAAATAAAATGTACATTTTTCCTACTGTATGCTTTTTTTCAGTCTTGCAACTTATTCAAGACGACCAGAATATATTCATGATAAAAGTTCACAGAAAGCTATTTAATAGTTATACAATTTGGGATAAGGGTATTTTCACTTGATGTTCCTACAATATGTGTTGACTGCTAGTATAGCGGCGCTGTTCGAGCGGTTACCATGGATTTATATTTGGTAATAGATACCTCTCAGATGATTACTCCATGTGGAGTGAACATACATCTGTCATTTGGGATTTCTGCGAATTCCATGGTTGAAGTGATGAGTTCGTTGGTGCTTAGCTTACCTGGAGGCGCGTCAGTACCCCTCTCACTCTTACAAGAATAATCAGTGCGTTATCTGAGAGGTTTGTTAACAAAGATAAATCCATGGTAACCGTTCCACCAGCGCGACTATACAGTGTCGTCCACCCTTTATTATAAAACAAAAAACTTGAGTCATGCAAATTAAAGTAATATTGAAGCTTATGCTGTATATTGAAACAGAAACGTTTTCTTTGCAAAGAATCGATTCCTTTCGGATAGGCAGGCACTACTTCTACTAAAGGGAGTTTAAACACAGAGTGCATGAAATGCATTGAACTCCCTTCCGGAGCCCACTTCTACTTATCGGGCCCGGTCCCGCTTGGAGAGACGCTGTGCCATATGTCTATCTCATGCCTCTGCCGTTTCTCCTTTCTTCGTGTTGTGTGCCTAGAGTATATAGACGTGTCTGTGACGAAGAAACTACATAGGCCAGTGAGAGGCGGAGTTCCCGAAGGCTCTGTGCTTACCCCCACCCTCTTCAACGTCTTTATGGCAGATTTCCCCACAGAACCACGAATCGTAATGGCACAATACGCTGACGACGTGTTTCTGTTCTGCAAGGACAAACACATCCTCAGAGCCTTCAACCCCATTCAAAGACGTCTCCGCCTAACACAACAGTGGTGCCGGCGTTGGCGGATGTCCGTAAATCCGGACAAAAGCCACGCCATACGTTTTACAAAGCGGCACACCCCCGCAGACTGCCCCAATTTCAGCTACCGAGGTCGAAGGATAGAGTGGTCTAACTCTGTCCAGTACCTAGGAGTGAACTTGGACAGAGGTCTAACTTTTCGCCGACACATCAGGGACCTTTCGGCGAAGGTACAGGGAGCAATCGCTTCCCTGTACCCAATGCTGGGGTCGACCTCGATGCCAGTCCGCATGAAGTTGTATCTCTTCCGAGCGCTGGTAATCCCGGTGATACTATATGCCTGCGAGATCTGGGGCATGGCAGCAGACAGCTGGATAGCATGGCTTCGACGTGCACAGAATAGAGGACTACGGTCTATCTATTCTGTGGGACGTTATTTCCCTACCAGGTTTCTCCACGAAGCATCGGGTCTTCCATACGTGGAGGATGAAATTAGACGCCGGGCTTCAAAATTATACGCAAGTTTACCATCACACAGAAGCGCCCTTTTCAGATCATTGGGAGATTATGACCCCACTAGACGCCGATCTAGACTGCATCGGGTCCCCCGTATGGCATGCGGGCACCCTAGATAACCCAGGAGCTAATCCTATCAGCAGCTAAAGCTGAGCTCCTCATAATTCTTCCAAGCTGTTTGGCATCTAAATTTCTCCCCAACTTAAATTAGAACAAAAAAAAAAAAAAAATGGGTACCTTCAACCCGAAGGTACTTCGGTAGCCTCTAAATTAACTCCCAATCAAAAAACCTACATCACCTTCATCCTACAAAATTCAATTCTAATCCTACCTGCGGTAAAACCCTTAATGGGTGGGCACGCAGCAAAAAAAAAAAAAAAAAAAAAAAAAAAAAAAAAAAAAAAACAACTGGCTGTATACAGCCAGCCAGCACGAGCGAGCGAAACTACATGCAACACAATAACAGCGTGAAGGAACGCGTTGGCAGTGAAACAGTGCTGTTTTCATAATTTTATAAGAGCATTTGTGACTTAAATTAGTACATTGATACTTTTAAATATGTCAGGTTCAGGTGAGTGTGATATGAAGAATCACACTTTCGACTCCGTTCTTTTTTGACAAGATATCCATTATCAACGTTAACCTTCGAACAACAGGTATGTTTGAAATCCAAAATACATCGACCAGTGTTAGATGTCTCGGAAAGATGGGAAGGTGACTAGGAAATTCCAGAGTAATTGGTACTTAAAGTACAAATGGCCAAGTGGTTCTAGTGCTATGAAAACGCTTCATTGTTACTACTGTCTAATGTTTGGAGGTGAAGAGCCATGGAGTCATACGGGCATTTCAAGTGCCAAAAATTTTGAGGCTAAAGCTTACAAACATGCGGGAACGAAAAATAACATTAAAAAATTCAGAAATTCAAAAATTCACATGCAAGGAAGAAATAGAATTGATAATTGCTTATCTGAAACCTCTCAAGTGCAAGCAATAAAACACAATGAGAACGTCACTCGCAACCGGAGAGTTGTTAGTCACTTAATAGATGCCATTTGTTATTTTGGCAGGCAGGAGTTGGCCTTTAGAGAAAATGTGGAATCATTTAATAAAGGGAATTATTTGGAAACACTTGATCTACTGGCAATGGAAGAAGCTTTCATGAAAGACCATTTGGAAACTAGTTCCGTTTTTAAAGCCATATCTCCAGTCATACAGAACGATCTGATACAATCCATTGAAATTGTCATTAAAGAGAAAATCTCTGCTGAGCTCGACGAAGCAGAACTTGTTTCTATTCAAGTAGATGAAAACACAGATGTATCTGTCAAAGCTCAAATAAGCATCATTGTGCGGTATGTTTATGGGTTACGTATAAAAGAAAGGTTTTTGGGCTTTTATGACGTATCAGGCGACAAAAGCGCACAAGGGCTGTTCTCCAAGATATTAGACGTGCTCAATGACACATAGAAAAGAAACTGGTGTGTCAGACTTAAGACGGGGAAAACGTTATGGCAGATCACTCAGGAGGAAGCGTTCAAGCCACTGTTCGTCAACAGTACCCTCGAGCATTATTTGTATATTGCCATGCACAACAATTAAATTTGATACTTCTGCACGGAGCAAAAGGTATTCAGGAAGTGAAACGCTTCATTTGCAGTATCACTGCCTTTCACACATTTTTCAGCCAGTCTGCATGACGTTCAGAATTAATGAGAGAAAAAGGATTTAAGCTACCACATCCTGTTGCAACAAGATGGCACTATAATTCTCGAGTAGTAGCCACGATCAAGGAACATTATTCAGAGCTACTCTGGGTTATGTCGCATATTGTGGAGAGCGATGATTGGGATTCGGATACTCTCAATGGAGCAACGTATTTGCGAAGCATTTTGAATTCTTCTTCATTTCCATTTCTCTTGTGTTTGTCATCGAATTTTTGTTTTCACAGAGCAGCTCTTCAACGTCCTGCGAGAGAAATCAACTAGTGATGTCAATTTGCGCCTAAATGAAATAAAGTCTGCCGCAAAAAATGTAAAGTCTTTACGTACAGAAGAAGTGCTACAAAATTGCTTAGAGGAAACCTAGTCCATGAATCCCAATTGTCAACGTTTAGATAATTTAAGCATTGTCCTGAAAAGAGTAGTATATGAGTTAATTGACTCCATCGCATCTTCACATGCGATTTGCCAGTTTTGAAGACTTCATTTTCGTGGAACTACTAAACCACATGCAGTTCGGAGCATATAATAAGCAGTTTCCCGAAGCACAGCTTAATAAGCTTGACATAACCGTGCAGTACTGAAGAATGAATGAATTAATATTTATCGTAGTAAGGATAAAGTTCTTGCTGCTCCTAACCTGCTTGCATATATTTGGAGAAATGAACTTGAACATATGTATGAACAAACGTTACAATTGTTGAGGTTGGTGTTAGCTATTCCTGTGACTTTCCCTTCGACTGTAGCTTCAATGAGCACACTAGGAATCTATGTAATTCATTGACGAATTCGAGATTATCCAACTTGGCGATACTCTCCATTAAAAAAGAACTGTGCTATTTATGCAGCAAAGACAAGGCATTCAAAGACCGCGTTATTGACATCTTTGCAGAGAAGAAAACCCGGCATGTGGAGCTGATCTACAGGCAACTAAATAATCATTACTTATGTTGGCATTAATAACTTTAATAATTCATAGTTATTATTAAAGGCTGGAGGCGTGTGCGTTTTT
Organism: Mantis religiosa; assembly: GCA_030765055.1. Lineage (NCBI taxonomy): Eukaryota > Metazoa > Arthropoda > Insecta > Mantodea > Mantidae > Mantis > Mantis religiosa. Next base: position 216,880,105 of record CM060947.1, on the reverse strand, counting down.
CCACAGGTATATTAAACATGGATTGTACTGTTTTCGGACCCGCATGTAAGAAAATGCAGGTTGGTATGGCCTGGCCACAACTACCTCACTGCCAGAAGAAACAAAACAGCCGCCGTATACTACACCTTGACCTTGCGTCTGCATACACTTGCGAGGCAAATGCTTCACTAGTTCGCAGAGTACTGCGTTACGACGTTTGCACATCTAATGGTCGTGCTGTACAACTGACGTCATTTATACTCTGTGTACGACTAACTTGTATCGCATACGAGCGCACATCCCTTCGGCCTTCAGTTATCTATCACAGTAACAGTAGTAGTGGTGCTGGTGTAAATATATTTTAAACAGATTTATTAATACTCCCGCAAACTTCTATATTTTTTGTTCAAGGACTTAGAACGTGTATTTAAGCTGCATCTCTATATGAAAGTTTTGCGTTGAATATAATACTTCTACCAGCTATATGTAGGTGGTAGAGAGAAGGAAAGTGTGTGCAATCTGTGGATGAATTTGCATCTACTAATCAATGCTCTGTTCATATTATTGCATTAAATGCCTCACTTTTCGATAGATTCCTGTTAAATTTGCATCAGTCTAGATGGCTCAGTTGGTTAGGCGCTGGTCAACTGATCCCAAGGTCACGGATTCAAACTCTTTAGACCGATAGTTTTTTAAGTGTACTTAAAAGCGACAGCATATTAGAGAACTCCTGCGGGGCAAAATTCCAGCTCACCGTCGACGCTAATATTATCCTGGCAATTGACAACGTCGTTAACAAATATTTTTAACTGTTATCTTTCTCTTTCTTCGGCTCTGTAGCTCTCTCTCTCTCTCTCTCTCTGCCTCTGTCTCTCTCTCTCTCTCTCTCTCTCTCTGTCTCTCTCTCTCTCTCTCTCTCCAGTTCCATTTTCTGGCCCGTGCATTGTCTGCTCTCTCTGCAACGTTGTACATGCATTTTGAAACAGCCGTTCCACTTAGTAAGTATATTATATGTATCCCGCATTGCCAGCACAAGAGTACCTTAAGTATTGTTGATATTTTAAAAGTTTCAACGAATCTTTCTCAAACGACGCTGGAGTTGACATCAATACATTCCTAAAAACCAGACTCTCATAAGAGGAACCTTCCTGTAATCTACATCACCTACTATTTATTCTATGGATTACATATTGAGGACCATAATGTGTGTAACTACATGACAGAGCGTTGAGGCATATTGACCTTCTGCTTTCTTGTCACAATATTCCGTCACGTTATATCGTGATTTCTCACGCCTGCCGAGTTAGGCACATTGCTGTTTAGAAGACATGATTGCATCTGAACAGAATGTATATACTATCTCGCTGTGCATATGCGATAGGCTTGCGTAAACATCGCTGTTGTTTGACATTCCTTCTGATACGTCTCCACTAGAATGAAATGAAATGTGTAGTGTTTGACGCCCGTTTTATTTACCGAATGATGATTACATGCGATGAAGATGGAGCACCTGTGGAATGAAATGGTGGGAGAAAGCGGAGAAAAGCCGCTCCAGCATCGTGTTATCCGTCACAAATCTCACTTTCTGTCGCCTGATCGAACCCAGGCCGCCTTGGTGAGAGCCGAGTGGTCTAACCAATCAGCCACGGCGCGGCCTACACGTCTTCTCCACTCTGCCACGCAGTATTTAACGGAGTTGCCACTTCCTTTGTGCCCTCTGCTGCTTTAATCTTTTAAGATTTTTTACACGGTGGGTTATGTAGTGATTTGTATTTCGTTGTGGATTTAAAGTGATATGGATTTAATTAAGATAATAATAGTAATAATAAATAATAACAATAATATATCTAATCAAAAGTTTAATCCTTTTCGGTAAAGGGTAAATAACTTAAGAGCAGCCGTAAACTCAAATTACATTTGTGCAATGTTTTATTATTATTATTATTATTTATTATTATTATTATTATTATTATTATTATTATTATTATTATTATTATTATTATTATTATTATTATTATTATTATTATTATTATTATTATTATTATTATTATTATTATTATTATTATTATTATTATAAGAATAAATGGATCTTTTATTGCAACTTGGAACAGAACACTTCTTTGGTAACAGTTAAGACTGGGTTATTATAATATAATATTTTTAGCAATTCTTAAGTATGATATTTAATAAATTACACCATAGTGCAGTCCTTCGTTATGAAGTACCAGAGAGTTGATCCTCGTTGGTATCTTCTTCGGGAATTGTTTCGCCCTCTTAACCGTCAGCACGTAAGAGCAAACAAGTACCGAGAGAAAGTTATGAAATTGCTGGATCTTATAATCCGCTTGTCTGGCGTATTTGACACGAAAACAACTTTTGTTTAGTGGAATGGGAAGATCGTCCGTCAGCCCTCTGGATATTAAAAAGTTCGCTGCGTTTTGTCTGCAACGAATGACTTCCTTCTGTGCACATATGTTTAAGTGCCCGCCTCGGTAGCGTAGATGGTAGTGTGTCTGCCTCACGTTCAAGAGGTCCCGAGTTCGAATCGGTCAGGGTGAGTTATTTCGATAAGGGTTTTCCACGGTTTCCCCTTATCCTGAAAGACGAATATCGGTTAACTCTAAGGCCTATGGACCCTGGGCTCATTTCAGCATTTCATTCATCGTTCGATATGTCTTAACGTTGAAGGAGGTAAATTATATATATATATATATATATATATATATATATATATATATATATGTGTGTGTGTGTGTGTGTGTGTTAAGTCATGCTGTGCTAGCAAAATGTCCTCGTCTCATCTCACCGCATGCTTATGCGCTGTACAAATCGAGTGGCCAAGTCTTCGTTTGGGAACAAAGGTGATCAAGGTTTTTCCCTAATTCGTTTAGTGTAATGTCGCATATATACAGTCCAGATGAGTGTAGTTAGCAAGTGATGAATCACGTGGAAGCCAGAGTTCACTGATGAAAATTCAGACACTGATATGGAATTCGTTCCTTATGTTAAATCTTCCGAGGTGAAGAAACGGTCTGACAGTTCAAATTATGTAACTAATGAGTCTGGCTGCCAGCACTTCCAAAAAACTCAGTAACGGAGGATCACGTAACTCTAGGGGTGAGATCTCCAAAGAAAGGGCGCAATCTACCTAAACCAGTCGTCCGAACAGGATCGAAGTTCAGAAAGCAGATGTTAAAAATTCTGCAAAATGTAACACTCCTTTTAAAGAAATGATTGATAGCGGACGAGGTTTGCCACACGCTAACATCAATAAATTGGTGCCTGAAGCAACAAGAGTAGGCATAGGCACCGTGAATAATATAAGGCGTATTTCGGACGCGGACATCTATGAAACTCCAACAAAAAGTTATAAAGAACAGAACAAAGTTTGTGCTTGATGATTTTTGTTGAGATTATTTCGTCGCACAGTGTGTGCATTTTAACTGAAGGGAAAAGCTCCCACTAGCGAATGTTTAACCCTCGCAATGAAATGCAAAACAGGTAAAACGACAGTGAATTTGCATACGGCAGTACAACTATCAGTAGACTATTAGATTATTTCACACAAAACAGTAGGACGGAAACTGTTGTATCTGAATTACAGGAAGCTATTGCGTGGTGGCACCAATATTTGCAACAAATCTGTGAGCTTTGAAGTGAAGGCTACTAAGACGTCTACGTGGACGAAACTTGGTTCGACACAGATACTTGTAGAATGAAACACTGGACTATGATCCAGTTAACTTTACGATCTGATGGCAAAGGTGGGCGAATTGTGATAGTGCACTGCGGAGGAAGATCGGGATTCATTGAACATTCACTTTTTGCTATCCACAAAAAAACTCAGAAAGCCGCAACGAATTATCACTGTGTTATGAGCACAAAAATGTTTCCGTTTTGAAACATTTGGAAGAACCTAGCGTAATAGTCTAGATAATGCTCCCTACCACTGTTACATAGGTGATCCTAAACCTAAACACTTCCTGGAATGAAACAGACATCGTAAATTACATGATTAACCATAACATAACCATTCCGAACCCCATCCCAGGGCATGTTGCTCTCCTTGAAAGCATCAAGTCACAGGAGAAGCGTTATGGAATCTAAGAACTGGCTGCAAGCCAGGGGCGTAACGTTAAGGTCTGCAGGGCCTGCAATGCGGGCGGGCTGGGTATTTTAGGAGGTATTATTATTTTTAATGAATATAACAATTTGAACATATACAGATATAAATTCTGAAATATGTATAAGATAAATAGTATAGTAAAATTATTTTGATGTGGCAGCTGAGTAAAGATGCACACTAAATGAATTAAGGCTATTACCACACTTGGAAGGCGAGTGAGAATGACTTCTACATGTGGAGCCATTAGTGGTGCATGCATCAACTGCTCCACATGTAGAAATCATTCTCACTCGCCTTCCAGGTGTGGTAATAGCCTTAATTCATTTAGTGTGCATCTTTACTCAGCTGCCTAGAAAAATGTAGAGTGGGATAGGTGAAATGACAAGAAGTGTAAAAAGGAGCAGAGGGCCTCCAATACACAAAAACCCAGGGTTAGATGTATGGGGACCGAATTATTAGTCAATGGTGGGCAACATGATAGGATTTCCAGGATTTAAGAATATATGGCATTTTTCAGTATGGATTTTATAATTGTAATCTTGATTTTGTATTTCCATTTGTTGATGTAAAAGGAAATAAATAAATTACTCAGCTGCCACATCAAGATAATCCGACTGTAAAATTTAATGTCAGTCTGCATAGAAAGTTAATGGTCAGATCATTCCAAACGGTTTCCTAGGATGGGTCAACGTTTAGTTGAGCTTAGCACAGCTGTGTATGTTAACAATGCTTGTCCTTCACGACGAATCCTCTGATAACACTGGTTTGCATCATGTTTCTCTGTCGTCACAAACGAGCGGCGCGTAGTTACAACAATGGAAATGAATACCAAAATATCACATTAGGCAGAAAGTTATTCTTTAGTGATGGGTTCCTGATATTGTTATATGTACATTTTTTATCTAAACATTTAACTTTTGTCACACTTCTCATTCGACAACAATGCCAATTGTACATCAAGATGTGAATAACTGGCAGGCCAGTCAACAGCCAACTCAGTTTCAGACGAGCTTTCTTCGCGGGAACTAGGTGCATCGTAAAATGTAGTGTGATAATTTCAAAACCTTGCTGGTTAAAAGTTTAACTTTTTCTATTTGACTGTGTACTTTTTCAATAAAATAAAACCTTTTAAAGTTAAGTGCGAACATCTAAGTGGTGCACAAATAAGAAAGAAGAAGCATGAATTAAAAAAAGAAACAAAGAAATTAGTGAAAATAAGTGATATTTTTCTCATCCTAGCAGTACTAGCTCAACAGTTACAAGAGTTTCCTGTGTCACAAGTGAGTGCATGTCTGAAGTGAACACCAATAATAATTGTGAAAGTGAAAACGAAGGTAGCAAACTCGCTATAAATATAATAAGGCCTATCACAGACTATTCAAATGATCATGCACATTATCAATTAGATGTAGTTAATGAAACTAAAAAGTGCCTTATTAGAGAAAATCCTTGTCAGCCATTGGGCCCATTCCCCAAAGCTAAGCAGGACAACAGTTTTTTTTTCAGTTTTTTTTTTTTTTCACTAAATATTACGAAAGTTCGCATTGGCAGGACAAAGATTTTGAGAGAATGGTTGTGTTATTAATCTAAAAATGACTCTGTTTATTGTAAACCGTGTTGTCTGCTTGGAGGACAGAAATCGTCAGCTTGGAAGGAGTTCGTGATTGGAGGTGTCTGCTGTAATTGAAGTTAAGTTAGTTACTCCTCGGTTATACATTATATTTTAGGGGGCCCAGATTTTCATTTTTGCAGGCGGGCCCGTATTGCGTACGTTACGCCTCTGCTGCAAGCTATGTTCATGTACTGTTGCGGTTACCTAATTATCATTGTATTTTAAACCAATTGAAATAGAGTGGGCAGAAATGAAAAATAGCTGCTCGGAATGTAAAAGGCCGCTCTCTAGGTGAATAAATTGACATTTTAAACTCCTGGATCAGCTACATGCAGCAATCAGAGGAAACAGAAAAGCATAACTGGATTCTGCAGGTCGAATTTGATGAGCATGACCAAGTCATCGAGCTGGGCGAAACGTAATTAGAATGTGATATAGAATGAAAAAGTGTAAGTATGTAGGTACTCTAAAGGAATTTTGCATGTTTTCAGCAGGAATCTTAAGACAAAATTCGGTATTAAATTTCAAACGAAATGTTGAGATTTTTTGAACGCAGACTGTAGCATTTGTAGAGAAAGAGTGTGAGTGTGCGCGCGCTTGCGTAAGAGACGGAATATGTAACTACAAGAGAAAATGTTGCATACCTAAATACCTAACTGGATATTCAAATTTTGTAATGTGACATCACAGTCAAAATAAAACTGCTATGTTCTTTAGAATACGGAGGTGCATTTAACCTCATACTTTATTTATAATGGTACCACTTATAAATATGGCAGCTTCTTTATCCTCAAGCAGTGCAGTTTCTTCTTTGTAAATATATTTTTGAGTTCTTTCCTGCATTTTTAGTTTGAACAGCGTTTCTTTTTTATATATAAAACATTTTCCAATCTAAATGTCCTGCTTTCTCAGCAACTATTGAAAACAGCTAAGTTAAATTTTGATTTAAAATAATAGCTGAATGCAATTAGATTTGACCTTGTGGTTCTATATTGTACTCATCATAATACGTATAATAAAGCTTTTTTTGTGCAAAGAATCACCTCGATTAACTTGAATTATATAGATAAATAAGCTTTTGTAAGAAGTGATGACGAGAAAGTCGAGAGATGTACTTTTTTTTTTTTTTTTTTTTTTTTTAGAAAATTGTTACAAATATAGCGGGTTAACTGGAATCACATCATAAAAAGTGCAGTGTTATTATTAGTAATATGTGCGTATTGTTAAGACTTTTGCTTAAGAATGGCTGAACCTTTTGGTACTGTGCTATAAAGCGGGCACAATACGCTAAGAAACTCGGCAGGATGGGGTAAACAACTTAAAGAAGTAGCTTGTCTTGGCATTTGATTTATTTTTCCTGAAGAGAAAGGGATGCTATTATAAAGTAGCGAGTCTTACAAGTGATTTTTATTGTGTTATAGTGCGTTTTGTAGCAAATGTTACTTAACATAGGTTAATAAGCATTTTATTCCAACAGGTTTTGTTGGATAGCATATTCTGGTAGCGAAAATATTGCAGAAGTTACTACATTTGGATATTCTGTATCACATACATATTAGGCAGAGAAAGTGGTATTTCATTTCATCTAAAAATTCGATACCCAAATCTCACTGAAAATACCGTTCAGGTCCCATGAATAAAAATCCTTTTAGGAAGAGGTCCGCGCACTTAAGCATTATAACTAAAGAGCGAAAGATTAATGAAATACCAAATTTGGTAAACAAGTTCAATATCTTCCAAGCAAGAAAATTTTCAAGAAAATTGATCACCTCAAACTATACCTTACATGAAAAATTTTTCGAGCTTTTTTTATTTTCTGAAAAAAAAAAAATGGTCATGATTAAAATACCATATATTTAAGATGTTTTCTTGTCAGTGGAATATATTCTTGAATTTTATGGGAATAGCCTCTGAAGGCCTTATCATTCTGAATGAATTGTTGACCGTAAGAGATAGCAAAATCTTAGTACACAGAAAAGCAACCCTCGTTAAATTATTGTATATGTCAAATATTTTCTTTTGTTTGGTGGGGTAGAAGGATAACCTTTTCTTAGACGTTCTTTGATGGTTTAAATGTTCCAATACCTACATTTTCCTCAAATGGATTTTTTTCAAAGAGAATTGACTTAACTGCGATCAGTTCCGGAAATATTTGACTATGCTGTATTCCGGTATCTACAAGTAAATACCAGTGGAATAAAACAATGTCTACAAATGTTTATTTTGACTAACATGAAGTTAAGGAACAGGATTAGTCTGCGATATCGCTCCACATGAAAAAAAAGTGGGTCATAGCACTTAACTGCACACCTCTCTCCACTTGTCAGGAGGTAAGTGAGGGGCACCATTTTTCGGTAGGTAAAACCTGATTAACTGGGCTTACCGCACGAATAACATGACTGCAATGCTTTTTTAAACCGGGAATGGCCGTTCTGAAAGACCGGAGTGAGGGTTGTTATGTTACGTTATAATAGTTACGAGGGCTGTTCAATAAAGAATGACAATTTTTTTACGGTCATAATTTTTAGCACGATAATTCAATCATATTATATTCTGTTAGCTTAATGTGAAACAAACACGCCGTAGTAGTTTCATTGTTAGTACTCCTGGTTCCCGCCTGTGAGAACCAGGCAAGTTCAGACATGTTCAGTATCGCCTACCGCTGCAATGCAGGTAACATGCAGTTAAAGTTAATGTTAGAGGAAGATCCGGAGTTTATTTCAAACGTAATCACTGCTGGTGAAACTTGGCTACCTCATTTTGATCCTGAGAGCAAACAGCAAAGCTCAGTATGGAAATCTCCTTCATCACCAACCCCCCCCCCCCCAAAAAAAAAGCAAAAGTGGTTACTTCTGCTGGGAAAGTTATGGTCATCTCATTCTTTGATATTCGTGGAATGGTTTATCAGAATGTTGCACCTGTACACACATCAGTAACTGGACAATACTACAGGGATGTCCTGAAAACATTGCAAGTCTATACCAGGCACAAAAGACCACATTTCCGTGAAGCAGGCTGGATGCTGTACCACGACAATACGCAGCCGCATATTGCCAATGTTGTTGATGAATATCTTGCAAAAGTCAACGTGAAGTGCATCCCTCACCTTCCCTATAGTCCGGATTTAGTCGCATGTGACTTTTTTCTATTCCCTAACTTGAAGAAACGCCTTCGTGGGAGGCATTATCCATTATCAGAAGCAGTGGTGAAGGCTGCGGAGGCGATTTTGAAGGATCTCTCAAAAATGGTTTCCAGCATGTCTTTGAAGACTGGCAGAAACGTTGGGACAAGTTCATCGCGTTCATGGGAGACTGTTTTGAGAAGTACCATCAAAATTATGAGGATGAGTAAAGGTACGTTGTCAAAAAAAATTGTGATCATTCTTTATTGACTGCCCTCGTATATAATGACTTTTATTTAAAGGGACGACACAGTATACAGGTCGCAATAAAATTAAGCATAACTCTTCGAATGGATAATTACACATTACACTTCGGTATGCAAATAAAACGGATGAAAATACGTTTTGTAGCAATTTATTCATAACTAGAAACTGAAGAGTCAAGTGCTAAAATGATTTCAGCCGCAGTACGATCCACTCAGAAAAGAGACGCAACGTCTATTTTTTACTGCGCATGCTCAGATATGACGCCACCCTTGCGAGCTGTAAATGTGCTGCAGTAAACGTGGCCATTATTCAGTGCAGTGTTGGTTCGTGGATATCGGTGTGTTCGGTGTATGTTTTCTTTTAAAGTGCGCGTAAAGTATTGTGCAAGCAACATGGCGAATTCGGTAGATGATCTGCTCAGGAGACCCTTTTCCTGTAGATCTTTGGAGGAGAAAGTGAGAGTTAAGGAGTTAGGCAGACCTACACCAAATTTAAATCTAAGTCAAAAGGCTATAGGTGGTGGTAAAAAAAGCGAGTATACGAGGAAATTTAGTATGAAAGTGTATGAAAACAGTTGGATCTGCGGGTGTGATGTTCGCAATGCACTTTTTTGCTTTCCATGTTTATTATTCGGGAACGGTGATGCGTGGAGTACAGGAGGAGTGAAAGATCTAGGTCATATTAATGCAATGATAAAGAAACATAGCGGAAATCAAAAACATATAAACAATACACTTGATCTTAGTGCATTAGGTAAAGCTAATATCGCAACGATATTAAGTCGCTCCTATCATGACGAGATAGTGAAACGCAATCAACAAGTAGAAAAAAACAGATATGGGCTGTCTAGAATTATTGATTGCATAAAATTTTGTGGTGCTTTCGAGCTGGCTTTGAGAGGGTACGACAAGACAGAAACATCGAAAAATCCAGGTGTTTTTTTGGGTTTGATAGACTTAATTTCTGATATAGACAGTGCTGTGAAAGATATAGAAGGTGATCAGATTTTTAAGGGGATTTCAAAATCCATTCAAAATGAGCTGCTGGACTGTATGTTGGAAACTTATCGTGAAGTTATTGCGGAAGAAATAAAGCAGACTGAGTTTGCTGCTATAATGGTAGATGAAATAACAGATGTTTCCGAAAAAACACAGTTAGCATTAGTGTTGCGGTATGAAAAGTATAGTGTGCCATATGAAAGGTTTTGGGGTTTTTTCAATCCTAAAGGGCATGATGCAGACGCTCTAACAACATGTATTTTGAATGTTATAGATCCTTTGTTCAAAGGTACGCCACAAAAAATTATCGCACAAACATATGACGGTGCAGCTGTAATGAGTGGTTGTAAAGGTGGCGTGCAGGCAAAAATCAAAGCAGTGTATCCTAATGCTCATCATGTACATTGTTATGCGCAACAATTAAATTTAACAATGGAACGCGCCGTTTCACAAAATCACTCAGCTAGGGTGTTCTTTTTAAATTTATTAGGTTTTTCGGTTTTCTTTTCAAGGTCGCCAGAACGACTTAACGCATTAAAGGCAGTGACGGCACGAAGGATTTCTGGTGGGCCAGCTATTAAATGGGATTTTAAATCACGTACTATAAATACGGTTTATGAAAATAAATCCCTGCTGCTGGAATGTCTATCGTTGTTAGAAAAATCACCATCCGACCAAACTTGTTATCAAGCAGTGAAACTCCGCCGCAGTCTACAAGATGAAGAATTCCTCTTTTGGCTAGCGTTTTTCCAAAAGGTAATGCCTCATGTAGATATAATGTACAATCAGTTGCAGGCAAGGTCGGTCGATCCTGTAAAAATAAAAACTTCAGTATCCCGTTTCATACAGGTTATTAATAATATAAGATCTTCAATCGACAGTGATACCGCAGTTACTGCCTACTGCCAGAGCAAGCGCTACGAGATAAATCTTCGCCGACGCTCCGATGCAAAGGAAGTCTGCGACAGGATTAAGAGTGAAGTTGGTGATCTTTTCCAAGCCCTAGATTATCTAGACGCAGCAAAGCTGTTGGATTCTTCAAAGTTTGTAGAATTCTCTAAACATTTCCCAGAGAGAGAACTTAATGTTGCTGTCCAGGCTTACACCATGTTGGATAAACGAAGGTTGAAGATAGAGCTCTCGGTACTGTACCAACGACCAGACTTTAGGAATATTGCTGGAGCGGTACCACTACTCCAATTCATTTCCAACAACGATCTGCAGGACACCTTCTCCCAGATAACAAAACTTTTGAAAATAGTAGTGACGACACCGATGACAACTGCTGAACCTGAAAGATGTTTTTCATCTCTAAAGAGGATCAAGACCTTTCTTCGGAATACCATGCCAGATCAACGACTTAATGCTCTTGCAATGCTCTCCATTGAGAAGTCTATGGTAACCAGGGTTGAGGGTTTCAACTCCAAAGTCATAGACAAATTCTGCAGAAGAAAAGAGCGACATATGGATTTCATTTTTCGTCACTCTGTGAGTACTGCTTTTTATGTTGGTATACTTTTTGTAAATTTGTTTTTCGCTTAAAACTGATAAAGTGGGTGACCTCCTGTTGCTCATCTCGTCGAGAGGAGATGACTTGGGCTCGGTTGCGTATTGGCATTACAGTGCCATGATAGAAGGGCGCTGATATCCATCTGGTTGAGCGCCCTTAATTATACATCTTCCTAGTACTAATAATGGGACAAAACAAGCATGAAAGAGCCCATTATGGCAATCAGGGAAAAAAATATGGACTTACAAAACCCGCTAAGATATTTTTGTCTTTTTTTCAAAAGCCACATTACGACGAAACCCGGATGTCACACAATGAAACCCCCTGGAAAACACTGAGGTGAATCCGTTGTCCTGGGAGTAACATTTTGCACGACAATTTACTCCCTTCAAAGATACTTATTTCAGTGAGCACGTCTTCAGAGCTTTGAACTCATTGCATTTCCATACTATGTATATCAGATCAGAATAGAAATAAACAAACCCACGTTCGTTTTGACCGAATCGCTCTTCGCGGTTTGCTTAACGCTTCCGCCTTCCAAATAGTACCTTGAGCAAGCAGTACTACTAAGGCTTGAAAACTCACTTCATTTCTTTAACAAGTTCTATGAGAAATATCCAGAATTTGCTATCGATGAAGTGATGAAATTAATATCCAGAATTTACCGGTTTATCAGTTTCAAGTATGTCATTATGACCGCGGAGTGATACAAACCGGTGATTTGTTTGTGACTACTTTATCCATCTAGTAAACAAACTGTATACCTAGTATAAATTCAGCAGGAAATATTGAACTCTTTTATTTTGCTTTCTTTTTTAATGATTCTGATATATTATAAAGAAAGGTTTTGTCATTGATATGGACAAAAATTTAAAAAAAAAAAAAGACGCATCACTGCACTTATTATCTTTCGTTTATTTATTTATTTTATTTTTTAGATTTAACGTCCTTTTAACCTGTTTGATCATATCGGACGATGAATGAAATGGGTGATAAACTCAAATGAGTGTGTGTAGTGTTTAAAGCCCCCTTTTACTACCTACGGCACCGCAGGTGGTGACACTGATGGTACATGAGATGAGATGGAGCACCGGTGGAATGAGATGGCGGGGGAAACTGGAGGTCCCGGAGAAAACCCGCCCCAGCGCTGGGTTGTCCGTCACAAATCTCACTTTGCGGTCGCCTGGGATCGAATCCGGGCCACCTTGGTGAGAGCCAAGCTGTCTAACCACTGAGCCACGGCGCGGCCATGCTCAAATGAGCCCAGAGTCCATAGAGCTTAGAGTTACCTGACATCTTTCAGGATAAATGTAAATCTCGGACAAAACCTTATCGGGATAACTCACATGATTGATATTCAAACTCGGAAGTTCTGATTGTGAGCCAAACACGCTGCCACCTACGCTTCTGTAGCGTAGATGGTAGAGTGTCTGCCTCACGTTCAAGAGGTCCCGAGTTCGGATCTCTGTCAGGGTGACTTACCTGGATAAGGTTTTTACAGGGTTTTCCCTAATCCTGTAAGACGAATGTCAAGAAACTCTAAGCTCTACGGACCCTGGGCTCATTTGAGCATCATTTCACTCATTCAATTCATATTCCAATATGACAGCGTTGGAGGATGTAAATTACCCAAAAAACTTACGCTTCGGTGGGCTCTTTCATTATTCTAAAGGTCTATGAATTAAAAATGAATGTAAAGCATTTAATTTGTGTTAATATAACATATTTTATGGCAAACATTTTCCATATGCAGGAAGCAAGTGAGGTGTTTATTTTTGTAAAACAGATGATAATAATAATAATAATAATAATAATAATAATAATAATAATAATAATAATAATAAAAGCTACACATTTCATAGTAAACAATTTGAGTGCGTGCGTGTGTGTGGAGATGGTTGGGGAAACCCCAGCGGCGCTTTGTCCACTATTACTCGACAAAGCGTTGAGGCGTATTGACCATCAGTGGCCAGCGCTGCGATTGTCTCTTATCTGGTCGATTAGAAGAGTGAAATATTAGTAAGTTGGCGTATAGTAAGTTGCGAAAAACACTTGATGCAGCGTGTGTCTGCCGTGAAAGATTAGTCAATTATTATACGCAACATGGGTGCATAATCACAGAAAATAACTTAAATGATTGTAAGTGCATTAAATATGTATTCACGTAATTATTTATTGTAATATTTTTCAAAGAATGAAAATGAGGCCAAACAGTCCTATCTTCTGCAGTTTGCAAAACGGCAAAAAAGAAAGAGAAAACTAACTACATCTTTGTTATTAAATGACTATCGCAATTATGGATGTGCACGGTAATATAGCTAATTTTCTAGTGGAATTAATCAGTACAATGGGAATAATTTCTAAACAGGTGGTTTACTCAACTAGCAAAGGCGTAATATCAAACATCAGCAATGTTCCGTCTCTGAAAGATGTCTCACTGTCATTGTCCCTATTATCAAACTCGAGTTTCTTGTTTCAGTGATCATTTTACCAATAATTATCAGTTCTTTTAGTTCTCTAGTTAAAAAATTGGAATTAATGGAAAGCTTTCCTTGTGAATTATTTTCAGGAAATACATATATGGTCTAATTTTCTGAAGCGTGATCAGTCTGTACAATTCAAAATACAATTAGTTCATTGCCGTAACATAAACATGAATACATCACAATGTGAGGAGATACAAAATTATGTGCATATAATTTTTGATACTATTATGAAATACACTGTCTTACTAGTTCAATAATGATGAATCTGATGAAAATATAAATAAAAGTAACGACGATTTTATTCTCTCTTCTTTCTCCTTGTCACAATATTCCTGTTAAGTATGATTTCTCGTGCTTGCCGATGTGTGACACATTGCTGTCTAGAAGACAGGATTGTGTCTGAACAGAGTATACATACATCGGACTCGCCGTGTATTTGCGATAACTTCACGCAAACATCTCTGTGGTTGGAATTTTTCCCGATATGCCTTTTCGCTTTGCCATGTAGTACAAATATCAGATGCCATCGCCTAGGATCGAATAGCACAGACGCCGCTCGCGTTCAAAAGTACCACTTTCACTTTCTTCGGTGATAGAAAATTAAGTTTGGATGATAAAAGTTTGTCTTTCTATAGTCTAGCAGCTCACATGAATGATTCCTCGTACTAAACTGAAGTACACGATGCCTGGTTGCCACGGGTATGTTCTCTCAATGATAGGCCGTATGCGTAGTCGCACCTGCTTATAGGGGACCCGTCGCGGTTGTTGTCAGTAATGATGTGGACGACGGTAGAGAAACACCAGTTTGTTCAGTGATATTATGAGCTGAAATCGTTTACATCTGTTCAATGCAAGTGGCGAAGGTTAAATCGTAGAGACGAACCACCATCAAAACCTTCTCTTAGTCGCTGGGTGAAATAGTTTGAGGAAAAGGGAAATTTCAAAAAACGTACATCTACGCCAAAGCCCATATCTTCGCCAGAAATTCTCCAGCGTGTTAAACTGAGTTACTTAACGAGTCCAGAAATGTCAGTTACTTGTCGGAGTTGGGAACTAGGCATTTCAAGAACAAGAATGTGCGTCATCCATAACAGCTATTTACGAGTAAGTTGGAAGCAAATTAAATTCTCAGTACTGTTCAAACCACATTTGTTACCTACTAAGTCGGTGTGCACTATATGCAATTTCACGTACAAATGACAAAACTTTGATAACATGGCTTATATGCTATTATAACTAAATTTTTTGCACCCTTCATATATGTAATATGCATTATGTTATATGTAGGAAAATATTGGATATTCAAACATGCAAAAACACTTCTAGGATACCTACATTTTTATTGTTTTTCAGTTGCACATATTTTAATAAGAAGTGCAAAAAAGATATCGGTTTGGTGTACAAAGGTATTAAATAAGCATATTTTCTGGATGAAGAAAACTAAATAATGATATACCTAACATGTATTTTGCTTTCATTCTGTTAGTCGGATATTCTTTAGAACATGTCCCGTAAGAAATTTTGTCGGTCCAACATCGGATGCATACACGAGGGCTGAACTTGTTCTAAAGAGGAGCCTGTTAATCCTGTTTTAGCTATTTTAAAGCTTCAAATGTTCTTGATATGAAGAATATGAATCAATAAAAGTATCTATCTGTTTATCCGTGGTTATCTGACATACTTTTTATTTTGTTTTCATATTTACGGAATTACCAAGTGAAAGTCATTGGTAAACTTATGAAATGACAACGGTCGAATAGGGTTTAGTCAGTGTATTTCCAATAAAATTAATCGATCTATAGCTAATAGATATTATTTTTTAACTTTTAAGTAGCGCTATGCCCAACGTTGCAGCTGGATCATTTTTGGAAATATTTGGGAAGCAAAGGGAATGGATATTCGTAAAAAAAACAGCCCCCCCCCCCATATTGGTCGAAAGGCATAAGACATGGTCATAAAAAGAGAATTGTAGATTTTGATGATAATGTTATGCAGCTGGTATCAAACAACGTACTTTTTATCTGTAATGTGTTGAGCATTAGAGTGCGTTAAAAACTACAAATTATCCTTACGTGTTTAATTACTTGACTTTACTTAAGCAGTGTGTGTCAAGTTTTGTGGACCACCTTTGCCCACTGATAGGAAATATTGATTTATGTACGTAATAGTGACTGACTACCCTTTCCACGGACACTACCCGCCCGAAACTATTACAGTATACCACAGGAAAAAAAAGTCTCCGGGGCCTGAGACACAGGGAGATTGGAGAAGGTTCCCGCACCCTCCCTGGATAGATATGACACCCCATGTCAGTTCAGTTACAGACCATTCAAAAACATTCTGACGTCTTCTACTTTTGTGAATAAATCTTCTCGGTTTTAGTGTACAGAGTGAACAGGGCGCATGTTTTTTATAAACGGTTCTACTCCTTGTGTAGCATGCGTTTTCCGTCACACACATTCGCTGTCCTCCCACTGTGTAAGGGTGTCACTGGATGGCACATTGCTCTCAGGGATTTACTTTGCGTTGGTGGACAATATGTGTTTCAAATGGGAAAAGTTCTCGCCTGTAGCCAATCAGATGCGTTAGAGCCGTCAGCGTTGCCACCTCGTTATCCCCACTCTTTTAGTATTTCCCACTCTCTCGCACACTTGCTAGTGTTCTTGGTGCTAGACGTAAGGGAACGCAAACTGAATTTTCCAAAGTTTTATAATAATGCAGTTGTTGAAATCACATTTACAACGTGGATATTCGTATATTACGCAAATGGTTTAACTATTAAGTTTAAAATTAATTATAGTTTATGAATTACTTATTTTTCTAAATGAAAATACCAGCGGTGCATCCGTATAGCTGTGAATGTTACATTAAGAAATAATTCGTCATTGTCATTGTCTCCATCGTCTGAGTACTGCAAATGTATGATGATATGTTCCGAAATTTCATTACGTGCTATTTCTTTCAAAAAGTTGTCTTCTTGTAGCTTATCTGATGTATCACGCATTTTTCCCAGTCTTGTACAAACGTTAGAACTTTTTTCCTCTATGTAAACTCTTCCGCCGAATAAGCCTCAGTTTTTACACAGAGCATATACTTATTAGAAGTGAACCTCCCATGTTAATCGTTGGCAACACGAGGTGATCGCAGTGCCTCTTATTTTCGGGTGGCAAACTAAATTATGAAAAATCGCGCTCCAAATGTTTTACGTTGCCGGAATACTATAGCTGTGTTTTTTATAGCTGCTTAGCTGTCAGCTGGTGATTATGTTCCAATAACGCATTGCTACAGATGACGCACAAGGATAATTACGTGAGCTTTGAGAGTTGTGAATACAGTTTCAAAGTCGTTGCATTTTGTGAAAGCTCACATAATTATCTTATATAATCTGCAGCAGTACAGTATTACAACATATGATCAGCTGAGTCGTGAAGTGAATTTTCTGCATGGTACCTGTACATTATTTTCTACTTCAATTAACTCATAATTTTGTAACTGGCTCTTTGAAATTTCATATAAAACGCCCCTCCAGAGAACTAGTATGGCCAAAATAATGCAGAATTTCATATAACTGATTGTGGAGATTTTGTAGAAGTAACAACAGTTTGTCACTGGTTGATAGCCAAGATCATGCGATGATTTATCAAATGCTCTTTCTTCCACAGGAACATACAACAATCGTTCCACACTGCAATTTTCAAGATGGCCAAGCCACAGAATATCAAACAACTACAAATTTAAAAGTTGTAGCATAACTTGAATCAGCCAATCGCTTTCATCATCCAGTACGCCAGCGCCTCTGTTTTCGGGTGGCAAACTAAAAGCTCTTGTTGCCATTTCTCCTATCTCGGCTTCGTCCTTGTTTTTTAAGCAACCGTCCTGGTGGTCGGACGACTTGTTTTGCTGAGCTCAAGTATGGCAGAATTTGTAACAAGTCAAAGAGGCATGATTCAATTGATAATAGATGGATATAAGTATTCATTTCATTCGCAGTTGTCCACCGGAGAAAATACATGGAAATGTAGAGCCAATTCCAAATGTCCAGCCAAGGTATACACACTTGGAGATGATACTATAATATGTCGGAAATATGGTGAGCATTCTCACCCACCCCCTGACCCAGAAAAATTAAAACAAGACGCATTATGCGCCTCATTGAAACGGGGAGTGGTGGAAAGCATGTTTGAAAGGCCAACGAAAGTGTTGCAAACCGAACTGGGAAGTGTACCGTCGGAAGAAAAGACAGCCCAAGATATCTCGCGTGTTAAGCGAAATATGTGTAATACTGGGAGAAAGTTGGTACCACAGCTTCCTAAACCGCAGGTAAGAGGTTCATATTAAAATTGAACTTCAGGCTACAGGGGCTAACATTATATACATTTAATTTATTAGTAAGGTAGGATTTAAACGTTCAATACCTTCATGCAATACTGATTTACAGTGTGTGTGCATGGAATATTATCCATAACTTTTAAATGGATCGTTAACGTTAAGTAATAAGTTTTTTTTTTTTTTTCTTCCTCATAAGAGGTAGTTACTCTTCAGACAATCTTTGCTTTGTGTGTATGTTCTTTCTTGGAATTATAGAGATTAAGGGCATTTTCATCATTCAGAGCATGCATTGGTATATATATTTTTTCTTTTGTTCTTCAGGTTCTTGTTTTATTGTACCTCTTTATATTTTTTGACATTGTGGACTTCGTTACGTTTCATCTGGATTCCCTTGATTAAACAAATTCCACAACTCTTGTTGGGTTCTCGTTCCGTTATATCCAACCATAATTATTTCTTATATTCTGTGATATTCACCAAGATTTCCATGATTTTAAATATTCTGCACAAATAAAGATTAGGTTTATTAGACAGTAGTACTCTTGGCCTTCTCTATTCTGTTTACAGTTAGCACTCAACATAAATAACTTTGTATAAGGTTACAGAAAGGTCAAATTGTGTTTACTCTTGTGAGTTATTCCAATATTTCTTTCTCTGATTCATTTACTGCGTTAATGAATATTTCAGTATACTAGAAGTTTTCGTTTTGCGGAAAAAAAAAGTATTTCAAAAATGTTTATTACATTATTAAGGGTTATATGACATCCTGAAGTTCACTTGCGCCCCACATTGAGGTGCTGATGCGTAGGCTGTCTTCTATGTGAATAAAAATGCACGTAACTTTATTCACTTAAAAGTTATGGCCTGTATTCCACAGTTTTGCTTACCTCTCTCTCTCTCTCTCTCTCTCTCTCTCTCTCTCTCTCTCTCTCTCTCTCTCTCTCTCTCTCTCTCTCTCTCTCTCTCTCTCTCTCTCTCTCTCTCTCTCTCTCTCTCTCTCTCTCTCTGCGTGTGTGCATGTGAAAAAATATTTTGTTTCCTGCAGTTGTCAGGTTTTCCGAAATTGAATCCCGCGGAAGTTCTTTTACATGCCAGTTGTACTGACGTGAGCCTATCGCTTTAAAAGCCATCAGTTTGAGCTTGTTCCATATTACTTGTACCGTGTTTTCGTCCAATTATTTTACAACACGTGAACATTTCACTATACACTTTACTTCTGTGTTTTGTACTTTTATAAGATTATAACTTAAGTATATATTTACAAAGGGGGTTGTGGATTTTTCTCCAACTTATAGTGCGATAAAGGAGGTATCCCCCAGTTGAATGAAGCACATTTCGGAAAAGCAATCGACTCTGCTCGTTTGACAATATGCAAGTTCGCAGATTGCTGGATTTCAAAATATGGCCTCGTGAGAATTGAACACCATGAATTAGCAGTAAAACATGGAAATGAAATTAATAAAATGAAAATAATTAAGATACTGCTTTGGTCTTATCTACTTGGAAGCTAATAATGTGAACGGAATGACCAATAACATTTTTCGAGCTATATATTTACCTGTAGATGAATGATAGCTGGCATGTAATTTTATCACTATGCATAGCAGTTTTTAAGCACTACAGCTAGGGTGTAAGGAGATAATATATTGCCACTAGACTGAGGTAAAAAGCCACCATAGAAATCAATCATTTCAGCCACCTCGTGCATTCCTTTGGCGTTTGCAAACAACGCTTGAATCTATATTTTTATTTGTCAGTG
This sequence comes from Mantis religiosa, assembly GCA_030765055.1. Classification (NCBI taxonomy): domain Eukaryota; kingdom Metazoa; phylum Arthropoda; class Insecta; order Mantodea; family Mantidae; genus Mantis; species Mantis religiosa. The sequence goes on along the minus strand of CM060947.1, from coordinate 216,859,918 downwards.
ACCCATTTGTAGTACAGAGTAACTTGGAGTCAACTGCATAAGAATTCCTACGACTGGTTATCACATGCACATCAATGAGCAGCAGAACGAGGCCGTTATATATTACCAAATACCAAAATATGTCACATGCCTCCAGTACATGTCAGTTAATTTGTACAACTTCTGTGTTATAACTTATTCATGTGATTATTTTCACTCAGATTTGAAGAGTGTTAATGCTACTCATTTTAACTTATACGATCTTATTAGCATTTTAAAAGATTATTATGAGCCAGAAAATATAACACGGACAAATAAAAGGCTCTACTATAACCTATTCACTGTAAAGGTATAACTCCGCTTCCTTACTGAGCGTAGATGGTAGCATGTCTGCCTCACGTTTAAGAGGTCCCGAGTTCGAATCTCGGTCAGGGTGAGTTACCTAGATAAGGTTTTTCCGGGGTTTTCCCTTATCCTTCAAGACGAATGTCGGGTAACTCTAAGCTCCATGGACCCTGGACTCATTTGAGCGTCATTTCACCCAATTCATTCACCGTCCGATATAACTTAACCTTGGGGCGGACGTAAATTAAAAAAAAATAACAACTTGAATTGTTTATTGAAAGCTGGTAAAGCAAGAAGCTTAATAAACTGCTGAATTACATTGTAGAAGAATACGGGAGTATTAAAACCCACTCACCAACCAATGCGATTCATTCCGGCATGTGCTTCTTTGACATTTACTTTATTCTTACAGCAAAGAGATTATGAGGAAGTAACTGTGAATGCACAGAGCAGCTTAAAAGGTTTGAAAGCAGAAAGTTTATACATGCTATAGTTAATTTCAATCCATTAACGACCAGATTAATTTTCTTTGAATACAATTTGAAATTTGAATGTTATGTACTATACTCTTGCTATTAAACCAATAGTATTGTTTATTTTATTTGACAAAACTGGGAATTAAAACCCCCGTCATCAAATGAGGGCGCTAGTTATTAGTGAAAAACACAATTACACAAATTTATAACTCGTCAATAATATAACTATGATTTTACAACAGAGTAATGCAAATTTTACATTTTATTTATTTTTTACCTTGTGCATATTTTTGTGATATATAAAGTCTCATTGATACAATAATATAGGTGTCTGAGTCACAAATATCTACAACTTTAGCGTATAACAATCTAATGTAAATGTAAAACTTGCATTGTATCTTACTTTGTAAGGTATGGTCCAAAACAGGCAATACACAGTATCATACTACATTTTTTTACGAAATGAACACGGTTTTTCCATGCACTTTTCCATTTGGCATCTTCTTTATTTGTCTCGTTTATGTACGTATGATCTGACATGAATTCTTTGACATTTACTTTATTCTTACAGCGAACAGATTATAATCTTGGATATCCTTCTTTGAGGTAATAAATGTCTCCTTAAATCTAGGGGTGACATTGATGTTCTATCCTGAGAATTTGCCATATTATATTATCCAGGCATTTACAATGCTCATGTCGAGCATTCTTGTCAATGATCAATAGCATTTCTGTCCTCGTGTGGAAAAACCTATTTAGGTCAACTCTTCCTATGTTAGTGTTATAGTTCTTTATTACATGCGGTTGAGAAACTAGAATTATCTAACCTTTTTCCCTTTTGTACCGACTTATTATTAATGGAAACAACATAGTCATGATTGCTGGCCACATTTACAGCACTGTTATCATTCGATTTTAATTCCAAAATTTCATTTTCCATGTCAAAACGGAAGTCTATGTTCCTTTCTCTTCCTTCATTTTTTTAATGCTACTAACAGAGGGCATCTACGTGTAGGGCTTCCTCTAATTGTGCCTGAGGCATGGAATCCCATATTTTTCAGCTCAACTAAGGGGACATAACTTTTAAAAAGTTATTGAAGTACACAACTTGGATTAATGGATCAGTGATTAGGAAAGAAACTTTTCCTCAGAAGAATCATATTGTGCTCAACGTACATACACGTTTTGTCGATTTATCGTTTCGTCGACTACGCAGTTTTACCTGCTTTATTGCCGTTACGTCGACTCAAGGCTAATTGACTATGACCCTTCCGGTTTTGTCGACGCAGGTAAACAGCCAACCAACCCTTACAGTAACTCAGTTTATTGTTGGCGTTCAGTGAGTTAACATGCAGTCAGTGTTCAGTACAGCTTAAGAAAATGGAGTTTGAAATTGTTGAATCGAAACGAGGGAAACCGGTAATTTTGTATGCAGGGTACAGGCTAACGCTTAATAAAGTTTACCAGAACCAAAACAAAAGATGGACCTGCTATACGCGTAAATGCCTTGGAACTATTACAACCGACTCGCGGATATCAACAATACTTAAAAAAAGTGACCATACTTGTGAACCCAACATAATCAAAAACGAAGTTGAAATGTGTTTTACTAAAATCAAAAAGAGGGCCAGAAAAGAGCAGACGACGATACCGCAAATATATCGTAAAGAAATTGTAAGTATTAAAGACAAAGGTTTAAATTTTGTGATCCAAATATCCACATTCGCCTCAGCGAAACATTCTTTATATAATGGAAGCCATAGAGCTTTGGGAGTTCATACTCTTCCAACGCGTCGCCAAGATTATTATTATTATTATTATTATTATTATTATTATTATTATTATTATTATTATTATTATTATTATTATTATTATTATTATTATTATTATTATTATTATTATTATTATTATTATTGTTATTATTATTATTGTTGTTATTGTTATTATTATTATTATTATTATTATTATTATTATTATTATTATTATTATTATTATTATTATTATTATTTGTCCTTTACTATGACGAGACAAAGCTGTTTATCAACAGTTCTAAACACACCATCATAACAACTTGTGAATTTCAAACGAACCGTAAATTTGCAATCTTTTACTGTGACAGTCCTAAATCTGTATGAAGTGTGAAGGAAGGTTTCGTGAATCGACGAAAAGAGAATCATTAAGGTGAGAAGGTACTGCCTATCTCCACAATGCTATTTCCATGATTTTTGGGTGCACATTACTAAGAAATTATTATTGATGTGTACATGGCAATTTTCAGGCATGTTCTTAAAACCTTTATCTTGAATAATACATATTATTATTTTAAAATTTCTGACTGATAATGTGTTATATATATTCTAAAGCACTGAAATTTCAGAAAATGTTATTTTTTTAAACAAGTATTGTGAATCTCGGAGAAAAATCCCTTCTTATTATTATTTTTATAAGTCTGCTTAATACACACAAAAACATTAATATGCTTTAGTTGAATACTTTTTTAAAAAAATGTACCGGGACCTGAAAAAATATGAAACTGAGAAAAACAGGTTTAAAGTTTTTATATTAATTACTGACTTCTCACATGACTCAGAACGTTACTGCTGCATAGTCTTGATCCTCTGTATTCTCCCTTGTTCTTTTCAAGTTCCTCTTCATTTTTCTTGCATTCTTGATCAGTTCTTCAACCAGCTTATCTGCTTTCAGGACTCGCAGCTCATCAATTTCTGTGTATGACTACTATCATGATAAGCACAAGTATTGTGTGAACTGGGCCTACTAACCTCAATATTACAGGTCTATTGTAAGGATCTTTGAAGTTTTCCTTTTGAAATCTTACTTACAGCTGACTGGCGACAATTAGAACTAAACTCTCAACAATAAAAGTTACTGATATACGTAACAATAATAAAATATTGTTGACATAAACTTACGAGGCAAAATAAAAATCATGTTTAAATAATATATACATTAGGCCAGTGTCATCATTTGAAGACGTCATTTTATAATTTTTTTTGCATATAAAATTGTGAATAAATTCTTGAATATAAAGCCTAGTCCCTTTCTTTAGACTTCTGATAACAGGAACATAATAACTCATGGCGCGACAGCCCATATAGGACCAGGGCATGCCAACCGAACTGCCGGCCTCACGCCCAGATACGCAAGGTAGAGGCGGGCGATCATCCAACCGATACGTGGAGATGTGGTGTGCATCTCGGCACCTCTAGCCGGAAAGTTGGCATTCTTGACCAGGGCCGCTTACCTATCGCAAGCTCCTCAATTTTCTCACGATGTTGATTGGCCACCTGTCCTAAACCCTGGACTTAAAATCCGGTGTGATTGATCCCGGGTCGCATTCCGTGGGGGAACCAAAGCATGATGCCTTAGCCCACTACGCCACAGCGCAGGACAACAGGAACATAACGGGTGTAAAATTTGACAACATGAAACTGATAATCTTATTTTCATTGCACTGCTGCAGCTGAGTTCGATTACAGATTATTGGTATTGTGAAGTGCAGGATATATATATATATATATATATTAATTTACGTCCTTTAACTTTTTAAGTAATATCGGACGATGAATGGAATGGGTGAAATAATGCTCAAATGGGCCCAGGGTCCATGGAGCTTAGAGTTACCTGACATGCGTCTTTTAGGATAAGGGAAAGCCCCGAAGAAAAGCTTATCCAGGTAACTCACCTTGACCGAGATTCGAACTCGGGACCTCTTGAACGTGAGGCAGACATGCTACCATCTACGCTGCCGAGGCGGGCAATATTGATATTATTTTCAAAGATAAGTTATATACAATTGTAGAAGTACAATGAAGCTGATACTGGTGTATTGTAATGAAAAACTACTATATATTGTTTATGATTATTGTTTTGGCAAGCTGCCCTCATACAAGAACATTGGCCGTTAGGGCGTTGAAGTTTGTAAATGCACACTAGCAGACCAACAGTTTTCATATACGAGCACAGAATTTTTGCCATGCCAAATTTCATTCACAAGCACTGGACCTAAGCGTGGACAAAATAGGAAAAGGTTCGGATGAGTTTACATTTCCGATGAAACGCTGCTTCATAAACTTGCTATACAGTAAGTAGAAAAAGTGGGAACACTAGAATAAGAGCGTTCCTAACAGCAGCAAAAGCTGACCTCCATATATTCCATTAAGAGAGTATTGGTCTTTAACTTAGAGAATGCAATAGCTTATGTACACCAAGGGTAACGGGTACTGTGTTCTACAACAATAGCTCCGAGGGTCAACTTCTGTCTGCCCAACACAAGAAGGCAAGCTAGAGGAATGTGTAACGTAATCACTTTTGCTGTTCTCACGGTGTTTATGCTCTCCTTCCCAGTGTGATAAGAATGCTAGATTCGTTTAAAATACGCAAGTGTTTTCACATAAGTTACCCATGCATAATACCTATCACTACAGTTACTGCAACAAATATTAGCTCTGGCAACATGGGTGATTCATATGCACTCTCACACACTCATTTCCTAGTAAACAGATCCACTAACAGAGCAGATAAACAGTTCAAACACCTCTCCCCTTCATTCGTCTCTTACATTCTTGTGGTGGGTAGACTATAGCTCCCTCCTTCTCACTACTAACCTAAATTCTCACAAGCCACCGTACAAAATCCCACCTAAATTTCCTACTTGCGGTAAAACGCTATTGAGAGTGGGCACGCAGCAAAACCATTCAGGCTTACTAAACCTGCCAGCAATGACGGAAAGACGGATGGAAAGACAATAAGAATGATGCGGGAGAGCTTCCGCACAGTTGAATAGTGGACTCCGTGTCAGACGGTTCAAAGAATGGAGCAGCCAGACTACAGTAATGAAGAACTGTTGGACATGGTGCTTCTGTATGGGCAGTGTGGGAGAAACCAGGAGAAGGCAGCCGTAGCGTACAGGCACAAGTTTCCAGATAGGCGACAACCGCCCCAAAGCCATTTCAGAGAGCTGGAGCAGCGATTACGTCATCATGGAACCCTACACCGCGTGCACAGCAAAGAGCGTCGGCGAAGAAATTCTCGAGAAAGAGCGCCAGAACTTAAAAACGCCGTGAGTAAAATTGTCTAAACAGGCTCTTATATACCCATAGGACTACTGGATGACTTATGAATTTAAGTAGAAATCGCCATAAGGTACATATAACTATCAAATGTAATCTTAAGAGGAATAAACAAATGCTATTCAGAGCACTCAGTTTATGGGTTTAGTAATGTGTTTACTGGAACATACATTTTTAACAAGTAAAATACAATTGCGCTTAAAATCCATCCATATTCTAAAAAATCCAATAGATCACAATCACATGACTTTTTCCGCCCGCTGTCACATATTTTTATATCGAAAGCAGGTCTTCAAAGTATTAGTATAATTTTTTTCGCTGCACATTTATTTTGTTGTATGTACACACTTTCTACGTCGTGATTGGTCAGGATGCAAATCGTACTGATAGTCGTAGTCTAGAATATGACCACCACTGAGTAGGTTCGATGCATAGTTACATTTTCTGTTTTCTTAATATGAAAAAGTATTGAGATATTGTATTACCTTATGGATCATACTATTATTATGTGCTTTCAGATCGCACCGTTACCAGACCTGATTGTATTGCTTTGTTATCAGTGCGTCACAATTATAATTCACTAATTTGCTATATATAATAACAAAAAAGGTGCGGTTTACTTCAGATACTGATACGGCAATAAGTAAATTTATGCAATAAGATTGCGTATATGTATATATATACATTATATTATTTATGTATATTACATATATATGTGTGTGTGTGTGTGTGTGTGTGTGTGTGTGTGTGTGTGTGTGTGAAGAGAGAAATGATAATTGTGAAAGTGATTCCAATTATGGAATTGAAAGTTGCCTTGCTTTATTAAATTGGGCTATGATTACAAACGAGGATTGATTTCGTCACCTCTTGATAATAAAAATAGTTTGTGAAATCTTTAAAACATTTATTGCAGTTAAGATTATGTAAAATATATGTTCTGCTCGTTTTTATGGGGTTAATAATATCTATTAAGAGAATGCTTCTGAAGAATAGTGTTTGCCTCATGAAAGGTAATGGAGAGCTTTAGAATAACTGTCACAGTGACACTTGGTTTTCTGGAGAAAGAAAAAATAGGTACTGAAATTATTTTGCTTTAATGTCAAGGAACATCGAAACATGTTTAAAACGTATTACTTTGTGCTTCAAATTTCAAACAAATATTGACTTAGCCGTACTTTTATTAGTTAACCAAAATGTATGTCTGCTTTAGTTACTGAAATTAGCTGATGTCTGTATTAAAAGGCGTACAAGGTGTGGCAATAAAGAACCCGAACCTATTAATACTGCCCCTTTACCGCCATTTTGAGGAGCAATAGGGATTGAGGTTTCAACTCCCCTCTGCCGTAATATGACTATTTCGATCATGCGCAGCGGCCCGCTGCTGGTTTGCTCGCGACCAGTGATAGAAGGATAGAAGCAGTTCGTGTGTCTGAGCTCCGTCGAAATGATGCGGCGTGCTAAATTGGAACAACGTATTACAATTAAATCCCTCACAAAAGCTGGAAAATCTGCCACAGAGACTTACCAGTTGTTGACAGAAGTTTATGGTGATAAATGTCTATCTCGTACACAAGTTTTCTGGTGGTTTAAAAAATTTAAGGAAGGCAGGGAAGAAGTCCGGGATGATCCAAAGTCGGGCCGTCCTTCCACCACGAAAACCGTAGAAAATGTGAAGAAAGTCGCTAAAATTATTCGAGGGGAACACCGATTGAGCCTTCGAGCAATTGCTGAACTGACCAACATCAGCAAGGAAAGTGTAAGACAGATCTTGCACAATGAATTGGGAATGAAGAAGGTGCGTGCGTAAGTGAATTGATGTAGAAGTTAATATTTCAAATAGCTACCTGTCATCCTTGTTGGAATGGTTGATCGCTCCCTGACTTTTTGGACCCAAGGTTGCATCTTCGCTCATGGTCCAGCACGATGGCATTAAGTGTGCTTGAATGCGACAACCTCGTATCAGATTTATTTGAATCTAATGTAAAAACTCCGGGGAGACAATACGTATCTCGGCAAACTTAGACCTGGCAGGTTTTAACGCCGTTAAGCTATTGTAGAAATGTTGCTTAGGCAATAAGACAAATGACATCTAAGTGCGAGCATTTAAATCGACTGCTACTGGGGAGGACACGAGGTTTAACTTCGGTTTGCCTATCATACAAGAAGCTTGTCCGATCAGCTGCAACACACTTGTAGGAGAATGACACCACAAGTCACTAATTGGCATCCGCAATTTAAATCTTTTACATTTAGAGGATCAAAAAATTGTCTAGGTATATTATTCTCTTTGTCTAGAGAATATCGTAATTTAATTCCTTGTCATTCTGAAACAACAGAATTAGAGGATTTGAATACTTCCAATTGTTACATGCTACAAGAAAACAATGCATTTGTAGAAATATATTTTAATTTGAAACCTAAGTCTTTAAGTGCCTAATGTGTAAGATGTATTTGTAATGAAGTTTGATCTTGGTTTTGTTTAATTGTCTTAAACAGTATGTTTAATTTCGTTTTTCATTCACGAGTTTGGACATAGCTAGAGGAAACTGTATATCTTGTAAAGGACTGTATTTTTATAGAAGATGTTGTAATCTCGAAATTAAGCACAGTCGTTGTAGGAAATTTGCACTATAATGCTGCAGTAATACTTGAACACATGAAAATTTTTTCGTGCAATGTTTGGAACACAAAATTCTCAATGATTATCTGACATATTTGTGCTGTTCATTCTAGACATAATTCTTAGAACATGAAAAACACGTTGAAAATTTGAGGAGGCACATGATAGGGAGCATGTGACTGGTTAAGAATGACCATATTAAAACAAACCGTTTGTTGTTTTTCAGGGTGACCTTGACCTGAGCGATTCCGGAGCTCCGTCTGTGGATGGCAACGAAGCCAGTGACGGTGCAGGGCCATCAGAAGGAAATGATGAAGGTAGTAGTTTCTCCCGTGAAGACTTCGAGACATTTGATGTGTCGGATGTAAAGGTTAAGGTGGAACAATTAGACGATTTTTGTTCAGAACCAGAAACTAAGAGGTCGCGGGTCGAAAACTACCAAGAGGATTCCAAGATGGAGGAAGCTTTGTCAATACTCAGGGACTTAAAGCAAAGTTACAGTGCTTCACAAGAACCAAATGACAGGTTCACTTTATATGGTCAGCACGTGGCCAGCAAACTCAGAGGTTACAGTGAGAAAACGTCCGCCATAGTGGAACATGCTATCAATAACATCCTCTTTGAGGCAGACATGGGAAATTATGATGGCATTCATACTGCACTGCCATCTCATGATGATTCTGCTCAGTAATTTCCGACTGACTACCCTTTGAACTTAATGATTTGCTAATTTATTGCAGCAAAGTGTACCACATATGTTCCTTGAAGATGATAGTCATGATTCATCTACTTAGGTCATACATTTCATGTAAAACAAGTTTCTTGCATTTAATATTAATTTTTGTACCTTGATTCATCTACTTAGGTCATACATTTCATGTAAAACAAGTTTCTTGCATTTAATATTAATTTTTGTACCTGTAGGTAACAAGAAAACTACTTGTCCTGTGTTAATTTTTAAGATTTAAACTTTGTTTTGTTTTTAAGACTTTTTGAATCAAAAGACAGCAGTAAGTTCACTGCAATGATGCCGTCCCTCCTATGTTATATTAGCAGTTCACATTAAACATATGTTTGAAATATGGTAGTTCTTGTATATTCTACTCCATATCTGTTGCTATGAAGATTTGTGAGCCATAAAAGTAGGTGATAGCATTGATACAGTTGATGTACATATTTAATTAATAAATATGATGCATCAGTTTCACAATAATTATATTTTAAACTTTAATATTTTTAGTAACTGCAAAATGTTGATATTGTTTCTTTAAATATTGAACAAATTAGTTTAAGTTTCTAAAATAAAATAGAAAGTAAAAAATGTTCTATAAGGAAACATACTTAAGTATTTTAAAACTTGAGCAAGTCATCAGTTTACAGTATTTTTAGCATTCACGGTTCTGTTTCATGTAACAATATAATATTCTTAAGAATCTAGTGGAGAAGAGAGAAGAGCAGAGTTTGAACAGTTGTGAAAACATTCTGATTTTTTCTTTTTTTCTGATAGTTGTTTTCAAGCTGATGCATGAATTGCAAAACAGAAATTATTTAAGCATGTGCCATATCATAAAATTTCATAAAACAGTATATGTGTACAATGTTAGCAGACAGAGTGATTCCATTTTTGTATGTGCTGTGTAAATAAATTATTTTCTATAGCTGCTGTTTTTCTTTCAAATTCTGATAATTACCTATGAAGGGATGATAAATAGCTCTAACCCACAAATATTAATTCTGCTAAATTCATGTCAGATTATATCAGAAGCCATTAATATATCTTGCTGAAATGTAGATGAATGGCTTCTGAGTAGTGCTCTTTTTTTGTAATTTACCTCCAACGTTAAGTCATATCGGACGATGGATGGAATGGGTGAAATGATGCTCAAATGAGTCCAGGGTCCATAGACCCGACATTCGTCTTTCAGGATAATGGAAAACCCCGGAAAAATCTTATCCAGGTAACTTACCCTGACCGAGATTCAAACTCGGGACCTCTTGAACATGAGGCAGACACTCTACCACCACGCTACTGAGGCGGGCTGAGTAGTGCTCTGATCTACTTTTAAGATAGAGAGGATTTTTTTTCCATAATTGTGCCTTTATTGCAGTTAAATATTTTGTCAGCAAGTATTTTTTTAAAGTAACCTTCTTATTAATAACGTAGTAGAACCACAACAGTAGCTAGAGGTTATGTTCATTCTAAAACTTAATTAATTTTTTGTTTTCTGAGCAAACTATTAATTTAAACCAAAATATGTCATTCATAGAGTATGTGTTCAAAGCAAACATGGAGAAAAAGCATATATAACATTGGCAAAGAAGTAAATCACATGATTTGAGCACACAGAAGCTGCCATATTTAACATTAGTATCAATTCTGGAGCAAAATATTCTCAGTATTGACTTAGGTATGGGGAATATGCCAAGGGTGCTTAAATAGGAATAACTGAAACATAGTTATTCTGAAACATCCCATTATTCTGCGATAACTTTCAGAGAATTTTCTAACCAGAGTAATGAGTTTATTCACCAAATACAAGACTTTAAAGTATTTATAGGACAAAAAGAAAATAAGATGACATAGAGGCTTAACTCCGCAGGCAACACTTAGTAAATTATGTTGTTCACTAAACTACAGGGAGACACACTCAGAAGCCCCATTTTCAGAAGGTTCTTATAATCATCTAGCACTAGTTCATGCTTGTGCTCTGTAACCATCTAACACAGGCCTTTCTGCCTGCCCGGTAGCATAGATGGTAGTTCAAGAGGTTCAGAGCTCGAATTTGGGTCAAGGTGAATTACCTGGATAAGGTTTTTTCTGGGGTGTCCCTTTATCCTGAAAGATGAATGTCGGGTAACTCTAAGCTCCATGGACCCCGGGCTCATTTAAGCATCACTTCACCCATTTATTCAACATCCGATATGACTTAATGTTGAAGGACGTAAATAAAATAAATAAATAACAGGATTTTCCAACTGAATTACCATCAGGATCCTGGCATGCACCAACAGTAGCACTGGTGCTGAGCTGGGCAGAGGGGCAGAGAGGTGGGGGAAGGTGACATAGCACTAATAGATAGCTGTGCTGTGTCACTTTTGTCAGTACTTTCATTGAGAGCAATTGAGTGCTTCTCAAAATTGCCGCTTTTTCCCTGCAATTACTCTTTCAGGTTGGCACCAAGTTCCTGTACTCAGTGAGAGATTTTTTCTTTGGAGAATGTCTCAAAGTGGATCACAGCATATGAGCACAATAGTTACGAGCACTCTGTGAATTTATAAAAGAATGTTTAATAGTTAGTAAAGGAGCATCCACTTTTCGCAATTTTCACTGCAACCATATAACTTGCTCGAATAAGTTTTCTGCAGTGTTAGGTTCAATAACTTGGAGGGTAAGGAAATAAAATAATTATCTTTGCATTTTCTTAGCAGCAAACTTGCATCTAAAAAGCACTGTTCTTAAAAACACAAGCCCAGAAATACATGTTAAAATGTATGTAAAATACATGTTAAGTCATTATCAGGAGTGGGCTGTTATTTACATCTTGAGAATTTGGCAGTTCTGATTTTAGTTTCACAATTCATTTGTTTCTTGCTTCGCCAGCAATGACATCGTAGGTTGAAACATGCTTATTTTGCTAGTGCTGTCTAACAGTTGAAGATTTTAGGTTTAAGATGACCTGACAAATAAGGAATTGGGCTTTTCTTTCGGTACTGATAACAAAACATAAATCTTCCCATTTTGTAATGAAGAAGAAACTATAATAACTCACCATCTCTGCTTGAGGGTACAGAGAGTCTCATATGACCTTGCTTGATCTGATTCTGTGGAGATATACAGGAGCAAAATGATTATTATCACTGTTGTCAACCAATGTATGGTATGTTCATTTGTAAAAGGAATCCCTATCATCCTTTAGTATTCATCATTTAATATGGAATACAGTATTTTTATTTATCTATCTATGTCTTAAAAATAGATTGGGGTATGCTAAAACTTCTGAGTATGAGTTACAGAAGGCAAAAACGAACTACAGTGCCTCAGTATTATGCTTTTGAATATCTGGAGAGGAAGGGAGGCAGGCCTTGAGCACCTCTCTGTGTATATGCCCTCATCTTAGCTTATGTTCCCGTAGGAGCTTTTACAAATCTTCTTCCAGGGTGTCCAATTGCTGTTTTATTACCGGTTTCATATACTCCCAATTATATTAATTAATTTTTCACTAGAAATGTTTAAATTTTGGCAATTTTTTGTAAGATATACAAATATTGTTACAAAATAGTATAATTTTGAGAATGATTTTCATGGTTATGTTTAAATCACAGGGCTACCTAATATATGTGCTATATAAAAAGTATTTTTGATATATTTGGGATCATTACTAGAATTGTAACAAATTTTCAGATATAAATATAAGTGGGAGTGCAGACTGTGTCACTTATAGGAGAAATCGTATGAAAACATGCTAATGATAGCAGATATTTTTAATGTAAATATAGGAAAAAGTACTTCGGAATCTTTAGGTATAAATATGTACATATTTTCCTAATTTAAACGTTTTAGCATTGTCCCCCCCCCCCCATAAACTTGGTGTGTGAACAATAAGATATGAGTGCAGAATACTATAAAGTACGTTAATTAGAACTAATGCCCTTGCAATTACAAAATTTCCATTTTTGCATTTATTTATATACATCTATAATTTGCCAGAAACAGATTAGCTAGTCAAAACAATATACAAGAAAAATATTAAATGGTCTGTAGATCTCTTTCCATTGTATAGGTACACTGAATCTACTGTCAGTACCTTTGCATAGTATCAGGTCAAGTTGAGTACATTTTCCGTACTCAGAACGACGTGCAAATGGAGGTTTTGATAGAGTCAACATGAAAAATACAATGCCACGGCCAGGATTTGAACCACGGATCTCCTGGTTTCCGTCCAGTCGCTCTAACCTATTGAGCTACCATGGCCAACTTGCTGTCATGACATTAAATCCTCCATTTGACTCATATATCCCCGATAAACCACTAGGGGCTCTCGCATTCGAGAGAAACCGTTTGTGGCGACTTACTATCGTAAGTACTTGAGTCCCAGGCTTCATCATTTAACTCTTATTAGTTTAGTTAACTGATGGAAATTAATCATTTCTTCATACTAGCCGTATATAGGTTAAGGATTTTTATGGATAGAGTCAACATGAAAAATTGAATGCCACGGCCGGGATTTGAACCACGGATCTCCTGGTTTCCGTCCAGTCGCTCTAACCTATTGAGCTACCATGGTCAACTTGCCGTCATGGCATTAAATCCTCCATTTGACACATATATTTCCCCGGTAAATCACTAGGGGCTCTGAAGGAATTATTAATTTCCATCAATTAACTAAAATAATTAGAGTTAAATGATGAAGCCTGGCACTCAGGTACTTACGATAGTAAGTCGCCATAAATGGTGTATCTCGGATACCTAAATAAATTAAATAGTTTTTGACTTGTTTTCAAATATTCCAATTTTAATTCTTTCAGATATGAAAAATTAATACAAGATTTCAGAAACGTCGCTATTCCTTTTATAGTTATAATGTTTTACTCCTCGAAGATAATTCTACCGAGAATCACAATTTTGCGTCTTTACACCCCTACGTCTAAACGTAGAATTATCTTTTGCCTCTTTATTCGACAGCATATCAACTTAGAATGAATTTAACTCTAGCTGATTTGAAATAATTGAATTGACCGTTGCAATTCAATAATTTCTCTTTGGTTTATATCATCTTTATTTGCTCACTTTCATGACCATACATGTTTGATAAACTTCATAATGTTTTCTTTGAGTCATTTTTAAATAATTAAACGTTCAAACAACATTCCTTAAAAGTGTAAATTAACATTATCATTGTTAAACACATTAACAATTTTCTTTTTCCTTTGCTTCCACCTTTTCAATCACTATTTCACCTTCATTTGTCCTTTTTAATCTCGTTCCCTTTCTACTACAGTTTTCAATAATTTCCAATGAATTCTCTTCTCAATAACGTCAAAATAACATCATTAAAATATAAACAACGTTTTAAGGGTTTGAAATTAAAACAGCTGTTACAGTTCTGTAGGTAAAAAACAAATACAGATATTGTTTGCTAACGATGTTGTCAATTGCTGCCGATGCGCCGGAATTCCTTTTACATACTAGTAAGATACTGACATGGCTATTGCTTTTAAGTACACTTAGAAACAAACCACCGTTGCTGGCTGGATTTGATCAGTAAGCCAGCGCCTAACGAATTGAGCCATCCATTCGACAGGCAAAAGAGATGGACGTCCAAGGAAGACGTGCGCTGCATTAGTCACATCAACCTTATACCAGAAGAAAGGGAGCCTCAGCAGTCAGTGCAGTTATTTGGTTCTACAGTCCTGAAAGAGAGATGAAACGAACTGTCGTGGACGGGAAATTACAGTAGAAAGAGTAGCATTTCAGCATTTGCGTACCGACCGAAAAAAAAAAAAAAAACACGAAAAAGCCCATGGTCAGTGTGGCCGGTACTTCCCGTATGCGCGTCATGGTTAGAGAAAAGTTACGCGAGTTTACGTCACATTTGAATTGCATGTGAAATAGTCGGTAAATACTTCTTGAAAGCGATGAACACTTGCGTGTCATTCCCAAAAGTATAAAACTTGATATTCACACCACGTTTTCTTTTTGAGGGGTGATCTTCGCTTATGTTCCTTTTTATGGTTATTTTGTTTTGTATGTCTTATCGATATAAACTGTAATACGGAACTAGCACGCATTCAGCATGCATCACTATCAATATTCCATACCCTGTCATTGTTTAAAATTATCGTGCCTCACTATAGTTGGCAGAAATATACGTTTTGTACCCATTGTTGCCATTCTAAAGCATGTTAAGTTAAATTTATTAAGTAATAATCTTATATTGAGCCAAAAAGCATAGAGAATTACTTTTTATAACATTGATACCGTAAGTCATAAATAGAAAAAGCACGTGTATGTCCAATCAGCCGTGTGGAGAAGTAGTCCGAGTATTAGCTAGGTCATGGTGCAATGAATTCATTTGCTTGTTTTTGAGAGTGCTACTTCGGTAAATAATTACTTTTTTGACAAGAGTTTCAAATTGTGTTTAGCATTGTAAGGGATTTGATCATCAAAAGCAGTTTCATCAGAAAGGCAATGATCAATAACAGCGAGGACAATTATTGTTCTCAACAACAACGTAATGCAGTTTACTGCCTACGTGAAACAGGTACGTAATTTTGAAGGCTTTTTATAAAGTTATGACTTAAAATTAAGGAGTGCAAAATGGTTTCTGTTACCTTTTGGTGCTGAACAAGCACTAATTTTTAAATGTTAATGGAAGAAACAGGTCTTTTTTTTTTATAAAACTGAATTTACTTAACATACCTTTTCTACTACCCGCATAGTTAAGGCAGACATTCGGTGTGTGGTGTAAATACAGTCTGAGCTACCCTGAATGAAATATTGTATTGGAAAAATGATTACTCACTTTTCATACAGCTGTCATTCTTTAACTGTTTAGTCCCCAAAAGCACTAACAAAGAAATAAAAATCACCACCAATGTTGTCATTTGCTAGGATCATCTTAGAACCTCCGGCGTGCCGACAAATGTCTAGTGTTTAACGCCCGCTTTTACTACATGCGGTACCGCAGGTGATGACACTGATGATACATGAGATGAAGATGGAGCACCGGTGAAATGAGATGGCGGAGGAAACCGGAGATCCCGGAGAAAACCCGCCGCAGCGCCGTGTTTTCCACCACAAATCTCACTTTGCGGTCGCCTGGGATCGAAACCGCGCTGCCTTATCCGGTGTGCCGGAGGAGTTCTTTCACATTTCAGTAAATCTACTAAAATGGGGCATTTTCTTTTAAGAACTTTAGAAAACCATCGTAATCTATTTGATTATAGCGATAGTCAGTGGGTATTCGTTCTAAAGGTTGCGGGTTCAAACTCGACGGAGGTCTAACAGCCTCTAATTTTGGTCCTTAGATAAAGGTCAAAATTTATAGCATGGCTTCCTTCGAAAGGGAAATAAAGCCAGTGGTCTCGTGTTGTAGATTTATGGTACGTAAAAAAGGCCTCTAAGCAAAATTAGGCTGTCTTTAGCCCATTATAGAATACGAGGATGGCCTGAAAAGTTTCCGACCTAATAAACACACAAGCCATTTTTTTCAGTTGTTTTTTTTTTTTTTCCCAACATAGTCTCCTTGTAACTCTACACACTTCTCCCAGCGATGCTCCCATATCTGTAACCCGTCCAAATAGTACTCTGCGTTTTTCTCTGCAAAATAATTGTTCACGAAGCTGATTGCCTCTTCATTTGACGAAAAGCTCTGTCCTCCGAGCGCAATTTTCAGATATGGGAACAAAATGAAGTCGCTTGGGGCTATATCTGGTGAATAAGGCGGATAGTCAAGCAGTTCAAACCGTAATTCGTGGATTTTCGCCATTGCAACCTCTGGAAGGGTGAGACGGTGCGTTGTCTTGGTGAATCAGGATTTTGTTTTTCTGCAAATGTGGCCATTTTTCGCAAGTTATGCCTTCAGCTTGTCAAGTGATGATGCGTAGTGTGCTCCTGTAATGATTTTTCCATTTTGTAGATAACAGGTTAAAATAACTCCATAGCTATCCCAAAAAAACAGTCGCCATCACTTTCCCTGCCGAAAAAAAAAAACAGTTGTTTTGGAGCCGGTTCCCCCTTTGCAGTCTTTGGACTATTTTTGTTTCGGGCGTATAATGGTGTATCCAAGTTTCATCTACAGTAATTAATCGGTGCCAAAACTTGGATTTATTGCGCCTAAATTGCGCCAACAGAGCGTTGGAAATGTTCATTCGAACACGCTTTTAGTCTAACGTGAACAAACACGGCACCCAACGCACGGACAGCTGTCTCATGTCGAAATGTTGATTTAATATGTGACAAACACGTTCTTTTGACATGTTCATAGCCTCTGCTATCTCTCCTACTTTAATTCGGCGGTCGTCTGGCACCATTTTGTGAACTTTGGCGATGTTTCCGTCAGTAGTTGCAGTTTTTGGACGTCCCGGAGTTCATCGTCTCCCAAGCTTTTACGGCCACGTTTAAATTCAGCTGCCCAGACTTTCACTGTGGTAAATGATGGTGCAGAATCCCCTTACACAGAATCCTACTCATCTTTATTTGCGAAGGCATATTGCCTTTCAAAAACAAATATTTAATGACAGCTCGATACTCGATTTGGTCCATTTTCATAAAACGACTCACATAAACTCACTCAAACGACTATTACATAACACTGAGCGTCCAAAATGGCTGAAACTTTGGTGAGTAGCTGTCAACAGTTGAACAACGAAATTCACTAGCTTTTAATTACGTAGAAAATAAAGCTAGCTACAGTGAAGCAATGAGTATTAAAAATATAAATATTTGCAACAAAAACTTCACTTATGTTAAGAAAATGATGTTAATTCTTCTTTCTAATTGAGATCGATTTCACAAATTACTTGCATCGTTAGTCCATCACTAGCTTTTATTTACAAGTGCTGCTATCTTCATGTTGAGGTCGGAAACTTTTCAGACCACCCTCATAGAACACCGAGAACACCCCTGATAAGTAAAACTCAATTTCGCTTTCCCCCAGGACCTACAAGTGCTCAGACCTGAGGAGAAGAAAAGGGATAATGTTGGAATGATTAGGATCACTAAGGAAGGGTTGGGCACTGCGACCAGTCTTGATCTATTGTAATTATGCTCCCAAGTCGGACATCCCCGGGAGGAAGGATGAGGCGAGAGGAGACAGAGGGTGGCCGACCCAAGGAGTGTAGAGGGCAGGTTCCCTACATTTCACTTAAATGGAAACCTTCCCCGGCAGAAAACGACAACGGACATTCCCCTTCTAATGTGGTCCGGAAGCGGTCCCAACAGCCGGTTCGGAGACCGGCAACCGGTTCACACAGAGCATATCATCCTGCCATGCACCACCAAGACACCCGCCGACACTTCTACCGTGAAAGAGACCACCAGATGAGATGAAATGCAGGGAAAGAAAATTCCAGGGATGTCATCAACCTACCTAGCATTCGCCCGGCGATCTGGTAAAACCCTCGAAAAAACTGTTAGGTAGGTCGGCCACGGGAGTCGAAACCAGACCTCCCGAATGCGGGCAACAGACGAAGCCGCCTGAGCCATCCCGCTTGGTTATGTTGTAGTGATTGATGGAAAATCGGCCTAGACACCGCTTTGTCCATCACAGAGTCCACGGCCCTAGCAATAATCACGATGTACAAGTTATGTAAACTTAATTCAGACTGCTTCACAAGCTACTCCCAGAAAGTTCAATAAATGTATACTTTTTATTTTTTCCAAATATGTTAAATATGTGATACTTTAATCAGAATCATATTTCAGAGAATAAAAAATAAGTTTTTAGGTACGTAAAATATGAAGCAATTAACAGTAAAGCAAATAAATATATACAAATATAACAATTTGAAATTTAAAGCTTCACTTATCTTATAAGAAATGATGATAATTTTCTTATAAATCGTCCGGGATCGCGATTTCATGTAAAACTTACACACATCTTCAGCCGGAAACAAAGCTATAGCCATCGTTAAAAACGCTAGGATGTTAATTTGTTCTTGTTAGTACTAACAAAATCTGAAAATAAAACATTTAAAAGCAGAATCGACTGCCGTTATTTCAAAATTCATTACGCGATGTTTCATTTTTAAAATAAATATATTTTCCCAAACCATTAAATCTGTCGGACCATTTAATTGTTTTAATAATTTAACTTCTGGATTTACTTCATGGTTAAATGACAAAAAATGTTCCACTACGGCCGATTTATCAGTTTGTTTATACTTAATGTTACGAAAATGTTATTTCGTTCTGGTTTCTAAATTACATTTTGTCTTTCCAAAATAAACTTTATCACAATCGAAACAATTAAACTGATAAATACCAGATTTTTTATTATTAGAAATTTTATCTTTTTTAGAGAAATGCAATAAATTTTTAATACTATATTTATTTTGAGGAACTAAAGTTATACCAAACTCTTTAATTTTTCTTTTTAATTTTTATTAACCCAAGGTTGGTAAGTAAATTTTTTAAAATTATAATCGTCTTTTATTTTTCTAAGGGTAGAAATATCATTAACAGTTTTTGGTATTTGATTTTTTCATTTTTTATTTAAACCATTAATTAAAGCATAATTAATAATATGTTTATATTTTTATTAAATTCATCTTTATTCAGGTTTTTTATCTAAAAAAGATAAAATTCCTAATAGTTAAAAATCTGGTAGTTAATTGTTTCGATTGTGATAAAGTTTATATTGGAAAGAAAACGTAGTATAGAAACCAGAACGAAAGAACATTTTCGTAACATTACATATAAACAAACTGATAAATCGGCCGTAGCAGATCATTTTTGGTCATTTAACCATGAAATAAATCCAGAAGTTAAATTATTAAAACAATTAAATGGTCCGATAGATTTAATGGTTTAGTAGAAAATATTTATTTTAAAAAACAAACATCACGTAATGAATTTTGAAATACGGGCAGTCGATTCAGTTTTTAAATTTGTTTTATTTTCAGATTTTGGTAGTACTAACAAGCACATATCGACTTCTAGTGTTCGTAACGATGGCTATAGCTTTGTTCCCGGCTGAGGATGTGCATAAGTTTTACAGGAAATCGCGATTCCGGACAATTATAAGAAAATTATTTCTTATACGATAAGTGAAGTTTTAAGTTACAAATTGTTATATTTTTATATAAGGTTTTAGGTGTTTATCCCAGTAAAAGGTAGTTTTGAATGGAAGGATTTTCTCTAATATCCCTGTGTCTTATGTGTGCAACACATTACCTGTATGCAAGATGGAACTTTTATCTAAATTTTTGAAGATATCTGAAAATGTGTATTTCTGGAGTGAAATCTGAATATTGTCGCGGCAACAGGCAATAAAGTTCGGGCACAAATAGAAAACAGACGGCGGATATTGTTTCACGGTAATAAAGAGCTTGCGTAAGCAGTTAGCGTTAGCGATAGCCGGCAACAAAGATAGCTGAGATTAAAGATTTGCTGGCCCAGACAGGGTTTCACGTTTCCGGAAGGTGATAGAATATTCGGATTACGTCATTATATGCCTTATTTATTCCAGAAAAATCTAGTGATTGTACAGAACAGTCTGGAATTCATGAATGGCTGTATAAAAAGAAGCCATGGCTAGTGATGAGTCAGTTGTGTGAGC
Source organism: Mantis religiosa (assembly GCA_030765055.1). Lineage (NCBI taxonomy): Eukaryota > Metazoa > Arthropoda > Insecta > Mantodea > Mantidae > Mantis > Mantis religiosa. The sequence continues at coordinate 216,839,127 of CM060947.1, read as the reverse complement.
TGATCAGAACGCTGTTTCTTATTGTCATCGATCTTGGAAGATTGTGTTGTGATATGTGATATAATTTTGCTGCTACGGAGTGTATCTTTATGCAAATAAAGAACATTTAGAATTTCGGCAAATTGGACTTTTAATTCTAACCCACAAAGTCACAATATCAAAGTTTTGTGTGGAGTGTAATACTTGTAGTAGGTGCGGGGTAAGTAGTGGATAATACAAATAAGAGCAGTTATTTCATTAAAATATACAGAATTATTCCAGCGAGACTTTGTAAACAGTAATCGGAAGGCTGTAACAATGCACACAAAGTATATCAAGGAAATTTCCAAGACTGGAGATTACATAAAATTCATAAAATCCACTTGCAATGCGGAGCTCGCACTCAAAGGGAAAATGCACAAATTTACCAAGACGAATGTTGGAGAAGCAGTTTTGCCATGTGCTGAAACTTGCGAGAGTAGATCAAAACTTATTAATGAATGCAGGTTCTTTGTCGTAACACAATAGTCCAACAAAGGGTTTCCTGAGAATCGGCTTCGGAGATCAAAGAGATTCATTAGCGAACTTCAGTACGCTCTCGTAAATCACATAAGCTCGGAGAGAATTAAATTAAAAAATTACTTTTTTATGTGAGCTGCCGTGACAGCGGAAATATGATTAATTACTTTTAGAAATATGTTGTCCATGGCATAGTTGGAGAGATTGGTGATTACAGCCTAGACGATCTGGGGCTTGTTCCATCAAATCTCGTACTTTCGGAATTGAGAAGTAATGTTAAACTGTGGCGAAATTAATATCGAAAATAAAATCAGAAAATCGTTCACCGAAGCGTAAAGTTTTGCCTCCAATACCTTTTAGAAGAAGGAAATGTAAGGTATAATAAGTTTATGCTGGAGTACCTAAGTAGCTACTAAGGATCTGCGCGATTCCACCATTCATCCTGAGCCTAATAAACATTACAGAGGTGTTTCGAGATCCTGCAGGGAAAATCGTTATCGTTTACTTTGAAAATGAAACTTTACGTTATTTCGTACTTTCTCCAAAAGTACTTCTACTAATAGTTTTCTCACGTAATATGGGAAATAAAATTAGTTTTCTTTTTCTTTCAAGTTGAGAATTTGTAGCATTTCTAACGTCACCAATTAGTATTTTTTTTTCTTTCTAAAATCTAAAGATTCCATCTGAATCTACACGCAACAGAAGTTTTACATACACACACATAGCAGTTGGCAGGCTGAGGAACAGCCCGAAGGGGGTTAAATCGCGTACCTGCTCTGGATAGAGCTTATCCACGTAGTGACGGGATGTGGATGTTGCAGGATGTCTGGTGAAAATTATGTTGGAGGAAAGAACGGAGGTAGCATGTTGCTCCTCAACGACTGATGACTCGGGTGCTACGCCCCTCGTGCACCGCTGTGTATTAGTTAATCAACTAGGAAAGGCAGAAATTTAAGTATCCAGACAAAAGTCTTGGGTGAAATGGGTGCCTTATGGTTACCGGTAGTGTCCGCAAACCATGTGGGGTAGCCGGTGCTTTAAGCGTAGTTCATGGGGTAAATAGTCCCCAAGAGATTTAACTAGGGCGCTCTGATGTTGGGGTGATCTCTCGTAAAATTTGGTGGCCCGGCGCCTAATTTCATCCTCCACATAACGGAGGGATGAAGCCTCGTGAAGTAACCTCGCGGGGAACCTTCTACATACAGAATAAACAATCCGAAGACATTTATTCTGTAGGCGCTGGAGTAGTATCAGATTGGATCCTGCGGCCATACCCCAGACTTCACACGCGTAGAGCATGGTAGGGAGGACTAGAGCCTGAAAAAGGCGCAACTTCAGGGGAACAGACATCACAGACCGCCACACAGGGTATAGCGATGCTGAGGCACCGCACGACCAATGCGATAGCTCCCGGATGTTCTCCGGAAAAGTTATTGCCTTAACCAGCTTGACTCCCAAGTATTTGATTGAATTCTCCCACCTAATCCTTTACCTAAAACAAGTCAATGTGGGGAAAGCGGCGCTTGGTGAACTGGATTTCTTGGCTTTTCTCCGTGTTGATGGACACTCACCAAAGCGTGTACCATTCTTGGAGAAGGCTCAGGTGTCGTTTTATGAGGTTGAAGGCCCTGCATGGATTTCTGTTTGTGCAATTTAACAGTATGTCGTCATCATACTGTGCTATATTGACGTGCTGTTCAGTGGGAAGGTCAGCCACATAAACGCTATAGAACGTCGGGGATAACACAGAACCTTCGGGGACTCCGCCTCGGATGCACCTTCGTGTAGATGTTTTTCTCGCCACAGTGACAGTGAAGAAGCTGTGTTTTAGAAATGAATGAAATAGGTGTGTAGTAGGTAGTGAAGTAGGTAGCTCCAGATGGATGAGCTTGTAAAGGAGACCCGCGTGCCAGGTCGCAGAGAGACCATGTCCAGAGAGACCGCTGCAATGTATGCTTTGTCGTGGAAATCCAGGGCTGCAGCCTCCATCACACGCAGCAACTGCTGTGTCGTAGAATGCCCAGGACGAACACCAAACTAGAGGGATGGCTTGAATGTCTCCCAATAGGGTAGGGGGGGGGCGCAAGCGGGCTAAGACTAGTCTTTCAAAAACTTTCGAGAGAACAAAAAGGAGACCGATGGAGCGGTAGCTGGCAGGAGCCTTTTACAAATTAGAGAAATGATTGTATAGTGCATTTAGGAATCTATTTATCACTATAGCCAATCAGAATATCTTCTCCATGTGAAGTAAATCACGTGATAGTAGCTAGTTCCGCTTTACACGTTAGTTGCGATCATTCTAATTATAAAACCGATAAAATGAACCAAGAATGTTTACAGAGCGCTTCCTATAATTGTAGTGAAGTAAGTGGGTCTCCACTAAGCCTAATGTTTAAAATGCCTGACTGAGGGATTTGGTCTCCGTGTACTCCAGTTAGCTTTTTGGACCAATACATTACTCGTACTTTAACAATATTGTTGCTACTCTTCAAATCCTTTATTTACTCAATATACTATTATAATTTCAGTGATCCAATGTGTATTTCCTTAATAAAGAGGTGACCACGGAATGAGGATATGACTGGCTGACTTGGTGTGTTCTATCGGACTCCGCCCGCCTTGGTAGCGTAGATGGTAGCGTGTCTGCCTCACGTTCAAGAGGTCCCGAGTTCGAATCTCAGTCAGTGCGAGTTCCCTGGATAAGGTTTTCCGGGGTTTTCCCTTATCCTGAAAGACGAATGTCGGGTAACTCTGAGCTCTACGGGCCCTGTGCCCATTTGAGCATCATTTCACACATAACATTCATCGTCCGATATGAAAAAAAGAAAAAAGAGAAACTATCGGACTCCCTGCCACATTCTGCGTATATCTTGGGCTAGGGTCCTCTCTGCAATCGTTTGAACACGCTAGCAGTCAGCTGTATCTCTAACTATATAATTTCTAACCGCTGGCCGTGCAAATACTGCATAAATATACGTTGAAAATAAGGGAAATCAATGGTTCAACGTCAGGAAAAACATGTCTTAGTTTTTTCATGGCCCTACAAGTGTGAATTCTGGACTTTTAGTCCATAAATCCCTGGATTAAAAACCAAAAGCAGTATTGTAACAAAGGTATTAAGCACGCAATGCTCTAAGACGTTGAGTTGATAACTGCAATGACTTCGGTAAGAAATGTGACTGAAAGATAACATTTTTAAGTTCGTAAACGGAATTTTTTAAAATTGCAAGAGGAGTGAAGAAGTTTACATATCCAACAAAAAGGAGATAAAGAAACATTCAGCCAGAAAAACTATTAAAATGAGCAGTATGCATTTATTTTACGTTTTAAAACAGCTTGTCGTGTCTTACAGTAAGCTGTTAACAGTAAACTATTGAAAATATGTGATATTATCATCATCATCATCATCATCATCATCAATCATCATCATAGGAATGCATATTAAAGCAAAATGAAAATGCTAATTTCGAATGATAATGTGTGTAGGGGATGATCCCCAAATCAATTGGTAAACACAATCCTTCTGATTTTTAAGATGGCCGTTAACTTACAGTAGCCAATTTTTTACGTAATGTTTTTGAATTCGATAATTCTCCGAAAATCTCAGCGAAATGGTTACTATAAGGTGCGACCCTGTTCTATAAAACATAACCATAAAATCAAATGTTTTTCTACCAATATAAGAGTGGCTTCATAAAAAAATGATTGCACGTGACATTTTGTAAATAGTTATCTGAATAAGCAAATTGGTTTGTTTACCTGAAGGTCATCCCAAACGAAACATATTATGTGCATTTTGTAATGCTGTCCAGAATATAGGAATATCAGTTTAGGCCACCAAGGTTTAAGCCCTTGAAGATGATGAAGAAGAAGAGAAAGAGAAAGCTGCTACTCTATAAAACATTTGGTCTTCACGTTGCGAGTGTGTCGAGATAACGAAGACAGACAAGCGGCGTTACCTTTGCACTGATCTGTCCGCAGGGCCTCCCGCGGGATTTGAGCGCAACTTCAGAACCTTGGCATGGCATTGTACAGTGCATTTACAAACCAAATCGTCCGCAGCCATGGCGAGCGATGATTTCATCATAGACGTATCTTTGAGGAAATCAAGAAATATCTTTAAATATGGAACATTTCCTGCGAACAGCCAAGGATAGACGTAAGAAAACTGCTTCTTGGAAGAGAGTTTCTGGAGGTCTTTGTACTGACTTCCGACGCAAGTCAGAACACAAAGTCTCATATATTAGCAAGTGTACTTATAGTCCCGCTGCTCGAACGGTTACCATGGCTTTATCTTTGTTAATAGCAACCTCTCAGATAACGCACTGATTATTCTTGTAAGAGTGAAATGGGAACTGCCGGGCTTATCCATGGTAACCGTTCCAGCAATGCGATTATACTATTCATTTGTTTTTGTAGTCTACGGGTATCGAAATAGATTTTTTTTTTCATTCTAACAAAGCGTTTTCATATGGATTTCAAATATCTATACAAACTTCTTGCATCACACTTCGCTTTATTGGTCCCGTTACGCTATAATGTCAAATGAAATTAGAACTGACTTACTGAAATCTATGTGAAGCAGATTTAATTCAGAGTTATTTGAGGTCGGAGAATTTAAAATTTGGAGGGTGGAGCTTTATACATAAATATAGAGCTTCATTTAATTTTAATCACTATAACCACGGACTATTGGAAGGACCCGTGATAAAACTGAGCTTAATGGCAAGCCGGAATTATTAGCATATTATTTCCCTGCTCTGTGTGCCTTCCCCGTAAAGTACATTGTCATCAATGGAAAAACCCGGGTAAAACCCGAAAAAACCTTCTCCAGATAACTTACGCTGACCGAGATTCGAATTCGGGGCCTCTTGAATATGAGGCAAACACTCTGTCAGCACTGTGCAGAGGTGTGCAACTTGTTTCTCGTACCAAGCTAGTGCCGAAGGCAACCTGTGTAGATTTTCTCTTTTCCCGGATATTTTTAAAATAAATGTTGTGATACTGTACTATTTTTATTTGTTATAAACATATGTGTAAAGGTCAATAGGAATACACTATATTTAAATAGTTATTGAATCGTTTTTATTGTTTCATTTAATGATGTACTGTATTTAGAATTCAAAGGTTTTAGTCCCGTGCTTTTTTTAAATAACATTTTCTGTTCGCATTGAATGACAGTAGAAAGTATTTATGAATCTTTTAGATTGTAAAATTCATACAATTCTTACTGTTCGTTAAGAACATTACGTTTGCAAGAGTTTTGTTGAATATACACTTTGCAAATTGTATTTAGGATATTCTGTTCGTATGTGAACAGACAGCTTTCGATGCAAACAGCTATGCAATTATCATAAGCTTATTGCAAGACTGGTGTGTGTAAAGAATGGAAGAAGAAAGGCAGTTTAGTGTGTTAGTACCCTAGAGAACGGGAGACCTTGAGGCAGCAGTTGATGTATGTGTGTTGAGCGTGCAACGACATTTTCGAGGCCAAGGTCTTCCTCCCCCACTTTTCCTTTCAGTAATGATCCTCATCACTCGCCCACACCACGGCAGCAGAGCTAGATTCTCCTCAGTTGCTTTCCGCATATTTCTACTGCATACACACAGCTTCCAAAACATCGCTTAAATCGCATTCTTTAACATAATATATAATACATTTTCTTAATTTGTTGGCAGAAAAGTAAATACTTTAATGTGAATTATAGATACGATAAATCGTGTATAGAAAAGCTCGATTGCATGAGCGCGTGAGAAACAAAAGAACGCGCACCTTCAAAGTTTCGTGCTGACGTTTTTTTTTTTAAATTTTTTAAGAGCCCATTGCATCTGTAAAGGTTAGGCGTTGGGCACGGATATATTCATTATTTAATGAAGCCTGAGCTTTCTGATCTTTACCATGTGCTTTCGTGCTTTACCATGTACATGAATAAATTTCTGCATGAATGAAAATATCTTAGCACGCATTTAAAATACTTACTTAATTGTATTGGTTAAGTACAATCTTCGCATACCATACACTCAGTCTGATGGTGACATCCCCTCACCCTATTTGGTTTAGGCAGCATCTGGTAAATCCTGCATATTAAAATGTCCTTATTAAATGTAAGTTATAGTTTGACGCAACTGTTTGCCATTCGCCTACATGCACACGTGGTCTTTCTATAAAAATGTGATTTATTACCCTCAAATCATTTCAATGTAAAATATAGATCTGGTTGAATTGTAGTGATAGTAGCAAACAGGAAAAGATTGCAATACGTCATTCAAGTAATGAAAGGAAACGCGTACGTAAGGAAAAGCTGAAAATACAATTTATCAGGTGTGAGGTCGGAGATATTAGAGGTGGACTTAACACCTCGACCTGTAGAAAATCTTTGGTACTTATGTCCCTCTCCCCCAAGAGGAAGAGATGAGGTGAGAGCAGACAAAGAGCGGTCGGATTAGGAGCCAGTGCAGCAGAGGGTATGTCCCTACAATTTACCTGTTGACATTCTCCAGTGACAGATCGTACAACCGACTCTCCTTCCCTCCCATTCGGGAGCCCAGGCCGCTCACGTTCTGGAGGACCAAGGGTTACAAATATCTAATTCCCTGCCAAGCCACAGGATGAAGGTGAAGTGAAATGGAGAGACAAGACATTGATATGCCCACCTCTATGTTGTGAGAGCAGCGTGAGTACCCAAGATTCAAGATGTCCCAAGTCTGTTACCTGGATGAGATCTTTTCGTGGTTTCCCTTATCCTGAAAGATGAATATTGTGTAACTCACAGGTCCCTAGGTTCCGGGCTCATCTGAGCATCATTTCACCCATTTCATTCATCGCCCGATGTGACCCAACTGGCTAAAGAACGTTAAAAATCTTTAAAATAAAAAAGAAAGGGGATGTAATACTAGTCCGCTTAGCGGGCCAAGAAACGCATGGGTTGGGATGGGTTGTTCGCGAACATCGACCTCAGGACCTCGTGAATGCGAGTCGTTATAGTGACGCCACTTCACTTGGTGAAAAGCTACGCTTATGCTCTTTCTCTCAATTCGGCAAAAACTCATGCATTCTCGCAAGTTTTTCCTTTTAAGTTCATTTGAGTCAAATTTTTCAGAATTAACCATCTCATTTTTTTTCTTCCATGGTTTCGTTACATTTTTGCAATGTTCACATCGGCGGCCGTTCTCCTATTGGCGATGGTTTTTAATCATTAGATGACGCACATATTCGCACTCTCATTCATACTTCCAGACTCTGGGGAAGTTGGGAAACATCTTGGTTGGAGAAAAATTCCCACCCCCGCTGGGAATCGAACCCGGGACCTCTAGCACGGCAAGCAGGTGCTCTACGGGGGCAGTCCCATCTCATTTTGTTTCCTGAGAAATTATAAAAAGCTTGTATCTCCCTTCCTATTTCGCTTGAATTATCAATATGGACCATCTTGTGTAGTTTGTGTAGCCTACTGTTATACCGCCACATGTACATGTTGTTTAAGTCTGTCCTTTATGATTCGGGCACTAGGCTTGAGACAATAACTCGCATTATCTTATTGAATCTTGTTGAAGTCGGAAGGTTTTTTTTAGGTCCTCTGACATTAATCACATCGGACGATGAATGAAATGGGTGGAATGAAGCTCAAATGAGCCCAGAGTCCATAGAGCTTAGTTACCAGACATTCATCATGCAGGATAAGGGAAAGTCCCGGGGAAAAAACCCTTATCCAGATAACTCGCCCTGACTGAAATTCGAACTCCGGACCTCTTGAACAAGAGGCAGACACGCTACAATCTACGCTACCGAGGCGGACACGTCGGAAATGTGCATCCTAGCTGAAAAAAAAAAGATGCCTAAGTGAAGCATAGTATGGAGTAACACATTTCTTAAATACGGTGAAAAACGGCATGCAGTTAAAGTTGATGTTTGAGCAAGATCCGGGGTTTCTTTCAAACGTAATCACTGCTGATGAAACTTGGCTACATCATTTTGATCCTGAGAGCAAACAGCAAAGCTCAGTATGGAAATCTCCTTCATCACCAACCCCCCAAAAAGCAAAAGTGGTTGCTTCTGCTGGGAAAGTTATGGCCATCTCATTCTTTGATATTCATGGAATGGTTTATCAGCATGTTGTTTCTGCACACACATCAGTAATTAGACAATACTACAGGGATTTCCTGTAAGTGCATATCAGGCACAAAAGACCACATTTCCGTGAAGCAGACTGGATGCGCGGCCGCATATTGCCAATGTTGCTGAATATCTTGCAAAAATCAACGTGAAGTGCATCCCTCACCCTCCCTATAGTCCGGATTTAGCCCCATGTGACTCTTTGCTATTCCCTAACTTGAATAAATGCCTTCGTGGGAGGCATTATCTATCATCAGAAGCAGTGGTGAAGGCTGTGGAGGCGATTTCGAAGGATCTCTCAAAAATTATATTCAGCATGTCTTTGAAGATTGGCAGAAACGCTGGTACAAGTGCATCGCATTCAGGGGAGACTATTTTGAGAAGTACCATCAAAATTATGAGGATGAGTAAAGGTACGTTGTCAAAAAAAGAAATTGTAGTCATTCTTTATTGAACAGCCCTCGTAGTTCATTTGTCTTTGACTATTTTACATTACACCTGAAACTTACCCCATTATAATTGTGTTAGGTCATAATTGTTATTACCTGCATATTTGTGTAAATTTTGAGTCATAGGAGCATCTTTTGTTTTGTAAGTTATGGTGATTTTTAGGCCATAAAAGTCTTAGCCTTCCTTACCATAGAATCCTATTGAATGAGATATAATTTTCAGTTGCGTTTGAAATGCATAATTCCATTTTTAAAACTCTAAAGGTTTTTTCCCCCTCAGTGAAACTTAGGAAATAATTCGTTATACTCCTCACAAGGAACATTGAAAGCTAAACCAGTCACACTTAAACCCAAAATACGTTTATAAGGCTGATGAGCTCTGGAGGGTCCACTATGTCTCAAGTGGTAAAGCAGTTTAAAGGTCGGCGGTATCCCTTGGAGACCATATACGCTAATGCTTCCGCTGAAATCTGGCTTCAACTGATTGTAATGTTAAGCATGCATCATCCCCTAGCGGCCTTGCTTTAGAGCAGCCGCCATTTGCATACTGAAGCGGAAACTGCACCGCTTATGTTTTATAAAGATGGAAAAATCTTAGGAGGCTATCCTCATCTTCCTATGGGAATTCTGCACTACAAATAATTCATGTTATAAGCTTTTAGAAATTCGTAAGTACATTTCTCTCAACACATTGCTTTTGAGATCTCTTGGCAATTTTGTTGCTTTAGAGAATAAGACTTCTGTATTATTTCAGTATTGTCGATCACTGGCAATTTAACTTGTTTAAAAAATAAATATTAATTATGCAAAAAATACATTTTGAATTAATTATTCTCTGTTTATAAAGCATAAAAAATCAAACATAAAATATAACTTCACATTGTAGTAAATCAAAGTATTTCAAATGTAATCAGGCAGTGTAAATCGTTAAGAATTTGCCCTGCTAAAACGTAAGGATCGTCATGATAAGGCACTTCTAGAACATTGTATGTTAAATCATAAGATCCAAACAGAAAAATTACTGAAGTACCAGAATACCATTTATTGTTACTATACTCGTTACTGTAAAAGTCCAGTTTTTATTAAAAGTGTTTTATGCCTTTATCGTTCTGAGCTTGTGAAATTTAAAGTGCGGGTTTAACAACACAAGTAAAAGCTGCAAAAGATAGAAGAGCTACCATACTTAAATGTTAACTTTATTATTCAGAATCTTCCATACCTGGCATTTAGTGGTAAGTTTAGCGTTTTTGGAAGTCAGAATTGGGGGCCGAATTACGATTTTGCACTACCTCACTCTCTGGCTTATCGATGTTAGATGGAAGAAAAATAAATGTATATATTCTACAAAAAATGCACATTTGAGGTCCCCGAACAACACTTGCATTTTACCGTGAAGGACGACTGCTTCACATTTACGAATCAAGATCCTTGTTTGAGGGGTCCTTGTGTGCACCAAGATTTCTTATCGTTTACGTGAAAGTAGAGGAATATTGTTCATCTCAAAAATTAAGTCCAATTTTATCAGTACACTTTCGAAGTCCACTGAGCTCCAACGATACTTGCGTCTATGTAAAAGAGAGTAAAAATATTGTACTTGGAGGTGCGTTCAAGTTATAACATTTTTTTTTTTTTTACTCAGGACTGGGACCAGATAGGAACTTGTTTTTTTTTTAATACACGTGGACACTTTATGAATGCGTGACAGAGATGGCAGCACTGTACAATGCATATAACTCTAGTGGCAGCGACAAAATTTAGAACTGTATTTGATAATTAAAATGGCGACATTTTCATTGCAGGAACAACGTGTAATCATTTGTTTTCTCCATTTTCATGGTGTGACACCTGTTGAAATTCATCGCCACTTGAGTGAGGCATGTGGTGATGGTACACGAATGTGTGCGCGCCTCGGTAGCGTAAATGGTAGCATGTCTACCTCACGTTCAAGAGGTCCCGAGTTCGAATCTCGGTCAGGGTGAGTTACCTGGATAGGATTTTTCCGGGATTTCCCCTTATCCTTACAGACGAATGTCGGATAACTCTAAGCTCCATGGACCCTGGACACATTTGAGCATCATTTCACCTATTCACCGTCCGATATGACTTAATGTTGGAGGACGTAAAATCACAAAATATTACATGGATGTGTCTAATATGCGTTCCTGGGTGCGACAGTTCAATGATTTTTTTTTTTTTAAATTTACGTCCTCCAACGTTGAGCCATATCGGACGATGAATGGAATGGATGAAATGATGCTCAAATGAGTCCGGGGTCCATGGAGCTTAGTGTTATCCGACATTCGTCTTACAGGATAAGGGAAAACCCCGGAAAAAACCTTATCCAGGTAACTCACCGTGACCGCAGTTCAATGAAGGCTGAACATCGTGTGACAACAAAGACAGTTGCAGATATCGCCTCCAAAATTGGCATTTCCGTGAGATCTGTGCACACAATCCTGCATGAAGATCTGAAAATGCTTAATCGGCGATCCTCCAAAACAATGTTCTCCACTTGCTGGATCACGTCGTCAGACTGGTTGGTGCGAGGCCGTGACTGTCTTGATTTGTCACACGATGTTGTGCTTTCATTGAACTGTCGCACCCAGGAACGCACATTAGATACATCTATGGTACCATCACCACATGCCTCACTCAATTGGCGATGAATTTCAATAGGTGTCCGGCTACGAAAATGGAGAAAACGAATGATGACACGCTGCTCTTGCAATGAAAACGTCACTATTTTAAGTATCAAAACCAGTCGTTACTCTCGTCGCTGCCACTAGAGTTCTATGCACTGTAGAGTGGTGCCATCTCTGTCACGCATTCACACAGGGTTCACGTGTATTTAGAAAAAAAAAATCAAGTTTCTATCTGGTCCCAGTCCTGAAAAAAATAGGTGTTATAACTTGAACGCCCCTCGTATATACATAATTTTCTTTACTCTTACCCAAATGACCTTGTTGTCGACGGGCCCTTAAACACCACACCACCACCACCACCACCTTTACTCTTACGCAAACCATTCTCACAAAAGCGTCCTCTTTCAGGTCCAGTTAAGCATTACACTTCATTACACAAATATAAATATTTGCAACTAAGGCTTCACTTATCTTAAGAAATTGATGTTAATACGTTTTTTTAATGGAGATCGATTTCACAAACAAATCGCTTTCGTCAGTCCAAAGAAAACAAACTCCATTTTCCAATACTTTTTCAAGGAAAATAATTTTTCTTTGGACTGAAGACGCAAGGGATTTATTTTTGAAATCGATCTCCGTTAGAAAGAAGTATTGACATCAATTTCTTAAGATAAGTGGAGCCTTAGTGGCAAATATTTATATTTATGTAATATTTATTGCTTCACTGTAGCTAGCTTCATTTTCTACGTAATTAATACACTTCATTACTTACACATTTCGGTGTAGGTGAGGACATTAAATATTTCTTAAAGCAATCTCTGATTGCTTTGAAATTCTGATTTTCTTCTATGCATTCACACGACTTATACTCATTCTTCTACACATTATTCCTTTATATTCTTATGTTTATTTTTGGTCAATTAGCTAAACGTTTAGTCCACATTCTGTTGTAGGATACAACAGGTATAAGCGATGTTTTAAAGAGCATGTCGTCATTTGATGTCTTTAGAGTTCCATCCTCTTTACATGACACGAGGAAAGAGGAAGACAGAAGGGAGGGATGTAAGGACTTTACTATCCGTGGAAATTAAAAGCAACAAAAAATGTTTTCGTAAATGAGAAGAAAGAACGAAAGAGACTCGTGCTTTAACTATATCTACATGTTTAGTGTAGTAAGATTTTGTTTCTGTCTTACGGTGCACCAATTATACATTTCGCCCGCCTCGGTAGCGTGCTGTCTCATGTTCAAGAGGTCCCGAGTTCAAATCTTGGTCAGGGTGAGATACCTAGATAAAGTTTTTCCGGGGTTTTCCATTATCCTGAAAGACGAATGTCGGTTAACTCTAACCTCTGGGGCCTTGGGCTTATTTTAACGTCATTTCATCCATTCCATTCATCGTCCGATATGACTTAACGTTGGAGGACGTAACTACTGATCCTGATAATGCTTCTGTAGCTCTGTAAGCAGTATCGAACTGTTCCAATGACAAATCATTACCAATAAATCTTTTACGCATGTTGAAAGTTTATTTTTAATGTATATGTATTTAAGAAATAACAAGAATGGTATCCATTGCAAAAAGGTTGAGACGTACTGACGTAAGCCAAGTGAAAGCTGAATTAAAATGTGTTTGATTTTGTATCATATATAATTATCCCTGCTTTGTTTTCCATATTGTTGTTCATATTGCCTGTATACTATAATATGTGTCTTATGTAAACTTTTGTACATATATATGCTATTAAACTTTATACCTCTGGACATTTTCAATGTTCACAGCCTTTTCTGGCTACAAGTGAACCTACTGAACGCAAATCAATCTAATATAATCTACCAATATTAAAATTACCAAAATTACCAATAATATTAATTTGTATTGCGTATATTTTAAACATAGGTAGGTATTTTAATCCAATTCGCTAGAGCCATTTTGGAAAAAATAAAACAAATAAATGTTCATTGTAAGGTTGGTTTGCATCGAGGGTTGAAAACCTTAGTGTCACATTCTTGAAAGATGCTGAGCTGTATCAAGCTTGGTATTTAACCAACTTTTTTTTATTTTATTTTTTTTATGCTACTCATAGCTTTTTTCTAAAAGTGCGTTCTTTCCCCCTTTTTTTGTTTTTGTCATTCTTAGGGAGTACAAAAGCTTAGATTAATGTAATTTACAACCTAATCCTTATGGTAATGTTGGAACTTCCATTTATTGTAAGCTATTACTAGAGCTCGGACTTTTTCATATTTGCATGTTTTATTCTTTGATAGTAAGTAATAAATTTATTCCACATTGTAAGGAGATTATTACGGATGTTTTATGGTGCATATAAATGCATGTTTAAGGGGTTAATGCATATTTAACTAATTTGTACATATTTATGCATAGGTATATTTTACTTTTTCAGCAATGATTCCTATCATATTTTACCCCAATGCCTTAAGAAGACGAGAAAATTTCTCTTTTACTGCCCGGTTTCTGTAGGACTTAGATATCATGTTTCTAAACCCATAAAAGGTCGCCGAAAATGAGAATGTAGCTATCAACAATGAGCGCTTCCTGATATAAAAATCTGCCGCTCAACAGTCGTGCGGCAAATCTTTAAAGTTCGGTGCACTGTTGACTCATAAAACTTGATATTATGGTTTGTATTAAAGTTTCAAACGAAGCCGTCTGTCGCAAGGAAAACATATGCAAGAACTAAAAGTGTCTTTTTCACTTTACTTTTAAACTTGTACTAACGTGCTGCAATCGTAATTTCTGAAGAGTGAGCAGTAGGAAAGGGAATATTAGGAGGGCTGTTCAATAAAGAATGATCACAATTTTTTTTGACAACGCAGCTTTACTCATCCTCATAATTTTGATAGTCCTTCTCAAAATAGTCTCCCCTGAATGCGATGCACTTGTCCCAGCGTTTCTGCCAGTCTTCAAAGACATGTTGGAAACCATTTTTGAGAGATCCTTCAAAATCGCCTCCGCAGCCTTCACCACTGTTTCTGATGATGGATAATGCCTCCCACGAAGGCGTTTCTTTAAGTTAGGGAATAGAAAAAAGTCACATGGGGCTAAATCCGGACTATAGGGAGGGTGAGGGATGCACTTCACGTTGATTTTTGCAAGATATTCGGCAACAGCATTGGCAATATGCGGCCCCGCATTATCGTGGTGCAGCATCTAGCCTGCTTCATGGAAATGTGGTCCTTTGCGCCTGATATGGAATTGCAATGTTTTCAGGACATCCCTGTAGTATTGTCCAGTTACTGATGTGTGAGCAGGTACAACATGCTGATAAACCATTCTATGAATTAGACCGCGCCGTGGCTCAGTGGTTAGACCGCTTGGCTCTCACCAAGGCGGCCCGGGTTCGATCCCAGGCGACCGCAAAGTGAGAATTGTGGTGGACAACACGGCGCTGGGGCGGGCTTTCTCCGGGACCTCCGGTTTTCCCCGCCATCTCATTCCACCGGTGCTCCATCTTCATTTCATGTATCATCAGTGTCACCGCCTGCGGTGCCGTATGTAGTAAAAGCGGGCGTTAAACACTACACATTCCATGAATATCAAAGAATGATTTGACCATAACTTTCCCAGCAGAAGCAACCACTTTTGTATTTTTGGGGGGGTTGGTGATGAAGGAGATTTCCACACTGAGCTTTGCTGTTTGCTCTCAGGATCAAAATGATGTAGCCAAGTTTCCCCAGCAGTGATCACGTTTGAAAGAAACTCTAGATCTTCCTCTAACATCAACTTTAACTGCATGTTACCTCCATTGCAGCGGTAGGCGATACTGAACATGTCTGAACTTACCTGGTTCTCACAGGCGGGAACCAGGAGTACCAACAATGAAACTACTATGGCGTGTTTGTTTCACATTAAGTAACAGAATAATAAGACTGAATTTTAGTTCGAAAAATTATGACCGTAAAAAAATTATGATCTTTCTTTATTGAACAGCCCTCGTACAATGCCGAAGGAGAAGAGCAGTAAAGTCGTTTTAGTTTAATGGAAATTGAATGATGGATTGATGGAAATCCTTCTCTTAACAACAGATGGAAGTATAGTACTGTGCAAGTGGTTTAAAACATTAAGTTTTATTTTTGTATTTTCAGAATATTTTAATACAATTTTAACAAAATAATAGTTTGTTTTTCGAGTTAGTCATTGTTGATTTTATTTAATTAAACTAAACCCATATTTTTGTACCATTGTTGTAGGTACCCTGCAACAAAAAGTATAGGTTATGCAACATCTACGAACAGCTGCCCATAGAAATATAAAACATTTTAAGTGACAGAAGAAAATCGTTTCTCCAGAAAACGATGAAAAATATTTAATTCTTTATTGCAATAGACTCCACCAATACTAAAACACTGAAAGAGAGACTAATACATATTAATTGGTGCTTTGTTTAAGAATTTACTATTTGATTTTTTCAAGATTAATAAATGTGAGAAAGATGAAATAATTTAGTTTATGTAAAACGCATATATAAAGGTTATGGAGCATATTTAGCATACTTGTAGTGCATTGATGCATGTATATTTTCATACTTCATAATGCAAAAATCCGAGCTTTAGTTATTTCATTCTAAATTAGTTATTTCCTGCTTTATATTTTCGGTATTTCATATGTAGTTTACCTCATTCAACATTAAATAATTTCGAAAGACTTTTTACAGTATGTAAAAACTTCTGTTATTCTCCCTAATTTAAGCGTGTGAACGTTTGCTAGTTCTCCTTCCCCTCTCTCTTTTCTCTTTCTCCTTTCACCCACATGAGCTCGCAATAGAACAAAATCGACATAAAGCAGTTGTGTGTAACGTCTGAACCTTGCTCATTGACATGGAAGAACCGTGTAGTTGTAATTTGAAAGCATTTACAGGCAAATATTTGTTTAAGGTTAACGCAATGTTGACAAAATATACCTGTGAAATTGTAATAGCTAAAGAAAGTCTTATTTGTATACACTATTTAGTTCTTTGTTTCATCTAGCAACTTGTTGCTTGTCTGTTTTTCCTCGTATGATTTATGTCACTCTGGATGACTCAGTTGGTTACATGCTGGCCTACTGATCCCAACGTCACGGGTTCAAACCCTGCCCAAATTGATAAAGGAACTCCTTATATGATCCTAACAATTGACAGTGTCTTTAATCAACATTTTAATTTTATTTGTCATAAGTTTTATTCACGCATAGTTCCTGATGTCACTAATGAATTCCGATCTTCTTCTTTCCGAACACCTGAAACCAAAATCAACTGTTGTACATTATCTACTAATAGTCATTGGAAACATATACGTGCAGCTTACCAAATTTGTTGCGTTCGTCCTTTTAGTAATCAAAGTATTGCATTGATAATGTAATGACGGTAATAAGCCTACAAATTTCACCTGAGATCCTACTTTCCCGTGACTTTCTTGTACATTTGCAAAATAATAATGGATGACAAGGTAGGAAATGTACATACATACTGGATATTGTTGAAAACTTGCTTTCTTTTAATTTAAATTGGTAAAAATAAACGTTAGTCGAAAATAATGTGATTGTAAGCATTTGTGCATTTGTATAGTACATTTTACTAACACTGCTACACACTTTTCACCATAAATTTCACTTTGTGCAGAAAATTATGAAGCAGCCTTGATTGAGCAACCTTTTCCCCCAGTGATATAGTAACCTACTTCACAATTTTAGAAGCATTGGATAACTTGACCAGAATAGTATGGTATTAATTTTGCTTTTTTTTTTTTTTTTTTTTTTGGACTAAAATGAAGCGAGTAAAGTATATGAGGCCAGGCGTATGTTCATTTTCTCGTGTTATTCATAATCATGTAACAGTTTAGACTTACCAAACAGGGAATTGTTCCGCATATGTACGTCATGTTTAATAGTTCTCTAAAGACTACATATATCAGTATAGTTTCTGCATGGTTTTAATATTTTTTCAAATGCTTGTATAGTACATCGATAGTGGTGATGAAGGGATAAGATCCATTGAAGCATAACCTAAATTGTTGGCATAGGGCTACGACACTTTGTATTATAGATACGTGCCCCCTAAGTGTATTTTTGCAGTTTACCGAGTGGCAAAACCAGATTCTGAGTACTCTTTCTCATAACGAGTCAACCGGAATGGCATTGAAGAACAAGTGTTACTTGAGAAAAACTGTGAATACGTAAATAGATATGGTAGATCAGGTGCAGGAAACACTTGAATAGCACCACAGGCTTGCCTCTATTGGCCTATCCAGCAAGTTATGTTCCCTGTTGCGTCAGCGTTTCCACATCCTGAGAAAACAAATGACAGATGGGTAACAACTGTACAGGTGCAGGGTTGCCAGCTTAGGCTTAGTTTCCTTAATACCGTTTGCCTTCCAATGATCAGTTCATTGGGATTTTAACATTTTTCTTTCTTCCAGTAATATAACCGTGTTGGCTCTTTTGGGAAGTATTGCCAGTTAATTGTTTTCATGAAGATGAGTGATAATGTTAATTATGAGTTTAATGTTTTCATTTTACAGATCAATTTATATGTACATTGTGTATGTTTCCGGGTTAGTGTTTTTTTTTTTTTTTCGTATTACAGAACTTTTTCACAGTTAGTGGAATTTCCCCAAGGCAAATCCAGAAAAATTAATGGGTAAAAATTCTAGGATAAACAATTCTTTTATATCCGTATAATGAAATAATAAGCACATGTACGTGCACATCAAAATACAATATCTAGCCTGCTAAATTAAGGGATTGAAATGCTTATATTTTAATATTCAGCTTATTATGTAATTGTCATTAATTTTGTTAAAGCCTTTTTTTTATTTCTAGTATATTAGGGTTTTAAATGTTAAATTGATTTTGTTTTATTTAGTTAATTTTTGAAGTATTAAATATTCATCTCCTTAACACTTTCTAGTCTATTCTTTGTTATATTTAACGACGCCTTTTGATTTTCCAGAATTTCCTGTTCGATTAGCGACCATAGACATATTGTATTCATTTAAAATTAGAAGTAATGCCTAGCTAAATACGATTTAATACATTATTCCAGCTAAATTTTCATTTTAGATTTTGTTTGTTTGTTGAAATGTTGTAAGAATACCTCATAATGTTTTGGGAGAGATAATAAAAAGATTAGGATTTTTTGTGATATCAAATGCGAAATTAAACGCCCTTTGTTCTTGAAGAGTTTTTATTTTTGCAAACGGTTGCCTTTAGTGATATATTGTAATTTGTATTAAGCAAGAACAAAACAATCTGTTATTCATTTATTCATTCATATTTTTATATGGCAAAAAATCATATTTGTCTAAATTTAGATATTTTTCTAACTAAAAATACGATGTGTTCATTCATATTACTTTCTCTGCTCATTAAAATTACTTACTTTTATTTAGCTTCTACAAGCTGCGTTTAGGAAAGCTTATTTTTATTTCTATTTCAGATTATTCGAGTATAAATATCTCTATCGTTAGAGAATCGAACCCGGACTAATACACAGTTGTTCTACCGACTGACCCATGAGATGTTTCAAGCGTACGTTATTCCAAAATGCAGTCATGTCCAGATTAAAAGCAACAAGGAAGTGGAATTTTATGTTTAGTAGTTTCCATTCTGCAATGTTTACCATCATATCCAAAAGAATTTAGTTTTGTAATATCTTAGATTACACTCAATAATAAAATATTATAACACTTTAATTAGATATAATATTTTATTACTATATAGTATTATCTAATTCACATTATTATAAAGTCCAGAACAAACTTTGAACCATACTCTGTCGCAGTTGAATATTTTACTGGAACGTATTTAATCTAATTCTCTGAAATTCTTTTTAAAAGACTTTCCAGAAAGAACTGATTCAGTGGCACCTGCGTTCCAACCATGTCTGCCTAAATCTTCAATATAGATTCCAAATTTTAATCCGAATGTGATTTAGAGAATTTCATTGTATGCAACAAATTAAAATTACAGCGAACGTTATTTTGTTTTCGGTTTCTTCAAAGGTGAAAAATAAATGTAATTAAAGAGAAAACTAATGTTTTCTAAATTAATGTGAAAAATTTCTTTGAATATAATAATAATGATGATGATGATGTTGTTGATGATAATAATGATAAATAATAATAATAATAATAATAATAATAATAATAATAATAATAATAATAATAATAATAATAATAATAATAATAATAATAATAATAATAATAATAATAATAATAATAATAATAATAATAATAATAATAATAATAATAATAATAATAATAATAATAATAATAATAATAATAATAATAATAATAATAATAATAATAATAATAATAATAATAATAATAATAATAATAATAATAATAATAATAATAATAATAATAATAATAATAATAATAATAATAATAATAATAATAATAATAATAATAATAATAATAATAATAATAATAATAATAATAATAATAATAATAATAATAATAATAATAATAATAATAATAATAATAATAATAATAATTAATCATCATCATCATCACGAGCATTATGTAGGTATAATTATTATCGCGGATAGAAAGTGCTAATTTTGGTAATTTTTTCGGGTTGTGAGAGAGCATCTTGGAGAACATGAGCAATTTTATGAAGAAATGAAGTAATAAATAACTAGTTCTGTAGGAGTTTTCATCTTTCCCTGAACTGCGCATCAGGCCAGCAAGAAGCCGGATATTTGGTACCGAGCCACGTAGCGTAGCGAGCTCTATTTCCGGCTCCGCAGTAATCGATTAGACTCGCAGATAAAGCGTTGTGGGCTTGGAATCTCAAGAAAGCCTAAATACACACTTGAAAGATGGAACATTGATAACTAAGTAATGGAATAATACTTGACAACTCAGCTGATTAGTATTTAGACTTGCATTTTGCATATTTTCAGATTCGTTTACTTTGCGGAACAAACGTTTCCATTAAATTGATTGCAGTGATTCGATCATTATTTACAGAACTGTTTATTCGATTATTTTTGAGATATAATTTTTCACTACTATTTCTCGTCAAGTGTTCATTTCATTCAATTATTTCGCTGTTTCGAATTAAAGGAAGCTACAAAGATTACTTTCTTTTTAATATTTTCATTGATTTTAATAACTATCCTTTTTGTGTTTTAATTATTCTGCAAATGTTACTTATCAACTTGACAAATGCTGGATGTTTTCATAGTAGTAAATAAGTTGTTTGATTTCAAAAGCACTTAGGGCAGCCTTAAACAGATCCTGTTATGATTAACACCTGACTGCCAAAATTTGTAACATTTTAAATTACCTCCTTAAGATGCTGGGAAATTCATATGTATAATAATGTAAATGGCTAATGCTACGAAAACTTTGATACGAATTGCATATTTAATCAGTTCTTCGCCATTTCTGAGTTCTACAATATAGAATGAGAATAAAGATAACATTACTGGCTATTTATAGAAAGTTTAATATATACATGCAGTTCATTCTTCGTGTCAATATCACAGACGGAGAACATATTAATACAAATCTATAGTGCCAATGTTTATCGAGACAGAAATAGCGGAATTCTTAAACGTGCAAAGGATGCAGGATTAGGAGATTTTGGTCTAAATACAAACTTTAGTATTGCGTCTTTTGGTTCCGTAGTTGTCCATCTCTCACCCCCCCCCCCCACACACACACACATACATATTCTGCCAGAAGAAAATGCATAGGTTTTGCATTCTGCACACAGGAATATTTCCCAAAATAAGAAGTTCAACCAACGATATTGCACCATTTCTCCCACAAAACAAATGGACTAGCAAATTATATGTGCACATCGTCATGTTGCCCGCCTCGGTAGCGTATCTGCCTCACGTTCAAGAGGTCCCGAGTTCGAATCTCCGTCAGTGTGAGTTTTTTCTGGGGGTTTTCCTTATCCTGAAATGTCTGTTAACTCTAAGCTCCTTGGACCCCGAACTCATTTGAACATCATTTCACCCATTTCATTCACCGTTCTTGAATTGGAGGACGTAAATTACACACACACGCACGCACGCACACAACCATCGTCATGTTTGTTAAAATGTTCTTTTGTTCCATTTATATCCCACCTTTAACTGCAGTAGTCGTATCGGCATATTTGGAATATATCGAAGGTGTTAACTCATATACGTTTGGTTGTCTATACGATACTTTGTATTTTAATCGTTAGGTCACGCACACATTCACACTCTCATTCATACTTCCAGACTCTGGGAAAGATGGGGAATCATCTTGGTTGGAGGAAAATCCCTACCCCCAGTTGGGAATCGAATCCGGGACCCCTTGTACAGCAGGCAGGTGTTCTACCGACTGAGCTACGGGGCCAGCCAAAATGTTCTTTCTTTTACTAAAAAGTTAATAAGTAAGCCAATGTAATGATGTGACGTAATTATACACACACTGTTTTATTTCTAGGTGCTGTATGCCTCTGTAGTTCAGGCCTCATAAATAGGTATACTTTGTTTTTGATAGCATACCTATAAGAAAAGTACTTGTTGGCGCATTTGCTTGCCAAATTATAAGCTTTCGGCGTTGTCTGTAAACAACAATTTCCTGCAATTGAAAGTTTCTGCTCACATTAATCTTTACTGAG
This sequence comes from Mantis religiosa, assembly GCA_030765055.1. Classification (NCBI taxonomy): domain Eukaryota; kingdom Metazoa; phylum Arthropoda; class Insecta; order Mantodea; family Mantidae; genus Mantis; species Mantis religiosa. Next base: position 216,816,821 of record CM060947.1, on the reverse strand, counting down.
CCAGAAATAGACTGAACTCTGCAGATACAGCACCCTATTATTGCTCTATTTGAAGCCTTACGACCGACCTGAGTTGTAAAATTTGGACAAACACCAAGATAGCTTTGCATGATAAGGAGGTTGGTATCATACTAAAAAAAAAGTATCTTTCCCTTCTTCAGTCTCTGTGTATGAACTATAACTATGTGTATGAAGATATATTCACACAAGCTTATTTCTGTAGGTAAACTCCAAAATGTAAGTAGCAGTAACGTTATGAAATTTAGCAGTGGACGGATAATTTAGAGAAAGTTAAGTTTATCGAACTTTCAGCTTTTAAGTTTATCAGTTCAGATGTATACTCTATACTGGGTCGAATGTTTACATAATTAAAAAAAAAAACAACTAAATTTGTATTTTAACTCCCTTGTTTATTATACTAATCACCTGCCTAGTTATAACTAACCAAGAGTGAGTTTATACACATGTTTTAAGGTTCTTTATCTCACCAGTGTTAAATATATCTGTTGATGACCGAGCGGGATGGCTTAGATGGTTTCGTCTGTGGCCCGCATTCGGGAGGCCCGGGTTCGATTCCCGTGACGTACCTAACTGACCAATGGGTTTTTTTCGGGTGTTTTACCGGGTCGCCAGGCGAATGGGAATGCTGGGTAGGTTAATTACATCCCCCGAATTTCCTCAATACCATCCGACAAAATCCTGAAAAAAAAAACCCCTACCTGCGGCAAACCCTTAACGGGAGGGCATTCAGCAAAACCTTCAGGCTGTATATAGCCTGCCAGCACCAGCCTGGACTGGACTGTCCCTCCATTTCATCTCCAATATCTCAATATCTCAATCTCAATATTCATCTCTCATCTGGTGATCTCTTCTAGGGGTAGAAATGTCGGCGGGTGTCTCGGCGCTGTCGTGACTCCTTGGTTTGGCCGCCATCTTTCTCTCTCACTTCATCCCTTCTCCCAGAGATGTCTCACCTGGGGCTTAGGTGCAATAAACCACAGGTTTCGGGGCCGAATCCCCTCCGTAGTAATCCTAATCTTAATCAATTGTTTATTCATTAACCCCCCAAAAAGGAAAGGAAAGAAAAACTGTTAAAGATAGCCAGAACATTTAAAACATATTTCAGGAATATTTTTAAACTATTTACAATTTTCGTACCATATAAAAGTTGCACCAAAATGAGCGATAGAGTGCAAATATTCTCGTTCAATCAAAATGTGAAACTTGGAAGAAGAGTTGAAAGCAATATTCATTTGAGACTGCTTTTACTATTGGTTTTTATTGTTAATTCTTTGATTGAATAGCGCTATCTAGTAAATTTGTGGAGTCTTATCAAGAGTATAAGTTTTGTTTTAAATGCAGTACTCGCATTGTTAGATTTTCATTTATTTTTCATTGAAGCTAATTCCTTTTGTTTGACGCTTTCGGAAGCAAGGTATACAATTTGATCAGGTTTATAATGCTTGAATCAGCTGTTGTAACCTAAATACCCCGATCTCCATTATATACAGAAGTATAGGGATGCAAGGGCTCCTGAAAAGGGAGTACGAATGTGTTCAGAGGGGGAAAAGAAAAGGAAAGACAGTAAGGGAGAGAGAGACAGAGAGAGAGAGATAGAGACAGAGAGAAAGAAACTAATGGGTGTATTTGGAGCTTTGAAGCCAGTTGTTTACACAGTTATTGAAAATGCCGATGTGGTTTCCGGAGGCAATGGTTTAATCACAGATAGTCATAAGCGGTTTCAATTAAATCTTCACATTTTTTAATGTCTTCACCGCTTCATTCTTCATTAATGTACAAATATGTTGTATTATCTTCCTCACCCATTATATTAACGGAATGGTTTAAACACTTACTTGGAATTTTTTTTCTTTTTTCTTTTTTTGTCCATTTTTGTTCTCGCTTTTGACTGCAATGGTAACAAACATGGCCGTTCTGCTTTGGAACATATCGCGATGGTGTTATTTCGTAGACTTTGGGTTGCTGGCAGTTAAGATTTTTAATCATTAGATCACGCACACATTCGCACTCTCATTCATACTTCCAGACTCTGGGGAAGTGTTTGTCCTTTTATTTTTTATTTCTATTCTTTTCGTCAGTAATTATTGGCATACTTAATCTTACAGATATCTGTTTTTCATATCTTATGTTGAGGAAAAAAGTTCATACTAAACAGAAATAATAAACAGGAAATAAAACATATTTCAGTGTGTAATTGGAACGTTCTGATGTTCGCATCACCCCACCCCCTTCGAGTCTTGCAGGCAATAGAAAATCTTGTTTTAGCATTTTGTTAAGAGCAGTGGGTATGATGTAAGCACAGTTTACGATACACAAAATGTTTTAAATGTGAGCAGTTTTAACACCTTCTTTGATGTTTATGAACATCTACATATTCTGCTATAGGAAGTTTGAAACGACTGTATATCTTGAAATGTGTTAATCTAATACGAAAAAATAAGTTAAAACCTAAAAATCCAGGTCCTGGTCATTATTTAAAACTTCTAAGTGCTGTATTTACAATTATACTCATGTGTTCTATAACAATTGAATGATTGTTTATGACTTTGTTTTATACACACTTAACAACTTTCCAAAGAAAATGTTAACGTTTCATGGGATTCTAGTTATTTAATACTTCAGAAGACAATTTGTAATTTTAACGTCCTTATTTGCCTTTATTTACACAACAAACTTAAGAATGTATGTCTAATAAAGCTGTATACCTGAAGATACAAAATTGAAGTTACAAAAAATGTGGAGTGGGGAGACACCATGGACGGCATTTAAGTTTTCAGAAATGGGTAATTATAGTTTGGTTAGACGCGCATAGCTCTTCAGTACGTCATTGCGTTAAGCACATAGTTGGTCATAAACGCCTGTTTATAAAAAATTCTAACTACCAAACGCCTCCCCAAACTGCCATTTTCACATTTTTTTATTTACCTATACCAGCATGGACCTTATTTTACAACTAATTTGTTACTTAAGGTTTGTGTTTGCCTGGCTGTGCAAGTTGTACCATATGCCTAATGTTTTTTCACAATAATAAATAAATACCGTGACATTCTAAACAAATACACACAATTGAAATAATAGAACAAAGTGTTTATTTCCGTTCAGCCCACTGACATTTTGTTTATGATCTTTTATTTCCAGTGAAATCTCGGTACCCATTTTTTTAGTGGAATTCATACTTTTTTTAATAAGCGTGCGTATTGTTATAGATATCATTTGCGTTACTTAGCGTTCCCCGAAACAAAATCAAAACGTGGAACCTTTGCTTAATTTTTTTTTCTATTAAATCGAAAGAATTCTGGGAGTTACATAGCTACCATTAAAGTATAACGGTTGGCAGGCAAGCTTTTCAAACGAAGATATTTAAGGCGTGTATAAACAGAGCAAATTAAAAAGAAAGCTTCCTTAAGATTGCACCTGCAATGAATTCCTTGACTTTCTCATATCGATGTTCCGGGGTTCATTTCCCGACTATTGTGGGATTGGGGAATTTTTCCTTTACTTATGATTATTTTGTTCCTTTCAAGGAGTTTAAAATATGAATGAGGGACAGAAAGAAATACGTTTCGTAGTTACAGAATCAAATTAATGCAAAGCATTATACCTATGTGAGTAGTAATTCAGTTTCATAACTAAATGAAGCATTAGGGAGAAGGTAGAGGGGCGGAGGAGGTAAAGAGAAACCTCTTTGAACAGAGGTAAAAGAAATCGTTACCGTTTTTTCTTAAAAGCCTCTGTGGTGTAGTAATCACCACAATTTGAAAACTTGTAGGTATAGTATTAATTTACCTTCACCTTCAGCTTTAGTGCATATAGCCAGGTCTCAAATAATTTGTATTGCATTACCTTAAAATAATAGCCAGTAATTCATATTTTTAATATATAGTTCAAATACTACGTATTACATATTTAGGAAGTCTAACTTAGCTTATTTTTTATTTGTTTTGTTCGTGATTGAAATGTTTTTGCATCATCAACCCTAAACTTATACCTAGTAATTAACGTTTGCTTACCATTAGTTTGTACCGTATTTGCTTCATCATGTAATGTTAGGTTTCTACTGAAAAACAGAACTTTCATCACCAAAGTTGTGCATTTCGTTATTTGTGGGCAATTTAGTCATAGTCATAGATTCCGTTGGAGGATGCAGTTTGACCCATGTTCTCGTGTATCCAGAAACATTTCAGTCTAAATGAAAGGTTACATATTACAAACGATCGCATTTAAGTTTGTGCTTCACTGACCGCATTTGTTATGGCTTATAGACTTGATCTTACAAGAGATCTCCTTATAATATAAAGAAAGGAAGGAGCTTTATACTTATTGGACTGCTCTAAGCGAGCACATACTGTAATTCCATGATGTAGTGCACATTTTTCTTTAATGATTACATCCATTTAGATACACGTTTGCAGAATTTTTCAGGCCGTCACACTAGCACATTAATCGGGCAGTTTCAATTTGCATAATTTGCTTATGTTCAGACCACATGTATTTCGGGGGAACTGTCAGAAATTCAGTGCAAATAACTGAATCGTTCAGCTACAAAACACTGTATCCATATATACATATTTTAAAAGTGTGAAAAACTAACACTTTTTATATAATTGCTTGAATTTTTATGATACATTCACAATTAGAACATAAAAAAGAAAGGAGGACAAAAAAAGTAGGTATAGTGAATACAAAGTTTAGTGAGCTGTATCTGTTGTTAAAATATTGACATTTTTATTTCTAATTAATAGCTTTTTAATGTTAATATGAAATATTCCTTGGAGTACACTTTATTGTATCTATACAAATCTAAGCAAAATGTTGCTGTGCATTATTTAATTGTAATTAGCTTAAGAGTAGAATGTATTGTTATTGAATTTTTCAACTGTACAGTATGAGTTATGAAAAATGTGTAATTCCAACCTGAACTGTTTAATGATTTTTATCTAGTTCACATACACATTTAAGTTCTTAGTCCCTAAATCTCGTTTTAAAATTTCGAGCTAATAAGTTTTAAGTTAAGGTCCAAGGAACATTTTGAAGTGTGAAAAAAGGTATAAACAATTAAGAAAAATATACTTCAAAGTAAATTGCACGCTGTACCAAATGGGTAAAAACTTTAGTATATTGGACATTTTCTTAAATAATGTATTGGTTATATTGGTTAATATAATCTCTTTGTATATATTTAAATAGATATTATAAACGGTGATATGCTGCTTAAACCAAATGCTTGAATTAAATAATGGTAATGGAAAACATTGAACATCAAATTCGAACTAAACTATTTGAAATGCATACTTTGGAAAGAGGCGTTATGATTTTAAATGTTTTATAATTCTTAGGAGCTCCAAAATTGTTTTGGGGCCCAGGCTGGCCTATCCCGTTGGCTAAGAGTCTGCTTAAAGCTTATTTTTACGGATGTCTCCTTTAAACGGTAACACTGAGCATCGAGGCCACGTTGAGCTGCATTCGCCAAAAAATAATTCTCGTTAAAAACACCTAAGAAAATCAGTGGTACTATTTAAGTGCATACATTAATAGAGTTCTTAGCATTCATGAACTACGTATTGCTTCATTTTTGTTGAATTAAAGTACACTTCAGCATAAATCTGAAGCCTGAGAGAGCTCATTTTTTTTGGTGGTACATATTATAATTTAAGCTTGAGTCATTGATAAGAGATGGGGAAAGATAACTTCCACTCATTCTAAAGAACCATTGCTACTCCAAATATTGATAGGAATGTATTTGAGAATGGCATAGTGAAGTTCCGAAAACTATTGGAATTGATAAATTGGTAGAATTTTGATGATAAATGAAGTCAGTGAGGGAAATAAGCACATCTGGGAATATGGGATTTCTATATCGATTTCTTTTGCCGAACATTTAATGAGTTAGGTTCTCCTTTTATTTCAAGAAAAGTAACAATCTGGGGTTGAACTTGTTTTTCAGGATTCCAAGTCTCTTTGTAAAAGCTTTGAACATACCCGGCGGTCTGAAGTAAGGATTGGCTCCCGGGCGCTTTACCTCTTCTCTTTCATTGGTTGAAATGCCATTCTACGAAATACGCCCCCATAATGGAATCCCTAGGAGCTTGTTGAGAGTCATACATCTCATTATGAGCTTGTGTACAACATTTTCTATCTTATTTTCTTGTTGATATTTCAAAATCCTCGTAATCTTAAATTGTTATGTTTAAAATGAGATTAATCTTTGCATTTCATAGCAAGTGCTCTTGATTATAGCATGGTGGCCAAGGTATAGGAGCTTGCGTAGTGTGTGTTGTCAATGGGCGGAGCTAACAGTGGGTTTGGAAGGAGGTGGTCTGGAGGCGGGGTCAAAATTCCTCTTTGCACGCTAGCTGCAAGATGGCGGCAGAACATCCCGCGATACGCCACAGTGCGGGTCGTCATACGAAGGGAATCGTCCTGCTAGTTCGCCGCCTAGATCATTAGTGAGTTTTGCCGGATTTTGCCAATAGATGTCGTTGTAATCAACGGCAGGAATGAAAGTGGCAGTAGAGGGAGTAGTGGGAGTTGTGTATGTTTATTTCGCACGTGTTAAGGGAAAATAAAAAAAAAGGTGACACATTTTTATATCATGTCAGCGGTTAAAATGTATCGTTAACAAGGAAATATATTCCAAAGGACCTACGAATAGTTGTGTTTATTCCTACGTGCTTATTATTGCATTTTAAATTTTATAGCTGTTAATGCATTTTTCTTTATACAATTTCAGAGTGTCAAATTACTTTTTTTGCACCGCACTCAACTGTTCCCTGGAAGAATTACAATTAGCCGATTTTAAACGTACAAGCACTTTTATTATTGGCAGGCATGTTTGCTACAGTGCAGTTTGTCGTATTTCATCCTTTGCAACCATTTTCTGCATTGACAGTTTATTTCAGAGTGTGATCAGAAAATATTTTACCGTAAGTTTAAAGGGTATCACACGTGTGATCGTAGTGTGTCAATTACAAGTACTACTGCCACTGGCCGCGCAGCCCGTGGTGCCCCCTGTGAGATGCGAAGGATACCACCACAAAACAAAGGTAAGAACATGGCGAAGGTGACTTGGAGTAGAGTTAAGGTGTTTTATTGTTATTTGGATACTCTTTTGTTTTGAAGTATGTAAGGTGAATGTTTGTATAATTGTTTACTTCGGTGAATAATTGCAAGTTAGGTGTAAAAGTTTTGAAGGGCAGTTTGCCCTATAATGTTTGGGTGTGTCCATGAGGATCCATTTTGAGCGCAGTGACATTCACTACTTTGTGCTGGGAAAATGATATGTTTTAAAGTAAGGTATTAGGGTATTAAATTTGTTTTGTTTAAAGATACTACTACTATTACTTTCAATGAAGTAAATCAAGTACTTCGCTTTATTAAGTTTTACAGAGTTTAAAATTTATACACGCATGCATTATAGTTCTTGGATATTGATTTAATGCTCATAAGTGCCATGTAAGAAGACATCTTTAATTAAATCTAATCTGTGTTAAAGCAGTTGTTGCATTACAACATGGAAATTGTGCTTGTAATGAGAATGTTTCTTACATGTGCGTGAATGACCTGGAAAGGGTTATTGACCCTGAGGGTACGCTAGGGTATCGTACATCTTTAATGCAAAGTTAAGCCAAAGGAACTTAGATTATTTGACGTGATCAGTTTTTGATTGAATTTGTGATTTAATAAGTTTCATATGTGCTTAAATGTATACAAAGGTCCTAAGGCAGTAAATTATTTATAAAAAATATATGTATACACGTTAACCTTAAATTTCATGTTTCTATTATACGAAAGACGGGCAACGATAAACCTTCTGAAATATAATAATGGAAACTGCAAAGGCTAACTCAATGTATTTATGCGATTTGTAATGGTTCCATAAGAGGATAATTGGCCGTACCCGAATATCAACATTTTTAATAATTTGCCAGTAACAAATAATGTTGAGTTCGAAGACAGTAATGAACCGATAATGTAACGGTTAAAGCATAGTGAAATTTGCAACAGTTTTCTTAAATATTGTCATATAGTTAAATTATGCTTGAGAAGTATTATCTTAACACAGCTTAGAATTTCTCCAGTTCTGGCTGGACGTTTTTCACGCACTCATTAGTTTTATAATGTTTGTTGATCAATTAGAAGTCCTTATAACCTTGGAAAGACATTTATATCTAGTTTTATTTTATGTTCTATCTCCATCTTTTAGGGCAGTTAATTTCGATTTTTGGAAAACAAAATTAATTTCTTGCTTTTGTCATACTGTGTCCAGTATTTCCATGGTATATAAATTTCTAGAAGGGAAGGGTGACCCAATATTTAAATCCCCAAGAACTGAATTTCTTGCGTTTAATCCTTATACAGTATACGGTAAGTCCACCCTTAAGGTATTCATTTGGCACATGAAAACAAAATTGCATTGTGTTTGAATTATTGAGTTTCATTACTGTTGTTCATACGCATGGTTTGAGTTGGCAGAATAAAGTGAATGATTTAAGAATTTTCCAAATCACTGTTTCTAGCATTTATGATAAGTTGCAGGAAAATGTAGGTGTAAAGATATTTACTGAGGAATGAATACAAGTAGGTATACAAATATACAGTATTATGATGGACATTTTTGGCCCTTTAAGGTAACTTCTTTAAGGATAATATGAGCAATATATTCAAGGTTACTGCATCAAATGATGTGAAATCTAACCAGTATGATTATTTAGTATCTTGGTTCTTGGCATTACCACAAATTATAATTAACTTGAACTTGGTGAATCAAAAGGCTTAAAAAAAAAAAAAAAAAAAAAAAAAAAAAAAAAAAAAAAAAAAAACTGAAATTTGAACATTTTGTAGGGGTGAAAGTGTTCCATTTATGTACTGATCCTGAAATCAACAAAATGATTACGTCATTCCTTCAGTGTATAAACACATGAATATAATAAAGTATACTGAATAACACTTAAAACCCTAGTGTTCTCCAATGTTGACAGCACTCATTTTGTAATTTTTGCCAGCTCTGGTTGGCATTTACCTACGTACCTCTCAATATGGTGTTTGCTTTGTCTATATCAATAACATTGTAACATTTCTGAATTAGGGTAGATGGGTCTTTTGACTTCAAGGTAATATCTCGTTCAAAACTTGATCAGGAAGGTTACACAGCTTTCACTAGTTCCTGATGAATAATGTTCAAGTTATAGTAAACCGTACACACATGAAACTGAAACCATGACAAGGTGAAGTGTGAGAATTATTTTGTACTTTATCCTGTATATAATAAATGCATTAAAAGCCACAACTAATATTGTAACTACTGTTCGCCAACGCAAAGATAGTCCCTGACAGTAATGTGCTGCCCTTGCATAGTGCAACAAGTATACTGAACTTGTGAGACAGAGAATGCATGCTACACAAGGAGTAAAACTTTTAAAAAATGCGCCCTATTCACTCAGTATACTAAAACCAAGAAGATTTATTCACAAAAGTAGAAGGCTTCAATGTTTTTGAATGGGCTGTAACTGAACTGAATCAAGTGTGATAAACCACTACCAGCAAGGGTATTGGAAAGGAGTCTAACCTCCGCCGTGCCTCATTCCCCTGGGACTTTCTTTGCTGTGGAAAAGTATATTTGTATTTCTTTACAAAATGCTGCAGTAAGTAAGTAGACCTTGTTAGGCAATTTCAAGTTTTAATTCGTTTATTATTAAGGGCTAGTTAGTTAACTAATTTAAAGCATAATGCTACATTTAATGAAAGAATTATGATAGTTTAAGAAGTGCTAAGGAGGATGTAAATAGCTTATTGTTGATAGGGATAAGATAAGATTCTTCTCAATTTTTTGGTTTAATGCACCACTCCAGAGCAGTGCATTTATTTTTATATGTAAGTAATTGGAGTTGTTCACATATGAATACTTCCATTTGAGAAAAGTATTTGGAAATTCAAACTAATAACAAGCAATATTAAAAAATGGTTATCTCAAAAGTTTTTTTAATTAAAATTATGTTTTTTAATGAGATCTGTATTTTTTTGTATTGTAAGATTTTTGTCTATCTCTTACAGTTTAGCAATTATGCAAAGGGTATTTATTCAGAATGAAGAATCTTCAGAGGCTATTCCCAGAAAATTCAAGATGTACAGTTAATTTGTTGAGAAGCTATCTTGATCAGAATTGTTTTTGACATCAAACTTTTTCTATATAAAAGGTAGTTTTAGGTGAGGGAATTTCATTAAAAGTCTGTCAGATCCTTGAAAGAATCTGAATATAAGTACCAAGTTTGTTGGTTAAACTTTTTATTTCTGAGTTACACGTGTGTGTGCTTGAGAAGGAGAAAAAGGGAAGAAAAAATTGAACTTTCTAGCACATCAGTTAGATTTGGTTATCTTGGACTGTTTTAAACATTTCTTAAAAATGAACAAAATGCTACTACCAAATACAGAAGCTTACAGAGAAGCAATAACAAGAAAGAAGCAGAAAAACATAGCATTCTTTGGAAGCGACGCCATTATAAAAAGATAATGGATGGAGAGCAAACTACCACAGAAACATACTATAGTAGATGTTGCAGTTCATGACAATCAAGAAATTTCGCCAATGGAACAACCTTGTGCATGCAAATATTATGAAAAAAAGTGTGAACTCTACCACTACAAGTGCAAAAGAGTATATGCACTCTAAATGAACTCATAAAAGAAAATATACTAATTACATAAATGCTCATTTAAGTGCAACTTTCACTTATTTTTGTTATTTTGAAAACTGATAGCATTGTGGAAAAGTTTGAACACATGCTATATTTTACATATGAGCAAATAATGAATGTTAAAATGTTCTTAAATTTTCCTTGTTTTGGATAGGATGAAAAGAAAGTAAATATGCTTAAACAAAAATTGATCTTAATATGCTGTTTCTAGTTGTATATAGTATACAACAAAGAGTTACCCTCCAGGGGGAGGGATAAAACTACAGTGGCTTGAAATCACCTTGTTTGTGACTGATACCTTTTGTTGAATACCTATTGCATACAGGATGTTTCACCATAATCTTTTAAGAGGGTTGCATTCAGAGTGACCAACTGTTAATGCTTCGTTTCTCACCGTCTTTATAACAGAAATTTGCAAGAATTTAAGCATGATTTGTAATTCTGTCCTATTTCAAAATACCTTGTTCATCTTTTTAAGATTTTGAATGTCCCCTAAAATTGCACCACACCACTTGGGATGATATGGATCACCACCCTCTCTCCTCCCTTGAACTAGTCTTGTTTGCCTACAATGTATATATACAAGCGATCATAGCAATAGAAGAGAGCAACACTACTTCCCATGTATGTCAGGGCCAAAGAGAGAATGAATAAAGATTGTATATGGATTCATACATTGAGTGATGTAAGTTTTTTGTTAATATTTCTTTCGTGAATGTTACTGAGAATTCCTTCATATAATTATTAAAATTTATGACTGCTTAAAAGTGTATGAATGTGCTTAGTTTAAAAACAATATGTTGTGAATCAAGCCATGCATTTGTAGAAACAGACAAGGAACGAAATGACATGGGTAGCTGAGGTCATTAATGAATGGACTTGTAGACGTTTGGTTAAAATTCCACCAAGTCCAACCTCCCTGACTTATGGTTTTCTTCAGGCCTCATAATTTGTGAATATTTAGGAAGGTACTCTAAACCTTAAAAATTTTTATTTTTCCAATTATCACTTCTGACTGTCAGTGGTGTCAGTCACATTAAGAACAGGGGTTGAACACTAACGAAAAGAAAGGACAAGGAGTAGGGGGATGGATGGTGTTTAAGATAACTTATTCTTTCCAGAGACACAGAAGTTGGTTGCAAACACTAGAAGTTATTTCCAGTAATATGACTGATTCAAATATATAAATCTGTTTGCTTTCAGGTGAAAAGTCAAATTCTCCTAGGGTGACATTGCGCCTGCACCAATTAAAAGCAAGGGATGAAAAAAGAGCTAATAAAGTTGCAGCGGCAGCAGCTGATGTAGCTTCTTATGATAACAGGTAAGAATAGCCTTAGCAATTTTAACTTATATGCTAAAGTTCTTTGTTTCTGTCCTGGTTTCCATCCAGTTGCTCTTACCATGGAAACCAGGAGATCCGTGGTTCAAATCCCGGCCATGGCATTGAATTTTTCATGTTGACTCTATCTATCCAAAATCTTAGCCTGTATACGGCTAGTGTAAAGAAATGACTAATCTCCATCAATTTATTTTGTTATTTGTTGTAATTATGATGCTAAACGTTTATTAAATTATATTGGTTTCACAGTAATGCCTCGGCTATTAAAATACTCAGCGTTGAGCACATATCTCTCTGTTTTTGTTTTTCCATTGCTCATTTTTGTTGCATCATGCTGCACTACCATGGTGTACTAGAACATGAGCAGCACACTGAGGGTATTCTTCCCCGATGGGTTGATGTACATAAGTGGATTATTTACTTCCACCATTTAGGGGAGGGGGAGCGTTTTATAAAATCGGGTATCGCCCTACTGAAAACATCCATAAAATTTGCTTAGCAGTATCTCTGGTTTAGAGGACGAGTTTTGCGTTAAGGATAGACTTCGTTCTGAACTGTGTCACTGACATGACTTGAAGCGTTCCTTCCTTAGTCAAACTAGCAGAACACACACTTTTCAACGGTGTTTAGCAGTTGTCCTCTGCAGTGTTTCACTTAAAAATACAACATAGTTATCTTGTATGATCTGAACTTTCTTCTTGTTTGTTTTTTTCTACCTGCACAAGGTTTATTCCATTTCAAAATGTCTGAAGCAAAAAGAGCCATAAACTTTTTAAACAAAAAAGAAAGCTTTTGTGTTTGGGGACAAATCCAATTAAATCTTAAAATTTGCTTTTATAACTAAAATTTTTCAATTCACTCTTATTCTATATTTAAATGTTCATTAACCAGATAGTTCATATTAGGACACCCTCCCATACATCGTATAGGCTTTTGAAACCTTTTATGAAATTAATGTAAATCAGCATTTATTTTGACACAATTTTAGTTTCATATTGATATGTAAACATATTAATATTTTTAAATGAAACAATGCAAATTTTTTCAAGTGTATATAGTTTTGGCTTGCCTATGCAGCCCGGTTCAATCCCAGGCAACCACAAAATGGAATATGTGGTTGACAACATGGCGCTGGGGTGGATTTCCTCTGGGTCCTCCAGTTTCCCCCACCATCATTCCACCAATTGCTCCATCATTAACTCATCCCAGGCATTGGGCTCTGATCTCATCAGATCAATATGCTTCGGCGCCCTCACTCTGAGGGAACCCAAGCGACTCCTAACACCAGCATTGATGAGGAAGGGAGGCATTTTTTTTTTTTAAAAAATATAGTTTTGAAATTATATATGGTAAGATTGCATAATTTAAGTACAATCCAACGTATACTTTGCGGAAGTGGTGACTAATAAGGACTTATTCATGTTCAAAGGAATTAGTAATTCTTATGTCCAAATTATACTTTTATGTTTGTACATGCTTAGACTTTCACGGCCGGCATTAATCCAATAAAATGTATTTCCTGGGCTTGTGGGCTGTGGTACAAAGGAGAATTTTCATCCATTGGAGCACAGCCCACAAGCCCGGGAAATACATTTTATTGGATTTTATGTTTGTATTGAATAGTGGTAGTATTTATTAGTTCTGTTTGATCATGTTGTACGTTTGTACATCTGATATAGAAAATGTCAAATATAATATACAAAATATATACAATTTCTGTCAAATGCAAAACAATATAGAATTACATAGAGCTGAGGCTTTCATAGCTGGCATTGTCAACTACATTGTATACATCTTTTGGGCGTCGTCATCTACATTGTATACAGCTTCCAGGATTGTAGGCCAACTGGACCATGGCTTACTAGCCTAGAAGATATATACAGTGTAGTTGTCAATGTAGAATTATTTACAATCTATTAAGATATTCACTTACACTATAAAAACATAAAATCGTTTGTTTGACAAGAGATCTGCACGAATCTCTTTTCTTAATTCCTGACATTGTTCTAATTATTCTTTTTTGAATAGCAAATATTTGTTTTGCTGGTGGTGAATTTCTCCAGAATATAATAACGTAACAGAGAATGTACATTTGCAAAATATGCTGTTCTGATAGTCTTATTGTCAGTATATTTGGTGAGAGTTCTTATCGCATATATATTGGAGTTTAATTTTTTTGCTAGGTCATTTATATGTGTTTCCCATTTCAGGTTATTTTGAATTCATAGTCCTTAAAATGCAATTCGGTGTTATTTAGCCTTAAATATGTTTGTATTAGAAGTGTTTGTGTTACTGTTGCTTAAACTTTTAATTTTATTAATATAAAGTTACGTCTTAAATAATTACGAGGTACGTCCAGAAAGTAAGTTCTCTTTAGTAATAAAATTAAATTGTGCACAGATACAGAAAAATTATTTATTGCACAAAATTCTACAACTCTTAAACTACTTTTCCACATAACTGCCGAAATTTTGCAGGTATTTGTCATATTGAGGCACAAGTTTTTGTATAGCTTCTTCATAGAACTTCGCCACCTGTGTCTTCAACTAGTTGGAAACATTTTCTTTCAGCTCTTCATCATTGTTGAAGTGTTGACCGCCAAGGAAGGATTTGAGATGCAAAAACAGATGAAAGTCGCTAGGAGCGAGGTCAGGGCTGTACAGGGGTTGATCAAACACGTCCCAGCCAAATCCCTGTAGGATTATTATTTGAAGCAAAAGGTTAGAAACAGTGATGTATTTAACATTTGAAAGTAATGAGTCGGTAATTCAAAAACAAACATTACTTAAATTATCCTTACTTGGACATGTTTCAGAGAACGTTTTGTCCCCATTGTCAGCAGTTATCCGACTCTAACTGCTGACGATGGGGACAAAATGTTCTCCGAAACATGTCCAAATAAGGATAATTTAAGTGATGTTTGTTTTTGAATTACCGACTCATTACTTTCAAATCCCTGTAGGATGTTTTTCGTCGCATTTGCAGTGTGTGGTCATGCGTTGTCATGAAGAAACACAACACCTTTTGACATCGCAAATTTGCTGATAAATTTCAATTGGTTTCACTTTCCTAGCATTCAGAAAACGAATCACAGATTAGATTTCACAAGCGGCAGGATTTTCAATCAACACCGACATTGTAAACAAGCATAACAAAGCGTACGTGGCTGTCAGAGATCTCACAATGGCGCACGTTTCTTCTGCTTGATACAGAGCGTCTACCGCGCATGTGCAGAACTGTGATCACAGCGCTGCAGCAGAGATAAATTGAAACAGAACTTACTTTCTGGATGCCCCTTGTATTATTTTAGGCTAATACTTATCATACCTTTAAGTTTAACAAATTGATGTCAAAATAAGATAGAATAGGTAGTATTTCACTGCAAGCCTGTTTGCATGATTCTTCACATGGTAAGAAGCCCAGAGGTAGCATCGTACTTTTACTGTTTACCCACCACAAGAAGGCAAGGTAATGTAATTACTTGTGCTGTGTTTAAGCTCGCCTTCCGGATATGATATGGATCTTGGGTTCACAGTGTTGTCACACTCCTCCTCCTTCATCTTCCCTACTTGTACCACCATTATGGTGTTAGGGGATTCTTGTTCCTCTATCCCTTAAGGTAGGGCCTGAGGAACTAAAGCTTTGGATCCAATAGAGAAACAGAATATGTGATCAGCCCAATGCCTGGTGTGAAGGTGAAGGAAGTGGATGATATATGAGGGCGAAATGAATGGTAGGAAAGATGATGGAGCAGTTGCTGGAATGCTGATGGAAAACTGGAGGACCTCGAGAAAACCTGCCCCAGCGCCATGTTATACACCACAAATCTCACTTTGTGGTCACCTGGGATTAAACTTTCCCTTGGTGAGAGCCAAGCGCTCTAACCATTCAGCCAGGGCACGGTCTGTTGCACAACTCACTCATGCATGATACCTATCACTGCAGTTACTGGTGCGAGCATTAGATTTGCCCACCTCGGTAGCGTAGATGGTAGCGTGTCTACCTCATATTCAAGAGTTCCTGAGTTCGAATCTTGGTCAGGACGAGTTACCTGGATAAGATTTTTCCGGGGTTTTCCCTTATCCTTCAAGATGAATGTTGGGTAACTCTAAGCTCCCGGGACCCTGGACTCATTTGAACATCATTTCACCCAATTCATTCACCGTCCGATATGACATAACGTTGGAGGACGTAAACTACAAACAAACACGAGCTTTAGATTTGGCAGCATAGGTGACTAATATGCACTCATATACACCCCTTTCGTAGTAAACAGATAACAGAGCAGATTAGCAGTTCAAGCTTCATTCGTTGTTTGCCTTGTTATGGTGGACAGACTTAGCAACTATAGCAAGATGGAAGCTAAATTCAGACATATATACTTGTTCTGACTGCAGTGACATTAATAATTCCGATTTGTCAAAATCACTTTGCATTGTGTGGAAATATCACCTGAAAAAATAGTTGTGTGATTTACTAATGATTATTTTTGGAATGTAGCTTTAGGAAATTGTGCTTTGTTTGCTGGTTAATATGTATAACAGAAGGATAGACAGAGTTGCTTTATTTTGACCTGCTTGGTTTGCTACTCTTCTCAATAACCTCAGTACAGTAAATAACTGCATGAAATTGCTGGGAACAACGCTGAATGTTTCAACCAGCTACCATTTCTCATAATTGTAAATTGTTCTAGATTATAAAGATAATGAACCAATTTTCACTCTCTCTGCTCTCTATGTAAAGGAGTCGCTCAATAAAACATTTGCCGTGTAGTGAAGTTTAGTACCTGTAAGGGAATTTACATAGTTCTTCCAATGACTGATTAGAAGGCATGTCTTGGCACCTTTGCCTTCTTATAGCTTTCCTTAGACTAATTCTGTTGGTAGAAAGCTAACTCCATTGGAAAGGACCCTTTGAAGCTCATTACTTAAAATAGTGAGACTTTTAAATGAGGTTACACGAGTTAAATGTTTCAGGATGTTGATACCTGTCTGGCTTCTACTTCCTCACGATTTGATAGATGTGATTGTTCACAACTCTTAAAAACTGTAATATGGAAATTCATTCCAACAGTAATGGATGTGGCAAGCAATCTTTTCTCTTGACTTTTATGCACTTCCAGAGATTTGGGAAAAGGGCTGCAATACTGGGAAGCATCATGCATAAACTATGCAAATGGAACTGCCCTTCTGTTTAAGATTATAGACAGAAAATCACTGCGTATCTAAACAATGCAGCAAAATAAATTGTCAAATGGCATTTTTTTGTGGTTTTGATGTTATCAAACTGGGTAGCTAGCTTGTTTTCAGTTTGTCATGTGTATTCCATGGTCTCTTCCAGGTAGCAGTTTCAGCTCTCTTGTGATTGGCAATCACTAATATTTTTATTTGTTGTTGTGAATGACAAGTTAATATTTATTTTATGCTTTTGCAAGGTTATATTTCAATAACCCTTAAGCTTTTTATTATTTGTGAAAACTGAATTTCAATATTCTAATGTTGCAATGGAGTGTTAATGGTGCTTAAGTAATGAAACCCAAATCTTTCATCTCTAATCTCTAGTATGCAAACATCTCAGTTGTAAAACAAATTTCACTTAGCAGGTTTTTGCAGTAAGTAAAAAATAATTTGATAAAACTACTGAGTAAATAGTATCTGAATTGATCTGAAAAAATGGCCAAGCTGTGTGCGTTCCCTAACGTGTTGCATCTGTGAATGTCAATTTCTACATTATTGCATATGAGAGAACTCAGTGGCACCCTGTAGGGGGGAGGGATTCTGACCCCTTTAGTACTCTGCTGCAGGCGCTGTGGACCCCTAGCACTTGTACTTCTAATGTTATGAGAAGTACATTGGGTCGAGCATTTCAGCCCCTTCCGAATGGGAGTTTTTCTGATTGGGTTGGACTCGAGGCAGTGGTTCCCGACACCCATGGGTATTAGGTACGTATGGCTGCCTGGCCACCCAGACAGGGTTGAGGGATGCCTAACGAAAGTCCCGGGTACTAGCCTGCATAGCTAGTAGCTATTAGACTAATTCTGTTGGTAGAAAGCTAACTCCATTGGAAAGGACCCTTTGAAGCTCATTACTTAAAATAGTGAGACTTTTAAATGAGGTTACACGAGTTAAATGTTTCAGGATGTTGATACCTGTCTGGCTTCTACTTCCTCACGATTTGATAGATGTGATTGTTCACAACTCTTAAAAACTGTAATATGGAAATTCATTCCAACAGTAATGGATGTGGCAAGCAATCTTTTCTCTTGACTTTTATGCACTTCCAGAGATTTGGGAAAAGGGCTGCAATACTGGGAAGCATCATGCATAAACTATGCAAATGGAACTGCCCTTCTGTTTAAGATTATAGACAGAAAATCACTGCGTATCTAAACAATGCAGCAAAATAAATTGTCAAATGGCATTTTTTTGTGGTTTTGATGTTATCAAACTGGGTAGCTAGCTTGTTTTCAGTTTGTCATGTGTATTCCATGGTCTCTTCCAGGTAGCAGTTTCAGCTCTCTTGTGATTGGCAATCACTAATATTTTTATTTGTTGTTGTGAATGACAAGTTAATATTTATTTTATGCTTTTGCAAGGTTATATTTCAATAACCCTTAAGCTTTTTATTATTTGTGAAAACTGAATTTCAATATTCTAATGTTGCAATGGAGTGTTAATGGTGATTAAGTAATGAAACCCAAATCTTTCATCTCTAATCTCTAGTATGCAAACATCTCAGTTGTAAAACAAATTTCACTTAGCAGGTTTTTGCAGTAAGTAAAAAATAATTTGATAAAACTACTGAGTAAATAGTATCCGAATTGATCTGAAAAAATGGCCAAGCTGTGTGCGTTCCCTAACGTGTTGCATCTGTGAATGTCAATTTCTACATTATTGCATATGAGAGAACTCAGTGGCACCCTGTAGGGGGGAGGGATTCTGACCCCTTTAGTACTCTGCTGCAGGCGCTGTGGACCCCTAGCACTTGTACTTCTAATGTTATGAGAAGTACATTGGATCGAGCATTTCAGCCCCTTCCGAATGGGAGTTTTTCTGATTGGGTTGGACTCGAGGCAGTGGTTCCCGACACCCATGGGTATTAGGTACGTATGGCTGCCTGGCCACCCAGACAGGGTTGAGGGATGCCTAACGAAAGTCCCGGGTACTAGCCTGCATAGCTAGTAGCATGGTGTGCTAGATAACCAATGGTCCCACCAAGGTTGTTTGGTAGTTGTCCCTGGAGAGATAGACGTGTGTAAGTGGCTTATCCACTTCCACCCTGTAACGAAGGGGGTTATGGATTTAACCCTTGGGCAGCTTACTGTATGAAGTTGGAGTTTGATGATCTGTCGACACATTGGTACAATATTAGTTTATAGAGCTTTCTAATAATTAACTTTTCATACTTAATTATACATAAAAGTTAGAAGGTATTTGACCTATTTCACTCAGGTTAAAATAACAAATTTAAAGGGTAGTTTATGGATTGTTTCTTAAAAATGTACCAATAGTGCTACACTATGTTTACTACAAAATGAATGTGAAATTTGGTATCGTCTTGTTAATGTTCATTTGTGCCAGTAGCAGCAAGGCAACATTAGCCATTCTTAAAGAATGTCATAATCTTGAAATTCATAGCATATATTGTTTGTGTAGAACTTCATTTTCATGATTTTTAAAATATTCTGTTTTCATTGTGGAATATTCATTAGATTAACGTTTTTCATTTTTTATATGTATTTATCAGATACCTACTCATAGCATTCACAATTAGTTATTCACACATTCCTTTCATTTAAGTGGTAGATGTTGTTTGATTTGCATTTTGACTTTGCCTGTTTCAGGGTACAGTTTAGTGTTAGCATGGAGGGTAAGAATGGCTGTGAAGATGTGTATGAATTTAAAAGCAGTAAAGAAGCTACACCAGTTCGAGGAAACAGTGCATCACCTGATCTGGAGAAGAAAGATTCATCATCTTCAGTGACAGAGACAAAGGATGCACACAACAGTCCTGTTCGACAAGATAGTGGCTCAGACCAGTCAAATAAAAGAACATTTGCAGATGTGAGTGAGGGTGGTGAGGAAGGTGATGAGGAAAATAAACGTAAAAAACGAAAGGACTCTGAGGGAAGTAAAGAAAATGCTAGGAACAGTGGAAGTGTATCCGGAAGGTTCTCTGGTGGCAGAAATGGTGTTGGTATGGAGAAATGCTCTAAGGTACCAAATAGTAACTCTAAGAATGGTAGTGGTGCCAATAACAAGAATACGTATGGTTCAGGGAACAACAACAATTCTGATCGGAAAAGCCCTAATAGTGCTGGACCGACAGCAGGCAGCAGTCCAAAACTGTCAACCTCATCAGCTCCTGGTGGTAATTCTGGCAAAGCACTAAGTAATCTTCCTCCAGAAAGTGACAGTGAGGGGGATGAAACTCGAGGCAAGAACAGTGGCACTGGTAGTACTGAGTCAGGGGGTAGTCATGCTTGGACTGGTGGTCCTAAAGTTCCTCCATTGAAGATTGTAATACCTCAGCAGAGTACCTCCATGGAGCAAGAACAAGGAAATCGTAATGGGAAGAATGGTGCTGCAAGACATCATCAGGCACTTCCATATGTTGTGGCTTCATCCAATAGTAATGACTCTGTTACAGAGAAAGAATCATCAAACCAAGTTAATGTAGGTCCTAATTTAAATAGCAGCACAACAGCTAACACAACAGTGGACAGTGGAGCTAATGGTGTTGGAACAGCAAAGGGTGATGAAAAGAAGGAGGGAATATCTTCAGGTATGTCTGCCGAAGAACAGCGTTCCACACATCACCAGAGGGTGTTGCGTAGTTCTCATAGATCAGGTACTGGAGCATCAAGTGGCTCTGCAAACACAAATGTTGCTCCAACTACCACAACTTCAGCTACACCAGTCTCATCATCTTCGGTTGTTTCGGGCACATCTGCTGTCTCTCCAATATCTACAAGTTCCAGCACTGTACCTAATAGCATTACTGTCAACAGTGGCAACAGTGGCACTAATAACAATGGTAACTCATGTCCAGCAGACAGGAACTCCAATAATTCATCCCCTAATCAGACTAACAGTCAACGCCAGTCGCCATCTCCCATGGAGGTTGTCACCACATCTACACCAAGTACAGAAGCCATTACAACCACCACCACCACCACGACTACCTCAACAAAAACTTCATCTCCAACACCTGTGTCAGCTCCAGTGCCACAGGAAGAGAAAACAGTTGAGACTCCTGAGCAGCCAAATCCTCCTCCTCCACCACCAGCACCTCCACAGCCTCCTCCTGTTGAACTCCATCCCAGGAAACGCAAGATGAAGCAGAGTAAGGAAAACCAGTCATCCACCTCTACCGCTGCATCTTCAGAATCCACTGATACAACTAACACCACAACAGAAATTCATCCGCATGAACAACCAATTACAAACTGCTACCAGCTCTTCCTCAATATCAGGAAACAGGTAAGAGCTTGCAGTCCTTATCGGGTGCACATTTTCAAAGCATACGTTTTAACTAATGTATTTCTGTAAAAACAAAAATGTGAAAATTAGTTTTATTTGGTTATTTAATTTTCTTGACATTGTTCAATCATACCCAGAGAGCAACAAGTAAACAAATGATTTTACAAATTAAAAATAATTTTTAAAAAATATTATTAAACACAATGGACATATACTGTTTACCGATTATATTTTAGTTATGGCTGTTACCAGTCCTTAGCTTTTGTGTTTAGTGGTTGAGTTCTGCTTCCACAGTTCATTAAATGGTATTTGGACATAGTATGTTGCACTCAGGCAGGTCTTCCCATTCAACCATGAGCAGTGGATTGTGTAAGGTGGCAGAGTTGGAAGTTTGGTCCTGTCCATGTATCTGATTCCATTGCTTTTGTGTCCATTATTTTGTCCTTCCTGCCCTTGTGGATGGTTTTGTATGCCTGTGTCTCTGGTAGGTTGAAGCATTGCCTAATGTCTTCTGTGGAGAATGACTCCTGAGCTATTACATAGGCATAGCTGTTTTGTGTGACCTTTGAGATTGACAAAGCAGAGGTGACATTTGTCAGTGCTGTTACAGTTCAACAATTACTATTCGGGAAAAGGAGAACTCACACAGAACTATTTAAAGTAAAAATTGAAACCAAAGCACACAGTATGTATGCTGTGTATGCCTTCACAATATGAAATATTCTAGAGTTGTACAAGGTGCGTTCAAGTTATAACATCTATTATTTTTCAGGACTGGGACTTCATAGGAACTTTTTTTTTAAAAAAAATTCACATGGACTCTGTGAATGTGTAACAGAGATGGCAGCACTGTACAGTACATAGAACTCTAATGGCAGCACTGAGAGTTAGGACTATTTTTGATATTTAAAATGGCGACATTTTCATTGCAAGAACAGCGTGTAATCATTTTCTCCATTTTCGTGGTGTGACACATATTGAAATTCGTCAGTTGAGTGAGGCACCATTGTCACCAAAAAAAATTTTGGGTGAGCGCCAATGCTGACAAAATGATGGTGGCCATCTTCTGGGACAGCAGTGGTGTAATCCTTACTCATTGCATTCCAAAGGGCACTACGGTGACAGCTGCATCCTACCAACATGTTTTGAAGAATGAACTCCTCCCAGCATTGCATGAAAAATGGGTGGAAAAAGTTGGACGTGTGCTCTTTCATCACGACAGCACACAGTGCATCGGGCGAATGCAATGCAGGAGTTTCTTCGTGATGACTTTGAAGTGATTGCTCATGCTTCCCACTGATCTGACCTGGCTCCTAGCGACTTTTGGCTGTTTCCCCACAAGGAAAGACACTCTCTGTGGTTGCAGATTCCCTAGTCATGTCACTATTGCCTCAGCGATTTTCCAGTGGTCAAAACACACTGCTAAAGAAGCGTTTGCAGCGGCTTTGAAATCATGACGTCAACGTGAAAAATGTGTATGGCTAGAGGGAAATTACATTGAGAAGTGACACTAGTTTCACATATTTCTTGTGATTACTTTGTGAGAAAAAAAAATGGGTGTTATATCTTGAACGCGCCTTGTACGTTCATTTTTTTTGTCTAGCCTATATTTTTGTAAGGGAAACTGAACTTTTATTGGTCTGCTATTAAATAAAGGTTGGTTTAGTTTCAAGACATTTGCTTTATCAATTAAAGGTATACGAAGCGAGATTACTTTAATCAAACATTTGTTTATGGACTAATAAGTGTATAGTTGCCTTTAATATTTTGAATTTGGCTTGAACAAAAGTATGCTGAATCCTTAGCACCATCTACTGAGCAGGATGGCTCAGGCAAGGGTTTTGTCTGTGGCTCGCATTCAAAAGGTCCGGGTTTGATTCCTGTGGCCAACCTACCTGACCCATGGGTTTGTTCGGGAATTTTCCCATATCGCCAGGCATATGCTGGATAGGATAATTACATCCCCAAATATCCTGTCCCTCCATTTCATCTCCATTATCTTTTCACATCATCTGGTGGTCTCTTTCAGGGTAGAAGTGTCGGCGGATGTTTCTGCACTGTTGTGACTCCTTGGGTCGGTCGCCCTCTGTCTCCCTTTGCCTCATCCATCCTTCCTCCCGTGGATGCCCAACTTGGGGCTTAAGCACAATAAACCACAGGTTTGAGTGCCGAATCCCCTCCGTAGTAATCCTAATCCTAGCACCATCTTGTTTTATTCTCTCTCTCTCTCTCTCTTTTTTTTTTTCTGCCAGAGAAGTTTGTGCTTAAAAAAAGTCAGGGAAAACTTCTAAAATGTGTAAAATCTTTCTGAAGTGATGACTTAGTATTTTAAATGAACATGGAATTTCAGGCATTAGTACCACATTTAATTGTAATTATAAAGTAATTCAGGATGGGAGGTACTCAGGGTACCAACCACATCTCACCCTTAAGTACTACATCCCGCTCTTGCCAGCCATTGTGGACTGAGGTGGGGAGCTCAGCGGTCAGGTGGTGTGCCTGGGTGTGTCAGATGGTGTGCAGCAGAATTTAATGTAGTTTTTGGTAATAGGAATTTCTTTTTATTGGGATCTTCCTCATTCTCATTTAATCTGAACAATCAAAGTAATTTGGTAGATACTGATTATCCGTGAAGGCCTATGCACACAATCAAAATAATATTTTCTACTTTGTTCTTAGGTAAAATGGATAATCTAAATACTTGTGTTTGTGTAATTTACAGATAGAGCGTCGACGGAAAGGTCTTTTCCCAGTACAACCAAAACCACCTCAGGGGTTCAAGGATTATCTAATGAATAGATGCACATATGTATTGGCAGGCAATGCAACATCAAGGATGTCTGTACCTGTTGTATCACCTCCACAAAACTTACAGAGTGCAATGAAGGATTTGTTCACTGAGCAAGAGAAGGAAAGATATAGGTTGAGAATGCAGGTAAAATTTTTCTTTTGCAAGAACTCTTTACTCATTTAATGGATATTGCTTATCTGATTTTGGTTCTCTGGACATAAGCCACTGTTTGATGCTTGGCATTCTTTCTGCTCAGCACTGGTTTCATCAATATATTTTAGAATTTGAGTGCTTTAACATGCAAATTAAGAAATTCTGTTTCACTGATCAAAATTAACTTAAACATGTAAAACAAATTTCATGTTAGTCTAACGTTACTCCTAATCATGTAAATTGTTTTTAACCACCCTTGGTCTTACCCATACTATTAAAACCAAATTCTTAAATATGGTAAATTGCTACTGCAAATCAAGCTAAACACACTTTTCCTGAGGTAGTGAAAGATAGGATCATCAGATTTTCAGAATGCATTAGTATTTGGAATATTTGCACACCACCATTTAAAAAAAAATAGAATTTATAAAATATTTAACAAAAATTTTTAAAATAAATTTTTAAAAATTTGCATGTGTCCAATTGAAAATACAGTAGAAGTCCGAAATAATTTGGTTGTTGGGGGACATCCTTTACTCTTGCATATAACCTTACTGTGGTATATAGAGATGTAACACTAAAAGGGACAAAACACAGTCCCGCCCAGTTGGAGGCGTGAGATATGCATGTAATGATAAATTACAGTACACTATTAAACTCTCGTGTATAAAGTAAATATACCACAGTACTTTCTAAATTACTCTCCAGTTTTGCTTTGAGATGCACTCCAGTCTGTAACTGATCTTGATTTATATTCCACTGTACATATTTTATACTAACCTAATTTTTCTTTGCTTTAAAAAAAATCAGTAAGTTTTACTTGATACACTGATGTGCTATGATTTTTTTCTCTGCACATGTTTGATTGTAGCAAAATGGAGGAGATGAATGCTGTTTGCTTTATTTTGCCTGTCCATCCACATAGTCACTTTGTTTAAATGAGTTATCACTTCATTAACGTTTAGAATTTCTTCCGCCTGCACATCATTTTCACCACTGTCATTCTTATTGTGGATAGCATTAAGCAAAGTTTTGCATCAGCTTCATATGCTACTCAGATAATCCACTATTAGTAAAATGGTACAGTCCTTGCAGAAAACTTTCCACACAATTTACTGGCTGAATTAGTTGTGCAAATATGTTCGTATTAATGCAAACATAATTGCAGATATTGTAAAAAACATATTCAAATTCAATACCAAATGGACTGTCTTCAGTCTTTGTTTTATTAAACTTTTTCTTTAATATTTTTTGCCTTAAGTTTTATATTTAGTATATATTTTATTTTAAATGATATTCCAAACGGGGACATTAAGAACGAATGTCGTGCTTTTCGGTAATCAGTTTACTGTTTGTTTTAGTCGTTTTCCATTTAAAACCCAGCTCTCTCATTCTGAGAACCAAAACTTCAAGTTCATCAGGATACCAACAGAGATGTCCCTGTCACCTCCAAGGAGTTCACCAAACCAACAGAATATGAGAGCTGGGTTTTAAATGGAAAAAGACTAAAACAAATAGAAAACTGATTACTGAAAAGCACGACATTCAACATCCATCAGGCGACAAGAGCTCATGATGTTAGGAAGATCCTAATGAAACACGTTTAAAAACCATTTAAAATAAAATATATACTAAATATAAAACTTATTAAGGCAAAAAAAGACAAAAAAGACTTCAAGGTTAAAAATGGAAGCAGCAGCTTCCGAAACTAGTCCCTCAATAATATAAAAATGTAAGTAACTGAGTGTTAAAAACCAACTACTGTCCGGCCGCTCTATCTCCGGCTCTGACAGTTCTCGAGAGGGGGAAGCGCATTGTTGCCAGATCTTTAGCGGGAATTTCAAGCAGAGGAACATCTCACGCATTTGCAGATCGTAACTTCGTAAATGTACGTGGACAACGTGTATATACATGATCCCAGTATAGTTGTATATGGAGACAATATACTATTTACTGGAAAAGAAATAACAAAAAGCTACTTCGCACGAGTGGGAAATTCCTTTCTCATATAATACTGATACACATGTCGCCTTATAGCATCCTTTTGAAAAGCATCAAGTGAAGCTTTAAGGCTGCCTCGTTGCCTTTGCTTTCCCGGTGTACGCAGAACTGGAGACGGCGAACTTAAATCAGCTGGCACTTTTCCTTGGTCACATTCTTTCCACCTTCAAGGCATCACAAACTCTCTCCAGCACCTTGGTAACATGTAGTAGAGGTCCACCAGTGTCCTGCTCCTTCTCGAAGTACTCACGTAGCCTTGAATATAAATTCACGGCTTTGGCTCTTATAAGAGCCGATTTTTTCTTGAATTCTGACGAATCAGTAGCCATATTACTAAAATAGCGATAGTAATAAGACTTACAGACGCTACAAATCGGAATTCACGCACACACAAAAAATTAAACAAACCACCAGCGCGGGATCCAAAAGCAACTGAGAGCCACGTGGTCCACACAAAATTTCAGCGGCAACATGGTACTGGATTTGCAAGCCACGCCTAGCAATGACAACGCTGATTTGCGCTAGCAGACAATTTTAACTTCCTAACCACGACACCGGATGTACAGACTCCCAGTACCACCAACATAAGCAGTTGGTGTGCATGAAAGGTGGGAACGAAATATTCGAATAGAGTGATGTTCTAAAGAATATCTTGCATGATAATGAAATTACAAGTTGTATTTCAATGTTTTGAAGCCAATATAATCCTATAATTTCATTATAAAGATAATTCTAACGATATGTTTTCAATTACTCTGTATTATATGTTGGTACTATTAACCTTCCCCCTCCACCTCCCGCAGCCACTAAATGTCAGAACCGGAGATAGAGCTGCCGGACAATACAAATAGTTTTTTCAATTAATGTAATTTTGAGTCAAACTAGTACTCAATGCTCCACTTGTTGCTAGTATTTACCTAGAATGGGGATGTTAGAACATTCTCTGAGAGTCTGCATTCATATCGCTGTGCTATTTGGAGTGCTTGCTTTGTTTTTGTGAACGAAATGCTCATTTGCTTTCCGGTATAAAACCCATTTTTGATGAACCTGCATGGCAAATTATAAGCCACCTTTGCCTATAGGTACTTTGAGGTCTCCCGCCACCAACTTTCAGATGTATCTTCCCATATATTCTTCCTGCAGTGATTTTGATTAAACCAGGTTTCATCCAAATAAAAGATGAGCTTAGAATTACCTGTACTTCTAATGTTGTGCATTGTGTGCAGAAATTTTAGTCTTGCAGCAACAGTATTATTCTTTCAAGCAGAAATTTGCGACTATTATTGGTTCTCCTGTATTTGAACTCAAGAGATTTCAGAATATTATACATAAAAGATACAGGACCCATACATTGCAGGTATCATTTTGTATAATAAACTTCCTTCATATATTAAATCAGCACAAGGCAATATATTTAAAAATCTCTTGAAAAAATACCTCCTAGATAAATGTTTATACAGCCTAGGTGAATTATAATTGTCTTATATTCTTGTTGTAATTATTATACCTATTTCTTATATATAAATCTCTGTAAAGTTTAAGGGAATTAGAATTGTACTATATTATTATTACTCTATACTGATGTAGTTATTATATACTTACTAGTACTAGGAATATGTAAATATTGTAAAAAATGTGTAAATATTAGCTAAAATAACTCTGTATGCAATAGTTGTACTAATTATGTAACACAATAATTGTTAAGTTTAATGTAAATGGAAACTCCTCAAACAAAGCTAAATACTCATGTACATTAGAATGTGACAATGTCTAATGCTTGTAATTCACAAGTTTACAGACAATAAAGATTATTATATTCTATTTTCTCCCTCATTAAATTGGCCAGCCTTTTGGTAGTTGGATATTCACCTGTGTCATATCTAAATTGTTATATGTACAACTTACTTTCGAAAATCGTCTAAGTTGGTAGCACGTTTTTTAGTTGCTCGATGTTTCCCAGCAGATATAAATATGGTAACTTCTAATTTGAACTGTTTGCCTTTAACAGTGTTTGTCACAGTATGAGCATTTACCCAACAAGCTTGTACTGTTAATTTTCGATTCTTGAGCGAAATTTGTTCTTTCGAAAAAGTCTTTGACAACTGTTTGAAAAAGGAATACACATGAAAAAGAATAAGCCTGCTCATGTAAAATCTTAAGAGTTGTTTTGCAGTTACTACTAGGCGTACCAGTACTAGGCTTGCTAAGCGACATATTTACCATGAAAAGCATTAATATAATTTTGTGCTTTATTGTATCATAGTCCTTACACATTGGACTTTGAAAAGCATGTCTGCGCTCTTAAAAGATCACCACGTTACTCAGTGCAAGGTACAAAATGCAACTGCAGCATAGCACATGTGTGCTTTTCTTCACTGACAGTTAATGATCCTTTTCTTTTTAGTCAGGCATCTTATCTTTCCATATCTCGATACCAGATGTGCTAAAACCATGGGGTTTGGACAGTCATCCTCAGAAAAAATAGCTCTGTAACATGGGAAAACAAAATAATTCTGTAATTAGTATCTTTAGAGCGCACAAAGAAATTAGCTGTATGGGTTTGCAAAGTGAACTAGTATGTGTGCTTAACTGTACAGTGTCACGCTCACCTCATTGGCAAGTCAGCGATATACCAGGCACGCCTAACCCTGCCTTATGTTCATTCCTATTTTGTAGCTACCTTAGTAGTGGATCCATGCTTTGTTACCTTAAACTGTATGCAGAAAATTGTTACCTTCTAAGAAGAACCACTTTAAAAGTTGCTGACTTGCTCCTGTTTGCTTCTCCTGATGTTATGATTTATGGAACCTCTGCAACAAACTTTAGGCACTGACAGAATACTGTGAAACAATATGATGAACCTTCCAAATGAAATTTCCAGTTCTACCATCATGTTGTAATTTGACTTTTCTGTTGTCCTGAATCAATTCCGCTTATGAGCTGTCTTCAGATCTGTTTATACCATGTTAAATCAGCCATTATGAACCTCATCATCAATGTTTTCTCTACCAGTCGCAAACTTTTGACACTGTTCTGCAGCATCCTGAGAAGACATAGTCGAGCTATAAACCTCTACCACCTGCTGGTGAACTTGAACTGTGGTTACATGTTTTGCCCACAGAAATCAAATAATTGAGCAGTTTTCTTTGTGAGATCAGTTTTTCAAAAAAAGTTGTCATATGTGTTTACCAGTACAGGCCGAAACTCTGCACATTTGCCAACTGCACGTATTAGATTTACTGTACACTATTAATTTCTCTGTAATGGACAAAACTTAGAAATTTCGGCCTTGTAACCTTTGTTTCTGTTTGCTCCTTTTATTATTTTGTATACTTAAATGACAGTGAAACACAGCAAATGAAAGACAAGCTTTTAGCACTTGCTGCTTAACTTCAGAGAAAGAGGATCAGCAAAATTGCATAGCATAAGTAACACATTTTTTGCAAAAATGGAAAAAAATGCAAAATGTTTTAAAAGGTATTGCAATTAGTAAGATTGTCTAGAAGACAGGTTGGAATGTGATGGATGTTCTTTTCTAATCCATTGTAGCTCAGAGGTTGAGTAGTGGCAGTGTAAGTCCTCACTTTAGCATCACAGTTTTCAAATCAAATTTATCTTTACAGAATAATGGAAGTTGTATGCAAGATCAGAAATATCCTTTGAAATGTATTTCAGATATGTAGAAATAAATTAAACACCAAGATGAGCAATAGCCCTTGTGCATTTAATGTGTAATCACATTGTGATATATGTGACATGTTTATTACAGCATGTGATAGAGAAAGAGAAGCTGGTGTTGTCTGTGGAGCAGGAAATCTTGAGGGTGCATGGCAGAGCTGCACGAGCTTTAGCTAACCAGTCTCTTCCATTTTCTGTCTGCACCATCTTAAAAGATGAAGAAGTGTATAATGTGATAACTCCAGAGCAAGAAGAGAAAGATCGCAATGCACGATCACGGTATAATGGTCGTCTCTTCCTTAGCTGGCTGCAGGATGTTGATGATAAGTGGGAGAAAATAAAGGTGAGTGTGAGAGTATTTTTAAGTAAATTTTAGAATCACTATGTAATTATTATGTTTGCATTATAAGTTGGTGATTGACAGTTGAAGGAGAAGGGAAGGAGAGGGGATAGCACTGTTGCCACTTTACCATTCCTCTCCACGTGCTAGGCAACGAAGATGGAGGGTAGAGGGGAGGAGGAAGTTTGACTGCGGTAATGCACACGCACATATTCCTAGAAATTTGCGTACTGCAGTATTAATCCTAAGACTGCCGTAAGACTGTCTACACATTTAAGTGAGCAGTTACCTAATTACAGCATACGAAATCTTTGGAATGAACAAAAAATAAATGGTTGTATACTGTTAAGATTTAGAGAAACAAAAGTGCCATACCTGCACAGTTATGCATTCTATTCCAACAGGAATATGCCGCTTATCTCAGTCCCTGCTGTCATTGGTACTGCTTTTCTGATCGGCGTCGTTGCCACCGCCGCCCCTGTCGTCAGAGCTACTGCAATCTCCCACGGAAATTATGAGTTCTTCCACTTCCAAAACGCCTTCGTTTTCCCATGCTGCTACTATAACTTTTTTGTGTGACAAACAGCATCTTCCCAATTTTTAGCACTTATTTTTGCTATTGCTTCTTCTGTTAGTTTTATAACAGATGTTATAGTGACATTTGTATTGTTGTGCGCTACATATCTCTTTATTTGGGCCCAAAACAACTATTGCATTAAAATGGCAATGGTAGGGAGGAAGTCTAGTAATTTTGTGGCCTTTTTCTGCAGCAATTTCATTAACTATATATTTTGGGAACTGCGGTTTGCTTTTACCGGTTCAATCTGTATGAAATACTATTCGCACTAAGACAAAAATTCAGTTTTTCTGAAACTGATCCATGTGGAAGGTAGAGAGTTATGTATCTAACATAACCATGAAAACCCCATATATTGGTTGGTCTCATAAATTCATTCGATTCTTGTTACGTGTTTACGACAAAGAACGCTTTCACTGTATGCCCGCATCACAACTAAGGCAACTTCCTAATTATCTAGGGGTAATCTGTTTACATACGCAAGGTCATCGAAAGTAAACAAGGCAATGAACTTTTCAAAACAAACTTTATTTTGTGCAGTATGCACCATTATCATCAATAACATATCTCCATTTCTCAGGAAGCTTATCAATTCCATTTTTCCAAAATCTTGCAGTTTTCTGGTTGACGAACTCTTCTATGGCGAGTTTGCAATCCTCCAAGGAAGTAAGGTGTTTGCTATTAAGGAAGTTTTGCAGGGATCGGAATAAATGATAGTCGGATGGGGCAATGTCTGGAGAATAAGGCAGGTGAGGTAACACATCCCAGTCGAAATCCCGTAATTTCTGACGAGTTACTATAGAAGTGTGTGGTTTGGCATTGTCTTGATGAAAGAAGACTCCACCATTAGTTGCTAATTCTGGCCTTTTCTCTCCTAGGGCAACTTTCAGACGATTCAACTGAGAACAGTATTTCTCTGAATTGATGGTCTTCCCAGGAGGAAGAAATTTGTAATAAATAATTCCTTTCCAGTCCCACCAAAAGCACAGCATAATCTTCTCAGGATGAAGCCCTGGATTAGGAATTGAGAGTGGTGGTTCCCCTTTCTTACGCCATGACTTTCTCTTTCGGATGTTGTTGTACAGAATCCACTTTCTGTCTCTTGTAACCAGCTGTTTCAGAAAATGGGCAGTTTCATTGCGTCTTATCAATGCGTCACAGATGGAAATGCGCTGAACTAAATTTTGTTCACTCAGTTCGTAAATCCCGAAGATTTACGTAACCAAGTTTCTTTAGGTGCCTAGCTACAGTTGCATGAGATAAGTTTAGCTCCTGACCTATCTCCCGAGTTGTTATTCTGGGGTTGTTCGTAATCATGTCCTTTATCTTTTCCTCATCCATAACCACAGGTCGTCCAGAACGAGGTTTGTCTTTCATAGAGAAGTTCCCAGCTCGAAATCGAGTAAACCATTTTTGAAATGCCCGATTCGTCACTGCATCTTCTCCGTAAACAGAACAAATTTTCCATTGAGTTTGTGAGGCGGGTTTACCTTTACAGTAATAAAACAGCATTAAATGTCGAAAATGTTCCTTCTTGCCTTCCATATTAACATTCACAAGTTACAACTCCACACTGTTGCATCCACGAACTCGTACTGAAGTTTGGTTACCAATTCTTACATAAGTTGACCTATTTAACTTTGGCCGTGAGGTCGCTGTGGTTTGTGTTCATAGCATTCTTTTCAATTATTGTATTTGTAAACAAACCCCATATTGTTAGGCAACTTCTTTGACGTTAAAGTAATGGGGGCATGCAGTGTTCTCAGGAGTTCTTAGTCGTAAACACGTAACAAGAATCGAACAAATTTATGAGACAACCCGATATTTAGCTCAAATAGTTTTTCTAATACAAATAAATAAACCACTATTACCTGTATTATAACAATAAATCGCAACGTAAGCACTGTATGAATATCATTATTGGTTGGCATGTATGCATGTACGTATATTTGTAATTACTCAGAACTGAAACGTAAATGTTTTACATGTTGTGATAAAAGAATTACTTTGAATAACCCAATTCGAGCGAGAGGAAACAATAAATTTCCTGCTGCCCTGGCAGAACGTGTCTGGTCTCATATCTTTGTTTATGAATGGTTCGTAATCTCTATTTACTCTAGAGAGTTCAAAGTGGTTGGTATGTATGTACATATACTTTTAATTACTCAGAACTGAAATTTAAACTACTGACATGACGGATAAAAGAATTACTGTGAATAAATAAAGGTGTTAAATTCGAGAAAGAGCAAACACTTCATTTCCTGTTAGCCTGTGGAATGCTGTATGCTTATGTTTCTGAATGAATGCTGGATAAGAAGTGTTTATTTACTCTGGAGAGTTCAGATTAATATCATTTAGTTGTTCTTTACACAACAGTAAAGTAAGAGTTAAATAGTGCAATGGCTTCTTGCGGTGAATTTAGTGGCAAGTCAAAAAGGCAGATATTGTGAAGTCACACTTGAAAGTATTATTTTTAAGGTGTACACGCTCTTCAAAAATTTTTCGGAAACAGAAACTAAAAATGAGTTATTGCAAAGAGTACTACCGTTTAAAAACACTGAATAAGCATTTCAGCTGGATCAACTTGCAATTGAAATGGGACACGAGGTAATACACCTCCCACCTTTCCACTGTCATTATAATCCAATTGAGTTGGTGTGGGCTAAAATAAAAAGGGGGATTGCAAAAATAAATAATACTTTTAAACTGATGGATGTTAAATGACTTTTCATGAGGAAATTGACAAGGTAACATCAGGACTGGGAAAACTGCGTGAGGCATGCAGATTTTAAGAAAGAAATAGCCTGTGACAGGATTTTGGAACCTGTAATCATAAATTTGCAAGACACAGACGATGAAGACAGTGACAATGACTAATTGTCTCTTAACGGAAGTGACATTGACAGCAAATGGATGAGCCACTGGCAGTTCCATTGGATTAGAAAAACAGATAATTCATAAACTATAATTATAGTTATAGTATTTTAAAATATACATAATTTGCGAAAATGCTTTTTCCAATTTTGATTTTGGCAACTGCATCATTGTAAAGGTTTGCAAAATATAATTTGCTTACCCTTACATCTGCGCCAAGCAGAACTGCATGTTGTATGAGTGTGCGAGAGAGAGAGAGAGAGAGAGAAATATAAAAGGAGTGGGGTAACAAGCTGGCAACGCTGAGTGTGATACGGCATCTGATTGGCTGGACTCCAGAGCTCTTCCCATTTGAAACACATAATAACAAATTGTTTCACAAATTTTATGAAACACTAGCTGACCCGAGGAACTTTGTACCTCCAATAAAAGTTGTCTGAACTTATCTATATAAATAAATTCGGATTAGTTATTTATACTGCAATTGGGGATGAAGTTTAAATATAACACAATTACAATTAAGCTAATCAATTTAAAGCTTTCTATAAAAGTTTTTTTTTTTGTGGTGCATAAATATATAAAGGTGGTGGTTTTCTGACATGCGAACACTTGACATTTAACTGTCCATGAGAGAAACAAGGAACTCCAAGTTGGTTCCGCAAACTCCCAATGACTGCCCTTGTGAATTATTTATGGTCATCACAAAGGCCAAATGCACGGAAAATTGTAGATGCTTAAAGTCAAAAGGTAAATTTGTTGGAATCATTGGAATAAGCAGGATAAGTTATCCTCTCCTTTGTACTTTCCCTTGATGATTGTTTCCTCAATGACATTATTCATTAGTTTTTTCACAGTCTCGTTCCATTGCACAGTCATAGTGGTTAATGTTATGCAGCATGATCCTGACTGATCCTACTGTTAATTTTAAATTGTGAGATGGGAGTTCAGGCAATTCTAATGAATTTGAAAACTTTGTAGGATAGTTGACTACGTCATTCTGATTTATAACTGTGTCAACTGATTTGTATGAAAATGACTTCCAGAAGAAGTAGACACTTTAGAACACCATTCTGACATACCAACACGACTATCATCATTATCTGCCAGCACATGACATGGCTCGTTGCACATTTGACTGACTTCTACAACCTAAGTCAGGTCGTCTTCTCCTTGGCATAGTGAAAAGGTTTCCGTGAACTTCACAAAGTCACGAAGAAATTCAATTAATTTTGTGTCAATTCAGTTCACATTCACAAATTTACAAACACAAATTATAAAGAAGGTATCCAAGGATTCACCAATATTTGATGACAGTTGTCTGAGGTCAAATACCTATATATAGTGTTACAGTGCATTCAGAAATTATCTTGTCTAATCTTTGAAAGGTATATCACATGCTACATAGAAAAAGTCAGTCTTGATAACAAATGATAAATATTAAATGGTAAGTGAAATAGTTTTGAATATTGGCAAGGAGTGGAACATGTTTCTACTTTGCAATGCTTTTGTTTGTCAAAAATAAAAGGTGTATGTATTCCATAAACATTTGCATGTGTACTTTTATATTTAGTTAATAATCTGGTACATTTTTACTTCAGGTATTTTTTCTCATGATTTAAACCTTCCTTGGACTTATACAAATATTTCAAAACAAAAATTAGGCAAATCGGTTCAGGTGTTCCTGAGTTTTTTTGTGAGACTAACAAACGTCAATTCATTTTTATATATATGGATTATTACATGCATTTGAAGGAGTTCTACTATATTTTTATACATCATTTTTGTGTTGTATGTAGGATGTGAGGTGTGGAAGTTAAGAGATGAACATCGCCTTGCTGCTTGGCAATATAAGTAAAATTAGACAAAGAGTACTTCTGCTTTATGCATAAATATATAAGGACATACCGAGTTGTTTTGCAACAGCCTTCTTCTCTTTCTGTGGTCAGGACTATTCATGTCAGGGTTCTTGGGCTTGCTACGTTAACCTATTATTGTACAAACTATTTTGTGATGAAGCTGGAAGAAAAGAGTAGAATTGTAGGAACTTTTCCATTTATTGTATAATTAAATGTTAATTGTAATGTATTTGATATTTCTTTCAAAACCTAACTTGTAATACGTTTGTTTAATACTAGGAGTCAATGTTGCTGAGACATCACAATGAGGCAGAATCACTCCATGCTGTGCAGAAAATGGACTGGGAATGGAAGATGAAGGAACTTGGTATTTGCGAGTTCAAGGCAAAACCTGTGATAGAAGATGTGCATGTACCTATGGTGCACGTTAGCGATGACTTTGACCTCTTGCCAGCTTGAACTTTAATCTCTGAAAACATATTGCTTAAATTTAGGGAGGGGGGATTGGCTCTTTGTCTTTATGCAGTTGATCGCTTCAAGGATGAACCTGGGGCAAACATTGGCAGGTAAATGGGTTTCATTTAGCTAAAGCATTACCAGTTGCATTTAGTTGGCCCAAAATGCACAGATATTGATCTCATTGTCTGTTGTAAGGTACAAGCTTCAAGTCTAACATGTGATACAGTTATAGATTTTTCACAGTTAGGTCAGTTGATAGTAGAGAGAGAAGAAAAACCATTACTGATAATAATCAGTTAAGAAGGTATAATATGGTTGAACAATCTGCTCTTCCCTTATAGAGAGAATAAGCATGAAAGCACAAGTAAGTTAGAGATGGAAAGTGAGTGATGAGCAGTGAAATATAATGTTTAGGTTTGTGACATTTTTGGCAGTGGCATAGTGTCAACAGAGGTAAGGTAGACAATATCTACCTTATATTGTAATACAAATACTTTTTCAGGGTTTTCCTTTTTGACTTCTGCCAAATTAAAATCAAATTTAATTATACACCGAAATGTGTTTCCCTTATCAAAATAAATTATAAACTTACTTCTTGGTATGTCCATCCTGCATGTTTCTGCTAAAAGAAATGTAAATACAGCAAAAATGCAAGTGCATCAAATTCCCTTCTATCTATAGGTATGCCATATGTCTATCCTGAGCAGTATGTATCCCCATTGTTTTAAGACTTCCCTCATATGTAGCCCCTTTTTATGCCTAAGGTAGAAACATATGTATATATGGTGATTATCTGTCACATTTTTAGCAGAAACAAAGGATTCAGAAATAACAATATTCACAGTTTTGCAAGCATGATTGTTAGCACTAGCAATTTAATGACTCACAAGAGTGGTATTACGCTTTATGAGAAAGAATGTCTACTTAACTTTGTTTCCTACACTATGCTACTGAACACCAGATTTAAAGTTTGACTGCCTATTTTTATAGTGCAGTACTAAGTCCCATCAAAAGAAAGTAAAGAAAACCAACAAGGATACACCACAGTTTTGCTACTACTACCCAGTTTTATAAAATGTATTATAAGTTAAGCAGTACAAGCAAATGCTAATTTTAATTAAATATTTAATTATTACAGGCACAATGATAGTTGGCATGGGTGATTGCTGGGAATAAGTTTTGTAAATTAGAGGAAGGGACATTTTCTGGTTTCTGTGAAATCTGTAAAAGCAGCAATGTAATCAAGTCATATGTTAAGAATCTAACGCCACAAACTTGATGTTAGGAAGGTGCAGTAGGTTACATGTGTTCCATGTTCTGAGGCTCTGTAGGAGAGGTAGGATGGCTGTTTCCCGCATGGAGGCACCTCTTTGTTGTGTACCGAGCTCTTCCTTGGTGAGGTGGCTCGAGACACGGACTGGGTTCGTCAACAGTGCAAGCAGTGGCACTTGGAGAAGGAGCTATAATGAGAGGCTCCATTGATGTATGTGAGACAGGCTAGCAGGCAGGTGTATTGAGCTGTGAACGTACATTGGAATTGACACTCATCACTTCTCTGATAGAGGAGAAGGTGGTGCAGTTCCAATAATTTTGTGCTTCATTGTATCATAGTCCTTACACATTGGAAGAATGTTCTATCTTCTAAAGTAGTAGAGCCATGGTCAGAGAGAGACTCCTAATTGCACTGTCTGCTTTTGTTTTTTGTTTTTTTGTTTTTAAAAATTTACATCCTTCGTCAACTCATAATGGACAATGAATGGAATAGGTGAAATGATGCTCAAATAAGCCCAGGGTCTATAGAGCTTAGTTTTACCCGACATTCATCTTTCAGGATAGGAGAAAACCCCGGAAAAACCTTATCCAGGTAACTCACCCTAACCGAGACTCGAACTCGGGATCTCTTGAATGTGAGGCAGACATGCTACCAGCACGCTGCCGAGGCGGGCTATGTTTAATGCACTGTCTGCTTGTTTCACCAGGCCTCGGTTATCTCTCAATCAAAAGGCTTTAGGTGCTGACTCTGTCTAATACTCTATGCCTTAATATCCGTAGTGCTTCTTACAATTATTTTTACATTGGCTCTTTTGTGCTGCACTTGACACCGCTTATGGCGTATGTCTAATTTGTAGCACTGCTCTATGGTGAGCTTGTCTTTTTATATGTGGCAATAACCGCTACATAGTCCCCCCCCCCCCCCCCCCAGATCACTAGAATGCTTTGGTGGAGGTCCCTGGACTTTCTTCTGGCAGTTCCTTCTTCGTTTCTGTTTACACCTGTGTGCTGGAGGTAACAATGGATAAGTTCAGGTTTGGACGAATGGGCCACGTAGGCAGTGTCATCAGCGTAAAGCAGTTTGATGGTGTATGGCGAGCTGGATATGTCATTCATATAGAGGTTGAAGAGTACCTGGTCCGATAAGGCTACCCTGAGAGATGCCTGCTAGTATGGGTCTCGGTGAGGAGTGGCTGTTATTTACTGCTAATTGAAAGGTGCGGCCTGTGAAGTAATGGGCTATAAATTTAATCAATGTGTCAGGCAAATGTAGTTCCGCTAGTTTGCGTTGGAGGCCAGGGTGCCAGACTCGGTCGAAGGCACGTTCAATATTGAGGAAGACTGCCTCATAGAGCGTTTTATATTAAAGCCGCAGGTGAACTTGATGGCATGAGGAGTTGGAGTGTGGTTGAGTAATGACATCTAAAATCCAAATTGTTCATTAATGAGGATATTATGGCAGGAGATGTGCCTGTTGATGTGTTTAAGAATGATTTTCTCTAGGAGTTTGCTTAGTGAGTTTGACACCTGTACATTATTTTCTACTTCAATTACCTCAAAATTTTGTAAGAACTTTGATGTGGTATTTGACAGAAAACAATTTGAAATAATAACATTGTTTTGTTTTGACAGTTACTGCTTCCTTTTATTATTCTGGCTCATTAGCATAACAAATTAATTTGACATTTACTTAAATAACGTGAGTAATTCAACTAAATCAATTACTAAGAATCTATAGCACAACACTGTAGGTATAACTCAAAACACTTAAGTGAGGCCACATGGCTAATTCATTTAATTACAAAGAAACTTTAGCAAAACATTCTGTGTAATATTACATACATTTGTAAATCATTTAAATCATATGAATATCACGAGTAACATGTTTAATTTAAAACAAAGACACTAACATAAAACTGCAGCTGTTGTACAAAGTGATATAAATAACAGAAATTATAAACTTACATGTTTCGATATTAATGAGGTTAGTTGCCCCAGGCATTGCCCGGCATTTACCTAAGGTTAAGGAAAAACCTTTGAGAAAGAACCTCAAACACATAATGAAATACACAAATAAAAGTACAAAAAGCAATTAAATCAATGTAATCACAGTATTACGCTATACCATATCACTAAGCAGTTTGAGAGGAATGACTGCTATTAGGCAAAAGATTAGTTTAATAATATTAACTACTAGTCATCCAGAAATTGTAAACATTATATAGGTACATTAAAAATAAAAGTAAGTGTTAATTGCAGCATTTGAAGAAATAACTTTAATTAGGCAATTTAGTGTTTCTATAACTGCCTAAATAAATCTCAAATCATTATGTATTTAAAACTCTGGAACACAATATAAAAACAACTATCACTTAATTGGTCAACAAAAACAAATACAAAACAGGATTGAAATTATACAGATCTGAACAGTTTCATCTTTTTTTTCATGGCCTGTGGTAGCCATCCTTTTTTCACAAATGCTGTATTTATTATCTTTAATGTATTTATAAATTAGAAATGGGACACATGTCTTAATTATATCTATGTGCATTCTATATTTTGCACATAGTCTTATGCTATTTTGCACTTTGAAATTTGAGATAAAACGTTCCTCCAGAGAACTAGTATGGCCAAAATCATTCAGAAATTCATACGACTGATTGTGGAGGTTTTGTAAAAGCAACATCAGATTCTCACTGGCATATGTTAACTTGTAGGTTAAGTTAGCAAGTGACGGAACATGATTGAAATCTCCAACGTAGTTCAGTGAAGTTCAGCTTCAATATTGGAACATTCACTTCTTGATGTTTGTATCTGGAAAAAAAATCAAAGTTATGTAATGACAATAAGCTTTTATTTTTCTGTGAGTGGTTTTCACAGCAATCCATTGAATAACGTGTTATAGCATCTTAAAGTGCAACAGTTATTCACAGTAGACCTCCAATAATAATGACAATTTTAAACACAAATATCTGGTTATTCTCACTTCTCTGTACCTGGAGTAAGTAGCCAAGATGATGCGATGATTTATCAAATGCTCTTTCTTCCACAGGAATATACAGCATTCCTTCCACACTGAAATTTTCAAGATGGCCAAGCCTCAGAATATCAGTCCACTGCAAATTTAAAAGTTATAGCATAAACTTGAATCAGCCAATCACCTTCGTGATCCAGTACGCCAGCGCCTCTATTTTTGGGTGGCAAACTAAAATCTCTTGTTTCCATTTCTCTTTATCTCAGCTTCCCCTGTGCTTGAAACCAATATTGTTCATTATGCTATACATAGAACACACCAGCCTTTGTAATTTATTTTTTTCTCTCATTGCTATTGTTACCTTTTTTGCTGTTGGATATTGTCCTTGATCATAGAAACTGAGAATTGTTCTGTGCAAAATGCCTTTTTAAAATCGTCCAATGCAATAATTCACTTTCCAACCTTGTTGGTCTTTCCCGGAGATTGAAATACAGGCACGCTCCCTTTTTCTAAGGAAGAAGCTGCTTCACTACAAATTCGTGACACTGTGTGTACACTACCTACACCACTAGCTACCACAGTTAATTGCTGGGTTTTTAAAAAATCTACAGTTGCCCTATATTCTGGATTGGAGAGCCTTCGTAAAGACTTGGTCACTTTAAATATAATTTTTCTGCCCTGAGAATGAATCACTTGATCCAGCTTCGAGGGACATGTTCAGCAGTCAGATCACAAACACTGGAGAAAAGATATGTGTATGATAATTTAATGTAATATTAACAATATTTCAGTTTGAGTTCAACATATGACTTTACAATGCCACTCACTGTAATAAAGTATGACACCACTACTCTGAAAGCGAACTGAGCATTGATTCAGTCTGTTTCAAACTGCCTGATTTCTATTTTCATAGTAGGTGCTCTGTTGATGCTTGAGATAAGTGTTGTGTTCTGTGTTGAATGAATGGATGTTGGGTAAACCATAACACGTGAAAGATAAAACGTGCATTGCTCGCATTTTAAATATCATAGAGACAGGATTTTTGTATGTTCATGATCAGAAAATAAAATTCTTATTATAAGAGTGGTAACTGTCATTTTCAAATATTTATCCGAGCGTAATTAATTAAAATAATTTGCTCAGTTCAGGTACATGAGATGCATGTACCACATTTGGCAGCGCTGATAGGAGGTGCAAGCTTAGGATTCGCTGGAGTCTGCAGTACGGCCTGCCTCCATATGCCTTAACTTTTGCAAAGATTATAGGGCATATATTTGGAGGGATTGGAAGGGTTTTGGGGTGGGGGCTGGACTGGAATGTTTTGGAGCAGAAGGGTTTGAGGGTGCTGAGGGGGGGTCCTAGGAAGGATGGATGAGCATCCTGGGCTGAGCTGTATGCTTACATGCTTACAGTTTTTATTCAGAGACTTTGGCCTGGTGCCAGTACATGGGGCCCAGCTTACAGGTTTAAATTTACATGTAGTTACAATTATGTACATTTACCACTGAGGTGGTCTTTGAGGTTAATTTGGAAACCCATTTGGCGGCCTTATTTCAACCGCTGAGAACAGTTTCCTTTGTGAGCAGAGGTATCCTTTATATAGTCCCACTCGTTTCCCACATTGTGGTGGCATTTACTTGCTGTGTGCTGTTTGGTGGTGCCATCTGTTGGTGGTTGGCATGAGTTTGCTGCGTGGTGCTTGTGATGTTTCTTGCATCTGTTGTGGCACTCTGCTGTGTAGCCCTATGTGGCCCCTCAGAGAGCTCATGTGTGGTTTTACAGTTGTCTATCAATACATTGGCCATGCTGCCATCGTCGAGCATTATTTCTACTGTTTTGCCGTCATTGCAGATTACCTTGAAAGGGCCCTTTTAAGGGGGTAGAAGTTTGTGTTGGCGTACTTCTGAAGTATTCAAGTCCCTGATGTGGGGTGCAGCATAAGTCACATATGGTTTTCTTGTTGAGCTGGCTGTAGTCCCCGCAGGGGCGGATGGAGTTGGCTTTTTTACTATGTGTAAGGATGAAGCCCAAGGTGATTTTGAGGATCTGAGGATGCCTTATTTCATTAGTTGGGCAAATTCTCTTTTGGCCTTGGTGTATATGGCTGGGTGCAAGCGTCTTGCCCCTCTGGTCTCGATGCGAAGGCTGTGTGCCGATGTCCTTGTAGGGGTGTTTGAACACCGGTGTGGTGATTTGCATGTACTTGAATAGGTCCCTGTATGGTCCATGTGGTGGAATTGCGGATATTTGTTGAGCTACTGCCTCAA
Organism: Mantis religiosa; assembly: GCA_030765055.1. Taxonomy (NCBI): domain Eukaryota; kingdom Metazoa; phylum Arthropoda; class Insecta; order Mantodea; family Mantidae; genus Mantis; species Mantis religiosa. Next base: position 216,774,046 of record CM060947.1, on the reverse strand, counting down.
TTTGACCTGGTATCCTGTGGTTAGCGGTATCCCGTAAGCAGTGAGCGTTGAGGTCAAGGTGAGCACAAAATGGGTCAGGAAGTTGGCTCCAATGATTGCTTTATGCTATGTCTGCAACTAGAAAGTCCCAATTATATTGTTTGTGTTCCAGGTGTAGGGTGGCTCTGTGTTGGCCAAACGTCTTGGCTGTTGGCTGCATATACTTTATCTGTTGGCCTTGTTTGTCGTATGACCTTGTTGAGGAGGATGGAGATGTGCGCTGTCAACAGAAAGATAACTGGTTCCATAGACGAAGTATGAAGAGACGGTTTGAGTAAGAAGTCACGGCCTGCTCCGCCATGCTAGTCGTGTGCGGTCGTTTCCTAGAGGCTTGTCCTGGAATCGGCATGGTTTTGTATAGTTTCTCATGTTCAGGCTCCAGTGTTCATGATACCAACAGGTGTCAAAGATGTTGCTGTTGTGGTCTGAACAATTGCTCCTCGTTGTGTTCCCCTCCAGTTGCCAAAGTCTTAGTTTATGGCTTCCACGTGGGTTTGCCACTCTGGGGTTGGATTTTGTAGCTGTATCTCCGTCTGGTTGTTTTCCTGTTCAACGATTCTGTTGGCTATCCGTGACATGTGCTCCAAGTGTCTGTGGCAGTAGTTTGCGTAGCCATAGAAAACAGAGCATGTTTTCCGGGATGCTGGGTGTTAATGCGGTGTTGAATGCTTCAGAGGAGTTGTGATGGCTTCTGGTCCCCTAAATGTGTGTCCTCCAGGAGCTGTTGGATTTGTTGTTGTGAGGGGGCGCACGTCTCAGTGAGGTGGTCCTTGAGGGTCTGTAAGATTGGTCTCCGGGGTTGGACACCAAGTCTGCTACTTGGATAACCACTCATCATGATAGGTGTCTGATGATCTGGTGAAACTTCATGCATTGTGACTGGACGTTGTGAACGGCAAAGATGACCTCTGCTTGTAGAAACCATATGGCTGGATCGTCTTTGTAGAAGGTCGGTAGTGTAGTAGTGGAAGAGCTGACGGACTCCAGTTGTGTGTTTGACATCTCTGAGGCTAACTGGGGGGTGGGCGGGGGGGAGTCATCCAAGGTTGTGGGTTGACCTGTCGTTGGGGTCACCTCTGTAGTAGTTTGCTTGTGTTCCATGCTCTGAGGCTCTGTAGGAGAGGTAGTGTGGCCACTTCCTGCACGGAGACAGCTCTTGTGTATCGAGCTCTTGCTCAGTGAGGTGGCTCAAGGCACAGCTCAGTTTAGTCAACAGTGCAAGCCGTGGCACTCGGAGAAAGCAGTGTTGAGAGGCTCCATTGATGTATGTGAGATACGCTAGCAGGCAGGCCTACTGAGCTCCGAATGTACAATGGGATCGACACTCATCATTTATTCTCTGATATAGGAGAAGGTAGTGCGGTTGTTCCGCTAATATAGAATAATGTTCTATCTTCTTAAGTAGTAGAGCCATGGTCAGAGAGACTCTAACTGCTATGTCTTCTTGTTTCACTGGGTCTCGACCATCTCTCGGTCTAAAGGCTTTAGGTGCTGACTCTGTCTCTCTAATTCCCATGGTGCTATCTATCATTTATTTCCTTAGTTAACATTAGCGCTACTGTGGCATTTCTTACAATTATTTCTACATTGGCGCTCTTGCAGTGTTTCTTATGACTAGCTACACTTTATGCTGCTTGTGGCATGTGTCTGATTTGCAGCGCTGCTCTATGGTAGCATGTCCTATTATATGTGGCGGTAACCGCTACAGAAGGTGTAATTAATGAAACCCTGTACTTTTTAGGGGGATTAGAAGTTACAAGGGAAGTATCACTATACTCACACTACTACTCACCTGAAAATTTGATGGTATAATGCCAGCTCTATATAGAAGCATGTGTACCAAAAATCTGCTGTGGAGTAGAACCATAATACCCAGAACTGAAGCATGGAAAGTGCTGCATGTGACAACATGCAATGGACATCCCATGTCAGCTCTGTGCGTCGTGTGGGGGATGGTGCTCCTTACGTACCGTTTTGAGTCTTCGGCCTCGGCATTTGGTGTGATGGTCTCAATGCAGATGTTGGTGTATGTTGAATTGCTGCTGACGTTGCTGGTTTGGGTGCTTAGTACAGATTGGGTACCTTTTTGGTGCAGAATGTGGGTAAGTGGAAGTTGTTTAGGGTTTGTTATGTGAGATAAGGGTTGGTATGGGCTCTCGGCTAGCTCTGGATGACCTCTCTGGGCCAGGCAAGCATTGAGACCAGTATCTTACTTGCTGTTTTTTGAGTCCTCGGTCTCGGAATCTGGTGTGATGGTCTCAATGGAAATGTTGGTGCACTTTGAATGCTGACATTGCTGGTTTGGGTGCTTAGGACATTTTGGTACAGAATGTTGGTAAGCGGGAGTTTTTTAGGGTTTGTTATGTGAGGGGATAAGGGTTGGTATGGGCTCTCGGCTAGCTCTGGATGACCTCTCTAGGCCAGGCAGGCATTGAGACCAATATCTTAGTTGCTGTTTTTTGAGTCTTTGGCCTCGGCATCTGGTGTGATGGTCTCAATGCAGATGTTGGTGCATGTTGAACTGCTGCTGATGTTGCTGGTTTGGGTGCTTAGGACATTTTGGTGCTGAATGTTGGTAAGTGGGAGTTTTTTAGGGTTTGTTAATGTGAGGAGATAAGGGTTGGTATGGGCTCTCGGCTAGCTCTGGAGACCTCTCTAGGCCAGGTAAGCATTGAGACCTATATCTTACTTGCTGTGTTTTGAGTCCTCAGCCTCGTAATCTGGTGTGATGGTCTCAATGGAGGTGTTTGTGTATGTTGGACTGCTGCTGACGTTGCTGGTTTGGGTGCTTAGGACATTTTGGTGCATAATGTTGGTAAGTGGGAGATTTTTAGGTTTTGTTATGTGAGATAAGGGTTGGTATTGGCTCTTGGCTAGCTCTGGATGTCCCCTCGTGATCCAGAGGGATAAAGATTCACCACAAGTCAATGACACCAGGCAGATGTAGTTACTTTTCTTCGTTTATTTCGCTGTTAGTCACGTTGGACCTGCTTCTGCACTGCTCTTGCTCAATACACTCTTTGCATTACGTATTGTCATCTAATAATTTCTCCAGACTTCTTACTCCATCACCCGTATCCTATGTTAACTCTGCGTGCTTCCTTTGTTCATAACTCTTATGCGCCAACGACATATGCATGTTAGTAATTCTTTACTAAAACTATGATGGTCTTAAACTCTACACACTTAATCGTACCAAATCTTTTCTTTATAAGTATACATCGACATGATATGAATCTCAGCAAGAAGTCTATATGTAAACACGATGGAACCTAAGTCTAAGCAAGACTGAATCTGAGCAAGAAGTGTCCTGTACATTGCTCCAATTTCTCTCCCCTTTTCTCTAGGATACTTTGTCTATCCACGCCTGTTTTCTAGGCCTTTTCTATTTCACACCTGTCATGTGATATACAGTCCTTTTTATTGGGAGAAGATTTTCTCAAATTTAAGCTTATTGGCTCCTCAAAAGTATCACTCTATGGAGCTGGTAAGTCCATCACTCTAAGGGGTGTATAATCCTTGGCAACATAACAGGATTGTTTCCTGGTTGTTTTCCTCAAAGAGTGATGCATTCCAAACGGTGTCAGCTATCGCTGGAATGTTAGTTTCTATTTTACTATTGTTATAACTTCCTGTCTCTGGCTAGTAGCTTGCTCAAATGTTCATCTGAGCTTATATATCTGATTCTACATTAAATAGTATTTTAATCTACTGTGATACTGTTTATTCTTTGTATCTCAGTAAATGGTATTGGTTTATCCATCATATCTGTCTTATCCTATTAGAAACCTGAGATTTCTTCAACGCCCAACTTTTTATGATATAATTTTCTTTGGGAGGAAATCTAGAAGGATCAATCTGATGAAAAAATATAACATAATTATTTACTCTTATCTTTGAAAATGTATTATTCACTGTCTGTCAGAATTTCAATAAATTGTTTCTTTTATCAAGCTTAAGAAAAAAAGAAAATGTATGTGTGTGCATGCACTAGTGACAGAAAGTTTAAACTCAGCATGCAAAAAGTAAGACACTCCTTTTTTGGTGCTTTATTTTTAAACATTGCTGAGATCAAATGCTTTATTTTTCAACAAACTTCAATACATATCCTATGATATACATAAAATTCACTCACATAAAGCACATTTTTATAATATCTGCAGCTTTGTGTGTGTGTGTGCGTGTGCGTGCGTGCATATTGTAAGGAAATTGTTCAAAGAAAAGACAAAAGACGCTGCCACAGCTCATCCACATTGTCAGGGGCCATCTGTTTTGCTTTCCGTTCAAGCTCCTTCCAGAGAAGTTCAATTGAAGATAAATCTGGAGATTGTGTGGGCCAGGTCAAGGATTTTAGCACTCCCGCCTCTTCTTTGCTTTTCACATAGTTCTTACACAACTTTGATGAGTGCTGATGTTACTGTTTTTCTCCAAAGTACCTTCCACTTTCATTAAGTCTCCAATTTTATTGTTCTTAAAACACCCCCACACCATTACACTTCCACCCCCATGTTTCACAGATGGCATGAGGCAAGTTTCATTCTCTCCGTAGGCAACGGCAGACATACTGCTGACGATTTGAACCAAATTTCTTGAATTTCGTTTCAGCTGTCCATAGAACATTTTTCCAGTCCTTTAATTTCCAATTCAGGTCCCCTTTGGTCCTTTGCAACCTTCTAAGCTTGTGCTGATGGGTTAACAATGGTCTCTTCTCTGTTGATATTGATACTGGCTCTGCCCTGGTAGTATTTATTTCACTGCAGATACAGCTGCACGCTGCCTGTTAAACTTGCTCAAAAGTATAATTCTGTTGTCCTCCACTGTTCATGTTTGTTTGGACCTCTGCTCTGTGGTCAGTCAATATGGGAACTAGTTTCTTCTCTGCGCTTCAATGCAGAGTGAACACTATAGTCAGAAATGCCCAGTTTCTTTGCTATCTTTCTGTTGGACCATCCTGCATCTTTATAAGCACATGCCATTGTTCTTTTTTCTGCAATTACATGTACTTTTTTTTTACCCATTCTTGTTTCTTGCACTTAATGCTATACTAATATGCTTACTGAGCAATTAACAGTTAGCCAATTACAGAACTGATAACCTTGACTGTTGAAATTACTCAGAAATTACTTGAACCTAGGTTCAAGCAAAAACATGGCATCATTGTATCACAATTGGTTAGTGACAGTGATGTGAAAGAAAATGAAATAATTCATAGTAAGAGTATACAGCAGACAGCAATTGAAGAATTCTTCCATAAGGAATGATCTCCATTGTATTTTCAAGTACACTGCACCCAAATAAAATTGATTATGCTGCATCTCCTATTAAATTGTGTCAAAATTGTTTTTTCATACCTAATAATCATATCCCATATGTAACACTGTCCCGATTATTGTGCATTTGGGCCACAGTCCCTTGAGGAGGGTAATTACAGGGTTTTACTGTATTTATGTTGATAACCAATTAACAATGTATCCAGTATTATTGCTTAAGTCCTTTTACTCCTTTCAGTTTATCCTTCTGTACCTACTCATGCATGCCAACTTTCTCTAGCTAGGAGCTATTGTGATCCTTTATCTTTCTCATAATTTGTGTATTAAGGAACTTGTACTGATTAAAATTTTTTCATATTTTTGCTCCCAAAAGATTTTATTTTACAATTATCAGTATTAGTTTTGCTTGTATTCTTAAGAGTGGTTATCCTTGTTTGGTAAAAACAAATTACAGTTTATGCTAATAACTGCTTAGCATAATATTTCATAAACTGAAAGATTTAGGTATGGAGATTTTAACATATGAAGGCAGGAAAGTGTTCATGGTTGTGAATCAAAATATGTAAAATGTACACTGTTTATGACCAATATCTGTGTAAAACTATCAGTGGAGATGTGTATTAATGTTAATGCAATGGATAGTTGTGTTATTTATCAAATAAATTTTTGGTACCTCCAGTCCACAAAGTTTCTCAAGACTGCCATTAAGAGACTGCCTAATCCATTTAAGGTAATGAAGTTTAACACTTGATGCATTGAAGTTAAGGGTTTTACCTGCCTTTCTTGGAATAGATCTAAGTCTTTGTATAGTTATTTACATTTTTTATTTGTATATACATGTACATACATGAAAATTTCTTACGAAGACCTGTTGTATGGTATGAATAAAGCTATGAGAATATATGTTTATTAAAGCATTGTATTTCATTACATTACCCATTTCCTGATCTATTCTTTTTGCTCTCCTTGAACATGTAGTTCATAGCAACAATTTTTTTCTTCCAATAACCTCCAATTCAAATCTTTCTCTAGAGAAAACATATCCCTCACAACTTTTGCTAATCAATCTCCATTTTTTGCTTTCCCTATCATGTGCATAGTCAGTAGAGATATATCAAATATCTGCATTGAATCCAATACCGCAATTTCACTGGAATTGAAATTTATTTCACAGTAAAAATAAAGTACCTATTTTTAGAAAAAGGTATGTATGTGAGCAGCATAACTCAAAATAGAAAAATTTACTACTGTCCGGCCGTTGTATCTCCGGCTCTGACGTTTTGCGACTGTAAAAGGTGGAAGGGGAAACCGAATAGTACCAACATACAGTAATGAGCAATTGAAAACATATCCTCAAAATTATCTTTAGAATGAAAATATAGGACTATATTAACTTTAAAATACTGAAATACAATTTACAATTTCATCATAATGCAAGATATATATTACAACACCACTCTTCGAATATTTCATTCACACCATTCACACACACACTAACTGTATCTGTTGGTAGTACTGGGAGTCTCTACATCCGGTGTCGTGGTCAGGAAGTTAAAACTGTCTGCTAGCGCCAATCAGCATTTTTGCTGGTAGGCGTGGCTCCCGAACCCAACACCGTGTTGTCAGCTTAAATTTGTTTGAGCCACGTGGCCTAATAGCGGCTTGCGCTGGTGAACTTTCTTTGGTATATTTTTCGTGCGTGAATTCCGATGTTTAGTGTTCGTAAGTCCTATTATTATCGCTATTATAATAATATGGCTACTGGTTCGTGAAATATGCAAATACATGAAATATTTAAAATACGCATTGTTCCTCTGCTTGAAATTCCCACTAAAGAACTGGCAACAGCCTGCTTCCCCCTCTCAAGAAATGTCAGAGCCGGAGATAAAACGGCCGAGGTATAAATACCAAATTCATCTTCTAAGGATGCCACATGATCAACATTTATTTTACATCACATATAAGCTGTACGTTGAATTTTCTGGAAATGTCCTCAAAAGTCCTCTTCATTCTGGATGACTTTACATTACTGGTAAACCACAAGAGATAGACGAGATCTTACTACACATAAATATACATATATTTGTCAAATATATTTTTTTATGCAGTGAACCAATTTTTATTCCTGTTTTAATCTCATGTCTGTTCAGAAAATGGAATTTCATAGCAACCAATACTTATATTAATATTCCCATGTTCCCTTGCATTTAGAAGAAAATATGCAATAAGAGATTTATCTCAAAACATGAAGTAGACACAGGAATAAGTATTTGTAAGAATACTTTGTACAAGAGTAAAGGAAGTCTTGAGAGAGCAACACATCAGATGTGTTTTTCTTTAAAACACCAGGAAGAATAAAAAAATATTGGAGAAGTTAAAAAAAAATTATTTCTGTAATTCATTTCCATCATTTTCAATAAATTAACAGGAATCAGTATATTTCTGGAATAAATTAAAACCAATAAATAAGGCAATTACCTCAGTACTTAGATGTTTATAAAGAACCCAGTCTCATGTAAAGGGAAAGGGAAGGGGCAGATAGAGTCTACCCAACTCAGCCTATCCAGTCTTTCTCTACCCACTCTTCTAAAACTAATCTTAAAAAACTTTTTCTATCTGCTTCATGTTAATCGAAACATTTCTTTTCAGGTATACACAGAAGGGATGAGCAGGTAATACATACAGTTGCTCTTTGATAGCCTTGAAATACCATTCTCTTTGCATGACCAGAAAGAAACAAGGCTGTTTATCACTGAAAAAAATGTTATACATTATATTTACATGACTTTCTCAGCCTTGTTATTTTTACTGCACTCGCTCGCTCGCTCGTGCTGGCTGGCTGTATACAGCCAGAAGGTTTTTGCTGCATGCCCACCCATTAAGGGTTTTACCGCAGGTAGGATTATTATTGAAAGATGTAGGATGAAGGTGATGTAGGTTTTTGATTGGGAGTTAATATTGAGGTTACCAAAGTACCTTCGGGTTGAAAGAGAGGATGCAGTACTTAGCACCCATTTTGTTTTATTTTAAATATTTTGTAATTTAGTTGGGGAGAAATTTAGATGCCAAACAGCTTGGAAGAATTATGAGGAGCTCAGCTTTAGCTGCTGATAGGTTCAGCTCCTGTGTTATTTAGGGTGCCCGCATGCCATACGGGGGACCCGATGCAGTCTAGATCGGCGTCTAGTGGGGTCATAATTTCCCAGTGATCTGATAAGGGCGCTTCTGTGAGATGGTAAACTTGCGTATAATTTTGAAGCCCGGCGCCTAATTTCATCCTCCACGTATGGAAGACCCGATGCTTCGTGGAGCAACCTGGTAGGGAAATAACGTCCCACAGAATAAATAGACCGCAGTCCTTTATTCTGTGCACGTTGAAGCCATGCTAAACAGCTGTCTGCTGCCATGCCCCAGATCTCGCAGGCATATAGCATCACCGGGATTACCAGCGCTCGGAAGAGGTACAACTTCATGCGGACTGGCATCGAGGTAGACCCCAGCATTGGGTACAGGGAAGCAATTGCTCCCTGTACCTTTGCCGAAAGGTCCCTGATGTGCCGGCGAAAAGTTAAACCTCTATCCAAGTTGACTCCAAGGTACTGGACAGAGTTAGACCACTCTATCCTTCGACCTCGGTAGCTGAAGTTGGGGCAGTCTGCGGGGGTGTGGCGCTTTGTAAAAAGTATGGCGTGGCTTTTGTCCGGATTTACGGACATCCGCCAACGCCGGCACCACTGTTGTGTTAGGCGGAGATGTCTTTGAATGGGGTTGAAGGCTCTGAGAATGTGTTTGTCCTTGCAGAACAGAAACACGTCGTCAGCGTATTGTGCCATTTCGACTCGTGGTTCTGTGGGGAAATCTGCCATAAAGACGTTGAGGGTGGGGGATAGCACAGAGCCTTCGGGGACTCCGCCTCTCACTGGCCTTAGTGTTGATGTTTTCCCCGCGACTGAGACTTTAAAAGTGCGATGTCGCAAGAAGCTGTGTAGAATGTTGATCACTTGAGTTGGGAGCCCCAGATGGATCATTTTGTGTAGGAGTCCGGCATGCCATGTCATAGAGAAGGCCTTCTCGACATCCAACGAAACTGCGGCCGTGAAGGCGCCTTCCTGGAAGCCCAGGGCGGCGGTCTCCACCACACGCAGCAACTGCTGAACTGTCGAGTGCCCAGGACGAAAACCAAATTGGTGGTCAGGAATGGCTTGAATGTCTACCAATATTGGGGACAAGCGAGCAAGAATTAGCCTCTCGAGAACTTTCGAAAGGGTGGAGAGGAGGCTAATGGACCTGTAGCTGGATGGGTGTACCGGATTCTTCCCAGGTTTCAATATGCAAATCACCCGGGCCTCTCTCCACTCTCGTGGAAAGTACCCAAGGGCGAGGCACATATTGAAAATCCTGGTCAGGAAGAGAATCGCATTGAAGGGAAGATGGCGGAGCATTAGGGGAGTCAGCCCGTCCGGCCCCGCCGCCTTCTTTGGTTTGAGACGTTGGAGTACGCCTTGGACTTCACTAGGTCGGATGGTAGGGAGTCTCTCCGCATCCTCAGGAGGGTGACGTAAGAAACGACGCACCTCCCGACGGACGCGTTCAGAAAAGTTATCGTCCTGGGGGTCATCTCTCGGAGACATAGTACGCTCAAGATAGTCAGCGAAAGCATTGGCTTTGGCTTGGGGTTCATAGGCCAGGCCCTGGGTGCCGTGAATGGGAGAGGTGTACTGACCTCTGTGTTTTCTGAGGGCTTTGGCTATCCTCCACACGTCGCCATCCTCGACGCGCAACCTGGCCATTTTGTCCTCCCACGCTTGCACCTTGTGCTCGCGCAGACGGACACTGACCTCTCGACGTAAACGTCTTAGGAGCGCTCGATTATGTGGCGTGCGGTGACGTTGGTATAATCTCCGTGCTGCCCAGGATCGCCGGATTAGAAGAAGGATGTCCAAAGGGAGGACATCGGGATGAAGAGGAGCCGGAGCATGGACTGTCAAATTAAAGGTGGTGCGCTTCACGATGGAAGTGAAGCATGAGACGGCGTTATCCAGGGTAGGGATATTTGTGATTTTGGGATTTGGCGGGATGGAAGTGCGGAGGCAGTTCCTGACGCCTTCCCAGTCGACCTCCCGCGTTTGAAGCGAGATGTCGTGACTGGCAACCCTTGTGTTGATCTCTGTCAACACTGGATTGTGATCTGAATGTAATGCATTTAATGATGTGAGTGTGAGATGGTATGGTAGATGTTTTGTGATTGCGAAGTCTATGACTGAGGGCAGTCCTCCTCCTCGCGGGTAATGAGTGGGTTGCCAGGGGCCCTGTACTTGAAGTTGAGGGTCCGCATCTATAAGGCGAATGATTTCATTGCCTCTTGCATCCGCCCGACGACCGCAATGCCAACGTTGATGTTTAGCATTGAAATCGCCGGCCATGATAGCACAGGGATATAGGGCTAGGATGGATAGATAGTCGTTGGATACAAACTGTCGGTTTGGTGGATGATAGACAGAGACTACCAAGACCTCTAAACCACCAAGGTGCATACTAATGGCCGTGGCCTCTAGGGTTTGTAGAGGTGGGAGCTGGATGGGCTGATGGACCACATTTTACCTCACCAAGACCGCAGTTCCGCCACCTGGGCGTCCCTGACGATCCGTACGATGGCAGATGTAGCCCGGAAGACGGAAACGGAAGTCTGGTCGGAGATGCGTTTCGCTGACTAGAATGACGTCTAGGGCATTGTCTCGGGCAAAGTGAAGCAGCTCACTCCCCTGACCTGCTAGGCCGCACGCATTCCAAAATGCGAATCGAAACGAGGTACGTGACCTAGTTCGATGCGCCATCTCGGAGCTGTTGCGTGCCTGCGGTCAGGAGGGCCATGGCCTCCATTGCCACCAGCATCTTGCTGGCCGGATCTGTGGCTGTGAAGAACTTCACAACGAGCTCACAGATTTTCTGTCCATGTGTCTGCAACAAATGCTGCAGCCACTTGAACACATCCGTGAGGTCGAGTGTAGCTGTCATGGGAACGTTGTTTGTGTGGGCGACTTGGTTGTGAGGAGAGGCTGATCTGGAACGAATGGGTGCAGGTCTTCCTCCCGCCCTTTCATCCCTAAGCTGTCTAGGAGGCATGGGCTCGCCATAATTCTCCTGTTCAGCAGGATTTTGGGGCTCCCGAGGAAGCCTCCCTCCATTCCTACCATTGTTGTTGTCGGTTCGTTTTTGAGCTGGGGCCCGCTTTTGTTTGCGTGGCTGTGTGGGAGGGTTGTGTGTCTCCCGTGACGATTTAGGTCCATCAGAGGCCCCTTGTGCTACTTGAGCGTAACTTCGTGGCCTATCGGCATCCCGCCGAGTCGTGGGCACACTGGAGCTGGTTGATGGGACCGGTCTTGGGTCCGCCCCCGCTGGTGAGGTCCTCTGCTGTTGCTGTTGTCTCACTGTGGGCTTGTTCGCTGCTATAGCTGCCTTTCTGGCAGGACAGCCGCCGTAGCAAGCTACATGTGGTCCCTTGCAGTTAGCACAAGTGGGCACATCTGTGGGGGACCTTGGACAAACTTCCTTGTCGTGGGCTTCACTACACCTCAGGCAGCGGGGTGTCCTCTTGCAGAACTGGCTGGAGTGGTTGAATCCCAGACAGCGATGGCATTGAGGTGGACCGCCAGAGCTCCTCAGTGGCTCAATCCTTACTCGGAGGTAGCAGATGGTAGAGACACCATCTAGCTTCCCCTCCGGATCGTTGGCCCGTTCCACTATCACGAGGAAGAGTGGGATTGGGACAGGGCCTGGCTGACCCTGTGGAGCAGGTTTGGTCATCTGCCTGACCAAGCGGGGCTGAATGCCCTGGCGGTTAAGGTCGTCGATGATGTCACCCACCGGTGTGTCCACTGGTAGGCCTCTGATGACCCTCTTGACGTCACGGCTCTTATCTAGGCCGAAGGTGAAGTAAGGGATGGACTTCCTGTCCAGTGCCCTTAGAATAAGCTGGTAGTCTTCGGCGTTACTCGCCTGGAAGACATTTCGGCTCTTCCTCCTGGTGACCCTGCATGACACCGACAGGGTTGGCATGACTTCCTTTAGAAAGCCTACCAAGCCCCGGAAGTCATCCACGATCACAGGAGGAATGTGCCTCCTGGGTGGCCCAGAACGACTGGACGTGCCAGTTGTCTCCAGGTGAGGGGCTTTTCTCTCCCTTCGCCGGTTGGTCACGGTGCGAAACTCAGCCTCATGAACATCTGTAGAGATGTTCGATGAGCTGTGTTCCCCATCGGAGTCTTCCATCCTGGAGGATGAATGCCTTGGAACCGCAGTTCCGTCGGTGAAATACTCCTCGTCAGAGGAGGAGTTGTCTGAGGGCTCACCCTCTGAAATTTTGCCTACCCGCTGTGGTGTTTCGCGGGAAGGGCCCTTGCCAGTTTGCTGTTTGGCGACAGCTAATCTCTTGGCCTTGCCATTTACGCCCTTTGATGGCTTTCGGCGAGGCCGTTTGCTTCCTGCAGTCAGGGTTGGAGCCCCGACAGCAGGGTGGGTGATTCCAGTGCTAGTACTGGGGATGGCTTCCATTTCTGGAAGGCGGGTTGGAGTGGAAATGTCGGATGGTTCCCTTTCTTTGGGCATTTTGCCCTGCACCGAAGTGCAGTGCACAGCTAACCTTGACTGTATACTTACCAGTCAGCACAGGTTTGCTAATAAGCGTGAGGTACAGGGGGCCGGACCCGAAGGCGCCTAAAAATACCGTCTTTTAAGACGTTGGCTTAGGCCTTGTACCTCGCCTGGCTGATGTGGAGCTGGCCGGCTGTTTTCTACGAGGTCGTTGAAGCTCGCACGCTGCTGCTGCCTTCTAAGCAGACTCCAGGCACTAGAAGAGCTCCTCACAACAGTCACCGCCGCCAACCGCCGGCCTCCAGCGGAAGAGGTTCAGGACCTCCATTCAGAGGTCCTTAATCTCAACCAGCGCTTGGGCAACCTGGAGGAATCCGTCACCGCCGCTGCCCAACAACAGAACGACAACCACGCCACCCTCATCGACCTCCTCGACACACTGTCAACTACACAACGACTAATAACCGACGGACTTACTCCACTGGGCAGTCTCACCTCTTCAATGACCATCCTACAACAGACAGCAGAAACCATCAGCTCCCAACTTCAACACACAGAACAGCTAGCCAAGGAACATAAGGACACTCTTGCCTCACTCCAACGTAAGATGCAACGTGTGGAGGCTCACCTCACCGACGCGCGTCCCTGCCAGCCAACGGACTCTTCCACTCTCCTCGATAGACTCGACCAGCTCCACTCCACACTTAGGGAAGTGTACAACAGCCTCAACACACGAATGAATGATCTGAAATCCCCAGAAGAAATCATCGCCGACTACAACGCGGAAACTACCAGGAGGGTCAAGGCCCACTTCGACAGCTGGAAGCCCCGTCGTGCACCACCATACCAATGACGACGCCACAACACTCCCCCACTCGGCCACAACTGCCGGATATGATGCCCTCCAATACTAGATATATGTTACAATAAAGACTTACCCAGAATACCTTCCACTTTTCCACCCTTACTCTCCACGCGCCTCGTCCAGGGCCTTTTGGTCATGTTCGACGCCTGGCCATCATTCTTTACCCGCTCGCCGTTATTGACGGCCAGCTCCTACACTTCACCTCTACTAACGGGAGTGCTTTTAGCGGGATCCCACAAAGCCACTCAAACTACCTTCCTAACTTTCACCTCCTAACCTTAGTAGTTGTTAAAAAAAAAACTGGAGGTATCGTCACACTCGCCTGGACTCATCTCTTAGGAGACTCGAAAGCTCGGTATATCCGACTCGGCTCCTCATGAGAATTCGTGTGAAGACGTTCGAGATGGCACGTAACTCCACTGGCATCGAGGAGTGAATACTGCCTAGCGAGCACCGCAGCAAGGCCAAACCAGCCCTTCGCAGGGCTTGGCCCTTGCCTACCAGCGTTTCTTCCGGGAATAATCCACGCCGTGAGCCAGCTGCAGCGCAGCGACATCATTGTGCCTGTGAGACTTGAAGAAGAAGCCACAGCACAGCACACAGCAAAGTGATTGGGTAGAATTGCAAGGCTGCAGCCAACAGTCGCTCAGACTGGTTTTTAGGCGCCCCCTGTGTAGGCCCTCTGCAATTCGAGCTGTTCAGCGCCCTAAACTTGCTCTTTTCTCCTTCTATCTTTTCCTTATTTCCTCTATTTCTATCAAGCAGTAGGGCTCCTTGCCCTTACTGCTCATTGGCCCATACCTTCCATCTATTGGCTGTTGCACTGAGACCAGTGATTGGCCCCATCCTGCAACATGGAAACTGAAGCCACAGTCGAAGCTATGGATGACCAGCACACAGCACCAGAGTCATCTGATGACCAAGAATTTTTAAGGTATTATGTGGAAGGAGGCGACCTTCGTGAATACCTGAATCAACCATTAATCGTCAGCCCCCATATGCCTCTGTCTAGAGATGATGAAAGGACTCTGATCCTAGAAAAAAGAGCCAGGCTAATGTTTCTTGAGCTGGCAGATCAACACATCTTCAACAACACAGCAAATGCAGAACCAGCTATTACTGTAAATGCTCTCCGCCACTACTCTGCGCACCGTGCCAGGGTTGAAGCAATCTCTGAGTACTTGCTTCAAAATGAGAAAACTAAGGCCAACCTACCAAGATGGGAAGTAACCCCAACAAAAGCAAGGGGTAAAGCACAAAAGCATGCCCTTCAGTCGGAGGCTTTACCCACATCTAATAAATTTCAAAGACTGCCTATGGTGCCAGATGATGAGATTTCTCAGGTACAAAACAACAAAAGGAGATGTTCAGGGCAGGAGACTTCTTCCCAAGCCGCAACAATGGCCCCTTCAGCAGCAGCACCATCTACTTCTGCTGCCACGCCAATTGCTCCTGCAGCTCGCTCTGCCAAAGCTACCCCCATCTACCTCAGAGACCCGAGTAAAGCACGGGATCTCATAACTGCCATTAAATCTACACAGCCTAGCTTGAATTTCTCCATCCGGAACATGAGTGGCACAATTGCTTTCCTGCCAGATTCCCCGGATGATCACCGAGCACTCCGAAAGTTATTTACTGATAGGCAAATACAATACCTCACCACCTTGCTCCCTGAGGAAAAGTTACTTTATGTAACGCTTAAAGACCTGCCGATGTACATAACTGAAGAAGAAGTCATCGAAGAACTAAAGCTCAAGCAATATCCTGTTGAAAGGGTTGGACAGTTGCGGTCAAACCGCAGTGCATTGCACGAACTTCTCCCTCATTTCCGTGTTGCCTTACGTAAAGAGGGCAATTACCAATCAATTTACAAAGAGTCAAGGATGTTCAACGCATCTATTCGTGTTGAGTCATACCGCCCACCTGCAAGACCATTGCAATGCACAAACTGCCAACAATTTATGCACAGTGCAGCGGGATGTAAATTAGAACCTGCGTGCTCATATTGTGGCGAGGCTGGTCACAGAAGAGCAGATTGTCCGAGACTGGGAGTAACTGGATCCAAGGCCACCTGCTACAACTGTGGTGGTGATCACTCATGCCGGTATGCCAAATGCCCCGTCTGGCAAGAGGCAAGGGTTGAGATGCACCTGAATAAAAATGGCCAACGTTCAAGGCACGATGCAGCTCCAAAGGTACCAAATCCCATGGGCCTCCCCAAGGAAGCTTTTAAAGGTACCCGCTATCCTGGACTACCACCACCAATAAGGATACAGCACAAGAGTTATGCAGCTGCCCTTCAAAGTAGAGCAGACACCAACCCATCTGAGGTTGAAATGACAACTTCAACAGTGAAGGAACTGGCAACTGCTATAAAACCCCAGCAACCGGCAACTAACCCAGGGAAAACAATTCTCCCAATGCAACAGAGGAAGTTAGAAAATGTTACAACAACACGTAGCACTACCTCCAGGAATATGGAGTCTACCCATCCCAATGCTGCACCAGTATCTGGGACAAGGCAACCAGCTCAACAACGGCTGCCAGTTACACGTCCTCCAACATCCACCGCTCCGTCATCTTCACTGCACTTTTCTGCTATCCCTGACGCCCAATTTCTGAAGCCCATGGATAGAATACCTATTCAGTTGCAAACAGACTTTGCTATAGCCTTGGCTGACGCAATGGCGCAGAGACCAGCCACCATACAACCAGCAACCATTCTAGTGCACACAGTTTTCACCTTCTTAGGACAATATGGCGGACAGTAATAAAATTTTGAATAATATTCTGAACCTAAAATTATGTTCCTGGAACGCCAATGGCTTAAGAAAAAATTGAAGAAAGCCGCAAATTTTCTGGCTGTAAATAAAGTACAGATCTTCCTGGTGCAGGAAACACATTTATCTAGCCATCTTAAAGCCACCATCCCAGGGATGATCTGTCATAGGACAGACAGGGCTGATGGATACGGTGGCACAGCAATCTATGTAAACCGCACCTTAAAACACCATCGGCTACACCTGCCTACCACTGGCGTGTTAGAGGCTACAGGGATCCAAGTGGCCACCAACAAAGGACCTCTGAACATCTATTCTGTTTATATACCACCTAGCAGGCCCTTCAATGTCAATGAACTGGATATGATCTTCTCTGCAGGTACACCCACAATAGCTATGGGTGATTACAATGCCAAAAGCACGCTGTGGAACTCTACAATATGTAACCCGAGAGGTTCTCTTCTCGAACGTTATCTAGAACGCCACAACCTTGCTGAACTTGCTCCTACATCACCCACAATCACTTATGGGAACCGCCATCCACCAGATTGGCTGGATATTGCCATTCTTCAAAATATCCGTGGTCACCCTCATGTTTTATCCATCCCCGAACTTTCCTCAGATCATTATCCTGTTCTCTTTCTCTATCAGGCCCGTGCAACTGCTAAGGCACCCCCTAACTCACCAAATCCACGCTTCACAAACTGGAACAAGTACACCTCTATAATGGCAGAGCAGAATGCGGATTTAACTCCCTGCAACTCCACTGAAGAGGCAGATCAGCTGGCCTCCACTATCACAGCTACCATGGCCACAGCCATGGCACAAGCTACTGCCCCTAGACGTGCCAACTTTAGTGCCCAGAAACCTTTACCACCACCACTACGGCGACTCATTGCAGATAAAAATAAAGCTAGACGTCGTTATCAGCTAACACGTGATCCCCAACACAAGCGTGAATGGAACCGCCTCCAACATCTGGCAAAGCTTGAGATAGCTGAACACTGCAATGAAGAGTGGGAAAGAAAGCTGTGCACTTTAGATCCAGAGGACTCCTCTCTCTGGAGAATGACCAAGGCACTACTCAAGATCCCTTCATCAGATCCACCATTAATTGATGGAGGAAGAGTAGCTTCGTCTGCTAGAGAGAAGGCTGAAATGATGGCGGAACACTTAGCCTCCACCTTCCACCCGGCAGAGTCCATTGATGATGACCTGACTGAAGAAATATCAGCTTCAGTACGCCGTTACCTTAGTGTTCCTCACGAGGTCTCGGAGGTTAGCCTCACCTCCTTTGCTGAGGTTCAACACATCATTAACTCCGTTCGTCCCCACAAAGCCGCTGGAGTTGATCAGCTCCCTTATGCAGCCTTCAAAGCACTACCACAATCTTGGATTCGTCTACTAGTGCACCTCTTCAACAGCTTGCTGTTACTGGCCTACTTCCCAACGGCATGGAAACATGCAAGAATCACCACTTTACCAAAGCCAGGGAAAAACCCAAGAGACCTAAACAGTCATAGGTCCATTAGTCTCCTATCGACAATCAGCAAATTGTTTGAGAAGGTGGTACAGCAACGTCTCCAATGCATTCTGGATGAACATCAGGTGCTACGCCCAGAGCAGTTTGGATTTCGGAGTAAACACTCTACTACTCACCAGCTACTCCGTCTAGTGGATGAAGTGATTAAAGGCTTTAACAACCGGCACTTTATTGCAGCTCTCTTTCTTGACATCTCCCGAGCCTTCGACTCTGTCTGGCACGAAGGCCTCCTACATCGCCTCATCCAATATAATATCCCATCTTACCTTGTACATCTCATCCATCATTATCTAAAAAATCGATCCTTTGTTGTCATGAAGGACGACATCCTGTCACAGCCATATGCCATAAATGCCGGTGTGCCACAAGGTAGTGTCCTTGGGCCCCTGCTTTTTCTGGCGTACATAAATACTCTTCCAACCCTAAGAGGCTGCAACCTGTACCTGTTCGCCGATGATACCGCTATAACAGCGTCCAAACGGCATGAAATTGCTGTACAAAGAGTACAAACCTTCGCAAACATGTTGTCCGTCTGGTTTGCGACATGGCGCTTAAAGCTAAATGCCACAAAATCTCAGGCAATCACTTTCACTAGACGAGAGCTGCAGGATGTACCTAACCTAAGAATAGGTGGTACCGAAATACCATGGTCAAATCAGGCAACATACTTAGGAGTGCTCCTAGACATGCGCCTCACGTGGAAGGACCACATAGCAGCGGTAGCTAACAGAGTTAGTAAAAGGATGGCCATGCTATATCCACTATATAACCGAAAGTCGCCAATGGCTCTTCGGAACAAGCTTCTGCTCTACAAGCAGGTATTGAGGCCGGCAATTACATACGCCTGCTAAGTCTGGGGTGCAGCAGCCAAAACCAACCTTTCCAAACTCCAAGTCCTCCAAAATCGCTTCCTTCGGACTGCAATTGCAGCCGAATGGTACATCCCAAACGATAACATCCATTTAGACCTATCATTTCCAAAACTTTTCGATTACATCTTACAACTGTCCCACTCCTTCTATTCAAAATTACCAACCAGTTTCAACAACCTCATCCGAGGACTTGGAGAGTACGACCTAGACCCTGGAGAATCATATAAGAGGCCAAGACTTGTCCTAGGACCTCCTTAGTTCCCAACTGTTTCTTCAACAACTATTCACTCCCTGACTGTCTATACCCTATCCCAAATTAAATAACCACCATCAACCCACCATCATTCTTCAAAAACCCTCTTAATGCCAATAAGGGACTTAGTCCCGGTGTGGCACTAGTCGAAGGACCCTCCTCTGCGGAGGAGGGCTCCCTTCAACGACACCTCTGTGCTGTGTGTCTGTGTGTGAGGTATCGCGAAATTGCCGGGAGCTTCCCAAGGGTCCCTCCCGATGGTGGCAATTCGCTGACTCCGAAGTTCTGGACGCTGGCAACTCCAATTCCTGAAGGCGATGTGTACTCCACGACGTCTCGAAGCAGAGTCTTTTACTGCACACCAGTCAATACTGCTTTTTATCCTATTTCCATCACAGTTATTTTCTTTTTCTAGTTTTGCTTGCTTTCAAAGAGCTTGCCAATGAGTGAGCATTGTCAAAATTTGTTACATGGCACTGTTAGTAAGTGCTGTATCATAAAGTTTACAAATATTAGTGATCAGAATTAGAGAAGGTAAATATGTGGAATAAATTTATCACTACAATAATCAGATCATGAAAGTAGAATGTGTAATAATAAGCTCCAGAAAGCAGTGGAATTGTTGCTTTAAATTTCAAGTGGGTGTGAGGCAAGATAAAGAAAGAACAATTAATTTCTATTAATTGGCCTACTAGTGGTTAACTATAAAGCCCGGGCCTTAAAGTACTTACATGTAGTAAGTCGCCATTAAAGTAGTTGTCTCATGTGTTTATAAGATCTCCTAAGTGGTTTACCGGGAAAATACGAGTCAGTTGGAGAATTTAATGTCATATCGGCACGTTGGCCATAGTAACTCAATGGTTAAAGCGGCTGGACGGAAACCAGAAGATCCGTGATTCAAATCCCGGCTATGGCATTGAATTTTTCAGTCTGACTCTAAGTTTCTACAATTTAGCCTACACACGGCCAGTGTGAAAGAACAATTAATTTCATTACAACAATCTTATTTACACCAAGGTGTAACGGGTATTGCGTTCATCAAAATCAGCACTCTTTAATACACTTCCCATTTAAACCAAAACCACTCATCCTACAAGTATCCATACAAATTTTCCTACCTGCGGTTAAACCCTATTAAGGATGGGCACGCAGCGAAACTAATCAGGCTTACCAAAGCCTGCCAACAGAGACGGACGGACATTAGTAAACGTCAATCACTTTCTAGTTAGGCGAGCAGAATAATATATGTATGTTATGCCGCCTTTTGCCGTAAACTGTGTCAGAATTGTGGGACAAATACACTAAAAATTTTGCTATGTTTAAACACACAGAAATGCCGGTTTGTTCACTATAGTTTATTATAATACACACGTGATTTGTGTGTCATGGTAATGTATTAGCTCTTCAATTACGAGAAACGGTATATTCAGTATTAGTGTATTAGAAAACAACACCATTTAACGTGTTGCTGCATTTAGAGTGTAGTACAGCGTTTGTAGCAATCTTCCATTTGCGCAGAAGAACTGGGGGAGGGTCAGATAAATCAGCACATGTGCGTTGCAGCTACTGTCTGGCACAGCAAAGAAAGTCTCCGGGGAATGAGACGCAGGGCAGTTGGAGAAGGTTCCTACATCCTCCATCGACAGGTTTATGACACCCCATGTCAGTTCAGTTACAGACCATTCAAAAACATTCTGACGACTTCTACTTTTGTGAATAAATGTTCTCGGCTTAAGTGTACTGAGTGAATAGGGAAGATGTTTTTTTTATCGGTTCTACTCATTGCATAGCATGCGTTCTCTGTCACACATTCGCTGTCTTTGTGTCACTGACTTACTTTGCGCCAGTGGACAGTATGGATAGCACTGTAGGTACGAGAGACCCAAAAACATCTGAACCGGCTGCGCGGTGTTTTGCCTGTCCACGGCCTCGACGCTCATCCTCGTCTTCTGCTATTACAAAAAAGTGCGAATGAAACCATGAGCCATTTTCAAAATTACGTTTAAAGGCTTTACTTACCATGCTGTAAAAGGAGATGCTGAAACTTGCCACTGCCATTGTTGATATATGTTCAGAAACTCTTTGGGAAACTATCCATCACTCGCCACAGTTCACATTGAGAAATGCCGGCAATTTCCTTGCGATATTTTATTTAAATGCTTCCAGGATGAGTAAGTTTGTCGTGTACACTTTATGCTTTAAGTTACTTTAGAGATAGAAATCGCAGGGGTTTATGTCAGGGCCACAAGTGGGCCACAAATGTCTTCTAATAATTCTATCCTGAAACACATTTTTAATTGTCCTCGTCGAAAGATCGGTTGTATGAGCTGTTGCAGAGTCTTGTTGAAAAAGGGCAATTATCTGACAATTATCTAAAAAGGCGGAGAGGCAAAATTTTATTCACGTATATTATTCACGTATTAGGGCGTTGATTCGAAAAAAGGCCAATAACTCTTTCCCAAGTGAACTACGGCGAGTGATATACATTATGTGTTTCAAATGGGAAAGTGTACTTGAGCGCTAGTAGGCGAGCAACCAATCGGAGTCCTGCGGTGTTGTCGTGCTGCATTCCCCCTAAGTGGTGTGTGACGAGCGGCTTGATAGATACTAAAAAGTTCGGCGGTAAAAATCGAGCACTGTCCGGAAAGACGAAACGTAAAACTCTCCGCAGCAGCTACGAAGGCACAGCCAACACCTCGGTCGGTTTTAGAGCCGTCCGTAAAAATAAAACTGTAGTTCTTAAAATGCTGCTGAAGTTCTAAAAATGCGGTTTGGATGCCAGTGGTCGGAAACGCAGACCTGGGCATGGACGTCAACCCAAGGTGGAATAGGGTGTCATACCGCGACCAAGGAGGAAGAATAGACTCCCTCCGAGGTAATACTGGCGGTAGTGTGACGTCCAGGGCCCGAAGAAGCAGGCGAAAGCGAACACCGGGCGGAAGTAATGCAAGGGGGCTGACAACGTACTGGCGATCAAGAGACGAGTCAAAGAAAGGCTTGTATGTTGGGTGCGTGGGTAAAGAGGATAGACGGCATGCGTAGGTGCATAAAAGAATATCTCGCCTATAGCACAGGGGAGGTTCAGCTGCTTCAGCGTACAGACTGGGGATGGGGCTGGTTGGAAAAGCACCAGTAGCTAGACGTATCCCCCGATTGTGCACAGGATCCAAACGACTCAAAATGGAGGGCCGTGCCGACGAATATTCCACACTCCCATAGTCAAGCTTTGATCGTACCAGGGACCGATAGAGCTGTAAGACACGGTCCGATCAGCTCCCCAGGATGTACCTGATAAGACACGTAAGATATTGAGGGACCGGGCACAGCGACCTTTCAGGGAAGCGATATGCGAATCCCAGCTAAGCTTCCTATCGAACACCAATCCTAAAAATTTAGCTTCCTCTGCAAAAGGAAGCGTATGGGGACCGAGGTGGAGTGAGGGTGAATCAAACGCCTTACGGCGCCAAAAGTTCACGCACACGGTCTTCTCGGTGGAAAAATGGAAGCCGTTGTGGAGGCTCCAAGTGTAAAGGCGATCTAAACAGACCTGGAGCCGACGCTCCAAGATACTCGTCCGCCGAGAGCTACAATATACGGCGAAGTCATCCACAAATAAACAAGAGGATATTCCAGCGGGAATACACTCAGTGATGGGATTGATGGCGATGGCAAAGAGGGTAACGCTGAGGACCGAACCCTGGGGTACCCCGTTTTCCTAATGGAAAACGCGGGATAAATTACACCCCACTCGAACACGAAAGGACCGCTCCATCATGAATTCCCGGAGGAAAATGGGAAGTCGACCAGGAAGACCCCACTGATGTATGGTGCGTAGTATGCCAGTCCGACAACAGGTGTCATAGGCTTTCGTAAGGTCAAAAAAGACGGCCACAGTTTGGCAGCGGCGTAGGTAGGCGTTCATGATTTGAGTCGAGAGGGAAATCAGGTGATCAGTGCTGGAACGGTAACGGCGAAATCCGCATTGGATGTTGCACAGAAGGTTCTCCGACTCAAGCCACCATCGTAAGCGCCCAGTAATCATGCGCTCCATCACCTTACACACTGTACTGGTGAGGGAAACGGGGCGGTAACTGGAGGGCAAACGGCGGTCCTTACCCGGTTTTGGGACCGGAATGATAGTTGCCTCGCGCCAAGCTGTAGGGAAAACTCCATCACGCCAGATGCGGTTGTACATACGCAGTAGATAGTCTTTACTAGCAAAGGAGAGGTGTTGAAGCATAGCCACGTGAACATCATCAGGCCCAGGAGCGGATGAGGGAGAGGAGCATAACGCCGAGTCCAGCTCCCATAAGCTAAATTCGGCGTTGTAGCACTCAAGGTTAGCTGAGCGGAAAGATAATTCCTGGGCCTCAATCTGAGACTTGAGGACCTGAAACGTCGAAACGTAGTTGTCAGAGCTGGAGGCGGCAGCAAAAGTGCTACCCAGGCAGTTAGCAACATCAACCGCATCTACAACAGTGAGAGGTCCATCTTGAAGTCCAGGAATGAACGAGGGTGGCCGTTTACTGGCAACACGACGGAGTTTCTCCCAAACCACAGAAGAAGGGGTGGTGTGCGAGAAAGAGGCAACAAAGGAAGTCCAGGACGCTCTTTTGCTAGCCCTAAAAACACGTCGAGCTCGTGCGCGCAGCTGTTTATAAGCTACCAAGTTCTCGACGGTGGGGTGATGTTTAAATACCCTAAGAGCTTTCCGGCGTGCGCGAAGGGCATCGCGGCACTCAAGAGTCCACCACGGGACAGGCAAACGCCTAGGCTCCGTGGAGGATTTCGGAATAGATTGCTCGGCAGCGGAGACAACAACTGAAGTGAAATGGTCGACCAGAAGGTCAATAGTAGTAAATTCTGAATCCATGAATGTGGCAGCTTCGGAAAAGAGCGCCCAGTTAGCCTTGGAGAGTTGCCATGAGGCTGCACGCGAGCGGGGAACGTTGTGGGAGAGCAACGTTAGCACACATGGGCAGTGATCACTGGAATGAGTGTCAGATACTACATGCCATTGGAAACAATGAGCAAGCTGTGTGGAGCAGAGAGAAAGATCGAGGTGGGAGGGAGTACCGGTGGAATCGGAAAAAGGTGGGTTCACCGGTGTTTAAAACAAGGAGAGGAAACTGGTCAAAGATGTCAGCAAGTAGGGTTCCCCTTGCACACGCCCTAGGAGAGCCCCAACACGGATGATGGGCATTAAAATCCCCCAAAAGAAGAAAGGGTGTGGGGAGCTGCGAAGCTAGTTGAGAGAGGTGGGCAGGAAGGACGGAGTCTGAAGGGGGGAGATAAACTGTGCATAAGGTAAACGATAAACCTGGAAGACTGAGCCGAAGAGCAACAGCTTGCAAAGTAGTGTTAAAGGGTAGAGGTTGACCAAAAACATCAGCACGTGTAAGGATCATGACACCACCATGAGCAGGAGAGCCCACTTCCGGCACAAGATCGAAGCGTACCGGAATATAATGACGCAAATCAAAAGCATCCTGAGGGCAAAGTTTGGTCTCTTGTAAACAAACCGCTATGGGGTTGTAGGACCGCAACAAGAGCTGGAGCTCTGCCCTGTGTGAGCGCACACCACGAATGTTCCACGTTAAAATAGCCATGGAAAAGGACTAGGGGGGAGCGGCGGTTTTAGGGAGAAAATTCAAGATAGCAAGAGCGCGAGGAATGCGGGTTCAGGTAGTCGGACGTCGTTTCTCTTTTTTTCGCACTTTGGCGGACTTGGGACCGACAAACGGTCGCTCCATGGGCGACTCCTCAGATGTGCGGGAATCAGAAGAGTCCCTTCAAGAAGGGGATCGGGAAGCCGACTGAACAGAAGCCCTGCCGGTTCCTCGAATGCGACTACGGGAGCGGCAACCCGTAGAAGTACCGGGAGTAGTGCTTACCGACACGGAACGTGAAACTGCAGATGGGGCAGTAGAGGGGCTAGACGAGGCTGCTGGTGCCAACGCCTTAAAAGTTGCTCAAACCGTCTTTTTGCCTCTAGAAAGGACAGACGTTCTTTGACGCGCAGTTCCTGAATGGCCTTCTCATCAAGAAACTGCGGACACTGCCGGGAGCTGGAGGGATGCGTACCACCGCAATTGACGCAGACCGGGTCACATGTACATATAGCATCGCCATGGGGAGGTAAACCACAACGGTCGCATACAGCATCAAAGGTACAGCGGGCCTGAGTATGCCCAAACCGCTGACACCGAAAACAGCGCATGGGGTTTGGGACATACGGTCGCACTGCAGCACGTTCGGACCCACAATAGATAGCGTCCGGCAATGTGGTACCTTTGAAATTGAGGAAGACTGTCCGCAACGGAAAAGACTGTCCATCACGTTTACCAAGTAAACGGTACGCCTCGCACACATTCTGGTCAGTCAAATTAGAGACTATCTCCTCGTTAGAGAGGCCGTCCAAACTGGAGGTTGTCACGACCCCTCTACAGGTATTCAAAGTCTTATGTGGGGCTACCCGTATGGGGTAGGAACCCAACAAGCAAGCATTCAGGAGCTTTCTGGACTGATCCTCGTTCTTTGTTTCCACCAAAAGGGTACCGTCTCTTAACCGAGTTGCAGATTTTAAAACGCCACATATCCGATCAAGCTCGCGTTGGATATAAAAAGGACTAATGTCTCGCATTGTCTTGTTTTCACAAGTCAGGGTCACGACCAAAAAGGAATCAAATGGGGAAGGTTTGTGCGGAGGAGCCATTGTTAGAGGACCCCCTTCCGGAACCGTCGGCGTCAGCCTGCCACCCGGTGGTGAAAGAAAAAGACACCAAACCTTCACGGTCTGCACCGTCATGGGAGACCCCTCCCACGACCGATCTCAGTTGTACTTCAGAAGAGCTACCTTCCAACTACTGTTGCCCAAATGTGAGAACCGTTCACCACGTGACACCCCGGCTTTAAGCCCCTACCACAGGAATAACCGCCTGTGGCCCCCCCACTTTAGGCCGTGCAGCAGTCAATAGACGCATGCACGGATTCAGGGGGCTTGTGGTTGATTACACCGGGGCTCCCGTCAGTGGTAACACGTCCGGCTGGTAATACTGGCCTAATGACTCACGGCCTTCGGACCATTAAAACCAGCCGGGCCTCATGGAGACTACGTGAGTGTACATTCGAGGTGTGGACGGGCTCCGCACCTAAGGTCACACACAGGGTCAGTAGGGAGTCCACTACAACCTTCACGCCTGAGACCTCCGGAGAGCACGCAAGTCGGAAGCCGCGCTGGAACCGTGGGACAGGAACCACGGAGACAGAAGAAATGTCCCCGGTGGTGAGGCAGGAGTTTATAAACCTAAACAGCTAAAGCTAAAATAGAACAATAAACCTAGAAGAGGAAGAAGCTTAAAACTAAGGGTGACCAACGTGGCACAACCAAAATGAGGTGAGGGGGTGACGATGGGGATGATTGGCTCGGGACCCCGGGATCGCCAATGCCCGTACCTACCGTAGTAGGCCCCTGGGGGGTGCAAGAGAGAGGGAAATATAAAAAGAGTGGGGATAACGAGGTGGCAACGGTGAAGGCTCTAACGCATCTGATTGGCTACAGGCGAGAACTCTTCCCATTTGAAACACATAATAGATTCCTTTAGAGGTGCTAAACATATATGGTGGTAAGTTTCAGCATCTCTTTTAATAACATGCGTAAGCGAAGCCTTTAAAAATAGTTTTAAAAATGTTGCATGTTTCATCCGCGCCTTTGTATGATAGAGGAAGACAGCAACGACAACCGAGGGGGCGGTCACGCAAAATACAGCACAGCCTGTTCCGATGTTTTTGCCTCTCGGTATAAAACATGCCAATGCCAATGACTTGTTTCAATATGTTTATGTTTTCGAACTAATTAACATGCTTCTGCCCTGCTTTCACATCTGATTACAAGTTTGGTGTTCTATACAATTGGGTAGAGGCAAGAACATCAGTCATCAAGCTTGAAAGTTGCAACACGAGAAGATACCTTCAAGAAGATTTTCTTGATGCATCCCATTAACAGGAAACTGACTGACTACAGCTCTGTGAAAGCCATATTCTACGTCACATGCACCATCTTCGATTAAAAAGCTCAAAGAAAATTAAAATTCGATACGCGAATTCAGTGAAACTACACGTTTTGAGATCATCTGAATGGGGGGGGGGGGGGGCTATTTTTACAGAGGGGTTGTTTTTGTTGGAGTTAGATCCAGGCACGTATTTAGAAGCTAGTTTCTGGGGGGCTCCAAAAATTCTACGTTGAATTATTTGCTTTTCATAAGTAATTAATCAAGGATGTGTTTTTATCATGTTAATAACAAATAAAAACACATGTAATATATTATATTCACATGACTTTCTCCACCCAAGCTTCTACAAATTGTTCTTAGAAAAGTTTGTTTTTGTCTTGTTTCTTTGGATAAAGTCTGTAGAAAGGCCTTGCACATTTTTTGTACTTAAACCTGGGATAAAGTGATATAAGCAGCAATCAGATATTTCAAAACCGAACTATTGATTGATGCATTTGAAGTATTAGTTCTCCTTTGAATGAAAAAGGGAATAGGAACTTAGAAGTTAAAAATTGCATACTTTCAAGTAAGTATCTGGGAATTCTAATCAACATTTGTGTATTTTAACGAGTTCTACAGCTGCTGTGCAGTAACTTTTCGTTTATCTCTTAAATAACTTCATGTTTGCCTGACAATGAATACAGATGCTAAGATGAGAAGCTTGAATAAACTTTTTCGACTTATTTTAAACTAAGTTTTATTTCAAATATTTATTAAATGTTTGAAATGATAATTCATTTGGGGGGTC
Source organism: Mantis religiosa (assembly GCA_030765055.1). Taxonomy (NCBI): domain Eukaryota; kingdom Metazoa; phylum Arthropoda; class Insecta; order Mantodea; family Mantidae; genus Mantis; species Mantis religiosa. The sequence goes on along the minus strand of CM060947.1, from coordinate 216,746,035 downwards.
CGGACCACCTGGACCCCCTAAATACGTCCCTGGTTAGATATCATTAAAACAATGTATGTCAAATACGACTTTTTATGAAGTGAACCAATTCAGAGATATTCCTTATTATTTGTTTAATAGCAAATATTTCTTGTTGGAATTTCAAAGCATCGTCACGATGTCAAAAGATTTGACTATCGCCCAAAGCCTCCTTATTTCCATATTTCCTTTGCACCTACAGGAATATTTTTATAACAAAATTTCTGCAAATGTTTATGATTAATATTAAGAGACAGAAAAATAAATGTTCGTAAGAATAGTTTTGTACAAAAACAAAGAAAGTCATGAGGATGGTCACATCAGATTTTTAAGATAGAGTAAGCTATGTTTGGAACAAAGCCTATGGATTGTCAATTGTCAAATTCTCAAATGTTTAGAGAATATCATGGAATTTCTGGCAGAGTTAGGCGACTGTGAGTATTTTGTTGTCCATCATTGGTGAAGTTACCGATCAATCATAATGGAATCTTTCAACTTTCCTGGAAATGTAGTTACTGTAGAAGGTGAGAATTACGATCGCCACTGCGAATTTGTATACAAATAGAGCTAGTAAACGCTTAGAGACAGAAAAAGACTCGCAGGTTTTGATGGTTTCCATAACGCTTGTACTATCGTTTTTCCTAGATGGTATGTTTTCTCTGCGATGGAGTTAGGCGTTCTCCTCATAGCAGATTTGTGCTATTTCAGCTCATTAAATTCCGTAAATACATACTGTCCTATGTGGTCTAGGGGTAATATGATCGCCTCTGGTTCCCGAAGTCGTGGATTCAAACTCGGTGGAAAATGAAATGAAATGTATAGTGTTTAACGCCCGCTTTTACTACATACGGCAGCGCAGGCGGTGACACTGATGATGCATGAGATGAAGATGGAGCACCGGTGGAATGAGATGGCGGGGGAAACAGGAGGTCCCGGAGAAAACCCGCCCCAACGCCGTGTTGTCCATCACGAATCTCACTTTGCGGTCGCCTGGGATCGAACCCGGGCCGCTTTGGTGAGAGCCAAGCGGTCTAACCACTGAGCCACGGCGTGGCCAAACCGGGCGGAGGGCGATGGTTTTTATCGGGCGTAAAAATCCTTAGCATGGCTTGCGTTGAACGTAAGTAAAGCCGGTGGTCCCATGTAGTAGATTTACCGTACACAAAAGAACTTCAAGCCTCATAAAAGAGACTCGGAGCAAAATTAAGCCAATCTTTCAAGCTCAATATAGAATGGGACCCTGAGAACCACAGTAAAAAGCGCTCATAAAACTCAATTTCAGTATAAATGCATATACCTTCTTTTTACATTTAATTTATCGATAAATTTTTCAAAATTTCTAGTGCATGATTTTTATATCCTATGCCTCTCCCAAGGCTTTTATGCCACTCGAGGAGTATGATCTTGAACCCGGAGAGAAATACAAGAGACCCAAACTTGTGCTAGGACCCCCAAAATATCATACACACAGCTCAACCTATCTCCATACACAATTATTTCAACACCCACCATTCTAACATCTTCTTATCTCTAAATCAATCACCACCACCTTAATCATCCCTTAATAAAAAACCCATCCCCATACCACTAAGGGACTTAGTCTCAGTATGTCACTAGTTGAAGGACCCTTCTCTGCAGAGGACGAATCTCCTTCAATGACATCATGGTTGAGATGACCCCTTCAGTTCTAATCTACATCCTAGGTATGCTAGTAATAAACAACTGTTAAACAGTTGTTGTTAACTGTACTTATGTCAGCATAATTATCTGAACGTATTTTATGTATTCATTAGAAATCCCAGAACTGCAGCATTTAGAACCATTGGTTTCAAAAAGCAAGACCTTTCCTTCACTTTGTTACATCTGATTAATTTCTGGAGCTTTTCTTATTTTGTAGCATTTTTACTTTATCTACAATCACTGTATCAATGAGAGGAAATATGCATTTCACTCAACAATCGGATACCAAAATTTCAATGAAAATACATGTTTTGAGACTTGCTGAACACAAGGACACATTTTTATAATATTATGAATAGGTCTGTGCACATATGTTTGTCTAAGCCTGTGAACAACATTAAAAAAAAAAGTAAAATAATAAACCTTATATTCAATTTATCTTTCAATGTTGCAACACAAAGCTTTTTAAGAAATTCCACCCTATACCAAACCACACTTTAGATGGGAAAAATTTAGTTATTATTGATTTTCTATAAAATGGCTAATGATTTTGATTAAAATAATAATTGTTTAAGATATTGGGATGACAAACAAAATGTATATCTTGAATTTTCCATGTGTAACCTTGACTTCTAAATGACTTTTGTTTAATTGGTAAACAAAATTTACTACCGGGTGGCTCAAGAAACTGTCTTTTTGCAAATTTCCAGCAACTACATTTTCTCTTTCCAGTTGTTTTAATAAATGCACTTATAAAAGCTGCCAAATATAGGAATAGCAAACACTACCAACAACTGATAAACATCTTACCAGAGTGCAAAGCTTAAGTTAATTAGCAACCAGTGGTTACACTAAGATATGCGAGAGAAGCAAATATGCATTTCTGAACTATACTTATAATTGACTTTATGCAAAATTAGGTTTCTGATTCACAGGAGTTGAGGTAAGGTTAGGTTTAGTTTTTCTTAATTTAGCAGAAAAGTGAATTGAGAAGATATTGACACACTGCTTCACTCACACTGTCTTTTTTTTCTTCCTCACAGGAATGTTTCAAGAGCTTTTGCTCTTATCATCAGCTGGAACTCGACTGGTGCAAATTGTAGTGGTTTCCTCTTTCTATTTATGAGTGCTTTTGAAACACATATCACAAAAAATTTTCCAAGTTATTTCAAAGTTTGGTATCATTATGTTGACGATATTTTTGCAATAGTAATAAACTCATACAAGATGGTCTTAGACTTTTGAATATTCAAAATCCAGCTATAAAATTTACATTGGAAACAGAAGAGGATGGTATGCTCCCCTTTTTGGACATCAAGATCAGAAAAATGAACAACAAACTCACTTTTGGTATTTACAGGAAACGGACACACACAGATAATTATATTTAAGAATAATAGTTTCAACCCAAAACAACACCAACATGCCATTTTCAACAGTTTAATCTCTCGGATGATCAACTGTCCATTAAACAGAGAAGATTATCAAGAAGAATACCTACACATAAAAAAGTAGCTATGTCCAACAGTTTCAACCCAAATTTAGTGGACAAAACAGTTAACAGACTCAACGGAGCTAAGAAAATAAAAGAAACCACCACCCTAAAACCTACAGGAGCAAAAAAGAAAATTTTTTTAAAAAATTTACCTTCCATCCATCAGCCTATAATAAATTCCAAAAAATCTTCTCAAAATACAACATAATTCTTGCACCTCAAAATAGATTTAATATCAGAAATTTGTTAAAAGCCCCCCCCCCCCCCAAATTCAATTACTACCAAAGAAAAACCATGAATCTATGAGATCAAATGTGAAACTTTTCCTAAAATTTATATAGGAAAAATAAAAAGAAATATTGACATCAGCACTAAAGAACATATAAGAAACATTAAAAATGGTGAAACAGAAAAATCAGCAGTGGCTTTTCATTTTTTGAATACTAGACATGACATCAACTTGGAAACATCTTTAATAAAATACGTTAATCACCCCATAGACGTTTCTGTATGGGAAAAAAATCTTCATTAACAAAAATCGTCATAGAGTCATGAATTTTGAAACTCCACCACCGGACATCTTTGACAAGTACATCACGTCATCTATCGACAATACAGAGAAAGAGGAAACCACTACAATTTGCACCAGTCAAGTTCCAGCTGATGATAAGAGCAAAAGCTCTTGAAACATGTCCTATGAAAAAAAAAAAAAAAAAAAAAAAAAAAAAAAAAAAAAAAAAAAAAAAAAAACCAGTGTAAGTGAAGCAGTGTGTCAATACCTTCTCGATTCACTTTTGTGCTAAGTTGTGCTTCACTGTCTCTACGCTTCTTTCAATTCTATACTTTGAGTTTTCTTAATTTGTTTAGTTGGCTATACTGAGGCATGAGTGCATTTATTAACAATGCTTATTATTCCATATGTATGATACAAGCTTAAGACTTTCATTCATGTCATTTTGTTAATTTAGTATTTTATGATTACTACTTAATATTTTTGCTTTTGTATTTAGTTTTTGTAAAATATAATGATATAGAAATGTAATCTGCTTGTTACAGTATGTATTATTTTAGTTTTAACAAGGCTGTGAATCCATAGAATTTATTAAGCTCAATAAATTCTATTCTGTTAAAGAAAACATGATAGAAAGGGTTAATGGGTTCCATGTTTCAATTTTATCATACCATTTTGAGATGTTTGGTAGTAAAAATATTAACAAAAAGTGTAGATCTCATTTAAGATAAATAAATCTTTGTTTAGATGTATTAATCATTTTAGAGATATTTCTTGTTATTGGTTTGAGTTTTAAAATACTTTTACTTTCCTCAACAGGAAATCATTCTTTTTTTTTTCTCCATGATTTTACAAAGAGTATGGAATTTCTTTAAAAATAGCTATATCTACTGCATCCTTTTTTTTCATTTCCTTTTTGCTCTTTTCATAAGAAGGGCTTACATCCTGGGATTCATTAGTGGGATCCTGGGATCAGATGTCTGTCGAGGAGCAGAGAATTCTGGAACCAAGAGATTATCTGGAATTGGGATCAGCTCGATATCTGGTGTGAGGGTGAAGAAATAGACAATATGGAATGGCAGTGTAATCTTAAAAAGTGATTTTGGAGCACTAGTAGAATGAACGGTGGGGAAAGTGAGAACTGGAGAAAACCCACCCAAATGCTGTTTTGTTCACCACAAATTCCACATGCAGTCCTCAGGAATTAAATCCAGGCCATCTAGGTGGGAGGCGACTAGTCTAATAATTCAGTCACAGTGCTACCCTACCTACTGTATCCTACAATGAAATGTGCAAAACTCTAATGAAAGTTTATTTGGATTAATAAGAAATAGAATTATAAGGTTATGTTATAATTGTTTGTTGGAGATTGAGTTGAAAAAGTGATGTGAATTCAAAGTTTCAGATTTTTTTCTTATAGTCATGCAAGAAACTTTGCTGGGAGTGTTTGCATATTATTTAATGTCCTCCATAGTACGTAAGTTATATATGACAATGAATGAAATGAGTGAAATAATGCTCACGAGCCCCAGGTCCACAGAGCTTTGAATTATCCAACATTCAGGTTAAGAGAAAATCCTATAAAGATCTTGTCCAGATAATTCACTCTGACCAAAATTTGAACTTGGGGCCTCTTGAATGTGATACAGACATGCTACACATTCCCCTCACCATAGAGGCGGATCCAGTAGCAGAGTGATAGTGATGCTACTGAGATGCAGTTTTAGGTGGTACAAAATGCTGTACTTGGCTTTGAACAAACACTTGCAAGGAATTCGTTTTGTTTAGTTAAAAAACTAGTAATAGTGTAAAAACTTATTTTTTAAAGCTTTAAGGATTTAAGTACTCAAGAGGGCTATTAAATACCCCATTCATACAATCATACAAATTTTAAATGTGGGGAACGCAATTATAGAGATGACTGACATCATCCAAAGCACATTTGTATGAATATTAATTATTAAATTAAATGAATGAGTGTATTTAATTTAACGTCAAATGGGTGTCTTACTATTGGTCAAAGTAAGAGCATTTCTGTTTTCAGTTCCACATATCAGTCTAGTTGGATTATAAGGTTCCTCAAACATGTAAATGAATCAAAATTTTAACTGTATTGGAACACCAAAGTGAAGCAAAACAATTGTTAAATTATAGATGAGTCCTATTTATCACACATTAGCTTCACTTACGTACCTATATTGAGGACATGTTTCACAAACTATTGTTCGCATCATCGGCTCTAATGCAACCAAATATAGTCTGTAAGTACATTGCATTATATTATCTGTATTCTAATGATTTTTTCAAAATTAAAATACAGCTGTGCCAGCCTATTCATGTTAGTATTAAAGGATGAAATAAAATGCATTCCATACAGTAAGTTGCGAAAGTGAATACATAAATCAGGAACAAAAAAAAATTTTGAATCCACTTTACCCATTTATAAATTCAAATACTACCTGCAGAAGATAGAATTGATAGGATCAATGGTGGAAGGACAGAGAACCATATCTTGGCTTTACATTGACACCTGTAGAAAAGATTAGTGATATAATCACACTTTGTAGAGGATCAATAAAAATCCTTATGATACTACGAGGGCTATCCAGAAAGTAGACTACGTTTTGGAATGAAAAGTAAACAAAGTATAGGAAACAAATTTTATTATATACAGATGAAAGCCACACTCAAATACTACTTTTCGACATAGTCACCATTCAAATTAAGGCATTTATCGTAGCGATGTACGAGCTTGGAAATTCCTTCGTCGAAAAATTCGGCCGCCTGCGCCTTCAACCACTTCGTTACCTCTTCTTGCAGCTGTGCGTCGTCATCAAAACGCTGCATAGCCAGCCACTTCTTCATTGCTGGGAATAGGTGGAAGTCGCTCGGTGCCAGGTCGGGACTGTACGGCGGATGAGGAAACAACTCCCACTTAAAAGATTCAAGAACTTCACGAGTGACATTTGCCGTGTGGGGCCGGGCGCTGTCGTGAATCAACAAGATCTTAGAGCTCAACATTCCTCTGCGCTTGTTTTGAATGGCTCTTCTGAGTTTTTGGAGAGTTTGGCAATACCTTTGAGAGTTTATTGTAGTGCCTCTTTCCAGGAAGTCCACCAAAATCACACCTTTTCTGTCCCAAAAAACAGTCGCCATCATCTTCCTTGCCGACATTGTTTGCATGCATTTCTTGGGTTTTTGGGGAGAACTTGTGTGCCCCCACAGCATTGATTGCAATTTCGTTTCACAGTTCACGTGTTTCACCCATGTTTCGTCACCAGTAACGATGCGATCGAGTAAAGAGTCACCATCCTTATGGTAAACGTCCAAAAAGTTCAACGCTGCAGCCATTCGCTGATTTTTGTGGTCCTCTGTCAAGATTTTTGGAATCCATCTTGCACAAAATTTGTGGTAACCAAGCTTTTCGCTGATGATTTCGTGCAACAAACTTCACGAAATTTGTGGAAAACTCAAAGAAAGTTCCGTTATTGTGAACCTTCGATTTTCACGGACTTTAGCATCGTCTTTTTCGACAAGTTCGGCAGTCACTATGCTGGGTCTCCCACTTCGATCTTCGTCGTGAACATTGGTTCGGCCATTTTTAAATCTGATGACCCACTGACGCACTCCACCTTCAGTGATAATGTTGTCCCCATACACTTCACAAAGCTGCCGATAGATTTCTATCGGTTTACAGTTTTTTGCAGTCAGAAACCTTATTACTGCACGCACCTCGCAGCTCGCGGGATTTCAATTAACGCTGACATTTCAAACCGTCACAGTATCTGAACGGAGCACAACACGAACTTCTCACTAGCACGGCTAGATGCCGACTGAGCTGCGCAACGCTCTGACCCCAAGATGGCCGCGCTAGCCCCGCCCCAGGCGGAAACAGACGAAAACGTAATCTACTTTCTACTTCTGATAGGTGCTTCAGTTACATGAATGAATAACTCACATGTCATTTAAACAGAATTTATAAATGAAATTATGAGTAATTACAAGAAGTATTATCGGCACCAAGAGAAGTGGCATTACTAGAGCTAGGTAATTCAAAAAGGAGAGGAATAATAATAGAGAGAATATTGAAATTCTGGTATAAGTGTATTAAAGGGCAGAAAGGGGAATTATTGAATCTGTGCATAAAGCCACAGTAAAGCATTGAAAATACAAAAAGTTGGTGGTCGGAATTGGAAAGAATGGTATCGAAGATAGGCATGGGAGATCTATGGAGAGCAGAGGAGATAAATCATAGTGGTTGTTGGAAGGAAGTGAGAACAAGAGCACAAGACATAGATAGGCAAGAGATATGGGAAAGTATAGAAAAAAGAAATCTTTGAAAATTTATAAGCAATTAAAGACAGAATGGGGTAGGGAAAAATATATAGATCATTGTGACAAAACTGGAAGAGAAGACATAGCATGGATGGGAGTAGGAATATTATACTTAAAAGGGTTGAGAAGTAATGAGGTAGAGATATATGAATTTTGTGGAAATGAAGAGAGCACTGTTCATTACCTAATAGAATGTAAGGAGTTAACAAACTACAGGAGAAAAATATGGGATAAGAAATGGGACAGTGAAGTTAAGAGATATTGACGGTATGCATGCTAATGGGGCTTGGAGAAAAGAAAAATAGATGTATAGGAAAATTCCTATGTAGATTAAGAGAAAAGTAGATTAGGATAAAAGAAGCGAAGGTTAGGAAGAAATGACACCAAGCTGCTCAGGAAAACCAAAGGCTTATGGCCAGGGGACCTGAGTCAGCGAGTAAATCTTGAGTCAGTAATTTTCATGTATTTGTACAGGATGTACGAGAGCTGTTCAATAAATAGTGATCACATTTTTTTTGACAACCTATCTTTACTCATCCTCATAATTTTAATGGTCCTTCTCAAAATAGTGTCCCCTGAATGCGATGCACTTGTCCCAGCGTTTCTGCCAGTCTTCAAAGACATGCTGGAAATCATTTTTTGAGAGATCCTTCAAAATCACCTCCACAGCCTTCGCCACTGCTTCTGATGATGGATTAAGCTTCCCACGAAGGCGTTTCTTCAAGTTAGGGAACAGGAAAAGGTCACATGGGGCTAAATCCGGACTATAGAGAGGGTGAGGGATGCACTTAACGTTGATTTTTGCAAGGTATTCAGCAACAACATTGGTAATATGCGGTCGCGCATTATCGTGGTGCAGCATCCAGCCTGCTTCACGTAAATGTGGTCTTTTGCACCTGATATGGACTTGCAATGTTTTCAGGAATTCCCAGTAGTATTGTCCAGTTACTGATGTGCATGCAGGTACAACATGCTGATAAACCATTCCATGAATACCAAAGAATGAGATGACCATAACTTTCCCAGCAGAAGCAACCACTTTTGCTTTTTTGGGGGGTTGGTGATAAAGGAGATTTCCACACTGAGCTTTGCTATTTGCTCTCAGGATCAAAATGATGTAGCCAAGTTTCATCAGCAGTGATTACGTTTGAAGGAAACTCTAGATCTTCCTCTAACATCAACTTTAACTGCATGCAGACCTGCATGCGAATGTCCTTTTGCTCGGGAATCAACAGTCTTGGAACCCATCACGCACAAACATGTCTCATGTGTAATGTTTCTGTCACCAACGTGTGGACGGTATCCAATGAATTGTTCAATATTTCAGAAAGTGATCTTAAGGTAATTCGTTGATCCTCTCTTACAATGGCAGCAGCAGTGTTGATGTTTTCTTCCATAAGAGCAATAACTGGAGCACCATGTCCACCTTCCTTTGAAATTGATTGTCTCCCCTCTTTAAACATTTTAAACCACCTTTGAGCTGTGCTGTAGGGAAGAACAGACTCTCCATAGGCCTCCTTTAACATTGTATAGGCCTCAACTGAAGATTTGTTGAGACGAAAGCAGAATTTCAAAGCTGCATATTGTTCCTGGTGTGTTACCTCCGTTGAAGCGGTAGGCGATACTGAACATGTCTGAACTTGCCTGGTTCTCACAGGCAGGAACCAGGAGTACCAACAATGGAACTACTACAGCATGTTTGTTTCACATTAAGCTAACAGAATATAATAAGACTAAATTTTAGTGTGAAAATTATGACCATAAAAAATTATGATCACCCTTAATTGAACATCCCTCGTATAATACTGCATGTTCAATGTTAAAGTTATTGTAGTGAAACTGTAATGGAAACTGTACAAATAAATAGCATATCAATAAATATCACATCATATCATAAGAAGTATTAATTTAAGTAAGCATAGCAGAATTGTATGTTAACTATAAATGTATAATAAATGGAAATATATTTTACCTTGTCTAAGATGCCAGCCTGTAATCACAGAAGATTGGTTTGATAAATGTATGTATTATTTATAGTAGTAAAATATAATAACAAAGGTAATAAATTGCTCTTCTTAATTAACTATTTCTTTATGTACACTGGATCTAATGCCTCTAGGAAAGGTGTTAATGTTAGTATGAAATTCAACAATGGTGATAAATAATGTACTAATGCACAAATGAGCTATTAAGTAAAAATATATATGAAAAAAAATATTTTTAGAGTTGCCTATGTGTTATTATATTAAGATATTTAAATAATGGTTGTATTAATATTTTATTTATTAAACAAAGTTTGCAGAGAGGTTAAGATGTTTTCTGAATTGTAAACCACATATATTTTACTGTAGTTGCTGGTGAATGTTATTATGGGGGGCACAGTTTATTAGACAGTGACCTATTGATCCCAGGATTGCAGGTTCAAACCTGGCCCAGACCAATGATTTTTAAGTGTACTTAAAAGAGAGAGCCCTATATCAGATTTAATGGCATAAAAGAACTTATGCAGGATGAAATTCAAAATTGCAGCATAGCAGTGGCCCTGATATAATCATGGCAATTAACTGCATTGCTAGCAAAGTATTTATTTTACTCAGGAATTATAGAAGAAAATAATATTTTTGCTTTTACTGTTTGAATTAAAAGTTAATTATTAAGCTAACATTTGAATTAATAAATCACTAATTTGATAATAAAACACATAAGCCAAACTTTTTGTCTTACATTTTGAACTCCTTATGTACATTTTTCTACTCTATAATTAGAAAAATTTAACTCACAGTTTTGCCAGTATGCCGAATATAACTTGCTACTTAAAATTATTACAGATAATGATGAAATAATATTGCATATAGAACCAACAGATCTCATAATGAATGACCTGAACAGACAAGAAGCCAAATATGAAAATCAGCTATGCCGTCTTTGTGCAAGCCGTACTAAGGAAGCTATCTACATATTCAGCGGAACAGGAAGAGAGCAACATTTGGCAGATAAAATCAATCAGTGTTTGCCAGTATCTGTAAGTATAGTTAGAAGTTTCAGCTCATTAGAAAAAATTCCATTATATTATATGACAAAGATTTTATAGGGGTAAGTAAGGTAGATGGGAACACAGGGATGATAGATCTTACTGTAAATAAGAATGACAAAAACAGGCATCAGATAAATACGTAGCAGGACATCAAGCAGCACCACAAGTATAGTGGTAATCAGGTTGGTTACCAGCTAGAGGGGAATTGGTGGTAGGAATTTAAATGCAATCTAGAGCCTAATGTAGAGAATTAAATATAATTTATACCTGATATTTTAATCTGCTCTCTAATGATGATTGTCACAAACTAAGCTGCATAAATGCACTAAACTATTTCTCTTGAATATATTTGAAAATTAAATTAAATTTACAACTCAGTGATTCTTACTACACAAATAAAAATATTTGGTAAATACTCTCCACTTAACTTAAAAAGCCGATGACAATACTTCTATTATGTTTTTGCGAAATTAATTTTGTGGACATTTCATTTGCCCACATCTTCAGCCAAACACAATTCGTTGTCAAAATTGTGTTTGACTGAAGATGTGGGCAAATGTCCATGAAATTAATTTCGCAAAAACATAATAAAAGTATTGTCATCGGCTTCTTAAGTTAAGTGGAGAATATTTACTATATATTTTTATTTGTGTAGTGTTTGTTACTCCACTGTAAATAGCTTTATTTTCTGTGTAATCAGTGATTCTTTTTTTTTTTGAAATGTTTACTTTTGGTCTTTTTGACTGTTTGGTCTTATCATGACCTATACATCATTAAATAACTAATACATTACAAAAATAACACATTAGAACATTTACATTTCATTTTACATTTGAATATCCTTTACAATAGTTTATAATTTACTCACTTGTACATAAACACTGATGTTTAAATTTTTACATGTGATCATAGAGGTTGAAAGCCTTAAGAGATGTTAAAGTTGCTATTATCTGCTCTGATTTGTTCATGGCACCGGAGAAATTGGAGATGTTGGCTGGCAATCTATACATATATAACGGGCAGTCCACAATGATGTGTTGGATGGTTAACAGTTGACAAGAGTGTAAGTTGAGCTTTGGTTAGAAGAAAAGAGTGCGTCAACTTGCAGTGACCAATTCTAATCCGGAAGATGATTACTTGATTTCGTCTTTTGAGTATTTTAAGCTGAAAGAAGTTGGTGCAACCTGAGCGAGCTACATAGAGTTTGCCTCCAAGGGATAGTCAACTCTCCTTCCATTTCTGCATGAATGCTTGTTTGATGACAGTGATGACGTCTTGATGCGGAGATGCAATGAATGGGTCACTAACAGGATATCTGGTTGCTTCTTTAGCATTTTTATCGACTATTTCATTGCCCTCTATGCCTGTATGGGATGGAATCCTTATAAAGGATACTTTTTTCCCAGTTTTGTTTATTTCGTAACATAAGGAACAAGTATCTGGTATCATTGCACTGTTAGAAGCAGGATTTTGGGTGGCTAGTATCACACTCAAGCAATCACTGAAGATCGTGAAATGTGCTTTATGAGGAGACTTACTCATATGCAGAAGAGCCTGTTTAATGGCATAGGCTTCACATGAGAACACAGTGAAGAACCTAGGTAAGGCATAGAGTAGTGTTTCTCAAACACTTCTGCCTCAAGGACCCCCGTATCATCTAACAACCTGTTCGCAGACCCTCATAGTTTGGCAATTCAATTTACATGAGTGAGTCGACTTTTGGTTGAATTTTATAATTGGAATTTAAATAATTACTGTATGTATAATTTAAGATATTTTCTTGTATATGTAGTTTTAAATTTAATTAACAAAACATTAAAGGCTGGCCCGCAGCTCAGTCGGTAGAGCACCTGCCTGCCGTGCTAGGGGTCCTGGGTTCGATTCCCGGCAGTAGAGGTGGGGATTTTTCTTCAATCAAGATAATTTCTTATCTTCCCCAGAGTCTGGAAGAATCAATGACTGTGAATGTGTGCGTCATCTAATGATTAAAACCCAACGAGAACGAGTTAACACCTTCAATATGTTCCAAAGGAGAACGGCCGGCAATATGACCATTGGAGTTAAAGGCGGGGTATAAATGGAAGAAAAAAAATATATATATATAAAAGTTAAACTAAATAAAATAAACTTGTGTATAAAATGTATTTTAAATAATACGAGGGCTATCCAGAAAGTAGATTACGTTTTGGAATAAAAAGTAAACAAAGTATAGGAAACAAATTTTATTATATACAGATGAAAGCCACACTCAAATACTACTTTTCGACATAGTCACCATTCAAATTAAGGCATTTATCGTAGCGATGTACGAGCTTGGAAATTCCTTCGTCGAAAAATTCGGCCGCCTGCGCCTTCAACCACTTCGTTACCTCTTCTTGCAGCTGTGCGTCGTCATCAAAGCGCTGCATAGCCAGCCACTTCTTCATTGCTGGGAATAGGTGGAAGTCGCTCGGTGCCAGGTCGGGACTGTACGGCGGATGAGGAAACAACTCCCACTTAAAAGATTCAAGAACTTCACGAGTGACATTTGCCGTGTGGGGCCGGGCGTTGTCGTGAATCAACAAGATCTTAGAGCTCAACATTCCTCTGCGCTTGTTTTGAATGGCTCTTCTGAGTTTTTGGAGAGTTTGGCAATACCTTTGAGAGTTTATTGTAGTGCCTCTTTCCAGGAAGTCCACCAAAATCACACCTTTTCTGTCCCAAAAAACAGTCGCCATCATCTTCCTTGCCGACATTGTTTGCATGCATTTCTTGGGTTTTTGGGGAGAACTTGTGTGCCCCCACTGCATTGATTGCAATTTCGTTTCACAGTTCACGTGTTTCACCCATGTTTCGTCACCAGTAACGATGCGATCGAGTAAAGAGTCACCATCCTTATGGTAAACGTCCAAAAAGTTCAACGCTGCAGCCATTCGCTGATTTTTGTGGTCCTCTGTCAAGATTTTTGGAATCCATCTTGCACAAAATTTGTGGTAACCAAGCTTTTCGCTGATGATTTCGTGCAACAAACTTCGCGAAATTTGTGGAAAACTCAAAGAAAGTTCCGTTATTGTGAACCTTCGATTTTCACGGACTTTAGCATCGTCTTTTTCGACAAGTTCGGCAGTCACTATGCTGGGTCTCCCACTTCGATCTTCGTCGTGAACATTGGTTCGGCCATTTTTAAATCTGATGACCCACTGACGCACTCCACCTTCAGTGATAATGTTGTCCCCATACACTTCACAAAGCTGCCGATAGATTTCTATCGGTTTACAGTTTTTTGCAGTCAGAAACCTTATTACTGCACGCACCTCGCAGCTCGCGGGATTTTCAATTAACGCAGACATTTCAAACCGTCACAGTATCTGAACGGAGCACAGCACGAACCTCTCACTAGCACGGCTAGATGCCGACTGAGCTGCGCAACGCTCTGACCCCAAGATGGCCGCGCTAGCCCCGCCCCTAGCGGAAACAGACGAAAACGTAATCTACTTTCTGGATAGCCCTCGTATATATTTAAATTGTTTAACTATAATTTAATTTTTTTCACTTTGAAGTAAATTTTATATAATTTTGTCTAATTAGGTTTTTATTTAACTTTAGTCTTAAATCAGTAAACCTTTGAAATACCATACTCTTTGGATTACCCAAGAATTAATGACATTAGGCACATGTTATAAAAATTAATTTGTTTTCCATGTAAAGAAACCATTTTTATACATATAAAAAGGTTATTTATAATGTTCTGAATCCACCATTTGACCATTTCAATAAAGTTAGTATTGGATTACTAAAAAAATTAGTTTATGTGGAAAATGCTTGAAACTTTGTTCATTGGAATGTATTAATGTGAACAATGCAACTGTTTTTTTTTATTTTTTTTTTTATTTTATTAAATAAGCTCAGTTAAGCTGGGCATAATGTTGGTGAGTTTTACTCTTAAGTCAGTTTCTACATTGGCATGTCGTTTCTCTTCAATGGCTTGATGTTACACAACACTGAAAATGTTTGCTCTCACAGATAGGTGGTAGGGAAGGGCACAATATACTTAAGTGCTTTGGTAGCAAGTTCATTAAATTCACTCTACGCCAGAAACTAACATTTGCAAGTTAATTTTCCTGGTATACAACCTTCCATCCTTTGCTGTTATATAACTCTATTAGTTAGTGCTGTTCTTTTTCCGAAAGTTTGTCTTTCTTCTAGAAAAGATACTTTATCCACTCATTCTGATCATCTGCCGGTGCTGGAAAGTACTTCCTCAAAGTTTTTGATAGACCATTCCGGTGTTCTACTATGGCTTCTTCAATAATTTTAGGCAAAGTTTCTTCTGATGAAGTCAGAAATTGTTCCAAAATAGGAAAAGAGCCTAAGGATTTCTTTTCTACACGACCTTTCCACACTATCATTTCTTCAATTTTCTCATGAACTGTCAAAACATCTGGTTTTGGTCCTTGCAATTTTCGGTTTAGTTCATTTAAGTGTGAAAAGATACTAACTAGATATGCCACTTTGCATAACCAGTCAAAGTCCACAGTGCTTCGCTGAGGGGAAACTTTTTAAGCTTGCTGTCTTCAAAAACTAGCTTCACTTCATCACATAATTAAAAAAATCGCGAAAGAACATTTCCATAAGAAAGCCAGTGAACGTCTATGTGGAAGAACAGCTGTTTATGTTTGTTTCCCATTTCTTCAGATAATTTCTTGAATATCTGTGAGTTAAGAAGATGGGCTTTAATGTAGTTCACAATTTTAACCAACTCTTCTAATGTTTCCCACAAATCTGGCAGAATTTTCTTTTACAGCCAATGCCTCTCTATGTATTGAGCAGGGTTGACACTTAATCTCAGGGTTGACAGTTTGAAATCGAGCTTTCAATCCAGTGTTGTGTCCAGACGTCGCTGCAGCTCCATTGGTGCTTATGTCTACACGAACTTTCCACTCAAGACCTTGCTTTGAAATAAATCCATCTAGTGTCTTAAAGACATCCTCAGTAACCTACTTAACAATAGGTCTTCAATAAGCTCTTTCTCGCGTTCGTAACGTACAAAAGCTAACAAATGAGACTGGTCAATGAAATCAGTGCTTTTGTCAAGTTGTAAAGGATAAAGGATACATTGTTGTTGACTTCAACCTCATAATTAGCTAGTCCAGGACATTTTGAGACATATCAACAATTTTACATTTAACTGAATAATTTGATAGTGGGACTGTGTTCAGCTCTTTGGCAGCTGAGTCACCAATCATTATACTACACATCTGATGCAGCTGCTGGCAATATTAATTCTTCTGCAATGTTATAAGGCTTGCCACTTTTAGCAATGAGTAGTGCTACTTCATAAGAAGCTAGTGTTGCTTTTTCACTACTGGTTCCAGTAGAAATTTTTTCAATTCTAGATTTACTCAGTTTCATCTATTTACTTATTATTTTAAAGTAATAAAGTGTTTTACGAATGGAATCCAGATGATTCATCTCTAAATGTCTTCGCAGCTTAGCAGGCTTCATTGCGTCATTGGAGATTACATGATAACACAAAACACATTGAGGTTTTTGTTGATCTTCAGTTCCAGCTCGAACAAATCCGAAGTTTAAACATTCTTCGCTGTATTTTCGCTGTTTTACTTTTTGCAGATCGGCAGAACAGCAACTAGTTAAACTATTAGGCTCACTACTACAACTTGCCTCTTGATCGCCAGTTATTGTAGGCGTACATTTAATTGATCCAGTCTGTAACCAATGATTCATGTTGAACGACGCGAATAAATTCTCATGATTCATAATTACAAACTGTCAATACAGTCAAACACTATCATCACTGGTTTCAACGCAGCGAGAACAACTGCAGCCAGTGTACGTGTCGGAGTATGTGCAGCCAGTGCCAGTGACAGCGCTGACTCAGATCTCCGCGCACAGGCTAGGCTGACTTCATTCGCACCGCAGCTAACTGCTCATGCTCAGTACGGTTGCATCACTACTATTATAATGGTGCACTACACGCTCCCAACTGTTACATTGATTGCACCTCTCAACTGCATTACATCGTTACGACATAGCTGCATAAAAATGTTAAGTAAAACATATATAGTTTGGCACCGAGCAGATAAAATCTCAGTAAATACAATTTTGCGTTTTCTATAGCTTTAATTCAGCATTATAACTTGACTTAAGAGACACCTTTGCGGACCCCAGGGGGTCCGCGGACCACACTTTGAGAAACACTGGCATAGAGCATTACATGGTCGGGATATACCACTGTACATCCACGTCCTTCATTAGTTGCTGAACCATCAGTGTAGATTTTCACAGTGTTTTGATATTTATCTAATAAAGAATTAAACATTTATTAAATTTTAGATGAGTCGCATTTTTTTAACACATCTGCTTCACTTTCGTACCTATTTTGAGGACATGTTTCGCAAATCTTCGCTTGCATCTACGGCTCTTGTGCGACTGACGCTAGATCCAGCGGTGTGGGTAATTCTGGGTTGTTGCTGCCATCTGTTGATTTAGTGATGAACTGAAATGTGGGATTCTCTTCTAGCGGGATTTCAAAGTTCATTAGTTGGTTTTTATGTTTTTCTATGTATATCCTCTCCCATATGACGAGTTCACTATGTTTTTGTACGTATTTTAGTAATTCTGTGCTATCTTCAATTTCATGATTTTCAGACCAGAAATGAGCTGCTATTGCGGACTTATCAATATTTTTGTATCTTAAGTGCCTGAAGTGTTCTTTCTTTCTAGTGCCTATGTTCCTTTTTGTCCTTCCTATGTAAATTTTTTCACAGTCTTTACACTTAATTTTGTAAATGCCTGACTTTTCCTCTGGTTTTATCTTATCAGTATTATTACTGTGAAGTAGGTTTTTTAATGTTGTAATTGTTTTTTGGTGCCAATGTTATATTGTATTTCTTGAATATTTTTTGGAACTTTTTTGTGGCCCAGGGATGGTAAGTAAATTTAGCAAATCTAGTTTCTTGTTTTATTGGTGTGAGAGCTGTGATCTGTTTTAATTTCTTTTGAAGTTTGAATAATTTTAGTTTTTTTATCTACAAGGTTTTTTCCATATCCATTTTTAATTGCAGTTTTTAAGATTTGATGGTATTCGTTTTGATATTCTTGCTGGCTGAGAGGTAGATTTACTAATCTGTGTGTCAGACTGTTGATGGTTGCATGTTTGTGTGGAATTGGGTTGAAACTATTTGCTTTGATGTAATTATCTGTGTGTGTTGCTTTTCTATGAATGCCAAATTCTAGTTTTTCATTGCCTTTTTTGATTTTAAGGTCTAAAAAAGGTAGAGTACAGTCCTCTTCAGTTTCTACTGTGAATTGTATGCTGGGTTCTTGCAGGTTGAGTAGTTTCAAAGCATCATCTATTAGTTTGTAGGGCACTATTGCAAAGATGTCGTCTACGTATCTGTACCATGTTTTAAACATATGAGGGAAGGCTTTAGTAATATGTGTTTCGAAAAAGCTCATGTATAGATTGGCCAAAAATGGTGATAGCGGGCTTCCCATAGCTAGTCCGTAGATGCAAGCGAAGATTTGCGAAACATGTCCTCAAAATAGGTACGAAAGTGAAGCAGATGTGTTAAAAAATGCAACTCATCTAAAATTTAATAATTTTTCGCTTCACTGTGGTGTTCCAATACAGCTGAATCTCGATAAATTAAACATTTGTTTGAGGATAACAGTGGGAATATGGAGTTTTGTCATGACTTCTCTATACAATATAGTGTAATCAAATGTTTTATTTTCCTGTGTATTTTAAAGGAGCACTCTCAATTCTTAAACATTCATAGAGGTATCACCATAGTAAGTAAGGACTATTATTTTGTCACTAAAGTATTTAAATATTGATTTTAAGATTAAAAAGTTAAAAATATTTGAATGTGTAGAAAAATGACGAATTATGCAATTATATACACCATAAAACTTTGTATACAAGCACAGAAGAGCATGAAATATATTGTAAAACTTAATTCCATATTATGAGCAAGAAACAATAATTGATAGAAATTCAATGTCCAGCAATGTTCATAAAGATAGTGATTCAAAGACTATCAATAGTTACACAGAAAATGAAGCTATTTACAGTGGAGTAACAAACACTACACAAATAAAAATATTTAGTAAATATTCTCCACTTATCTTAAGAAGCCGATGACAATACTTCTATTATGTTTTTGCGAAATTAATTTCATGAGCATTTGCCCACATCTTCAGTCAAAACATAATAGAAGTATTGTCATCGGCTTCTTAAGATAAGTGGAGAATATTTACTAAATATTTTTATTTGTGTATTACTATCTATATTTTTTTACCATGGACTCTGAACCAAGTAGGTTTATGCTTCACATGAGATAGACAGAGGTGAAGGCATGATAGCACAAATTCAAAACTGCCACTCTAGAGCTGGGAATTGTGTAATTAGCCCTCAGTATGAGAGCACAAATGAAAGCATTATGTTATCCTGGCATTTCTATTCTTAGAAATACTTGAATTAATGGTAAAGGTTGCTATTTTCCTGTGTTTTTGGTTGCTTATGTGCATATGCACACACATTTTTATATTTTTTGCCTAATTTATGTCATTTATTTGTTTCTTTTAATTCAGAAGGCCTTAGAACTTGCATTCTCAGGGAAATAATGATTTCAGAATTTTTTAGTCAAGTGACTAAAGGAGCTGGGTATTTTATCTTATTGAAAGTGAAGAACACAACTAGGTTGGTGCAACTAATGTCCAGAGCTCCAAAATTAATGGGCCCCAAATGAGTATTATTTTGAAAAGTCAAATATTGGTAGAACATTGGTTGAGTGAGGTGGATTCACCTTGTTTCTGCGCCATTGTCAGTAATAACGATTCAGTATTTTACAATTTGGCAATCAGCTGTGCAATCTGATGTACATACACCACCATCAGCCCTAGCTTCCATGCTTTCACTTTATACTATCCCATGACTCAGAATTTTCAGTGAATCGAAACAATTAGTTGTATTGTCAATAAACATTATGGATTAATGTTGATTAAGTCATTGATTTATTGCTGTGAATCAAAATCAAGTCAAATAGCTTTCAATCAAAAAAAGTATCTTTATATTTCAAGTTAAAACATTTGCTTAGTGTTGGGTACATAGTTTATTTTCCTCATATCAAAAAAATTTGGACTAACTGTTAAATTTTAGATTTGTTTTTGTGATCTTAAATTCTCATTTTAAAATAGTTTTACATTTACAACAAGAGTACTTACTAATGATTTAGTTGAATAATATTATCTATTTCAATTTTATAAAAGTTAAATTAATTTGATTTCCTAAGTTACCTTTATTTTTGCAAAGCTTATATTAATTTAGTTTGGCAGCATCCAAAAATCATATCTATTCTGATTCTGTGCATCTTACTGTAACATTAAAGGAATGGCATGCTTTTTAGCCATATAGAAAGCTAAATTAACATATTGTAATTTGACACCAATGTATCAAAACTTGTAAAACCATACATCTTCTTTGTATATATATTTAAATCTAATTTTTTTATAATTTCTGCATAAATAAGATTTAAAATCCATGAATTCATGTTTGGAAATTGGGGTCAGGGTACCGTTTGGAACTTTTACATGGGGCCTGTGAGAACCTACCTAACCCACTGCTGAAAATAAGTTTTTGTGTGTGCGTGCATGAGAGAGAGAGAGAGAGAGAGAGAGAGAGAGAGAGA